>VHKM01000421.1:0-1367324 GCA_007210695.1 Neogobius melanostomus
TGGTAATGTGTAGAATATACCTGCAACGTTTCATATAAATCGTACAAACTAAAATGTTCAAAGTATAGATAGGTGGCGCTGTACTGTGGTGAAGTTAGGCTTTTAATGAGTTTGTTCACCCAAAAACAATAGTCCCTTGCCGGGGACTGCGTCCGGCTCGGGCCGAAATAATAATAATATAGATAATAATAATAATAATAATAAGACAAAGTAATGTCAAAATCGGGTCCATATGGATGTTTCTTTGACAGCAAATTGTCTTGCAGAAACTAAAAATGGCACTTGTTGCTAACATTAGCATATGTAGCATGTAGATACCGTAGCTCCCTGGTTAGCATCATTGAAATAAAATGGAGAAGCGGCGTTCGTTCCTAACGTATTCGGACAGTTAGCAAGCTCACTTGTCCGTTCAGAGTCCGTTAGCCTGCTCAATGCATTTTACCTATAGCCGTTAGCATTAGTCACCAAACAACGCGAATCCAGATGTTGTCAGTTGTTGTAAACCCATCGACCACATTCATGTGAGGTCAAAGCCTCATTATAAATTATTAGTGAATGTACAGACCTTTGGAGATGTGAATTGGCGTCTCAAAGTGTCCTCTGAGCTAAATGCTAACTCAAATTCAGTGAAGTTTTTGCATTTTGTGGGGTCGGATACACATCGAATGACTAAACATCATCTTATAATATGTTGATGATAAATAAAGCACAGAAATTATATAACTGCCATGAAAAGGACAAAACACACCTCCCCGTTCGTTATTTATGGGCTGTTGAACCCAATTTGTTTAAGTAATGGTGGAGAAATGGGAGAATATTCAGGTTTATTTCAACGTGACCATATATGGGCAATTCCAGAGAGGCCGTCTGTATCTTTTGACTGATTCAGTGCCTCGCAGACAGTGCAGTATTTTCCAGAGACGATGTCCTGCTCCAACGCCAAATCAGAAGTGGCAAAGTTGTGGAGATTAGTGTGGACGCTTGCCAAGAGGCTTAGCTGAACACGTGCGGCGCGCTTGTGCCTTTCCCAAACTTTCGAGTCGCTTTTCATTTGTTTAATGCTTGCTTTCGCGCGAGCAGGTGCTGTTTATGGAATATGGAAATGCTAATACCCATCTTTTTTTTTTTTTTTTTTTTTTGGGGTAATTTTTTTTCTCATATTGGCAGCGGTCCCTCGTCAACCATTAATTTTCCAGAGCCGTGCCAAAAAGCCATTTCCGCCGTGAGCATTTCGGCCGCTCATTTGCGAGTGAACCGGGGTTAATTAGAGTGCCACTAATCACCAGCTTTTACCTCTGTGATTACACTGGGCACAAACAGCAAGAAACTCTCTCTCTCTCTCTCTGCCCCATTTACATGAGAAATGATGCAGCAACAACAAGGGATATATTTAGCAGGCATGTCCAAGGGCAGCCAACGCTCTTTGCATGGTGATATACACGGAGGGATCTTCTTCTTTTTTTCATTTACAGCATAAAGTGCACCCTCAATGAAATACGTTGAAAGAAATAAACGACAACACAAGCCGCTAATATACAGTGGGTTGCATAAGTATTCGCCCCCCACTTTTTGACATTTTGCCACACTATGGACCTTAAACATAAATATATATAATTGAAATTTTATGTACACATTTTATGTGCAACATCGCGTGGCAGTCGGGGACAGTGCCTCTGGATTGGCAGACCGGGGTGGTGGTCCCTCTCTTTAAGAAGGGGGATCGGAGGGTGTGCTCCAATTACAGAGGGATCACACTTCTCAGCCTCCCCGGTAAGGTCTACTCCAGGGTGCTGGAGAGGAGGATCCGGCCGATAGTCGAACCTCGGATTCAGGAGGAACAATGCGGTTTTCGTCCCGGTCGTGGCACACTGGACCAGCTCTATACCCTACATCGGGTGCTCGAGGGTTCGTGGGAGTTCGCCCAACCAGTCCACATGTGCTTTGTGGATTTGGAGAAAGCGTTCGACCGTGTCCCTCGTGGTGCCCTGTGGGGGGTGCTCCGGGAGTATGGGGTCCGGGGCCCTCTGCTAAGGGCTGTCCGTTCCCTGTATGACCGCAGCAGGAGCTTGGTTCGCATTGCCGGCAGTAAGTCAGACTTGTTTCCGGTGCGTGTTGGTCTCCGCCAGGGCTGCCCTATGTCACCGGTTCTGTTCATTACCTTTATGGACAGAATTTCTAGGCGCAGCCAGGGGCCGGAGGGTGTCCGGTTTGGGAACCTCAGGATCTCATCTCTGCTGTTTGCAGATGATGTTGTTCTGTTGGCTTCATCAAATCAGGACCTCCAGCGCGCACTGGGGCGGTTTGCAGCCGAGTGTGAAGCGGCCGGGATGAGGATCAGCACCTCCAAATCTGAGGCCATGGTTCTCCACCGGAAAAAGGTGGCTTCCCCGCTTCAGGTCGGTGGGGAGTCCTTACCTCAAGTGGAGGAGTTCAAGTATCTCGGGGTCTTGTTCACGAGTGAGGGACGGATGGAGCGTGAGATCGATAGACGGATCGGTGCAGCGTCAGCAGTGATGCGGTCGCTGTATCGGACTGTTGTGGTGAAGAGGGAGCTGAGTCAGGGGGCAAAGCTCTCGATTTACCGATCGATCTACGTTCCCACCCTCACCTATGGTCATGAGATCTGGGTAATGACCGAAAGGACAAGATCGCGAATACAAGCGGCCGAAATGAGTTTCCTTCGCAGGGTGGCTGGGCGCACCCTCCGAGATCGGGTGAGGAGCTCAGTTACCCGGGAGGAGCTCGGGGTAGAGTCGCTGCTCCTCCACGTCGAAAGGAGCCAGCTGAGGTGGCTAGGGCATCTGTTCCGGATGCCTCCTGGTCGCCTCCCTCGGGAGGTGTTCCAGGCATGTCCTATTGGGAGGAGGCCTCGTGGAAGGCCCAGGACACGCTGGTGGGACTATGTCTCCGAGCTGGCCTGATGTCGCCTCGGGGTCCACCCAGAACAGCTGGAGGAGGTGTGCGCGGATTGGGAAGTCTGGGCATCTCTGCTGAGACTGCTGCCTCCGCGACCCGGCCCCGGATAAAGCGGAAGAAAATGGATGGATGGATGGATGGATGAAATTTTATGTGAAAGACAAACACTAAGTGACACACAATCATGAAGTGAAATTAATACATGATTTTTATTTTTTTTATAAATAAAAAACTGAAAAGTGGTATGTGCTTAAGTACCGGCCCCCCTTTCCTTTTAATGCAACCAATTGCTTTCAGAAGTTGAATGATGATTTCTGAATGATCGCATGTTGACCTAATGACTAAATAGAGTCTACCTGTGTGTAATCTAATGTCAGTTCAAATACAGCTGCTCTGTGATGGTCTCAGAGGTCTGTTCAGAGACTATTTGGGGAGCAGACAGCATCATGAAGTCCAAGAACACACCAGACAGGTCCAGGATAAAGTTATTGAGAAGTATAAAGCTGGGTTACGTTATAAAAAGATTTCCAAAGCTTTGAACATCTCTCAAAGTACAGTTAAATACACCATCCAGGAATGGAAAGAGTATGACATCACTGCAAACCTACCAAGACCCGACCGTCCTCCTAAACTTACTGACCGAACAAGGACAGCACTGACCAGAGCTGTTACCAAGAAGCCTATGATGACCCTGGATGAACTGCAGAGAGCTACAGCTCAGGTGGGGGAAACTATCCACAGAACAACTATTAGTCGTACACTGCACAAAACTGGCCTTTATGGAAGAGTGGCATTTTTAAAAGAAAACCATTAGAAGTCCCTTTTGCTGTTTGCTAGAAGCCACATGGAGGGCACATGGTGGCTTCTGGCAAACAGCACACAGGACTTCAAATGGTTTTCCTTTAAAAATGCCACTCTTCCATAAAGGCCAGATTTGTTACAGTGTTTTGTTGTCTCATCAAAAACAGACCTGGAGTTGTGTTTCGAGGTACACATCTTTTAGCAAGCTTTGAATCTTCCCCAGAGGCTGTTCGGCGACCGCTCCCAAAAAGCTCCGCCTGTTCAATCAAATTTCTTGTGAGTTTCACGTATAGCCAGGAAACGCTTTCCTCACCTCCCTATCTCTGGCTAAGGGTAATCCACTCATGGTAAAGTGAAAACATTTCACACGTTTCAGCTGTTTCAGATCAGTATGGCATTTCTTAACCAACAAAGCAGATGTCTTTAAGATTATTACCAAATACCTGCAAAAAGCATAACACCCACTCTCTACCTTGTGATGGGGCTGATTTAGGATTTTCAAGTTTTCAATACAATATACATATATATACATATGTGTATAAAGATTACAGTGAAATCTTAAAAGAGTCAGAGAAAGTAGTGTCTGTCATGTCAAATGATTGATGATGATGATTGATTTTTTATTTCGATCTGCACAACACAGGCACAAAAGCCAGAAGTGATATAAAAAAATAAAAAATAAATAACATTCTAGCTCGAAAAGGAGTGGGAAGAAGACAAGCTGTTCATATACTTAAATAATAATGTGGTTGCAACAATAACACTGTTTAGTTCTTATTATCTTACAAAACAATTAAGTTGGTTACATATTTACAGGTGCAACAATGCATTACATTGAGTCAACATTCACAGTATGTTACACTAGTAACATAGGTGTGTTTACCTTTTCACTCGTACTTGTTTAGCTCCTTTTCCTCCTTCACCCAAGGCGATAAAACAAAATATCGCCTCCAAATAAAATAATCAAACAAAATACACCAAATAGATGGGGGGAAAAAACATTTCCCTTTATGTTTAAGTTTAGTGAAATGTACAGTACCGGTCAAAAGTTTGGAAGAAATTTTGATTTATCAGCTTTTCGTAATTTTTAACACTATTTACTTTGAGTGATTTTCATTGAAGACATAAGGTCGTCATATTAAATGTCTGTGTAAGCTCTCAGTCATACAGGAGTTGTCCAGCTTCAATGAAGGTTCTTGAGTCATCTTCTGTACTCAGTAGTTGAAGTTTGGAACGTTTCGCCTCTCATCCAGAAGGCTTCAGGCGGGCTGAGCGGGACTTTAGTCCACTGACGAAGCCTTTTGGATGAGAGGCGAAACGTTCCAAACTTCAACTACTGAGTACAGAAGATGACTCAAGTACCTCCATTAAAGGTCATATGAAATGGTTTTCAACAGTCAATGAAGTCAAAACCATTTATGTGACGACATCATGAAGTGTGCATATGTGTTCATTTATAAATGAATGCCTTCAATGCCTTCACAGTGGTGGGCCGTCACATTGTTGAGTTGCTTATATTGGTATTGTTCAGGTGTAACTGTAATTTCCTACTCAAAAAGGGCCTTAAACACCTCTGGCGAGCTGCTCTTCCTCAGGGCCTGCTACACAGATCCAGCTGCCCCTGTGTTGTCAGGCCGCACACATGACTGACTGACAGAATTATCAGCCAATCATAATTCAACGTACAATGACAATGCGTCCCCAGGTCCTGCTGGACATTTGGCACCCCTTCCTCATGAAGAGCTTCGATCATAGACATAATAAATAGTAGACTCCATCTGCTCACTCCTCCCGTTTACGTTAATGACAATTGTTCGAGGGAGAGTCCATGATAGATTTAAAGACTCCTCTTACCCTGCTCCTATCGAGCATGTTCCTAAAAAGGGCGGGATCTTCACAGTAGGGGGTTGATCTCTGGATGTCCCACTCTGTCAATAAAACATCTGATAATAAAAGCAACCGGTTTCTATGTTTATAATGCGCTCATCTCCACCTGTCACGTGTCGTGTGTTTCCGAATATCACGAGCGTTCCCGAAGGGTTAGGCACTGCAGCTTTGGTTTGCGTTGTTGTTGATGCTTCCTTTGGCGTACAAATGCCACGTAAAAAAGCAGTTTTCATCCATACGCCTTTTCTATTGTCGATCAATTTATATGCTCGCCACTGTTACGTCCTCTTGCTCTAGGGGTGCAAGAAGGGACACAGGAGATGGAAATAACTAAAACTGCAGATTTATTTTAACAAAGTAAGGTAAATGTGAACAAAAAGAGACCCAACGGGTATAACAAAAATAGTACTAACGAAATATAAAACAGGAAAACGAACAAACAAGAAATGACTCAAAGAATTACAAAAACAGAATTTACACAGCTCCTAAACAATAAGTAAAGTAAGGAACTAAACTAAGTGTCTCAACAAAATTAACTAGTCACACAAAACATAAGGCTAGCCAATTTGTGACCAAACTCAAAGACACGACAGTCAAGGTTGGCGGACTGGGCCCCACTAATCCCAGCCGCCCGGAGCAGCAAAACAGTCCATGTTTTAAGGGGCGTGGGAGTTCAGGTGGAGCGGCACGGTTGGACAGCCAGATGATGGACAGGTCTGCTGGATTGGAGGACCATCCCACGGCAGCCAACCAACGAACTCTCCCACAGCCGGCGGAGCAGGAGTGGACCAACGGCGGAGCGGGCCTCGCCGAGCGGGTGTGCATATTAAAACAGAGCACACATGGGTTGCGATATACGAAGAACGGGAGTGTAGGCGGGGCCGAAGTCAGCGGCCGTAACACTCTCCCCCTTAAGTGCAAACTACAAGTTTTCTATACAATTCAAAAATTGCAAAAATAATTTGGCCAGGGGGGGGGGGAGCCCCCACAGAGTACAAAAACACTAAAAAAGAATACTCACATTCTGGACAGTGCATCAGCCAAAACATTGTCGGACCCTTTTTTATGGCGAATCTGTAAGTTAAAGTCTTGCACCATCAGGGCCCAGCGCATCAACCGTTGGTTGTGGTTGTACATACGAGATAGAAAAACAATCGGGTTATGGTCAGTAAAAACGACAACAGGCAGAGAGCTTGAACCAAGGTACACCTCAAAGTGCTGGAGAGCGAGCAACAGCGACAATGTCTCCTTCTCGATGGTGGAATATGCCAATTGGTGTTTATTGAATTTACGGGAGAAATAACTGACTGGATGGCTAACCCCACTGTCATCCTCCTGCAACAAGACAGCACCTGCACCGACAGCACTCGCATCGACTTCAAGGGTAAACGGACGCGAGCAGTTCGGAGCGGCTAAAACAGGGGCATGGCTCAACAGTAACTTTACACAATCAAAGGCATGTTGACATGCAACGGTCCACACAAAATCAACCTTGGGACTCAACAAATTGGTTAAAGGCAAGGCGATGGAAGAGAAGTTACGACAAAAACTGCGGTAATAACTGGCCATCCCTAAGAAACGACGAAGCGCGCGACGCGTAGAGGGAGGCGGGCATGCAGCTATGGCAGCGACTTTCGCTTCAACGGGATGCACCTGCCCCTGGCCCACTTCTCTACCAAGATAGATAACAGTGGCCTTTCCAATTCACATTTTGCTAAATTCAATGTGAGCGAAGCGCGGGCAAGACAGGCAAAAACCTGAGTCAATGTAGCGATGTGTTCTTCCCAAGTGGAAGAATGCACAATTAAATCATCTAAATACGCGTTACAGCGTGGCACCCCCTGTAGAACAGTGTTTACAAGCCGCTGAAAAGTAGCGGGGGCATTGCACATGCCAAACGCCATAACTGTGTATTGAAGGAAATAGTCAGGGGTGACAAAAGCAGAA
The DNA here is from genome assembly GCA_007210695.1 of Neogobius melanostomus. Taxonomy (NCBI): domain Eukaryota; kingdom Metazoa; phylum Chordata; class Actinopteri; order Gobiiformes; family Gobiidae; genus Neogobius; species Neogobius melanostomus. The sequence goes on from VHKM01000421.1 coordinate 7,552, forward strand.
ATTTCAGATGCACGCTCAGTAAGCGGCACCTGCCAGTACCCCTTAAGCAAATCAAGTTTGAGACAAATTTAGCAGCACCGAGGTTGTCCACGCAATCCTCCATGCGTGGCATAGGATAAGCATCGAGGACTGTTACAGCATTCACTTTGCGATAATCAGTGATAAACCGAGGAGAACCATCAGGTTTACCCTCCACTAAACATGGGGAACTCCAGGCACTCGAGCTGTGCTTGGCCAAACCATGTTCTAACAGATATTCCGCTTCCTGTTTCATAAGGGCACGTTTAACTGGGTTTACACGATAAGGATGTTGACGCACAGGTTTTGAGTCTTTAACATCTATGTCATGAACCAACACGGACGTTCGGGTAGGAACATCATTAAATAAGGACGGGAACTCGCGGATTAATCTCATTAAATCGTCACGTTGAGCTTCAGGCAAATGGCCAAGATGTGAGGGCAAGGCTTTCATCATCTGGTTATTTGGTAACCGTACGCCTTGCTGTTGAGACAACACGACATCACTCTCTCGGGCAACAGAGTCCACCACAATAAGCGCAGAGGCTCCCGGGGACGCCTTACTTTCAAACAGCGGCTCAGCGGGACGCGCGTGGTACGCCTTTAGCATATTTACATGACAAATTCGAGATTTACGTTTTCGGTCAGGAGTGCCTATGACATAATTCGTATCATTCAGCCTCTCTTTTACGTCGTACGGTCCTGCGAACTTTGCAGAGAGCGCATTGCCTGCAAGAGGAAGCAAAACTAAAACTCTACCCCCAACTGAGAAGTCTCGTTTAACGGCCTTTCTGTCAAAACGACACTTCATATGTTGTTGCGCGTTACTGAGGGAAGATTTTGCAATCCTATTGGCCGTCTGCAGTCGTTCTCGAAAGTTAGAAACATAATCCAATATATTGGTAGGAGACGCTGACGACGCGAGGAACTTCTCCTTTAAAGCCTTTAACGGACCACGAGGAGAATGCGCAAAAACAAGATCTGCCGGGCTAAAGCCTAGAGATTCTTGGACCGCATCTCTGGCAGCAAACAAAACAAAAGGAATACCGTCCTCCCAACTCTTTCCAGTTTCCAAACAATATTTGCGAAGCATCGACTTTAACGTCTGATGCCAGCGTTCGAGTGCGCCCTGGGATTCTGGATGATACGCACTCGACACAACATGTTGTACACCTAGCGTTTGATCACTTGGTTAAACAGTTTTGATTGAAAATTCGTTCCCTGATCGGTCTGTATTACTCGTGGAAGACCGAAGAGTGAGAAGAACTGGGTCAGCGCTTTAATAACGGAGCGGGAAGTTATTTTCCGCAACGGAACAGCTTCGGGGAACCGCGTAGAAGCGCACATAATAGTCAGTAAATACTCGTGCCCATTTTGTGTTCTGGGTAGTGGCCCCACGCAATCAACTATCACACGGTCGAAAGGTTGGTCCAGTGCAGGTATAGGATGCAGCGGAGCTTGTGGAATAATTTGGTTTGGTTTCCCAGCAATTTGGCAGGTGTGACAGGTCCTGCAGAACGCAACCACATCTTTTTTCAAGCCTGGCCAAAAGAATTGTTTTAAAATATGCAGGTATGTTTTGGTAACCCCCAAATGTCCAGACCACTGGCTCTCGTGCGCCACCGCCAAAATAGAGTTACGGTAGCAGGTGGGCACCACAATTTGATAGACAGCGTTAAGATTAAAGTCAGTCAAAGCGTAAGAAGACCATTTACGCATAAGCAAGTCATTATCAAGGAAATAGCATGTATGTGCATTGTCACGTTGCTCATCACTCACCACACTGGAAAACAAGGAGCGTAGCGTTGGATCCGCCCTCTGCTCTGCATTCATCCTGGCACGCGTGCAGGGCAAGGGTAGACCCTCTAAATTTGGAGATGCAGCCTGTGTCACGATAAAAGGTTTAAACTCAGCCTAGGTCTCAGACTTAGGCTCAGGCACATCTGAAAAAGTAGACGCAAGAATGCTATCAGACAAGTCTACATCAGGATTTTTTCGTAATTGCGCGCGCGTAATGGCGCACACGGGGTACAGCTCAGTAGAGCCCCCACCTTGGTCGCTGTACTGCGGGGAATCAACTACTTCTAAAGTAGGAGTAACCTTGCCTCCCGCTATGTCGTTCCCTAACAACATGTCTACCCCCGAAACAGGAAGCTCTGTGCAAACAGCGACAGGGAAAGTGCCGGTGACAAGTTTAGACTGAACGTGTACAAAGTGAACGGGCCTAGGACTGTAACCCATTTCAATTCCCCGTAGTACAGATCCATACCCACACGAAGATTGAGGGGAAAAGGGTAGAACACTGGCTAAAATTACTGACTGAGACCCGCCAGTGTCTCTTAAGATGCGGATTGGGCGTTGATGTACAGGTTCACCAGATAACGAGACCAAGCCTTCAAATATGAACGGCTCAAAACAAGGGTCGGCAGTGGTGTCGGGGACTACAGAGTCCAGTTGAATTAACCCGACACCTTTGGGTTGGAAAGCGGTCTGTTCCGCTTTTCTTTTTAGGATCAAACAATTGGCGATAACATGTCCAGGTTTGTGACAATAAAAACACTCCCGTTGTTCCTTAACCGCTCTACCAGAGTTGGACTGAACAGAGCGTGTTTCAGGGGTCACCTGAGGAGCTTTTTCCACGGGGCTTGTTACAAACGTGCTCCTGTGCGTTAGCACAAATTCATCAGCTAATACAGAGGCCTCAGCAAGAGTGGTAGCCTTTTGTTCGTTCAAATAAACCACCACCTTGTCTGGGAGATTTTTCTTAAAATCCTCCAACAACATAAGTTCACGCAGTGTTGAAAAACCGTCACATTTAGCTGAAACACACCACTTGTCAAATAAAGTTCCTTTCTCCCTGGCAAACTCAACATAAGTGCGCCCTAGGGCTTTTCTATGGGTTCGAAACTTTTGCCGATAGGCTTCAGGGACCAATTCGTATGCGCGGAGTATGGCTGATTTAACAGACTCATAGCTCATACTTTCAGCAAGAGACAACGTGGCAACAACCTCCTGAGCTTTGCCATTTATTTTACATTGTAGCAGAATGGACCACATTTCACTCGGGCACTTTAAGGCAATGGCTATACGCTCAAAGGCAGGAAAATAAGAGTCTACTTCGGATTCACGAAAATTTGGGATAAGTGAGACATATTTACTTACGTCAAAGGATGCGTTAACCTGGGAGGGGGACGACAGGGCCTCCGTGGCAGCAGGTAGGCTAGGTCGCGGGTTGAGAGGGAGGCGGCTTTGAGCCTCCAGCTCAAGCCGTCTGATCCTCACGGCTGTTTCGGCCTCGATTTCAAGTTTCCTAATTTCTAATTGTAACTCCATGTGGGCCTTGCGCTCTTGCTCCTTCTCGGCGGCCACCATTTTAAGCTGTTCCAAGCGTACTCTGTGCCGGGATGACAGCCTCACGGAACCGACGGAGCTAGAGGACGAAAGAGCGTCAAACCGAGGATTGGTGAACGGGGGATCCTCCCGTCCTCCAGCCCCAGCAACTGCACCTCTCGCCCTAGGAGGGGTTTGCAACCGCTCCTCATCTTTTGGAGTAGAGCTGGCAAGCCCGGAGCTACTGACCTGTTTTTCCACAGGCTGACCGACAACCTCAGCCTCCTTAACGTCTACCACGCCCTGGGAACCCTGGTCCACCAACCAGGCAACGATCACTTCTTTCAACTCACCTTTCTTTTGACTTTTATCGATTGGAATTTGGTGCGACTCAGCATACTGAATTAATTCGTCTTTTTTGTACTTGCCCAGCTTCTCAAGGGTGATCAGCGGCAACTCCACACTTTTGGGCGCAGCCATTCTGCGTGCTTTCCCCGCTCGGTATTTCACTGAAAAAAAACCTACTCTGTCAAAAATAAAACAGCAATTCTAGTCACGGGAAAATGGGTTTAAAATATCCCGGATGAGCCCCCAATGTGTTACGTCCTCTTTGCTCTAGGGGTGCAAGAAGGGACACAGGAGATGGAAATAACTAAAACTGCAGATTTATTTTAACAAAGTAAGGTAAATGTGAACAAAAAGAGACCCAACGGGTATAACAAAAATAGTACTAACGAAATATAAAACAGGAAAACGAACAAACAAGAAATGACTCAAAGAATTACAAAAACAGAATTTACACAGCTCCTAAACAATAAGTAAAGTAAGGAACTAAACTAAGTGTCTCAACAAAATTAACTAGTCACACAAAACATAAGGCTAGCCAATTTGTGACCAAACTCAAAGACACGACAGTCAAGGTTGGCGGACTGGGCCCCACTAATCCCAGCCGCCCGGAGCAGCAAAACAGTCCATGTTTTAAGGGGCGTAGGAGTTCAGGTGGAGCGGCACGGTTGGACAGCCAGATGATGGACAGGTCTGCTGGATTGGAGGACCATCCCACGGCAGCCAACCAACGAACTCTCCCACAGCCGGCGGAGCAGGAGTGGACCAACGGCGGAGCGGGCCTCGCCGAGCGGGTGTGCATATTAAAACAGAGCACACATGGGTTGCGATATACGAAGAACGGGAGTGTAGGCGGGGCCGAAGTCAGCGGCCGTAACAGCCACTGAATCTAAATAGTCTTGAAATAAAAAGAAACCCAATACATTTCACTCGTATCGTACAGGCCTTGTCACAAACAGTCGGCAGTGAGAGTCTGTAGGGGCAGGAAACCCGGTGGAGCTCTGATGTAAACCAGAGCGGATCTAAAGTCAGTCTGTGCCCAGCCTGTTGCACTCATCTCTCCATCAAAGCCACCCACAGATCTATGTGGCGTATGTGAGCGGAGCATATGGAATCACAGGCTCCCACTGTCGCGCCTGTCCTGCTCTGCCCTCCAGCATCGCACCAATCAATCCAGCATTCATTTACGGAGTTAGCATTGTAAAAGCCCAGTCATAAACATTTGTGACTAAACCCTTAACTCCACCCACATTAGCAGGTTAAAAAAATTAAATAAAATCTGCTGATGCGGGTTTTCGGTGACTACAACGAGGACCCTCCCCGACCTGAGCACCACATGGGTTTAGCCTCCTGCCCCTGACTGTGAGGAGATGTCCCCGGTTTGCAGTACAAGGCGATTATTGTAACGCCTTGTATTGTGGTTTGGATCAAGTGTCCATAAAGAGGCTGCAAATGGTCCAAAACGCAGCGGCCCGTTTGCTGACCAGCACCCGGCGACGGGAGAACATCACACCTGTGCTCGCCGGTCTGCACTGGCTCTCTGTCTGCCACAGAATCCTATTCAAGATTCTTTTGATTGTTTTTAAATGTTTAAATGGCTTGGCACCTTTGTACATGTCTGGGGGTCAGCCCTTTGTTCCCTGGTTCCCATGTTCCCCCATCAGTAGAAGTGGGGGAACATAGTATTAAGCCCACTATAGGTTAGTGGCTAGGGCAGGGTCAGTGTTAAGCTGATTGATATATAGGTATGTATGACGTTTCACTCTCAGGACTTGTGACTGGTTGATGAACCAACTCACCTACAAAAAAAAAAAAGAGTTGTGCGTAGAGTATATCCGACCAGTACCTCTCGACCTCCCGCACAAGCTCAGGCTCCTTCCTCCCAGAAAGGTGACGCTCCACGTGCCCAGATGCTGTGCACATGGACCAGACCCAGTCCTCTCTGCACACGACCCTTACAACTCCCTCTGCGGGTGGGGACTTCAGACGTTTTTCTATTTTGTTTTATGGAAAGCACAGGTGTAGTCGTAAAGTGCTATAGAAATCAAATTTGAATAACTGATTGATTTGTCTTTCACACACACACACACACACACACATCCTTGTAATTCTATCTTAGTGAGGACACTCATAGACATAATGTATTACCCAGACCCTAACCCTGAACCCTAAACCCCTAACCTTAATCCTAACCCTAATCTAAACCCAATTCTAACCCTAACCATAAAACCACATCTTGACCCTCAAACAGTCCTTCAAATAAGTGAGGACCACCCAAAATGTCCTCACTTTCCAAAAATGTCCTCACTCTGTAAAAACTCAAACTGGTCCTCACAATGTTGTAATTACAAGAACACACACACACTGAAGAAAACAGGACATGATTTCTATTCTAAATGTATTTTACAGCAAAAAGCTTTCTCTTTATCTTGCTTACTTTGTTGTTATTTGTTTTTGCTGGACTGGGGTTCACTTTTGTCAAATTTAAGGCAAAGCAAGGCATGTTTATTTATAGGGTGCATTTCGTACACAAGGCAACTCAATGTGTCTTCACTCATTTTTCATTTTCATTTATTCATTTATTTCAGGCAATGGGCAACAAAAGAAAGGATATACAGTATGTAAACTAATGATCCATTAGCCTTAGCAATACACAGAGAGAAAAAGATCTGGCTCTTTTTACAACTGAGATCTAGATCGAACTGTTCACATTGAAAAGACGTTCAAAGGAGGCCATTCGGTCATAAACGTCATTCATAGTTTTTTAGTCTTTGCCACCAGTCTCGGATGGAGGGTACAGCCCTGATGAAGAAGAAGAAGAAGATCTTTATTTATATAGCGCCTTTCACAGACATGGTCACAAAGCGCTTTACATGAGAGCATTTTACATTCACTCCATACTCAGAGGTGGTAAACTATGTTAGTAGCTTCAGTTTCCCCTGGGGAGACTGACAGAAGCGCTGTCACGACTGCACACATCTGCACTAACAGTCCCTCTGACCACCATCATGCATTCACACACACATCATTCATCCTGGCTTATTGTACATGTTGTTAGTGGTAGGGTAAACCGGAGTACCCGGAACTTGCACTGTCCCTACCAAATAAACCAATAAATAAATAAGGAAACATACACAGACACGAGGAGAACATGCAAACTCCACACAGAGAGGCCCCGTCCAGGTGGGAATCAAACCTGGGACCTTCTAGCTGTGAAGCGAGAGCGCTAACCACTACGCTACCGTGCTGCTGATAATGAGTGAACAGTCTCATTACACTAAGAGTGTCCCACAGAGATAAGCGTGTGCTTCAAAGCTGCAGTATTATCTGGGGAGTTCATGTATTTCTGCCACGTGGTTGACCGGAGCCATTTCAGAAAATGATAGTAATATCTATAATGCAGTATTCTTGGAGTACTTTAAAGGTGTTTAAATCCACATTGCAAGAAGATATTTCTCAAAATCATCTTGGGGAGGCCCGGATTTGGCTAAGGGGCCTGACATTGCCTCGCTCAATTCACAGCCTCTGAACGCATCGCACAGCATCATTCAGAGCAGAAAACTTCTGTTAAAGAAGGACAACTTATCAGCGATGTTCAAATGTAAAACTACATGTAGCATCCACATATTGCCTATGTTTCATTTATTTGGTATCAATAAGAACAGATAAAGAACCAGATCGATAAGATAAATGATCAAGGGCACTGATATCGATAAAAAGTTAACAATTCCCATCCCTGATAAAGACTGCTTAACACTGATTTGAACTTGGAGATGATTTTAAGTGTTGGGCAGTAAGGCATTAGTAACCCACCACTGTAACGCAGTAATGTAACGCATTACATTTGCATTATGATTACTTTATACTTTATGAAGCTGAAAACATCTTCTTAATACATTTTCAGAATTTTTGATGTAGAAAACTCCAGGTCAAATGTAAACTTATACGGCCCTATACGATTTGTTAACTACAAACAATAAAAGAGGAAGCTACTAAATGAAAATGTTAGCTGTGGTCCAAAATCATTCCAAACTTTCCTCGCACATTTTTAGGAGTTTGTAGACATGTACGTTTTACAACTTTTCAAATTCGTTTTCTAGGTTTTTTTTTTACAACAAAAATGCTTTTCTCAAAATTCTGCCAGAAAACTCCATGAATCTATTCTGCACTGACGAATGGAGATACAAATGCTTTCTAATTAGATGCAATGTTTTCCTACAAATGTCTGAGTTTGCAATGTATTAAAGAGGGGGTATTATGCTTTTTCAATCACATAGCACCAGTCTATAGCATACTACAATGATGACGTAACCTTCTGTTGGTCTGTATATGCAGTAAATTAAAATAACTGCCTTGAATAAAATTGCTCTCTCAAAATGGCTGTACTGAACGTCTTGAAATAGGCCTCTGTCTCTTTAAGAAGCTTTCCGACACGCCCCCTTCAGCACACTGCTGTGGCATCTAAACAACACTACTGTGCGGGGAGGGGGCCCTGCTGAGCTGAGCAGCAGTGGTTGGTGGCTTGGCTGGTGACGAAAGGTCCAGATGCGTCTCCAGGAGGTGGGGCGTTCCTAGGAGGACTGAGGCATAGCTACACCTAAAATGGCTGCCGTCTAAGTTTTTACTGATTACTCAAAAATATGTGAATGAGCCAAGGCAACACTCCAGGCATGTGTTTAATGAGGGAATGACATAATAACATGATATAAAGCTTGAAAAAGTCGATTTAACATAATACCCCCCCTTTAAAGGAGGACTCATGTTATTCCATTACTAGAAATGACAACAACCAAAAAACAAGTGATCAATAATCTAGTTTTGTTTATTGGTTTATTTGGTTGGGACAGTGCATGTTAATGAACAAGCCACACCGGATTGTACGTGTTTTTAGTGGTAGGGGAAACCGGAGTACCTGGAGGAAACCTATTGAGACACGGAGAGAACATGCAAACTCCACACATGAAAGGTCCCGTCCAGGTGGGAATCAAACCCGGGACCTTCTAGCTGTGAAGCACGAGCGCCAACTGCTGTGCTACCGTGCCGCCCAGACTAGATTTGAAAAGAAACTAGATCACCCTGAGGTGTCTGTCCATCTGAATTCTGCTCAGCGCTGACGAATGGAGGAAAATATTTCTGCCTTTCTATTGGTGCTGTGGTCCCTGTTCCGCCCGACGACTGCACAATGATGGATGATGATTGGCTGCTGGGATCAGACTCCACTGTGTTCCTCCATACATCATCCCGGCGTGCACCTGCTCCGGCCCAAAACACCTGAGATTAATGTGAGCCGCTGAGCGCAGGCCGGCTGATCCATCACAGCAGCGCTCAGACACAGCTAATGTGCTAAAACAGAGAGCTTACGCTAAAAACAGGCTAATGTGCTAACAACACATACTGCTGCGCTGGCACTAATCATCATCACACCTTTATTGCAGACGTGAGGTCCAATTTGAACAAAACAAGCACTATATAACAGGATGGAGTAAGACCCGGTGAACTAGTTTTAGATCATTCTTTAATGCCGTGATGAGGCTATAGTTCCGTAAAACAAAGGCTCTGTGAGGATGGTCCACAAGCATATACAGACGGACACAACAGTAACCAACAGGACATTGTGGTGGTGGACAAAGAGCAGAGGAAAGCCGATGACTTCATTGATCCACCAGGGAATTGGCGTTTTCACTGTAGCTCACCAATAGAAATTATATGAAAATAATTAAAAGCAATACCACCAATAGAAAGGATGAAAACAGGAACTTGTTTTAGAAATAGCGGAATAGGTACTTATGAAAATCTGGTAATACATTTGCAAATATAAAGATCTCTATATAGTATCATACAAATGCACAGTTTATGCAAATGAACAGTGGAGAATTGACATAAGTGACATCACTGAGCAGTGAGTTGTACAGCTGTATAGAGCAGTGGTTCTTCGGGACCCGCTATTACCCTAAGATGACAAGACCCCCTTCTCATTTATTGTATCAAAATATAGCATTTTCCCATACATTTTTTTTACAAGCAGTAGATATGCCTTTAAGACTGAAATTATGATCAAAACCACGCAATAACATCAGTGGTGTGCCGTCAGGGCAGCAGGGCCTTCTTGCCAAGGCCAAATGAAGAAAAAAGAGTAAAATGTCTTAATAGTATATTTAATTAGAATTCATTTGTATAATGTACAGTTGAGTTTCTTATATTGGTATTGTTGAGGTGTAACTGTAATTTCCTACTCAAAAAGTGCCTTAAAGGTACCTGGCGTACAAATGCCACGTACAAACCTCTTTTATCCAAACACCTTTCTATTTATATGTGTTCGAGTGAGTGAAGGCCCTGACTGGAACCCCACGGCACGCCACTGAATAACGCTCATTTGAAAAGACTCTGGTAATGTTTCCATGCAGTTTCAGATTGAAAATATATATATTTTAAAAATGTTCCCTGGAATAGGCTCGCGATCCACAACCCACTTTTGGGTCCCGACCCACCAGTTGAGAATCACTGGTATAGAATATGGTATAAATGTTATACTAGCCCGTGTAGGATTAGTGAGCCGTTTCCTCAGTAGGCGTGTAAGACGCGCTAAGGGGCTACTGTTTACCTGTTGCTTCCTGTTCATCAAAGACAGTCCATAGGTCCAGTAAAGTGCAACAAAAAAATCATTATTTCATCAATAATTCATCTTGTTCAAAGGATTAAAAGCTTCCAATAAAACACAAGCACAGCATCACCCACTCCGCCAAAGCGCCCTTCTGGGTCAACACCTGTCTGCCCTTTGAATACTATCTGCTCATGGCAACAGCGCCACACAATGTACACACAGGGTAAATACATCAAATATAGGAAATGTATTTATGCCATTTTAGTCTCCTACAAATGTGTTCCTGTAACATTCATTATGGCAGCCGAGATGTTGGAGAAAGGACTTCTTTGCCCCTTTACCAACTGCTCTACAGCACCCTCTACAGTCCAGTGCAGTGGGTTAGCAGTTTGTCCAGTGTCCTCCTGTCTCTCACTTTCACAAATGTCTCCAGCTGACAGCAAGTTTATCAATCCAGGAGATGTCCCTTTGGGTGGTGCTGCCACGATACCAAGTGATGGCAACATCAGACGAGAAACGAGAGAAATCCCAAGTGTTTAGAGAAGAGCTGGAGGGTGAAGGCATCAGTGATGGCACTTGGGACAGTAACCCCCAAACTGGAGGAGTGGCTACAGAACAACATCATCCTTGTCCAGAAAAGTGCAGTTCTAGGAACAGCAAAAATACTGCGCAGAACCCTCCATCTCCCCGGCCTGAGGCTGAAAGGACTTTCTTATACAAACATTGATTTGTGGGTGAACAGACTACACCCAGAGACTCTGTTGCACATAAACCAGGTCATTACAAAAGTTCAAGATGAGCTGAGGAACAGTTTTAGGGTTTATGCTCCATGTGTGTTCCTCTAAAGGGGTCAGTTACAGCCTCAGTCTGAGCTCAGTGCTGATGTTCTGATATCTATATTTCACATGGTATATTCATGTGTGAACACACAGCTGCGGCACTGACAGATGGCTCAGAGAACATACGTCTGTACTGTTCACATGTTGACATGACAACTGCCACGCACTGAAGCCAACCATCCTCAGCAGCTCCATTCACTGGGGTATTCAGAAATTATGTGTGTGTATAAAAAATATTGCTTGCTTTACACTTGCATTAGCTACTGTTACTCAAGTAGTTGTGCTTGAGTACCTTTTTGAAGTAGCTGCACTTCTTGTAGTGGTTATAGTACTTTCTACTGTTACTTAAATATCTTGAAGTGTGAATACTCTTACTCGAGTCTTCGTGAGTCAGTGCCAAGTGGCATTTCTTGTTAAAAATGTTTCTCTCATCTGTTATTGTATGGTTTATTTTTAATCACAGTTTCCACTTCAGTTTATGGATTATGTCACACAAAAACATACAGTGGGAACCATATGTTTACATATACTTTATTTTAAAAAAAAAAGACACATTTGCATTTATCTCACTGTCTGACATGAAACCAGAATTATATATTTTTTAGGTCAAGTAGAATAAAAAAAAAAAAATTCTATTTGTCAAATTCCAGAAGAATGAGAGATTATTTTTAATGTTTTTGTTACTTTTTACAAAGTCAGAAGTTTCTATACACTAAGATTACTATACTATAGCATCATGCTGGATGGATGGGTTGTTTTGCTGTGGGAGGGACTGGTGCACTTCACAAAATAGATGACATCATGAAGAAAGAACACTATGTGGAAATATTGAAGCAACATCTCAAGACATCAGCCTAGAAGTCAAAGCTTGGGCACAGATGGGTCTTCCAAATGGACAATGGCCCAAAGCAAACTGCCAAACCGGTTACAAAGTGCCTTAAGGATAACAAAGTCAATGTTTTGAAGTGGTCATCACAAAGTCCTGATCTCAATCCAAATGAAAATGTATGGGCAGAGCTGAAAAGGCATAGGCACGCACAGTGGCCTACAAATGTGTCTCAGTTACACTGAGTTCGTTTTGGAGGAATGGACCAAAACTCCTGCCAACTATTGTGAGAAGCTTGTGGAAGGAAATCCAAACGTTTGACCCAAGTTATACAGTAAAAAAATAAAAATAAAAAATAAAAAATGGGGATGCTGCTTTCAGGATTTACGTCCAATCCTCCAAAACGAACTCAGTGTAACTGAGACACATTTGTAGGCCACTGTGCGTGCCTATGCCTTTTCAGCTCTGACCATACATTTTCATTTGGATTGAGATCAGGACTTTGTGATGGTCACTTCAAAACATTGACTTTGTTATCCTTAAGGCACTTTGTAACCGGTTTGGCAGTTTGCTTTGGGTCATTGTCCATTTGGAAGACCCATCTGTGCCCAAGCTTTAACTTCCTGGCTGATGTCTTGAGATGTTGCTTCAATATTTCCACATAGTGTTCTTTCTTCATGATGTCATCTATTTTGTGAAGTGCACCAGTCCCTCCCAGCAAAACAACCCATCCATCCAGCATGATGCTATAGTATAGTAATCTTAGTGTATAGAAACTTCTGACTTTGTAAAAAGTAACAAAAACATTTAAAAAAATCTCTCATTCTTCTGGAATTTGACAAATAGAAAGATTTTTTTAAATTCTACTTGACCTACAGCAAATTCCCTTGCCATTTTTAAAACTAAATTAAACACTCATTTTGATCGTCTGGCTTTTGACTAATCTCTTTTGTTTGATTTGTACACCTGTTACCTTACTCGCTTGCTGTTGTGTTGCTGTTTCTTTAATTGTTATAAGTGTGACTTTTTGATGTTATGTTTTACCATTTACCAAGCACTTTGAACTGCCCACGGTATGAAAAGTGCTCAACAAATACATGATTATTATTTATTATTAAAAGCAATGCTACCAAAAATATTAAAGGGATATTTCAGGATTTTTGACATAGGGCCCAGAGTGTTGTTGATGTCTGGAGATATTTTTTTCTTAAATTCATGCAGTTCTTATATTTGAAGAGCTTAGTGGCGCTAGGCTAACGCATTTCTATGGTATCAGCAACCCTGCATTAAAAACAGTCTGACCCACTCCACAGTGCACCTGAGGTAAATCACTTATAACACCAGACTAACCATATAAATGTCTGTCGATAGAATAATTTTTTTAATATAACTGACCTTGTATCACATGAATTACCGCATTTTGAGGGACTATTTTCTCGCAGATCACTCCGCCGCTGCGTTAGCTTACAGCCACGAAGCTGATGCTGCTCAAATATAAGTTATTTTAAATGCAAAATGGTTCAAATGATTCTATTAACACAGACATTTATAAAATATCTCCAGAAATCAACAACACTCTGGATAATTAGGAAATGAGGCCCTATGTCAAAAATCCTGAAATATCCCTTTAATGAAATGTATGTAAACTTTTGGTTTGGTAAAAAGTAATACAACATTTTTTTTAACAAATCTATCTGTCATTTTCCTGGAATTTAGCAAATAGAAATAATTTGTAAAATTCTACTTGACCTAAAAAAAAAAAAGAAGTAAATTCTGGTTTCATGTCAGACAGTGAGAAAAAATGCAAATGTGTCTTTTAATGAAGTGTATGTAAAAATATGGTTCCCGCTGTATTCAGATTTTTATGCATACTACTCCATACTAAAATGTTCACCTAGTACTTTTATTTTCTTTGCGTACATATTTGGGTCAGAGCTTTATAGAATTCCCCCGATGTGTGCCACTGTTCCCATGACGACACTGTCTGACGCTAATCATAATCCTAATTTAATCTGTAATCCCACAGAGATGTGAGGATTATTCACTTCATTACATTAGAATCATAATAACTTAATCTGATAATAAATAATCATTTTATTATCGAGAATGAGAAATGACCCACCGGTGTGACCTCTGCTTTTCAAATTTAATCAAATCCATTTTGCCAAATTAGGCCGTTGCATTTACGGGATGTTTCACAAACAGATTATAGTAAATTAAATGGATGAGCTCTGTGTTTTTCAAAGGTTATTCTGCACACATGACTGAGGCCCAGGAGAGAAACAGCACCCCCTAGCTGGCAGGCAAGTGCGGTGGCCAATCCATGTGCTGAGACTGACCCACTCATTCACAATCTGACACCAACGACTCCTGGGGAAGGGGAGAGTTCAGGTTCCTGACAGTTCGAATGAAGCTGTCCTTCACCGTCGGATTGCATGTTTGCTCAGATTGCAATGTCCTACAATCTCCTACAAATCCTACTGTGCCTGTTTTCAGTCCTGACTCAGGTCCGCCGCGCTTTAGACCCCTGAGGAGCTCATAGACAGCAAGTTTGTGAATTAAAACTCATAACATTTTAAAAAAGGACATAGAAAGCTCTTGTGATCACTTTGAAGTAAGGCCCTTTCACGTTCACATTTTTTTGCGTGAGGGACTCTGGGTTGAGAAAATGTGTGTGATTATTTTGGTCCTCAAGTGATAACAAACACCTACAGAGTGGAAATATACTTGTATATGTCCTTCTGTCCATCCGTCCGTCCATCGAACCATCCATCCATCTTCTGCTTTATAAGGCCCTGAGATACTTGAACTCCTCCACTTGAGGACTTCAAGGACTCTCCACTGACCTGGAGAGGGGAAGCCACCTTTTCCCGGTGGAGAACCATGGCCTCAGATTTGGAGGTGCTGATCCTCATCCCGGCCGCTTCACACTCGGCTGCAAACCGCCCCAGTGAAGCTCCTAATTTGATGAAGCCAACAGAACAACATCATGTGCAAACAACAGAGATGAGATCCTGAGGTTCCCAAACTGGACACCCTTGACTACGCCTAGAAATTCTGTCCATAAAGGTAATGAACAGAACCGGTGACAAAGGGCAGCCCTGGCGGAGACCGACAAATATAGACGTCATATCGGTCAAAAGCAGACACATGATTACTGAAGGATCCATGTTAAATGTGAGTCATGTGACGCCGATCTAAGCACTGTGGAGCTTGATCCGGCCGGACTCTGCAGAAAACCAACTCTATCCGTATTTTTTGTCGGAGAGGAATGGAGTGGCGGACCGGCATCAGAGGCCGTTCACAATAACAACAATAGAAAGCTACTAATTTACTGAGGAGTGCGGGGCAGAGCGGAGCAAACACGCAGGATGTGGAATCTGGCAGTCGGTCAGTTGGACCTCTCCCTGAGGCGGGACTGAAGAGGGTGTGAAATGGGTGCAAGTCTTGGTTGGCTATCCCTAATGTGTCTGGAGTAGAAGATTTTTGGCCAGCGCAAAATCCCTGGTCATTTCAAGGCAGTTAACAACTTGAGACAGATTAGAGCATCCAAAAGACTGTCTGTCCTGTCTTTTGGATGTACACGTACTTGAGTTACTTGTGTACACATGCAGCGCCGGTGCTCGCCTTTCATCCCAAGGCTAATCGACAAAGAGCCAACACATTTACGGTCAAAGACAGTTACACGCAGTAGTGCAGGGTAGGGCAGGGCGATATGGCCTAAAATGTCTATCACGATACAAAAAAGAAATATCACGATAACAACATATTTGACACATTACTTGAAAATTCCAGCCTTACGCCTGTTGGGAAGATTAACACAAAGATATTTCATTCTTTTTTTAGCGCCATACTAATTAAATATGATCGACTCAAGCAGTTCACTTCCTTCATTTCATTTTACTCTTTAAGCACCTGTCCCATTGTCCTACACTGTGAGTGCTGTTCTGATGGAGCTGAGCGTAACATAAATTATATCGTGTCCACAGCGATATAAAAAATGACAACAATATTAAAAAAAATCATATTGCGTATGGAGGATTGAAAGTGCCACAATTAAATAAATAAATACACCATTAAATAATTAAATAAATGTGTCATTAATTAATTAAATGTTTCATTCATTCATTAAATATGGAATTAAATAAATAAATTGATTAAGAAGCAAAGAAGCAAAACCATATATGAAAGTTTAGAGTCTTTGTATTTGCATTGTCTATCTATATAAAGTAAATTTAATGATAAGATGTTCTTAGTTGCAGAGTTGTAATGTTTTCTTATTTGAAAAGGTATTTGACTTCAGAAAACTTTGTGAATCTGATTTGCCAAATTATTCTCTTCTTAAAGCAGTACTAAGTAACGTGTTTACCTTAATAAATCCTTTCCGTAGTCCCTCTGGGGGTAATACAAGTGTTAATGGGATGATTGGAGGGTCTTTCATCTCCCCCTGGTGTCTCTGGCCAGAAAACCATGCTTGCAACTTGACTGCCACCGGGGCGGAGCAACCAATACACACTAATAGAATCACGGAGAAGAAGCTAACAGGCTAACGGGCAAAGCTAACTGCGGGCTAGCGCCACTTTAAACAGTATTTACAGCCAAGTTTGAGTGAAAAAAAATATTCCCATTGTATCACTGGATGTACAACACCCCTCTCTCCTTCACCTTTTCTGTCAGCGTAGTATTTACTCTCCAAGACATTTAATAAGTTAAAAAATCGTAACTTGCTAAGACACCTGCAGTTGCGCTTATGGCCTCTAGGGGCAAGAGTTACTTAGTACTGCTTTAAGAAAACATCCATGAATGAGGCCCAAAGGCTTCAGACGGACTTGGCGGAATATTATGTGCGAAGAGGGCGGGCCGACAAAACAATAAAAATGGTTACAGATTTGTTATGTAAGTCGGATATTGAAAGTGTGTAGCATCTGGGTAGATCACGCTGATGCCCCATCTCGACAGGAGAGGAACAGGACAGACCACATGAGACCAGTTCCTTTTTGGGAGGGTTATCCCCACAGGTTTGCGTTTCAAGTGCCTTCAGGAGAAAGCGGTCCAGAGCAGTATGGAAATGTCCAACAGGAGGCGCTGTGGGGCTATGCTCATGCCAGTAAATGCAGAGTAAGATGCTTTTATAGGTTTTTATTCCTCTGTACAACATTTTAACAACTCATAGGGCTATGCAGTGGATTTTACAAGCGGTAGATGTTTTCTTAAAGTTTCCAAATAAGAGATGCTTTGTCTCATAGGATTCCCAAAATGGAAACAGCTGTTGCTAAAAAGCTAGCTTTGTTTTGCTAAACATGTAGCTCATGATGAAGTTGCTTTTCTCTCAGAATACAACACTGATCACCAAACCAGGTCAGCACTTGTTTGAATATGACAAATGTGTCTGTATGCTTTTAGGCTTGTGGTATTTGCTCGAGTGCTGAAGTCAGCCCTGGGTTTGGGGGCTGACTTCAGCACTTTATTGGTAACGACCATAGACTGTTAAAAAGAATAGACAACTCCTCATCACTCCTCCCCGTTTACCATAATGACCACGTTCGAGGGGGAAATCATGGCGGATTTACAGACTCCTCCTCCCCAGCTCTGACGAAGCATGTTCCTAATAAGGGCATAAGGGCGGGATCTTCACTGTAGACTCGGCCCTTGCGTGACGTGTAGATCGCGCAGCTCCAATGCCAACAGTCCGACCTCCGTTAAGTAGGAGATAAAAAAAAAAAATCTTTTCTATTTTTGTGACTAACCCAGCGTTATCTCAGGAGAAATATGTAGCCATAGAAAGTGTTAAAAAAATTGAAACCAGGCGTTAAACTTGTTTTTAACGTGTCTAAAGTCCAATGCTTTTCAATGGGGGCCTAGCGATGATATGGAGGTACTACAGCAATGGCGGAGCAATGGCGGCCTCCAGTGTTGCAGTCATAAAGTCAAAAACAGCATCCCTGTTTCAATAATTAAGACCAGGTTAGGCACTGACATGTGTATATATGCGCTTAAAGAGACAATTGCAAAATATAGAAGACAAAATTCATCTGTTTTTATGTGCTTTTTGGATGCTTCAAAAGCATTTGACAGGGTTAATCATAGTAAACTATTCTTGAAATTAGCCCAAAAAGGTGTACCCAGTTATGTTGTGCGTTTGTTAGTATACTGGTACTCACAGCAAACAGTGCAAATAAAATGGGGGAACAGTGTATCTACCCCTTTTAAAGTGAGCAATGGGGTCCGACAAGGGGGTGTTTTGTCCCCAGTGTTATTTAACCTGTATCTAGATGAACTGTCTACTAAACTCAAAGCCTGTCACACTGGCTGTGTCTCTGGAAGAACTGTTATGAATCCTTTTTTGGTAACGCTTTAGAATACAGCCCGCAAGTTCCAGGTGTAAGTACGTGTAACAAGAAAGTAATTACACATATAAGTACAGGTACTCTTACAGCGTGTAACAAGGGGGAACAATGTGTAACAAGGAAGTACAAAGTGTAACAAGGCGGAGCAATGTGTACCAAGGACGTACAAAGTGTAACAAGGCGGAACAATGTGTAACAAGGAAGTACAAAGTGTAACAAGGGGGAACAATGTGTACCAAGGAAGTACAAAGTGTAACAAGGCGGAACAATGTGTACCAAGAAGTACAAAGTGTAACAAGGCGGAACAATGTGTACCAAGGAAGTACAAAGTGTAACAAGGGGGAACAATGTGTACCAAGGAAGTACAAAGTGTAACAAGAAGGAACAATGTGTACCAAGGAAGTACAAAGTGTAACAAGGCGGAACAATGTGTACCAAGGAAGTACAAAGTGTAACAAGGCGGAACAATGTCTAACAAAGACGTACAAAGTGTCACAAGGCGGAACAATGTGTACCAAGGGGGAACAATGTGTAACAAGGAAGTACAAAGTGTAACAAGGGGAACAATGTGTAACAAGGGGAAACAATGTGTAACAAGGTAGTACAAAGTGTAAACATGTAACTACGTGTCAAGGTGTAGTAAAGGTATTCAAAGAGCAATTAATGGTGCTGAGCTATCACATAGTTGTGGCAAAAGGGAATGTGGTATTATTAATAGTGCATTCATTTTAATGTTGCAGGACAACAGTATTACTGTTGTGAAAGTGAAGACATGACTCCAAGCATTTTTATTGATTGTTTATTTTTTATAGTGAGACACTGTTGCCTGTAACAAGCAGAAACAAGAGTGAACAGAGAAAAATAAAGTGAAACAAGGGAAATTACCACGTTATCACTGTGCAAGTATACTGTAAGCGATGTGTAGGTACAGGAGAGCACGGGCTGTAAATTAAAGCGAGACACTGTTGCCTGAAGAAATCAGAGAGGATTGATTTGGTGCTGGACGCTGCCAGGAGATTTTAAAATGTTGATGGTATCACTGGGAAGAATTGGACAGCACTTTAAGGGAAGGGTATGCACAGGTTACTGGAATTGACACGGCGTAGAAGATGGGAATGACTGGTTTTGATTTTGGTCATATTTCACTGTACTTGCTAAAACAAACAGTATTCAGAGATCCAGTAGGTGGCGGTAATGCACTTTCAGTGCCATCTGCCATAAAACTATCAGAAGAAGAAGAATGCAGCGTCAGAGTATCAGTCCTGGGGGACAACAACAGCCTCTAAACAATCATCTTTTTTAAAATACCTTGTACATTTTTGTCTAACTGTGTACAGTGCCTCTCGAAAGTACTAATACACCTTGAACTTTTGCACATTTTGTCATGTTTACAACACTAAACGTAAAGATTTTATTTTTAATATTTTACTGAAACTGTGAAGTGAAAGCAAAATGATACATGATTCTGTTATTTTACAAAAAATAGAAAAGTGAAAAGTGGGGCGTGCATAAGTATTCATACAGCATGACTTAAAACTTTGTGGAACCCCCTTTTGCTGCAATAACAGCAGCAAGCCTTTTGGGGTATGACTACAAGATTTGCACATGTAGAGACTGACATCTCTAGATGTCAGCAGTTTTCAGGTCTTTCCACTGATTTTCAATAGGATTTAGGTCAGGACTTTGACTGGGCCATTCTAACACATTAATGTTTGTTTTTAAACCATTCCATTGTAAATTTAGCTTTGTGTTTAGGGTCATTGTCCTGCTGGAAGGTGAATCTCCGCCCCAGCTTCAATTCTCTTGCTGACTCCAGCAGGTTTTCCTCCAAATGTCCCTGTATTTGGCTCCATCCATCTTCCCAACTATTCTTACAATCTTCCCAGTCCCTGCTGAGGAAAAGCAGCCCCATAGCATGATGCTCCCCCCACCATATTTGACACTGGGGATGGTGCACTCAGGACGATGAGCAGTGTTGTTCCATACATAACGTTTTGCATTTGGGCCAAAATGTTCAATTTTTGTCTCATCTGACCAAAGCACCGGTCTGTTAGTTTAGGTGGACCCCCGTGTCTTGGTAAGTTTGCAGTGGTGCTATACTCTTTCCATTTCCGAATGATGGATT
This sequence comes from Neogobius melanostomus, assembly GCA_007210695.1. NCBI lineage: Eukaryota > Metazoa > Chordata > Actinopteri > Gobiiformes > Gobiidae > Neogobius > Neogobius melanostomus. Next base: position 27,983 of record VHKM01000421.1, read on the forward strand.
GAACAGTGCTCCGTGAGATGTTCAAATCTTGGGAAATCTTTGTATAACTTAACGCTGCTTTAAACTTCTCCACAGCTTTATCCCTGACCTCTCTGGTGTGCTTCTTGGCCTTCATGATGTTGCTTAGTGACCAATACACTCTGACCATAGCTCTGAGGCCCTCACAGAACAGCTGGAATTATACTGAGAGTAGATTACACACAGGTGGCCTCTATTTAATGGTTAGGGCAAGGTGTGAACATTCTGCAGTCATTAGGAATGTAATAAAGGCAATTTAATGCACTCCGAATAATGCTGTATGAATACTTACTGTATGCACGCCCCACTTTTCACTTTTCTACTTTTTGTAAAATAACAAAATCATGTATCATTTTGCTTTCACTTCACAGTTGTCTGTTACTTGTGTGTGAACTTTCAGTAAAAAATTCAAAACAAAATCTTCATGTTTAGGGTTGTAAACATGACAAAATGTGTAAAAGTTCAAGGTGTGTTAGTACTTTCGCAAGGCACTGTATGTAAGTAGTAGCGGCAGAACACGAGATGGAAGTATATCCAGACAATGTTGTGATCAGCTATACAGACCCACATGCAACCCACACGTGGCATACACCAGATGATATTCCAGATAAGCCTTGCCTGGCAAGTGGAGATCTGCATGTTTTGGCAACAAAGATACAGAACTACTTCTTCTTTTCTCGGGGAGGTTAAAGTGACATCGGTAAGTCTATTGCAAGGATTCCTAGATCATAAGGTAGCATGGAGCTAAAATTGGCTAAAGCTATGACGCCATTTTCTAGGACAAAACGAACCACTGCCGAGGGCTGTGTGACAGCAACGTTGGAGAAAAGCAGTATAAAGCAAACTGTGTTGCCTTTAAGGCAGTTTATTCTTTAATAAATATCTCAGTAATTTAATAGTTTAAAATGTTGGAATAAGTTAAATAATCATTGTGATCTTGTATAAATAAATAATTCATGTTTTTCTATAAAGAAAAACATAAAAAATATTATCGCTAAAACTACTTCCGGTTTCGCTGCACTACTTCCGGTTTCGCGGTCTCGAGTGTAAACAGAAGCCATGCTACATGTCAGGAGCAGTCAGATGGCAGCTGATGGATGGCATCAGCTGCCATCCACCTTAAAAACATTAATAAGGCAATGCTGTAAGTTTGTACATTGTTTTATATCGTTGTTTAGCTTTATATTTTCGTATTATATCTGTAGTTTATAGGATGAGTGCATTTTATTTTATAACTGCATCAGCCGTTAGCTGACATTGTGCTGTGCTGTGTTTGCAGTTTTCACCGTCCAGTAAAGAGAAAATCAAACTAGTACAGTCTCCGAGGTTTCTTTGCTGGTGGTTTAACTGCGTGTTTCGTCAGACACTACACAAACGTCAGTAGCTTTGAGAGGTATTTATCAAAACAATGATTAATTAGTGGTGTAATGCTATTGATGTTTTTGTTCTTTTTTAAATAGAGGAGCATTTTAAATGTTAACATTGCGTTTTGTTCTTTATTTACTTCTGCAGATCCAGAGTCGCACACCACCCTCAAGTACCTCGCTGCATTGGATCGGCAAAAGAGTCATACGGAATCAAAATGTGGATTTCAGAGGGAAATCTGATTATGACCATGTCATTAGTACTCCGTTTCCTACAAACTGACTAGATTTAAAAGACTCGATGCCTGTTTCCCCAAAGCCTTTTTTGTTTCTTTGTTTAGGTAGATAAGCCCTGTGTTAAGCAAGTAATTTAAAAGTTTAAGTTGCTGGTTGTCATGTGAACCTTTGGGAGCAATTTTGCGGAAATATGCCAATTGTGAATATAGGTTACCATTGTTGTTCCTTTGCATAAAGGGAAAATCTAGTCCACCTCAGATTTGAGTGGCGTTTATTTATTTGACATTTATTTATACAGGAAAGTCCTACTAAGATTTCAAAATCTCTTTTTCAAGGGAGTCCTGCCTCCGGAGTGGAACCTATTGTTTGTAGTTGTAAGGTAAACGAGAGGAAACCTATGTTAGCATGGGAAAAACATGCACATCCGCACAGAAAGGATCCGTCTGACTTAGGAATCCAACATGGGACCTTCTAGCTGTGAAGCAAAAGCACTAACCGCTGCGCCACCAATGTGACATGTACTTATGGTGTACATGCACTTTGATAGTGTGATCATTTTGAAGATTTGTTCTACTTATTTTTTATCTGTTCACTCTTGTTTCTGCTTGTTACAGGCAACAGTGTCTCGCTTTAATTTACAGCCCATGCTCTCCTGTACCTACACATTAGTTACAGTATACATGCACAGTGATAATGTGGTAATTTCCCTTGTTTCACTTTATTTTTCTCTGTTCACTCTTGTTTCTGCTTGTTACAGGCAACAGTGTCTCGCTTTAATTTACAGCCCGTGCTCCTGTACTTACACATTAGTTACAGTATACTTGCACAGTGATAACGTGGTCATTTCCCTTGTTTCACTTTATTTTTCTCTGTTCACTCTTGTTTCTGCTTGTTACAGGCAACAGTGTCTCGCTTTAATTTACAGCCCGTGCTCCTGTACCTACACATTAGTTACAGTATACATGCACAGTGATAACGTGGTAATTTCCCTTGTTTCACTTTATTTTTCTCTGTTCACTCTTGTTTCTGCTTGTTACATGCAACAGTGTCTCGCTTTAATTTACAGCCCGTGCTCCTGTACTTACACATTAGTTACAGTATACTTGCACAGTGATAACGTGGTCATTTCCCTTGTTTCACTTTATTTTTCTCTGTTCACTCTTGTTTCTGCTTGTTACAGGCAACAGTGTCTCGCTTTAATTTACAGCCCGTGCTCCTGTACTTACACATTAGTTACAGTATGCTTGCACAGTGATAACGTGGTCATTTCCCTTGTTTCACTTTATTTTTCTCTGTTCACTCTTGTTTCTGCTTGTTACAGGCAACAGTGTCTCGCTTTAATTTACAGCCCGTGCTCCTGTACCTACACATTAGTTACAGTATACATGCACAGTGATAACGTGGTCATTTCCCTTGTTTCACTTTATTTTTCTCTGTTCACTCTTGTTTCTGCTTGTTACATGCAACAGTGTCTCGCTTTAATTTACAGCCGTGCTCCTGTACTTACACATTAGTTACAGTATACTTGCACAGTGATAACGTGGTCATTTCCCTTGTTTCACTTTATTTTTCTCTGTTCACTCTTGTTTCTGCTTGTTACAGGCAACAGTGTCTCGCTTTAATTTACAGCCCGTGCTCCTGTACTTACACATTAGTTACAGTATACTTGCACAGTGATAACGTGGTCATTTCCCTTGTTTCACTTTATTTTTCTCTGTTCACTCTTGTTTCTGCTTGTTACAGGCAACAGTGTCTCGCTTTAATTTACAGCCCGTGCTCCTGTACTTACACATTAGTTACAGTATACTTGCACAGTGATAACGTGGTCATTTCCCTTGTTTCACTTTATTTTTCTCTGTTCACTCTTGTTTCTGCTTGTTACAGGCAACAGTGTCTCGCTTTAATTTACAGCCCGTGCTCCTGTACTTACACATTAGTTACAGTATACTTGCACAGTGATAACGTGGTCATTTCCCTTGTTTCACTTTATTTTTCTCTGTTCACTCTTGTTTCTGCTTGTTACAGGCAACAGTGTCTCGCTTTAATTTACAGCCCGTGCTCCTGTACTTACACATTAGTTACAGTATACTTGCACAGTGATAACGTGGTCATTTCCCTTGTTTCACTTTATTTTTCTCTGTTCACTCTTGTTTCTGCTTGTTACAGGCAACAGTGTCTCGCTTTAATTTACAGCCCGTGCTCCTGTACTTACACATTAGTTACAGTATACTTGCACAGTGATAACGTGGTCATTTCCCTTGTTTCACTTTATTTTTCTCTGTTCACTCTTGTTTCTGCTTGTTACAGGCAACAGTGTCTCGCTTTAATTTACAGCCCGTGCTCCTGTACTTACACATTAGTTACAGTATACTTGCACAGTGATAACGTGGTCATTTCCCTTGTTTCACTTTATTTTTCTCTGTTCACTCTTGTTTCTGCTTGTTACAGGCAACAGTGTCTCGCTTTAATTTACAGCCCGTGCTCCTGTACTTACACATTAGTTACAGTATACTTGCACAGTGATAACGTGGTCATTTCCCTTGTTTCACTTTATTTTTCTCTGTTCACTCTTGTTTCTGCTTGTTACAGGCAACAGTGTCTCGCTTTAATTTACAGCCCGTGCTCCTGTACCTACACATTAGTTACAGTATACTTGCACAGTGATAACGTGGTAATTTCCCTAGTTTCACTTTATTTTTCTCTGTTCACTCTTGTTTCTGCTTGTTACAGGCAACAGTGTCTCGCTTTAATTTACAGCCCGTGCTCCTGTACCTACACATTAGTTACAGTATACTTGCACAGTGATAACGTGGTCATTTCCCTTGTTTCACTTTATTTTTCTCTGTTCACTCTTGTTTCTGCTTGTTACATGCAACAGTGTCTCGCTTTAATTTACAGCCCGTGCTCCTGTACTTACACATTAGTTACAGTATACTTGCACAGTGATAACGTGGTCATTTCCCTTGTTTCACTTTATTTTTCTCTGTTCACTCTTGTTTCTGCTTGTTACAGGCAACAGTGTCTCGCTTTAATTTACAGCCCGTGCTCCTGTACCTACACATTAGTTACAGTATACATGCACAGTGATAACGTGGTAATTTCCCTTGTTTCACTTTATTTTTCTCTGTTCACTCTTGTTTCTGCTTGTTACAGGCAACAGTGTCTCGCTTTAATTTACAGCCCGTGCTCCTGTACCTACACATTAGTTACAGTATACATGCACAGTGATAACGTGGTCATTTCCCTTGTTTCACTTATTTTTCTCTGTTCACTCTTGTTTCTGCTTGTTACAGGCAACAGTGTCTCGCTTTAATTTACAGCCCGTGCTCCTGTACTTACACATTAGTTACAGTATGCTTGCACAGTGATAACGTGGTCATTTCCCTTGTTTCACTTTATTTTTCTCTGTTCACTCTTGTTTCTGCTTGTTACAGGCAACAGTGTCTCGCTTTAATTTACAGCCCGTGCTCCTGTACCTACACATTAGTTACAGTATACTTGCACAGTGATAACGTGGTCATTTCCCTTGTTTCACTTTATTTTTCTCTGTTCACTCTTGTTTCTGCTTGTTACAGGCAACAGTGTCTCGCTTTAATTACAGCCCGTGCTCCTGTACCTACACATTAGTTACAGTATACATGCACAGTGATAACGTGGTAATTTCCCTTGTTTCACTTTATTTTTCTCTGTTCACTCTTGTTTCTGCTTGTTACATGCAATGGAGTCTCACTATAAAAAATAAACAATCAATAAAAATGCTTGGAGTCATGTCTTCACTTTCACAACAGTAATACTGTTGTCCTGCAACATTAAAATGAATGCACTATTAATAATACCACATTTCCTTTTTCCACAACTATGTGATAGCTCAGCACCATTAATTGCTCTTTGAATACCTTTACTATACCTTGACATGTAGTTACACGTTGTACTACCTTGTTACACATTGTTCCCCCTTGTTACACTTTGTATTTCCTTGTTACACATTGTTCCCCCTTGTTACACTTTGTACTTCCTTGTTACACATTGTTCCGCCTTGTTACACTTTGTGCTTCTTTGGTACACATTGTTCCGCCTTGTTACACTTTGTACTTCCTTGGTACACATTGTTCCCCCTTGTTACACTTTGTACTTCCTTGTTACACATTGTTCCGCCTTGTTACACTTTGTACTTCCTTGGTACACATTGTTCCCCCTTGTTACACTTTGTACTTCCTTGTTACACATTGTTCCGCCTTGTTACACTTTGTACTTCCTTGGTACACATTGTTCCCCCTTGTTACACATTGTTCCCCCTTGTTACACTTTGTACTTCCTTGGTACACATTGTTCCCCTTGTTACACATTGTTCCCCCTTGTTACACTTTGTACTTCCTTGTACACATTGTTCCCCTTGTTACACGCTGTAAGAGTACCTGTACTTACATGTGTAATTACTTTCTTGTTACCCGTACTTACACCTGGAACTTGCGGGCTGTATTCTAAAGCGTTACCCATTTTTTGTACGCAGATGATTTAGTCGTGTTTAGTCCAAGTACGGCTGGTCTACAGCAGCTCCTCAATATCTGCTCAACCTATGGTCTGGAACATGACATTCAGTACAATAGTTCGAAGAGTGTGGTTATGATTTGTAAAACCAAGGACGATAAGAACTTGACATTTCCAAACTTTTGTCTGTGTAATGATGTTTTGCATGTTGTGAACAAAATCAAGTACCTCGGGCACATCATCACTGAGGACTTGTCTGATGATGATGACATTTATAGACAATAGAGTGTTGTATGCCCAGGCTAATACCCTGGCACGGAAGTTTGGCTGTTGTACAGAGAGAGTGAAGCTGACTTTATTTAAAGCGTACTGTACTCCCTTGTACACGGCTCATCTCTGGTCTCATTATAAGAAAGCCAGCATGCGTAGGCTCCAGGTGGCCTATAATGATGCTTTGCGTGTGCTTTTGAAGAAGCCGAGATGGTCAAGTGCCACAGAAATGTTTGTCAGTGCCAGAGTAAACACTTTACAGGCCGTGCTTCGAACTTTGATGTACAGCTTTATGTGTCGATTGAACATGTCTGAAAATGAAATAATAGTGTCCCTCACGAATATAAAATGGAGTGCGACACGTTATCAATCTGACTTGTGGAGACATTGGCATGATTGTCTTTTTAAAATGCCATCTTAATTGTATGTCTTGTCCTTTATTTTTATTTTTATGGACTACGAGTCCGGAATAAAGTTGAATTGAATTGAATTGAATAAACAATAGACTAACTAAAACATAACTTCATGGGGTAGATTCATTCGGTTGAACGTAGTTATCCTCCTGAGGCCATGTTTCTGTAAGAGCCAAGAGGTCAATGTTATAATCACCAATTACTCATAGACATAGAGAAAATTGATCAAATGTTGAGTAGGGGTGTAACAATGCACTGTGCAACACAACAATCTGACTATATGCATTGTGCTAAAGTGACGGTGCAATTTTTAGTCTATATTTCTTAATAATTAAGCTGCGTGGCACGTGTCATGTGTATCTGCTCTATGTGTATCATCGTCACTTACCGCTACACTGAAGGCTGAAGACGCTCCAGACGTGCAAAGTTACAGCCTTCAAAAACACACAAATCTGTGTGGCTTTGTAAAGCTTTCTCCTGCTGATGTCAGGCAAAGGCAAATGATAGATCCAGTGCACTGCACATTGTGGCACAGACAAATGCGTAAGATCCAATGTTGGTCATAATCTGCCTCAAAAGTTTTGTTTCCCAAAAAGTATAAGCATAATGTTGTCCAGGAACAGCCCAAACATGAGCCTCTGTTTATGGGAAGCGAAACTGAAACTTATCACTTAACCAGCACATGGCCTGCACTGCTCCGCTAGTTTTATTGTTCTTTTTCTTATTTTATTTATTTTTTACTTTAGAGCACTACAGTTTTGTTTTGTATTTAGTTTTGCACTGTGAGCCCAGGGCCACATTTTAGCTTTGAAAAAATGTTTTCTATGACTATAAATACTGCCTTATAATATAAAAATATTGTACTAATATTGTACCGTGATGCACCGAACCGTGGGTCCTGCACCGTGAACCGAACCGTGATACAGTTGAACTGTTACACCCCTAATGTTGAGTAGTACACATTGGGCCCGATCTTGTTTCTAAACGTAGACTATAGCGTAACATTTCGCACTGAGTAGGAGAGCACTTTGAGGTCTTGCAGCTCCTACACTTGGCACATGTAGGTGGGAAGTACATGGGGTGACCAATGGCGGTGTTATGTACAACATCTTTTTTCCTCCAACCAAACTCCGCAGCCGGGCTGGGGCAAGGGCGAGGGGTTGTGGGGGGTGGGGGTGAACATGTGCTTTTGTTTTGGTCGCGATTACGGCCGATTCGTGCCAGGCTTTTTCTCTCGAGACAAGAACATTGTTTAGCTCACGATAGGGTTAAAGAGGGGGTATTATGCTTTTTTCAATCACATAGCACCAGTCTATAGCATACTACAATGATGACGTAACCTTCTGTTGGTCTGTATATGCAGTAAATTCAAATAACTGCCTTGAATAAAATTGCTCTCTCAAAATGGCTGTACTGAACGTCTTGAAATAGGCCTCTGTCTCTTTAAGAAGCTTTCCGACACGCCCCCTTCAGCACACTGCTGTGGCATCTAAACAACACTACTGTGCGGGGAGGGGGCTCTGCTGAGCTGAGGAGCAGTGGTTGGTGGCTTGGCTGGTGACGAAAGGTCCAGATGCGTCTCCAGGAGGTGGGGGCGTTCCTAGGAGGACTGAGGCATAGCTACACCTAAAATGGCTGCCGTCTAAGTTTTTACTGATTACTCAAAAATATGTGAATGAGCCAAGGCAACACTCCAGGCATGTGTTTAATGAGGGAATGACATAATAACATGATGTAAAGCTTGAAAAAGTCGATTTTACATAATACCCCCTTTAATAAAGGTTTTAGTTTGAGCTGCGAGAGCCTATAAAGAACACAAGGCAGTGGTGTGTAAACGAGGAAATGAATGTGAGGCTCACATCCGGTGTGGCTTGTTCATTAACTTGCACTGTCCCTACCAAATAAACTAATAATAATAATAATAATAATAATAATAATAATAACATTAGAGAGCGCTCTCAGTGCTGCTTGTAACAAAGCACGTGTGAATCCTCTCTCTTTTTATAAGCCACGCCCTCTCACCAGTGGTGCAGGCACACAGCGCCACAGCAGCGCCACTGGGAAGAGAACCATCGCGTCAGAGTTTGTGCTGTCCTTGCGCCTGGCACAAGATCTGGCCCATTACCTGCACTCAGCTGTTTGTACAGTATTTGGTCTCACGTCAGTATTTGACTTTTTAGACACGTACGGTCGTGAACTTAAACTCCTTTGGTAAAGGGGCACTGGAGCAATCAGAATGGAGAGCGCACTCTACGCCACGGTACCTTCTGATACAATATAAGAGGCAAAAATGTAAATATGCATCGGTTGGAAGTATGTATAGATCAGCATCGCAGTTGTTTTTCTCCCTGCACTTGAGGGAATCTCAGCAGGTTCTGTTGTGCTGTATCAAATGTACTTTACATCCCGGAACGCAGAACAGACCTCAGCGTCCTCACAGAGTATCAGAAAGATGTCATTATCCACGAACACACAGGAAGCAGGCACCATTTGGCGTTTATGCAAATGAGACAAACAAAATGGCTGCCTGCCAAAAATTCTGTCAGTAAACAATGAGCCCACAGAGCTGCCTTAAGGTGGAACACGGCAGAGCCAAGTTAAGGTGGAACGTATGCCGCTTTCACGCGCGTCTCCTTTCAGTCACGGTGTAATTCTGTATGTAAAAGACCGCAGTGTTACCGAGGAGGACGCGGGACGCTTTGTGGAGCTTGTGTTTTTGTTGTTTTCTTTTCAAATTAGACATTGGTGATTTTTTGTTTCTCCCCTGACCTTGAGGAACCAGACACAGACACACAGACACCAGGCAAACCCGGCAGGCACAGTGGTCAAAATACTTGCGTTAAAGTGAAGACACAACTGATCAAATATAACTCCAATAAAAGTTACTCAGTCTAAGGCCAAATCTCAATTCGCTCCATAGCCTCTGCCTTAGTTCCTCCTCTCCGTTTTTCGTGTTCACGAGAGACGTGGGGTGTCCCAATTCTATTTTGAGGTGAGGGAGAGGGCCACATAGCCCTCCAAACAAGGGTTTTTCTGATGCAGACTTCAGATGGAGGGGTAGGAGGAGTTTCGTGCTTACAAGGAAACATGGCGCCGAAAGACTTGTACAAATGTAAGCATGTTTTGTTCATCCATCCATCCATCTTCCACTTGTCCGTTGCCGGGTGGTGGGGGCAGCCTTAGGAGCTGCCCAAATAACATTGCACCAGCCTCCTATTGCTCCTCCTGCAGGTGGTGGGTCCACAGCAGGAATGTTTTGCTCATTTTAATGTTTAATAAGTTATAAAAACGTGTTTTGTTAGAAATGTACATAATATGCCAGACTTTAGGTTGACGCATGTCAATCACATTGTTGTTGTTGTTGTTACGTAGCCTAACGGAACTTGTCATATAAATGAATATAACTATGATTATGACGTTATCGTTTATCTTTAATACGTGTGTCTTTTCAAACACTTTTCTTTGAGCAAACACGGAAACTCATGTTTCAGAGCAGAGAACGAGGAAAGGTTTTTTAACCTCTTAACCCCCGCCCGAACCAAGCGCATTTTCTCCAGTTCAGCTTTACCCAAATCTAGAAGCTTCTTGGCTGGAGTTTACAGCCTATAGGCCAGAGTAACGCCTCATTTGAAAGCCAAGACCTACAAAACTGATGTAAATTGAGCTTTTTCCTTGTGTTGTTTCCGTGTTGTCATCACTTTTCTTGACGTTCTTTTTCTTTGCTTTTATGCCACATTTTCATCTCCGTCGTCAGATTTTTGTCACATTTTTGTCACATTTTCCATCACTTTTTTTGGTCACTTTTTGTTGCGTTATTTACTTCTCGAGAAGCTTTAGATTTGGTTAAAGCCAAACTGAAGAAAATGTACTCGGTTCAGGTGGGGGTTAAGTGGTTAAATCCTGTTATGCTGCAAAAAAGCAATGGGAGTAAGTTGTTTTATACGTGTATTACACAGTAATATTAAAATATATTGCATGACATTATTTATAATTAGTTACTGTTTGTAACTAATTACAAACAGTAATTAGTGTTACTGTTCTCCTTTTTAAAAGAGCCTGTTCTCTTTTTAAAGGAGAACAGGCTGGATGGATTTCCAAAAAGCGGCAGAACCATAAAAGAAAATATAAGCTACGAAATATACACCTACATAATCTATAAAGACACCAACTAATATGAAGGTTTATGGCAATATTTTGTCTATGTTTGTGTGCCAGGAGTTAAATCTCCTGAAAACAGGATCTGGAACTGAGGAGGGGGAGAAAACTGCTGCTGATTGGCAGTACTTTGAGGACATGCATGAGGAGCTGGGCTCCAGACCTTCAGTGGATCCTCCTGTTGTTGTGGCCTCATTCCAGGGGGATGACAACGCAACCATATAGTGCTGGTAATTCATTAGAAATGCAGTAGCGTTTTGTAATGTCGTTACCAATAAAGTGTTGCATATGTTTTTAGGAAATTGTGGAGCCCAGCACCTCTGCAGCATCCTCAAGCACATCAGGATGAGTCCCAACCCACAGCATCTGTGTCGTCTGGTCCACCTGCAGCTCCTCCTGCTGCATCTCCCTCTCCTCGTAAAAGAAATAGAAAGTCAAATCAACAAAGGAGCAGAAGCGGCATGAGGAGAGCGAGGACAAGTCCGAACCATTCCTTGGGCTGTTTCAGCAGCTGGTGGTCAAAATGTAAATAGCAGGTGTTTATCTTGTGTGACACTTACACGCTCAACATACAGGTCACGGAAAGGGGCTACAAAGCTTATGCTCCCGAAATTAAAAAACGGGGACACCATGGGACAGCAACATTTCACGTCGCAACAATAAAATTAAACCCACTCTACCCCACCTGACCCATTGGTCGATGAGGGGCCTTGATGGCTACGAGTTGAGGACATTCACTTAAAAACTTGGCCTCTACACAGACTGTACACAGCTTCCCACGTATATGCAATGGCTGCATTCAAGCCATCAGTAGTAGAGGAAGTCACATCTCACATCTACAAACCACTACAAGGGGTATGAGCCCAGAGATGACAGGTACAGCTTTAAAACAGAAGCCCAAGGTGCTTGTCCACATTAGTGTCTTACACTGCCACTGCTGCTGTCTTTCTTCTGAACACAAGACAAATGCATGTTATTACAACAGAATTACTCCAACATGAAATTGCAGCATTCTCCAACACAAAAAACAGCACGCTTTAGCAAAATCTTAGTACAACTACATACAAAACCATACTCCATAACCAGGAATTGTTCGTTTAAATTAAATATACTGCAAATGAAAAGAAAAGCACACAAAATATTGCAAAACAAAACATGTAAAGTTCACACAAAATAAACTAAACAAACCAACAGGGCTGGTGGGAACAAGTTTGTTGCAGAAATGACAAAAGAAATGCATTACTACAGAAGAGCTGTCATTTATCTGCTGCAAGGAACATGGCTCGGCCTCTAATAATCCAATGATCCTGCCGACAACGCCACATGTAGCATCACAAGTGGTAGTGGTATAAAGCCAGGACAACGCCATCCAGTACAACTGGAAGGCACACAGGTTCTACCCATAAGGAGCTCAGGACCGCAGAGAATGTTCATGTATTAAAGAGCAGGCTCAAGACCCACCTTTTAGCCTAGCTTTTAACTGACTGCTGACTGACTGCTTTCCCAGTGTTTCCTCTGAAGGGGCCCTCTGTGTGGGTGCTGTCCTGTGGGTGCTCAGGTGGAGGTGTGGTGTCTCTGTCCTGTGGGTGCTCAGGTGCAGGTGTGGTGTCTCTCTTGGGTCAGTGCTCTGTAGCTGTGCTGGATGGCTGCTCACGGCACAGACGGCTCCTCAAGTGTGTGTGTGTGTGTGTGTGTGTGTGTGTGTGTGTGTGTGTGTGTGTGTGTGTGTGTGTGTGTGTGTGTGTGTGTGTGCGCGTAATCGGTGGGGTAAAAGTTTGAGTGTGCGTGTAATGTTTGTATATATTTGGGGGAATGGGAGGGGGTGCCGGGCGAATTGTTTTAATAATCTGTAAAGCACTTTGTGATACCTTTCGGTATGAAAAGTGCTTTATAAATAAAGTTTGATTGATTGATTGATTGATTGATTGATAAGGACAGAGGCAGCATGTTCCTTTTACATATCATTTATTTGTGCTGTATGCTTATATTTCAGTTCTCATTTCATACTTTTGTTCACGTTAGACATTTCCGTTCCAAACATTCATTAACAATTTGATGGTACACATTAGCTTTCAGTTGCATCACAGTTTGTTCACATTTAGTCTGTTCACATTAGCTTCTCGCTTTAACACAGTTTGTACACATTATCTAGTTTGAGTTACAAAGGTCCAGAAGCAAATTATCCAAGCAGAAAAGCAAAACAGAAAGAAGCTAGACAGCAGCATGGCGACCAGGTCCACCTTAAAGTAAATTAAACAGAGAATGAGATTGAGAGGAATTAGGCTAGTTTCAAAGAGGGCTAACCACGAGGCAAGGTAAATCCTACTGTCGCACGCCCACATCTAGCTCCCTTCGGCTTGTCCGGAGCCGGCTACTGCACTTCGCACGTGAGGACCCCAGCCCCGGACCACAACCAAGCGCGGAGCCGTGGACACCATGGGGTGGTTCACGCTGAGGCTTTCATCCACCCGCTGCGCTAAACTAAACCCTGCATTAGTGGCTAAACCAAAATCTAACAGTGAGGAAATGAACGAGCGATATCTACCTGGACCTGTAGAACACCACGGGCACAGTCCAACCAGGCCGGAGACACCAGTGAGGAAGGCAGAGGAAGTGCCAGTGCCATCTGCCGTCCGTTACATTCATTAATAAAACACATACATTTAATTAATACAATTGATAATGCCACATATGCTCCGTGCCTTAGAATGATAAAAGTTAAAACGTCTTACTGCATGTTCATGTACAGGCTCCTTATATGGCATGGGGGTCTCAAAACAGAGGTAGCCTCCGTCCCCAAGAAGAATGTATCCTGGAGAGGGAAATCTGTAAAATGTGGTATGTTTCATCACTCTTGTGTAAGCACAGAGCCCGGGTATGCAACACATATATCCAGGAAACGTCCATTTGCATTGCAGACTGCCATCATGTCGACAGAATGGAAGCTCGTGTAATTGAAATAGTCCATGTGGTGCCGTTGTGGAGGCTTGATTCTAATATGAGAACCATCGATCGCACCAGCAACACAGCTGAAGGCAGGACTTCCGGAGAGCCTGGCAAATCCCCGTCCTATTTCTTCAAGCTCATCTGGTTTAAGGAAGCTGATGGCTCTTGTCAGATTTCTGCAGATGGAAGTAGATCAGCACTTCCAGTTGGCGTCCCTTGTTCCATGGTCTCTGCAGATTGTTCATTGCTCATCTAGTGAGACGAAAATCTCGCTTTAGCTCCTGCTCTATGTTGAGTCTCAAAATGGGGACATTGTTGTTCAGCTGGTAATATCTTGATGGTTGTCCTCTCTGCAAAGATACACACATCAAATGCATGATTTGGAAGTAACATTTAGATATAAGAAACAATTGAGTGCAATCCTCCCCAACTCACACACAGGTACACAGCAACATGGTACTCTCCCTCCCCAGTTACAGGGAACCCCACACAACTGTAAAACATTACTATTTTACAGATGTGTGGTCCGAAAATACTTTGCATCCCATGTTTACAGCACACACAAACAAATAGTTTTTTAAATCAGCGTCGCGGACCACATACATGCCACTTAATTTTCCAACATAATTGCTAGTCGCGAAGAAATCTGCGTCGCCGTATATTTCTTCGCCTTAATGTGAACAGGCGAAATAATGAACAAAGTGTAGCAGAGCGAGGTTCTTACCTTAGCTTTAAGACACACAGGTAAGTTCCATTGACGAAGGGCACAAGTGTTCCATTGGTTAAACAGAATTTATTTGTTACAAAATGTTTCTTTCGTTTCATTTCATAAGTATGCTTAATTTAAAACCATTAGCACAGATGTACGTTTAGTCCATGAGATACATAGTTCATATTTAAGGCAAGAGTCCTTCAACAAGTCCCCGCCAACCGCTGGACAGACCCAGATCACGGACACATGAAGACAAGACAAGACAGCGATGGGCAGCGCTGGTGCTACTGCCGTAGAGCCGGTAAGAGCCACCAAACGTGCGCTGTACTAAGGGACGACGCTCATCACAGGACCATCGGGGAACCGCAAACCCAATCCACTGCGAAGCTACAGCGTTGCGCCATGACACGCTGCCGTGAAGGGACCCACAGCAACACTAGCACGAATATACGTTCTAATTAAGGCGGACATAAGGATGAATTTAAATAAACGTTACAAAGATATCTACCTGTTGGACAGAGCACCCCAGCGCCAGCACCGGGTACAACAGGCAGTGGGAGATACACAAGGTCAGAGGGCAAACAACACTAAACCGGGGCCTTTTATAGTGCGCCCCCAGTGGCCGCGTGGGAACACATCTACCCCAAATTACTCGCCTCATCACAAAAGCAAACAAGTAACTGCTGCAGGTTGAGTTTTAGGCGGCATGGCGACACTGGAAAAGTACACAAACGAATGAACATGCACAACTCCACTGTTGTAGCGGCGCTTACGTGATGACGTCATAATAATGAGACAGAGCGAGGGGTAGGGCTGAACGATATGGACAAAATTTCATATCTCGATATTCATACCACATATCTTGATATCGATACGATACTATATAACTATGGGTTAGGTGAAAACTAAGCATTTTTCAGAAAAATAAAATCATAATACAACAGAGTGCAGTTTTATTGATGAAAATCTATATCGTTTATATCTTGCTTTTTCGATTTTAATATTTTGAATGTTCATATCTCGATATAAATACGATATATTTTTCTTTTGCGATATTGATATCTTGAATGTTCATATCTCGATATTGATACGATAACGATATATCTTTCAGCCCTAGCGAGGGGTGTCCCATTTCGTAGTGTAGGAGACATAGCCCTATTCCCTTACCACTCTTTAACAAGTAGAATTGAGATTAAGCCTAGATTTCACTTTACTTGCTGTAAAAAAATATATCTTTAAAATAAATCTGACTAAATAGCTTTTGTGAATAATTTGTGGCTTCAATAACACGAAAATTGCACCGCAAAACTACAGAGACAAACCTTCTTCCTTGTTGTGACTCCATGGCATTGACACCACATTGCACAGCGCCACCTGCCGTTCTGGAGTGTGCATGAAGAGCCTTTAGAATAAACAAAACACACAGTATCCTTTTCAGAAATGCAGAAGAGTGAGCAAGTAATGAGTTTCAACAAAAATACAGATCAAGTAAAGTACAGTGTTCATTTTGAAGAATATTTTGATTTAGTTTTAGTCTTTTGTTGAAAATGTAACAACAGAGCACATTGTGTAGATTGGAAGCGAATCTAAATATTATGAGGCTCTGAAGTCACTGAAGTCAACATGTTTTTAGTCCCTTCTTTCACATTTATCGAGATTGCAAAGCAGTTTTATACATTTTTAGTCCAAAGACGGATAATGTTGGTCTGTGTTTTCCACAATGACCAAATGCAGAGTGAAAATGGAGTTAATTTCATTCTGACCCTCACAATCCCAAAGTTGTGTAATGTAAATAGAGGTCTGTAAAAGTTTTCAAAGTGGTTTTATTGGTAAACTTGAATTGGTGTGGAGACAGTTGCTGGTGTGATCTGCTGAACTCTGGACTTCTTCCAAAGCTCTTTTGTTGTGCGCCGCGCATTAAGAGCCTTGCCGGTGGTCGGGGCCGGGATCACAGGGTTCGGCCGGCGCACAGGTCCAGCTGCCAGCCCCGCTTCAACAGATGTAGAGTGGGCCTCCACCTACACATCACCCAAATAGATCACAATACCGTGTGGAGGAAAGTTAGGCCAAACTAAAGCCAACAAGTTCTCGCGACGCGCTGCAACAAAGTCACACTATTACCTCTTTTCCACGCAGCATGCTTCAACCCAACGGCGTTTAGGACGCTGTATGCAGGTTGACGTGGCTTTACTCGTCCACTGCTACTGCTCCTACGGATGTGCAACACAGGAATACACATTGAATAGAACAATAGAACAGCGGGGAACGTTTTGTGGGCTGCAATGAGAACACTGCCGAGTTGTTTTTGGCAATTCTCTTATTTGACTGTAGTCTTAGGGCGTTTTCACACTGCTCTAGATTGGTCGACCTAAAGCAGGGGTCTCGAACTCATTTGGACGGGGGGCCACAAATGCAAACCGGGGGTTGGTCGGGGGCCGCAACAGACAAAGCCTTTATTATTAAGTCAATTATGATTTAGCAACTTTTTATAGTTTGCTGTAATAAACCTTAAAATAGACTGTACATTAACTATCTGCACATTTTTAAGCTTCCAGAGGTTTCCAATCGGCCAAATTTGCTGAGCTTCTAAATGAGAAATTACAGACTTAGACAATTCATGTTTTTGTAATTAATCTCATTTTGGTTCAGGTAAATTGGTTCAGGGCATCAGTGAATGATCTTTCAGGAGTCAGGTCCAGTTTCTGTCTGTTTAGAAAGAAATGCAAAATGTCATTCAAATGTCATTTTAATTTAGTGTAGAAAGGCCCAACCAGGGACTGGAGCTGATAATGAGCTCTAGCAAAAAGCTTCACCTCATGTAAATAATGTGGAGTCAGTGGCATCATGCCTTTTTGTGACCTACAGTTAGAGATTTTTTACCATCAATGTTGCTGTAATTATTTGCAGTATTTTTATACATTTCCATATTCTCTATTTTTAATGTAACTATGGATCATGTGTTCGCACATGTGTCCCAAATAAAGATTAAATGAATTGACATGATAATGTTGCTCTGAGAGAGAGATGGAGAGAAAAGGCTCCTCACTTTACTGTTGTGACGCTTTTAAACGCTTATTACGATGTGTTCGCTTTGCAAAGTCATAAAGGTAAAGATGGTAAAGGTGCTTATTGTCAGGCTGCAGTGCTGTAACTTTTCCAGCACATGTTTAGCTGAACAACTAAAGTTTCTCCCTCACATTCTGACAGTCTCCACCTGTTTCAGAAGCTCCTCTCACAGTCCGCTGCTGTTAGTCCGTTTCATTGTTGAATAAAGTTGATAAATCATCTGCAAAAGCGCCGCATCTCTCTTCCCCTGTCTCATGCTGTGGTCAATCTCGCGTCCGCAGCGGCATTGGCGCTACCGTGCGGTGCCTCATGGGAAATGTAGTTCTAACGTGTTTAATGCAATTTACCGGCGGGCCGCATGTAATATAAATAAGAAATCATCTTGCGGGCCGCAAAAATTATCTCGCGGGCCGCATTTGGCCCCCGGGCCGCGTGTCTGACCTAAAGGAACTTTCGGCCCGAGAGCGGCACCTTTGGGTCAGTGTGAATCTAACCGCAGCACTTTACGCCGGTCTAAACAGCCGCTTCGAGTGCGGCTGAAACAGGAGGTCTCGGAGCCTCAGTCGCTCTGTGGTTCGGAGCGGGTGTGCTGTGAATGCGGCCGACCTCGTGCTTAACTACTCTCACTTTGACGCAGAATGACTATACGCTCTGCCTGAGGATGTTTGGATTACTGCTCTGACGAGGCAAAATGGATCAACTTTAAATCATCAAGGTACGCTTCTCTTCTGCCTGTCTTTCCCTTCCGGCTGCAGTGAAACTTTCCTCTCCATGAGCCGATTAAAGTACATTTATCCTCGTGTTTTTGTGAGGTTTGGCAGATTTCTTACTGCAGAGAGTCTGTACTAGCCATGAAGGACCCAGCTTTTTTTAAGTAAACAAAACAGCCAGCTCATGAGCTAAAGACATTTGAGACCTACACATGTCTTCTTCTGAAACACTGAAGAGGCACCAAGAACCCCCACAGCTGCAGCACAGTGGAGGCGAGAAGGTCGAGAAGGACTGTTAAGGAGCAGAGGGAGCTGCGCAGGGAGGAGCTGACCAGTGCAGGACACCACGCTCTGAAACAGAAACCCAGGCGGCGCTGCACCGTTTCAGAGGATCAGAGGAGGCTGAAGGCAGGTTTCCTCCAGGGGCTACGGTTTCCCTATTCCCCCAAAAACATGCGGGTCAGGGTGTCCCACAGTCGCTCAGTCACAGCGGCTCAAGACTAACACAATAACCTGAACGTAATTTCATTGTACAATTAGAAATAAAGCACTTACTTACTTAGTTTTAGTCATGTTAGTAATATCTATATGTGATAGTTTTAGTCTAGTTTTAGTTGACAAAACTCAAAAGGTTATAGTCAAGTTTTAGTCTGTTTCATTATAAAAAGTAATTAAATATTAACATTCATTAACAAATATTAATATTAAATGAAAACGAAGAGACGCGGGCGCCACCATAGGTCAACGGTCACTATGTCACGAAGAAGTGTGGCAGGTGCACGTCTACCGGCGTCGCCCCCGGCAACCGGCTTCAGCTTCACGGCGCGTAATTAGACACCGCCGCGCTAATGAGGAGAGGCATTTATACTTCACTGGATACGAACACACCCCGAGGTTAGGCCAGGATGATCCTCCCCGCTATGTAAGGCTGAAACATTTTCAAGATTGTCAGCTTGGGCCGGGACAGAGCGATATGTGACATATTGTAGGTCGCGCTCACGCAACTCTAGAGCAGTGGGAACATTGAGAAATGTTGAAACGTATCATTCCTTGTGAGGGATTACGTCACCATAATAATCTTATGGCTGAAAGTCTGTTCAACTGACGAACATCACCTCTGGGTTTTTTAATATTGCACCACTGTTGGACACCATTAAGTAAAAAATAATTTGCACTGACAGAGAAGACATTAAACTGTATGCCAGTTATTGTTTCATGTGGATAGGTCCAGTAATGACAGAGATATTAGCCATAAACCAAAACAAAAAAAGTATGTAAGTATGTTATCATATTACTCTCATAGGATTATTAACTGCTGACCATCTCAGCCTTTAAATAGGCTGTTTAGAATGTTGTGAGGTCATGTGAACGCAAACTTTTGGGTTCACAAGAATGAGACGAGATATTGATATAATTTATAATAAATAAATACATATTTTGTACATATGTTTGGAGCAGAGCAATGGCGTCAAGTATAGTCTTCGTTCACAAGCGTCAAGCCCCGGTGACTAATACGCTATGATTCATGTTTGTTACCGTTGAGTGGCTGTCATAGATTTAATAAATAGAGAGCGGCGGGTCCCATTCAGCCTCATTCACTGTAATGGTCCCGAGTGATCTGTGAAATTAACATGGCTGCCCGGTCTCCTCCTAAGAACCCTGTTCCTTAAAAGGAAAAGAAGCAGGCAGACCGGCTACGAGCCTCCACAGGAGCGCTGAAAAGGCTTCCACTTTTTAGTGCTGATGTACAAAAAACATGGTTAAAAATATGACACCTAGCCCAGCATGGTCCTAGTCATAATCTGTAGATCAACCACTGGAATGATTTCAAGACTACTATACTATAGAGTATTTTATCACGTATTGTCTCTGATTAATGAAATAATATTTCTTCAAAATCCTCTTGTGGGCCAAAGGTTTTAAGCTGGAGGGCCGGATTTGGCCCCTGGGCCTGACATTGCCTACTCCTGATATACTGTACAGTACCTGAATTGAGTCGGAGGGCCGCACCAACAATAACTCAAACATATCCCGCTCAACTTTATCATATTGTACATGACACAAATTGTGTATTTTGAATAGCCGATACCTACTGTTATTTAGTAGGACTATTCCATCCATCCATTTTCTTCCACTTGTCTGTTGACGGGTCGTGGGGGCAGCTGTTGGAGCTGCCCAAATCACATTGCACCAGCCCTATGGCTCCTCATAGGGGTTAGTCTGTAGTCCCTTGGCAGGTGACGGAGATAAAACATATAACACAAAAATGCTACAAATACAGGTGACAACTGGTGTTTTGTCACAGGCCGGGTTTTCCTTTAGCCACTGTTTCAGATGACTGAGAGCACAACAAACACCCATCCATCCGTCTTCTTCCACTTGTCCGTTGCCGGGTCGTGGGGCAGCTGTTGGGGCTGCACCAGCCCTATGGCTCCTCCTGCAGGTGGTGGGTCCACAGAAGGACGGCCTCATGGTTCTAACCGGACCTGTTGGTCTCTCATAAGGGGCTTCTGATCCGCTCTTTGCCTGACCCGTCACCTAGGACCTGTTTGCCATGGGAGACCCTACCAGGGGCACGAAGCCCCCGACAACAGAGCTCCAGGATCATTCGGGCGCTCAAACCCTCTACCACGTTAAGGTGGCGGTTCAAGAAGGGGAGTAGGACTAGTAGGACTATTATTTTCTGTAAATATTTAGCCATACTTGCCAAGGTGAGTGCATCGTTATTTAGGTTATTCAACTTCTTATCCTTTTTAACTTCTACCATCACACTGAAAGCACCTCTGTGCTTCCTTCAAATAGAGTTTGTGGGAAATGAAGTGATAGCAGGGGTCTCTGGGGGCCAAAATATATGGGGAGTGTATTGGGTCAATAAACAAAATCTCCAAAATAAAAATATGTTTTGATTGGGAAAATACTATTGAGGAAACTTTTTCAATAAATGAATAATAATGAGCCTGACAGGACTGTAGCCTCATAAAAACGGCTCACACTTGTGTTGCACTTTACAAGCCTGTGTTATCATGTTTCTGCTGCACTGCAGTCATTATTCAGTCACTCAGCACGCCATGTCCCACGTGGCTACAATGTGTTGTTTTTCTCCTGATCTCTCATTGTGTTAGTGCACTCTGCTGGACACGTGTGGAATTATTTCCTTTATTTTTATTTAAGCTGCCCCTGGTGGCTGGAGTGAGCATTCTGTTAAAAAATCATAGGAATTTATGCCCTACAGTTGTGGGCCGGATTGAATCATGCAGCCCGCGGGCCGGGGTTTGCCCAACACTTGTAATGTCCAATTCACTACTGGAAAGGATCATCTTTACCACAGCACATGTTAGTATATTGGCTCGTTGCACAATGTGGCCTCTAGTCCGGCAGAACTGAAGTTGACATTTCCTATTCTTCAACACAAGCCTAAGCTTCAACACGTTCGACGGTGAGTTCCCGGTAGATGATCACTCTGTGTGTTAGATACTTGATTTAAGATGTAGGCCTAAATACTTCTGCATTTATAAATAAGTAACTTTGTCTTGGATGAGAAATCTTGTGGTATTTTGATCCTGTGAGATCTTATGGCGCGAGTTTTCGGCCCGTCCTTCGTCGACAGCTCATTTCATGTAGGACTTTGTGCCACGGTTCTGTCTCCACACGTGGCCGGTCTCCATGGTAACGTGGCAGCGGGCCAAACATCGTGAGAACACAGTGAACTGATGGCTCTACGGCTCTACTGATGGGTTTCAGGGGACATCACATTATTTTAGGCCTACGACGGTGGGTAGAGATGGGGGATTGTGGGGCACGTTATACTTTCTTACCGCAGGCCTCAGCAAGTGTGTGACTCAGCTGTAACGTTTCAGGATCCATTTTAAGGTTATGGTAAGTAATTCCCAAAGTCACGACAGACACTCATAGCGAGACATTTTTCCAGTACAACGGACCTCGCCTCTGGGACAGCCTGCCGGGGGACATCAGGGCTGCAGAGGAGGTTCATGTCTTTAACCGGTTACCTGCCACCTTAGGGTTAGCAATTATTTATATCCAAATCTCAGTGTGTTGACTGGAGAGCTTACAGCCTATATGCCAGTGAGATACCTAAGCCAAGACCTTCTATGTGTGAGATCTGTGAGTGAAACACAACTTAAATCATTTCCGTTCCTAACACTAATAACCCTGATCAGGGGGACGGCAAGTAACAGGTTAATAGTAGGCTCAAGATCCACCTTGTTAGTTTAGCATTTGTGGAGACTGATGAGACAAACGTGCTGAGAAAGGTGGGAAAACTCTAGCTGGCCTCTGTAAACCAGACCTCCTAACCACACTAGAAAGGAACTCCCTTGGAACCCTCAAAGTCTGACCCAGAACCAGATGAGCTGAGGAGGAAGGCAGGTCCTCTTTGGGGCCAGAGCGTATGGCCTGTCCACCGGTGGATGGGATTTATGGCTCTTTACTGGGATCCGCTCATTGCAAAGAGCCGTTCAAAACACTGGCTCTTTTTAATATACATTTTTAATAACGGCAGCCAGATAACTCACAATATCTAAGACATGATCAGTAAAAGGCACACTTTTTTTCATTTAAATCATCTAAAATTACAATGGGACTATTTTTTACGCTTTGAAAACGTGGTTGTAAATAAAATTGTGCACCACAACTACCGTAAATCCTCTAATACTGGCCTGTATTCCATTAGCGGCCGGGTCTCTAACAGTGGCCGGGCTCGCTGCTGGCGGAGACAATTAAAAGCCGGTCTCTAATTTAGGCCGGGGCTATTATTAGAAACTGGGGTTGGGTGATAATTTAACTTTATAGGAATTTGTCTCATATTAGTGTAAACAATAACTCACGTGCAGGAAGTAAACAAACTGGAACCCAGGCCGAGAGAGGGAACGCTGCTGAGTGGAGCTGATCCAAGCGTAACTTTGAGACAGATTTAGCCACTTTTCAAACCTTCTGTGACTATTTTTGGAAACAGGGCAAGCAACAAATGTTGTGTGACCCTCCAGGGTTTTAATAAAGTCACCATCACGTCCTCAAAGCCCATCCAGCTGCTCCGTGTGCAGGTCAGTCCCACGCCTCAAAGTAACTCCTCCGATCAGCGCGAGCGTCTCGTCTTCTCTCGAGTCTGTTTTATGATCGATCACAAACACAAACGCTCCGTCTAAACTCGCCTTTACACCAGATAACAACAAACAATCCCAACTCCGCGGTAAAAACGAAAGTAGAGAAATCTGCACTGACATTGATGTCAGTGCGACACGCTTCCTGTTGTCTCTACAAAATAAAAAGCGTCAATGTTCCAGCCGCTGGGAGAGGGTTTGAAATGTTAATTTATAAATGAACCTAATATTTTAGGTTCAAATGGACACAAATCTCGTTTTTCTTCATTTTCCTGATAGTCCGTTTTCCTCAAATAGAAATAAAGGCCTGTCTCTAATTTTGGCCTGGTTCCAATAAAGGCCTGGTCCTCGTTGTGCTTGCGTAAATAAAAGCCCCGGCCTATATTAGAGGATTTACAGCAGGGGTCACGAATTAAATTTCACCAAGGTCCGAAATGAAAAAAAAAGGTCAAGCAAAGGTCCGGAACATACGGGGTTAATTCACGGTTATATCAGGATTTATACGCCTTTTTTAAAACTATTTCTGTGATTTGAAAATAATGCAATCAATTTAATCTTGTTATTGTTTTTTTGCTCTAAAAATAAGTTTTGGCTCCTAAATAGCAGAATGCATAGGCTACTGTAGCCTATTATACACAATGTGCACATAATATATGACAGTGATGTGTTTCTTTGCTCAGTTCAACACACTGAGCCCTGTTTAGTCCAGGTTTAGTCCTGGCTTAGTCCAGGTTTAGTCCTGGTTCAGACCTGCTCGGGAAACAACCGCGCTATTTACGCATTACGATCGCGCGTGCATATTTAATTAGGGCGTCCTCCGCTTTTGTTTTTAGCGAGCCATATTTCAGTCATTCCGAAACCGTTTCTAAAAATTTAAAAAGTATCATGAAGCTAAGATGTAGGACTTTCTCTTTCTGTTCGTCTGGGCTGTAGTTTACCGCTCTGGTGCAGTCAGAGAGGGAGAGGGAGGGAGAGCGAGAGAGGGAGAGAGAGCGCATACGCAGCTGCTCGTCTGAGGGGATTCAGGTCGGGTCCAAAGTTCGGATCCAAGGTCCGGAATGGCTGGCGCGTGGGTCCGGATCCGGACCGAGGTCCGCCGTTTAGTGACCTCTGATTTACAGTATCTGACATTTAGCTTTGACTAGTGCAAAAAGCTTTCACTTGTGTCGCCTGCTCCGTTGTTGGGCTGATTCTTGTGTTTGTTCAGGGGAGTTCCGGGTAAAATTGACTGGAAAAAAAGATCTGGCTTTTTTCACAATTGAGATCCGGTTAACCGCACTTAAATCTTAAACACATCTATTATGGTAAACGAGGAGGAGTGAGGAGACGGAGGCTATTAGTATTATTAGTATTATGTCTATGGTCGTCACAAGCGGATAGTCATAGATTTTATTTTTCTTTATCGTGTTTTGTAATACTCAAAGTTGTTGTTTGGTTGGGTTATTCAGCCTATTGTTTAGTGTAACGCGTTAGTTTCTAAATGATGACCTTTTCTTCTGAGCATTTTTCAGGCTCTCCAAGTGTTTCTCTCTGTGGCTGTGTGGATGCCGTGCTGTGGGTTTTCCCTTTGAGGGGCCTTCTCATGGTGGGGTCTCTGTGGCAGTGGCTGCACCTGCTTTAGCCTTTTGGAAATAAAAGGCATTTCAAAAGAATGTAATGAGAGAACTCTGATGAGTGAAGAGCGCCTTGGATTCCTTGTCTTTTCTTTTATAGGCACCAGGTTTGGAGTTTAGACTATACTTGGTTACATTTTTCATCCTGTGCTGCTTTTACATAACTATAATGGCAACGAGTTAGTTATGATTCGATAAACTGGATTCTGAAATAAACTTTAATGTCTATATTTGTCAGATGTATAGGGCCTGCCAATTGTATAGTACGTTTATTTTCAACACTTAAGCAACAGGTAAACCTCTATTTATTTCAAGATAAGGCACATTTTATTAGTGATGGATTTACGGCTCTTTACTGGGAGCTGAGTCTTCGGGATCCATCCTTTTTAAAGAGCCATTCAAAAGACTGGCTATTTTTAATATGAAGTTTCACTGATGCCAGACAGATAACTCACAATATCTAAGACGCAATCGATAAAAGGGACACATTTTTGTATTTAAATCATCTACAATCACAAAGGGACTGATATTTAGGCTTTAAAAAAACTGTTTGTGAATAAAATCTTGCCCCACAACCAATAAAAAGAGGCTTTAACTGTCTGGTAAATAGGTTTTAGTGCATTTAGCTTTGACTTTAGGCAAAAAGCCTAAAAAGCCTCCACTTGTGTGTCCTGCTCCGTTGTTGGGCTGATTCTTGAGTTTGTTCGTGGGGAGTTCTGGGTAAAATTGACTGAAACGAAGATCCGGCTTTTTTCACAACTGAGATCTGCTTTGAACTGTTCACCTTAAAGAGCCGTTTAAAAGAGCCGCTCGGCCATGAACGTCACATCACTTTATACTTGAGAACTACTCCATTGAGCTAAGAGTTTGTAGCCTAGATATTTCACCACAAGACTTGAGTTTCCTTTTCATAAACTACATCACCCAAATGTCTCCAAACAAGCATCTAAAATGTGACTCATCAAGCGTCTGTAGAAATATGGACTGTGGAGAAAATAGAACAATGTTATTTGAAAACAAACACTGTGCAAAGACACTGTACAAACAACTTTCTCCAGCTAAACTCAGACCAAACTGAAATCATTGTCTTTGACTCATTGTCACCTTGAGTCTCTCTCCCTAAAACTTTAAAATCAGGTTAGAAATCCAGGAGTAATAATCATAGGCTTAGACCTAAACTTAAAGTGGACATATCATCCAAAATCGACTTTTTTGAGGTTCAAATGTTTAAACTTTGTTCCCTCGTCAAAGACAAACCTGGAGTAGTATTTCACTATATTCACACAGGTTTGAGTTAATCCTCGGACAAAGCTGTTGAGTTTAGCGGTTTCCTCTTATACGCCGTCAGCGCCTCGTGCTCTACTTCCTGGATACAGTTGTGTCATTGTTCAAACCCAAAAGCTGTCCTCCACATTTTTAAAGCCCATAATCCAACATGATCAATTCTGAGCCGTTCTGTGCTCAAAGTGTGTTCATCAGGCAATGCTGGAGTAACACCAACCACGTTCAACCTGGAAGTTATTTTTTAAGAAAATTATAACTATAGCTGCCAGCAGGAGGCGCCCCAGTCAAGATTATCACCGGCTCTTTCCATTTTTCAAATTTTCAAAAACGTAAAATATCAAAATATCAAAAATACGGTTTTGAAGTCTATTTTTAGGCTCCATGATTTGTCCACATTAAATCAATAACAACAGCAGCTTTTCAGGAGAATGGTCCAACAAACACCAACACAAACGCCCTGTACAAGAAAGGCCAAAATGGCCTCCACCTCCTGAGGAGACTGAGGTCCTTCGGAGTGAGCAGGCCTCTGCTCAGGCCAGCTCCGTCCTGGGCTGCCCCCTATACTCTGTGGAGGAGGTGAGGGACAGGAGGGTGTTAGCCAAGCTCACCTCCATCATGGACAACACCTCCCACCTACAGCACGGGACTGTAGCGGAGCTGAGCAGCTCTTTCAGTGGAAGACTGAGGCACCCTCAGTGCAAGGAGCGCCACCGCAAGGCCGTCATCCCCACTGCTGTCAGACTGTACAAGAAGACTGTAAAGTAACATGTGCAATAACCTCCCTTTACAAAACTACAGTACGTGCAATAATAATCTCTGTACCCAAGTCATCTTATTCACATCACTTTATCGACCACTTGCACTTTGACTGTAGGACTGGACTACTAATACTGACATCTTTATTATAGTTTTTTATATATATATAGTCCGTTTATTTTTATTTTACTGTATATGCTTTTTGCCCCTTTATCATAGTCTGTTTATTTCTTACTGTATATACTTTTCGTCTCCTTAAAGCTTTAGTCATTGTATATAAGACACCTCTATTTACTATCTAACTGTTTGCACATTTCTTATTATCCTGCACACCCTGAGTGTTTCTGAGAGCTGAATGTAACTATTGACTCACAGTGGAGAAATTCACTTAAGACTTATCTCATGTGGGTGTGCGCAGGATGAAGCAGAACAATATGAAAATATTTAGGATTTGGGCTGACGCCGAGCGCTCCGCGGTCTTCTAGTTTTGGTGTTAAACCGCAGCCGATGACAGCATCAGTCACTGGTTCAGTAAAGACGTGCTACAGAGCAGGGGTGGTGCTACAGAGCAGGGGTGGGGCTACATCCAGCCCTCCAGCATAGAACCTCTGGCCCTCAAGATGATTTGAAGACGATATTATTACACAAATCAGAAATCAGATGCCTGTGAAGTTTACTCTAAAAATGTTAGAACTTCAGTCAATTCTTTCAAATTTTCCAGACAGAACACCCAAATCGGTTATGTACTGTAGTGGTGGGACTCAACTAAATGTTTAATCAAGTTAATTATGGCCTCTGTAATTAATCGTATTTAAGCATAATTTATTAAGAGGTTGTGTTTATTTTTAGAGGTATATTTTAGATGCATCTAAATTTCCCTCCATTTGAACTTCTGTTAAGTGGAGATGTGAGGCCTGTGGGATCATTTCAAACACTTCAAAGACAATAAACAGTTTGATTTATTTTGAAGAATGATCTTTTTAAATAAGTTAATGTCGGCATAACTGTGTGAATAAACAAGTTTGACAGTAACATAGTTTTTGGCTTTACGCCGTGTTCGTCCCTAAGCAAAGTCTGCAGGAAAAAGGAAAGTGAAAAAGTGCTTGTGCCTCTTAAGTAAAGTGTGATTCATTTACATTGATATTTTTAATCGCATTAAATCTTATGTAATTAATGAATCGGAATTAATTAAAAAAAAAAAGTCCAGGCCATTTGTAGCTGATGCTTTACTTTGGGCCCTCGGCCTTTTTACAATGAAGAAAATCAGCCCTCCACCAAGCAAACCTCTGCTATAGAGACAAGAGGCGGTTTGCTTTTGTCATTTTCTTTCATTTAAATGTATTCCAATTGACAAAAATCACGAAAACTAAATCATCTCCATGTTTGCTATAGTTGTAAATGCAGACAAATGGAAGGCTGGCGCATTTCTGTTATTTCAGCTCTGGCTCTTGGCCCTCTGTTTTAGGGGGAAGGAGTAGAAAAGAGATTTGGGATTGATCCTTAGTAATCATTGGTCATAGCAATCACAATAATAATAAAAAAAAAAGACTATTTGCAAAGTCCTACGAAACATCTAACGCTTGAGTGGAGAGTTGAGAGGGATCAGGTCTTTGTTTGGGAAAAGTAAAAAAGGTTAACGCGGCCCCCAGTGTTTACCCATCAGCGCTGCAGCGACATCCAGTGGCTACACGTGTAACTGCACTTCCATTTAGCTCCTTTGTCAGAGGCTGAATGGAGCTAATTCTCCTATCACACAGGCGCAGCACGATTCAGTTTAGCACACTTCCGCCCCGATGGTTACTGTATGTGTTTTAAAGACATTACGCCGTGCCTTAGCCCTGCCCTCCCCGCGGCGCTGCTGCTGGAGCCAGTCTTTTTTTTTTACCGCGCACTTGGTGACAGCCTCCGTCATGGAGCTTATAGCGGCAAAGTGCTTTTGTGCCAAAGTAGAGACAGAAACAGAGGAAACTCCCCGCACTCGTGGATATGGAAAAATGTGGACTTTATTTACAGAGAAATCAGCAGAGGAGCACAAAAAATCATCTCGTCGCCCCAGCACAACTCTTGGCACTTCTGCGCTCGTCATCAATGGCTCTCTCCCTTCTTCCCCACAACCTGCACAAAAACACACATTCACGTTGATAATTGCTTTCTTTTACAGATGCCATAACTCGACATTAGATTTGCACTTTTATTACATCAGCCTGCAGTTGAAAGTGCACTTTTTAGACACTTCCAGGAGCATCATCACATGAAAGAATCCTCAAGAATCCTGTGCATTTCAGAATACGTTTAAGTCGCTCACATCGAGGTGTAAAGTTAGGATTTATAAATAATACAGGGACAGTAAAGGCGCTTCCTGTATTAACACTGCCGTATGTAATAATGAAAATGTAATCATATTTACACTTCACTGTGTCACAAGATACTTTAGAATCAACTCAACACATTACGCAATTATTTAGGTAAATTAACAATACATATTATTGCTTTTTTTTTTAGGCAACTCATTCTTTATTGAATTTCAATTTAATGTAAAGCGTTTTTGACTGCTGTAATGGACACTGATGTATTTACCTCCTACCAGAGGTTCTGCTAGACTTTTCTTTTAGCCGGCGTCAAACTTTGTCCATTAACCTCTTATTTACTTTTTATATAGCTCTTATTATCGCATTTTCTGCAGTTTGCCTTTATCTGAAATCTAAAAGCTTCTCAACTGGAGAGCAACAGTGAAACGCCTCAATTGAAAGCTAAGACCTACAAAAGTGATCGTAATGTTTTTGTCGCGTTTGTCACTTTTTGTGGCTTTTTTTTACTGTTTTTTCCATCGGGTTTTTGGTCACTTTTTTGTTCCGTTTTCATGCTTGTTCTTGTCGCTATTTCCATGCTTTTATTTTTTATTTTTCCAAGAAGCTTTTGACATTTGGGCAAAGCCAAACTGGAGAAAATTTTAAGGCCTGCCTCAAGAGCACGCGTTTAATATTGTATGTATGTAGCCTATTTTGCTTCTTTTTTTTCCTCCAGATTTTTTTTCTTGGGTTCAGGGTTGGACTGTGAAGGGAACTACCTGCTCTGGAGAACTGAACTAATGCTGAGACAAGTAAAAGCTAATTCATTATAAATTTATGAACTATTCTGGAATAATTCTCTTCCTCCTGAGAGGGGAGGTTTGAAGCAGCTGGACCGCTTATCTCTCCTACGCCGTCAACACTTCCCTTCAAGGCCAAGCCACGGAGCTAAACCTGATAAGGACTGAGCTCTCTGTGTCATATTTTGCAAAACACTGACTTTCACTGTAAATAACTGCACACACATACCCCCTCCCTAACCACGCCCCCGTCATTCTGCGTCTGCCTCAACACTTTTCCTCTGCCCCACCCCCCGGTCAATGGCCGGTCGTCCTTCCCCTCCCCAAGAAAAAATTCCGCACTTGACCTCGTGTGCTGTGTATTTCCCATGTCTTGATGTTTCTATACATGTGCTTTACCTTAACTTAACCTGATTGTAATTTCGCATATCTTCTTTTGTAAGGCGCATTGAGTTGCCTTGTGTACGAAATGCGCGGTATAAATAAAGTTGCCTTGCCATGCCTTGTTGGCTAACGGTAACAGCTGCCCCCTGCATAAAGCTTTTAACATGTTGTCAGTGCGTATCCATCCGTTATCCAAGGTTATGCTGAGGACTGAGTGGAAGGGGTTCGGGGAAGGGAAGCCTAGTCCACGCGTTTTTCCATCTTCAAATATTGTTCCCCTTGCCCTGTTGCTCGTATGAACATGTTTGCTGACTTTTGCACATAACTTTAAATGATAAGAGACTTGTGGTCAGAAACTAGAGATTCCAAGCTTCCAAACGAGCCCCCCCCCGCCTGGTCGTAGCTGTGTAACGTCAGGAGTGAAAGCAGTGAAAATCTATAAATGTTCTCAACAGAAGTGAAGCTACACTTTCATGGATAATATGGAATACCAGGCCGGCCCTGCGTATGAGCAAAGAACGCTCCATACCCGCTTGAAGTCGTTCATGTTGGTGGCCTGGACCGGAGTCCCGATAAACGTCAGGTAGTTGATTTTGGTGGTCTCCTCGTCCCCTTGATTGGACTTGACAAACATCTAGGGGGGAAGAAGGAAACAAAGAAGAGGATGAACATCTACGTGAGCAGCAGGCACAGAGCGGCGGGTTTGTTGTCCGTCTAAAAGCCACAGCCCCAGACCACCAATTATCGACCAAGGATCATTTTCGTAACATTAGACGGCACATAGGGCCTCATTTCCTAGTTATCCAGAGTGTTGTTGATGTCTGGAGATATTTTTTCTTAAATTCATGCAGTTCTTATGTTTGAAGAGTCTAGTGGCGCTAGGCTAGGGCAAGGCTAAAGCATTTCTATGGTATCAGTTAGCCAGCATTAAAAACAGTCTGAGCCACTCCACAGTGCACCTGAGGTAAATCACTTATAACACAAGACTAACCATATAAATGTCTGTGTCGATAGAGTAATTTTTGAAATATAACTGACCTTGTATCACATGAATTACCGCATTTTGAGGGACTATTTTCTCGCAGATCACTCCGCCGCTGCGTTAGCTTACAGCCACGAAGCTGATGCTGCTCAAATAGAAGTTATTTTAAATGCAAAATGGTTAAAATTATTCTATCAACACAGACATTTATATCCGTAGTCTGGCGTTATAAGTGATTGGCCCACTCCACAGTGCACCTGAGGTAAGACTGTTTTTAATGCAGGCTAACTGTTACCATAGAAATGCTTTAGCCTAGCATTAGCCTAGCGCCACTAGACTCTTCAAATATAAGAACTGCATGAATTAAAAAAAAATATCTCCAGAAATCAACAACACTCTGGATAACTAGGAAATGGGGCCCTATGTCAAAAATCCTGAAATATCCCTTTAAACTAAATAAACATGAAAAGAAGGGACTAAAAATGACGACACAAATTGAAGATTTAGATTCACTCCAAAAGGTTAACTCTAGCACTTGGTCCAAGGATCTGTGCAATTTCATTGAATATGTTTGAATGAAATAATAAAAATTAAAATCTGACTAAATGAATTTTAGATCTAATCAAATACACACTTTGCAAATTACGACTCTTTCAGACCAGGAATTACAGACTTTAAGACCACGCGCACAAAAAGACAAGTCACATTTTATGCAAATTTAGTTTACATATTGAAAAACTACAAAAAAGGTTTGTGAAAAATATTTAATTTAGAACAGAACCAGTCACCTGACAGAGAATCAATCGACAAATGGGTTTGAAACTAACTATTAGAAAGGGATGGAGGAGAGTAGCATTTCTTTCACATATTGCCTCAGTTTGGATTTAACACTATTAACCTCTTAACCCTTCTTAAAAATAGTGTCAAAACAGCTACAAAAATGAGACAAAAACGAGGATGAAATAGCAACAAGAACGACAAAGAGGCGATGAAAAGTGACAAAAATGTGTGACGAAAATACAACAAAAAAGCAATGAAAAAAACAAAAGTGACAACGCGGCAACAACGTGAGGAAAAAGATTAGTTAAAGGGGGTATTATGTAAAATCGACTTTTTCAAGCTTTATATTATGTTATTATGTCATTCCCTCATTAAACACATGCCTGGAGTGTTGCCTTGGCTCATTCACATATTTTTGAGTAATCAGTAAAAAGACGGCAGCCATTTTAGGTGTAGCTATGCCTCAGTCCTCCTAGGAACGCCCCCACCTCCTGGAGACGCCTCTGGACCTTTCGTCACCAGCCAAGCCACCAACCACTGCTCCTCAGCTCAGCAGAGCCCCCTCCCCGCACAGTAGTGTTGTTTAGATGCCACAGCAGTGTGCTGAAGGGGGCGTGTCGGAAAGCTTCTTAAAGAGACAGAGGCCTATTTCAAGACGTTCAGTACAGCCATTTTGAGAGAGCAATTTTATTCAAGGCAGTCATTTTAATTTACTGCATATACAGACCAACAGAAGGTTACGTCATCATTGTAGTATGCTATAGACTGGTGCTATGTGATTGAAAAAAGCATAATACCCCCTCTTTAAATAATAATGACAAGGAGTTAACATTCTTGCAGTGTTCACTATGGAATTAACAATCAGACAATACATTTAAACTAGAGGTTGTGTCAACTAAAACTAGACTCAAAATAGAAAAGAATTGTTTGGCCAAATTTTGACTGAAAGTACACTGCATTTTCTACATTAAAACTACATTAACAGTAGTTTTATGCTAAGACCAAAGACTTGAATCTGTCCCCTGTAAGTTATACTGTATTATCAACAGTGTGGAATATTCGAAATTCAGTACAATATTAAATAATAGTAGCGGACTCTTGGCAGCTCTCACCGTGACGCTCTGCACGTTCTGAAACTTGACGTAGCGCAGGGGGATGATGCCCTCGTCCTTCAGGTCGTCCTCGGACAGCTCCAGGCTCTGCGTGGCCTCGCTGTGCTCCGCGTCGTCGAAGTCCATGGAGCGCGGCAGGTTGATGAACAGCTTCACCGCTTTGGGCGCCCGGGCTGCGGGGGCACAGACACGTGACATCAACGACTGAGCTACACCACGCTACACGCAATACCATGGAAACACTGAGTTTACTTTTTTACGCAGAGGCAAAGTTTCTAAAAATGAAAAGACTCATTTGCATGGGAAAAAAATGCAGTTAATAATACAAAACAATGTCAATTATTTATTATTAATATTATTATTATTATGCTGCTATATTTTATATTATCAAAACGTATGCTGCCCTGCTTCATTATTGTCAGGTGTTTTGATTAAAAAAATTAAAAAAACTACGCTGCAGGTGAAAAAATAATGCAGGGATATCATTTTGAAACTTTTTTGTTGTATATTACTGATATAAAAGAAATAAATGTAAATGTTTTTATATAAAAATTGCATTCTATAAATAATTGACAAATTGGCCAATATTTTTAACGACAAAATCTAATGGATAGATTCAGGTTTAAATGTACAGTTTTATTTTGTGAAATATTAGTCATAAAGATGTTGGATCTTGTTCAGATTTGGAATAAGCTTGTTATTAATAGAAAAATTCACATTTCGCCATATTTTTTGGGTTCAAAGCTCAATAATCTGGCAGGAATCAGATATTTAAAAAATCCCTCTGAAAAATAAAAAAATAAAAGACTGAAATGTTTGGAGTCTGTAGGAGTGACTTTGGTGGAGATGTTGCAAGAGTGGAATAAAAACCATGAAACTATGAGAAGTTTAGTAATGTCTGCACACGCGCGTGTATATTTCCCCTGTCTTTAGCCGCTGCCGCCTCCCACAAAGAAAATGACCATATTTGGATTACAGCGTCATCTCAGTTGCTTTTTGCACAACACATGGATACCAAACATGTTAATATTTGTGAATAAATAGGTGTAGGAAACCGGTCGGAGTGCCCAAAACCTGTGTAAATCAGCTGACAAGACACGTCACAGTAACATCATGTGACTAACTCTGAGGAAGACTGCAGAAAGTGAGCAGTCGCAAACTGTCAGGTATTTTGGTCTGATAGAAAAGAAAACGCCTCGCAAGTTTTACACAAGAGGCCCCAATGAACTCTTTGTATTAGGTTCGTCGAAAGGTTTTAGTTATTTATGGGAAATCATTAGCAACAAAATGTCCTAAAACAGCATTGTTACGGGTGAGTTTGGTCAATTTTTTACTCTGACATTCAAACTAAGTCAATCTCAACATTGATCATATTCTGCTACACTTAATGGCTGGAGCGTCATGGTTGGGTTCGTCAAAGTGGAGACTCACTGAGATCTGAGGACTGCAGCTTCATGGAGAAGAGCTTGACCGGCTGACTGAAGGCAATGGTGATCAGCAGCTGCAACAACATAACAGACAGTTGGCGCCAAGTTTTACTGACCTGTTTCCATGTGCTTCTCTATTAGAAAACAAAACATAGACCAAAGTTTAATACATTTGTAAAATAAAAATTGGTTCTTGACCCTCAACTAAAGTTTGATAATCAAGAAGATTTCACAAACAATACAAAGAAATCTAAATTGTTTTAAGTTAATTAGACATTAGACACATTCCAAACCAGCACGCTATGATATTCTCACATATATCACACTGCACGACAGCATGGGCCCAGGCCCCTCCCTGGAACTCTCTAAAGAAAACAGCCGCAAATGGAAGCCTTTTGGTCTCTGACCAGAGCTCTGTTTATATTTGTTACCAAAATGACCCGTCATCAGAACACGCTGCGCAGCCGACATAGGTGTGTCATACAGGATTTAACGATATGACTACTCTTATCGATCCGGTACTTTAACCGTCTCGTATCGGTAGGGATGGGTATTGTTCAAGAGCAACTAAACACCAAATCAAGTTTTTTTTTACTGATAAACTGTCTCAATGGGTGTCTCATAGTGTTGTCCACTGGTCCCTGACATTATTCTGACATTATAGCGCAAACATGTGTCAAATCCTAACTTTGGCCTGAAAACGAATGGGTTGCGCCCCTTCAGGGTAAACTCTGCTACTAAATTAGATTTTCCTGATTGGCTGGAGACGTGTCCACGGCCTCCACAGAACGTCATAAGCCGCACCAGCTCCACACATCGTCATCAGGTGCTGCCCATTGTCCTGCCCCTGTACCTGTGGTTTATAACCAAGTCCCTCCCACGTAATCAGTCTGCTGTGATTGTGCCAATGCAAATGTCGAGGTCCACACACTCACCCCCACGCCTCTTTCGCGGCAATTTGTGGGTGGGGAAAGGCTTTGGCACGCCCGTTTAGGTACTCTTTAAGGATTTAATCGATACTACTACGGTACTTTAACGGTACTCTTATCGATACTTTGAAAAGGCAAAAAAAAAAAAATAGATAGAGGCTACTGTATAGGCCATGTAGCCTATATTTATTTTTATTACACATTTACTCTACATTTGGACCCATTTTATTTTCAATTAGCGCATACACTTAACTCATTGACTGCCAGCCATTTTCAAACCAAAGAGCTCCGCACTGCCAGTGGTTTTTAAAGAGCCACAGAAAACTGAGTTCTAGGTTTATGTCAACAATACCAGCCTACCAAAAGAAAGATTAGACTCTCTTTATTCTAAAAAAAAAGTATGTTTGTACCTCTTTCCATTCTTTAGTAATCGTCTGTAGAAAATAGGTAATCACCCAAAATGCTGGTTTCTGACCAAAAAGCTGAGAAACGAGCTTTTTGCTTCAAAACATCTTAACAGTAACAGTGGTTTCCTTCTCTCAAAAAAACTGCTTCTCCCTCATGTGCGCTGTGATGAAAGGTGCCACCGGACGCTATATCCGGATGCAGGCTCGGGGTTCACATTTTTAGCATGCTAGTTAGCGGCTTTTTTAGGTAATACCTGTCTGTTTCCTTGATCCTCCACCATGATCCAACACTTACTACGAGAACCACCCCTAACCAAAACCTGTTCAAGTGTAAGTTGCCTGTATTTTTCCTTACATTTCGGCATTCTCTCTGGATCTTCTCTTACTCTCGTCGCCATAGTCCTTCCCTCGTCTGAGATTACGATATATCAAAACAAGTAGCCGTTACTACTTCTGCCTGTGATCGCATCCAACGAGCGCTGCTGCCACCTGCTGACCCAATAAACTGTCTATAACGAAGATGTTTACATGAAATGTGGATTAGGCTTTACTGCACTCGTCCCCACTAAATAACCTAATTGACCTAATTGAGTTAAAATACAAATATAAACCAAAATGTAAAATATATATATTTTTTAATATTATCTAGAAATGAAGGATTAAGTCTCATAAGAGTTTCGTTAATCACAGGCTGTTGGTTAGATTCGGTTGTAGCTCTGGGACTGAGCCTAAATGAAAACTTCAAAATAAAGGAGGGAAGGAGGGCGCGGGGATGAACAGATCCGATGCAGACCCCGTTAAGACCGATAAGGCTGGAGCTTATTGGTCCAGGTGGACTGTCACAAGTGACCGCGGGGCCGTTATGTTACCGGGTTTCAGTACACATCCCTACTTATCGGTACCCCTAAAAGTAAAGAGATGTATTTTTATTGCTAACTGGACCTCATTTATTTACGAATTAGGGTCTGCACATACAATTATAAGACATGTAATATACAAATAGAAACCAAAATGTGTTGCGTTATTCAAATGCTGTAGACTGTTGAGACAGAGCTTAAATGAAAAGTTAGTGCTGTAAAATTATAAAATAGAGTCACAGTGTATTTTCTCCATGTTGTCGCCTTTTAGCAGACAAATACTCTTTAGTTTGGCCTTATCAAACAGAGGAGCAGATTGAGGTGAGGAGTGTCTTTGTCGTCACTGAGGCTCATGTGAGTGTGCAGTGTTCTGAATAGAGCGCACTCTGCCGACCTGTTCGTCGCAGTCCGACTCCAAGAAGGACGGGTCTTTGCTCAGACAGTTATCGAAGCCGCAGTCATCGCTCTCATTCAGACACTCGCAGCCCGCTTTGCTCACAAACGGCATCAAGTCCATCTGCAAACGCACACAAATCCAGTACAGTGCACATTTTAAACACACCGTGGAGCAATCACATGTAAAAGACAACTTTTTATTTTGTTATTGGTGCAGCCATTTGCTTTACTCAAGATCAGACAGATTTTATCCTTATTATATATTGCATTGTCATTTTTTTGTAGCAGTTGCATGTGCTCTTTTTTTAATATGTTCAAATATCAAACGCACCAGGGCAATTTGAATGATTGCATTTAGCAAAAAAGACGGCAAATATTAAGGTGGTAACATATGATATTTCCTTGGGGTATTGTTAGGTTTAAAAGCCTGAGCCTGTAGTTTAGACCACACACGTCTCACTGCGCCACAGGAGTGGGCTGGATGAAGCAGTTCTCTGGGATCCACAGAAGAGTCCAAGTGCAGCAGCCAACTCTCCTCCTGAAACCCCTCATTTGAGCTGTGGAGCTATTTTGATCACACTTTGCAATGTGTAAAACGTGATTATGTCGTTAGCTGCTAATAGTTTCCTGTTCCTATTGATTAACAGGACAACTGGATGTTATTACTGTTCATGTACTCTTTTTTTAAGTTAAGTGGTGGAATGCAGAAGTTGTTAACGCAAACCTCTTTTAAGTTGTGGAGTGTGGAGATTGAATGAATAATGCGATGCAGATAAACAGTGGACGTACATATCCTTTGGGAATGTCCGAGTCCTCGTTGTTGCCCGGGTCATTCTCTGTGTGCTGCCGGATCTTCTCCTCCAGCCCGTTAGCGTCTGCGCCCTGGTACTGGTCCAATCGCACGCGGTTTCTGAAGAACAGGAACGTGGGAGTGGCCGAAATGTTGTTGGCCGCTGCCGTGCTCTACATGCCACACAGAACACACAGGACTGACGTTAGACATGGGAGGAAGAGACCGGTGCAGGACTCTTTGTAGTAGAACATGTGTGGGTACAGACCGGACACACATGCACGTCCACCTCCAAGAACACAACCTGTGGGTACTTGTTGCTCAGCGTGGTGAAGGCAGGTGAGATTATTACACAGGGTCGGCACCTGGCAAAGAACAGAGGCAATCAGACTGAGGCAAAGCAAGTTAACCCCTAAATGCATTTTCCCACTGGCATTGTTTAATGTAAAAGGGCTGCTTTAGGAGCAGTGCTAAACAGCTGCTCTGAAGGAACTAAACAGGACGTCTCTTCAGAGCCGCTCTCTCTCTTAAAGCGGCTGAACAAGAATGAAAGCTGCCCACAAACTTCATTGCTCTTTTGTGACTTGGGCATGTATTTTGTAATAAATGCTGCAGCAGAGCTGGGCTATGTGGGGATAAAAAAAGAACCATAAACTGATCATGATTGATCATTTCCAATGATAACACTGGTGATAGATCTTACTTTATAGGTTGCATTCACAACATTCTAATTTGATATTTACACTAATCGTTAGGGATTGTGCTCACAACAAACATATATTGAAACATAAAATGAGCCAAACTTTGTGCCAAATTGTGTTTCATGTGGTTATGTCCTGTGATAACAGAGGTATTAACAATAAACAAGGTCAAAATATCAACAGTGCAGCAGTTTAAAAAGGACCAGACAGATTTCTACGATGGTATTCACCTCAATATAATCTTATGGGCTCTTCAGCATGTTTCATGCAACACAAATACAGAGTTACACCAATACTTGCTAGTTTATTCCTTAGCTTGTATTTCCAAGTGGAAAATCATAATTGTCATCAACAGTAGTAGCAGTAGTCTATTACTTTACTCTGGCTCTGGAAGGGGAGGTAAGTTTCCCTTTAAAAACAGTGACTGTATAAACAAACAAAAACACTGACAGTAAAAAGATACAACGCAATAAAACATATAGCAGAAAATAACCAATACAAATGTCCGACCTTTTTAAACAAACGTGTTTCAAGCCTTTAAAACTCAGAATACTTCAAGTTACAGTATTGACATCTCTTTGGACACTGTAGCTCAACTGCATACACCCTGTAATATTGCTATGTCATGCCATGGTGTGTCATCCCAAACCCACAGCCGGCTAGCATTAGCAACTGAGCTCCAAACCCCACGCAGAGAGAAGAGAGTTTATACAATTACATATTAGACATGTTTAGACCAACTATTAATGACAGCGGATTCCATGAGTGGATCATTTGATTCAAAGCCTGGGCACACCCTGACAGTAGGGCCTCGGGAGCCGCTCAGCACTCACCCGGCCATTGTGAACTTCACCACGGCGAGCCTGGAACCGGCCGCCGCCAGCTCGGGCTGGAAGTCCGGGTCGCTGCCGATCACTTTGACACCGACCATTGTGAAGTCAACGGCTACGTAAGACCAGTGTGAGAACCCTGTTGGGCTGTGTAAGATCAGATAGGATACAGGAGCTCAGGTCCAGCCCGTGTTTTTAGCTCTGACCACGGTTAGCCGCGTTAGCATCTGCTCTGTGCGCAGCCACCCTGCGCATGTGCGACAGGACCTGCTGGTTCTGACGTAGTTTCCGGTTCTTCTTCTTCTTCTTTTGAAGTAGCAGACTAGACGCAACTACGGCATGTTGCTGCTTCCTGCTGTTCGTTCTTCAAATATTCCTTCTTTGGTTTTGTTTTTTTTAATTAAATAATAGCGCGCGTATTACATTGAGCATTGAGGTTGCCAGGGGATATACAATGAAGCTCTCCATATATAAAACAACAGAAAAATAATTAATAAAATACAATAAAATAAAATAAAGACAAAACAAAGAACAAACAAAAAAATAAATAAAAGTAAGAAGGGGGGAAAAATACATAACTTGTGAAGTAAAACCAAATCCACAGCTGAATATACATATGTGCACGTACAAATACACAGGAAAATGTTTACCGTTTTTGTGGCTTTCTGGTTATCTGATGAGGTAATTGTGAATATTCCTTATCTGTATTTTGTTGTACAGTCCATTACTCTGCAGGTATTTTAAAACTTGTTTCATGCTGAACTAACATAAATGTAAAAAAGCAATATTGGTCCAATATGACCCATAATGTTGCATGTTTGCATTTTAATAATGTGATCGTAGTCACGATCTACTAATGAATTGTATCAATGAAATGAATGTCAACAGCTATATTGTTGTTAATGTAGGAGGGGGTAGTACGAATATAATGACTCTATATGTGACCTTGCAGCCCAAATAAATTGATTAACTTGGGCTTGGTCACAGTCTTTATTGTTTTGAGGTACTGGTTGAGTTCATTTATGAAATGAAGTCCATTTGGATTT
The DNA here is from genome assembly GCA_007210695.1 of Neogobius melanostomus. Lineage (NCBI taxonomy): Eukaryota > Metazoa > Chordata > Actinopteri > Gobiiformes > Gobiidae > Neogobius > Neogobius melanostomus. The sequence continues at coordinate 68,861 of VHKM01000421.1, forward strand.
GTTTGAGTCCACTTAGCAGGCCCAGGCTAGGCTTATATTTTACCGGGCATTTGACCGGTGGGCCGGTTCCAAAATGGGCCGGTGCACTAGATTTTTTTTATTTATTTTTTTTTCTGCGCAGCCCATGTCCCGTGCTTTCTGGAATGGAATCATCCAATGGCCCATCACAGGCGCATCAGTGGTACATGTGCCGCACGCATGATCAGCGGCACATCAGCGGCACATCAGCAGCCCCCCCAATCCCTGATGATTGATGAGTTGATGAGTCCATATTATTCCATTATTGAACCAGGTTTTGAGAAGCGGTTTGTTGCGATGTTTGATATACTGACTATTCCAGATGTAACATCTGGTTGGTGAGAAGCTGTGCTTGTAAATCAGCCTCCAGGAGAGTAACGCATGCTTATGGACGTCTGAGAGTTTGATGGGTAGTTTTTTGGGATTGAAAATGTATTTGGGGATTGCATTCCATATATTTATTTTTTCTTTTACTAATTTTGATTTATTTATTCATTTGAGAGGATAACCCCTTGATATGCATCATCTCGTTTTCAAGAGGGTCAGGCTCCCAAATACGTGTCCAACCTGTTGTGCCCTTTACTCCTCCGGTCGCACCCTTAGGTCCTCGGGCCAGAACCTCCTCACTGTCCCAAGGACCCACTTTAAAACCAGAGGTGACTTGTCCTTTGAAGCTGTTGCTCCTAAACTGTGGAATGACCTTCCTCTGTCGCTACGTGTGACCGACAGTCGATTCTTCTTCTTCTTCTTCTTCTTCTTCTTCTTCAAAATCTCAAAAGAAAGCAAAGCACCAAAACAGATACAGCAGTACAGGCATGGAACCAAAACATACAAGACAAATGAACATACAAATACATCCCTAACATCCTCTAACACACACACCTCTTGCACACTACAGCACACACATACACCCAAACCACCACACACACACAGAGCTCTCTACCGTAAACAATCAATTACAGTAGGATACTGTAATCTACAATTTTAAAAGCAATTACAAGTGGTTTGTAAATATTGCAGAAGGGCATTTTTATACATTTGATAGTAGGTTATAGAGCGGATAGAGGCAGGTTGATTCCAATCAAAAGGTGCTTTGTAATTAAATGAACATTTTCCTATTTCTTTATGAATTTGAGGAACGACAAAAAAGATTTGATTTGCATGTCTTAAATTATAAGAAGAGCTAAATGATGTTAAATATTGTCTCAAATAATCAGGACAGCTGAGATTAATGCATTTGAATATAAATAATAACCAATGAAATTGACGTCTGGAGGATGGAGTGAGCCAAGAGAGTTGCTGATACAGCAGACAATGGTGAGTTCTGAAGGGACAACGGAGAATGAACCTACACAGACTATTATAGATAACATTAAGTGGCTGAAGATTAGCGCCAGTAGTATTTTGATAGACCACAGTAATCGAGAATAGGGTTCAGTTTGTCTTTTTTTGGTTTAGGGATTACCTTTAAAAGACCTTGTTGTAGTGTTGGTGGTAGATGACCTGTTGTTTTAGCTTCCTCAAAAACTTGAACCAGGAATGGAGCAAGGGAGTCTTTGAAATGTTTATAAAATTCGCTTGTTAGGCCATCGTTACCTGGAGGTCTTTAACGATGAGGATCATCCCGAGGTTCCTGTGCTAAAGGAGGTATTATAGGATCTATTCAACTCCTTTCCTAAATCCCTCAGAACTGCACAAATGTGGATGCTTCTTGTTATGGCTGATGTTGACGCACGTCCGGGTCAACGATAAGTAGAAGAGGTTCCTTTTTTTTCCTTTTTAGATGCAGCCACAGCCTTTGTCTCTGGTTAAGTCCCGTGTTTATTTTGACATACTAGGTGCTGTACTTCCCCTGTGTTAATTGCCTGCCCCGCCCTGATGTGTTACCCCGTGCCTCGTTCCCTATGGATTTATACACCTGTGTTTTCCATGTCCTTTGTCGGTTCATTGTCAACGTCCGCCCTGGTTTCTTTGTGTTTTTATTACTTCAGTTCTTCTTATCTCTGGATTTAGTTGCTTTTTGGTTTTTTCCTCATTCCATTAAAAAAAACAAAATGTTTTACTTAAGTATATATTTGGGTCACTACTTTTTACTTGTATCGACCATCGACTACCTCACGGACAGACCACAGAACGTGCGGCTGCGCAGCTGTGAGTCTGAGGTGGTCGTCTGCAGCACTGGATCCCCTCAGGGCACCGTCCTCTCACCGTTTCTCTTCACCATCTACACATCGGACTTCACACACAACACGGAGAGCTGTCATCTGCAGAAGTTCTCCGACGACTCCACCATTGTGGGCTGTGTGTCTGAGGGGAACGACCTGGAGTACCAGTCGGTGATCATGGACTTTGTGGACTGGTGTGAGCGCAACACCTGTGCTTGAACACCAGTAAGACGAAGGAGATGGTGATCGACTTCAGGAGGAAGTCACTACCGCACACACCGCTGAACATCCAGGGGGAGGACATTGAGGAGGTGGACAGCTTCAAGTACCTGGGTGTTCACCTCAACATAAACTGAACCAACGCCCTGTACAAGAAGGGCCAAAGTCGCCTCCACCTTCTGAGGAGACTGAGGTTCCTTCTGAGTGAGCAGGCCTCTGCTCAGGACTTTTTATGATTCTGTTTTAGCCTCTGTTATCCACTACGCTGCCGTGTGCTGGGCCCCGGGCAGCACAGAGCGGGACAAGAACAGACTGAACAAGCTGGTCAGGAGGGGCAGCTCCGTCCTGGGCTGCCCCCTGGACTCTGTGGAGGAGGTGAGGGACAGGAGGGTAAACTCACCTCCATCATGGAAAACACCTCCCACCCACTGCACGGGACTGCAGAGGAGCTGAGCAGCTCCTTCAGTGGCAGACTGAGACACCCTCAGTGCAAGAAGGAGCGCTACCGCAAGTTCTTCATCCCCACTGCTGTCAGACTGTAAAGTATGTGCAATAACCCCCTTTGCACTACGTGCAATAATCTCTGTATCTGCGTCACTTTATCAACCACTTGCACTATGACTGTAAACCTGCACTGCAATACTGACTTTTGTTATAGTCTGTTTATTTTATTTTTTACCGTTTATACTTCTTACTCCCTTAAAATTTTGGTAGTCATTGTATATAAGACAATGGCGCAGATGGTAGAGCGGGTCGTCTCATGATCGGAAGGTCGGGGGTTCGAATCCCGCCTCCTGAAGGTGCACATTGTTGTTGTGTCCTTGGGCAAGACACTTCACCCACATTGCCTCCAGTGTCTGCGTACACTGGCAACCCCCTAGGAGAGACCAACAGGCCCGGTTTGAACCGTGAGGCTGTCCTTCCGTGGACCCACCACCTGCAGAAGGAGCCATGGGGGCTGATGCTATGTGATTTGACCCGGCAACGGACAAGTGGAAGAAAATGAATGTAATAAGATACCTCTATTTAACTGTTTGCACATTTTCTGTCTATCCTGCACACCCTGAGTGTTTTTGAGAGCTGAATGTAAAGTGAATTTCTCCACTGTGAGATCAATAAAGGATTAGCTTATCTTATCTTGAGTGAAATTAATTCAAAATAATGTTACATGATATCATTTAACAAAATTATCTGGATAAAATGTTTTCAATAATTGAGGCCACACTGTCAACAAAATACTTTTTAATGGGATATTTTTGTTGCAACAAAATGCAAATCCATGTCAAAACAAGTTAAATGCTTAGATAAAAACAAAACAAAAAACTTGATTAAAGTTTAAAACCTTTGTGATAATTCATATAAATAAAAACAAAAACACATTATTTTTGCCCATATTATCCAATGTTAAAATTATTTTTCATTTTCACGCCGACGAAGTGAGTGAAGTGTCTTGCTCAAGGACACAACAACAGAACAGACGCTTTTCGGCAGACGGCTCTCGCTGGTCCTGGAAACTCATGCTCAGATCTTAGACTCGGCTTTGTCTGAACTAAACCATAAACTCTGCTTTTATCTCACACTGAAGGGATAAACTATATTATTTTATCGCTAGTTCAGTGCCACTGGGCTGAGCGCAGCAAGAAGTTTTCTCTTATTTATTTTACACTTTCTTATAGAAAATAAGGCATTTGAGGGTTTGTGAAAATGACCAAAATCACCTGTATTATATATTAGTTACACAGGATTTTGGAAATCTTATTTAGTTTTTGAACAATCTAGTTACTGCAATTATTAGCAAAAAATAAAATGGTGCATGTTTTTGGACTTAATAACTTAATAAATTATTAATAACTGGAAAGTTTGGAGTCTGTAGGAGCTACTAAAGTAGAGATGTTGTTGAGTAGAATGAAAATCTCATTTTGAGAAAACCGGCTCTAAAGTTGTGTAACGTCATGTATATCCCTCTGGTAGGCCGCAAGACTCACAGTTTTTACTAAGTAATAACATTGTGAAGTAATATTAGATCGGGGTAATAACATTACCCCTCCTGGAACCACCACCGTAACGTGGTGGAGGGGTTTGAGCCTGAATGATCCTGGAGCTCTGCTGTCGGGGGCTTCGTGCCCCTGGTAGGGTCTCCCATGGCAAACAGGTCCTCGGTGACGGGTCAGACAAAGAGCGGTTCAGAAGCCCCTTATGAGAGACCAACAGGCCCGGTTAGAACCATGAGGCCGTCCTTCTGTGGACCCACCACCTGCAGGAGGAGCCATAGGGGCTGGTGCTATGTGATTTGGGCAACTCCAACGGTTGCCCCACGACCCGGCAACGGACAAGTGGAAGAAAATTGATGGATGGATGGTAATAACATTAGAACAGCCCTGGACGAAAGCTGTAACAAGCTGTCAATATTGAGATTTTTGGCTAGTTTTCTCTCTTAATATCCATCCATCCATCCATTTTCTTCCGCTTTATCCGCTCTCTCTTAATATCTTAGTTTTAATGTCACTGTGAAAACTTTACCAAACTCTTCATTTACTATGTTTATTTAATGTTTTGTCGACCAACATGGCTCCGCCGTGTTTCTCACGCGTATCCATTCACAGAAACTGAAATGTTTGGTATCCAGGTGATGCACGCAATCCCCCCGACAACACTCTGTCATCCAAATATGGTCATTCGTTCGCCCTTTTTTATTTACAATGAGGTTTTCCTCAACATCTTCATGTTAGTAGCTCCTATAGTCACCAAACTTTTCTGAAATTTTATTTACAGATTTTGTCACTAATAAAAAGCTTATTCAAAAACTAAACAAGTTATTGATAAAAAAAAAAGAGACCAGTTTCTAAATGTAGACTAGACTAGACTTTTGTGCAGATGCTCTGTGAAATCCTCAGCTTCAGACCTGGCGCAGAAAGTGTCTGAACACAAAAATATTTTGTTGTAGGACAGTTGGTAGATTAACCAATCACAAGTCATGAGAGTGAAATGTCATACAGTATCAACCCTGCCCTAGCCACTAACCTTAAGGATAGTGGGCTGGTGCCTAGGGAAGAGAAGGGAATCTTATTTGTATAGCGCTTTTTATATGATACTAGTCACACCCAAAGCGTTTCACACATGAAAGGGAGGGGGGTTCATTCACTCCATGCCTAATCTTAATGCATCCTATATCCATACATCCATACTATCCTACGGGCTGGACAGACTCCTATGGCAATATTTTGCACAGCATTTGTCCCTCCTCAAGCATTACTGTAAAAAAATATTCCAGTCTGGTACTGGAGGGCTTTACTGGCAAGCCCTCCAGTACCAGACTGGAATATTTTTTCCGCTTCTGTTAGTGGCGGTGGGTGTGGGGACACACGTGCTGGTGTCTTGATCACGTTTCTGCTGCGTGGAGTTTGCGGCGCTCTTTAATACTAGCGCTAGAGCGGGACCATCGATATATTTGGGACATGGACAGTGTTTAACACACAGTGGGTGAGTTAAACACGAGGCTGCGCGCAATGTTGATGTACGAGAAGGGCGAAGAGGAAGCGCTCGTTGTACTCTGTCAACAAATAAACCATACATTTATTCCTGGCTCTATGTCTTATTTAGATTTCATGGCAGAAAATATTGGCAGAAATGACAGAAATGCAATACACTTTTTCTCATTTATGTCAGTAATCTGAACACCTTTATGTATCGCCGATGACAGGCCTCAGAGCTCCGTCTTGTCCTTTTTAGCTGGTCCTGTCCCCTCTGCTTCAGCTTCGGGTTTGGACTTGGACTCGGCCTGGGGTCCCGGGAGGGTCTCAGGGTCTGAGGAGGTCTGGGGTTTGAAGGCCAGAGAGGCAGAGTTGATGCAGTAGCGTTTCCGTGTGGGTCTGGGCCCATCGTCAAACAAATGACCCAAGTGAGCCCCGCACTGAAAGAAAATATGGGAGGAAAATGTCAAAAATAGTTTCCATTCACGGCATTTTTTTTTAGTTCCTCCAGTGTACTTGTGCATCACTTGTTTACACACCTTAAAACACTTCGACGTCCGCGCAATAAAGTCGAAGTGCTCCTACGCCTTACAATATAGTCCCCCTTTTTATCCGCTTAGAAATTGACATGTTTAATTTGTGTAACTAGACTTGGATTGTGTAACTACTCACGTAACTGTATTTAAATAGGGGAAACGTGGAAGAGCTTGGTCGCTTCTAACTTTACCCCCATTTGGCCCCATAGAGGAGAGGAGGAGAGGCTACATGCTAACAACATGTTTGGTGTTTTTGAGTGACTGAGCGCAAGCGTAAAGACCAGACAGGGAAAAAAAAGCCTTTGAAGCTGAAGCGGCTAATTATCTGTGCACACATCATTTCTCCTCCAGAAACAGGGGGAGAGATGCCTGTACGTTCATGTTGCTTTTTAGACCCACTGTGTTTTAGACCCAGTGTCGCCGAACTTGTGGAAAAAAAAAAGGACTAAGAGAATATTATGTAGAAGAGTAAACTTGTTAGAGGGATGCACTCCTGGGGCCGACACGGTCAAACACACAGGTGTAATTGTAAGAGGGTGGGAGGGCATCTGACCTGGCTACATGTTGTCTCCACACGCCGCATCCCGTAGGAGAAGTCGTCCGTATGATCGATGGAGTCTTTACTGAGCAGGTCGTAGAAGGACGGCCAACCTGAGACACAACATACACAAAACCAAACTGAATTATTTTGTGATTGTTAAAAAGACATAGGGCCCGATATTGTGTGTCAAAACGCAGACTATAGCGTAACATGTTGCGCTTAGTAGGGGCGCACTTTGTGATCTTGCCACTCCAGACTAGACCCAAGTACGTGGGGTGGAGAAACACTTTTTCTAGACGCATGCCGGGAGAGGGGCTGTGGGGAGGGTTGTTTCGCGTTTACGGCCGAGCAAGTGCCAACCCACGCCACAGCGGGACCGGCATAGGCTCTTTCTCTCGGGTCACGAACATTGTTCACCTCATGATGGAGTTAATAAAATTTTTAGTTTGACCTGTGAGAGCCTATAATGCGTAAGGAAGAACACAAGGCAGCGCGTTGTAAACGAGGAAATGAATAGGAGGCAGGCTACTAGCCTGGTTTTACCATACTCTCGTACTCATTATGTACGAGGGTATGGTACAAGGGTCTGGATCTTCACAATTGAGCTCCGTTATCAGGTGGGGGGGTGAACTCCTTTGAAACGATTGGATCTGATTTTCGCAAGCGTTTGGTCATGACGTATGTAATGCGCCCGAGTGAGTGAAGCAGCTATCATAACTCTATCATAGCTCTATCATAATCTATCATATCTATCATAACTCTATCATAGCTCTATCATAGCTCTATCATAACTCTATCATAACTCTAACATAACTCTATCATAACTCTATCATAGCTCTATCATAGCTCTATCATAATCTAATCATAACTCTAACATAACTCTATCATAACTCTATCATAGCTCTATCATAGCTCTATCATAGCTCTATCATAACTCTATCATACTCTAACATAACTCTAACATAACTCTATCATAGCTATCTAATCATAAATCTAAAAATAATATCATAACTCTATCATAACTCTAACATAACTCTATCATACTCTATCATACTCTATCATAACTCTATCAAACTCTATCATACTCTATCATAGCTCTAAATAACTCTATCATAACTCATCATACTCTATCATAGCTCTATCATAGCTCTATCATAACTCTATCATAGCTCTAACATAACTCTATCATAACTCTATCATAACTCTAACATAGCTCTATCATACTCTATCATAGCTCTATCATAACTCTATCATAACTCTACATAACTCTAATCATAACTCTATCATAACTTAACATAACTCTATCATAGCTTATAAAGCTCTATCATAATCTATCATAACTCTATCATAACTCTATCATAACTCTAACAAAAACTCTATCATAACTCTATCATACTCTACATATAACTCTATCATAGCTCTAACATAACTCCTCTATCATAACTCTATCATAACTCTATCATAGCTCTATCATAGCTCTATCATACTCTATCATAACTCATCATAACTCTATCATAGCTCTATCATAACTCTATCATAACTCTATCATAACTCTAACATAACTCTATCATAGCTCTATCATACTCTATCATAACTCTATCATAACTCTATCATAGTCTCTATCATAACTCTTACATAACTCTATCATAACTCTATCATAACTCTATCATACTCTATCATAGCTCTATCATAACTTATCATAACTCTATCAACTCTACATAACTCATCATAACTTCATAACATAACTCATCATAACTCTATCATAACTCTATCATAACTCTATCATAGCTCTATCATAACTCTAATCATATGCTATCATAACTCTATCATAACTCTAATCATAACTCTATCATCATAACTCTATCATAGCTCTATCATAGCTCTATCATAACTCTATCATAAGCTCTATCATAAGCTCTATCATAGCTCTATCATAGCTCTATCATAACTCTAACATAACTCTATCATAGCTCTATCATAGCTCTATCATAACTCTATCATAAGCTCTATCATACTCTATCATAGCTCTATCATAGCTCTATCATAACTCTATCATATCTCTATTCTATCTATCATACTCTATCATAACTCTAATCATAACTCTATCATAACTCTATCATAGCTCTATCATAACTCTATCATAACTCTATCATAGCTCTATCATAACTCTATCATAGCTCTATCATAACTCTATCATAGCTCTATCATAGCTCTATCATAACTCTATCATAGCTCTATCATAGCTCTATCATAACTCTATCATAGCTCTATCATAAGCTCTATCATTAACTCTATCATAACTCTATCATAACTTATCATACTCTATCATAACTCTATCATAGCTCTATCATAACTCTATCATAACTCTATCATAACTCTATCATAACTCTATCATAACTCTATCATAACTCTATCATAACTCTATCATAACTCTATCATAGCTCTATCATAACTCTATCATAGCTCTATCATAGCTCTATCATAACTCTATCATAGCTCTATCATACTCTATCATAGCTCTATTCATAAGCTCTATCATAACTCTATCATAACTCTATCATAGCTCTATCATAACTTTATCATAGCTCTATCATACTCTATCATAGACTCTATCATAGCCTTCTACTCATAGCTCTATCATAACTCTATCATAACTCTATCATAACTCTATCATAACTCTCTATCATAGCTCTATCATAACTCTTCATAGCTCTATATCATAACTCTATCATAGCTCTATCATAACTCTATACAATAACTCTATCATACTCTATCATAGCTTACAAAAATCTATCATAGCTCTATCATAGCTCTATCATAACTCTATCATAGCTCTAACATAACTCTATCATAGCTCTATCTAACTCTATCATAACTCTATCATAACTCTATCATAACTCTATCATACTCTATCATAGCTCTATCATACTCTATCTACTCTATCATAGCTCTATCTAGCCTATATACTCTATCATAGCTCTCATATCTTATAGCTCTATCATAGCTCTATCATAGCTCTATCATACTCTATCATACTCTATCATAACTCTATCATAGCTCTATCATAGCTCTATCATAGCTCTATCATAACTCTATCATAGCTCTATCATAGCTCTATCATAACTCTATCATAGCTCTATCATAACTCTATCATAGCTCTATCATAACTCTATCATAACTCTATCATAACTCTATCATAGCTCTATCATCTAGCTCTATCATAGCTCTATTAACTCTATCATAACTCTATCATACTCTACATAACTCTATCATAGCTTATCATACTCTATATGCTCTATCATAGCTCTATCATAACTCTATACTATCAATACATAACTCTATCATAGCTCTATCATAACTCTATCATAGCTCTATCATAGCTCTATCATAGCTCTATCATAGCTCTATCATAACTCTATCATAACTCTATCATAGCTCATCATATCTATATCTTATCATAACTCTATCATAACTCTATCATAACTCTATCATACTCTACATAACTCTATCATACTCTATCATACTCTATCATAACTCTATCATAGCTCTATCATAACTCTATCATAACTCTAATCATAACTCTATCATAGCTCTATCATAACTCTAATCATAGCTCTATCATAGCTCTATCATAACTCTATCATAACTCTATCATAACTCTAACATAACTCTATCATAACTCTATCATAACTCTAACATAACTCTATCATAGCTCTATCATACTCTAACATAACTCTATCATACTCTAACATAACTCTATCATAGCTCTATCATAACTCTATCATAGCTCTATCATAACTCTAACATAACTCTATCATAACTCTATCATAGCTCTATCATAACTCTATCATAGCTCTAAAATACTCTATCATACTCTATCATAACTCTATCATAACTCTATCATAGCTCTATCATAGCTCTAACATAACTCTATCATAGCTCTATCATAGCTCTATCATACTCTATCATAGCCTAACATAACTCTATCATAGCTCTATCATAGCTCTATCATAACTCTATCATAACTCTATCATAACTCTATCATAGCTCTATCATAGCTCTATCATAGCTCTACATAACTCTATCATAGCTCTATCATAGCTCTATCATAGCTCTATCATAGCTCTATCATAGCTCTATCAGCTCTATCATAACTCTATCATAGCTCTTATAGTCTATCATAGCTCTATCATAACTCTATCATAGCCTATCTACTCTATCAAGCTCTATCAAGCTCTATAAACTCTATCATAGCTCTATCTACTACTACATAACTCTATCATAACTGTATCATAACTCTAAACATAACTCTATCATAGCTCTATCATAACTCTATCATAACTCTAACATAACTCTATCATAACTCTATCATAACTCTATTCATAGCTCTATCATAACTCTAACATAACTCTATCATAGCTCTATCATAGCTCTATCATAGCTCTATCATAGCTCTATCATAACTCTATCATAACTCTATCATAACTCTAACATAACTCTAACATAACTCTATCATAACTCTTGGGAGCATTCCTTGCGCATCCCAAGGCTTCAGTTTTAATTTCTGGATATTTGGGAGCCGAGCCAGAACGGATTGAAGAGCTTCCTTTACTTTCTCATCCGCCACCATTACCGAACTACAACCAGCAAAAGCGGTGCAAATGCTTGACGTCACCTACGACACCCGCCTCCCCCGCTCGCTGAATGGTAGGTTGAAATTCAACCGATGTAACGCGGCCACTGAGATCAATCCCAGTCGTACATGTAGGGAAAAGATAACTGACCGGAGTTTACGGATGGCTAAGGCCAGGCTAGCAGCCTACTAGCGAATGCTGCTTGTAATAAACCACACCTCAGTCGACCTCCTTTTATAAGCGACGGCCCTTTCACAAGTGGGCAAAGGCGCAACAGCAACAGCAGCGCCACTCACAGAATCCCAATTCGCCAGGAGCTTGCGCACGGACTGCGCCAGACACAAGATCTGGCCCATACTCTCTTTCTATTAAATGATGTGTTAAATGGTGTTCCCCTCATCAAAGAACAGAGATGTGTGTTTTGCTTCATTCAAAGGAAGGATAATTTATCTTCCAAGTGATCATGAGGTGATAGGAGTGGCCAATGGCACAGACCAGTTGCCTTGCTTCCGTCAGTCTACCCCAGGACAGCTGTGGCTACATTAGTAGCTTACCCCCACCGAGTATGATGTGAATGAATAATGACTACAGTGTAGCACTTTGAGAAACTTGGAAATACAGGCTTGTAAACTGCAATACAAGTGTAAGCCATTACTATTATTATTATTATCATTATCATTAGGCCACTTCAGAGCTTCACTGGACACATAATCATTATTTTAGTTTCACTTCTCTTGCTCTGCCTCCAACTTTAAACTATTTACACTGCTGTTACACCCCAGTTTGAAAACATGCCTAGTCGCTTCTTTAATCAAGCAGAACTGACCTGATCCAGAGTCAAATTTGGTTTTGGAGCTGGAGGGAGAAAAGAAGATGTTATCGTTTTATCAAACAAGGACGTTTTACTGTTGTTCTGTAGTTACAGCGACTGACCTGAAGAGCGGCGCTCCACACACCACGCAGCTGTATGTGCCCTCCTCTTTGCTAAAGGTCAGCTCTCCCGTGAACGCACTGAGGACACAACGGCAGAGTGGTTAGCCCGACTTCTCCAGGGTACCACTCCACTCTGCCACTGCGCCCGCGGTACCCTACCCACCTCTCTGTGCCTCTCTCCTGGGTCACGTGGTACTGCATCGGGGTCAAACGCTCTTTCAGCTCCTCCTTCGTAAAACTCACAGGCCATGTCTTCTTCGTGCGACGCGCTCCTGGACAGAAATGCCAAACTTCAGACCAATTACAGAGGGACGCCCCACACCCCCGGTGGTCAGGAGGCTAATACGTGATGGAGCTCAAGAGTTCAGCTGCATAATTATGGGGGGAGGGGTATCTAGAAGTAATGCTGCATTCCAGGAAACTGGTCATTTGGATTTTTCCCACTTAAAAATTACCAGTGGCTTTACCATTTGAGGCGTCAGCACAATCTGCAGCAAAAAACACAACTGCACCCATCGTTTAACCCAGATGTGCCATGATCCCACCCCCTTGTTTTTATCTTAACCAAGTGCCTTTCCTAACCCTAACCTTAATCCCCAACCATGTGTAAACAAATATATTAGACTATGCAGGGAAAAATAACTTTGTGAACAAGCAGCTGTATGGGTGGTGAGCATGGCGCCTTTACTTTCCATCACAGCGGCCTCTACAATGCTCCAGGATCAATTGTTCTGTAGGGGAACCCTAAAAACAATTGATCCTGGAGTGTCAGAGAGACCACTGTGATGGAAAGTTAAAAGCGCTAACCACGCATACACCCGCTGGGTCATTAAAAGGTCAAATATGCATTAAGAAAAGTTTTTCTTCACATAAAAGTTACATAATGCAAAGGTGAATTATGTAACTTGATATTAGAGCGTATTTGGCCTTTTAGCTGGAGCATAATATGTGATGGAAAGTAAAGACGCCATGCAGCCGCTGGGTCATTAAAAGGTCAAATGCACATTAATATCAAATTATTTTCGCATAAAAAAGTTACATAACCACCATTCCATGAACCGGAATGGTGGGCTCAGATTTAATCTCTCGTCACTATACTCCAATCTCCTTCGGGGATAACCTCGGCCAACAAAAGAACAATAGGCAGGTAATTAGCTGTGATCAGCCATGAATAGGACAGATAATGGGCAGTGATCATCTATGAATAGGACAGGACTGACCGATACTGGGACTTAGCAGGTCGTTAGAGACGCCCTACTTCAAAGGTTGTTTACCCACAGTTGAGAGTAGCTGTGATTAGAGGGGAGGGACCGGGCCTTCCCAACTCCTCCCTATGGTCTTTATCTACGCTGCGTGCTGAGCGGGATTTTGTCCACTGACGAAGCCTTTTGGATGAGAGGCGAAACGTTTGGAGATGACCCAAGTACCTTCATTGAAGATGGACAACTCCTGTACGACTGAGAACTTAGACAGACATAATGCACTTCTAATAAAGGCAACTACAAAAGCTCAATTTGGTGTGTCGTCCAATGAGAATCCAGTTTGTTGGACAAAGAAATTATTCTTCCCACTTCATTGTCTTTACTTTTATGCTAATGGAGGTTGAATACAGTTGAGTTTGTCCAGTAGAAATGTGTTTACATTTACATCAATCAATCAATCTTTAATTATAAAGCGCTTTTCATACCGAATAGTATCACAAAGTGCTTTACAGATTATAACATTTAAAACAATACAATACATTACAGACAAGAGACGGAGCCACAGTATCTAGCTAGGCTAATCGTTAGCATCTCTGAAATGTTCTAAACAGAAGTACTTTTTAGAAAACTAACTTGAACTAGTGATTTCTAATAACAGACTCAGAGGCTAGTTGTGCGTGAGATAGTATTTATTTTTCAAACATTCATGAATAGGGTTTGCCGCAGATCAAGCTTCCGCCTCAAATAGTGCAGCCACACCACCCTCAGAGCAGTAAACACGGCTAACGGCTAACAGTTAGCAATAAGATGCTAACGTTATGTTTCTTTACACCGGGTCATTCAAACATTAAAACGTTATAACGAGGCAGGTTCATGTCACTGATGCTGTTGTTTTATTATGTATTAGCTGCACTTCTTCCCAGCAGGGGGCGCCATTGTGTATTCAACTTGTGCCTGAAGTCAAGTTGGAAATTACCAGTTCACTCATGTTTCAAGGCATTTTCCCCAAGTCCAGGGTCAAATCTACCAGCTACCAGTTTCTTGGAGGTGCAGCATTAGATTCACTTCACACTCACGGTGCAAATGTCAACACGTCCAGCATTAACGTCTGAGAGAAAACGGAAATATAACCAGCTTAACTACAAGAATCAAATCACATGCATTTCGAAACATGTTTGTAGAGCTTTGAACTACAGGGTTTCAGGACTGTACGATACCTAATATTTGAGCACTTGAATCTAGTATACGGTATAATGATATTGTTGTGATCTAACTAACTCTTCAACACAGTATGGGGTGTGAGTCACATGTAATGCTTTGCAATGTCATGTCAATGTTTTTAATGCAACAAATGCAAAAAAAAAATCTGCACATATTTAATCTTGTTGTAAACATATCAAACAGAGGGTATGAGAGCAAGTTTTGATAATCAATTTGTATTTGACAAATTTACGCAATAGTAAGTAGATGTTGGCTAGTGGCTAGGGTTTTTAACGACATTTAAGGCATTCATTTTGGCACAGTTGATTAAACCCCATCAAAAAACAAATGAATGAGACATGACACGGAAACAGTATTTTGTTTGCCAATCTATTCAAATTGCGCTTTGGATTAAATTGAGATTATCTGTGCAGCCACACTCCAAAGTGTCCCTTCCCTTTTGGTTTCAGAAATATAAATATACATAGACTTTCTACTGCAGTAGAAACTGACCATACCGTAAAATTTAGTTTTGAAGAAAAAAAAAAACTTTGGCTACAGATATGTTAAGAAAATGTCCAGCTTTTTTGCAGCAACATATTTTAATTTAGTTCGAGTCTTTTGTCTTTTGACGAATATATAAATCAAGATTTAGTCAGAACATTACTTTACGTAATTTACAAAGTCGAAAATTGTTAGACAATAATTTTATGTAATTTAGTTGACTAAATCTAAACTTTATCTATGCAACTTTACATTTATACTATTTTATTCAAACATACTGTGTTCATCCCTCCTTCAGTCATTGGAAATTTAGTTGTTTATAGTCCTTTTTCATTTTGTTTTCTATTTCATTATTATTAAACAACTAAAAGATTTTAGGCAGTTTAACTTAATTTGAGTCTGCAAAACATTGCTTTGACTAAAATTCTGATAGCAAAATATATAAGTATGTTGTGCAAATTAAACTGTCTGGATGTCTGATCATTCTTAAAAGATAAAATAAAAACTTGAAAATACAGAAATTTGTTTTGATGGTCACGAATCACCCCCAAGATGATTAGCCTCCATCATTTTTAAACGCTTTATTACAGGCTTTAGGGAGAATTAAAGGGACTTTTCTTCCAGGAGCTCCTGATGAGCTCCAGAGGCCAAGCTCCAGCGTTAAGACAAATCTACACATTTTCTTATCCGTTTTTTTATCCAACATCCCGGTTAGACTCTGCAAGAGTACATGGTCTGACACACAGAGCTGCATCTGACGGTCTATAGTGAGTGGTCTAAGGTGAGTGGCTCTTTAGCGAAATCTGGTGGTGACGTGAAATTAGAGGGAAGGACAAAGTGTGGATCATGCAGGGATTCGTGCAAAGAAATACTGACAATTTCAAGTAAACACAGCAAAAAAAACACTTATATCATTTAAGGGGAGACACAGCAGGCAAAAACTAGATTTATTTCAATTTTCAGTTTTTGGACCAGTTTGCTCTGAATATATAAAATTCGCCTGGAAACAGATAAATTGCCTTTATTTTCACACTGACATGTTAAATTACTGCACTCTGGTTAAGATTAGTCTGCACAGCTTGTGAAGCTCCAGAAGTTTTTTTTAAATTATTGACACCATTAGAATGGTGCCTGGCGTCAGCTGCAGCTACTTTCAATGACTACTATTTTTACTAGTTACTATTTCCTGAAACTAAGGCTGTATCCACTTGTAAAAAGTCAAATCAAAACCAAATGAAACACAGCAAACACAGGCAGCGGAGGGAGGAAGGCCCAGTGTTAATACTATCCATAGGAGAACGCTGCAAAAAATCTACAAAACCAAACACAGAACTCACTAATGTGGATTTTAATATTCATTCCAAAAAGGTGAAAATACCTTGGAGGAAGTAAAAGTCAGACTTTTTACTAAATGTTGTGAAATACATGTATAAAACGCATCTCAGTGTGTTGTTGGGTTGATATTCATATTTATGTGAAATGATGGCCTGACAAGTAGAGTTGCCATTTTACCTATATTTGTTAGCATCAAATGAACATTAGCTTTTAGCTTCACAGCTGAAACATCTACATTCAGAAAAACACAAGTCGACTCGGTGAATTATTTACATCCTGTATGAAGTTTTTAACATGTCATTGATTACATTGGGTTACAAAAAATATTTTTTCTGAGGAGTCTACTTTTTTTTTTTTTATTAATTTAGAACATTTTAGCAACGCAGAATCTGAAAATGACATCCATTTGTCTGTATCAGGTGTTTTTTTTTGTTTTTTTTAAGTTTTCCAATCTCTGTATTCCATGGAGGCACACGATTTTTACTTTCTTCTCTGTTAAAACCAGTGACATGGAGTGAGGTTTCTTGCTGGTGAAGCACATGGTGTTAGACTTCAATATACAGGTGCTCGTCATATAATTAGACTATCATGAAAAAGTGCATTCACTTCTGTTATTCAACTTAAACTGTGAAACTAATATATGATAGACTCATTACATGCCAAGTAAGATATGTATAGCCTTTATTTGTTATCATTTTGATGATTATGGCTCAGCTTTTAAAAACCCCAAATTAAAAATCTCATAAAATTAGAATATTTTGAAAATGGACTGTGAGCCATAATCATCAAAATTATAACAAACAAAGGCTTGACATATCTCACTTTGCATGTAATGAGTCGATATCATATATTAGTTTCACATTTTAAGTTGAATTACAGAAATAAATGAACTTTTTTATGATATTCTAATTATATGACGAGCACCTGAAAGGTAAACAAAACCGCCGGAAAATGCAACTGGCAGGCTCTGGTAATTAACTTTAGTCACATCTCCATGGAGACGAGCTGGAGACGTACCCACTCCTGGTAAAGTCACAGTCATGTCTTAGGAGAACTAGATTCTACACGGTGTGGACATTATAAAGACAATATACTTCTGCAAAATTGGCCGAGGGGTAAAAAAAAAAAATTTGACCGGACTGAGCAAAACCAACGTGACTTTTGGATTCAGCTGATCAAATTGCCTGAAATCAGCTCACGAAACTTAAGACACCAAATGTGTTGTAAACCAGTGTTATGCACCAGCTCTATATTTTCTACCACGTACTGTTTAAATATTTATTTCAGCGCGACACGGGTAATTCTCCATTGCAGTGAAACAATGGACAGTCGATCACAAGATGGCCGCCACGTTTGGAATCTTAAAGGGCTTTACTTAAATAACGTCCGAGGCAACAATTACTGATTGACTGATTTGGCCAAATATGGGCTTGCACCATCTGCCCCACGATATAAAGCCTTTTTTAGACCTTTACTCCAGCTGTTTTGTAGGTACTTTTTGCAGAGTGAGTTCCGTGTTAAAGTCCTGCTTTGATTAAGGCGAGACGCGGCAGGTGAAAACATTGATTTTTGTTTTCCTTGCAGTGGTTTGTTTGAGATTTATGGCTGGTTTTGTCCCTTAGCATCTTAAGTTTTAACGTCAGAGTAAAAAAGAGACCAAACTCAGCCTTTGCAATGTTTATTTACCATATTTAAGTATATAGCGTGAATATGGTCATTTGACTTATATGGAATGTTTGTTTGCAAATATTGAAGAAACCATAGTATGTTACAAATTCTTAATTATGGTCTTCAATTTACCTCATAAACAAGATTTACTCCGTTTATAGCGTCTAGACCTAGACCATATGCTTCAGGAACTGGACGGTTTCACCAATTGTTCAGATCCGTTGTTATATGACCTGGACACATGGACTGAGTAACTGCAACTTGAACTTTTTAAACAATCGGGTTGACCAAAGTGCTACACGGTAACACTTTTCGGCCCGTTTTATTGTAATATTCCAAACATGCAATGAGAGAAAACTTGCAAATAATGTATGTCTCTTATGTCATGTTTTTCCCTATTCACCTGCAGCGTCTCGCCTTAAAGTGAACAGTGATGTTCTACAGGAGAAGCGTGCGCACACACCAGCCGCGTTAGACACAGCAGCCACACAGCAGCCGTATGAGGACCTGAAGGAAGACTGCAGGCCCGCAGCGTCACCGGCTGGCCCTTGGTGACCAGGTGCAGGAGGTTGAAGCCGGACATTTAGACGCAGTGCGGCGAGGAGGGGTCTGCACAGAGAGGGACAGGTTACCACAGGAAAACAAACGCTACAGTCCCGCCCACTTGGGAGCACAAAAAAAGAAAAAAATATTAAAGTTAAAATTTCTACTAATAACGAGTGCTGGTTAATGAAACACGTTTTTACAGTATAGATCTGATAAGATGCAAATCGTTCACAAATGTAATAAATTCAGCCAAAAAATGCAACATTATATCACTCTGACTTTATCTTAAAAGCAAACACATTAAACATTGTTTTAAAGAGGGGGTATTATGCTTTTTTCAATCACATAGCACCAGTCTATAGCATACTACAATGATGACGTAACCTTCTGTTGGTCTGTATATGCAGTAAATTAAAATAACTGCCTTGAATAAATTGCTCTCTCAAAATGGCTGTACTGAACGTCTTGAAATAGGCCTCTGTCTCTTTAAGAAGCTTTCCGACACGCCCCCTTCAGCACACTGCTGTGGCATCTAAACAACACTACTGTGCGGGGAGGGGGCTCTGCTGAGCTGAGGAGCAGTGGTTGGTGGCTTTGCTGGTGACGAAAGGTCCAGAGGCGTCTCCAGGAGGTGGGGGCGTTCCTAGGAGGACTGAGGCATAGCTACACCTAAAATGGCTAAAAGTTTTTACTGATTACTCAAAAATATGTGAATGAGCCAAGGCAACACTCCAGGCATGTGTTAATGAGGGAATGACATAATAACATGATATAAAGCTTGAAAAAGTCGATTTTACATAATACCCCCCCTTTAAAAAAAATGGTAGTTGACCTATTATTTTGTGTGTTTTTATTTTTTACAAACTTTTGTACTTATTCTTTTTTGCTGTTTTTTTTTTTTATCTCAAATGATTTTAGTTATGAATTGTTTCACTTGAGGTAACTTGTCGCGACTCGTATGCATTTCCTCGGATGTTAGCTCAGATGGTAAAGCCGAAAGTTCCTCTCAAATAGCTAACTTGGTCTGTTTTACATGGTAATTACTGTCCACTAATTTACGCTGTAGATGTGATCATATAAGGAGCCAGTGTGCGTGCCGATTGTGGACACACTGAAACAGTGAACGTTTTATGTCTCACAGGAGTAAAGTTCACAAACTCCATGCTGTTGACCGGTCATTTGTATATCTGGCCTGTATAATGCAAAGTATCAAATAAAAACTAACAGCGGGAGCACAGCACTGGGTCGTGATCCATGTAGGTCAGACATGTCAGACTCAAGGCCCGCGGGCCACACCCGGCCCGCATGATGATTTTGTTGGCCCCTGACATGATTTTTAACTTACATTATAACAGGCCCGCCGATAAATTGTATTAAACTACATTTCCATAAGCCCTGAGGCAGATGACACGGCCCATTTCCCAGCGCTGCAGCGATGTTAATGCTGACAAGGAGGAGAAGACACGGCTTTTTATGGGGCTTTCCGCTTTTTAAACTTTTTTCCGACAAAAAAATGGACAGAGGGAAAGAGGATGGAGAGTGCGGACACTTCTGAAACAGGAGAGAGACACTGACTGAAGACGAGGAGGGAAACTTTCTTTGTTCAGCTGTTCATGTGCCGGTAAAGTTTACAGCCACATAAAATTGCAAAGCGAACATCGCAACTTGCAAGTTCAAGCACTGTCTCTTACAAGAATATGCAAATCCGTGAGTAAAAGCGTCAGGTCGTAACTGTGAAGAGAGGAGACGTGGCCTGTGTCTCATGCATCTGACACACGCCACATAATAAATGTGGAACCTAAAGCACCACTGTCACAGAAACATAAAGTGGTACAGATGAAAAGTCCAGTCTGACGGAGGTCATTGTGTCATTACTTAATAATACTGTACATGTGTACTGTGAATTATTAGCCAACATGAGCTTATCACAATAAAAAAAATTGTCTGCGTTTCTGGCCTTTAAGTTGGTATTTTTAACTTTAGAATATACAACAAATAGAAGCCTCATGAAAACCCCTGGAAGCTTTTAAAATGTGGCTGGGTAATGTGCAATATTTAAAGGCATTAAATAATAAAAAATAGTTACATTAATATTAAGTCTATTAAAGAGGTTTTGTGTGTTTCAGTGTTAATTTCGTCGACTAAAATATTTAGTCATCATTTTAGTCAAAGCAATATTTTTGCTGACTAAAATTGGACTAAAACTAAATTATAAGTTGCTAGTGAGACTAAAACTATGACTAAAATGTCCAGATATTTTCCTCGACTAAAATAAGACTAAATAAAAATCCTCATATCATTTAAATTCCCTGCCAAAGGAACAGCTCTAAGCTTTGTTCATGTGGGAGAAGCTCCACAAAGCAGATGATTATAATAAATATTATTTATGCAAAGTTGACTAAATTGGCTTAAATTTAGTCACATGCAATTTTAGTCGACTAAAATCAGACTAAAATTTAAGAGAATTTTATGACTAAATCTCGACTAAAATTAAATGTCATTTTCGTCAAAAGACTAAAACTAAATAAAAATGTGTTGTCAAAATGAACACTGGTGTGTTTCGGCCCCTGACCAACGCTATGTTTACATTTTTGGCCCCCGCTCCAACTGAGTTTGACACCCCTGGTAAGTAATAAAAAAAGTACAAAGCAAAATGTATTCTTGCACTACTAGAGTCTTGGAGCACTGTTTATTTACAAGCTTCAGCCCTGTCCGCAGAGGAACCCCTGCCTACAGGGACTGGGCAAGAAGAACTGAAGCTCCAACAAGGACTGGACATTCTTCCACGCTCTCGGCTCTGTCTGCTGAGGGACTCCCATCGACCCTGGGTCTATCTATAGCCAGTTCCGGCGTCCATGAGAGCGAATCTCCCCTTTTGTGGTTCTCCCAAGGTTTCTCTTTCTCCACTGAGTTTTTGAGTTTTTCCTTGCCGGGTAGGAGAGTCTAAGGACAATTCCCTGAGGCTCGTCACCTTCTGCTGCGGATGGCTTATTTGGACATTACCTCTGTTGGACATTATGTTTGCCTGGACACTACATTGCCTGAACATGTTTTGTTTCATCGTTTGCTTTCTGCATCAGTTCAGGGGGTCACATTTCAAATGTGGAGATTTTACTTTCCGAGCCGTATCGTACCCGCTGGTTTGAAAGGAAGGCGACGGATCATACCTGCGAGTGCAGCGGACAGAGTGGGGGACACAGGGACAGTGCGTGGCCCAGTGGCACGAAGGCAGACTGTGAGGAGAGCCCTTCTCAGCAGCACCGCCATGAACAGGTCAGGCTGAAGAGAGAGGGGGAGAGATAGAAAATGGAAGAGACAGAGGGAGCGGGGGTGGCAGAACAGTGGCAGAGTGGTGAACGGTTAGTGTGCGCACACAAAAGGGTCACATGTTCCAGAATCATATGAGGCCTTTGCTGCGTGGCCCCGTGTTTCCTCCACCTTCCCAACAACAACAAATGAGAACATGCTCAAAAGTGCTCCAGAGAGGTATGGATATCGACAAATTATTATCACAATGAGGTCTTCAATTGATTGAAACTGACAAACATGGACTGAAGAGTAAAACACTTGGTAACTTAAAAATGTGTAGAAATCTTGTTTTGACACAATTTGATGAATTAAGATGAATTAAGATGAATTTGATGAATTATCAAGTAGACAAAATAAAAGTCTACTTGATAACATAAAAAAAGATTGAGCGAGTCACAATGGTCTAGTATAAATATATTGTGACCCAAAAAAGTTACTCAAGTAAGTGAACTTACTTGTGAACTGCCTGAATACAGTCAGTATACGAGTATACGAGTTGACCTAACCGAACATACAAAACAAAAAAAGCATAAAAATCTCTTACGTACATAAAATACAACATAACAACTGGCCTTTCACAAAAGCTTAGCAACTGTTGGCAAAAAGTGAAGTTTAACACAGCCCATAATGGGGGAGAAGTGCGTGTAAGTGAGGGGTCTGTAAGTGACAGACCCTGCTACTGACTGCAGTGGCTTTGTCTCCCCCGCGGCTGTGGTTCTTATTCCGCGAGGTAACATTAGTCATAATTCTCCAGCCATGATGTGCTATCAGTTAGGCTGGGCGATATATTTTTAAATGAGATATGGAATTAGACCATATCGCATATATCGGGATATTTCAAATTCAGATAAGCTATTAAGTTAACAAAAATAAGCTGATTTTAAAAACGTTTATCTTGAAACTGAGCAGTTTCTTTGTTATCTTTTTGTATATATAAAAATATATATATATATAAATAAAAATAAAAAAATTCCTCACCCTCCGCGGGCGTCTCTTTTTCCTCCAAGCTCGGGTCCTCTACCGTCGACCTGGGAGCTTGAGGGTTCTGCGCAGTATCTTTGCTGTTCCTAGAACTGCACTTTTCTGGCCCGAGATGTCTGATGTATTTCCTGGGATCTGCTGGAGCCACTCCTCCAGTTTGGGGGTCACTGCCCCGAGTGCCCCAACGACCACGGGCACCACTGATGCCTTCACTCTCCAGGCCTTCTCTAGCTCTTCTCTGAGCCCCTGGTATTTCTCTAGTTTCTCGTGTTCCTTTTTCCTGATGTTGAAGTCGCTTGGTATTGCTATGTCAACCACCACGGCTTTCCTCTGCTCTTTGTCCACCACTACAATGTCCGTTGGTTCATTACCATTCTGTCCGTCTGTATCTGGAAGTCCCACAGGATCTTGGCTCGGTCATTCTCTACCACCTTTGGAGGTGTTTCCCACTTTGATAGATCTGGGCCTCTATTGCTCTGGCGCTCAAGGCCTGCTCCTGTGCAGCCATGATGAGTGCCTCTGTGCTGTCCTTCAGGCCAGCTCTGTCTAGCCATTGGTAGGATTTCTTGATATCCGCCACTTCAGTTATGTTTCGGTGGTACATCCCGTGTAGGGGCTTGTCCTCCCATGACGGGACCCTCCAGCACCTCATCTTCTGTTCCCCATTGTCTGAGACATTCACTGAGCACGTCATCTGTTGGAGCCTTGTCCTTGATGTACTTATGGATCTTGGATGTTTCATCCTGGATAGTGGTTCTCACGCTCACTAGTCCTCGGCCTCCTTCCTTACGGCTAGTGTACAGTCTCGGGGTGCTGGATTTGGGGTGGAACCCTCCATGCATGGTTAGGAGCTTTTGTGTCTTAACATCTGTGGTCTGTATCTCATCCTTTGGCCAGCTTATTATTCCTGCAGGGTATCTGATTACTGGCAGGGCGTAGCTGTTTATTGCCCGGGATTTGTTCTTGCCATTGAGCTGGCTTCTTAGGACCTGCCTTACTCGTTGGAGGTATTTGGCCGTAGCCGCTTTCCTCGTCACCTCTTCGAGGTTGCCATTTGCTTGTGGGATTCCGGAGGTACTTGTAACTGTCCTCAATGTCTGCTATTGTTCCTTCTGGGAGTGAGACCCCTTCTGTGTGGACTACCTTCCCTCTCTTAGTCACCATCCGACCACACTTCTCTAGTCCGAATGACATCCCAGTGTCTGCACTGTATATCCGGGTGGTATGGATCAGTGAGTCGATGTCTCGCTCATTCTTAGCGTACAGCTTGATGTCATCCATGTATATACATTTAAATGTGCATCTTAAGGAGCTTTGTTATACAGTGTTCATGTTTACATTTTATAGTGAGTTTTCAATAAAACTACTTGTATTTGGCTTTGACTCTGACTTAACGTTTCATTTCACAGTTCTCACTTTGTGGAAAAAAATATTGGGATATATATATCGTATGTCAATATTCAACCTAAATATAAATCGGGATTTTTGGTCTATATTGCCCAGCCCTACTATCAGTGTAGTGGCAAAACAGAACTAACCAGTTATCTGCCATCTTAGGGTTAGCAATTACGCATATCCAAATCTCAAAGCCCTGGGTCTCTATAGGCACGTTGACGAGTGACGTCACGCGCACGTGATTCTGAACCGCGGAGCCGACTGGAGGGCAAAAGCAAAGCGCAGGCTTTGGTACTCCATTATAAATTAGCTGAAAACTTCGGACAAAAGATCGTGCTAAATGTGGCTAAATATAATAAATCAATGTAGTGAACACACACACGCCTCTATAGGCGACACAAACAAACGAAGGAAGGAGAGGAGCCTAAAATGTCATTGATTTAACAGATTTAACATGAAGAAAGCAACAGCTAACAGTGATTAGGAGGCGACTCAATCAGCGTCCGTACCATGAGTGAATTTGCTCACTTCACGTTATTAGAGGTAAGAAAATAAAAACCTACTCCACATGCACAGACACAAAAAAGTTACTACCATCAAGTGGCTAGTCGTGTGTCTGCTAAAGCCTCGCAGTAGATGTTCCTGCGGTTCAACTGAGGACAGTCCAGTCACATCAGACTTTTGAACCGAGCACTTTCTAAATGTACAACAGGTCATTTTGTCCAAATTGTGGGAATGCTTTCATCATCTTTTGGTGCTCCTTGGTGATTTTAAAGAGGGGGTATTATGCTTTTTTCAATCACATAGCACCAGTCTATAGCATACTACAATGATGACGTAACCTTCTGTTGGTCTGTATATGCAGTAAATTAAAATAACTGCCTTGAATAAAATTGCTCTCTCAAAATGGCTGTACTGAACGTCTTGAAATAGGCCTCTGTCTCTTTAAGAAGCTTTCCGACACGCCCCCTTCAGCACACTGCTGTGGCATCTAAACAACACTACTGTGCGGGGAGGGGGCTCTGCTGAGCTGAGGAGCAGTGGTTGGTGGCTTGGCTGGTGACGAAAGGTCCAGAGGCGTCTCCAGGAGGTGGGGGCGTTCCTAGGAGGACTGAGGCATAGCTACACCTAAAATGGCTGCCGTCTAAGTTTTTACTGATTACTCAAAAATATGTGAATGAGCCAAGGCAACACTCCAGGCATGTGTTTAATGAGGGAATGACATAATAACATGATGTAAAGCTTGAAAAAGTCGATTTTACATAATACCCCCCCTTTAATGATATTTAAGTGCTGATTATGATAATAAATTAATAGCCTAAATGTAATTGTTAAACTGGTTTAGGCGAAAATGTAGACTTAGACTATAGTTTAATGTTAGGTGCACAGAGGCTTTTATTTTATGACGTTGGTCTGTAGTATTTGGCACGGATGAAATGGGCTTTTCGCTCGCAGCAGTCCGATTAGTGCAGTAGCTCGTGATCGTGATCCTCCAAAGATGCTCCAAATTAGTTGACACTTTCAGTTTAAATTTGTTAGACGGTCTGTCAAGCGACTGTTTTGCCGGTGGATGTCTTAAAATGTAGTTTGAGATATTAACAAGGTTTTGAGTGGGCTGTGTTGATTGTAGAGCATTGTGGAGGCGAGCCTTTTGCCCTCCGGCGTAGTGCGCATGTGCGGGATCACCGACAGTAAACAATAACATTCAACGTGCGTATAGCCTGTCCGTCCATGGGAGTGGATCTCTCCTTCCGTGGTTCTCCCCGATTCTGACATTCACATGAACTTTACACTGTCTCATTTACTGTTTTGTTTTATTTCCTTAATGTTTGGTGCAGCCCTGTGATGACATTGGGCTGTACAAAACCATTGATTGATTGAATGGAGAGCCTACAGCCTGTATGCCAGGTTGATACCTCATTTGAAAGCCAAGACCTTCTAATTTCTAAAACTAGGAGTAAGATATGTGTGAATGAAACAGAAGTTACATCATATTTGCTGTCCCTAATCATAACCCTGACCCTAAAACCTAACCCTAAGCCCCTGATCAGCAAGTAACAGGTTAAATGCCTTTTTCTTTTTTTAACAGCTTTATAGCAACAAGCATGAATATTGATATCTATCCATTTCCTAAACAACACTAGTCATTCTGCTTGGGTAAAGTAGATAGCCTAATAAAAACCTTGCTTGTTACATGTATAAATAAACTGACTTACGAGTACGTTTAACTAGTTTGGAGTTACTCAGATAATGTAAATAGTATTTTAACAACTGACAAGCCATCTCTGAGTGAAACTAGTTGTCATCTTTTACTACTTCATTTAAACCCACCTCTGCTGCTGTTTGGTTCTAAACAAGAGGAGCAATTTCAAGTTTTACGCCGCGCTATTTCTGGGTTTGTCTCGATAACGAAGGGCCAGACACTGCACGGTGACAGGATGACCTGAAATACGACACCTCGTGGTTTAAAATGCGTCTCAAGTAAAAACTGGACACGCAACGGTGCTTTTCCACTTATTAAAACACTTCGGAGTTTGTTAGAAAAGTATGTCTGGCAGGAGAATTACGTAATAACAGTGGTGTAAACAAACGGCGCACACTGTAGGTTACATACCGGAGAGGGACAGCAGCAAGAGCAGGACGATGGCCGAGTTCAGGAGCGTTTTCTGGGGGAAATCGGACCGAGCAGGGCCTGGAGGACCATGAGCTGGATCTGAGTCAAACACAAGAGTTATGTCCCGTATAAAAGCAGCTCACTGTGGTGGATTCACGTCACCTTTTATGGAGACGAGGGCATTACGCACGATATGCGTAATGCATATTACGGCGGCAGGAGGACGCCAGCGTGACGCACCAGGAAGCGGGAGTAACCAGGAACTACAGTTTGTAGTTTTAAGAGATAATATAGGACTCACTTGTTACAGCACCTCCCAAGGGTGTATTGAGGACACATTTACATGACATGAACAAATACTGTATCTATTAAAATGCTAATCGGTTCCTAAGGGAGACTCCTTCAAACACTCGCTTTACAAGCCTGTGTCACAAGTTTCTCAACGTGCTACACACTCATAGACATATTACACACTAGTCATGAATCAACCACTCGAGGGCAGCAGTGCACTTCACCCGGCCCCTCTCTCTGCATCTGCCGGAAATCAGAGGAAGAGGAGGGGAGTGGAGCAGCGCCACGACCACCGGACTTTGTGCCTGCTGTAGTTTAGTTTGCTGTTGTCCCGCTGCAGACCCGGTCCACGATGTGCGCGCGGAACCCAGGAACCAGCCTCGGTACGTATCACCTGAGTGTCAACACGCGCTCTGCACCCGAACCCACGTGCGCCTCATACACGCACGAGGGCGAGACAAGCTTATTGCATAGACATATTATTGTACTGTAACTGACAGCTGACTCTCCGACTCGATTCTGATGTTGCGTGTCAGATGCCCTGCCATCGGATGAACACAGAGGGACCGTGGACCTTTTCACAAAAAGTGAAGTGATCAAGAAAATCATTTGTGGCTTTTCGTTTTATAGGTTATACCTGATTTTTGTTTTGTTGACGAACAACAAAGCAGCGACTGTAAATGGTTTGAATAGTTAGCTTTGTCCAAACTCATCCCTAACTTTGCTGCGTTTTAAGCACTTTTCACAACTTTCAGAGCGCAGCACTGTCATGGCCATGTCAATGAAAAGGCTTAGAATAAGATGCACAGCACAAAGGGCTTGGTCAGAAAAGTCTGATTTAGCTTCATATTGAAGGACACAACACATTTCCTTCCACAACTAGAAAACAAATCAGGTGCAGGGCCTTTAATGTTGTGTTTGTGACTGACCTAATGGGAGTCTCTTGAGTGTCACATGACTGACCCTTCCCACAAACACTCTCAAGTCACACAGAATAGCTTCCAAATAAGTATAACTTTCCTTCTTCTGGTGGGACACTGTAACGCCACAGGCGCAAATCATTCATTTCTAAAATTGCCAGTAAACAGAGGAATGATGGAAAATGTGGATATTTTAAAGCAAGTTGGACTCAACAGAAAACTTTTGAGCAGAAATGTGGGTAAAGCTGACCGAAACGTTTCAGTAAAACCTGCAATTGAATTCGTTTGGGCCATATTTTTTTGTATTTTAACTCATCTCTTTTATGAAGCCAAGCAATATCGATATTTACAAACTTAATTTCATATTTTCTAATCTGATAACCTTATTTTCAGCACAATTCATTAAATCTGAATAATGGATATGATACGCCCTTATGTTACCATAGAGATCCGCCTCAACACTACTTCATAGTGCCAGGGTTATTGTAACAAAAAATACACTAACAGTAAACTGCTATTTCTACAACTACCTCTGATCCTGAGTGCATTGCTGTGTTTCAGACCTGGAGTGGGTGTCGAAGTCCAGGGTGAACACTCAGGCTGTTCTGAAGAGAGCTCAGCAGATCCAGAGTTTCCGGCTGCCAAAGAAACAATGGCAGGTACTACTACTACTAGTTCTACTACTAAATAGGACGATGTTGTTACGAGTATTATGACACGTGAAGGTAAGAATGACAAGCCTTGTTAAACAGTGTTTTAAAGAAAGGCAAAAAAGCTTCAATTAGAGCAAGGACCTTGTGGTGCCTGTCCCTACTTCCTTACGGCTTCAGGAAGAAGGTCCATTCTTAATTCACAGTCTGTGGGTAAAACCAAAGCAGCAGTCCGTTTGAAACACAATAGAACTGAATGTGCTCAAACAAAACAGTTCAATTCCCCACTACTACTAAGGGAGGGAGGATAGGCAGTAGGGCTGAGACAATCCACTTTTGTCATGATCCGATACGTATCACGATACTCGGGGGCCGATCCGATACGTATTGCGATACAGTAAGTAATTATGATTTGTAATATGTTTTCCTTAAAATTTGTAAAAAGAAAACAGTCATGTGTCCAAGTGGCATTTGGGGGCCAAATGCCAAATCTCTCTAAAACGCTTTGAGCCTGATAAAGGTAGAAAAGCGCTATATAAGTTGAGTCCATTTACCATTTGACATTTATTGAAGTGTTAAGATTGAAAAGTGCATTAACACAAAATGTAATAAAGTTACAATGTAACAAAGTTACAATGTTAATGGAAAACAAACGAGTGCAGGATAAAAAAAGCCTCCAAACACAAGTATTGCGATACTTGGAAAAAGTATCGATACTTGGTATTGCAACACAAAGTATTGCGATCAAAATCCGATCCGATATTTTGTCCCAGCCCTAATAGGCAGTAGTATATCTCATTACCATTAATATTGCCCCAGGTGGGACCTTTCTGTAGGTTTCCCCTTCCACAAAAACATGTACAATAGGAATACATTAGGTGTGTGTGTGTGTGTGTGTGTGAGTGTGAATGGTGATGGTCAGAGGGCAGTCACGCTTCTGTCAGTCTACTCCATGGGAAACTGAAGCTACATTTTATTTATTGGTTTATTTGGTCGGACAGTGCATATTAATGAACACACATGGGTCTCATGCATGTAAACACACCACGCCGGATTGTAGCCTTGGGCTAATTTACCCTCCGTCGTCCCCAATGCGCACTCTCAAACACACTCTTATTCATCCTGGCCTATTGTACATGTTTTTAGTGGTAGGGGAAACTGAAATACTCGGAGGAAACCTACGCAGACACGGGGAGAACATGCAAACTCCACACAGAAAGGCCCCGTCCAGGTGGGAATCAAACCCAGGACCTTCGAGCTGTTAAGCACAAGCGCTAACCACTGCGCCACCCTGCCACTCGTAGCATACATGCTCCACCACCGTGTGTGGAGTGGATGAAGAACAAATCTCCGATACGATGTGAAGCGCTTTGGGTGATTTGTGTCATGTGAAAAGCGTTATACAAATAAACTTCCATTCTAGCAGAGTGCTTATCCTCCCGTGTTCCTAGACTGTCGTTGTGTCCTTGGGCAAGACACTTCACCCAATGCCTATGTGTGAGTGGTTGGTGGTGGTCGGAGGGACCGTTGGCGCAGATGTGTGCAGCCTCGCTTCTGTCAGTCTACCCCAGGGGAAACTGTGGCTACAAAATGTAGCTTACCACCATCAGCATGGAGTGAATGAACCCCCCTCCCTTTCATGTGTGAAGCGCTTTGGGTGTGACTAGTGTCATATAAAAAGCGCTATACAAATAAGATTCCCTTCCCTTCCCTAACAGAGTGCTTATCCTCCCTGTGTTCCTGTAGCAGAGTGGTTATCCTCCCTGTGTTCCTGTAACAGAGTGGTTATCCTCCCTGTGTTCCTGTAACAGAGTGGTTATCCTCCCTGTGTTCCTGTAACAGAGTGGTTATCCTCCCCGTGTCCTGTACAGAGTGGTTATCCTCCCCGTGTTCCTGTAGCAGAGTGGTTATCCTCCCCGTGTTCCTGTAACAGAGTGGTTAGCCTGTGTCCTGTCTGTCCCGTAGGCTGCGTGGCTGCTCAGAGCGGTCACTTGTATCGACTTGACGACTCTCTCCGGAGACGATACTCCGTCCAACGTCCAGCGGCTTTGCCTCAAGGCGCTTCAGCCGATAAGATCGGACCTGCTGCAGGACATGGACATGCACCACGCAGGTACGACGCACATGAGCGGGATCATGAGAGTCATGTGGCGTATTTTACACCACGACCATATTGTGTCTGTCTATTCAATTTATGATGAAAAAACGTACGGCAAGTTTTCTGTCAGAGGAAACTTGCAGTACGTAGAGATTTACTGCAAGAAATGCCATAATTGCCTATATTTTTGACAACCAAATATTAATTGATAGAGCCAGGTTTAAGTGTATGGTTTCCTTTTCTTCACGTATTTGTTATTGATTGAATTAGATAATGAAAAAAACGTCAAAATATGGTTAAGTTATAAACTGGAAAGTTTGGTGTCTATTCACCTTATTCCGGAGGTTCCCGTGGGTGCCACCATGAATTATGCCCGCCTCTTCACTCTTATTAGTTTGGGCATCATATTTTGTGGCAAATTTGTGCCAAATATTTGGAGAACGAAAGTGTCAAGACAATGGAATTCCCGATATGAGGCAAAAATGAGCGGGGTGGAATAAGGTGAATAGAGCTCAATAGTCCCGCCCACTTCTGGTTCTTTGCCGGGGTTTGGAAGTTCACATTTTGCTTTGACTTTTCGAAAAATTCAAATATCAAGAGTTTAAATTTACAACGCTGGCTAATCAGCTACAGTCAGGTCCATAAATATAGGGACATCGACTCAATTCTTATCTTTTTGGCTCTATAAACCACCACAAAAGATTTGAAATTAAACAACAAAGATGTGCTTAAACTGCAGACATTCAGCTTTGATTTGAGAGTATTTACATTCAAATCAGATGAATGGTGTAGGAATTACAACCGTTTGTATGGGTTCCTCCCATTCTTAATGGACGAGTGACTGCTCAGCTGTTCCATGGATAAGTGTCTGCTCTTCCCTCATTATCCCATTTATAAGAAACAGGTGAGATGTCCAGAGTTTATTTCAACTGTGATATTTTCATTTTGGATACTATCAATGAAGCAAGCCATTATTAGGCTGAAAAATTAAAACAAACCCATTAGAGAGATGGCAAACGTATTAGGAACATTATAAACGCACCGATGAGCTCAACAACACCAGAAGACCACGGATGACAAATGTGGTGGATGACCGAAGAATTCTTTCCCTGATCAAGAAAACCCCTTCACAACAATAGGTCAGATCCAAAACACCATTGGTGAGCCCCAAAAACAGGAGGCTGATTAGAGTTTGCCAAAAAACATAAATAAAAGCATTTACAGTTCTGAAACAACATCCTAGGACAGATGAGACAAAGATCAACTTGTAACAGAGTGATGGGAAGAGAGCTTATACATCGGGGAATCAGTCTGGCCCCCCTGCCCCCGGTGGCGGTATCCGCAAAATCAAACCGATCCCATGCAATCAGATTCATTTATGTGTCACTCACGGATGCGAAGTCCCCTCAATAACAATCTACGAACGGCGCACGAGAGAAAGAAAGCGTGTCTCCAATCGACGGTAAATGACCAAAAACACATCGACAGTAAGTGAGTTTCGTGATTCATAATCCTGCGCAAATATTAACGCAAAACCGCTAATAACGCCGCATCAACAGCAGACGCACGCCCTTCGCTGATTGGTTTACTCTGCTTCCTATTTGCTTGCGTATCTACCGCTGTGGGAAATGGAATCGAAGCAGCGGTGACCAGACTCACTCGCTTGTACAGTGGTGAGTCTGGATTTTTCCAGGTTAACACAGCGGGTCCATGAGCTGCTGCGCCTGACATTACAGTATCGCTTTCGAGTCCGTGTTTCACTAAACAGAGAACAGGCATATTTCAGTGTATAACCATGATATTTGTGGTTTAAACAACTCGGAGCCTGTAGAAGTTTGTCCTATAGAAGGAAACATCTCGCCAAGACACTGAGCCACTGATCTCAGCTGCTTATGGGCCTCAGGAGCGGCGCTCTCCCGCCCTCATTGCTTTCCTTGTTTTGTTTTTGTTTTTATTCTTTTCTTTACCAAAAGCTTTTCACCCCAAAAAAATGTCACTGTCTGTAAAACTTTGATGTATCTGTTTTTATAATGAAACAGTAAAAGAACTGCTACAAACCTCTGGTGTTATGTACATTGAGAGCATCTTAATCAATGCAAAAGTGCGTGCATTTAGTCGACAAATGAAAATTGTGGTCGACTGAGACTCTGCATCGACTAATTAGTTGACTAAACGACCAACAGGGGGCAGCCCTACCCATTTCCATTATATTCTATGATTGATCAACACTTTAAACCTCAATATCTCAGAACGCAGAGAGAACTTTATAATTCTAAGAATGTAGAATGTCAGCTGAATGTGAGGCCATGATTCAACTTGAGCAGTTGCAGTGCAGCAAGTGAGCCTGCAGATGGCGCCACAGCCCACTGCTTTGACCTCCCCTCTCCTCTCTTCTCTTTCCCTCTGGCAGGTATAACCACTGCAGCTGTGTGCGTTTACCCCTCTAGAGTTTCTGATGCCGTCAAAACTCTGAAAGCTGCCAACTCCAGTCTTCCAGTGGCTTCAGGTCAGAAAGTACCACAACTACTACTCCTACAACTGCTCATAGAACTGCTCTCAATGAGCACCTTTCAAGTTTTCTTTTTTTCCATACGTGTGGCACACTTTAACCGTACGGTACAGTAATGAAAAATACTTTCCTCAGTATCCAAAGGCGTTTTTGCACTTCTGGAACCTTTTGCAGTTCTTGGTGCTCCCTTTTTGTCGCTTTCAAACTGGAGAGAACTGGCGTTACTGGGCAGATTTTAGAGGAACCTTCCAGTCAGACAAGGAACTCTTTGGTGACATGTTTACGTAGCAAGAGACCATGTAACGCAAGTACACTTGAATCACTGCATTTGGCAATAATCTTATATCTACTTAAATCACACAGTCCAGATGCTAATTTAAAGTTCTTTATACTCTGCCTCTTTAATCTTTGACGTGGCGCTCCTCTTTGCTTGTGCATCAGAACAGAAGCAGTCAAACTTGATTCCTTGTTTTTCTCTACAGTAAACTCCCAAAGCTGCTTTTTGCACTTGGGCTCCATTTGTTTTGACATTGACGCAATTGTTTAGTTGACGTCACTTTATTTCATGACGTTAACGTGACGGTGAGAAGCTACAAACGGGTCTTTGGCGACTAAAATATGACAAGACGTGTGCTTTTGTTGAGACGAGACAGGATGGAAACGTTAGGAAGTGGTGTTTGCACAATCAGGGCTTGACAGTGGAGTCGTAGTACAGACTGCGGGGACAGTCTGAAACGTCTGGTTATTGAATGGTTGCGTGTGGGTTATGCAGTAATACTGTAGGTGTACGTGGGTATGGGAAGGCGTGCAGGTGTGGGTGGAAGTGTGTGCATATGGGAAGGCTTAACTTCTATAGTTCTCATTTAGCCTTTGTTTGGTTCTGATTAAGTGTTCTAGAAGTCTTGTTCTTACACAATTTGAAATCTAGAAGATTTTTGCTGTAATTGTTGCAGTGGCGACCGGGTTCCCCGCGGGTCAAACACCGCTACAGACGCGGCTGGAGGAGGTGCGTCTGGCTGTGGCCGACGGAGCGGCCGAGATCGACATCGTGATCAACCGAACTCTGGCCCTCACCGGACAGTGGCAGGGTAACTTTACTCTCACTCTACATGTCGTTAACCAATGTATGGCCCCAATGCTAAATTCATAAATCCCTTTGGAAGGAGAAATAGTCACATCAGCGTCCACATCGTTGTGGATGGTAGATATTGTACAATATTGTAAATGTCATTGGTTCCTAGCAACAGCATGATCTGGTAGATAAACTTTCCAGCTCTAACCTGCTGTGACACTCTCCTCCTCAGCGCTGTACGAGGAGCTGGTTCAGTTCAGAACGGCCTGTGGAAACGCCCACATGAAATCCATCCTCGCCATTGGGGAACTGGGCACCTTCACCAACGTCTACAAGGCCAGCCTGGTTTCCATGATGGCAGGTCAGACGCCCCAACGCGCAGCTGCTGAGATAACCACTCTAATACACTCTATAACACACTCCACTAGGGCTGAGCCATTTAGATACATACCAGCCATTCTCAAAGTCCAGTGCATCACGGCCCCCTTATCCAAACAAAAATCCCTTGGGGTCCCCCAATAATAATAATCTACTCTATTCAAAAGAATTTGTCATGTTTTACAGTGTATTTATATAAAATGGTGGTGGCATGGTGAGTGTCAATCGTCAGGATTAATGGCCAATCCTATCGCAGAAAAAACACATGGAACGGTGCGGCAGGAAGCACACATTTGTTTACAAAGGGAATACGTCTGTAACAACTGCCAATGAATTGTTTAACAAAACTGGGTAATACAACAAACACATTTATCTCAAGAACCATCAACCATCTGAACGCAAAAATGCTCGACATCTTCGGAGAGATTGTTTACAATCGCTGCAACGCCTTTCAGATCAAACCCAGGGAATCTCTCGGACAAACAAACGGGAAGCCTCCCGGCATGTGACGACAAGAGAAGAGAATCTGCAAACTCGCTCGAACACTTTCAATGGGCAAAACAGAGACACGCGGAGCTGCCGCAGAGGATCACGGAGGATGTTTCTGCTTGCGGACAATAAGTTTCACTTTGAAGAGGAAAACCATCACTGTATTTACTTTGGATCGCTGTAACCGAATGGAGGCTACAACATAGCATTAGATGAGGTGGACTTCTGACTGTGACATAGATGTGTCGAGCTCTTTGTGACCGTTAAACTGGTGCAGCCCTGCGCTCCTGATAACCACGACACAGTCTTCATTAACATTAGCTCCTTTTGTCTGACTCTAATCTCCTCCGCCGCGAATTGAATGATAATTTGTTTCGTATTAATCTGTCCATTTGATCCCGTGCTTCATGTATTACCCATTATCTGTGTTCGGCTCATTAAGACGACACTAACGGACGACGCGGAACATCGGGGACATCGACGGCCCAATGTTGGAACGATTTGCAGCCATTCGTTAAAAGCGTCATCGCCGACTATATTTAGCTCGGGCTGAAATTGATCGAAGGAAACGTAAAAATGGAGTTTGTAATAAAAATGAATTTGGCGTCTCGAGTTGGAATCGCCGTATGTCATTGTCCGTCCCGACGCCCCTCGGTAATGGGCCGTCCGAGGAAGGGGGAAGAAATTAGAACTGTTAGAGGAAGAAACGATTGAGCATGTTTTAACCGGAGTTTAGAGGGAGCAGAGGATACAGAGGAGTAACATTATACATTTACTTAAGTAGAGTAGTCCTCGGGAAAATGCTACTTCAGTATTGTAAAGGCTGAGTGTAAAAAGTCTGATTTATGTTTAGTGTTTACATAATAGAACAGATGAAGCATAAAATAACATGAAAATTCAGATATTACCAAAGAATACGCCTCAAAAAAATATTATCAGTGAGGATAATCAAGTGTACAGCGCCACTCCAGTGTTTTAATGGTACATTGTGTTAGCTGATCATGTTAAAGGCTAATTGATGATTAGAAAACCATCGTAGAATTCTGTTAGCAGCGCTGAGGACTGTTCCTGATTAGAGAAAGTGGCCTTATAAAGGGTGCTCGTCATATAATTAGAATATCATGAAAAAGTGCATTCACTTCTGTTATTCACTTCAACTGTGAAACTAATATATGATAGACTCATTACATGCAAAGTGAGATATGTATACATTATTTGTTATAATTTTGATTATTATGGCTCAGCTTGTAAACACCAAAATTAGAATATTTGACTCTAAGCCATAATTATCAAAATTATAACAAATAAAGGCTATACATATCTCACTTTGCATGTAATGAGTCTATCATATATTAGTTTCACATTTTAAAGAGGGGGTATTATGCTTTTTTCAATCACATAGCACCAGTCTATAGCATACTACAATGATGACGTAACCTTCTGTTGGTCTGTATATGCAGTAAATTAAAATAACTGCCTTGAATAAAATTGCTCTCTCAAAATGGCTGTACTGAACGTCTTGAAATAGGCCTCTGTCTCTTTAAGAAGCTTTCCGACACGCCCCCTTCAGCACACTGCTGTGGCATCTAAACAACACTACTGTGCGGGGAGGGGGCTCTGCTGAGCTGAGGAGCAGTGGTTGGTGGCTTGGCTGGTGACGAAAGGTCCAGAGGCGTCTCCAGGAGGTGGGGGCGTTCCTAGGAGGACTGAGGCATAGCTACACCTAAAATGGCTGCCGTCTAAGTTTTTACTGATTACTCAAAATATGTGGATGAGCCAAGGCAACACTCCAGGCATGTGTTAATGAGGGAATGACATAATAACATGATATAAAGCTTGAAAAGGTCGATTTTACATAATACCCCCCTTTAAGATGAATAACAGAAGTGAATGAACTTTTCATGATAATCTAATTATATGACGAGCACCTGTACTCTCTTTCTTCTAAAACTCAGCAGTAGAGGTCGACCGATATATCAGGCCGATATTTGGGTATTATAAAATATTGGCTGATCTAATGCCGATAGAAGGCCAATATCTCCGGAACAAGTAGAGACTGATACAGACTGATTTTTCCCCAACAGAGCTTTAAATGAGCCCTCCCACAACTTTGTAGGCCCCAGAGGCACTGGTGTAACCACAGGTGTGCCGGGAGTGCTAGTGCCGACCAAACTGGGAGCTGGCACACCCAAAAAATGTTGGGGAAAATGATTATTTTGTTGAATAGTTTGAGCGCATTTCGTGAACGTGTCTCTCCTCTCTCTCGGCTCTGCGCTGCAGTCATTCACCTCAGCCACTCGCTCTGGGCCGACCTGAAACAACAGCACAGTCCATGTCACTCCCCCAGCTCGTGTGAGAGATGGTTAACCCACCCAAGGTTTCAATAGCCTGTAGCAGCGGCTACGTAAACCGTCTCACTAAGACTTTGTTTTTGGGACACGAAATGAAAGGAAGCTGACGCCAGAGGGAGGAGGATGTGAGACGTCCGAGCGTAAAGCCAGCACAATGGCGAAATGAAGAAGTGATTAAACTCCCGTTTTTACCGCTATAAAATCGCCTTGTTAAGTGAGCCGCTGCTGTTACTCAGAGTCAGCCCTGCACTGACCAGAGAGAGCCCCGTGGAGAGGCTTCAGAGACGGGAGCAGAGTCAGCCTGATGAGGGGACGAAGGGGGGAGAGAGACCAGGGGGAGGAAGACGAGGCTCAGGGAATGGAATGCTGCTTCTGCTGCGCCGATCTGACTCCGCATTATAACACACTGCCCCCCAGTGGATTCCAAGAGTAAGGACAACAATACAGCAATTCAATTCAAATCACTCCAAAAGCACAGATTACAATCGACAGTTTCATATAATCATTAAAGCCTATTATGACAAAACATATATAGAAATATTTCCACAATAGAGAGAGATAGAGGGAGAGGGGATTCTCTACATTTCTGAGTTGGGTTCAACTCAAAACAGCTGGAGCCTAATATTTAAGTAAGTAAGTGCCTTATTTGTCATTGTACACCTCGGATCATATTTTATATATTCTATGTCGCGGACTTTTGCTTATAATTTCAGAACAATCGTTTTTTGTTTTGGAATGTGCTGATTTTTGTCTTTTTAAACAAGCTCCCTCTGAAGTACTGGCTAAACGTGAGTGTCCTGAATAAATCAGTCCTATGCCCGTAATAAAGCGCCCCCTGCTGTCACGGTTCAACATTGACAGATTTTACAGTTTAAGAAGCATCATACACAGGATCACAGATGAGATGTTTGGAAAAATCGGCTGTGTATATCAGCATCGACCAATAATTATCCCCAAAGATCAGCGTCGGCCTTAGAAAAACCCATATCGGTCGACCTTTTGTTCAGTTAAATGTAGGCTATTCCGTACAATTTCATGGAAAACATACAATTGTCTGGGTAACACAAACCTTTGGACGGTAGTGTAAATGAAAGAAAATGCACTTAAGTTTAAATAAAGAAGGTTTATGTCAAAGAAAAGCTTTTGTTGCAAAAACTGTACTCAAGTTTTACTCAAGTAAGTACTTTTGCTGTACTTCAAATAATGCTATTCAACTAGAACTAAAAGTACTGTGTCATTAAACTACTCCAAGCAATGGGCGCTGGCTGCTCTGCTTTGCGACGACGACCACTGGAGGCCGCCATTGCTTTAGTACTGCCATATAGCCGCTAGGCCCCCATTGGAATGCATTGCACTTTAGACACGTTAAAAACAACTTTAATGCCCGGTGCCTCATTTTTTGGAACTGTCTAGAGCTAGATATTCCTCCTGTGATTACGCTGGGTTAGACACAACCAGAGGCACCGGGCTGGTTATGGTAGGATACATTTTAGAAATCTCCTACTTAATGAGGGTCGGACTATTGGCATTGGAGCTGCGCGAGCTACACGTCACACAAGGGCGGAGTCTACAGTGAAGATCCCGCCCTTATGCCCTTATTAGGAACATGCTTCGTCAGAGCTGGGGAGGAGGAGTCTGTAAATCCGCCATGATTTCCCCCTCGAACGTGGTCATTGTGGTAAACGAGGAAGAGTGAGTATTGACGGTCTATTAATAATATGTCTATGACTCCAAGACATACTCTTCCTACAAAAACGTTACTTAAGTATTTGTACTTGAGTAAATGCCACTGAATACAATCCGTCTCTGGTCAGACTGTGCAGAGGGAGCAGAGGACGGTTAAACACGTCGTCTTTATTTTTTCTCTCTGCAGGCTCAGACTTCATTAAGACGTCGACGGGGAAGGAGGCGGTGAACGCTACGATCCCTGTGGCCGTGGTCATGTCCCGCGCCATCAGAGACTACTACATCAGGACCGGATACAAGGTACTCAGCCGGGACAGTAGTAATCAGTCCCTGCAGGAACCTTTCCACAACTATTCCTTAAACAACTCACCCTTTACGATGCTTATTTTATGATGTTTTGTCGCTAGCGCTAGTTTATCCTGATCAAGTAAAATCTAGAATATGACGATGATGACTCAATACACTTTTATGGTAGAGCCCCTGAGGCCTGTGGGGGGAAAAATCTGAAATTCAAAAATGCCATTTCTAGTAGCCTATAAATCCAAAAGTTTACAATCTAGCAAATTTTTGATGATTGTTCCTGGACATATGTTAAGTAGACACGGCACAGACCGAATTGTAGCCCCGCGAGCAGAAAAGGCGGTTACAACTCTGTTTTGTAAATTATTTAAAAAAAAAAAAAAGAGCAACAAATCACTTTGCATGTGTTCATTACACATGTGGAGTAACTCAAGAAAAAACCTGGGAAGATTCTGAGAATTTGGGTGATTTGGGACAGAATGACCCATATAGAGACATATTTGGTACAACCACATGTAATGCGAAAGGCGACAGAGATGACTATGTAATCCAAATATGGTCATTTCCTTTCTGGGAGACAGCCACAGCTAAAGGCGAGAGAAAGATGCACACACATGTGCAGATGTTAGAAGACCTTCGGCCTGTTTTCTCCAAATTAGGTCTCCAGACTTCAAACTTCCCAGTCTCTGATTGAACAATATTTTGAAGTTTCTTATTTTCAATATTCAATTCCTGTCTGTTTTGTTGAACTTTGAAAAAAACAGAGCAAAATTCGAATTTGTACAGATTTTTTTCACTTATAAATAGCTAATTCAAAACTAAACAAGATCCAAAATCCCTCTGAAAAAATCTTTGTAATTAATCAAATGATTTAACAAGATAAAGCCATAAATTTAAACCTGGGTCTGTCAGGTTTAAATGCAGAGCAAAGGCCATACCACCTTTGCTCTGCCCAATCCTGTCAGACCTTGGAAGCTAAGCAGGAAGGGCCTGGCTGGTTCTTGAATGGGAGACCGTTTGGTAACATCAGGAGGCCTGGGTGAATGTAGTGAGTGTGTGAGTGGTTGGTGGTGGTCGGAGGGTCCGATGGCACAGACTGGTTGCCTCGCTTCCGCCAGTTTACTCCAGGGCAGCTGTGGCTACTATGGAGTGATATCTGTATTTATTTATTTTTCCCTACTGCAGCGTCTCGCCTTAATCTCATATTTCCAGATCGGGTTCAAACCCGCGGGGGGATCCGCACGGAGTCCCTGGTTTGGCTGGTGCTGGTGAAGGAGGAGCTCGGCAGTGAGTGGCTCAGTCCAGAGCTGTTCAGGATCGGAGCCAGCAGTCTGTTGGCCGACATCGAGAGACAGGTACCACCCGAACACAGACAGGTGCCAACCGAACACAGACAGGTGCCAACCGAACACAGACAGTGCCAACGAACACAGACAGGTGCCACCCGAACACAGACTGGTGCCACCCGAACACAGACTGGTGCCACCCGAACACAGACTGGTGCCACCCGAACACAGACGGGTGCCACCCGAACACAGACTGGTGCCACCCGAACACAGACAGGTACCACCCGAACACAGACACACAAGGTAGAAAGGTACTGTTGGAAAGGACTTGGCTGAAGTCAAAACCTTTATTATGCATGTGTTTGCAGATCTATCATCACGTGACGGGGCAGTACGCCGCCTTTCATGAGCTGCCTCTGGCCTAAACCTGCAGACCACCACCTGAATCATCTGGATAAAAGAGTTTCATTCCAAAGAAACTTCACAAATCATTCCATGTTTTTGATTTGTCATGTCGATATTTTCAGACTGAAGAGAGAAATAAATTACTTTCAAACAATATGTGTGTGTGTGCTCTCAATCGTCCAGGACTGCTGCTTGAGATGAGCGCTGTTGAGAATATTAGGTCCATGATCTCTCTGTAAAACACCAAAAATGTCCTCACAAACAAATAATTTTACCTGCCCTACCTGACCTGTATAAATATAATAGGCCTTTAGAACGCTGTGATGTCACCTGCAACCCAGCAATTACTAGGGCTGTCAAAGTTGGCGCTTGAACTCTGGATTAATCAAAAAATTATCATGGATTAATTACAACAATGTTTTGATCCAACACTCTTAAGGAGCAGGTCCTTGCCACAATCACTTGCACAGTAACGGGCCATGCTCCAAACAAAGTATGGTCATGAAACACAATGCCAAGACTTGGATTACCCTGTTGGCTATTTGAAACGTGTTATACGTGTTATATTACTGTGTCATGTCTAAATATTTATGACATTTCAAGAGGGCTGCATCTCTGGAGACCTATAAATATCTGGGACCAAAGACTGGACTGGTCTGTCAATACGGCAAGAGGCAGAGCGGGCTGTACTTCCTCCAGAGACAAAGATCCTTCATCTGGCAGAGGCTGCTGCAGATGTTTTACCATACTGCCATCTCCAGTGTAGCCTGGTTTTACCATACCCTCGTACGGATTTCGTTTCATACAGAGGGTCTGGATCTTCACAATTGAGCTCCGTTATCAGGTGGGAGGGGTGAACTCCTTTGAAACGATTGGATCTGATTTTCACTAGCGTTTGGTCGTGACATATGTAATGCGCCCGAGTGAGTGAAGCAGCATCATAACTCTATCATAACTCTTGGGAACATTCCTTGCATATTCCAAGGCTTCAATTTTAATTTCTGGATATTTGGGAGCCGAGCCAGAACGGACTGAAGAGCTTCCATTACTTTCGTATCCGCCGCCATTACCGAACTACAACCAGCAAATGCGGCACAAATGCTTCACGTCACCTACAACGCCCGCCTCCCCCGCTCGCTGAACGGTAGGTTGAAATTCAACCACTGAGATCAGACCCAGACGTACATGTAGGGAAATTATAATTGACCGGAGTTTACGGATGGCTAAGGCCAGGCTATCTCCAGTGCCCTCTTCTATGTATGCAGTGGTCTGCTGAGGAGGCAGCATCGAGAAGATGGACGTCTCACAGCTGGACGCAAAACATTTTTTCCCAGCATGGGAAAGGCCAGTCGCTCCTTGATTGGCCAGTCGCCAACTTTGGCAGCCAATGAGCTTTGACCATGACGTCACCTCACCAAAAACAACACTAGCTAAAACTAATCCAAATGAACCGTATACCTGACCCTAATCCTAACCCTAGTAGGAGAGTGAAGTGTTCCAAACTAACCCTAACCTTACCTTAGCCCTAACCTTAAGGATAGTGGAGTTCACAAAAGGTGATCTACCTACACACCTACCTACACACATACAGTGGGTTGCATAAGTATCGGCTTCCCTTTATGTCGACATTTTGACACGCTTTTGTTTTCGTTTAAAAACAACACAATGCCGTCGTTGATGCACAAATAGAAGTCTACCAACAATCCAGGACTTAAATGTTATAGCATACAGGCAGGTGCATACCCTTTTCAGAAGAATAGACAACACTTATGGTTGTGCGCGTCAAACGAGAGACAAATGGTCCGAAGTTGAGATCAAGATTGAACCCGCGCCATGATTGGGATCTGCGGCGAGGAAAATGCATGTTTTTTTGCTCTTCTGCAGCGATAGTCAGGTCTCGCCTGACGCACAAAGAGGCCGCAGTAAACTTTGTTGGGAGGGACGAGAGGAGATAAAGAGAAAATATCATCAGGATCCTGCTTCTGTGAGTAGGGAAACCTACACACTATTAACACGCAAAAAAACAAGTCACATTCTCCCTCTCTCCTGCATAAATGACCTACGTGTCTTAT
This sequence comes from Neogobius melanostomus, assembly GCA_007210695.1. Lineage (NCBI taxonomy): Eukaryota > Metazoa > Chordata > Actinopteri > Gobiiformes > Gobiidae > Neogobius > Neogobius melanostomus. The sequence continues at coordinate 112,638 of VHKM01000421.1, forward strand.
TTATTTATGGTAAATGGATCAATCACAGGTTTAGAGCGCTGCACGGCTTGAGAAAAGCATTTGCCGTGACGCACCAGTGTGTGTTGACACATAGATGCGTATGTCTTGATTTATCTTGTAAACTGATGCAGGCCCTACATGACTCTGCACCTCCGAACTAACGTTAATTGCAGTATTTAAGAAGTACATCTACATACTGTAGCTAACGTTGGCCTCTATAATTGTAGATCTAAACCTTAAAGTGAGTTTCCTTAAATAAGTGCTGCGTTCTTAAGTGACAAGCTTTCTACGTACTATGAACTATTTTCGAGCCTTAACAGCAGTTCATTCATTGCCATTATTCGTGTGTAACTCACGTAAACAACTGACATCTATTATAGATAATTGATACGCGTTATTGGAAGCACCTGGTTTCTGCACTTAGTATGCGCGCGCACATCAGTCACGTGTCTAATGTTTGTCAGCATTGAAATCCGTCTATTGCCTTCAGAAGTTGAATGAAGATTTCTGAATGACCACATGTTGACCCAATGACTAAATAGAGTCTACCTGTGTGTAATCTAATCTCACTTCAAATACAGCTGCTCTGTGATGGTCTCAGAGGTCTCTTAAGAGACTATTGGGGAGCAGACAGCATCATGAAGTCCAAGACACACCAGACAGGTCCAGCATAAAGTTATTGAGAAGTATAAAGCTGGGTTAAGTTATAAAAGATTTCCAAAGCTTTGAACATCTCTCAAAGTACAGTTAAATACATCATCCAGGAATAGAAAGAGTGTGGCATCACTGCAAACCTACCAAGACCTGGCCATCCTCCTAAACTTACTGACCAAACAAGATGTTACCAAGAAGCCTATGATGACCCTGGATGAACTGCAGAGAGCTACAGCTCAGGTGGGGGAAACTGTACACAGAACAACTATTTGTCCTACACTGCACAAATCTGGCCTTATGGCAGAGTGGCTAGAACAAGCGATTTTTTAAATTTAAAATATATATTTTTTTTTTCCCCAAGCGATTTTTGAAAGAAAACCATAAGAAATCCCGTTTGCTGTTTGCTAGCAGCCACATGGTGGCTTCTAGAACAGAAAATAGGACTTCTTATGGTTTTCTTTTTAAAATGGCTTGTTCTAGCCACTCTGCCATAAGGCCAGATTTGTGCAGTGTACAAATCTGTGTATATATTTCATGGTTAGCCTAGGGGCCTATGGGTAGGAGTCTCCCCCTTTTTCTGTGCGCGCTGTGCGGCTTTTGGATCCGGCCGCACACCTGCAAGCCACTCAATAATGGGACTGAAACTGTTGTTTATTTTTGTTATACCCAGCTGTAACTGTGGAGGCTGTATGTATTGTAACTCTTGAAACATCTGACTTTGAGAACATGCTGAACATGCTATTTTAAAAGCTTATTTATAGTTGCCCAAAAATAAATTAACATATGAAATTGACTTCTGTCCTGTAATTATGTGTTTGTCACTTCAGTCAACGAACCTGCATAGCCTTTGGATAAAAATCTTTCTGGTTTAAAAATAATCACCATCGCCCTCACTTGGTCACACATCCATCCATCCCAACTATTAGCCCAATGAAGATTTGCGTTGGACTCATTTTCTCTGCAGATGGTTCATTTTCGCAGTATCTCTCTCCACCTCCGGCTCAACCCACCCTCACCCTCACTCCAATGCTCAGCTCTGTTCCTGGGCTTCCTCTGAGCGCTGACCCTGGCGGATGTCCCCGGAGGTTGAAACAGAGTGAATTAATGTTTCTGAGATCAAATCAGTGACCCCCTCACCCTCTGCACACAGCACGCTCATTAACACCACAAGCTTCTCAACCCGCGGACCCCGGATTTTACGGATTTTACGTGTCGCAATTAGCCGGGAAAAAAGTGCATTTGCAGGGTTATTTTAAAATGCATTAAAAGTCATGAAGTGGACTGTGCCTAAAAAGGCCATAAATGTCATTAAAAACCATTATATTTGATTCCAGCTGGCATCTACATTTCATATATAACAATGTCACTGAACAACTTTATTTACTTCATGAGTACAGTATACTGGAATTCCTGTCAATTTTCTTTCAGTTTTATATGGATTTTTGCTCAATAGCCATGTAGGAAAAAATGCTTTGCTCTTTTGCGTTTGTGGCATTGAAATGTTTTACATTCACCAACTCCCTTTGTAGACCTTGATTAGGCTTTTACAGACTCTTTAGCACCGTAGTGTGAGGCCGTTCATCTCCGCTCACGGCCGTACTTCAGTTTGACATTCTAAAATGGCCACTCTGTTTCTGCTCAGATTAATGCTCGAGCTTATAATAGAACCAGACGTTCATAAATCCAGGATAAATGAAGCTGGGCTTAGTTTATCTTCTCTGAATGATCTCCGTCGTGAACCTCTTGATCTCCGTCTCTATTTGTGTCCAAAACTACAATTCTGTCTTATTTCACAAAAATAAGTACAAGGCTACGATCCTAGAATTATAAAAAGTATTCTGCCTTTGAAATCACTTTTGGACACTTCCAACTCAGTGTCTTATGTACGTACAGTGGGTTGCATAAGTATCCGTACCCCTTTAACTTTAGACATTTTACCACGCTATGGGCCACAAACATTAATATATTGAGATACAATTTTACGTGAAAGACACACACTAAGTGACACACAATCGTGAATTTTGAACTTTTATTTATGAATAAAATCTGAAAAGTGGGGTGTGCAAAAGTATCTATACCCCTTTCCTTTTAGTGCAACCAATTGCCTTCAGAAGTTGAATGATTATTTCTGAATGATCACATGTGCCTAATGACTAAATAGAGTCTGTGTAATCTAATGTCAGATCAAATACAGCTGCTCTGTGATGGTCTCAGAGGTCTGTTAAGAAAATATTGGGGAGCAGACAGCATCATGAAGTCCAAGGAAACCCCAGTTACCTAATGTAACTATGGTTCTATGAATATGTTGCAAAGCCCTTTAGGCTTTCGCTGATGCATAATCTCTCGGAAGCTCTTCTTCCCGCCTGAGAAGATCAAACGATCTAACTGCTCCAATCACCCTATGAACCTGGCACACCCCAGGCCCTATAAAGGGGACCTAGCCCGACACTCTGCTCCTTTGAACTCAGCCATCAGAGGAGAGGACATGCCTGCAGGGCCTGAAGCTAAAGGGCTTCGCAACATATTCATAGAACCGTAGTTACATTAGGTAACTGGGGTTTCAATTTCATATGTTGCTTCTGCCCTTTAGGCTTTCGCTGATGCATCATTGCGAAGCCGAGGAGACCGATGTACTCCCAGCAGGCATGGACTCAAGTGATTGGAGCGAGCCCGGGGCTGACATGCATCCTGACAACCACCAATGTGTCAGTAAGGCAGAGGCCCACTTCCTCCGGCTGGGTGAGCCGCCAACCAAAAGGGGCTGGGAGCGCCCCAGGTCAAAAGTATGAGGGTGCTCCCAAGAGCGCCAGCACCCACAGGAAGGAATTACGGTCAGTCCCAGAGAGGGAGTCTGAGGGATCCGAGCCGACCACACCGACTAAGTCTAAACACAATGGTTGTGTCCCAGGCAGCCTCTCCCAAGAGTGCTAGACACACCCAACACAACCCAGCCAGGCCGCCACTCCCAAGTGCACAAGGAACTAAGGTCGCCCGCCACCCAAAACAGAATGGGCAATAGAGTCAGAGGCGACATCCAGCAGGTAAACTGCACAAACCTTGAAAAGAGGACCGCTCGGCAGATATCCTCCACTGACGTGCCTTGGAACAGCGCCACGGAGGACACCACTCCACGTGTGGAGTGAGCTAGGGCAGGGCGATATGGCCTAAAATCTATATCACGATATAAAAAAGAAATATCACGATAACGATGTATTTGACGATATTATTGACAATGGACAAATTACTTCAAAATCCCAGCCTTACGCCTATTGGGAAGATTAATTCAGTGATATTTCATTCTTTCTTTTTTTAACAGCATACTACTTTCCTCGCGAATATGATCTACTCAAGCGGTTTACATCCTTCATTTCATTTAACTTCATAAGCACCTGTCCCCATGTTCTAGAGTCAGTGTTTATGCTGCTGATGGAGCTGAGCGTAACATGAATTATATCGTGTCCACGACGATATAAAAAATTACAACGATATCAAAAAATTATATCGCGATAACGATATGCGATACGATATGGCCCACCCCTAGAGTGAGCCCATGCGAATAGCAAGGCAGACCCAGTGGGCCAAACGCTGGGGGGACAAGGGGGCACCCCGATTCTTAGCACTGAACCCAACGTCTGAAGCCAGACGTCCGATCCAAATAACAGCGCACAGCCCTTACTGGGCAAAGGCTGTGGCGACGCTCATCCTCTATAGAAACGTGCGGAGGAGGGAAGAAGAGTCTCACTCTGATCACCCTGGACCTGAAGGAGGACGTGATGACCTTGGGCTGGAAGGCCGGGTTGGGCTACGGATGGGCAACAGGCAATTCCACCAAGTCCGGGTACCACCTGGCACTTGGGATGCCCGGGGCTACCACAAGAATGCAAACTCCTTCTGTAGGAAGGACTGTATGCTGGTTTGTATGCTGGGTCACAATCAATATAGGGGTCGGGTTAGGACTTGAATTTATACAGCGGGGTCGGGCCGGTTGATTGGCCCCACTCCGCTTTTAATGCACCTCACAGAATAGGGCTCACACTATCATATAACCTGCTGTAGATGGTGACAACGAAGTGAACGAAATGACTGATTTTGAATTAATATCAATAATAATAATTAAATAGTATTATAATATGTAGGAACCGATAACGTAATAACGACCCATAACGTAATAAATTTGACCAGTTTCAAATGTAATAAGCCGATAACGTAATAACGGACCGATAACGTAATAACAGTGGTGAGCCGATAACGTAATAACGATTGACCGATAACGTAATAAGTTATTACGTTATTGGCTGGTTATTACGTTATCGGCCTTGCAATGAAAAAATCCTTTGAAAATGTAACGTAACTACAGCCAATAATGTAATAATATTAATCAAGTTATTTGATGTATCAACACAATGTGGCTACTTTTTCATGTCTTCTTTTGGGTTTGTGCAATATGCTAACAAGGAAGACACATACTTTTTCATTAAAAGCATTTAATTATAACATCATGCAAGGATTGTAAAATAAAATGGCTATATAGAACTCGCACATTTATGTCAGTGTTATTGAGTGGTTAGGCTGAACAATAAACACACCTCCAGCGAGCAATAATATACAGTGTTTATATATATATATAAACAAACTTGTCCTCACCCTCTGCGGGTTGTCTCCTTCAAGCTCAGGTCCTCTACCGTTGGCCTGGGAGCTTGCGGGTTCTGCGTAGTATTTTGCTGTTCCTAGAACTGCACTTTTCTGGACTATTTTTGGGTCGTAGCTTGTCATCCGATGGTTAGGTCTCAATGACATATCAGACAAACACTGATTTATACTAACGCCTTGAGTAAATTTTACATTTTATAATTTGGGTTGAGCTGGTCACGAATTAGCTAACCTCGAAAGCTACTTTCTCTCTTTCTTTCGTTTGGTATGGCTACTGCAGGTGCTGAATGCTTTTGATGTTATTAATATGTAGCCTATGCCGATGTTCAACTGTTCCATGCTGTTTAACATTGTTCAACAGAGCCAACAATTTACATAACAAAGTTCTGTGCATGTATACTGTATATACAGTGCCTTGCGAAAGTACTAATACACCTTGAACTTTTGCACATTTTGTCATGTTTACAACCCTAAACGTACAGATTTTATTTTGAATTTTTTACTGAAAGTACACGCACAAGTAACTGACAACTGTGAAGTGAAAGCAAAAGGATACATGATTCTGTTATTTTTCAAAAAATGAAAGTGAAAAGTGGGGCGTGCACAAATATTCATACAGCATGACTTAATACTTTGTGGAACCGACTTTTGCTGCAATAACAGCAGCAAGTCTTCTGGGGTATGACTCTACAAGGTTTGCACATCTAGAGACTGACATTTTAGCCCATTCCTCTTTACAAAACAACTCAAGCGCTGTCAAATTAGAAGGAGAGCGTTTGTGAACAGCAGTTTTCAGGTCTTTCCACAGATTTTCAATAGGATTTAGGTCAGGACTCTGACTGGGCCATTCTAACACATTAATATGTTTGTTTTTAAACCATTCCATTGTAGATTTAGCTTTGTGTTTAGGGTCATTGTCCTGCTGGAAGGTGAATCTCCGCCCCAGCATCAATTCTCTTGCTGACTCCAGTAGGTTTTCCTCCAAAATGTCCCTGTATTTGGCTTCATCCATCTTCCCAACTATTCTTACAATCTTCCCAGTCCCCGCTGAGGAAAAGCAGCCCCATAGCATGATGCTCCCCCACCATATTTGACACTGGGGATGGTGCACTCAGGACGATGAGCAGTGTTAGGTTTGCTCCATACATAACGTTTTGCATTTGGGCCAAAAAGTTCAATTTTTGTCTCATCTGACCAAAGCACCTTCTTCCAAATGGTAGCTGTGTCCTCCATATGACTTCTAGCAAACTTCAAACGGGATTTTTTATGGCCTCCTTTCAATAATGGCTTTCTTCTTGCCACTCGTCCATGAAGGCCAGATTTGTGTAGAGTACGACTTATAGTTGTCCCATGTACAGATTCCCCCAGCTCAGCGGCAGTACGTCGCAGCTCCTCCAGAGTTATCTTGGGGCAGTTTAGGTGGACGGCCGTGTCTTGGTAAGTTTGTAGTGGTGCTAAACTCTTTCCATTTCCGAATGATGGATTGAACAGTGCTCCGTGAGATGTTCAAATCTTGGGAAATCTTTGTATAACTTAACGCTGCTTTAAACTTCTCCACAGCTTATCCCTGACCTCTCTGGTGTGCTCCTTGGCCTTCATGATGTTGTTTAGTGACCAATACACTCTGACCATAGCTCTAGTGAGGCCGTCACAGAACAGCTGTAAATATACTGAGAGTAGATTACACACAGGTGGCCTCTATTTAATGGTTAGGGCAAGGTGTGAACATTCTGCAGTCATTAGGAATGGGATAAGTAAGTACACCGCCTGAATCTCACTGAACTGTTTTGTAAAGAGGAATGGTCCAAGATTAATCCTGATCGTTTGAGCGTCTAATCTGCAACTACAGAAAAGCAGTTATTGTTACAAAAGAAGGATCAGTCAGATATTTAATACAGGGATTCACTTACTTATTCCATGCGAGTTGTGAATGTCTCAGGTTTTTCTGCAAAATATCTTGATAAACTTGTGAATTCATTTTTCTATTGATGATATCACGTTGTCCAGGCCCTGAGGCAACAAAACAGCCCCACACCATGATTCCCCCTGCCCATACTTCACAGTGAGGAGAGGGTTTTGACGTTGGTGCTGTTCCATTTGTCCTGCTCACATGACGTTGTGTGTTCCTCCCAAACTGTTCAGCTTTGGTTTGCGAAAGAGCTCTTGGATGCTCCACAGCATTTCTGGAAAAATATTCAGTGGACTAATTAAACCAAAGTTGAATAGTTTGAGTGGAACACACAACATCATGTGTGGGAAAAAAATGGAACAGCACATCAACATCCTCACTGTGAAGTATGGTGCAGGAGAATCATGGTGTGGGGCTGTTTGTTGCCTCAGGGCCTGGACAACGTGTTATCATCAATAGAAAAAATAATTCACAAGTTTATCAAGATATTTTGCAGAAAGACCTGAGACATTCACAACATGCATGGAATAAGTGAGTACACCCTTGTATTAAATTGCTTTTCTGTAGTGGCAGATTAGACGTTCACAACGATCAAGATGAATCTTGGACCTCTTTACAAAACTGCTGCAGTTCAGTGAGATTCAGGCGGTGTACTTACTTATTCCTCCCTGTCCTGTGAATGTTTACATATTATGGCCAATAAAAATATGATCAAATGTAAATGTTTGGGTGGTATTAGTTTAAGCAGACACTGTTTACTCATTCATGTGATTTTGATGAAGATGATCAGACCACATTTAGTGACCAATTTAGGCAGAAATGTGAGAAATTTCATATGGTGTACTCCCTTTTTTCTCGCCATTGTATATATAGGGACAAACAGACCCCAGCGTGTCGGTACGCTGTGAGGTGGCAGCCCCACCAACCGACTATCCTGCGGAGGGCTAACAACCCACCCAGGAGAAACCCCTTTTGTTACAAAACCTATCAGAAAGAGAAGCCAGACTGCCCAACACGGTAACGGACTACGGCCTGCCCCGACCAACGAGTACGGATCAACCTTTGTCGTAGGACCTGTGTCGCTACATCGAACGTCCAGACACTCCTTCACCCCGGAGCTGCCACCCTGCTGTCCCAAGAGCTCTGCCGCTATAACATCACCCTGGCAGGGCTCTGTGAAGTTCGATGGCAACTTACCTGTATACCTACAGGTAATAAACTTTGATGGACCATGAACTAAGACACATGAATTGGGATGACATATTATCTTCTGACAACTTGGAATGGGCCTCCCAATCTTTTACTGCTAAAATCAGTTCTCTCATAGAAAAATTATCAGTAAAACTGAACAAACGGGGTTCTAAAAACAGTTTGCCATGGTTTAACAATAATCTATGGCAACTCATGAAAAAGAGAGACAGTGCTCTAAAAAAGCTATTAAGGATAAGCGAGAAACAGATTGGTTGATATATAAAAGTCTCAGGAATAAAGTTATTAAAGAAATTAAAATATCAAAGTCACAGTTCTATCTCCAAATACTAAATGAGGCTAAAGGTAATTGTAAGGAAATTTGGAAAATGTAAATCATCTTATGGGAAAACAAAAACAATGCTCAAAAGATGTAAAGCTCAATGTGCAAGGAAAGCTGACTGAAGACAGCCTGACCATTGCCACAGCTTTTAATTCTTATTTTATTGAGTCAGTCATTGAGATTGGACAAAGTCTCTCACGTAAGGCTTTTGATACCAGTACATTAGTTGACTTAGGGAAAGGCTATGATCTCCAACAAGTTTCCGAAGGGCAAGTACAGAAAGTTATAGGTTCTCTAAAAAATTCTAAATGCAAGGATAGATATAATCTTGATGCTGTATTTATCAAAAAATATTCTGACGTTTTGGTTCCACCTATTACTCATCTTGTCAATCTCTCAATCACCCACAGTGTTTTTCCTACAAATTGGAAGCAAGCTATAGTTACTCCAATTCATAAAGCTGGAGACCAAAATGACGTTGTCAACTATAGGCCTATAAGTATTTTACCAATAATCTCTAAAATCACTGAGAAAATTGTATTTGAGCAAATGACAACCCATCTAAATTCAATTAGTAATGGCTTACACCATCTACAGTTTGGCTTCAGGAAAGCCTACTCCACCGAAACTGCCACTCTACATCTAACTGAGCAAATTAAAGCTATGCTTGATAAAGGAGGAGTTGTTGGTGCAGTCTTCTTAGATTTAAAGAAAGCTTTTGATTTAGTTGACCATAATATTCTTGTTTCTAAACTTTCTAATTTTGAATTCTCTGGTAAAACACTGGCATGGGTGACTTCATATTTGGCCGACAGGATGCAGTGTGTTAAGGTGAAGGACGCCTGCTCGAGCTATTTGGAATGCACAATGGGTGTGCCTCAGGGGTCTGTGTTAGGGCCCTTGCTTTTCAGCCTCTATATTAACGACCTTGCACAATGCTGTCAAGGTGTGCAATTACAACTGTACGCTGACGATACCATTTTGTATTCTCATGCTAAAAGCAGTCACCTGGCAGCTGAACAACTGTCCAAAGCTATGGTTTCTGTGTCTGAATGGCTGGAGCAGTCTCGTCTGAGTTTGAACGTGGGCAAAACAAAAGCCATGTTCTTCTCAAAAACTAATGTCAAAACCCAACTTCAGACATTTTCTTTAAGGGTGAGAAAATCGACACCGTGTCTGATTTTAAATATCTTGGTGTTACACTGGATTCTAACTTGAATTTTAAAATACATATAAAGAACATGATAAAGAAAATTAGGTTTAATGTAATCAACTTCAGACATATTAGATCTTGTCTCTCTTTGGAGGCAGCCAGGATATTCATGCACGCTCTTATTTTTTCCCACTTGTCTTACTGCATCACCTGTTGGGGACAGGCTGGAGAAACCGCAAGTAGACCGTTAGAGTCCGTGTACAAGCAAGCCCTAAAGATTTTTGATAAAAGCCATTTAACCATCATCATTGTAGCATCTTGACAAAACACAATTTCTTGAGTTTTGAAAATTTTAGAACTTTCTCATATCTATGTTTGGTCTTTAAGATCCTGAAGGGCTTGGCTCCTGGCTGTTTACAAACCTTTGTGCGACAGCGCTCTGGGAGTTCTTTAAGATCTACTCGAGCAGCTTCTCCACATGATTGCATTGTACCTTTCCGTCATTCCACCTTTGGTCAATCAGCGTTTGCAGTGAAGGCTGCTAAACTGTGGAACCAACTACCTGACAATATAAAGACATGCACGACCATCAAGGGCTTTAAAACTGAACTCAAAAAGCATCTAAAAAGTAGCCAGCATTGTACACACTAGCCATGCCAGCCCTCTTTGGTTTTTACACTCCCTCTGGTACTGACTTGTTTGTCTGTATTTGTGTTGTTGATGTGTCTTGTCTGGGTTTTATGAATCTGTAATGTTGTATGTGGTTTGTCTTTCTTGGTCGACCCCTTGTCTTGTGAATCTTGTCTTTTTTCTGTTATGGGTCGTCCGTTCCCTGCCAGGGACTGCAGATGTAAATTAGCCTCAGGCTAACTCTGGTACAATGCATCAAATGGCAACATTTATGTTATAATTGTACATGGTCCCTTTTAAATAAATAAACTAAAAAAAAAAAAAAAAAAAAGGCAATGGCGAAACAACAGCAGGCGACCATTGCTACATCTGGAGTGGCCCCGAGAGACGGACAGGCCTTTATGGCGTGGCACTTGCCATTGCAAAGGCCCTCCATAAGTCCCTCATCAGCTGGACACCTCTGAACAACAGATTACTGTCGACCCGCTTTCTCCACCAACACGGCAAGATGACAGTAATCGTTGCTTATGCCCCCACTGATGTCGCTGATGAGGATGCGAAGGATGCCTTCTATGAACAACTCCATCAGGCTGTCAGCTAAGCCCCACCACGCAACATCACCATCATCCTCACCGATGCCAACGCCACTCGTCCAGCAGTGATCGGTCCACAGGCTCAGTCGTCGGCACAACTTTTGCTGACAGGTCAGCACAATACAGCAGTAACCGCCTTCTCGTTCTCTGTCACCACAACAACCTCTGCGTCGCTGATACCTGGTTTCCTTGGAAAGTAATCCATCACTGGTACAGCCCAGATGGCAGAACCAGGAAGCGCTGGACCACATCCTTATCTCTCGACACTGGAAGTCGTTTGTCACCAACTGCCGTGTGTACCGTGGTGCAGAGCTTGGCAACACAGACCATCGGCTGCTGGTGGCCCAGCTCAAGCTAAAGCTGCGAGCCAACCAGCACACCAAGACTCAGCCCCGCTTGGACTCCTCCCTACTCAGCGATCCCAACATCGCCACAGACAGTTGTGCCATCCGCTGCACCTTCGATAACCTGGCTACTGACAAAGTGAACGGGCAGACCTTCAAGGGCAGTGTCATCCAGTCAGCTCACAATGTCGTAAGATGCTCTCGACCCTCCCCACAAAAGCCTTGGATATCGGAGAGGACACTCGACATCATCGACCGGCGGCGTGAGGCCTGGCTACGAGGCGACCTCACGGGGTATCGGCGACTGAACCGCCAGCGCAACGTGGCTATAGCTGAGGATAGGAAAAAGTTTTGGCAAGTGGAAGCTAAACACACAAACTATGTAGAAGGCAAGGCAACTTTATTTATACCGTGCATTTCGTACACAAGGCAACTCAATGCGCCTTACAAAAGAAGATAATGCGAAATTACAATCAGGTTAAGTTAAGGCAAGGCAAGGCAAGTTTATTTGTATGGCACATTTCATGTACATGTACAACTCAATGTGCCTCACAGCAACACCAGACACCCAAACACAATAAAAATGCAATAAAATTACATTAAAAATTACATTAAAAATAAGTATGTATATATATATATATTAAAATTCATTAAATTACAATGAATTGCCATAAGCAGCAGTAAAAAGGTGTCCTTTCAGCCTGGACTTAAACATAGTCAGGGTCGAGGCCTGTCTCACATCTTCACGGAGGCTGTTCCAGACTTTTGCTGCATTTCAGCCACGGTGAGGCTGAAATGCAGCCTCACCGTGTTTGGTGGTGACTCTGGGGACCACCAGGAGACCCCTCCCTGAGGATCTCAGGGCCCGAGGTGGTTCGTATGAACCACCTTATACACAAGCAGAGCTATTTTAAAGTCTATTCTCTGAGTGACAGGAAGCCAGTGCAGAGATCGGAGCACTGGACTAATATGATCGTATTTCCTGGTTTTGGTCAGGACTCGAGCAGCAGCATTTTGGATATACTGCAGTTGTTTGACAGCTCGTTTGGAAAGGCCAGTGAACAGGCCGTTACAATAGTCTAACCGACAGGAGACAAATGCATGAATTAGTCTCTCCAAGTCTTGTTTAGACACTATGTTTTTTATTTTAGCAATGTTTTTAGATGGTAATAGGCGGCTGATGTAATGGACTTAATATGACTGTTAAAATTCAGGTCTGAGTCCATGATTACTCCGAGATTTCTAACCTGACTTCTCGGTCCCAATGAAAGCGTTTCAAGATGACCAATGACAACCTCTCTGTGTTTTTGTGGGCCAAAGACAATTATCTCAGTTTTATCTGTATTTAGCTGAAGTAAGTTGTTTTGCATCCACACACTAATCTGTTCGATACAGTGACACAGTGTATCCACGGGCCCATGTTCACCCGCTGTCAGTGAAACGTAGATCTGAGTATCGTCTGCGTAGTTATGATAGGACACGTTATTACTGGATATCAATTGACCCAATGGAAGCATGTACAAATTGAACAAGAGGGGCCCCAGAATCGACCCCTGGGGAACCCCACAGGTCATCTGGTCTGAGACACAGTTTCCCATTGCGACATAGTATGTTCGGTCCTCAAGGTAGGATCGGGCCTTTCCAGAGATTCCCACCCAAGTTTTTAACCTCTCTAATAAGATCCCATGGTCCACTGTGTCAAACGCAGCGCTAAGGTCCAGCAGAACTAAAACTGTGACCTTGCCTGCATCTGTATTTAGCCTGATGTCATTTGTCACCTTGATCAAGGCCGTCTCAGTACTGTGAGAGGGTCTAAAGCCCGACTGGAACACATCAAAAACATTGTTTGCAAGAAGAAAGTCTGTAAGCTGGTTGTAGACCACTTTCTCCAAGACTTTTCCAATAAAGGGCAGATTTGATATAGGCCGATAATTATTCATTTCTGTGGCATAAAGACCACTCTTCTTCAGCAGAGGCTTGATGACAGCTGTTTTTAGGGCCTTTGGGAAAGCTCTAGTCTGGAGTGAGGTGTTAACTAAACGCGTGAGTTGTTGCGATAAACTGCTCAGCACAGACTTTAAAAATCTAGTTGGTAGTTCGTCCAGGCAGCATGTACTTGAGCTCAGACCAGAGATAACATCCTCCACTATGTCGTTAGTGACCGGTGTAAAACATGTCAGCTCTAGGTCTGCTACAGGTTGAAATGTTACCATTTGTAGTGAGGGGCTAATAGCGTTTTTAATGGCTTGGACCTTGTCGCAAAAAATTTTTGCAAACTCATTGCACTTGGATATAGAGATTAATTCCCGGGGCAATGAAACTGGAGGGTTTGTGAGTCTGCTAATCGTGGCAAACAGAACACGAGAGTTACCGTGGCAATTGCAATTATTTCTGAGAAATACTTTTCTCTTGCTCTACGCAGAGTCTGGTTGAATACGTGTAACTTTTCTTTGTAAATTTCATAATGAACCGGGAGCTTTGCCATGTTCGTTCAGCTCTCCGGCACTCCCTTTTATGTTCTCTGACCGAAACTTCATTTCTCCACGGGGCCTTTTGCTTATTTTTAACCATCTTATCCTTAACAGGGGCTATGGTGTCCAAGACATTTAAAACGCCTGACGTATGAGAGCTTAGCAAAGAATCAACATCAACATCGGAACAGGGAAAGTCTTCAAATCCAATCATATCCATAAACTGTGACTTTGTTTTATCATATATGAGTCTCTTCCGAACCACTGCAGACCCAACCGCTGGCTCCGGCACAACAGAAAGTTCAAAGAAAACACAAAATGATCAGACAATGCAACATCAACAACATTCACATTAGAAATGCTAACACCCTTTGTAATAAGAATGTCCAATGTGTGTCCTCTGTTATGCCAAATAAAACCAAATGTTTCAAGGGCAGTATTAAGTTCTTTTGCGTGCCGGTCATTCAGTACATCCACATGCACATTCAGATCTCCAGTAATTATCAAAAAGTCAAATTCCATGGCCACAATTGAAATTAATCCAATAAAATCATCAATAAAAGAAACATTTTGGGGCGGTTTATAAATAACAATATAGAGTATGGCAGATTGTTGTATCTTCAATTTAAATGACACATACTCAAATGATGAAAACTCCCCAAATGTTAGTTTGTGGCAAGACAGGTTGTCCTTAAATAGGGAACAGACACCCCAACCCCTCTGATGTTGTCTTATTTCAGACATAAAGCTAAAATTAGGGGGGCACACTCAATCAGGACAGCATTCTCTGTGTTTTTATCTAACCACGTCTCAGTTAATAACATAAAATCAAGGTTATAAAAGGAAATAAGATCATTAATTAAAAGCGATTTGTTATTTAATGATCTGGCATTCAGTGCAGCATGTTTAAATGTAATCGGGCTTGATGCCACATTCTGACAGGGAATGTGTACCAGATTTATCTGATCCGAGCGCCTAACTGAGCTCTTCCTAACAGAGCTGTTTCTATTTTGAATAATAGTCCGTATATGTGTATCACATCGCGGGAGACAGGGGGCGCTCAATGGAATAGGGTGGCTCCCAGGAGAAGTAGACGGGGCAGGGTGTGACGTCGTTGTTGATGGTTGTCAATCACCCGCGCTTGCCTGCACAACATGCTGAAAGTGCCTCAGCAGCACGTGACAGCCCAATCCACGCGGGTGGAGACCGTCCCTGTTGAAGAGGGCGGGGCGATTTCTGAACAACTCGAAGTTGTTAATGAATATAAAATCATTAACAATACACTTCGAATGAAGCCACGTGTTAAGACCAAGTAGTCAACTGAAACGCAGATCACCGCAGGACCACGTTGGAATGGGCCCTGATATGAACACTGACAGATTCACACAGCGGAGGAAAGGGCCTTGAAATCTGTCTTTGTGATCTCAGATTGTTGGCGAGCGGTGTTATTTGTGCCAACGTGGATTATGAGCCTATGGACGGACTCTGGGGCTGACTCAAGCAAACTCGGGAGCCTGCAGAGGCAAAGCACATATATAGAAACATCAAGACATGGGAAATACACGATGACCGGCCATTGACCAGGGGGTGGGGCTGAGGAAGCGTGTTGAGGCAGACGCAGAACGACGGGGGCGTGGTTAGGGAGGGGGGTATGTGTGTGCGGTTATTTACAGTCTGAAAGTCAGTGTTAAGCAAAATATGACCCAGAGAGCTCAGTCCTTATCAGGTTTAGCGCCGTGCCTTGGCCTTGAAGGGAAGTGTTGACGGCATAGGCGAGATAAGCAGTACAGCTGCTTCAAACCTCCTCTCTCAGGAGGAAGAGAATTATTCCAGTAATAGTTCATAATTGTATAATGAATTAGCTTTTTTCTTGGTCTCAGCATTAGTTACGTTCTCCAGAGCAGGTAGTTCATCACATTTACAACCTATATACAGTGGGGGGAAAAAGTATTTAGTCAACCAACAATTGTGCAAGTTCTCCCACTTAAAAAGATGAGAGAGGCCTGTAATTTTCATCATAGGTAAACCTCAACTATGAGAGACAAAATGAGAAAAAAAAATCCAGAAAATCACATTGTCTGATTTTTAATGAATTCATTTGCAAATTATGGTGTAAAATAAGTATTTGGTCACCTACAAACAAGCAAGATTTCTGGCTCTCACAGACCTGTAACTTCTTCTTTAAGAGGCTCCTCTGTCCTCCACTCATTACCTGTATTAATGGCCCCTGTTTGAACCTGTTATCAGTATAAAAGACACCTGTCCACAACCTCAAACAGTCACACTCCAAACTCCACTATGGTCAAGACCAGAGAGCTGTCGAAAGACACCACAAACAAAACTGTAGACCTGCACCAGGCTGGGAGGACTGAATCTGCAATTGGTAAGCAGCTTGGTGTGAAGAAATCAACTGTGGAAGCAATTATTAGAAAATGGAAGACATACAAGACCATTGATAATCTCCCTCGATCTGGGGCTCCACGCAAGATCTCACCCCGTGGGGTCAAAATGATCACAAGAACGGTGAGCAAAACTCCCAGAACCACACGGGGGGACCTAGTGAATGACCTGCAGAGAGCTGGGACCAAAGTAACAAAGGCTACCGTCAGTAACACACTACCCCGCTCATCCCTGCAGTGCCAGACGTGTCCCCCTGCTTAAGCCAGGACATGTCCGGGCCCGTCTGAAGTTTGCTAGAGAGCATCTGGATGATCCAGAAGAGGACTGGGAGAATGTCATATGGTCAGATCAAACCAAAATGGAACTTTTTGGTAAAAACTCAACTCGTCGTGTTTGGAGGAGAAAGAATGCTGAGGTGCATCCAAAGAACACCATACCTACTGTGAAGCATGGGGTGGAAAGGGACCAGGACGACTGATCTGTGTAAAGGAAAGAATGAATGGGGCCATGTCTCGTGAGATTTTGAGTGAAAACCTCCTTCCATCAGCAAGGGCATTGAAAATGAAACGTGGCTGGGTCTTTCAGCATGACAATGATCCCAAACACACCGCCCGGGCAACGAAGGAGTGGCTTCGTAAGAAGCATTTCAAGGTCCTGGAGTGGCCTAGCCAGTCTCCAGATCTCAGCCCCATAGAAAATCTTTGGAGGGAGTTGAAAGTCCTTGTTGCCCAGCGCCTGCCCCAAAACATCACTGCTCTAGAGGAGATCTGCATTAGGGTGCATCCAACGCCCCAATGTCAACCAATTATGCTGTCCCCAGTTTAAAAACATTCCTGTGGTCATAAAAAGAATTTCTACCAATTTTTGTCTAATTCCAACATTGTTTAGGGGGTCCACCTCAATAAGCAAGATTTGCATTGGGTTATATGGGCATTATATTGCGATATTCATGTAGTTGAATGTTATTTGCTGTTGACCTCTTTACTAATTTAATATTTTACAATTGTACTGAATTTGATTAAATAACTATTCTTTGCTTGTTTATTCAAGTTGTTTGTGAAGTCTGCAATCTTTGAAAGTGAGTTTTTCCAAAATATTTCAATTTTATTTTATTTTTTATTTTGTATTAAACCTTTTTTATTTTTATTGAACTTATTATGTTATACTTTCATGTTGTCGCAATTCTAGAGCCTGTTTTACAAATGTTATATGCAAACTGTTATTAGTCATTACAGGACTGTTTAGCTGTAGAGTGCCAATAATCCAGACCATTTTTTCATGACCACAGCATCAAATACAGGTCACGTAACTGCAGCCTGTGTGACAGTACTGAAGCAGCTTGGACGAGCTCTCCTTTGGTCAGCCTGCCGTCACCATGTGGGTGAGATTATCCTGTCTCATGTTTTTGATGATCTGAAGATTGAGGCGTCCAAGTCTCCAGACGTCACCTTGTTTACAAGATTTCGTAAGAGTTTCCAAATGTTGACGGTGCCATCTAAAAGCACTGATGAACAGCTATCTCGATTGAACTTGACATCATTTAACCACGAGACACTTCAGATTGTAGATACATGTCGAACCAGTGTTCTCCAGCTAGCCAAATCAGAGCTTTTGCTACGCCAAGATGATTATCAAGAAGCTGAGCTGTGCACAGTGTTCCTTGATGGAGAAACTAAAGATCATCCTGTTCCTCTTGCTCTGTGGAGCAGTAAGGTATCTGACGCTAAACGGCGAGCCCTTGCAAACAGTCTGCTGGCTGTTAAACCAGAAACGGCCCTCTTGGCACCACAGAACTGGTTTGGAACAGGCTTTGGCAAGTCAAGGTTTCCAGCAAATGTTACTCTGACCACAACTCTTGCTGATTTAGCTAGTATTGATTCCTGGTACACATTCACTCTTCTTCAGCTGAACGCTGAGTTCATGACTGAAGAAGTTGCGAACTGGCCAAATTCTGGGGTCTCATTTATAAAGCCCACGTACGGACAAAATGAGGCCAAAACCTTCCGTACGAACTGTTCTGCGCCAAAGGTGGTATTTATAGAAATCAAACTGAACGTGAAACATTACGCACCGCCACACTAGGTTTGTACCTGGCGTACGCAGTCCGCACTTTTCAGAAACGCTGCAAACACACGAGGAGAGGCGAGGGAAAGCAGCAAGGGGAGGTCGGATTGAGGAAATGAAGTCTGGTGCACATTTTAAACTGCTCATTTCTTTATTTTCTACAGGAATGATTAAGATCATTAAAATAAAATCTAGGAAATCAACCGTTGGCTTTGTGTAGTGTTTCAATCTTTCGTTATATACTTAATAAAATATTGTAGTAATGTGTGACACTCAAAGACGTGCACGCTCATGTACGCTCATGCACGGACACCGGAGCGCACTGCGCCGGCTGCGAGCGAGAAGCAGGAAGGATCCGAGCCGCTCTGTGCTTTTAACCAAAGTCTGACCAACTCCTGTGGAGGCCGTGCGGATGGCTGGTTCAAGGCACAAGTCCATTCAGAGACGCTGCGTAATTACGCTGCAGCTCCACAACCTCTCTCTTTCTCATACCACCCGGACTCTGCTCCTCATTCATGCCAAGCGAACCGGTGCCTCATCCCCACTGCACGTACAGCGAGCTCAAAAAACAATAGACTATCTGAGTGATTCAAAGCCACCGAGCTTATTCTGTAGTTTCAGGAAATGTGAGCTCCGTGAACAGCACTGGGAAATATCACAATCAGCGTCTAAAGGCTCTTCTTTACGTTCTAAAAGTGTATTTCCAAAAGTGTTATTGATGAGACTCTGCACTCTGCCAGTAGGTTACTTGTGATCAGAGAAACAGCGGTAACGTGTCAGTAAAGATCCACCTCGGCCTCTGCCGTCACTGCTGCGGCGTGTGGCCCCTCCCTCTCTGCTCCCGGGGTCTCGGTAAAACCCTCTCATTATCGCCTCATGTTTAGGTAAATCTCATTCATAAGTTACTTTGCATATCCTTATATGGTGACATGGAGGCGTGCAGGGGGCGTGACGTGAGGAGGGTCATGTGCGCACATTTCTGCTCCAGGTGGAATTTGTGAAGGGGAGTTTACGTGGTGCTGCGCGTACGGAGGGTTTCATAAGTCCCAATTTTTTTCTCCGTACGTGAAGTTTGGGTTTTGCTCGTACGGACTCTTATAGGCAGATTCTCACGGACAGTTTCATAAATGAGACCCTGCTGCGTACCAAGCTTCTCTCTGCAACCTTGAATCACTGAATGTTGTCAATCACCAAAGTTTGCCATACATTTTCTTTTTTTATATATAAAAAACTAGACAAGGGACAAAATGATCCATTGAAGTATGGGGCGTTTGATGCACCCTAATCTGCATGGAGGAATGGGCCAAAATACCAGCAACAGTGTGTGGAAACCTTGTGAAGACTTACAGAAACGTTTGACCTCTGTCATTGCCAACAAAGGGTATATAACAAAGTATTGACATGAACTTTTGTTGTTGACCAAATACTTATTTTCTACCATAATTTGCAAATAAATTAATAAAAAATCAGACAATGTGATTTTCTGGATTTTTTTTTCTCATTTTGTCTCTCATAGTTGAGGTTTACCTATGATGAAAATTACAGGCCTCTCTCATCTTTTTAAGTGGGAGAACTTGCACAATTGTTGGTTGACTAAATACTTTTTCCCCACTGTATTGAATTGAAACGCAGCTAATAATTTGCAACAGTACATCTTGAGTTGTTTATTAAATGTATTTTTGAAAAAAGTACTGCTATCACTGGGAGTTTTTCAATGACATTTCAATGATCCTCTAACAGTTAAAGACTTGAAAATTATGCTGACTGTCATTTGAGTTGACAATTTAGAAAATCTGAGAAAAATATTGTTTGCATTATAATTTTGAACAGGGTTTACTTCTCGCTCGCAGTTGGTACTGCAGGTGTGTCTACTGCTTTGGATTAAAGCTAATATGTCGCCGATAGCTGCTGTGTCACAGGAGCAGAGCCCTCCGCCCTCTAAGGGCTGCGATGCCACTCATCGTTTGTTTTTGTCATCTCAGGTGTGTTTGTTGTTGTTGTTTTTTCTCTCGCCTTTGCTGGGTAGACAGCGTGACCGCTCTCTTCCCCACCTTAAGGGTCTTGTTCAAAGGTAATTTGATTGGATTTTGGTTATCGGATTGGATCAAATCTTGAAAATGGGTTATTCAAAAGGGAAGAAACATTCTGAAATCCAATTAGATTATGGAATCCAATCCTAATTTGAATCTGGATCAAACCTTCACTTTGTGTTGTTCAAAACATTTCAGTAGGATCTGGATAACTTTGATCCAAAAAAACACAGGATTATCCTGATCCCAACAGGGGGTAGGTTTTCAAGACATACCTGTCAAGTTTTGGATTTGAAAATACGGGACATTTTCTAGCGCCCGCAGCGAGCCGTCCCACCAGCCCAACCAAGCTCCAAGACGGGTAAAAATATGATAGTTGATAGATAACTGTCATTCAGGCATCTGCAGGCTGCAGTAGTATCGATAAATCCTTGACAATACCCCTCCCTATGGCTCACAGTTTGTAAAAACCCCAAATTCAAAATCTCAGAAAATTTGAATATTGTGAAAAGGGACTACAGTATATACATATAAAATGTGTCTATATAAACCACATGTCCATACTCTTGACCCTCAGAAATAACATGCTCTATTGTCACTTTTGAGGCACTTTGAACCCTGTGAGGCAACTCCTGTTGTGATATTGGCCTATACAAAACCATTGATCTATTGATTGATTTTGAGTGGCACGGTGGCGCAGTGGTTAGTAGCCTAGCACTAGTAGTCTAGTGCTTTATAGCTAGAAGGTCCCGGGTTCCTCTGGGTGCTCTGATTTCCCTTACCACTAAAAACATGTACAATAAGTGAATCATCCAGCCGGGTGATTCTGATCATCAGCCTGGCTCCACATCTGGAGACGAGTCCCGGGCGCTGCACTGCCGTCGCACACTGCTCCTCACTGGTCACCCCAGATACATCAAAGGATGGGTCAAATGCATAGGACAAATTTCCCTATGGACACAATAAAGTACACCTTAACCATTTTTTTGTGATTCCCATCACAAAAAAAAAAAGAATCTCAACTTCCAGAGACACGTTTTCCTTCTCTCATCTGTGTCTGATGATCCTGTTTGAACCCGCCCCTGACTCCTCCTCCAAATAGGAAGTGACTTCAGCCTGTTTATGCCAGAGTCCAGAGAGTTACACAACATTCCTCTGCTCACTGTGCTACTGGTTACTGCCTCAAGTAAATACTTCTACTGCAACTACAACAACTATACCACAAGAGCCCTCACTGTGCTACCACTGCCTGAAGTAAGTACTGCTTCTACTACAACTACTACAACTGCACAAGAGCCCTCACTGTGCTACAGATTCCCTGCCTCCAATAGTACTACTACTGCAATAAATACTGCACAATGCCCTTACTCTAAAGCAGCTCTGCCACTGACTCACTGCTGTAATGCAAGTACTAATACTGCTGCTGCAAAGACTACTTGCTACTGTAAAGAACCCTGTGCTCGCTCTACTGCAGGAGTACTACACAGTACACACTCACTGCTCTGTGCAAGTACTACTGCGTGCTGAAAAAAATACAACTACAGCTTCTCCAAAAAAACACTCCTGACTCTCTTTTACTTTTTGCAATGTGGAAACAATCATATGTGTAACCTTCCCTCCCGAACTCTTACTGCTACTAAAAAACTCCAGCTGTTACGACCTTTTCCAATACTGGTTCTGCAGCATTAACAGTGCCAAAGATCAGTTTGTGTCGAGCTTCTCAAACCAGCTCCTTATCTGATCTGTGCTACTACTGCGTCTGCCAACTGGAGTAAAGGAAACGTGCAGCTGCCACACCTCTACAATCACGAGGTTTGGTATAAAGTGAAGTAAACCCTGCAGGATAATATGTCCTCTGCAATTACATTAGGCACTATACCCGATTTTCTTTCAAGTAGCGGAACGAACTTAGTTTTGTCCTCCTTTAGTGCATCGTAAACTCAGTGGATGGAACAAGCAGAAATCAGACAAATTAACTTTTACTGTTAAAACGATGTATTTTTCACTTATTTCAATAATAATGTCTATTGGCGATAAGAGGTTTTATCTTCTCAAACTTCAGATTTAATCTCTTCATTCCAGCAGATTGATGTCATGTCTTCCTCAAGATGATTGTTTTTTGCGGTGTAGGGCTGGGACAATATATCGTTTCGTAACATATCACAATACACCTTGGTCACAATACCAAGTACTACTTTGATAAAGTATTGATTAGCAGTCGATTAAAATATTGAATTACGATTAATCTCATGAATGTCATAGTTAACCTGCGATTAATCGCAAATTGCTCGCACATTCGTTCTAATACTCTTATAGGGTACTTCAAATATACGACAAACTCCGGGTGCGGGCGGGTCGGGTTAGACAGTGCACTTTTTTTCTTCTTACATTGTTGGCTTACAACATATAGTACATTCTTATCCATAAATACCACTCAACGTGGCGTCTTTTTAATGTGTGTCAGCAAATTGAGACTAATTAATTTGTGGGGGAAATGTATGCCTTTAAAATTGATTTTGCGTTATATATTTAGATATTTTGAACAGTACTAGTATTGATACTTTAAATACTTTTGTATGTACTATTTCTTCTGGCACTTTATGTTACATCTACATTTTGCAGTGGTAATGCACTTACAGTCTTAACACCAACAAATGTTAAGTGGCATTTGGTTTATAATGTTTGGACACAGTTTCACAACACTTTAGGGGTCAAGGCAGGTGCTAAATAGCATTTGATGTTTTATTGTTTATTGCTTATGTTCCCTGTGTCAGGCCCAAAAATCTGATATGTAAATAAGACAATGCTGCATAAGTTTAAAAAATAGATAAATGACTCCACTGCTGATTCACTCGATTTGCACATGAGCAAATGCTTGGTAAATGACCCCCTTACTGTATCACAATACATGTTGTATCTGCTCCTTAGTATTGTAGTACGTATCATGATATGTACACTACCGCTCAAAGGTTTGGGGTCACCAATCCAGTTCTATAGCTTCTCTAATCAGCACAACAGTTTTCAACAGTGCTAGCATAATTGCATGAGGGTTTTCTATCATCGATGACCCTCTAACACGATTAGCGAACACAATGTAACATTAGAACACTGGAGCGATGCGGCTCTGCACACCTATGTTGGTATTCCATTAAAAATCACTTGTTTCCTAGAGTAGAGATTCATAACATTAACAATGTCTAGACTGTAATTCTGATTAATGTAATGTTATCATGACATTTTATTTAAAAAAACGACATTTTTAAAGGGACTAGACGGAGTTTAAAAATTGTAAAATGATGTATTTTCCTCCCCCTACATGTTCCAGCCATGTCCTAATGTGTAGAACGAGCCCAGACTTGTTCACCACAACTGCCTCTAAAATCCTGCACTGTCACTCACAAAAGGTGTTAATTCGGGTCCGAAGTGCCGTCATGCACGAGCTTAATATAGAGACTGCAGTTGCATGTAAGACCTGAGGTGGCAGTAGTGAGTATAAAAATGACAACTTGCATCTAGTCCCTTTAAGTGACCCAAACTTTTGAGCGGTAGTGTATATCGTATCACAAGTAAAGCGGATCCCACTCTAGTAATTTCTAGTAATATGTCGACAGCTCAAAATGTCAAAATGTATTTAAGACATATTGGAAAAATGACCAAAACCAATGAAGTCACAGATTTATGACTGGTCTGCATGAGAAATATGTCGTTTTGACCTTGTTTCAAGTTTATCTCAATGCAAGCAAATAATATTGTCCCATCACTATTTAGCTAGCCTAGCCTGCCATCCGTAAACTCCGGTCAATTTTCATTTCCCTATGTGTACGTCTGGGTCTGATCTCAGTGGCCGCGTTACATCGGTTGAATTTCAACCTACCATTCAGCGAGTTGAAGATCAAGCATGATAGCACTTCACTCACTCGGGCGCATTACATACTTCACGACCAAACGCTAGCGATTGGGTAAAATCGTTCCAAACTTTAAAAGGAGTTCACCCCTCCCAGCTGAAAATGGAGCTCAAATGTGAAGATCCAGGCCCTCTGTACGAAATGAGTACGAGGGTATGGTAAGACCAGGCTATTTAGCCCTCCCTAATTTATAACCACGTTTAGTCCTGGTTCTGTTCCGGTTCGTTCGATGCATAAATACCATGTTTTATTGTGTTCTCTGTAGACCACGGTAAATCCAAGATGGCGTCTCTGATGGAGGACGAAGTGTTTCGGTCTTTCGCCAAATACGCCGCCATCGTCATCGTCAAAATGATGCTCATGGGACCCTGGACTGCGTACTATCGGATGACCAGGAAGGTACTACAACTTCTGCTACTTCAGTCCGTGATGGGACGGCATGTTCCAAAGTGACAAAGCCAGGATCATCGGGCTCAAAGGACAGGGTTCTCAAAGTTTTTTGGCCGCGACCCCGGAATTTCTCAAACCAGGGACCCCATCAGTGAAAAGTTATTGCCCCTTATATTACTTTAGGGAAACAAAACAATTAAAATCATGCTTATGTATTTAAAGCCACAACACGTAGAATTTTACCCAATAAATAACATTTAAATACAAGTATTTATTTTATGGCAGATATTTTCATCATTGAAAAATATAAATGTACAAACAAGCATGTGCTTTTGCTGTGAGCGGCTCAGCTCTCCTAAACATGACTGTGACTTACCGGGAGTGAGTACGTCTCCATGGAGATGTGATTTAAACAGGTTAGGTCCCCATCCAAATACATTTTGAATTACCCACTGCAGTAAATAGCATTTCTTTGTTGAGCTGGTCATTGGGAGCGTGTCTTGTACTGATGGCAACAGTATAGTCCAAAATGTTGCGCAGTGTGCCTTTAAAGCTGCCCTCAGTGTACTCCCTTTTTTGTCAGTTTGTCTGCTGACCCAGAGGTCCTAAAAGGTCCCAACTGAGCGCTGAAAATATAAACACTGATATTTTCACTGTACATCCAGGTGGAAAGAGACAGAAAATGTGTACTCAAGTAAAAGTACAATTACATGGCTAAGATTTTACTCAATTATACAAGTACAGCTGTAAAAATGTACTCAAGTGCAGAATTACTGGGGAAAAAATTAATGAAGTACTAGTTTATCTTAGATCAGCGTTAAAATGTTTAAATCCAGTTTTATCCACATACATATTTCTTAGTAAGTTCACTCTTCATAGTGAACTGGCCTGACATGATGTATGTCTAACAAGAATGCACAGATTAAATAAAATACATCACATATCATACAACAAAAGTGAGCCTTTTGTTACATGAGCCCTAGTTCCAGTTTAATATCAATGATCCCTGGTGCAGGGGACCCTCTTGAGTCCCTCAAGGCTCTTGTGTTGTTTGGGCACCCTTGCCTTATGGGTTTAAGCCATTGCGTGGACGTGAACTCGTGACCCACGTTTACTGACCCCCAGGTGTCTCCACTAACTTTCAGTGCAACGTTAGGCCCTGGGTTCAGGACCACACCATGTTGCAGAATTCACATCCGAGCCCAAAATAAATGTGTTTCCAAAATGTTGACTCTTGTGTCCAGGCGTTTGCGAACGAAGAGGACGCATCGGCTCATAGTAAGAAACCAGAAGATAAGAAACGCCTTCTGCGAACTGACGAGGACGTGGAGAGAGCCCGCAGGTACTACAAATACTTTTACCACTACTTCTACTACTACAGCCCTATGCACACTGGATTAGAATAACCTAGGGACCTCATGTAAGAATAGTGATCCTCTGAGTTTCTGTCTGTGCAAATCTGCCATGTCTGTAATTTTGAAGGTTTGGAAGATTTCTTTTTATCCATTCCAAAGAGAAAACCAACTACAATATTACAGACGTGTCCCGGAAGGACAAACGTGGGCAAATCAAGCAACATGGAGGCTCTGAGGGAAAGTTTAGATGCAGTTCAGATGGAGGAGGCTGTATCAGAGAGTTATAAATGTAAGGAAACTGCTATTTATGACTAGTGAAAAATCCCAGATCTATCCGCAGAAGCCGTTCTTGGTGTGTGCAAAGAAACAGCTTGCCACTAATGCAAAGCACACAAGCCCTGACTCATGAATAAAAGGATTGTTGTCATTATTCCGTGTTATCAGTCGGTCACTGCTGGGAAAAAATTATAAAAATAAGTGAATTACTGTGCAGTTACATGGACAAAGGGACAAGAACAGGACCTGCCCACACCCATGTAAACCTGGGAGATTTGATTGGGGAGGAGCGCAATCCAACTTTCCCCTAAGACAATCGGCTTATGTAACTGCTGAGTCGAATCAAAATGCATTGGATTAGTACAAAGTAACAGTGCATGCTGTCCCTGCCCCAGAAACTGTCAGGCTGCCGAATGCAACAAAACAAAAAACAAGTACAGAAGATGACTCAAGTACCTTCTTTGAAGATGGACAACTCCTGTACGACTGAGAACTTACACAGACAAAACAAAAAACGGCTACTTCTAATGGACTACTGCCGTTGTTCAGCAAAGCTGTGTCATTATAGTGGCTGTATCAGCGCTAAGAATGTGTGTTGGGCCATGACACATGAGGCTTTTAAAGTTATGCTGCGCTTATTGAATGTATAGTTTATTAAACAATTCTCATCAAGAGATACTGTAGCTATAGCACATCGTAGCATAGTATCATATTACATTACCCTTTAGCCGCTAACTGCTAACCACGGTTGCTAATCAGTATCTCCTTAAAGGAATAGGCCACCATTTTTCCATACTGAGATATGTTCTTACCTTAGCTTAGACTAGTTGATGCGTACCTGTCTGGTCTTTGTGCGTGCGCTCAGTCACGCAAATGTTGTTAGCATTTAGCTTCTCCCAGCAAAGGTATAGCTCCAAACCTGGGTGAAATTAGAAGCTACCAAGCTGTTCCACGTTTTCCCTATTTAAATACAGTTACGTGAAACGTTACACGATCCAAGTCTAGTTACACAAAATTAAACATTTTTTAAGAGGATAAAAAGGGTATATTGTGAGGCGTAAAAACACTTTGCTGGGAGAGGCAAAATGCTAACAACATTTGCGTGACTGAGTGCAACAAAAGAACAGACATGTACACATCAACTCGTCTAAGGTAAGAACATATCTCAGTATGGAAAAATGGTGGCCTATTCCTTTAAAAGTTTTAGGTGGATTTGAGCTTAAACCCTGGGGGAGACCCTGGTGTAGATCATAGGTGTATAGTTAAAGATCATCAAAGGAATTGCAGTTAACCCAAGAACAGTTCAGTCCGAAAGCACCTTGGGCTAATGGGGGCTAACTGTTTGTTAGCAGTCAAAGGTCAACCAGAAATAGCCATCAACACCCTATCGGAAAAACGGAGTCGAATCTTTAGCCTAGTCAGATTAGATTCACATGTAAACGAACTGACTGACACTCCTGTTCCTGGGGTGATTTCAGTTTTACCAAGATCCCAAGGTAATTCTAATCTTGTGCGTAAAGGGCTTACTACTACTATACTAGTACTGCAATAAACCATGTCTGTGGTCCAGGTGCCATCAGAATGACCTGGAGATGTGGTTCCGTTCGTCCTCATCGGGCTGCTGTTCGCCCTGACCGGTCCGGACCCGTTCTGGGCGCTGGTACATTTCCGGGTCTTTGTCGGGTCCCGGCTGGTCCACACTGTGGCCTATATGTTCGCCCTGCCCCAGCCTTCGAGGGGCTGAGCTGGATCGTGGGGCTGCTGACCACTCTGTCCATGTGTCACAGCGTCATTCACTCAGCTGTATTCCACTGAAGACACAACACTTGGAGCAGGGGCCACTGGAACAACTTCACATGTTATTTTATAATTTGTGATTTAGTCTAAATCATTCCAACACCTTGTTTCCCACGCATCTCCATCCACAAATACTGACATGTTTAGCCTCCACTGACGCACTTTGATTAAAACAATAAGAAAACAAGTTTGTAAATTGTCCAAATGTTATGACTTTTTGCAATGATTTTTCTAATTAAACCAGATATTTCCCCTTTTTGTGTCTTTTGTAGCGTTAACTTCAACTAAAGTATTCATCATCATTTTCAAAGTTGCAGAGGGCGCACATGGTTCTGTTTTTTAGATACAACTATTAAAATAACGGCTATTTTAAAGGAATAGGCCACCAAGCTGTTCCACGTTTTCCCTATTTCAATACTGGAGTACTTCGTCGATATTACTGTGCGGACGTTGAAGTACTCCGGGTGTTATTACGCCTCACAATATAGTACCCCTTTTTAACTCTTACAAAATCGAGATGTTTAATTTTGTGTAACTAGACTTGGATCATGTAAAGGCTCATGTAACTCTATTTAAATGGGGAAAATGTGGAACAGCTTGGTTCTAACTTCACCGAAGTTTGGAGCTATACCTTTGCTGGGAGAGGCTAAACGCTAACAACATTTGCGTGAATGTGCGTACGCACAAAGACAGGTACGCATCAACTCATCTAAGCTCAGGTAATACGCCATGTGGCCATACCGTCTTTGCTCTGCCTGATCCCGTCAGACCTGAAACTAAGCAGGGAAGTGCCTGGTCGGTACTTGGATGGGAGACTGTTTAGTAACACCAGGAAGCCTGGTGAATGTAGTGAGTGAGTGGTGGTTGGTGGTGTGGTCGGAGGGGCTGATGGCACAGACTGGTTGCCTCGCTGCCGTCAGTCTACCGCAGGGAAGCTGTGGCTACAATAGTAGCTTACACCACCAAGTATGGAGTGAATAAATAATGTAACGTCTTTGAGTGTCCAAAAAAGCGCTATATAAAACTGATTTATTATTATTATTATTAATAAGAAATATTATATTAAAAGGGTGTTTTACATATCTCAGTATGTAATTACATACTGAGATATGTTCTTACCTTAGCTTAGACGAGTTCATCTGTACCTGTCTGGTCTTCACGTGTGCCTTCAGTAACGTAAACACAGCACAGACGGCGTTAGCATTTAGCCTCTCTCTTCTCCTCTATAGCTCCAAACGAGGTGAAGATAGAAGCTACCAAACTCTTCCTCGTTTTCCCTATTTAAATATGGTTACGTGAAGTGTTACACTACAAAGTATAATTACACAAAATTAAACAATGTGGATTTTCTAAGCGGATAAAAAGGGGAACTATATTGTAAGGCGTAATAATACCAGGAATACTTCGGCATCCGCACAGTAAAGTGAAGATATCACTGCGCGGATGCCGAATTACTCCTGGTATTGTTAGCGTCAAGAAAGTGGCCGGTGCTTTTCACTTGCCCAGTAAAACAGGGTTGATTTTTAAATTAAGATGGAGCTAACGACACACTATGTCACATGAGGACATTTATCTTCAACAAAGTCTCACTTGTATCATTCAAGATTAGTTAGTTGGGCTATTTCAAGTGGAAAATGGAATTGAAACTCGACTGCCAAACCTCCTGCCCAAGGTGGAACAGGATGTATATATATGTATACATATATATATATATATACGATTTCGTGGCCATTTTTCCAAAAGTTGTGATGAAAAGTTGCGATTTTTTTCTGTTTAAAACAATATATGTTTTACATCAAAATTAAACTTGTCTTTGCATTTCATATCAGCTTTAAGCAACGAGACTCTGGGGAATAATAAAAGACTTAAAGGAATAGGCCACCGTTTTTACATACTGAGATATGTAAAAGTCAATCTGGAGAGTTCCGCAGTGTGGGAAATGTGTCACATGGAGGATTAGCCTAGTGTGCTTGTTTTAGCTCAAAAAGAAGAGACCGGAGTTGAGCCAGGAAGGATAT
The DNA here is from genome assembly GCA_007210695.1 of Neogobius melanostomus. Taxonomy (NCBI): domain Eukaryota; kingdom Metazoa; phylum Chordata; class Actinopteri; order Gobiiformes; family Gobiidae; genus Neogobius; species Neogobius melanostomus. The sequence continues at coordinate 142,808 of VHKM01000421.1, forward strand.
GAGGAGGGCGTCCTATAGCTCCAGCCTCTCGTGTCTTTGTTCATTTTCTGATAATCCCCTTCATTACGGTCGCAGACTTGTCCATAATTGTTCCTTCGTTTTTCTAATTCTGCAGATAACTCCCTCACAGCGTTTCTCATTAAAAATAATCATTCTACACTTCATTATTGGAAATAACCCCCCCCCCCAAACCTCGTTAAGATCCAGCACAAAGATCGGTTCTGACACTGTCCACCGGGGGCAGGACGACACTGAATACGAGCTGTTAAACCAACATTTTCAGACGTACGTTTGTAGAGCTCTAAACTACAGGGTTAGCCGCTTTAGAATCAGAGCAGATATTAATAGGCAAAATGAAGCAGAAGAAGAAGGCTGCATCAAAACGTGACAAAATGGCTCCGTTCTCCTTTTCCTTAACCTTTAGGCCATGTCATGAGGTCGACCTTGAGGAACATTTTACAGTGAGGAACAGGAGTTTCAGCTGCTCCTTCTGCCCGTCAGGACAATCTGAACCTTCCTAACCCAGTGTTGAGGAGTTTATAGAATTCTATAGATATTATGTAAAGGTAGGGCAAGCTCTGTATTCTGCAGATAACTGGGTCTCTCTTTAGCAGAAAATATGCTGCACTTTAATTCAAAGAGAAAAGTAACAAGCACAGCAGGTTTAGACTGGAGCATCAAAGCTAAGTCAAGCTAAAGTTAGCATTTGATCTGCTGTACAAAAACAACAGGCCACAGAAAGGTTTTATATATATAATAATTTGCTTTGCCACCAGGAGGTGCTGCAGCACCTGCCGCACCCCCACTTCCTGTGCCCCTGCCTGGAACATATGATTTTAGAGAAATGGCCGTTGCTCACTTTATAGGGCAGGATAAGTTGAACCAACTGCTTAAAGCGCATATAAATTTATTTCAAAAGTATATATACTATATATATTTAACCACTTAACTGCCACCTTAAGGTTAGGGTTAACAATTATTTACATCCAAATCTCAAAGCGTATTGATTGGAGAGCTTACAACCTATATGCAGAGTGATACCTAATTTGAAAGCCAAGACCTTCTAGTTCTAAAAATAACATTTTTATGTGTGAGATCTGTGTGAGTGAAACACACCCTAACTATACTATCCTGATTAGGGTTAACTAACCCTAATTATATATATATATATATATGGGCTGGAAACCCCCAAGGTCAAAGTGGGAAACACCTCCAAAGGTGGTAGAGAATGACCGAGCCAAGATCCTGTGGGACTTCCAGATGCAAACGGACAGAATGGTAATGGCGAACCAACCGGACATTGTGGTGGTGGACAAAGAGCAGAGGAAAGCCGTGGTGGTTGACATAGCAATACCAAGTGACTTCAGCATCAGGAAAAAGGAACACGGAATCTAGAGAAATACCGGGCTCAGAGAAGAGCTAGAGAAGGCCTGGAGAGTGAAGGCATCAGTGGTGGCCGTGGTCGTTGGGCACTCGGGCAGTGACCCCCAAACTGGAGGAGTGGCTCCAGCAGATCCCAGGAAATACATCAGACATCTCGGTCCAAAAAAGTGCAGTTCTAGGAACAGCAAAGGATACTGCGCAGAACCTCAAGCTCCCAGGCGACGGTAGAGAATCCGCGCTTGGAGGAAAAAGAAGACCGCCCGCGGAGGGTGGAAGTTTTTATATATTCAGCACCTGTACCACTGAAATTTTGAGCTGAGTCCCTCGAATTTTTACAACGTCCATTTGTTTCTAGCAGATGGCACAATTCAACTCTGCAAGAAATTGCAAGACCTCGTGAGCTGATGTCAAGATACATGAGGTGTTTCCTTTTGTTCACCTACCCACTTATAAGACATGTTGTTCAGTGAAGTTTTCACATCTTCAAACTGTTTTGAATGTGCCTCACAGTGGTTTATCCAACTGAATCCTTGCTATCTTAAAAAATATTGATTGAGTTTGCTAGAAATGGCTGAATTTCTTTTGCTTTGATAAAACCATAGCCGAAAATACCTGCCACGAGAGAAGAGCACAATGCAAAAACTAAGAAATTGTAAAGTATATATGTAATTGTTTGTATGTTTTTCCGTTGTTATTTATGACGCAGAGGGTGGTTCAGATAAGCTCGGGTGCCTTCCAGTTTCCTTCTTTGGAGTTACGGTAGGAATTAGGACACTTTAAAATGTGGGGACCGTTATAATTGATGTGTCCCAAGTGGAGCTGGTGCTTCATCATTCTTCGCATTATCAGGACAGGAACCTTTAGCACCTTTAGTGTTAATGCCCTCGCTAATTCTTACTCATTTTACCGGCAGGAAACGCAGGGAGAAAACGTCTGAAAGAGAGGGAGTCCAGGGGCCACCTCTGCTCTTCATAAACACTGTGTCTTCCCAAGAACTAGGTCCTTCACACACTAGTCTGTAATGGCCAACGCTCCACGCCAACGGTTTTTTTATGGCTAATTGATTTGACTGGCGAACTTTCCGCCGTCAATAATTAGGTTTTTCACATGTTCTTTATTTTATGAATTGACTGCGGAATTTCCCGCAGTCAATAATTGTTTTCATGTTCTTATTATATTATAGTATTTTTTTCCTGATTTTAGCAGTTTCACAAGCTTTCACAAGTTTCAGCAATTTCCACAGTTATACATAAAATGTTCAGCATGTTTCAGAGATATTGCTATTACTTTTGGGAATCAGCGATTTCCGGTTCTTTCCACAATTGGCGATCTTCGGCTCGATTTTTTCCCATTGACTTATAATGGGGTTCCACTAAATTCACAGATTCTGCAGTTTTTTCCCACAGTTTCAGCAATTTCTGCAGTTTGTGCATGTTACAGCTTCCGCAACTTGTCAGTTTTAGAAAAAATGGCATTCTGCAGTTTTCCAGTTTTTTTCTACGGGCTTGGGATTCTGCCATTCAATTTTATTTGAGAATTTTCTGCATTCATTTTAATCGGCATACATTTTAATAGGAACTTCCAGGGCACATTAAGGCCTTTCAGCCATTTTCTAAACAGCTAAAGCCATTTTTCAGCAGTTTCAAAAGACTTTTAAACAGTTTTTAAGTGATTTCAGCAGTTTCAAAGACTTTAACAGTTTCAAGGATTTCAGATTTTCAAGGATTTCAGGAGTTTCAAGTTTCAACTGTTTCAGGATTTCACAGTTTCACGTTCAACAAGTTTCAGGATTTCAGGATTTTCAAGGTCTAAGCAGTTTTTCAGTTTCCAACAGTTTCAGATTTCAGGAGTTTTCAAGGTTCAACGTTTCAAAGGATTCAGGAGTTTCAAGGTTTCAGCAGTTCTAAGGCATTTCAGGAGTTCAAGGACTTCAAGCAGTTTCAAGGTTTCAACAGTTTCAAGGATTTAGGAGTTTCAAGGTTTCAACAGTTTCAAGGGATTTCAACTAGTTTCAAGGACTTCAGCAGTTCAGGTTTCAACAGTTTCAAGGATTCAGGAGTTTCAAGTTTTTAACGTTTCAAGTGATTTCAGGAGTTTCAAGGTTTCAACAGTTTCAAGGATTTCAGGCAGTTTCAGGTTTCAAGCAGTTTCAAGGATTTTCAGGAGTTTCAGGTTTCAACAGTTTTCAGGCATTTAACAGTTTCAAGGACTTCAAGCAGTTTCAAGGTTCACCCAGTTTCAACGGATTTCAGGAGTTTTCAAGGATTTCACAGTTTTCAGGATTTCAGGAGTTTCGGATTCAGGAGTTTCAAGGTTTCAACTGTTTCAAGGAATTTAACAGTTTTCAGGTTTCAACGTTTCAAGGATTCAGGAGTTTCAAGGTCTCAAGCAGTTTCAAGGATTTCAAACAGTTTCAAGGATTTCAGGAGTTTCAAGGTTTCAACAGTTTTCAATGGATTTCAGGAGTTTCAAGGTTTCAGCAGTTTTAAGGATTTCAGGAGTTTCAAGGACTTCAGCAGTTTCAAGGTTTCAACAGTTTCAAGGATTTCAGGAGTTTAGGTTTCAGACAGTTTCAAGGATTTCAACAGTTTCAAGGACTTCAGCAGTTTCAAGGTTTCACAGTTTCACAAGGATTTCAGGAGTTTCAAGGTTTTACAGTTTCAAGGATTTCGGGTTTCAAGGTTTCAACAGTTTCAAGGATTTAGGAGTTTCAAGGTTTTCAACAGTTTTCAAGGATTTCCAGGAGTTTTCAGGTTTCAACGTTTCAAGGATTTCAACAGTTTCAAGGACTGTCAGCAGTTTTTCAAGGTTTTCAACAGTTTTCAAGGATTTCCAGGAGTTTCAAGGATTTCAAAACAGTTTTCAAGGATTTCAGGAGTTTCAAGGATTTCAGGAGTTTCCAAGGTTTCCAACTGTTTCATAGGATTTCAAACAGTTTCAAGGTTTAAAGTTTCAAGGATTTTCAGGAGTTTCAAGGTATCAAGCGTTTCAAGGATTTCAACAGTTTCAAGGATTTCGGAGTTTCAAGGTTTCAACAGTTTCAAGGATTAGGAAGTTTCAAGGTTCCAGCAGTTTTTTAAGGATTTCAGGAGTTTCAGGACTTTCAGCAGTTTCAATGTTTTCACAAACTTTTCAAGGCTTGCTCAGGAGTTTTCAAGGTTTCAACAGTTTCAAGGATTTTAACAGTTTCAAGGACTTCAGCAGTTTTCAAAGGTTTTCAACAGTTTCAAGGATTCAGGAGTTTCAAGGTTTTAACAGTTTTTCAAGATTTCAGGAGTTCAAGGTTTCAACAGTTTTCAAGGATTTCAGGAGTTTCAAGGTTTCAACAGTTTCAAGGATTTCAAGGAGTTTCAAGGTTTCAACAGTTTTCAAGGATTTCAGGAGTTTCAGGTTTTCAACAGTTTCAAGGTTTCACAACAAGTTTCGAAGGGATTTTCAGGAGTTTCCAAGGATTTCAAAGTTCAAGTGATTTCAGGAGTTTCAAGGTTTGCAACAGTTTCAAGGATTTCAACAGTTTCAAGGATTTCAGGGAGTTTCAAAGGCTTCCACAGCTTTAAGGATTTCAGGGTTTCAAGGTTTCAACATTTCAAGGATTTCAGGGAGTTTCAAGGCATTTCAACAGTTTCAAGGATTTCAGAGTTTCAAGGTTTCAACAGTTTCGGATTTCAGGAGTTTCAAGGTTTCAGGAGTTTCATGGATTTTCACAGTTTCAAGGATTTCAGGAGTTTTCAAGGTTTCAAGAGTTTTTCAAGGATTTCCAACAGTTTCAAGGATTCAGGAATTTCAAGGCTTCAACGCTTATAAAGGAATTTCATGGGTTTCAAGGTTTCAACAGTTTCAAGGATTTTCATGGAGTTTCAAGGATTTCACAGTTTCAAGGATTTCAGGGGTTTCAAGGTTTCAACCAGTTTCAAGGATTTCACAGTTTAGGATTTTAGGAGTTTCAAGGTTTTACAGTGTCAAGGATTTAAGGAAGTTTTCAAGGTTTTCAATAGTTTCAAGGTCTCAACAGGTTTCAAGTTTCAACAGTTGGTCAAGGACTCAGGAGTTTCAAAGATTTCTTTCTGCCATTAGATCTGTTTCGCAGTCAGAAATCGCCATCGGCGCAGCCATTGTTCAACAGTTTCTAGTTATTTATATAGTATTTTTTTCCCTGATTTTCAGCAGTTTTCACAGCTTTCACAGTTTCAGCAATTTTTCCACAGTTATACATAAATGTTCAGCATGTTTCAGAGATTATTGCTATTACTTTTGGGAATTCAGCGATTTCCGGGTTCTTCCACAATTGGCCGATCTTCGGCCGATTTTCCCCATTGGACTTATAATGGGGCTTCCGCAAAATTCAGACAGATTCTGCAGTTTTTTCCACAGTTTCGCATTTTCCTGGCAGTTTGGTACAATGTTCAGCACTTCCGACAAACTTGTCCAGTTTTTCAGAAAAAATCGGCCTTCTGCATCTTTTCATTTTTTTTCTAACGGGCTTGGGAATTTGCCATTCATTTGTAAATTTAGATTCTGCCATTCATTTTAATAGGCCATACATTTTAATAGGACTTCAGGCACATTCAGGCCTTTTCAGCCATTTCTACAAGGGCTTAAGCCATTTTCAAGCAGTTTCAAAGACTTTAACAGTTTTAAAGATTCAACAGTTTCAAGGATTTCAGGAGTTTTTCAAGGATTTCAAGGAGTTTTTCAAGGTTTCAACAGTTTCCAAGGATTTCAGGAGTTTCAAGGTTTTCAATCTGTTTCCAAGGATTTCAGGAGTTTCAAGGTTTCAACAGTTTCAGGATTTCAGGAGTTTCAAAAGTGTTCAGGTTTCAAGGTTTTCACAGTTTTTAAGGATTTCAACAGTTTGTAAAGGACTTCAGCAGTTTCAAGCTTTCAACAGTTTCAAGGATTTAGGAGTTTAAGGACTTCAGCAGTTTGAAACCAAGGATTCAGCAGTTTCAAAGACAGTCAATCTCCATGGTGTCAGCCATGGAGATTGACCTTCAAAGCAGTTTCAGGTTTCAATAGTTTAAAGGATTTCAGGAATTTCAAGGATTTCAGCAGTTTCAAGGTTTTCAACAGTTTCAAGGATTCAGGAGCTTCAATACTACACCATTTCAACAGTTTTGTACAGTTTCTTGCAATAATATAGGGATTTTTGCGATTACAATGACAATTATGCAACTAACAGGGATGTTTTCACAATGAAACTATATAATAACTTATGGTGATTTTACAATAATGCACTTATAATACAACTTATAGGGATTTTTACATATAAAGCAGTATAATGCAACTTAATAGGGATTTTTTAGCATCGTAACGCAGTATAATGCAAACTTAATAGGGATTTGTACACTGTAAAGCAGTATAATGCAACTTACAATAGAGATTTTTGCCATGTAAAGCAGTATAATGCACTTAATTTGGGATTTTTACAATTAAAGCCAGTATAAATGCAACTTATAGGATTTTTGGCATGTAAAGCAGTATAATTACACTTAATAGGGATTTTTCACAATAAAGCACTATAATGCAATAAATTGGGATTTTCAACACTAAAAGCATCATTATGCAATCAATGAGGATTTTCACCAATAAAGCGTAATATCGCAACTTAATGGGATTTTCTACATTAGCAGTATAATTGCAACTTATAGGGATTTTTTACATGTAAAACAGTATTAGCCAACTTATAGGGGATTTTTTACATGTAAACAGTAATAATGCAGTTTTAATAGGGATTTTTACATGTAAAACAGTATTTATGAATGCAACTTAATTAGGGATTTTTACATGTAAAAATATAATGCTACTTAATAGGGATTAAAGCGTATAGAATTGCAACTTAAATAGGGATTTTTACGATGTAAAGCAGTATAATGCAACTTAATAGGGATTTAAAAACAAATGGTAAAACAGATATAATGCGTTAATAGGGATTTTTTACTGTAAACAGTAATAATGCAGTTTATAGGGATTTTTACATGTAAAAACACTATTATGCACTTAATTAGGGATTTTTACATGGTAAAGCAGTAAATGCGCAACTTAGATAGGGATTTTTCCATGTAAACAGTATATGCAACTTTAATACGGATTTTTAACATGTAAAGCAGTATAATGCAAACTTAATAGGGATTTTTTACAATGTAAAACAGTATTATGCAACTTAATAGGGATTTTTACATGTAAAACAGTATAATGCAGTTTAATAGGATTTTTACATGTTAACAACGTATTAATGCAACTTCATAGGGATTTTTTACATGTAAAACAGTATAAATGCAACTTAATAGGGGATTAAAGCAGTATAATGCAACTTAATAGGGATTTTTACATGTAAAGCAGTTAATGCAACTTAATAGGGATTAACATGTAAGCAATATTATGAATTTAATAGGGATTTTTACATGTAAAAAGTATTATGCAACTTTAATAGGGATTTTTCATGTAAAGCCGTATAATGCAACTTAATGGGATATTTACATGTAAAGCAGTATTATGCCTTAATAGGGATGTTTACATTAAACAGTATACATGCAACTTAATAGGATTTCTTAGCATGTAAAGCAGTATAATGCAACGTTAATAGGATTTTTACATGTAAAAACGTATAATGCAACTTATGGATTTTACATGTAAAACAGTATAATGCAACTTATAGGGATTTTTACTGTAAAAACAGTATAATGTCCAACTTATAGGGATTTTTTACATGTAAAACAGTATATGCAACTTAATAGGGATTTTACATGTAAAGCAGTATAATGCAACTTAATGGGATTTTCACAAACAAGACTTATTATGCAGACTAAAAGGAGATTTTTCAAATAAATGCAGTATTATACAACTAAATGGGATTTTCACAATTAAAAGCAGTATATACAATTTATAGGCGGATTTTCACAACTTCAACAGTTTCAAGGTTTCAACAGTCAAGGATTTCAGGAATTTCAAGCTTCACAGCTTTAAGGATTTCAGGAAGTTTCAAGGTCAAACAGGTTCAAGGTTCGACAGTTTTTAAGGATTTCAGGAGTTTAAGGTTTCCAACAGTTTCAAGGTTTCACAGTTTCAAGGTTTCAACAGTTTCAAGGTTTCCACAGTTCAAGATTTCACCATTTTCAAGGTTTTCAACAGTTTCCCAAGGTTTCAACAAGTTTCAAGGTTTTACACAGTTTCAAAGATTTCAGGCAGGAGTTTCAAGGTTTCAACAGTTTCAAGATTTAACAGTTTCAGATTTTACAGTTTCAAGGTTTCAACAGTTTCAAGGTTTCAACATTTCAAGGTTTCAATCAGTTTCAAGGACTTGGGCAGTTTCAAAATTTCTGCATTAGATCTGTTCCGCAGTCCAATCGCAATGGCGCAGCCTTGCACGTTTCTAGTTATTGATTGACTGCGGAACTTTCCGCTCAATTATTGGTTTTCATGTTCTTTAATATTATTAATTATTATTTTATTATTCATCTTTTTCCTGAATTTCAGCCACCTTTCAGCACTTTCAAATGCCCCTTTGTGCAATTTCTGCAAGTTATGGGGGGGATTTTTTCCCAAAAAATGGTTCCGCATTGTTGACGAGAATCCTGCTATTACTTTTCGGACTTCTGCGATTTACGGTTTTTCCGCAATCGGACGAAATAACCGACATTTTTCCCATTTGACGCAATAATGGGGCTTCCCATGCAATTCATGCCTTTCCGCATTTTTTTTCCGCAATTTCTGCAATTCTTTCTGCAATTTTGTCATGTTCAGCTTCCGCAACTTGTGGGTTTGAAAAAAAATTGGCCTTCTGCAGTTTTCCACTTTTTTTCTACGGGAATTTGAAATTTTTGCAATTGGGTGTAGTGGTCTCTCTCTGCCCCATTAGTGTGTATGGCGAATCCAGCAATGCATTTTAATAGATTATGGCTTCGCCATGTGTTTTCAGCATTTGTGCAGCTTCTGCTATTATCAAGCATTTAGGCGATTTCTACAGTTTGACCAGTTTAATGGAATTTAAAAGTTTATGCAATATAAACAATTTATGCAAATACCATTTATGATTTAACAGTTTCGCATTTTAACCAGTTTTATGCAACATACAATTTATGCATTTAAGGAATTTATGAAATTTAAAACAGTTAAGGCAGTTATATAATTTATGCAAATTAACGCATTAATGCATTTTATCAGTTTTTTTGCAATTTAACCAGTTTATGGCAACATAACAGTTTGTGCCATTTAAACTGTTCATGCATTTTACCGGTTTATGCAATTAGATTTGCAAATTAACCAATTTATGAATTTTACAGTTTTTTGCAATTTAACCAGTTTATATATCATGCATCTTAAGTTCAATGCAACATGAAAGTTATGCATTTATTACCAGATTTAATATGCCAAATAAGATTATGCAAATTAACCAATTTATGCATTTTACAGTTTTTTCTGTGCAAATTTACCTAGTTTCATGCAATTTATCCAGTTTTATGCAACCATTTGGCATTTCACCAGTTTATGAACATTTAGATTAATGCAAATTAACCAATTATGCAATTTCTGCAATTTCTGCATTCCGATTCCCTGCAGTTCCCGCAGTCAATCGATGGCTTCAGCCATTGCAGAGCATTTCTAGTTAATTATTATTAATTATTCATCTTTCTGATTTTTCAGCACTTTCAGCACTTTCATGCTTTGTGCAATTTCTGCAAGTTATGCATCAAAACGTTCCGCATGTTGAGGAGAATCTGCTATTACTTTTTGGGACTTCTGCGATTTTTTACGGTTTTTCGAATCGGGACGAAATACCGCACATTTTTTCCCATTGACGCATAATGGGCTTCCGCAAATTCATGCTTTTCCGCATTTTTTTCCCATGCAATTTCGCAATTTCTGGCAACTTGTGCATGTTCAGCTTCCGCCTTGTGGGTTTTGAGAAAAAAATCGGCCTTCTGCAGTTTTCCAGTTTTATTCTCGGGAATTTTGGAAATGTTTGCATTGGTTGTGTATGTGGCCTCTGCTCCATTAGTTGTGTAATGGCGATCCAGCAATGCATTTTATAGGATTTCTGGTCTTCCATGTGTTTCGAGCGCATATTGTGAGCTTTCTGCAACTTTCAGCATTTAAGGCGATTTCAACAGTTTGACCAGTTTATGGAATTTTAAAAGTTTCTGATACTTCACAATTTATGCAAATTAACCACTTTTATGGAATTTAACCAGTTTACGCATTTTTACCAGTTTTATGCAACATAGCAAATTTATGCATTTTAGGTTTTTAGAAATTTAAACAGTAAATGCGTTATATATTATTATGCAAATTAACAATTAAATGCATTTTAGCAGTTTTTTTTTTGCAATTTAAACCAGTTTATGCAACTAACAGTTTGTGCCATTTAACTGTTCATGCATTTTACCGGTTTATGCAAATTAAGATTATGCAAATTTAACCATTTATGCATTTTAACAGTTTTTCTGGCCAATTTACCCGTTTTAATGCTATTGTCACAGTTTATGAACATTAGATTAATGCAAATTAACCAAATTTATGCCAATTCTGCAATTTCTGCATTCGATTCCCAGCAGTTTCGCATCAATCGCATGGCGCAGCATTGCACATTTTCTAGTGTTTAAAACTGTAGCCTGCCATGATCCATCCTTCTCTGTTTAACTGCAAAAGCAGACTGGCGTGGAGTCTCGCCAAGTAAAGTCTTTGGGGATGTTCAACGGCAGTTGTGGCTCTTTGTCCCATGGACCAAATGACATTAAACCTTTTGATTGTTTTGCACAACAGATCAAATGCTAACTTAGCTATGCTGCTAGCTCAAATGCCCTAAAAGCATTACTGCATTATAGTAGTGTAGTTTATTTCTTTGGTCATACATAAATTCAGAACACATGTCACATTTTTCAAGATCTTTGTACATTACAATAAAAACTTGTTTTGGTGCTCTCTGGTACATTGCTCAACTTATTAAAGCGTTTCTACTTTATTGGCCCAAAGCGCTTATAGGAAAGGAACCGCTCCACCCCAATCACTCTCTCATTCTCATACAGTACATCATGTACACAGACACTGGGCAAGGTGGGTGGAGTGTATAGGGCTGACGATTTTGCCAAAAATCTATATTGCGATTTTTTTTTCAATCAAATATTGCGATTTTACATTCCGTTACAACTTTTTTGTTGCATATAACTAAACTGTCAGCCTAAACTGAGGACTGAAATATTTACAAACTGAACTTATAAAGTGTTTACCTTACTTTGTCCTTTATAAAAATTATTCAAAATAGTCCAGCATTGCATTTACATCATTTACATAAGCTTATACTGATTTTTTTTTTTTTTTTTTTTTTTTGGCAAATAGCCTAAATAATTTCTTGCTCTTGATTTAATTGTGTTTTATTCTGTGCCACCGCATGTTTAGTGGGCACACAGCCAGTTTTGTGGGTGGATTGGTTGCGGTTGGCTTTGCTATCGCTTGTCCGCAGCATACATATTTTTTCTCAATTTGGGGAACTTTAAGGGGCTTTGTAGTTTTCTGATGGGAAACACACCTCTGTGAGTAATAAGTGAGCAATGAAAACAGTCAAATTCATAGAATGGCTTTGATTCGCTTACATAATGAGGTCAGCTGAAGCGTAGTGGTGTATTCTGAGCCGAAAAGACAATTCCTAATATTTAAGTGTAAGTGTTGATTATTCTATTTATTAAGGTTATAAACAGCAATGAGTACGTGTTGCTGATCTGTTGTCAACGGATGAAATATCTGTAAGCCATCTCGGGTTAGAGGTGGGTTGGGGCTATATATTTCATGGTTAGCCCAGGGGCCTATGAGTAGGTTAAGTCGGCCTGGCCTGTCCTCCATAATATTTCAGGCAGTGGGGGAATTCACGCATTTAATTTGCACTTGAAGCCACGTTAGCTATTGTGGAGGGCACCTCGCCTCTGCAGTGGACGATGGAGGAAAAACAGCGATAGCTAAGAAGAAAAAAATGCCCTTTAAACGTAAATGGACGTTTCTTCACCATCCATCATTTTCTTCCGGGCTTTTATCCGGGGCTGGGTCGCGGAGGCAGCAGGTCTCACCAGAGTGCCCAACCCTCCCGATCCGACGCACACCTCCCCAGCTGTTCGGGGGGGACCCTGATGCCGGCACCAGCCAGCTCGAAGACATATCCCACCAGCGTGTCTGGGCCTCCACGAGGCCTCCTCCCCAATAGGACATGCCTGGAGCACCTCCCGAGGGAGGCGACAGGAGGCATCGCCGAACAGATGCCTAGCCACCTCAGCTGCTCCTTTTCGACGTGAAAGGACAGCGACTTTTCTTCACACAGATTTAAGTCAAAACTGCTAAATAACGTTGCACCTGAAGGATATGACCAGAAAGTAACGTCACTTCCCTGATGAGGGGTTTGGTCATTAGCTGCAGTTTCCTCCAAGTGGGGGAGCCATTCTGGCATCTGAACTGGAGCTCTCTATTAACCTCCAAGTTTCATGTTAACAGTTCGAGTGGGCGATTCAAGGATTTTTTCCCGATTCCCAAACCAGCATCGAACTTGTCAATTCAAGCTATTTTGTCTCATGTAAAGATGTGTCTTTTTTTATTTGGTGTGGGTGACGATCCTTGGCAAAATAGTGCATAGCAGAAATTGTTCCTGGGTGGTGAAAAGTTTGAGAATTGTGATTAACATTGCCTTTTCAGGTCCTGAAAACACTTTTTTGTGAGAAACCACAAATAATACATGGCCGTAATTAAAATGAAACCTTTCAATCAGTTTAAGACGGGATAAAGTAAAACAAATTAGTTTTTTTTTTGCGAGTTGGAAATTGTTACTGCTTTCTACCTAAATGGGACAATGAAATGCTGTGATGGGGGGCAACCTGACACAGAAGGTAACACACGGGAGGTTCCGTTTTAACACATGTAAAGTGTATTTCATTTGTTGCTTTGGATTATTAACAGAGTTCTGTACAAATGTCCTAAAAATCCATTCTCATGGCGGGAGAAAAGAATGGGCAAAACAAGTGTTTTCTGTACAGGCATTTACAGACGAGAGTCCAAGACAAACTGTGCAGTTAAATATAAAAACGGGATAATTCTCAAACAAAAAGACTATTTTCCAGACATAGCTCAGCAAGATTGTGTCTTGCTGCGTTTGACCCGTCGGCGAGTCTCTGTCAGGTCAGTGAGGGAAACAGGAAGTATGTTGCTGCAGTGTCCAAAATGTCCGAAATAATATCCTAGTGTTTTTTGTATGATAAGTTTTATACAAGAGACTGAAAACTCTGCTGCTGAGAAAAAATTAAACTAACAGTGAGTAAACAGTGGCAGTGAGTAAACCTTTGCGACACTGCCCTGGCCGCTGTTCCGGAGTGTGGCTTCATGAAGCTTTCAATGGGCACAAAACCACCAGCCGACCGTTAATACTTTTAATCTTGAACTTTTACAAAATGTATGGAGTAGAAGTATTTTATATCAGTTATCGCAAAAAAAAACACTGCAGTCAAGTAAACAGTCCTCAGAAACTTTAGGCACATACTTCTCTAAAAAAAAAAAAAAAAAGATGGAAACAACAGCTGGAACTATGGTACTATGTATGGGATAAATTAACATAGCCGTTAATAGCCTTCACATAAGCTTTTTAGAAACATGTAAATAGAGAATTTGGATGCAGGAAGCGTGCCTTGGTTTTTTCCTTTTCTTTCATTGACATTTTAGTTTCTTTTTAAGAGTATTATTTTAAATTTATAGGTTGAAATATTCTATCACATCTGGGTTCCTCAATTTGGCCTGCTCAAAAACCTAATTGTTTGATTTTTGTGTATTTCATTCAGTCAGGAAAAAAAATCATTTATATTTAATCTCTCTGGCAGCTTTTTTTTTTTTGAAAGAGTCATACCCAGAGGGCATTGCAGAGGAATTTTGCACTTGTGACCAAAAATAATAATAATTTTCTGACTGGATTGTCTAACACTGAGGGGGAAAGGTCTTTATGGCAGTGTTTGGTGCCTTCTCTGTGGCCAAAGATGAGGTCAATGATTTCCACATACTAAACATTGTTCCCAAATAGTTCCTTTAAACAGTGTGTCATGGAAGTTTGGATGATTTTTAGCCTCTTCTTTCATTTATTTTTTAGTCATATTGTAGTCGACACATTTTTCACTTTTGTTTTTTGTAAGTAGAAGATATTAAAGTGGAATACTAAATCCACTAGACTGTGTTAAATATGTATTCTGCAGGAAGCTGGTTGCATAATTTACTCAACGGTTTTTACAACTTGGTGTGTTTAAGTGTTTTAGCCTTGAAACTAAGGCCAACATTCATCTTGACACAACAAATGGTAAACAGCACCACAATCTGAACAATTTTTACTTCACGCTTGACACGTATTTAAGTTTTCTTATGTCTTTTTTTTTTAATCTCGATTTAATATTTTTAATTGTGCCACTATACATCATTTGTACCTGAGAAGAGAAATGGAGGAATCTCAAATGAACTCACATTTATCAGTTAGAATAAATAAGATAATGTGGTCAGTATTTTAATATTTATAATTCATCTTGGTCAATTGAACATTTCACGTAAGTCTGTGTTTTGGTGTTTAGAAGTGCAGAGGTTTTCTATGGGATTTTGCTAAAGTGGCATTTACGTGTTGACTGGAAGTAGCCTGTGATGGAATGTCCAGGATTTTGTTTTAGCTTTTGACGGAGTTTGGTGCACAGTTACTGAACTCGTCTGCTCGTTGTTTGGTGCCTTTTTTTCTGTCCCAACGTTTCTTTGTATGAAGGATTAGCTCAAATAATAAACACTTTACAGCCCCCAGCGATTACTGATGATACTCATGACATGTGTTCAGCGCGAGACGCTGCAGGTGACAGGAAAAAGAATCATTTAAGATATCAAATTGAAACTTTTGCCGAACATTACTGATATAAATATGGAAATGTATTGCAAGTTTTCTGCCCTTTTATGTTTTCATATAAAATAAGACATGTTAAATGACCATATGTGGATTATAGCTTCATTCGGGCAACCGTTTGCAGGACAACGTGGATATTCAATTTTGTGAATGAATACGCGTGGGAAATGGCTTTGTGGTGCGATGTCCGAGTTTAGTTTTGTCATTTTTAAGACTTTGACATGAAACTAGGGTGAGTAAACTATCGAAACTTTTTATGTAAAAAAGGTTGATAATCAATATGTGTTTGTTTTCAGTGACCCCAGCGGGTGGATAAGCATAGGCGCCTTTACTTTCCCATCCCGATGCTCTTTCCATGCGATCAATAGGTGCGTTCACATGAGTCCACAGCCACGCTCTAAAGAGCCTGTAGTTTAACAATTGGAGGTGGAGCAGCTGAAATGGCAATACTGTAAACTATGGTAACTTGTCGAATGCAGATTTCTTCTCGTCTTAGTTTAGGATTGCTTTTTTCTCTCTGTAATATCCTGGTTTTATTCACATGAAACACAAACTGCCACAAAAATCATCTTTCCAGCTTGGTTGTGTATTATTTTTCCTAAAGGCTTCCAAAATGGAGACAGTATCAACAAAACACAAGTTGGTTAGTATCACAGGACTTGCAGCCATAAGAATATGTGGCAGCTGTATGGAATCTAATCAGCTATGAAACTATGATCAGGGAAACATTTGAGACACTTTTACTTTTTTGGAAAATTTACCCTTCAAAAATGATTTCTCTTCCGTAGAGTTGTATTGCTGGGTTTCAGGAGAGATCGCTAGAAACACCAAGGCCAATATATACTTATACGGGTGGGCCTTCGCCGAGGGAATTAACAGAATCTTTTTTGGGAAACACATTGTTGCACTCTTTTTAGCCATTTTTTGGTGGAAATATTAACTTATTTTTCACACATAAATAAAGGAAGTCTAAATCAGCTCCATCATGGATGTTTCACAGCCAGATTGTTCAGTAGAATGCGGAAAAAATGGCAGTTCGTAGCTAGCGTAGCTAACGAACGTAGCATTAGCACGATGCTAACATGATGAATGATGATGATGATCTTTTATTTAAATAAGCGCTTTACAGACAGGTCAGAAAGCGCTTACATGAGAGCATTTACACATCACTCCATACTTGGTTGGTGGTAAACTACCCTTATAAGCTTCATGGGTCCTTGGGGAGACTGAACATGAGCCCTTGTCGCGACGGCACACATCTGCGTCAACAGTCCTCTGACCACCTCCATGCATTCACACACATGCATTCTCTGGCCTACTTGGTACAATGATTTCTCTGGTGGTAGGGGAACCGGAGTACCGGAGGCACTACGCAGACACAGGGAGAAATCAAACTCCACACAGAAAGGTCCCGTCCAGGTGGAATCGAACCTGGGACCTCTTGCTGTAAGCGAGAGCACTAACCGCGCTGCGCTAACCGTGCCGCGGTTAGAACATGGCTCATTAGGCCATCTCATCTAGCAATGCTCCCGTTATTTACGTAGAGTTGTGGGCTGTTTTGCTCCTCTCCATGGTCTTTGTATCGTTTATGTAAGTAGAAAATCTATATCAAAATTTCAGCTTTTGTTAGAAATTGTAGTTATTTGAATTACTCTAGAAGTAGTTAGGAATTTTTCTTCCCAAATTGTTTTCCCCCTTAACTTTGTTCAACAACATGACCATATATGGGTGATTCAGACGAATGCGTTGTATCTATTGGTTGTTTCAGGTTCTAGAATGTGATGATGTCAGGAGCCAGTTGTTCCTATTAACTGCATTACACTTTCACAAGTCGTATCTAAAAAGGAAACTTATGAATAACAAAAATGATCGTTAATATCACTGACTGGGTCCATGATCTCTCTGTACAACACCAAAAATCATTTAACGCCCCACACAGCATAGAACATTATCTACAAAATCAGCTAGTTAGGGCAGATGCGTAGGGGTTTGTTGATGTAGAGCCACTGCCCTCTACAACTGGCCCGCTCTACACCTGGCTTTTTAACGCACCACACTGTGTAGGGCTTACATAATAATATTCACGGAGTATAATATGTATATTAATCTGTCTTTTTAACATAAAACTAGTGACTTTTGGTAATGCTAACAATGTTACCACGGTAACCATCTGAAAGAAATGTAAATGATCTCCTTATGTTACTATGCCTTTGTACTAGAACTTACTACATGGAACTGGAAGACCATTGTTTTGTAATTGTGCTTTCTTTCTGTATGATGTACGAACACTTCAACGTGTTTTGTAAGTTATTTAGTTCTTTGTAATTAGTTTGTAGTCTGTACAAATATCATGTTTGTTTGTTAATTAGTGTACGTAATCAGTATTGCTCTGTTTTTTGGGGTATGGTCGGATTGCTGCGGGTGTGTAGGGTCTATTTTGTTTTGCTGTTGTTTCCTTGTTGCTGTTTTGTTCCTTTGTTGTTCCACTCATGTTCTCGTGAGATGATGATTTTAATTGTATGATTTTGGGGGGTGGGCGTTACAGCTCTTTGCTTTCGGGCCACTCCTTTTTTGAGTAGAGTGTTTGCTGCTCAAAATAAACAACACTAAACTACTTAAATTTACATTCCATTCCGAAACAACCAACCGACCTACTAAACCTGAAATAAAATTGATCTGAAACGCCATCCACCTCGGGCCACTGGGATGGAGGAGCGGATAGGGCACAAACCAAAACACCCATACAGTCGCTGAGCTCACTGAAGGACGGTCAGAATGTGCACCAATATAACGTCTTTTTTTTGTACCTAAAAAGTTGCATAGTGCACCTTTAAGAGAAAATTAATTGACCACTACATGAAAATTCAATGTATTCACCTGCCGTGTATCGCCTTAAAGATAGAGAGTACATTTCTGTTGCCACCATAGATTGTTAATGCAGCGTATTTTTTACCCGGTCACAAATGTGGAAGTAGGAGTTCTGAGCTCCGGCTGAAACGCACTTTAATGAACTCACGGGGTAATTCAGGACGATTGAAACTAATCTGCATAAAAACAAAATGTCCCCCGCTGAAGTATTTACATCCGACATGTTTACAGTGATGATCCACCATATGATCATTGTCCGCCACGGTATCTTAAGGCTGATTTACGGAGACTCTGTGAATCCTCCGAAGGGAAAGAGCGAGGGTCACCCCGGGCCGTCGCCAGTGTGCAGGAAGCCGGGGCCCCGTCTCGTGACCATGAGACCCGGGCGCAGAGTTTACAACCACTCTGTTGGATGCACCCGGATGACCGAGAGCTGGCTCCGCCTCTGACTCCGTCCATGAGTACGTTTCTGTCAGGGTTCGAGCGAAACGGCTGATCTCTGCACTCCGCCGTCTCCCTAAGTGTCTGCGGCAGGAGCCCTTATGTACAAGAGAGTCCCGGGACGGAGCCGCGGCGGGGCCCACGGCAGAGGGGTGGTCAGCGTATCTGGGGGGCGTACCCCTCCTTCAGAAGGCCCTCCTCGTAGTCCGTCTGACACAGGATCATGTTGTTCTTCAAAAAGAATTTATCCCCGACACAAAACCTGCAGAAAGGACGGGAGAGAGAGACGGGATAACGTGTTAGTTTGGCCAATTCAGGAGATTTGCTCCAAGCTACGGCTGATGTTCCAGCATCGGAAGGCGTCCCATGAGCAGGGTTACATTGTGTAATGTCCTTTACCCGGGGTTCTCTTTGAAAGAGCCTCATCTCATTTGTCTGTGCTTTGTCCATGTGGGCGAAAACAAACATGAAGCAGAGAAAATCATCAAATATGTACATATAATATATTTATATCTATCTATCTATCTATCTATCTATCTATCTATCTATCTATCTATCTATCTAAATGAAAAAAAGAAACAAACCATATTCATGTTTGTTTGATTTGAACAAACAACATGAATATGGTTTGTTTCTTTTTTGACCATTTGTAAACATTTTAGGAATATGACAGTTCGGTATTTTATTGTATATATTGTAAATAATTAAATATAGAATACAAAAACATCAAGAAAATACTGTAAATATGTATATGACTGTAACCATATGTATGTATAATATATATTTATATATGCACATCTTTTTTAAAAGACAGCATGTAAAGTGTGAAGCAACAAAAGGGGCAGATATTATAAGACTTGTTCTTCTCCTCTGCTCCGTTTCATTCATGCTATGTTGGATTGGCGGTCTTGTGGTGATTGCATGATGTCACTTTTGAATGAAATAAATAAATAAAATGAAAAAAAAGAAAAGAAATGATTACATTAGACTAAATAAACTGCCTGACGTGGGGTAGGACCCCTCGGGGGGTCGCGAGACACTAAGCACGGGTTCCACAGGGCATTAAAAGCATTAAAGGCCTTAAATGTCATAAAAAGTATTACTCTTTATTAAAACTGGCATTAAATCTAAATTTAATGGAAAATTAGGACATTGTTCAACAATTTTAACAGTTTATGTTGAAAACACCAAAATGGTCTAAAACATGTTCAGTTGCAGTTTTGGCTGAAATTGAGCACTTTTTTTTGCTAAAAAATGTGCCTGCTTTGTCCAATTCTTTTTCCTCTGTTTGATGAAATGTTGCAAATCCTAAGAAAGGGGGATATGTTCTTTTTTTCTGCATTTGAGGCATTCAAATGGCTTTAAAAAGCATTGATTTTGACTTGCTTCTGCGTGTTTAAACCTGCTGAGGTAGGGGTCGTGAGATATGTTTTAGACAATATTTTAATAATTAATAACAATGAATTTGATTGAACCAGTATATTATATTTTATATTGTATATTCTACTGAAATCAAGCCAATATCAAGCAAGCATTAATAAACCAGATTGAAATGTTGTGCACATGAATTCATTATAAATACTAATTATGTTTACAGTGGGGGGCCCCGAGTTTGGGGGTTGCGGTCCGAAACGTTTGGGAACCCCTGATTAAGCAACACTGGGTGTTTTTCAATACAAGGATCCTAGGCGTTGTAATGACAGTTTTAGAGTTAATTAAATTGAAGCCAGTAATACACTAATTGTGAAGGACCGTCTGGCCCGCTTAATCAATGCCCGGACCCGTCTCCTGTGCTTTATCCCGGCCAAAGCACATGCTGAGTCTCTGTTTCACACCTAAGACAATGGCCAAGACGTGTCCTGGCTCAAAGGCCTTCCTGTGGCTTGCTCTAAACATCACAAGGAGGTGATGTCTGCATGATGATGTAGGGGCGGCGACTGCCTCATGCTGTGACTCTCTCTCTCTCTCTCTCCCTCTCTCTCTCTCGTCTATATTAACGGGATCAAGAGGCTCGGGGCCTCAGAGCTAACCATAAGTTTACCTGTGTGTTGGCCCTCCGCACGTGTGTTTTACACTTTTGATAAGACAAATACTTTCAAGTTTTCCTTTATAGTGGTAAGAAATGCCACGACAGCGTCTCAAACACTTCGGTGGAATTAATGAATGTAAGTCTGCAGTTGTATTAACAATAAACAGGACCTGCTAAAGGTGTTTACTGTTTGAATTGAATTCTTTACAAATTCTTGCAGAAATGTTATTTTTTTAGTCAGGCCAAAATGTAACACTAGACAAAAACTAAATTATAGCACGTTGTCAAGATGACAATCTGCCACAGTAACACGGGGCTAACCACTCTGCTCTTTCCGATCTCTGCAGATTATAGCCTCAGTGATTGACCTCCGGGGGTGGGGTATGTCTTATCAGCGCTGCCCTTGCCCAGCCGCGGTGTTCTCCTCTGGGGTCGGCCTCCCGCTCTGGCCCCTGGCTCCGGCTCATCTCTGGAGCTCAGACGGGGCCGGTATCGATTATCTGTCCCCCAGAGGTGCACTCACGGTTGGGCAATGTCTGGTCCGAGTTCCCCCCATCATCAGAGGTCCTTTCCCGGGGCTCAGTCCGAGTCCGAGTCCTGGTAGACCAATTATCGCCTGGCTCTGGGGCCGGTTCTGCGGAGCGCCTCTCGCAACGAAACTCACAATCAACTATTCATAAAGATAGCCATCCTGGAGGCTTCTGTAGAGCATAACAGGACGGAGCAACAGCTAAAATAAATTCAAATCCCAGAGACAGGAGAAATACACTGCCGTGAACTCACTTTAAAAACAATAGTAGCAACAGAGGTGAGTACAGTCGCAACAACATCTACTCATGGACAACACCTACTTTTTGAGTATCGATACCAGCTCAAAAGTATCGATACTAATTAGGGGTGTAACAGTTCAGTTATCGCACGGTTCTGTGCATCATGGTGCAAGTGCGATATAAATAATAAGTTGGTTTTGAAAATAAAACAGCCTAAATGCCTAAAAATTTTATAATCTCTGAAATTGGCAATGCTTTATAATTTCGGCCTGGGCTCAGTAAAGGGCGTATCTCATTGCACAAACGTTGCGGAGACTGCCATGAGTGGCATTCAAATGACTCTGGAGGTTCCAAAATCTAAGCGTAAAACCAGAGAAGACCGGGCTTTTGCCGTAGCGGCTCCGAGACTCTGGAACAGCCTTCCGCTAAATGTCGAAATGGCCCAGTCCATTCATGTTTTTAAAGAGGGGTATTATGCTTTTCCAATCACATAGCACCAGTCTATAGCATACTACAATGATGACGTAACCTTCTGTTGGTCTGTATATGCAGTAAATTAAAATAACTGCCTTGAATAAAATTACTCTCTCAAAATGGCTGTACTGAACGTCTTGAAATAGGCCTCTGTCTCTTTAAGAAGCTTTCCGACACGCCCCCTTCAGCACACTGCTGTGGCATCTAAACAACACTACTGTGCGGGGAGGGGGCTCTGCTGAGCTGAGGAGCAGTGGTTGGTGGCTTGGCTGGTGACAAAAGGTCCAGAGGCGTCTCCAGGAGGTGGGGGCGTTCCTAGGAGGACTGAGGCATAGCTACACCTAAAATGGCTGCCGTCGAAGTTTTTACTGATTACTCAAAAATATGTGAATGAGCCAAGGCAACACTCCAGGCATGTGTTTAATGAGGGAATGACATAATAACATGATATAAAGCTTGAAAAAGTCGATTTTACATAATATCCCCCCTTTAAGTCGTTGTTGAAAACTCATCTTTTTGCTTTGGCCTTCAACACAAGCTGAGCAGATCCTATGTATTTTATTATTATTGTTTCATGTTGTATATTTTGTGACTGTTTTACTCTTCAATTGTATTTTATAATGTACAGCACTTTGGGCAGTTGTAGCTGTTTTTAAATGTGCTATATAAATAAAGTTGACATTGACATTCGCCGCAACATCGACTGATTGCGTGCATACTAAGGGCCTGTCTCACCGGCCTGGAGACTAGTTGGAGAATGGAGTCTCCGCATGGTCTCTGAGAGGTCTACGCAGTCTCAAGCAGTTGTGGCAAGGTTGCGAACACGATTTGTTGACCTCAACCTGTGAGACGTTTCTGTGACATCCCGGATACCAAGGAGAGCTCAAAGGATGGGTCTCTATAGGCGTTGTTCCACATAGCGCGAACCGGCCGCGCACGCCTCGATCTACGTGCACGTATCGACACTAGCCCGCAGACCTTTCTGTTTCCACCACACACACATGCATTTGTTGTGGGCGGAGCCGCATAGAGCCGCACGCTGTACAGATCGTCATTAAAAGTTTTTAGAGCCACGATGAGAACAAATGTGGACAAATGCTGTCATCTGGTGGGAGTTATGGAATCATTTAGAGGAGCCAAGCTGTATTAAAACAGAAAATAAACTGCTAAACTACGAACTATGAAGGTAAGCTACAGGTAAATGTTATGCTAACACCAGCTAAAGCTGCGCTAACAGCGGCTAAATGCTATTATCGGCAAAATCCCCTTTTAGCACAGCGGTATGATCTTGTGAAATATTAATTCCATATGACCTGCGTGTCAATAGTGAGGGCTGTCCACTCTCTCGTTGCCAATCAGAGGCCAGAGTCTGTTCACGTCACATCAGACAGGGGTAGCCCGCTTTGGCCACAGCCAGAGGTCGGGCCCAAAACCTATACCTGGTCAGACCAGTTGGCCCTGGCCTTTGTTATGGAAAAGCTCGACAAAGCGGGTGAAAGAGCCATTCGGCTGACACGCGCCTGCATGTGGAAAAGAGCCTTTTGAGATCTCCTTGGTATCTGACAGGTCTCGGAGACATTGCAGGGAAACACAGAAATGTCTCACAGGTTGAAGACAACAAGTAGTGTTCGCGACACAACTGCCTGAGACCATGGAGACCGCTCAGAGACCATGCAGAGACCACATGGAGATTTCGTCTTTAGCTGAAATCACACCTGTTTCACCGAGACTACCTGGACCCGTATCTCCAGGGACGTCTCGGACCCGAGTCTCCAACTAGTCTCCAGGCCGGTGAGATAGGCCCTTAAGCCAAACAAAACAGAAAAACAAAATTGTAGTGCTCTAAAGCAGTGGTTCTTAACTGTTATGGCGTCGGGACACACAATTACCCTGGGATGACAAGCTGCAACCTAAATACGACTTATACTTCTACAATATAATGTAAAATACTGCCTTTTCCTTAAAAAAAATGTTGTTGAATAAGCATTAAAAAAGCCCAAAAAGCATCATTTTAACAGACTCAAGTAGCGATGCTATACTACTATATGGATACGTCCTTTGCATAGACGGCAGTTAAAACACTCACAGAGCGGCATGTTTGATTTGAGGCCAGTGTTTGGGCTGTTCCTGGACAACATTCTGCTTATACTGTTTGGAAACAAATCTTTGAGGCGGATTATGACTGTTGAATATTTCTATATATGTTTTTATCATAATAGGCTTTAATGATTATGAAACTGTGTTGATTGTAATCTGTGCTTTAAGGTTCATTTTGAATTGGGCTGACATTTTGCTGTATCGTTGTCTCTATTCTGATATCCACTGGGGGGCAGTGTGTTTATAATGCGGAGTCAGGTCGCGCAGCAGAAGAAGCATTCCAAGGACACTGATTGGTTCTTCAACAAGGCGCCGCCTACTTCCTGTGTTTATAAAAGGCCAAGGCACGGAGCCGCCCCCTCTCTCTCTCTTCACTCCATTCCTGGCTGGCCACTGGACATCACCATGTAGCCTTTTGCATAGCTTTTGTTTTAGATTGTAAATTCAGGGAATAAAATAATGATTTTGATTTTAATAGAACGAGTCTCCATCTTCTCTCCATATTAAAGAACACAACATGACCAAGACTGGATCTTGCGCATTTGTCTGCGCTTCTGACGGTGCGCGGTGCACTGGATCTGTCACTCACCACAGCCTGGTCATCAGCAGGGGAAACCATTACGACACTACACTTATTTCATGTGTTTTTGCAAGTCTTGAGTGTCTGCAACCTTCAGTCTAGCGGTTAGAGATGATGACACACATGCGCTCTGTTTGCTTATAAATGAAAAAATATAGGCTAAAACCGGCACCATCACTTTAGTACGATGCATATTGTCAGATTGCATTGTGGTACGGTGCCTAGTCACACCTACAGAATGTAAAATTAAGAAGGGACTAAATGTGGCCGACTTCTTCCTGAAACCATAAGGAAACGGCGGCTGGCTCCGGGAGTTTCTGGCTCCTATGGACTCTCCATTTACACTTTTTTGCCCCTCTTTAAGTCATTCTTGAACACCGGCTTGTCATTCTTTGTCCTATTCTAAATTATTGAGCTGGCTCCAAAAACCCAGCCAAATTGCAGCTACCCCGCGCTGAACGCTATGTGGGAAGCCTCGCTCTCTCAGTCCATTCTTAACTTTACAGTCTATGGTTACATGGCAGCAATCATAGACAAAAAAGAGCGACTTTACTCCTTGCTCTGTGCCAAAGCACCCCACAGAAGCAAAGTATTGGACAGACACATCTATATCAGGGGTGGTTCGTGTGATCATGAGGCCGAAAGAATAAAGGATAAAAATAAAGAGCGATCTGACGCACAAGATGCAGAGATGGTTGTTCTGCGCAGGAGCTGATGACCCGAGCATTGAAAACACACGGGTATACGATGGTTCATTTTGTGGATGATTGATTCAAATAGGCTAATATAAAGACCATGGGGAAGCCACAAAAATACTGTAATATAAATAAATCAAAGCTATGGAGAGAAAAGGGCACTTGGGGGGTACGGAATGTGCTCCCTCCAGTCCGCTTTAATGAGAGTTGGACACAAACATCAGACACACTGACCGCTGGTTACAGAGCTGACAGGCGAAGCAGTCCAGGTGGTAGACGTTCTCCTTTGCTCTCATGACCATCTCGAAGGCTGGGATGAGTTTACTGCAGGCCGCGCAGTTCCCCGTCACTCCGAATAACCTGCGGATAACGAGTAACGATTAACGGCACGCTAAGATATCCCCGATGAACACTCCCCGGGCTCACAACGCCTCTGTGCGGAGAGGCATGACTATCCCGTTCATTTAGTGAATATTCTGTCAGACAGTGGATACAGCAGGGTCCTGTCGTGGAGCTACAGGCAGAAGATAAGGAGCGCCATCAACAGTGAGTCTGTCTTCAAGGTAAAGCTGACCTTTAGTCATAGCTTCTTTTCTTTGAGAGTGTTTGAGAGTGCAGACTCTACTTTCTGAGGAGGCTTGCCTCTTTTAAGGTCTGTAAGAAAGTGCTCAAACTGTTCTACCAGGCAGTAGTGGCTAGTGCTCTTTTCTAAGGTGTTGTGTGTTGGGGTTGAAACATTAGGCAGAGGGACACTCAGAGACTGGACAAACTAATCAGAAGGCTTCCTCTGTGATTGGGGCCGATCAGGACTCTGTAGTGTCGATCTCGGGAGAGAACACTGGAGAAGCTGCTCTCTGTGATAGACAACAGCGACTACCCCCTGCATGAGCTGGTGATGAGGCAGAGGAGCTCCTTCAGTGAGAGGCTGCTCTCGCTCTACTGCTCAAAGGATAGGCTCAGGAAGGCAAGGCAAGGCAAGGCAAGGCAATTTTATTTATACCGCGCATTTCCTACACAAGGCAACTCAATGCGCCTTTCTTCTTTCTTGCCCAGAGCGATCAGGCTGTATAACAAATCCGTGGGTGGGAGGGACTAAATGGGAATGATGGTTTTATAGTACTTTTATACTTATTCTCTGCATTGTTCTATTTATTGAATTTTTTCTAGCTTGTGACTTGTTTGTGCAGCTGATAAACTGAATTTCCTTCGGGATTAATAAAGTATATCGTATCGTATTAATATCACCACAGTGGATGCTGTAACAGGTTCACACAGACTTCTTTAATAGATCGGACGTGACGCTCGTTGATATGGCAAATGTGGTGGCCATCTTGTGATTGGCCGCTGAGGCTAATGCTAATGGAAACACGTTTTTCGTTGATACAACGTCTGAACTTGAGACGCATGGGCTGTGTCCGAATGTCCACCCTAGTCCCTAACCCCTCATTCACTACATAGGCCCGCACTATATAGTAGACTATACAGTGCAATGATTCTGTTGGTGATTCGGACAGAAGCCTCTACTTTCTCCTCGCTGTGTGATGTCACACATGTGCGGAGAAAGTAGGTCAACCCGGTGTTAAAAATTAAAAAAAGTAACAACCAACAAAAATAAAAATAAAAAAGTCATTATTATTTTAATGTATGTCGAACATCAATATGCATTGTTAAAAACCTCTTGCCATATGTCACCTTTGGTTGTTTTAAATATATACAGTAGTATCCATACCCTGTATATATAATTGAAATTTTATTTGAAAGACACACACTAAGTGACACACAATCGTGAAGTGAAATGTATACATGATTATGAACTTTTTTTTTATAAATAAAAAACTGTGGGGTGTGCAAAAGTATCTATAGCCCCTTGAGTTAATACTTTGTGGAACAGCCTTTTGCTGCAGTTACAGCTGCAAGTCTGTTGGGGTTTGTCTCTACCAGTCCTGCACATCTTGAGACTGGATTTTTTACCCATTCTTCTTTGCAAAACAGCTGAAGCTCAGTTAGATTAGATATAGAGCGCTTATGAACCGCAGTTTTCAGATCTTTCCACAGATTCTCGATTGGATTTAGGTCTGATCTTTGACTTGGCTTTCTAACACATGGATATTTTTAGTTTTCAACCATTCCATTGTTGCCCTGACTTTATGTTTAGGGTCGTTGTCTTGCTGGAAGGTGAATTTCCGCTATAGTTTCAAGTCTTCTGCAGACTCCAACATGTTTTTGTCCAAGATTGCCCTGTGTTTGGTCCCATCCATCTTCCCATCAACTCGAACCATCTTCCCTGTCCCTTCCGAAGAAAAGCACCCCCAGAGCATGATGCTACCACCGCCATGTTTGACTGTGGGGATGGTGTTTTCAGGGGGGGTGCAGTGTTACTTTTACGCCAAACACAGCGTTTTGGATTTATTATTTATTTATTATTTATCATTTTGGTCTCATCTGACCAAAGCACCTTCTTCCACATGTTTGCTGTATCCTCCATGTGGCTTCTGGCAAACGGCAAACAGGACTTCTTATGGTTTTCTTTAAAAATGCCACTCTGCCATGCAGCCCAGTTTCGTGCAGTGTAGGACTAATAGTTGTTCTGTGTAAGGCAAGGCAAGGCAAGTTTATTTGTAGAGCACAATTCATACACGAGGCAATTCAAAGTGCTTCACAGTTGCAGAAAAAATTACAAGAAAACAGTTAAAATCAATCAATAAAACAACAACACAAAGTTAATCAATTACAGTAAAAGTCAAGAGTGCAGATAAAATACTTTCAGTTTTCATATGCACGGGTAAAAAGAGCTGTTTTCAGCCTGGATTTGAACATTGTCAGAGTTGAGGCCTGTCTCACATCCTCATGAAGACTGTTCCAGATTTTAGCTGCATGAAACTGAAACGCAGCCTCACCGTGTTTATTATTGACTCTGGGAACCACCAGGAGACCCCTCCCTGAAGTTCTCAGGGCCCGAGATGGTTCATACGGCTCTAACATGTCAGAGATGTACTTTGGTGCTAAACCATGAAAAGACTTGTACACAAGCAGAGCTGTGTACAGTTTCCCCCACCTGAGCTGTAGCTCTCTGCAGTTCATCCAGGGTCATCATAGGCTTCTTGGTAACAGCTCTGGTCAGTGCGGTCCTTGTTCGGTCAGTAAGTTTAGGAGAACAGCCGGGTCTTGGTAGGTTTGCAGTGATGTCATACTCTTTCCATTCCTGGATGATGTATTTAACTGTACTTTGAGAGATGTTCAAAGCTTTGGAAATCTTTTTATAACCTAACCCAGCTTTATACTTCTCAATAACGTTATCCCGGACCTGTCTGGTGTGTTATTGGACTTCATGAAGCTGTCTGCTCCCCAATAGTCTCTTAACAGACCTCTGAGACCATCACAGAGCAGCTGTATTTGAAGTGAGATTAGATTACACACAGGTAGACTCTATTTAGTCATTAGGTCAACATGTGATCATTGAGAAATAATCATTCAACTTCTGAAGGCAACTGGTTGCACTAAAATGAAAGGGGTATAGATACTTTTGCACATCCCACTTGTATCATAAAAAAAATTCAAAATCATGTATGAATTTCATTTCACTTCACGTCACGATTGTGCGTCACTTAGAGTGTGTGATTCATGTAAAATTTCAACTCAATATATTTATGTTTGTAATCCATAGCGTGGTAAAATGTTGAAAAGTTAAAGGGTACAGATACTTTTTCAACCCACTGTAAAAAGACATAGGACCCTAACTCTAACCCTAACCTTAAGGGTCTTATGTCTTATTACAAAAGGTACCTCCAAAGTACTAATACACATTATTCCATTGTGTATGTACAAGTTATTATAGATTGTTACAAAGCAGATTACATTGTACTAAGTTAGGTACGATGTAGTAGTGTAAAATATAGTGTAACCCACTTAAGTTACCATTTGATGTTACCTGTATTGCAGTATTAGAGCACCAAATCTGATATGTAAATAAGACAATGCTCCGAGAGTATAAAATGACTCTTCTCCTGATCCACTTTTGCATGTGCCACTCGCTTTGTACAAGAGCAAACGCTTATAAATGACCCCTTAGTGTAGTCACTGTCTCAAGTTAACTAGCTACGTAAATATTGGTCAATTTCTGTCTATTTTGTATAATTTCTTTTTTGAGCCTGAGCCTGAGGGGAGCAATATCAACATACCATTTTATTTCCTTCCGTGACTTAAAGGGGGGGTATTATGTAAAATCGACTTTTTCAAGCATTATATCATGTTATTATGTCATTCCCTCATTAAACACATGCCTGGAGTGTTGCTTGGCTCATTCACATATTTTGAGTAATCAGTAAAAACTTAGACGGCAGCCATTTTAGGTGTAGCTATGCCTCAGTCCTCCTAGGAACGCCCCCACCTCCTGGAGACGCCTCTGGACCTTTTGTCACCAGCCAAGCCACCAACCACTGCTCCTCAGCTCAGCAGAGCCCCCTCCCCGCACAGTAGTGTTGTTTAGATGCCACAGCAGTGTGCTGAAGGGGCGTGTCGGAAAGCTTCTTAAAGAGACAGAGGCCTATTTCAAGACGTTGAGTACAGCCATTTTGAGAGAGTAATTTTATTCAAGGCAGTTATTTTAATTTATTATACGGCCCTTCACAATGCAAGTAGAACGCTCCATTGATTTGAATGTGATTTCCCAACGTTCTACCGGTCATTATTTTTTGATAGAAGACCTCTGAAAAAAATAATGACCGCTGCCTATGGCAACGGAGTTCGTGCTTGTAATACAGGTCTTTCATATCACTCCGCGAGTAGTAGTAGCGGACAGGCGGACACTATCTCTGTCCCCGTCCCTGCGAGAGAAGTTGAGGGAATCACTCGTGAAGTTAACGGGAGTCCGACGTTCAACTTACTCAGAGATTCACCACCATTCCTCCTCTCCAACTGCACCTTCAACTAAGTAGCTAGGCTAGCAATAAGTAGCTAGCTGTGCTGCTACTAGCCTCGCCACACTGCCTGGAATCAACAAACGTTGCCAAGCAACGCGCAAACTTTTGGGAACTATTTGCCGCGGAAATCATTAAATAAACCTTTCTGTCTTCATAAAAGTGTATGAAGTTTATTTGTGTGTGTACAGTTGGCAAACAGCCGTATAATAAGCGGGATAATGTATAGAACGCCGGTCATTATCGGTAAAATAAGTACCTTCAGGGCGAACTGGACCCCTCCGCTGCGCGTCGGATCCAGTTCGCCCTGTCGGTACTTATTTTACCGATAATGACCGGCGTTCTATACATTATCCCTTACTTACTGCATATACAGACCAACAGAAGGTTATGTCATCATTGTAGTATGCTATAGACTGGTGCTATGTGATTGAAAAAAGCATAATACCCCCTCTTTAAAGTGCATATGACACATTAGACACATAGTTAACACAATTATATTTAAGATTTTGCTAAAGATTGTACCCAGATTTCTTTAGTTTGACCATTTTCGTGATGTTTATAGTTTCACTTCCTTATTGGCCACTGACAGGAAGTGACATAGAAGAAGGTAAAATATTTTAAACTGTTGCCGTGCCGACCATGTTAAGTCAATGGGAAATGAATGAGTCAAACTGCTATGGAATGTTACCCTCTTCTATGTCACTTCCTGTCAGCAGCTTAAAAATTCAAATAAGCATAACTTTTCTGGCCAACATTTCTTCATTGAAATTGAAATAAAATGATAATTATGCAACTGATGTTATCCATCTAAATAAGTCATATTTTCAAAAGCATAAGAACCTGTCATATGCACTTTAAGAATAGATACACTTTGTTTAATGTAATGTAATTAAATGTAATACAACTGTAAAAAGGTCAACTGTTTGTATACAGTGCCTTGCGAAAGTATTCGGCCCCCTTGAACTTTTCGACCTTTTGCCACATTTCAGGCATCAAACATAAAGATATAAAACTGTAATTTTTTTGTGAAGAATCAACAACAAGTGGGACACAATCATGAAGTGGAACGAAATTTATTGGATATTTCAAATAAAAAACTGAAAAATTGGGCGTGCAAAATTATTCAGCCCCTTTACTTTCAGTGCAGCAAACTCTCTCCAGAAGTTCAGTGAGGATCTCTGAATGATCCAATGTTGACCTAAATGACTAATGATGATAAATAGAATCCACCTGTGTGTAAGCAAGTCTCCGTATAAATGCACCTGCTCTGTGATAGTCTCAGAAGTCAGTTTAAAGCACAGAGAGCATCATGAAGAACAAGGAACACACCAGGCAGGTCCGAGATAAAGTTATTGAGAAGTATAAAGCTGGGTTAGGTTATAAAATCATTTCCAAAGCTTTGAACATCTCTCAAAGTACAGTTAAATACACCATCCAGGAATAGAAAGAGTGTGGCATCACTGCAAACCTACCAAGACTCGGCCGTCCTCCTAAACTTACTGACCGAACAAGGACCGCACTGACCAGAGCTGTTACCAAGAAGCCTATGATGACCCTGGATGAACTGCAGAGAGCTACAGCTCAGGTGGGGGAAACTGTACACAGGACAACTATTAGTCGTACACTGCACAGATCCGGCCTTATGGCAGACAGTCCTGA
The DNA here is from genome assembly GCA_007210695.1 of Neogobius melanostomus. NCBI lineage: Eukaryota > Metazoa > Chordata > Actinopteri > Gobiiformes > Gobiidae > Neogobius > Neogobius melanostomus. Next base: position 174,611 of record VHKM01000421.1, read on the forward strand.
CACACAATTCTGACACACAATGTTAAATATGAAATATTTCAGATCTAACAATAAGGTGAAACTGAGTCTTTTGGCTTAATTTTTTAACACAATACACAACTATACAATCAAGTTTAACAGATAATTTTCTAAATAATTGGAGTTTGGGGGTACTTTGAGTAGAAATAAGCGACTAAAGGGGTACATGAGACATAGAAGGTTGGGAACCACTGGGTCACACCCTTCACAGTTCTCTCTTCATAATTGATCGTTTGCAAATTCTCATTCATTTCACACCCAAAAGTCTAAGTACGTTTCTTCTATGAAATGTTCACACACATTATTCCAAACTGTGAATGAGTTCTGTTTTGAAGAAGTAACAAAAGAAAAGAAAAATGGATTTTGCTGAATATGTCTCCTTTAGATTATCCATATGGAATGTTCCCTCTTTTCCAGAATCCCGAGGGTTTTTGACTCCAGCATCGTGCACTCCACTGCCAACAAACCAATGTTTATGCAAAATGTGGTGGATTTAATCTCCGGGTGACAGCGACACCGCAGAAACACCTCCTCGTTCCCGATGATTGATCAGTCTTCGGCCTAAGAGCGGATTCACTCATTTCAGATATTCATGAGTCTGACCCGAACGCCGGGGTCAAAACGCCCACGAACCCGCCGAGCTTTAATTAAAAAGACAACGGACTCACTACCCGCGAGGCTGAGCGGCGCGCGCTCCCCGTGATTGGGGTCGCAGAGGCTAATGCGCTTTTAAAAGGGCGTTGGGATACGTGCTCCGAGCTGCGACGCAGGGAAATTAGCTTCGTTTGTAATTAAAATATCACAGCATTTAACGCGGCGGGATCAAGTAGGACAAGTGATCAAAATGTGCCCAGTTAAGGTTTATTGGACGCTTCGTGCCAGGATTCTGGATCATTCTGCGGCATTTCCATGAGAAATCAGGACAATATCTGTGACAAGGCCCATTTTCTGCTGTTTTCCAGTCCTGCGTAGAGTAACCAAAATATTTACTAAAGGGTAATGTTACTGTAAAGTGCACACAGCATGCATCTGGGGCTTAAAAACATTATTTGGGGCACCTGAGCATTGTTATTTACAGTTTATAAATTGAAAGAATGCAAGGAGGATAAGAGTGTTACTCAGAAACACAGGGGCCAGGGCTGGTGAGCAGTATTTTTTCTGCAGCTCCCCCCACAGGCAGCAGGGGAATGACCAATCCAATTCAGAAGAATGAGTTGCATGAAACACAAACTACATCTATTCATCTGTCACATGAAGCTTTTCTCCACACAACGTTAACAAGAGTTAACTCACTAAAATATTACTCAAGTAGAAGTAAAATAGGGTGACCAGATGTTCTTATTTTTAGGCCCAAAAAAAAAAACGAATTTACCCCACAATGTTTGGAATGTTGACTTGACTTGTTGGCAGCTTTGGGGAAAGCAAGTGGTTACGAGTTTTTAGACACAGATCACACCGTTGTGAGCCTCTTCTGTGTGCCTTTAGATAATAAAGACTTGCATTATGGCTTCTTAAAGGAATAGAATCCACAAGTCTATTTTTGCCGGAGACCGGAGCCCCAACGGATCAAGCTGACAGAAAAACACGAGCCAAACAGGAAGTCAGGTCACGTGAGAAAAGAAGAACCGGTGTATTTCAAAATAAAATCTGTCCGCTCACTACTTATTTGGTCTTGTTTACCGCCTGTACACCCGTGTAACATTTGTAAACATTTGTCCATTACCAGTGACACAGGGGCACTAGTGTGTTTAAAGCATCCACTTCACTGGGGAGAGTCGTTGTACTGGCAAATACGGCTTTTGTTTACAAAAACTACCTATATATGGGGCGACTTATCACGTGAACTCGCACCAAGAGCGAAACTCACGTGCACTTCTGTTCTCGCGAGGGCCGTTTCTGTGCCTGAAGCAGCATCTGGCGCCGGAGCTGGCCACAGGTGAGTGGTAGTTTGGGGCAAACCCGGACCGGATCAGGACCGAACCCGGACCGTACCCGAACTGTGAGCCGGGAATTTGACAAGAACTAAGAAAAGTCACCCCACCATAAAGCTGCTGACTGCCTGAAAATGAGGGCATGTCGGGGAAATCAGGACGTCCGGTCACCCTAGTTGGGTTGTGCGATCTTTCTCAGATGTTGGTACTTAAGGCTCAAAGAGAGGACGATCGGCATCACAACTGTTTTGTGTTGATTGGTTGATTGATTTTTGGATTTGTAACTGAGCTTCTATCTGTTTATGGAGCCTAATTCTCTTCCCTTGCCGCTAGAATTTTTTACACTTTTAATAGACACTTTTTAAAATTATTTTTTCTTCATTATGGCTAAGTACGGATGTTTGACAGATGTTCTTTCTTTCTTTCCTTCTTTCTTTCTTTCTTTAAAAAAAAAGAAAAATGATTTTGGTTTTTGGGCTGCAGTGTTTTGTGGCTGCCACACAGACTGGGGTTTGTTTCCTGAAGAGCTGGATATAACTGCCACGCCTGAGTCAGAGCCCCCACCCACAGTCTCAACCCAGCAACTACTCACTGTTAATAAGTTCTTTAATAATCACAGCTTGTGCAGTGGTGCGGTCCTTACTAGTGAAGGTTGAGTAATCAGTGCGCCATGTGAACGTCTTTAAACGCATCAAAACACAGGAGAATGCTTTTGTTTGAAGTGAAGCCAATGTTTCACTTTGTCGCTTACTTTTGGTCGTCCCGGTCTGGTCACCCGAAGCAAAAAGTACTGTATGATAAAACCACTCGAAGTGCTTTATAAAATCACTCAAGAACATGCACTTTAGTAAATGAGTACAAATCTGAGTCTCAGGAAATGTGAGTTGTGCGTTTTTTGGTGATTTGCCCTTGTGCCTGAACGTCCTCCAGACCATCTGCAGGACGGGACTAAAATAGAGGAAGTGACCTGGATCTTTCACAATAAGAGCCTGTGATAAACGACACACGGGCTCCCAGGGGCTCTCTGTAGCAGTACCAGTAGTAGAGTAGTAGTAGTAGTCATGGTAACTTGAAGAACTTTTTGAGTGTGACCAGTGCTGGACTCAATTGGCTTATGGGATGGCACTTTGGTCCCTATGCTAAAGGAGGTATGAGAGGAAGCATTGAGGCTCCTTTCCCTAACTCCTTCCTCACTGACAGACCTATTCGGACTCTTCTTGTCATGGCGGCATCTGGTTTTGCTTTAGACCTATTGCCATTTGCTCGACTTGGATGTACCCTTGGATTCCCACCCCTCGTGGCAGTAGCGTCTTACCGCAGATAGTCTCTCCGGCAGAGGATGAGGTTGGCCTTCGTGTACAGCGTGGACCCGACCTCCCCGAGCCGGCAGTCGCAGCAGGCGCACTTCAGGCAGTCTTCGTGCCAGAACTTGTCCAGGGCCTTGAGGAGGAAGCGGTCCTTGATCTTTCGGTTACAGCCGGCGCAGCCCTTGGGCTTGGTGTCCGGCTGCACCGACAGCATCTGGATTCCTGCGGCACAGAGACAAAAACACGTTTTCACTCACGTACAGGCAACACTGGGACAATGCCTGGCCCGAGGACGCAAAGGCAGGATGTCACCTGTCTAACCCTCGTCCATCGAATACACTCTTGAAACTATGCACCTGTCTGGTACTGGTATAGGATATCGGCGCCATTGTTGTAGGAACCAATAACATAATAACAGCCAATAACATTATGAATTTGGCCAGTTGAAAATGTAAATAAATCACGTAATAACGATTTACCGGCCAATAATGTAATAATTATTACGTTATTGGCTGGTTCTTATATTATTGGCCTGACAAGATGAAAATTGTTCACAAATTTGAATTTATTTTCAAAATAATAAAATAATATTTTATTTTTATTTGTATCATTATTCTATTATCGTTGTACCAAACTGTGTTTTAGTCAGCGGTGGAAGAAGTCCTCAGATACTAGGGCTGAAAGATTTATCGTTATTGTATCGATATCGAGATGTGAACATACAAAATATTAAAACTGAAAAAGCAAGATATAAATGATACAGATTTTCATCAATAAAACTCCACTCTTTGTGGTTTTCACCTAACCCATAGTTATATCGTATCGTATCGATATCGAGATATCTGGCATGAATATCGAGATATGAAATTTTGTCCATATCGTTCAGCCCTATCAGATACACGATGCAGCAGCAAAGAACGCACCCATCAGCCACTTGGACCAACCACCAACCACTCTCTCACATGCTCCACATTCAGACAGGTGAGTGAAGTGCCTTGCCCAAGGACACAGCGAGGTCACGCACTTGTGGGAGCATGGATTGGAACCGGCAACCTTTATAAAATGCCTTTACCTTGTGTGGTCAGATGCCGATGAGCAGCGAGAAGTTACATCCAGCAAAAAAAGATTGTGATAAAAACAGACAAAAAGCCGTAAAATACAAAAGCTGATGAAAAACCATCACAAAAATATGTTTAATATGTTTAACGTGTTTGTTTTAAAATAAATTATAATGGAAGTATCATTACATTATTGGCTGAATTTATTACATTTGTGAACGATTTTTATCTTGTAATAACCAGTCAATAATGTTATCGGCCGGTCAACTGTTATTACATTTTTGGCTGTTATTACATTATCGGTTCCAACAATCCTGGAAGAAATACGCTGTGGCTACAAATACCCGATACTGAAGCAATACCTGTTTTGGTTCTCATCATTTTAAAAACACAACTTTCACCAACTAAATGTCAGTGAATATGGACATGCTGTTCCTCAGTTTGAACCTGAGAATTCAGTCGCTGAGTTAGTTTTAACTATTGAACGTATGATTCCACTGCTGGAATCATACACTAACATACCAAGTGTTTGTATTTTAGTTTGATTTGACAAACATCACAAACAGTGATTACACAATTCTAAAGCCTTTTTTATGTAGCAGGTGTTCGTGAGCATTTAGCAGGGGTTCTGTTTAAAATGTAAAACAGAGTAGGATTTTATTTATTGTCAAAGTTTTTTTCCAGAAAATGTTTGAATTTGAAAGTATTGTAGCTTAGTTTTGAATACAACACTACTAAATACTGAAGAATGTAAGTTTAAGTTTAGTTTAGTCCCTTTGTTGAAATATTAGCAGAGTCTTGAAGGTAGGGGGTAAATTAACAACTCAAGGGGTACATGAGACAAAATAGGTTGGGAATGTGAACCATGGTTTACATTATACCATGAAGAAGTGGGACGTTAGAAATGTATTGGTAAAGTTAAGAATACATACATATGACATAAGGCATATGTAACTATTTCAAATGGCTCCCCCCAAAAATAACATTCTAACATTCGATCACAAGCAGCGGCCCACACAGACCGAGCAGCTGAGCTTTACAGGGGCTTGTGTGCTTTTTGTGATTTCTTTGGTTTTGTGCACGCGGCGGGGGTTGGGGGGGGGGAGGAGGCGGGGCGCGCCGGGGGTGTGAGGAGTGGGAGGGTTCCCGGCTCATTGTTAAAGCCGCCGCTGCTCTTTTCTCCAGCGCCTCGGAGTTAAACCTTTGACAATGTGGCGGAGATTAGTATTCCCCGGGCGTTATCCCTACCCCCTCCCACACACACACACACACACACACACACACACACACACACACACACACACACACACACACACACACGACCTCACCACTCGGCAGCTGGACGCGTCAGATGGAAACGCTCTCCTGTTTATAGTGATTCTCTATGATTTCTGTCACTGTTCGGTCTGTTTTATGGATCAACACAAGTGCCGAGGGAAGAACATCACATCCATACAGTCCTTTGTTAAAGTTCAACGGGCCTAAAGAGTATAAAAACAAAAACAATACTCCAGTTTATATCAGCCCACTTAACAGTTCGAGGCCAAGAAATGAACCGTCCAAAAGACAAGAACCAGAGTCACTAACACACGCTTTTTCCACCAGAAGTTCATCTGCCCTTGTGGAGCGTTTTGACTTTGACCTCCATCTCAGATATGACATACTGTACATCAGGGCGTAGACAAGTTTGCTTGGCGGAGGGCCGATCTTACAAAGACCATAAAGGGCCGAACCTGCCAATTTGAACCACATCACTTTCCACAAACGCTGTAATGTTGTCATTGGTAATCTATCTGTTAAGAAATTAAGTTGAGACACTCCAGGTGAACAGGGAAAAAAGGAATAATTTAGTGATACCAATTTCCGCCGTAGATTATTCACATAAATATAATGTCATTTTATGTTTTCATGTAAAAATAACACATTTTATGCCTAAATATTGTCAAAATTGCCTATATATTTTCAGCGACAAGATCTAAATAATGGATAGACCGACGTTTACATTGATTGTATTATATTGTTTTATATTAGTTACTAAGATTTTTCAGAGCGGATTATGGATCGTGTTTAGTTAATGGATAAGATAGTCAGAAGTGTGTTCAAAGTTCAATAAATCAGGTTAGGAATTAGATATTAAATAGGGCCGGGACTTTTTCCGATTAATTGCGATTAATTAATTACATGAGGTTTAGTGCGATTAAAAATATGAATCGAAATTAATCACACTTTGCTTTCCACACTTCAGTTTCCTTTTTTCCTGCAGACGCACAATTAATGGCAATATTGCACTGGTCTGTTGGACTTGGTTGAACAAAAATAAACAATATTTTGTTGCTTAAGCTTATGTATTCAGTCATTATTCAATGGTACACTAAAAATCCTTATGAAAAAACTTACTTCTCACTGTTCTCAGGTCAAATATTTATATGCGATTAATTTTGATTAATTAATTACAAAGCCTCTAATTAATTAGATTAATTTTTTTAATCGAGTCCCGGCCCTAATATTAAAATATCCCTCTGATAAAACCTTGATAATATTGTTAAGCCTAAGACTGTAAAGTGTGGAGTCTGTAGGAGCTAAAGTGGTGAGGTTGTTACGTGAGTGGAGCAAAATCGGCCCTGGAGTTCTGTAACGTGTTCACATTCGTACGGGCGGCTCCCAGGAAGGAAATGACCATATTTGGACTCTAGCGTCACCTCGAGCTCAAGTGGATGTAAAAAAGGTCAATATTTTGCGGCGCGATGTAGATACTTCCTGGATATCACCGCCTCGCTAGCGACAAAACGTCATAAAATAAGCATCGGACAGAGTAAGTTTTGTCATTATTATACTCTGACATGAAGATGTTAAGGGAGAAAACTAAATCTCCGCTTTGACCACTGTGTGAAAAATCGATGTTTTCACCTGCCGTGTCTCGCCTTAAAGTGCATATGACAGATTTTAATGCTCTTGAAAATATGACTTATTTAGATGGATTACATCAGTTGCATAGTTATCATTTTTTCAGTGAAGAAGCAATTTTACTGAAGAAATGTTGGGCAGAAAAGTTATTTTATTTGAATTTTTAAGCTGTTGACAGGAAGTGACATAAAAGAAGGTAACATTCCATAGCAGTTTGACTCATTCATTTCCCATACGTTTTTTAAGTGGTGATGTCACAGCTCTACTTCCGGGTCCGCAAATGTGCGAGAAACTACAAAAAACTCTTTAATACCACAATCAATATTTCTGAAACTCAACAGAGAGTTACTGAACATACTTATTTCTCAGGCCCATCAGCCAAACATGCTGTACCTACTGCTATAAAAGTAATATTTACCAAAATCGCTACATCCGGGTTAGCGCGAAAAATGCTAACGGCGCAGCAGCCCCGCTAACCCGGAAGTAGCGACTTTAGTAAATATTACTTTATTAGCAGTAGCTGCGGCATTTTTGGCTAATGAGTCTGAGAAATAAGTAGCTTCAGTAACTCTCTGTTGAGTTTCAGAAATATTGATGGTTGTTTTTAAGAGATTTTTCTGTTTTTTTCTCGCATATTTGCCCGTCTGCCAGGACCCGGAAGCAGAATTCGTGACGTCACACTTTACAAACGTATAGCAGTTTGACTCATTCATTTCCCATTGACTTAAAATGGTTGCACGGCAACAGTTTAAAATTGTTTACCTTCTTCGATGTCACTTCCTGTCGGTGTCCAATAAGGAAGTGAAAACATAAACATCACAAAAATGGTCAAACTAAAGAAAACTGGGAATAATCTTTAGCAAAATCTTAAATATAATCGTGTTAACTGTGTTTAGCAAAAATTGTGTCTAATGTGTCATATGCACTTTAAGTAAGTAACAGTATTTCTCATATTTTAGAGTACTTTAACTCTAAACATGTTAAAGTACTCTCTAATGTGTGCAATAATATTTCTCAAAATCATCTTGAGCCAGAGGTTCAAGGCTGGAGGGCCGGGTTTGGCCCAGGGGCCTAACCCCCATCATACCGTCGTTGTGAGATGTGATTTTGCCAGTTGACAACATGAGCCACAGTTAGCATAACATTAGCCACTTTAGCTTCCCTTCAAGGCCTGATCCATCGGATTTCAGAAACTAAGCATGGCAGGGCCTGGACAAAACCTGGATGGGAGAATATGAAGGAATACCAGGAAGTGAGTGTGATGTGTGAGAGAGTGGTTGGTGGTAGTTCTCCAGTTTGCCACCATAGAGTATGGAGTGAATAAAGAAAAATCCCCTTCCCTTGTGTAAAGAGCGTTGGGCGACTTGTGTCACGTGAAAAGCGCTATATACAAACTAGATTCTCTTTCCATGATGCTCACCTCACGGCCCACGGACTCCCCCTGGCTTTATTTTAGTTGTACTTATTGTGCGTAACGCGGAGACTTAGCCTGACCAGTCAGACACGGTTGCTTTCTTTTCAAAAGCAAAGAGAGTCTGGTAAATTTGTAATGCGTCACTCGAACGTGGAAGACTCTCAAAACACGTATCACTCAGAACGAGCCATGCGCCTTCTCTCACCTGCAATTAAACTAGTTAAGCCTGTTGATATTGTAGAAGATGGCAGTTTACACAGTAAGCTGCCATGTTGGACGGACAGTGCATATCCCTGAAAGCCCGGAAACAGTTAAATAACAGTTAAATCACGTTCTATATCACTCCACTGCAGCTGTTCCCATAGTAACGTTTAACAATTGAGCTGGAACTAGTTTCAGGTAAAACTGATTAAAAAGTGAAATAACTCCTGCCCAGGACTTTAAAAAAATAAGCAAACAGGCCCCGATGAACAGTTTCAGTTCGCCGGACCATGGTATAAGTGGGATAATGCACGACGAGATGTCCATTATCAGAAATAATAATGGAAATAATTATTTCTGATAATGGGCATCTCGTCGTGCATTATCCCTTACTTGGTTAATCCGCTTGTCGATCGCGCCAGTTTCCTCCAACCGTGTTATTTGAAATGGAAATACAGTACCAGTCAAAAGTTTGGAAACACCTTGTTTAGGTATTGTTTTTTCTTTAATTTGAGGACTATTTACATTGTAGATTCTCACTGAAGGCATTCATTTTAGGATGAACACATTTTTTTTTAAAATCCACCTTTTGCTTTGTTACTACTGTGCATACTTTTGACATGTTCTCAATGGGCTTCACGAATCAATGTATTCAAAGAAATGGGTTTCACTTCACAGACTGTTAAATCATTTCAGACTAAGAATAAAAAGAGTTATTTCATAGTTTAATGTCTTCAATGAGAATCACACAATGTCAATAGTGTTGAAAATAAAGAAAAGCCGATACATAAAAAGTGTTTCCAAACCTTTTGTCCTGTACTGTATTCGTAGTGCGGAGTAGATTATATCCGAGAGAAGCTGTTCTTCCTAAACTGCATGATTAACCTTCATCTTTTTTAAATTAACATTTTATTAGATTAGTAAACATAAAAAACTGGACATCAGACCAGCCATACCAAACACTGTACAGGACAAAACAAGACAAAAAACAAGGGCTTGGCAAGATGATGAACCTTAATTTAGCTACTGTGGTGACCTAACCTGAAGGGGCAGAGTGTTTTGTTTTCCCTGCTTTGCGCCTCCGCTGTTTGAGTGAAAGACAGGTTTTGTTCGTCAATCAGCATTATCGAGCCCCGCTTCCTTTAGCTGCTGCCAATCAAAAGTCACTGCAGATCATCTGCAGTCGCTATAAACAAACTCCACGTGTGTCTCGCGCTGCGCAAACTGCAAATGATTCTCACCGCTTGTACCAAACAGCCAGTGGTTCGCGACTTGTGAGTCGGATGAGGTCACGGAATGATCATTTAATCACAGAGCGGGTTGAGGCTGTCAATAAAAGCCCATCACTCCGCTCATGGGCGTACACGTGTATCATTGTATTAAGCCTTTAGTCTTTACAGCAGGTTTTTGACGTAAATGAGGCGGATTTTCATAAAACAAGCAGCGTTTTGCAGCTTGTGATTCAGAGAACGCTGTATCGAGAGGGAGAAAGAGTGAGAGCACCACGTTTATTAGAGAAGATTAAAACTAAGGATGTTTTTTCTGACTCCATTAAACGCCTCTTTGCCTCTCGCAGATTTGTATCTTGTTGCCGCATGAAGCTGAAATGCAATAACCTGTTTAACAGCAGTTTTAGAAGTTTATGTGATCAATGCTCAATTGCATGAAGAATAAAACATAATGTTATTATAAAATATTGAAATCGAATCGCAATATTTGTCAGAAATAGTTTTTTGTCAAACTTGTGCAGCCCTACGAGCTACGTGGGAATACAGCAGTAGTGTAAGGAACAGTGCAGTGAGCAGTACAAAGGGACATGATCATTGTTTAACAGATATATATTGTATAATTCAGTCTTCTCTCATATGTAAAAATCCTGGACACAATTTATATCTATCTATATCTAAATCTTGAAAACGTAGTTGCGGTAAAAGCAGACAATTGAGGGAAAAACAACACACACCTTTAACCCTTCATTCCCCATGTTTGAATAATGTCCCAGTTTTTCATTTCGACTTTAGAGAGTCCTAGTGTCCGTTAGGCAAAGTGTGAACGATTTAAAGATTCATGTGGATTCCTAGATCTCTGTAGCGTTTTGCTGTAAATAGCTGTGTTGCCAAAAGTTTAAAATTTGCACCAACAAAGACGCTTGATAAACTTGTGGTTAGCGCTCGTGCCTCACAACAAGAAGGTCCCGGGTTCGATTCCCACCTGGACGGAGCCTTTCTGTGTGGAGTTTGCATGTTCTCCCTGTGGGTAGATTTCCTCCGGGTACTCCGGTTTTCCCTACCACTAAAAACATGTACAATAGTTTCCCCTCTGGGGCCAGGACTCCCCTGCAAAAGAGAATCTCAGTGGGACTTTCCTGGTTAAAAAAAAGGTCAAATGAAATAAAAAGGAAACATTTCTCGCAAGCGATTCTTTGCATTCTCAATAATTGTCATGGGACTTTTTCAGGTTTACAGAATTTCTTTGGCAGAAACAGCCCCTTGTTTTGGAGTTTGGACGAGACGATGTTAAAGGAACAGGCCAGCGTTTTTCCATACTGAGATGTTCTTACCTGAGCTTAGACGAGCTGATGCGTAACTGTCTGGTCTTTGTGCCCGTGGAAGAGCTCGGTCGCTTTCAACTTCACCCCATTTGGAGCCATAGGAATATACTGGGAGAGGCCAAATGCTAACAACATCTTTGGTCGTTTTTCGTGACTGAGCGCACACACAAAGACCAGACAGGTACGCATCAACTCGTCTAAGCTCAGGTAAGAACATATCTCAGTATGGAAGAACGGTGGCCTGTTCCTTTAAATGAAACGGGAGGAAAGCACTTGTTTTTGTTTGAGCTGAGGTTTGCATAAAAGATATATCTAAGTTCATCAATCAGCTACATGTAAAAAAAAATTAATGAAATCGAATCGAAAATACGAGATTGTCCAACCCAAAACATCAGACACTTTATTATAACGAAACCGGAAAGCACAGGTGGCCAGTGTTGTCCAGTATTATGATGCTATGATGCTCCAGGATCAATTGTTTTAAGGGTTTTCTGGTAGGTTTTCACTGCTGACGGACCCTCTCACCAGAAAACCTTCTAAACAATCGATCCTGGGAGGTTTTAGAGGCCACTGTGATCAAAAGTATAAGCGCCATGTTAATCACCCATACAGCCATTGAGTCACTAAAGGTTCAATTACGCACAAATATCAAGTTTTTTTTTTTTGCATAAAAAGTTCCATAATACACCTTTAAAGACCAATGAAAGAAAAACAGGGATGCAAAAGTCCTTTATGATTTGAAAACGCCCCTCATTACTTGATATCTTTACATGTAACAACATAGTGTAAGATTTAATACACGTCAGCCCTAGATGCCAAACTGTGGGAGTCTGTGATTTTTTTCTGGCGGCCCACCAGGAAACGTCCCGGCATTTCTAAACACAACCGTCAACGCTTGAGTCTCTGTAACAAATGTCGTGTCAATGTCACCACCCATCTGGCCTCTGCTGCTACGCTGTGACATCATCTGCATAACCTGTAGGCATAACTGGTTTGGAATATGTTGCGGCCTTTGGCTTCTCACTCTCAGTACAGATTTAAAGAGTGACACTGCAGTAAAAACACAGATTTGGGGCCAGTTTGCTTCCTTTAACGTTTAAACTCGAGCTTGCCAAATCTTCACACAGAGGTTCACCGGCGCCCGTTTTCTCCACATGCATTTTTGTCACATTGTGGAGACGGCGCGTGCACTTAAAGTCCGACAAACTCTACATTTTACAGTCTTGGAATAAATAGACTAGACGTTTTTGAAGGATTTCAATAGGATGGCTGGTCTGATTTGTAGGAAGAACTAAACATGATATCCAAATCCGTACCGAACAAACCCGTGCATTTAAACAGGGGTTTATCGATCAATTATTCCGTTTTTGTAGCTGAAGTCAATCTTGTACCTTTTTGCCTCATGTTTACGTCAATAATCTATACAGCAAAAGATTCAACGTGATATCTCTGAATGCAGGCTACACATGTTTTCCACCTGCAGCGCCTCCCCGATGTTTGGGGACGAGTGCAAATGAAATGAAAAGTCCGTCCATGTCCCACCAAACTGTTCGAGCGGATCCACCACCGGGCACAAAGACCCACGAAGACCCGCAGCGCACGCACGCGCACGCACGGCGACACGCACCGACGAGATTTGGTGACATTTGGCCTTTTCCTAATGACTGTTGCCATGGCAGCGGCGAGGCAAAAGGCCAATCACGGTCCGCGCGCTCGTACCGCATCGATCCGATCGCCGCAAAAAAAAAAAAAAAAACCCCGAGCGTCTCTCGAGCGGCGAAACCAAAAGCGGAGGCGACGCGCTGCCCCCGTTATGCGCCCGCCGCGCAGCCGGTGTGTCCCAGAGCGGTCACAGCGGCGGCGCGGGGTCAGCTGCGGACACGGAGCTCCGCACACGCACGCACGCACACGGACACGCACACACGGGGAGAGAGAAAAGAGTCAGCCCTTACCGAAACCTTTGTCCCTTTTCTGCATTGGGGCTGGAGCCGATCAGCTGCATGCGACTGAACCGCAGGGGAGGGGGGCAGGGGGGAGGGGGGGAAGGGGGGCTTTGTTTGAGGCAGCGGGGCTTCGGAGCGGCGGGGGAGATGGACCGGAGACACTCACGGAGGACACGCCGAGGACCCGCGGCGGCAGGAGCCCGTGAGAGCCGCAGTGGAAGGCGCGGGACAAGAGGATGCGCGCAGTTCGCCTCGCGCTCCAGCGTCTGTGTCTGCCACACACGGCTGGTGCGGCTCCAGCGGGTCCCTCACACGCACAGCTCACGCGCACATCCCGCCCTCCTCCTCTACATGCACCAATCACAGGCGCAGCACGAGCTAGTTACGTACATTACGCACAGACACAGCGCAGCAGACGCAGCACACAACTGGAACTCCCAATACTCGGCAACATTTCCTTTATCCAGACCGATTTGTAAGGCATGAATAAACGAGATGAAAAATTATATGGACTCTGCAAAATACCTAACTCACACAAAGGCGCACAATTTCATTCATATTTATCAAGAATCATTATCTTAACAAGGTTTTTAACAAGGCATTCAAGGTCATTGAATGGGTTGTGCCAAAGTTGAGGCCTTGGATGTTACTTTAAAGGGGGGTATTATGTAAAATCGACTTTTTCAAGCTTTATATCATGTTATTATGTCATTCCCTCATTAAACACATGCCTGGAGTGTTGCCTTGGCTCATTCACATATTTTTGAGTAATCAGTAAAAACTTAGACGGCAGCCATTTTAGGTGTAGCTATGCCTCAGTCCTCCTAGGAACGCCCCCACCTCCTGGAGACGCCTCTGGACCTTTCGTCACCAGCCAAGCCACCAACCACTGCTCCTCAGCTCAGCAGAGCCCCCTCCCCGCACAGTAGTGTTGTTTAGATGCCACAGCAGTGTGCTGAAGGGGGCGTGTCGGAAAGCTTCTTAAAGAGACAGAGGCCTATTTCAAGACGTTCAGTACAGCCATTTTGAGAGAGCAATTTTATTCAAGGCAGTTATTTTAATTTACTGCATATACAGACCAACAGAAGGTTACGTCATCATTGTAGTATGCTATAGACTGGTGCTATGTGATTGAAAAAAGCATAATACCCCCTCTTTAAAGCAGGGAGGCAAACTCACATCTTATAGCGACGGTATGATGCCGTGAAACTTTGAATCATGTATGCCAGGGGTTAGCAACGTCAGGCCCGGGGGCCACACACGGCCCTTCAGCACGGAACCTCTGGCCCCCATGATGATTGAGAAATATTATTTGTAAGGATTAAACAATGAGGAGCCGTGCATTACAGATTTAATGCACGACACGGAGTCAAGAACCTCCGCGAAGTGAATTAAAACTGTCTAATGCACGGCTCTGAGTTTAATAATAATAATAAACACAACATTTTATAACAAATGTTTATTTAATTTACTAAACTGGCTTAATATGCCAAACTACAGGGACTATTTTATGTGTTTTTTAGCCAGTCTTACACCGTCTGTCTCAGAGCGAGCCATTTTCTCACTGCTGCGAGGATCTCTGTCAGGCTCAATGAAACAACAGAAGCACACGCTGCATCGCCAGACTCACAACACAACAGGACTAACCCTGCACTTTTACGTGGAAGTAAACACCGATATGCGGCGCTCCTGGGCAGGAGTTATTTCACTTTTACCTGAAGCTAGCTACCAACCAACAGGGGCTTATCTGTCCACTCTGGAAGAGCACAGAAGGGCTACTGGCTCTAGGGCACCAGTCTGGCCTCTTCATTTTCTCCTTAACCGAGCTTCACCCAAATCTAAAAGCTTAAAAGACAAGCATCAAAATAGCGACGAAAAAGAGGATGAAAACGGAACAAAAATGTGCCAGAAAAGCAACAAAAACATGACCAAAAAAATGACAAAGAAGAGATGACAAAGCCACAAAAAAGTAATGAAAAAGCAACAAAAACGTGACAAAAATGTGACAAAAACACGGCGACAATGGGACAAAAAGTTACACTTATCACTTTTGTAGGTCTTAGCTTTCAAAAGAGGCGTTACACAGTTGCTCTCCAGTCCAGAAGCTTTTAGATTTGGGTAATTCCAAACTGGAGAAAATGCACCCGGTTAAAGCGTGTGGTAATAGGTTAAAATATGTCTTTGTGGAAGTGTGCATTCACGCTTATTTTTCAGTCCCAGTCCGTCCCTATGGAAACAGCTGCAGTGGAGTCGCTTATACCCTGGTCCCACGAACTGAAACTTTGACTTTACTAATCCAGTCAAATATGTCATTTTATGTAGGTCTGAAAATCATGAATAGTGCCTTATCTGTTTTCAAGAGAAATGGAAAGCTCATATTGTATTACCAGTACGGTACAAACACACAAAACATTTCATTAAGCCCATTCAAACATTGCCATCTCAGTGGTTCCTGTCAGTCACTGTCAGAGTCAGCCGACTTGTCACCTAACGTTAGCTAACTTTCTGATTCAGCTGTGGCAGCGGAGTGATATCTCAGTGATTTAACTACTGGACTACGTGTGCGGTTATACAACAGTAATGCACGCCAGTTAGACTTGGAATTCTCACTGACCGTGATATAAGTAAGGATTAAACAAGAGGAGCAGTGCATTAGTGCTGCGTGTCGTGGTGTTGTTGACTCCTTGTCGTGCATTAAAACTGTATAATGCACTGCTCCTCGTTGTTTAATCTAAAACTTAATTTATGGCATAACATTAAACACTCTTATGTGAAACACTGGCATTTGCAGAAAATTGTTCTATAAATGTTTATAAGGTTCTTCTAGAAAGACACCAGGTATAACAAAAGTTGGGAACGTTACTTCCGTATCTTCAGACGTGCATGAAGACGAATCTGATGAATCCACTCCGTTGAAACATGTCAGGTATTAAACAAACTTTTGTTATATAGTCTGTCTAGAACCCTATAAACATTTGTTGAAACAAGAAGACATAATGAATGTAATATAATAAAAACAATTACCACACCTTTAAAAAGGTCCTAAAAAGGTAGATTATCAGTGTAACGTCTTGGGCGTGTTATCTCACCTGTGACTGCCCTTGTAACTGACCTCTGTGACTGTAATTTGTAACTTTGTTGTTCCATGTACTATGTCTGTATTTCTCTTCTGTCAATGGATGTTTCTTTTACCTCTCTTAGCTAAATGGTCACATTTATACAGCGCCTTTCTACCTGCTTTAGGCACTTTACATAAAGGAACCAGTCACCCATTCACACTCTCATTCATACACCAGTGTACACAGACACTGGAGGCAAGGTGGGTGAAGTGTCTTGCCCAAGGACACGATGACAGTGTGCACCTGCGGAATTCGAACTGCCGATCCTCCGATCACAAGACGACCCGCTCTACTATCTGCTCCACTGTTGCCCCAATGGAGAATGGATGCAATTTAAAAATTAATTCTGGTACATTATTACTTAAAGATTGAAGAGCATTTGACTTGCTGATACAAGCATGTCAATGTTGATAAATCCTGCATAACTTGATTTACCTTTACATATATTTCTGGAAAGTTTTTTATTTTTTGTCTGTTTTTGTGTCTCTTGATGCCTCATCTAATTTTAGTTCAAATATATTGTTTCTGGAAATGAATAAATCTAAATATATTATTAACAACAAAGCTCTATATACTATATACTGTTCACTTATCCTTCCCCATTTAACATATTGTGTAGAGATCTGCGGAAATGCGTATAAAAGTAATCTTGTTTAAAGTTCAGAAAAAGGCAATAAGAATAATCCATTTAGCTGGATACCGTGATCACACAAATCCATTATTCTTTAAATCAAAAATAATGAAATTTGAGGACCTTACTGAATTTAAGATGGCTCAAATCATGTTCAAAGCCTCACAAAAGTCGCTTCCTGAAAGTATACAAAATATGTTCTGCAAACGGGAAGTCAAATACAACTTGAGAGGTAAAATTAGTTTTGATAAACAATACTCCAGAACAACCATGAAAAGCATGTGTCCCACGAGACGTGGTGTAGAAATTTGGGAAAATCTAGATCAAAGCATCAAACTCTGTAAAAATCTGGCACACTTTATAAAGATCTACAAAGAATCCATATTCCTTAAATATGAACAGACAGTGTGAGTGTTGTTGTATATTCTTTTGCTGTTGTTTTTTTTTATTAATGCTCTTTATTATGTGCTGTTACCTTGCCATATGTTTCCTTGTTTATGATTGTTTATGATTTGTTAAATGTATTGTTATTGTTTTATTTTTGGGGTGGGCGCTTATAAGCCTTTGGCTTCGGCCCACTCCTTTTGAGCATGTCAACTGCTCAAATGTATAAATAGTCTGTTTTGTATGTATATGTAATGTGCTACTTGCACACACAAAAAACAAATAACATACCCATAAAAATCTGTATCCATAAAGCCAAATATGGCCAGGTTGTCAATGTAATTCTGACCCACCTGTTTAAATAAAGAATTGTTGGAAGAACTAGGGCTGGATGATTAGATGATAAAAAAAACTAATTGTAAACTCAACTCTGTGAAGATTTTCTTTTTTTTTTCTTTTTCTTTGGAGAGATCGCAACAGGGTCGCTGCAAGCCATTTTGGTGCCCCGAGCAGAAATGTTTGGGGCACTGAAATGTCCCCCCCCCCCCAAAAAAAAAAGAAAAATTAAGTAAAAGTATCGCCCATCAAACACACTCTCAAAACTACACCAAAGATAATTGTGGAAATTAATAACTGAGTCTATATTAATTTCATTTCATTGTTGGTGCCCTAAGAACCCGAGTTTTCTGAGCCTTGCTCCAGCTCAAACGTGTCTTCCCTCTCTCTGTGGCGCTCTAGAGAACGCTACAGAAGGCTAACTTTCAGTCGGAGCGTCTGAACTTATGTGTGTTGAATGAGCTGTGAGTATTGATAGCAGTGCGTGGAGTGTGCGCGGATCACTGGCCCACATTTCTTTTACTCTACTTCATCATCATCGTTCTCACTGAACAGGAGGCCGTTTGGATTTGCGCCGGAATACAGTGCAGTACCATTCATACCTTCACGTGGTGCCCCTCGGAGCACCAGGCACGTTTGCAGCTTCATGCGTAAATACAGACTCTTCTCCCACTCACTGCTCCTGCTGTTTGGTCTCGCCAGGCTCGGAGTGAGTGACGGGGATTTCAATCACAGTCAAGGTACAGAACACGATAGGCCTATATTCTCCCGAACAAACACAAGGATCAGCCCAAGAATGGAGCACGAGACACAAGTGAAAGCTTTTTGCCCTAAAATGATTTGTCAGCCTCTTTTTATTAGTTGTGGCGCAAGATTTCATTCCCAAACACGTTCTTTTCAAAGCATCCAATTCTAAAGATAGATGATTTCAATATAAAAGTGTGCCTTTCATCAATCGCGTATTAGATATTGTAAATAATCTGGCTTGCGTTATTAAAATGTGCCATTAAAAAGATCCAGCCTATTGAAATGTGCAGATAGCCTGTATACCATAGACTCGGCTCTCAGTAAAGAGCCGTAAATCCCACCACTAGGTGATTCTGAAATGTGAACAGTGTCTTGGCAGTATCGCCTATACCCTACACTGTGAAACACTTCGTCCTTTTATTCCACACATCAGAGACTGCGTGAACACCTGTTAAAGTCCTCAGAGGACAATCAAACAAAAGCAAAAGTGAGAGACTTTTGCGGAAACCTCGAAAAACGTTAGCGCTGCTGTGCAATTATAAAAACAACTTTTTTGTAGTTACATTTACAGTGACTGTTTCCCCCCGAAAGTTATGAGACATGCTTTTTAATCTTGAACAAACGCTTCACGGATATGCCTGTTTATTGTCGACCTGACATACAACTTAAAGTGAATATCAGTAACGCAATATTAGCATTTTCATTGTCAACTAAGGGATCACACATGACATACAACTTAAATATCACATTTATTAATAATTAGTGAGTAAAACATTATTATTAAACGATAATGAGTGCTTAATAGTTCGAGAAGGCTTTGGGGATGATTATTTACATCCAAATCTCAAAGCGTAGTCACTGGAGAGCTTACAGCCTATATGCCTGAGTGATACCTAATTTGAAAGCCAAGACCTTCTAGTTTCTAAAAATATGTGTGAGATCTGTGTGAGTGAAACACAACTTGCGTTACATTTGCCGTTCTTAAAGGAATAGGCCACCGTTTTTACATACTGACATATGTTCTTACCTTAGCTTAGTTCATTTGTAACTGTCTGGTCGTCACGTGTCCCTTCTGTAACGTAAACACAGCACAGACGGCGTTAGCATTTAGCCTCTCTCTTCTCCTCTATAGCTCCAAACGAGGTGAAGATAGAAGCTACCAAACTCTTCCACGTTTTCCCTATTTAAATATGGTTACGTGAAGTGTTACACCATAAAGTATAATTACACAAAATTAAACAATGTGGATTTTCTAAGCGGATAAAAAGGGGAACTATATTGTAAAGAGTAATAATACCAGGAGTAATTCGGCATCAGCACAGTGATATCTTCACTTATCCACTTAGAAAATCCAGATTGTTTAATTTTGTGTAATTATACTTTATAGTGTAACACTTCATGTAACCATATTTAAATAGGGAAAACGTGGAAGAGTTTGGTAGCTTCTATCTTCACCTCGTTTGGAGCTATAGAGAAGAGAGAGGCTAAATGCTAACGCCGTCTGTGCTGTGTTTACGTTACGGAAGGCACACGTGGAGACCAGACAGGTACAGATGAACTCGTCTAATCTCAGGTAAGAACATATCTCAGTATGTAAAAACGGTGGCCTGTTCCTTTAACTAACCCTAACCCCCTGATCAGGAGAGACGGCAGGTAACAGGTTCAAACTCCATCAGAAAGTTTTACACCCGTTTGGACTTGCGAAACTAAAACGCGCGGATCATTCGGACACGTACCTGATGCGCAGCCAAAGTCCCTCAAAAGCGTCCCGTCTCTCAGCTCTCTCGCGGGCTCATGTTTGTTACGCTCCCTCCTTCTTCCTATAGCGCGCACGTTTTTTTTCCCTTCCGAAGCGGCAGCCCCTCTCGCCGTGTCCGCGTACACCCAGCTCTGCCCGCTCCCCGTTATTTAAGCTCCACGGCGCGCTCCTCTCGCTCCTGACAGCGCGTGTGTCTCTAATGGCGCTCGTTAGGCTCTACTTACAGATGTTCTCTTAACATAATTGATCCGAGAGCGCGGGCCTCTATTCCCCCGCTCCCAATTATGGCGCGGTAATTAGATCCCCAACCTCCAGCCCTCGCGCCGTCCCCCCCCCCCACCCCAAAATCAAAGCACATCTTCCTCTCACGCTTCACCCCCTCCTCCTCCTCCCTCTGACTCCTCCAGCGATATCGACCGCCAAACCCGCGGACCTTTGTAGTCAGACGGCCCCGCTCTGGTGCACTCTCGACCCAAAGAGAGAGAGAGAGAGAGACTGCTCCTGACAGGTTTAACCCAGGGACACTGAAGGACGGGTCAAACACGGAGGCACACTTCCACCGAGAACAAACAACAAAAAGTCCACCTTAACAACACCTCGAGCTGTTTACAAAGATGTCAAAAAAAACACACACACACACACACACAGAAATGAGGCAGAGAGAGTGAAGAGTTCGCAGATATCCACCGGGGATCGCTTTTATCCAGCGCCTTTTCCCGCGGTGCGAAGTCCCGAACGCTCGCACCGAACGGTAATGCCGTTTGTTGAGTGCCGCTAATTACTGTAGAAACCAATGGCCGCTGGCTGCTCTGCTTTGCGACGACGACACTGGAGGCCGCCATTGCTGTAGTACCGCCATATAGCCGCTAGTCCCCCATTGGAATGCATTGCACTTTAGACACGTTAAAAACAACTTTAATGCCTAGTGCTGAATTTTTTGGAACTGTTTAAAGCTAGATATTCCTCCTGTGATTACGCTGGGTTAGACACAATCAGAGGCACCGGGCTGGTTATGGTAGGATAAATTTTAGAAATCTCCTACTTAATGAGGGTCGGACTGTTAGCATTGGAGCTGCGCGAGCTACACGTCACGCAAGGGCGGAGTCTACAGTGAAGATCCCGCCCTTATGCCCTTATTAGGAACATGCTTCGTCAGAGCTGGGGAGGAGGAGTCTGTAAATCCGCCATGATTTCCCCCTCGAACGTGGTCATTATGGGAAACGGGGAGGAGTGAGTATTAAAGAGGGGGTATTATGCTTTTTCAATCACATAGCACCAGTCTATAGCATACTACAATGATGACGTAACCTTCTGTTGGTCTGTATATGCAGTAAATTAAAATAACTGCCTTGAATAAAATTGCTCTCTCAAAATGGCTGTACTGAACGTCTTGAAATAGGCCTCTGTCTCTTTAAGAAGCTTTCCGACACGCCCCCTTCAGCACACTGCTGTGGCATCTAAACAACACTACTGTGCGGGGAGGGGGCTCTGCTGAGCTGAGGAGCAGTGGTTGGTGGCTTGGCTGGTGGCGAAAGGTCCAGAGGCGTCTCCAGGAGGTGGGGGCGTTCCTAGGAGGACTGAGGCATAGCTACACCTAAAATGGCTGCCGTCTAAGTTTTACTGATTACTCAAAAATATGTGAATGAGCCAAGGCAACACTCCAGGCATGTGTTTAATGAGGGAATGACATAATAACATGATATAAAGCTTGAAAAAGTCGATTTTACATAATACCCCCCCTTTAACAGCCTATTAATAATATGTCTATGGTAGAAACCAGAGCGCACGGAGAGAGAGGGGCTCGGCTAGAACATACCCACGCAGCACATAGGGACGTCGCGATTCTACGTTTTGAGTCCCGATTATGTGAGGAGAAATATTGAGATTTTACGATTATGCACCATTATCGAAAAATCAAGGAAGAAAAATACTGAGAATTTCTCCGAACCCCTACAGTACTGTCTCTAAATGTTCACAAAAAGGATTTTCATTGCTGTCTTGTCGGGATTTTTCCAAATTTGTCACATTTTCGTTACATTTTTGTCACGTTTTAATGCTTTTTCTGAAGCAACAAAAAGTGACCAATAAAAGCAACAAGAACATGATGAAAACACAACCAAAAACATGACAATCATAACGTGCAAGAAGCTTAGATGAGTTCTGTAGGTCTAGCTTCAAATACACTGGCCTAAAGGCTGTAAGCTCCAGTCGAGAAGCTTCTAGATTTGGGTAAAGCCGAACTGGAGAAAATGCACTCCACTGTTAAGGCGGGGGTTAAGTGGGTAAAGTGTTGCTGTGCCAACCATGTTATGTCAATACGTTTGTTAAGTGATGATGTCATCGCTCCACTTCCGGGTCCAACTGAACTTTAGTCCTATTCACTATAATGGGATTTTGCTGATTTTATTAACCTGCTCTAGACCCCACTACAATATTACTTTTACTCTGGCATTAATCATCAAATTATGTTTTCCATACACAATGAAGGCACATTTTAAATATTAAAATATCTTCCTGGAGCTGAACGCCCAGAAGACAGAGGAGATGATCGTGGACTTCAGGAAAGACACAGCCCCACCGTCCCCTCTTGCCCTGACAGACTCTCCCACCCCCATCTCCATCGTGGACTTCACCATCACCCAGGACCAGTGGGGGAACGCATACCGCATACCCCCCAATTTTCAGTTTTTCAGGGTAAAGGATCCATAAATATTCTAAATATTTAGAAGGATCCGGCAAAGATTTGATCTGATATAATGGGTTTAATGAGAGTGTTCCGGCAAATGCTGTGTCCTGTTCCCTGAATCCATCACATCAGACCAAAAGTGTTCCTCAAACTACTAATTTACAAATGAAGCACTGCCCGGGACCTCAAATGGGACCCGACCATCAGCTCCCTCATCAAGAAGGCCCAGCAGAGGATGTTCATCCTGAGGCAGCTGAGGAAACTTAAGCTGCCAACCAGGATGCCGATGCAGTTCTACACAGCCATCATCGAGTCCATCCTCACCTCCTCCATCACCGTGTGGTCCATCCTCACCTCCTCCATCACCGAGTGGTCCATCCTCACCACCTCCATCACCGTGTGGCCCATCCTCACCTCCTCCATCACCGTGTGGTCCATCCTCACCTCCATCACCGTGTGGTCCATCCTCACCACCTCCATCACCGGGTGGTCCATCCTCACCACCTCCATCACCGTGTGGCCCATCCTCACCTCCTCCATCACCGTGTGGTCCATCCTCACCTCCATCACCGTGTGGTCCATCCTCACCTCCTCCATCACCGTGTGGTCCATCCTCACCACCTCCATCACCGTGTGGTCCATCCTCACCTCCATCACCGTGTGGCCCATCCTCACCACCTCCATCACTGTGTGGTCCATCCTCACCTCCTCCATCACCGTGTGGTCCATCCTCACCTCCTCCATCACCGTGTGGTCCATCCTCACCTCCTCCATCACCGTGTGGTCCATCCTCACCTCCTCCATCACCGTGTGGTCCATCCTCACCTCCTCCATCACCATGTGGTCCATCCTCACCTCCTTCATCACCATGTGGTCCATCCTCACCTCCTTCATCACCATGTGGTCCATCCTCACCTCCTTCATCACCGTGTGGTCCATCCTCACCTCCTCCATCACTGTGTGGTCCATCCTCACCTCCTCCATCACCGTGTGGTACCTCGGCGCTACAGACCGGGACAGGCATCGACTGCAGCGCATTGTGCGTGCTGCAGAGAAGGTGATGGCTGTGAGCTCCATCTCTCCAGGACCTGTTCACTCCAGGACCTGGAGGCGTGTGGGTCGGATCACAGCTGACCCTTCTCACCCTGGACATGAACTATTCACCCCTCTCCCCTCAGGCAGGAGGCTACGGTCTATCCAGACCCATAGATCCCGCACAATAACAAGACCCAATAACTCTATATCAGATTCATGAATGGAATAACCTGTTCCAGCCATTTGCACAGCTCTATTGTACTATGTGTTGTGTCCACACTTAGATCTGCTGCTATCACTTAATACACCTGCACATCTGTGAATACAATGCCGCTGTTGTTCTATGTCAAATAGTTGATACTTTTAATTTATTTTAATTTTTTTATTTTAATCTTCTTCATGCATGCCCCTATAGCCTTATAGTTTTAAAGATTGTATAGCTTATTTTTATCTAAATATACATGTTATATGTTTTATGTTGCACAATTGTACCAAGAAGAATTCCTGGTTTGTGAACCTGCTCCAAACAATGGCAATAAACACTATTCTGATTCTGATTCATTTTGCCTGGCCTAATTAGGTGTACAACTGTTGTTATTTCAGCAGGAGATGAAGTGTTTTTTGCTGTGTTTGTCTATGGAACTCTCAACAGACCCGGAAGTAGCTTATTATTGTGTGTGATGTCACACTTAACTAACGTATGGGAAATGAGTCAAACTACTGTGGAATGCCATCTATATCACTTCCTGTCAGTAGCTTAAAAATTCGAATAAAAATAACTTTTCTTCCCCAATAATGACCATTGTTAGATAAACTAGCGCTAATGTATTTCCTTTCCTAATAAAATTGCTCCCAAGTGTCCACAGACAGTGGATTGATGTGTCCGTAAGCGAGACTGGGCATTTTCCTGTGGTTCTGATGCTTGGAATGATTCATCCCCAGAATGACAAATGATGCAAGAAACTATCTGCCGCCATACTAATTCTGCTTTTGTTTTCACGCAGAGGGGGTGGGAATGCAGCTAATTCATGTGAATGAATCCCGAAGCATGGATGAACGTACATGTTTCGTCCGTGGTCACTGGTTCGTCCTTCGGGGAGATACAATCTTCCAGACCCGCGGTATAATCCGGCCCGTCGGAGCGCCCGGGAGGACACCATCGCTCCCACGGACGGACGGCACATCGATCGGGAGCCACCGTTCAGAACGGAGCAGACGAAGACAGCAGTGACTGAGGAGCAGGAGGACGAGGAGCTCTGAATTTATTGCATCTAAAATGAGAGTGGGTTTGTTTTTTTATTTTCGTTGGGGTTCTGTTCAAAGCTTGGATCGCACTGAAAAATTTTCTTGAGCAACCATCTGATCAGAGGTTAATTGGACAAACCTTTTCAGTGGTGGAGGTGCCACATTATTAATAAACAGTGATGATGTCGTGACTTCCTGTCTGTAGAAGTGCTTGCTTGTAAAGAGATTAGAAAGGTTTAATTGTGGATTTGTTGGCTTGTGACCAGCATGATGCACCATAGAGTAAGGTTTGGGCTCCTTGTATTGTCAATGAAACAGATTTTATTTTATTGTGTTTCTTAAAGCTTAGTCTAGAATCTAAAATGATGCGAAGGTATCTGAACTTGTTGACATTTTGAATATTTTCACCTTTTACTGTAATTAAGGGGTACGTTTTTTCGTTTGGTTTTGTTGAAAAAAAACATTGTAGCCGTTTTACTCACATTCAGTGTTAGACAGGAATCATTCAACCACAATTGTGTCCATTGCCAATGATAGTTTGGTTGCCACTTGTTCATGGTGTGTTCATGGTGTGTTGTCACTGAGAAAGTCTTGTGTAAAGTTAATCCCTAGATACTTAAATTTAGTTGATATAGTAAATGGATAAGAGCTAAATATGGTATTAGATTGCTGGGCTGAACGGCTGATAAAAAAAAAAACACTTTTTGAAAAATTGATTCTATATCCTGAGATAAGTCCAAAATCTTTAAGACGGACATAATAGCCGGGAGAGATTCTTTAGGCTTTGACACGTACACCAATAAATTGTCAGCGTACAGTGAAACTTTATGGGAGCTTGTAGAACTCTGCCGTGTAACCATCTGGGCCTTTGAATTTTGCATTTTATTTTTAATTGCTTGTTTTACTTCCTCCAATGTTATCGGCTTTTCTAATAAATTTTTTTGTTCGTATTAATTTGGGGAGTGTTAAAGGGGGGGTATTATGTAAAATCGACTTTTTCAAGCTTTATATCATGTTATTATGTCATTCCCTCATTAAACACATGCCTGGAGTGTTGCCTTGGCTCGTTCACATATTTTGAGTAATCAGTAAAAACTTAGACGGCAGCCATTTTAGGTGTAGCTATGCCTCAGTCCTCCTAGGAACGCCCCCACCTCCTGGAGACGCCTCTGGACCTTTCGTCACCAGCCAAGCCACCAACCACTGCTCCTCAGCTCAGCAGAGCCCCCTCCCCGCACAGTAGTGTTGTTTAGATGCCACAGCAGTGTGCTGAAGGGGGCGTGTCGGAAAGCTTGTTAAAGAGACAGAGGCCTATTTCAAGACGTTCAGTACAGCCATTTTGAGAGAGCAATTTTATTCAAGGCAGTTATTTTAATGTACTGCATATACAGACCAACAGAAGGTTACGTCATCATTGTAGTATGCTATAGACTGGTGCTATGTGACTGAAAAAAGCATAATACCCCCATTTAAGGTCTCTTTGAAAAAGTTATCAATTATTGCAGTGTCTCCTGTGCACTGTATACGACTTGGTGTAAAATGTCTTAAACGTTTCATTAATTTCATTTGGATCAATTGTTGTTTGACCAGAATCATTCCTAATTTCAAATATAGTTCTTGTAGCTTCTCGCTCTTTAAGTTGGGATGCCAATAGCCTTCCTAGTGAAGTTGAAGTGTCGAACGTTTCGCCTCTCATCCAAAAGGCTTTGTCAGCAGTTGAGATCAGCGGCAGAAACAGCTTTTTTGAGACAATGACCAGCAACAACGGCTCATAAAACTCTTGGCAAATGACAAGACGGATGGTGCAGTCTTACTTTGGCTTACAAGGTTGGTACCGGTCCTGTTGTGTTTTCGGCTTTGAAAGGGGAAATATACACCGCGCTTCACCACTTTGCCTGTCAGGAGATCCGGAGACAGTGCAGTTTTTACATGATTGGACAATGACCATTCGGGATTTTAGGATTGTTTGTGTATTTGTTTTTATATGCTTTTATTATTTTTGAATGACGAGTGAAGCTAAATACAATGGCAAATCAATTTATTGTTATTTGGTTTTCTTGTTGTTTGAAAGATTTGCCTTTGAAATGGGCTTTACAAATGAAGTGGCTCGGGTGGGCACGATGCTGCTGTGTTTGTGTTCCTGCATGAAAAATGATTAGTAAAAACAATGAGTCTAATTTGAGGCGAACAAAGCGGCCCCTGGGCTCTCATTATTTCCACGCTGCTGCCGTGTTTGCTGCAAAACGAGATGGGTCACGAACTGAAAACGTGGAAAACATTTAATTACCTCCTCCAATTGAGAGGCAGGAGATAACCACTCTGCCACAGTAACTCTATAACATTGGATATTTGAACTTTAATTCAGAGAGTTTCAGGTTCTAGGTCAGGCTGTTCCTTCCACATAGAAAACCTTCATTTGAAAACGAATTTTAACATTTCAAATTAAATGTACATGAAGTCTGTAATGGAAAAGGCAGAAGCAAAAGTGAATTGTGTCGTGCTTAAACAGTGTTGTTTTTGGAGACCTCTTAGTTTTAGTCTTAGTCTTTTGAACAAAATGCTTTATAGTCCAAGTCACATTTTAGTCATCTCTACTGTATATGTGTCATTTTAGTTGACAGAAGGGTTTAGTAAATGTGGCAAGACGAGTGGTGGTGGTAATTTTCCAAATTAGCCATTAAAATAAAAGCCAGACAACGCCATCCAGTATAACTGGAAATAAATGTGCTTTAAGGCCCACAGGTTTGACGCATAAGGACAGAGGCTGCGTGTTCCTTTTACATATCATTTATTTCTATGTTTTACTTTTATGCTTCGGATTCTTGTTTCATACTTTCGTTAACGTTAGACATTTCATTTCACAGCTTTCATTACATTCAGTGACTCAGTTCATACACATAGTTCGTTCACAGTAGCTTTCGTTGAGACAGTATGTTTACATTTTGTTTTTCCTTTTAACAGTTTGTACACATGTCGTGTTGAGTTTTAATGTACAGTAAGCATGTACAAAACAAACAGACAGCAGCGACAGGCCCACCTAAATGTAAATAAAAGGTTAGTTGGTGGAGAATAACTTAAAAAGGGCTAACCACGAGGCACGCCCACATCTAGCCCTACTCGGCCGGCCCGGTTCTTTGATAACACCCTGGTTACGCAAGAACCCCAGCAGACCCCAGACCACAACACACCGAGAGAGCAATGGACGCCATGGAGTGGTGCGCGTTGAGGCTTTCATCCACCCGCGGCGCTAGGATAAACCCTGTGTTAGTGATCAACGACATCTAAGAATGGGGAATGAATGAGAAACAGCTACCTGGACCTGTCGAACACAACGTACGCCCTGGGCTTAGTCCAGCCAGGCCGGAAATGCCAGGGAGAAGACAGAGGAAGTATTTATACTATGTATGTGCTAGCGCCATGTACTGTCCGTTACATTAATTAAAATAAATCAGTTTAATAAAATGAATTAAAATACATTTAAATAAAACTGCTAATGCCACATTTAGTCTTATCAGTTTAATTAAAAACATATTAAGTAAGTAAGTAAGTGCTTTATTTGTCATTGTACAAGCGTACAATGTTCCACTCCATCCCAGCCTCCGCTAGCCTGGCTAACGCCAGACTGCTGTGTGCGCTCGAATCTTTTCGAACTTCACAACAGTCTGGGGACCATGGCCGACATTTTTCCATGGATTTGGGCACCAATCACAGAACGAGGAGGGACGGTAAGACGGTGACGCGCTATTTGACATACGGAAGCTTGTAGTTTGTTTAGGGATAAAAAAAATAAAAAAATATTTACGGATCCAACATGACAGCAGCAGATGCGATGCCATCTTTCGATCAAGCTTTAGAACGTGTTCTAAATAGTTTAGCTCAAAAGTTTACAGCAGGTACGTCATACGTCATCTGATACCATGATACGATTGGCTATGGCTACGTGCAGACGCATGAGAGACATTCGTAGCGCCCAATAAACGGCTATGGACAATCGTAAACCACACCTCTCCTACGAGAAAATGAATTGGTGGTCCCCAGACTAAATATCACTTGTGATTTTAGTCTGGCGTTAGCCAGACTAAGCCTCCGCAGCAAATGTGTAGCTATTTTGTCCGTGCAGAAACATTCCACATCGTCCACTCTGCTCCGAGGGGCCTACGTCGTCTCTTTGCCACAATGAAAATACGGATTTTGTCCTGAGCCGCTGCGACTGAGCCGCGGCACCACTGTGGGCCAACCTGACCGGCAGGTTTTTGGAGGTAGAGGAAACCGTAGCCCCCGGAGGAATCCTGACAGGCTGCTTTCAGTCTCCTCTGATCCTCTGAAACGGATCAGAGGCAGCGGTTCCTGGGTGTGTCCCTGTTTCAGAGCGTGGTGTCCTGCACTGGTCAGCTCCACCTCCTCCTTCCTCTTCCTCCTGCGCAGCTCCCTCCACTCCACATCTTCTGGGAAGATCTTAGCAGATAATCAGTGAACGTCCATTAACCAGAAGAATAGAAGGCATGTGTGGCTTAGCTGTGAGTCTCGCCCGGGTACCTCCTCATTAGTCCCTTCCTTGTTTCCTGTAGCTCCTCTTGTGGAGGGGCTCTTGGTGCCTCTTCAGTGTCTCAGAAGAAGAAATGTGTAGGTTGGGTTTAGCTGATAAGCTAGCTGTTTACTTTAAAAAGCTGCTTTCTTCAGGATCATTATGAACTCTCTGCAGTAAAAAAAAAAATCCACCGAACCTCACAAAAAAAAAAAAAAAGAGTATTTCAACAAATTAATGTAGGTGATAAGGATGATGTTGACAGGTCGTATCAAGCTTTTGACAGGCAGATTCCTCCACAATAGGCAAAAGAGTCCTCATTGTGAACAGGGCTTTTCCCAAAAGCAGCCACTTTCCTCATCCTTTAATCATTGCTTCAAGGTTGTTTATTAACAGCGCTGTCTGCATATTCGTACATCAACATGCTTTCAGCGTTCACATGCTACGGTATTTTACATGAGAAGAAACACTTTGTCCTGAGAAAAGACAGTCGCTGCTCAGACTGGAGCGCGGGGCAGAGAGGCCTGGTCATGTGACAGTGCCTCTTTCATATGTAATGGGTCTGTTCTCCGGCTCCGCGCTCAAAGGCTGATTGCGAACGTCTGAGGAACCACTTGTACCACACGCGTCTTGTCAGCGAAAACTCATAAATGTCTCGTCATGTTTTAGTCAAAGAGTTCGTTAGCTCGTTACCGTTTCATCACAGATTTATTTTGAAAACTGTGACTTCAAAGGCCATTTTTATCCAAATGCATTTTTCTCACTTTGTAACATCACATAGACCTACAGTAAGTATGAAAGTAAGTGAGTAAGGAAGTATGGGCCCTATACCTGTGTTTGTTTATTTGTTTGTTTACGTCAATGAAAGAGGAGGTTGAAGTTTTAAAGGAGCTATATCATGCAAAATTGACTTTTTGGAGTTTTTAGCCATGTTGTTATGCTATTTCCTTATCAAAAACACCCCCAGAGCGGTTTTTGGCTTCATTCACGCAGTTCTAAGTAATCCTCCTGAATCCTGCTCTCTGAGCAGCTGCTCCGCCCTCTCCTGGTAAACGACTGAGTTGTTCAGTTGTGTCGTCACAAAGGAACGGAAGTGCTCGACGTCTGTAATGTAATGCCTTACGGCCTGATTTTAATTTATAAAACAGCTTTTTCATTATTTTGTTGTAAGAGAGAAAAAAAAACGAAAAAAAAAAAAAAAAACTCTCAGACGCGTCTATGCTGTCCCACGAGCCTAATACAGCGCACCCCCGGCCGGAGGATCCATGGATCCGAGCAGAAGTGTTGTTTTTGAAGACTGAGCTCTTTCTAACCTACTCTGGACACACCTGTTCTTTTTTCTTACCCAACGATAATGTCACGGATGCGCGTTTGGCTACGAGAGGAACAGGACTATTCAACCTTCCTAAAGAAGAGTGCACTCGCCAGAAGTTGGAATTTCTTTCCGGGATTCAGCGACTTTATCAACCAACCTGATGGATGCTTGGTGAACCTTGGCCAGAATCAAAGTGGATTAACTTTTATAACCAACGCGATCCCATAACCCGATGGGA
Organism: Neogobius melanostomus; assembly: GCA_007210695.1. Classification (NCBI taxonomy): domain Eukaryota; kingdom Metazoa; phylum Chordata; class Actinopteri; order Gobiiformes; family Gobiidae; genus Neogobius; species Neogobius melanostomus. The sequence goes on from VHKM01000421.1 coordinate 205,958, forward strand.
GGCCAGACTGAGCGGTGAGTCAATCAAACCGCGTGTTAGCGTGTGTGTTAGCGTGCGTGTTAGCGTGTGTGTTAGCGTGTGTGTTAGCGTGTGTGTTAGCGTGTGTGTTAGCGTGTGTGTTAGCGTGTGTGTTAGCGTGTATGTTAGCGTGTGTGTTAGTGTGTGTGTTAGCGTGTATGTTAGCGTGTGTGTTAGCGTGTGTGTTAGCGTGTGTGTTAGTGTGTGTGTTAGCGTGTATGTTAGCGTGTGTGTTAGCGTGTGTGTTAGCGTGTGTGTTAGCGTGTGTGTTAGTGTGTGTGTTAGCGTGTGTGTTAGCGTGTGTGTTAGCCATTTATGAAACTGTGTTGCACATGTCAACTCCTTATAACTGCATTATGTGAAGTAACTTCACTTTTTGCAGCAATATTTATATTTATAATACTGTAAATGTGGAATGAGCGGAGAGAGGGGCGGAGTTAACTGAATCGAAGCGTCTTGTCTTCCGGGTTGGAAAATACCCCCCAAAAATACTTATATTTCTCTCAAAAATGAGTTCTCCATAGTGATAGAGGTACAATATATCATATAAATGCCTATACTTTACTTTGGAATGGCTAAAATAGCATGATACAGCTCCTTTAACTGTTAGTTGTGGTCCAAACCAGTGGTGGAGCTCAGATGGAAAAGTGTGGGTGCGCCTTCAATATTGTTGGAAATAGATGCTCAATCATGTAACATAGTGCACATAGTTCTATATAAAGGGTGAGCTACTTTTGAAATGTTGTTTCACTGTCACCGTGATGCTCTCCAGAGGCGTAGGAGGACCAGGAAGGGCTTGTTCCAAAGATCAAAACCTCTACTTTCCACCAATTGAACCATAAATCGCTGTCACTATCTGATCCAAATGTCAGGAGCTTAATGAGTTTAGTTGCACTTATGACGTAGTAACCTGGAACGTTCTGAAGCGTTTTAAACCTCTGTTCATAAGTGTGCTGTGGTCTGTCTCTCACAGATCAAAGCCGAGTAATGGAATCATCTCCTCATTTAAACCGTCAGATCCACGCCGCAGACATTTTGCGCAGCACCTCGAGCGTCTTCTTCCGACTTCCTGAACAAATGTTAGCTCTTCTGTAACGACTTTAGACGCTGATTAAAATAAAAAACCCGCCGGCGTGATTTCCCCGTCTCCGCGGCGTCTCCCGGGGGCTCGCCGTTCAAAGCTCCGCTCGACACCGCTGGGACGCCCGCTCCGCTCACATCTCGGGCCGCGTTTGAAAGTTCTCGCCCCGATAGCTCACGTCGGCTCCCTCTCCATCGCATTTCAATGAGCCACGCTTTTCCCCAAGGCTCCGGAACCGTTACGACCACTTCGGATGTGTGGATCAGAGATGAAAGAGAGGAATGGAGAGCGGGGAGAGACGGCTGGAGTTTGTAACATTAGCAAACGCTCTCATCGTGCTGGTGGTGGTGATAAATTGTCACTCCCCGATTAGTCTGTCACTCAACTCTTTGAAAAGCACTTCTCTGTTCACTGTAGCCCCGGGTTATTGTTGGATTGTGTCAAGTTAGGACAAAGTTTATTCTTCGAAAGAGAAGTATTGATAATGATTCAGTGGTGCTCAACCTTTTTGTCCCACGTAGCCCTTGAGGCATTAATTTATACTTCGAATTTGAACAAAGTGTGCAATTTAACATAGATTATTGAATATAGAGTATTATGTTCAAAATATACTGTAATCTTTGGACTATTGAGCGCAAGCAGTAAGCAGAAACCTCCCTCTCTCTTGTAGCCTGGCCTTAGACATCCGTAAACTCTGGTCAATTATAATTTCCCTACATGTACGTCTGAATTTCAACCTACCATTCAGCGAGCAGGGGAGGCGGGTGTCGTAGGTGACGTCAAGCATTTGCGCCGCTTTGCTGGTTGTAGTTCGGCAATGGCGGCAGATACGAAAGTAATGGAAGCTCTTCAATCCGTTCTGGCTCGGCTCCCAAATATCCAGAAATTAAGACTGAAGCCTTGGAATGCGCAAGGAATGCTCCTAAGAGTTATGATAGAGTTATGATAGAGTTATAATAGAGTTATGATAGAGCTTAGATAGAGTATGATAGAGTTATGAAAGAGCTATGATAGAGCTATGATAGAGCTATGATAGAGTTATGATAGAGTTATGATAGAGTTATGATAGAGCTATGATAGAGCTATGATAGAGTTATGATAGAGTTATGATAGAGTTATGATAGAGTTATGATAGAGCTATGATAGAGTTATGATAGAGCTATGATAGAGTTATGATAGAGTTATGAAAGAGCTATGATAGAGCTATGATAGAGCTATGATAGAGTTATGATAGAGTTATGAAAAGAAGCTATGATAGAGCTATGATAGAGTTATGATAGAGCTATGATAGAGTTATGATAGAGCTATGATAGAGTTATGATAGAGTTATGAAAGAGCTATGATATAGCTATGATAGAGCTATGATAGAGTTATGATAGAGTTATGATAGAGTATGAAAGTATATAGAGTATGATAGAGTTATGATAAGTTATGATAGAGTTATGATAGAGCTATGATAGAGCTATGATAGAGTATGATAGAGTTATGATAGAGTTATGATAGAGTTATGATAGAGTTATGATAGAGTATGATAGAGTTATGATAGAGCTATGATAGAGTTATGATAGAGTTATGATAGAGTTATGATAGAGCTATGATAGAGCTATGATAGAGTTATGATAGAGCTATATGAATAGAGCTATGATAGAGTTATGATAGAGTTATGATAGAGCTATGATAGAGTTATGATAGAGCTATGATAGAGTTATGATAGAGTATGATAGAGTTATGATAGAGTTATGAAGAGCTATGATAGAGTTATGATAGAGTTATGATAGAGTTATGATAGAGTTATGATAGAGCTATGATAGAGTTATGATAGAGTTATGATAGAGTATGATAGAGTATGATAGAGTTATGATAGAGTTATGATAGAGCTATGATATGATAGAGTTATGATAGAGCTATGATAGAGTTATGATAGAGTTATGATAGAGCTATGATAGAGCTATGAATATAGAGCTATGATAGAGTTATGATAGAGTTATGATAGAGCTATGATAGAGTTATGATAGAGCTATGATAGAGTTATGATAGGAGCTATGATAGAGTTATGATAGAGCTATGATAGAGTTATGATAGAGCTATGATAGAGCTATGATAGAGTTATTATGATAGAGTTTATGATAGAGAGCTATGATAGAGTTATGATAGAGCTATGATAGAGTTATGATAGAGTTATGATAGAGCTATGATAGAGTTATGATAGAGTTATGATAGAGTTATGATAGAGCTATGATAGAGCTATGATAGAGTTATGATAGAGTTATGATAGAGTTATGATAGAGCTATGATAGAGTTATGATAGAGCTATGATAGAGTTATGATAGAGCTATGATAGAGTTATGATAGAGCTATGATAGAGCTAGATAGAGATAGAGTATGAAAGCTATGATAGAGTTATGATAGAGTTATGATAGAGCTATGATAGAGTTATGATAGAGTTATGATAGAGTATGATAGAGTTATGATTAGAGTTATGACAGAGCTATGATAGAGTTATGATAGAGTTATGAAGAGCTATGATAGAGTTATGATAGAGTTATGATAGAGTTATGATAGAGTTATGACTAGATAGTTATGATAGAGATGCTATGATAGAGTTATGATAGAGCTATGATAGAGTTATGATAGAGTTATGATAGAGTAGATAGAGCTATGATAGAGTTATGATAGAGTTATGATAGAGCTATGATAGAGTTATGATGATAGAGTTATGATAGAGCTATGATAGAGCTATGATAGAGTTATGATAGAGTTATGATAGAGCTATGATAGAGTTATGATAGAGCTATGATAGAGTATGATAGAGCTATGATAGAGTTATGATAGAGTTATGAAAGAGCTATGATAGAGCTATGATAGAGTTATGATAGAGCTATGATAGAGTTATGATAGAGCTATGATAGAGTTATGATAGAGTTATGAAGAGCTATGATAGAGTTATGATAGAGCTATGATAGAGTTATGATAGATTATGATAGAGTTATGATAGAGTTATGATAGAGCTATGATAGAGTTATGATAGAGTTATGATAGAGCTATGATAGAGTTATGATAGAGTTATGATAGAGTATGATAGAGCTATGATGAGAGTATGATAGAGTTATGATGAATGAGAGCTATGATAGAGTTATGATAGAGTTATGATAGAGCTATGATAGAGTTATGATAGAGCTATGATAGAGGTTATGATAGAGTTATGATAGAGCTATGATAGAGTTTATGATAGAGTTATGATAGAGCTATGATAGAGTTATGATAGAGCTATGATAGAGTTATGATAGAGTTATGATAGAGTATGATAGAGCTATGATAGAGCTTATGATAGAGTTATGATAGAGTTATGATAGAGCTATGATAGAGTTATGATAGAGTTATGATAGAGTATGATAGAGCTATGATAGAGTTATGATAGAGTTATGATAGAGCTATGATATGAATGAGAGTTATGATAGTATGATAGAGTTATGATAGAGCTATGATAGAGCTATGATAGAGTTATGATAGAGTTATGATAGAGCTATGATAGAGTTATGATAGAGTTATGATAGAGCTATGATAGAGCTATGATAGAGTTATATGATAGAGCTATGATAGAGTTATGATAGAGCTATGATAGAGCTATGATAGAGTTATGATAGAGTTATGATAGAGTTATGATAGAGCTATGATAGAGTTATGATATAGAGTATATGATAGAGCTATGGATAGGAGTTATGATAGAGTTATGATAGAGCTATGATAGAGTATGATAGAGTTATGATAGAGCTATGATAGAGTTATGATAGAGTTATGATAGAGCTATGATAGATAAGAGTTATGATAGAGTTATGATAGAGCTATGATAGAGTTATGATAGAGTTATGATATGATAGAGCTATGATAGAGTATGATAGAGCTATGATAGAGTTATGATAGAGCTATGATAGAGCTATGATAGAGTTATGATAGAGTTATGATAGAGTTATGATAGCTATGATAGAGTTATGATAGAGTTATGATAGAGCTATGATAGAGTTATGATAGAGTTATGATAGAGCTATGATAGAGCTATGATAGAGCTATGATAGAGTTATGATAGAGTTATGATAGAGTTATGATAGAGCTATGATAGAGCTATGATAGAGTTCTGATAGAGCTATGATAGAGCTATGATAGAGCTATGATAGAGTTATGATAGAGTTATGATAGAGTTATGATAGAGCTATGATAGAGCTATGATAGAGTTCTGATAGAGCTATGATAGAGTATGATAGAGCTATGATAGAGTTATGATAGAGTTATGATAGAGTTATGATAGAGCTATGATAGAGTTATGATAGAGTTATGATAGAGTTATGAGTTATAACTCTATCATCACTCACTCGGGCGCATTACATAAGTCACAAATAAACGCTAGCGAAAATCAGATCCAATCGTTTCAAAGGAGCATAACGGAGCGCAATTGTGAAGATCCAGACCCTCTGTACGAAACGAACGCATCTGTAGTTTCTGTGCTCCACACTGTTTTGCTGGATGCTTTTGTATGTCTTTGCCGTGTTTTTGTGGGGGTTCGGTGGATTTTGGGTTTTTTTCTGCAGAGAGTACATAATGGTCCTGAAGAAGCAGTTTTTAAAAGTAAACAAACAGCTAGCTTATACGCTAAAGACATTTGGGACCTATACATTTCTTCTTCTGAAACACTGAAGAGGCACCAAGAGCCCCCACACCTGCAGCACAGTGGAGGCGTCACAAGAGGAGCTACAGGAAACAAAACAGGGACCAATGAGGAGGTACCCGGGCAAGACTCACAGCTAAACCACACAAGTCTTCTATTGTTCTGGCTAATGGACGTTCACTGGAGAATAAAAATGAACTGCTAAGCTCTTCCCAGAAGATGGTGAAAGACTGTGGTGGCGCGGAAGGAGCTGCGCAGGAGGAAGAGGAAGGAGGAGGTAGAGCTGACCAGTGCAGGACACCACGCTCTGAAACAGGGACAAACCCAGGAGGTGGTGCACCGTTTCAGAGGATCACTGAAGGCAGCCCGCCAGGTTTCCTCCAGGGGCTATGGTTTCCCTTAGCTCCAAAAACATGCTGGTCAGGTTGGCCCACAATGGCGGCGCGGCTCAATGGCGGTGCAGCTTAGCACTAATAGTCAGGGGGAAAATGCGACACCTACAGGCATTTCTCTCTGATTTTTGGCTACTAATTCAAGGGCACTGATTTGAAAAAAATCAGCCCAATTCAAAGCTATTCGTTTTTGTTGTGATTTAAATACTTTAAAACTTTATGAATTGTTGCTTAAATACACTGTTTTACTAAGGTTTAATCAAAAAGGGAGTGTTTTGATGAAAACTACCATTGTTCATTTGCCATTTAATAAGTAACCGATAAACTTATAAAAAAATTAAAAAATAAAAATATTTAAATGAAAGTAGAGACTTAGCCTGTGTCTGAAAGTCCTCACTATATCGCATGGTCACGCTATTTTGTAATGTTGTCCCAATGTCCAGAAATAAGAAAGTAGTGCACTCAACATTTCCCACAATGCATTTTGAAAAGTAGTGAGCAGCGATGGTTAATATAGATCACAATGCATTGAGGGTCAAAGGAGGACAGCCAACAGCAACAGGTCTTTGAGCTAAACACAACAAGAATGCGTGAAAACAGCTGTTTAATTCACAATTCATGTGTTGTGCATCTTTCATGAATAAAACAGCTAAATATAAATTGTTACTGTGAACACTTGCTAACGTTAGCTGCTTACCGTTAGCTTGAGCTGTTAAATGAATCATAGCTTCCTCTTTTAGGCAAAAAGCCAATAATCCAAGCGGTTTTCTTCTTTCATGTAAAATCCATGTGAAATAAAATGTTCTGACTCATATTTATCCATAAATATTCCACTGTCTCTTGAATTTGGTTGGTCTTTATAGCAGAAATACATTATTCCCAGAGTTTAGCGACTTATAGTAACTGTAGTCACTCATTCTACTGGCGTTCTGGACACTCCTTTAGTAGTGGGCTGCATGTCCGAATCGCCAACAGAATCCGTGCACTGTAGTCTACTACAGTATATAGTGCAAGCCTATATAGCGAATGAGGGGTTAGCGACTAGGGTGGACATTTGGACACAGTACTTGATCTTTGTTTTGGTACGTAGCATGTGTCAGAGTAGTCCAAGATTTTCTGCCAAGATTGTTGAAAATGAGCATAAACCTGGCAGGCTGGGTGGTAGATTTTGAGAAAAGGACTGGTGTGCAAGGTGACGTTCCACGTCCCAACAGCCAGAAGCTGCGCACGCGGACCAGGTCGTCAAGGCACCCGCCTTCGCCACCCAGTCCTCTCTGCACCCGACCCCTACAGATCCCTCTGCAGGTGGTGGGTCCACAGGAGGGCGGGCCACATCATCCCTTCGGGCTGAGGGATGAATGGGCACCAGGCCTGGCTCCACGGTGGGGCCCCGGCAGCGCCATACAGGGCGACGCCATGGTCCTTGATGATATACTGTCCATAAGAGTCTTCTGAACTGCTCTTAGTCTGACCCGTCACCTAGGACCTGTTGCCAGGGGAGACCCTACCAGCATAATGCCCCAGGCAACAGAGCTCCCAGGATCCTTAGGGCACTCAAACAACCCCACCACATTAAGGCGGCAGTTCATGGGGTTGAGGACGGTGGAGAGTCCTTGCCTCAAGTGGAGGAGTTCAAGTATCTCAGGGTCCTGTTCACGAGTGAGGACGGATGGAGCGTGAGATCGATAGACGGATCGGTGCAGCGTCAGCAGTGATGCGGTCGCTGTATCGGACTGTTGTGGTGAAGAGGGAGCTGAGTCAGGGGCCAAAGCTCTCGATTTACCGATCGATCTACGTTCCCACCCTCACCTATGGTCATGAGATCTGGGTAATGACCGAAAGGATAAGATCGCAGATACAAGCGGCCGAAATGAGTTTCCTTCGAGATCGGGTGAGGAGCTCAGTTACCCGGGAGGAGCTCGGAGTAGAGTCGCTGCTCCTTCACGTCGAAAGGAGCCAGCTGAGGTGGCTAGGGCATCTGTTCCGGATAATAATAATAATAATAATAATAATAATAATGCATTAGTCTTATATAGCGCTTTTCCAGACGCTCAAAGTCGCTTTACAATTTGGTGCATTATTCATTCACTCCATACTCGGTGATGATAAGCGAGGCAACCAGTCTGCGCACATCAGCCACCACCACCAACCACTCACTCACTCACTACATTCGCTAGGCTTCCTGGTGTTACTGAACGGTCTCCCATCCAAGTACTAACCAGGCCCTACCCTGCTTAGCTTCCAAGGTCTGACGGGATTGGGCATCGCAAAGGCGGTATGGCCATGGAGTATGCCTCCTGGTCGCCTCCCTCGGGAGGTGTTCCAGGCATGTCCTATTGGGAGGAGGCCTCGTGGAAGGCCCAGGACACGCTGGTGGGACTATGTCTCCGAGCTGGCCTGGTGTGGCCTCGGGGTCCCCCAGAACAGCTGGAGGAGGTGTGCGTGGATCGGGAAGTCTGGGCATCTCTGCTGAGACTGCTGCCTCCGCGACCCGGCCCCAGATAAAGCGGAAGAAAATGGATGGATGATGGATGGATGGATGGACTGGTGGGGCAAAGCGCTAACTGGTTTTAATTATTTTAGTCAATGTGTTTTTATCGGTTTGGGTGCCTCGCGTCACACCTGCATGTTTTTTCTGCCTATCGTTGATTAAATCAGCTGAGACTGCCGACAAAGGAGAAGCCTCGCTCCAGGAATTTCACTCAGGACTTTCTCGCTGTGAGGCGAAAGCACTAACCACCAGGTCTGTGTTCCTCTGTCGGTCTTTAGAGGAGGAAATGAATGTGCCGCAGATTAGTCGCTGACGCTAACCCCCCCTCTCCCCCCTCCATCAAACGCAGGATCCTGGCGCACGGCGAAACCTCATTTCCCCTCGGTGGGAGAATCCTGCAGCCACAGACACGCGTTTTAAAAAAGAGAAATCCGAGGCTCATTTTCGCACCCGAAGATTAAACGCAGGTGAAAATGAGAAAATCGGCTTAGGGCGGCCCGTCTGAACGTGGCGGGGCTGAGCAGAGTGCGGCGACACAGCGGTCGGCGGCAGGAGGTTGCCAGGTGTGCCGGCCGCTGATAAATGTAATCTACATATTTGTTTGTTGTGGCTACAATTTCAGAAGAATCAGAGAAACAGGAGGAAATAGCGAGCAGCGAGTTCTATCCAAATGACGCCGTTTGTCGAGGCGATGGTGAGAAAATAATTTGACTTTCTTTGTGTGGACAGGGAACACAGTGAACTTTGTGCCAGTTTTTGTTTCCTGCGGACAGGCCCGGGGATTACAGAGATATTAACCGTAAGCCAGCTGCAAACATCAGCAGGGGTCTCCATTTTAATGACTGTACTTCAGAGTAAATGTGCTAAGGTGGAGTTAGAGCTAATATAAATAAAGGTAAAAGAGATGAAAAATAAAATGATATTCCAAGGCAAACACAACTGTTGCCTAAAACCAGCTGTCTCTGTGTGGGTGAGGAGGATTGGTCTTCATGGTGGGGTGCTGACATTTTCGTCTACGGTCTAAAACAAATCTCCTGTAGTGTGTTTATGCCCCTGGAGTGGTCATTACAGCACATGAGTCTGGGTCTGGGCCTGGTCTGGGCTTGTTCTGTCTGGGCCTGGTCTGGATATGCTGTGGGCCTGGTCTGTGATCCGCTGAAGGGGCTGAGGCCGTATCTCTCTATAATTGATAGGTTTCAGGCGATTATAGCTCTGCAGATTATCATCTATGAGCTCCATCGATCCCCCTTTGCGCTCCCTCTCTCTACCCCTCTCTTCTTCTCTCCCCCTCTCTCTATCCCTCACTCCCCTTCTCCCTCTCTTTCGGAGAATGACTGTTTTTAAGTACACAGAGTCCTTGAGTGTGAGCCAAGGTCAAACTCCCATCAGAAAACTCAGTATCTGGTGGTAAATTGTGCCAAAGCGACGTCTCTATGCCCCCCTGCCTCTTTCTTCCAACCTGCATATGTACTGCAGCCATACTGTGGTACAGCGGTTAGCGCTCGTGCTTCAGAGCTAAAAGGTCCAGGAGGCCTTTCTGTGTGGTAGGGCTGTCAATGACCAAAGATTTTCTTGGTCAAAAACATGCTCTAAACAGTGATTAGTCGACTAAAAGGGGGCATGGCACTGACACTGACAAAACTTATCTGACCCAAACTGCACTCATAAGACATAAAACCTTGTGATCTTGTGCTGTAACTACTATTTATACATAGAAGCAACATACACTTTGCATTTACGTGTGAAAAGTCTCACCTTTAGTCTCGAACTCCTGCTCCCTCATTCCTCTAGAAGTCTGCTCTAAGATAAGATAAGCCTTTATTGATCTCACAATGGAGAGATTCACATGTTACATTCAGCTCTCAGAAACACTCAGGGTGTGCAGAATAGACAGGAAATGTGCAAACAATTAAAGAGGAAATAGAGGTGATTCTGAAGGCTTTTCGGGTGAGACGGGTGGAGTACATGTCCTTAATAGAGGGAAGCGGGGCTCCGCAGATCTTTTCCGCTGCTTTCACGATGCACTGGAGGCTTCTTCGGCAGGAGGCAGTGCTGGCGCTGTGCCACACAGTGATGGAGCTGGTCAGGGACAAAAAGTATAAACAGTAAAAAAATTAATAAACAGACTATAATAAGAATGTCAGTATTAGCAGTGCAGGTTTACAGTCATAGTGCAAGTGGTTGATAAAGTCATGTAGAATAGATACAGAGATTATTGCACGTAGTTTTGCAAAGGGGTTATTGCACACTTTACTTTACAGTAGTGTTGTACAGTCTGACAGCAGTGGGGATGAAGGACTTGCAGTAGCACTCCTTCTTGCACTGAGGGTGTCTCAGTCTGCCACTGAAAGAGCTGCTCAGCACGTTCTACAAGTAGACCCGGTTCTGTTTGAGCAAAGCATCGGAACCGGACGTCTACTTCATTATCGGTCCCTCTTATCGATGCTCCCGCTCTGAAAACACTCTTTTTCCCCCCTTTTCGGACACCATAGCGCCGCGGAGCTAGACGCACGTGCGTAATGATGTGGTTTTCCGAGTCTGTTGACGCTGCTTCGAAGTAAGCAGGGAAACATCGGCCCAATCTCAATTCCAACCCTCACCCCCGGCTCACATTAAATCCGGTAAAGGTCCAGAGCGGCGTCCGTAAACTTAGAAAGTCATTCAAACCAATGTTGCACACTCACACTGCTCCGCGAAGTCCGGGTCCGGCTACCGAGGCCATCCGGCGGCTACGGAAAGAATCCACAAGAAGTCTATTTTTGCCGGAGACCGGAGCCCCAACGGATCAAGCTGACAGAAAAACACGAGCCAAACAGGAAGTCAGGTCTCGTGAGAAAAGAAGATCCGGTGTATTTCAAAATAAAATCTGTCCGCTTACTATTTATTTGGTCTCGTTTAACATCTGTACACGCATGTAACGTCGGAAATGTAAACATTTCTCCATTACCAGTGACACAGGGGCACTAGTGTGTTGCAAAGCATCCACTTCACTGGGGAGAGTCGTTGTTCTGGCAAATACGGCTTTTGTTTACAAAAACTACCTATATATGGGGCGACTTATCACGTGAACTCGCACCAAGAGCGAAACTCACGTGCACTTCTGTTCTCGCGAGGGCCGTTTCTGTGCCTGACGCAGCATCTGGCGCTGGACCTGGCGGAGCCACAGTGTCAGCCGGACTCACTGTGAGTGGTAGTTTGAGGCAAACCCGGACCGGATCAGGACTGAACCCGGACCGTAGTTAATGTGAGCCGGGGGTTAGCCCTCCGCTTAGCCCTTCCCCTCTGTTTTACGCGTTCACGAGAGATGAGTCGTCAATTAAAACAGTCCATTGCAATAAACGTGTCAGTTGTACGTTTTCGCTTTGCTGCTGCGAACGCTCCGTTTATTTGCGCTGTATTGGCTTGGAGTTTCTTTCCAAACCTTCGATACCGGTAGTCGTAATAGAGTTTTAAAAAAAAAAGTTATTACTCTTTGATTAAAGCTTTAAATGCATCTGACATAGTTTGTGTTATTTGTGTTTATGTACCCTCATTTTCAAAATTATATTTTGTAAGTCCTTCAATAGCAACAAGACGAAATGGGATTGAGACAAAAATAAAGGTTTTGAGCAAACCTTTTATTGAAAACAACAAATAAGCTGAAGAAAAAAAGAAACCCCAAAGTTATGGTCAATCACTTCAAATGATTACCCAGCTCGGAGCTTGACAGCGGGCGTCGGAAAATCACCCGAATCTTCAAATCTTCAAGGTGTGATCTGAGGTCACCCCGCCCATTATAAAGCTTCAAACATTTGGGCTGTTAAGATTTCTGTTTGTCCTGGTTCAGCTTTTAAAATATCCCAAATTAATATCCAAAACTTTAAAGCTGCAAGGTATCATCTTCCTTTGAGGAAAACAAAACATTCATCAATATCTCATCAGCTGTAAGAGCACAAACCAAACGGTTGGCCTGGTGTTGATATAAACGTGCATTTGTAGAGGGGCCAGTCTCACCTCTGGTCGCTCTGCTCGAGCCCCGTGCACTCTCTTGGTCTTCGTGGGAGCTGTCAGAGTTTGCGCGGGCGTGCGTTGAGAGCAGCGGGGACGGCGCTCCGCGTAATTAGGCCTGGGTGTAATTTTAATTAGGCTTTGTGGTAATGCGGCTAACGAGCTCCCCCGGTGCCCGCCTTCAGAGCGCGCCCCGTCCGCTCGCTAGCTCGGCGCGCGCCGGCACAAAGCTAATTAGCCACTTTTGCATCAGAAGGTTTTATTGATAGCCCTAATTTGCAGCCGAAACGAGGGATCCGTGTCGATAATTTGGATAATGTGCCTCGCGTTTGATTCTGAAGTACAAAAACTCCGGATCCCGCGAGCTTCTTTTTTTCCCGCCGACCATTCTTGATCTAAAAAAACCCTCCTCCTCTCTCTCTCTCTCTCCTCCTCGACCTCCAAAACTACTACAAAGCTCGGCGTTTTTGACCCGGCACCACCTCCCGCTCCCCGAACGCTCGCTTCAACTCCCACCCACGGCCCCGAGCGCGCCGCTAAGTGTCCCGCTAATTGGGAGAGAAAGCAGAAAGAAGAATTGGAGAGGAGGCCGTTAGCGGCTCGTTAGAGGGGGACGGGCGTCGGTGGATTGAATCATTGATCGTGAAGGAGCTAATCGTGAAACAGGAACAAGGAGGTGCATTTTAATTAATAAGAGCAGGACCGAAGAGGGAGAGACATACCATTATGAGGAGTGTTGGGTATCGGGCTGTCACAATAATTACTTTATCGACTTATCGTTTAAAGGTGCGCAAAATATATCGTCTACAAGATAATATCGATTGGAAGATATGCAAATTTACAATGTTGAGTTTATCTCCAATGCCAAGAAATCAACAAACAAGTTGCAAAAACTGCTACTAATATGTAACCGGGTCTGGATGGGTAGTGATTTTACCTGGGGTGCAGCCGTCACCAAAGATCTTTAAAGGGGGGGTATTATGTAAAATCGACTTTTTCAAGCTTTATATCATGTTATTATGTCATTCCCTCATTAAACACATGCCTGGAGTGTTGCCTTGGCTCATTCACATATTTTTGAGTAATCAGTAAAAACTTAGACGGCAGCCATGTTAGGTGTAGCTATGCCTCAGTCCTCCTAGGAACGCCCCCACCTCCTGGAGACGCCTCTGGACCTTTGGTCACCAGCCAAGCCACCAACCACTGCTCCTCAGCTCAGCAGAGCCCCCTCCCCGCACAGTAGTGTTGTTTAGATGCCACAGCAGTGTGCTGAAGGGGCGTGTCGGAACGCTTCTTAAAGAGACAGAGGCCTATTTCAAGACGTTCAGTACAGCCATTTTGAGAGAGCAATTTTATTCAAGGCAGTTATTTTAATTTACTGCATATAGACCCTTTAACTGCTGACATCATCAGCTGGACGCAGGAAGTGATCAAGAGAAATAAGATTAAACTAAAACTAGCGATTTTAAGTGTAAAACTACAAATGAAAAATGTGGTCCTGTTGTGGCTTAAGGTGCAAGAACAAGAGGAATGACATTTGAGACGATAAAATAAGTTTTATCTGATATTTCCAACAACAGTTAGACATTTGTTTATCGTTACTATGACAACAGCTACAATGGAAATAGATAGGAATCGAGCTTCCCGCCTCCAGCTAAGCCCGGAATGTTTACAAACAATTAAAGGGTCTATACAGAGCAACAGAAGGTTACGTCATCATTGTAGTATGCTATAGACTGGTGCTATGTGATTGAAAAAAGCATAATACCCCCCTTTAAAACCGGAAAATAGCGTATACATGAAGTTATATCCCGGTTACTGACGGAAAATCCCAGCCAGAAAATCCGGGTTTCTCAAAATCGGGAAACTGCTATTTTCGGGTTTTTATAATCGGGAATCTGCGTTTATATGATAAAAGACAAAACCGGAATATTAAAACTCCCGATAATATTTCGGGAATTTGGAGCCCTTGTAAACGCACTCAATGATTAGCATTTCACGGCGCTAACTAAAGTTTGGCTTGTTGGTTTTATAAAATATCGCACGAGTTTTCTTATTGCTAGCTTTAATGTATGCAATGATGTTACTCCGAGGACAATGACGGCTCACAGTAAACTCAGACGGTTCTGCGTTTGAACAGAAACAAAAAGCAGGAGTGGCTGGCCAGGCTATGCAGTCTCATACAAACCATGGCTGTGAGTTATGTCTGTTACTTGCACATTTCCTACTCTGCCTCTTTTTTGGGGCTCTTTTCTCCAGTCCCCTCTGCCCCCGCCCTTTCCCACATTCTGTCGCTATGGTCACTTCTTCATTCGATCGCGAGATTAGAGCGAGTCCAAAGAAACATCCCTTTGTGTCCCAAATGCAATTTACCTCTCCCGTCACCATCTCTCTGTCGCTTCTCTCTTCATTTCAAACCTCGGCTCCTCTCTCTCTCCGCTCTCTCAGCCCGTATGCAGATTGTGTCCCTCTCCGTGGGCCGACACTTCCCATCAGGCCGTTATCGCTCACGTGCGCGGCCCCTGCAGAGACACACGGCTGTTTCTGAAACACTGAGGGACAGTTTACCGCGGCGTCAGCAGCGGCTCACCGTCTGTCCACGACGCATCAGCTCCACGAGTCACAGTCCATCAGCGTTATTTAGACTGAGGCCCAGCTACAACACACTGTTCATTTGGACAACATACTTTCATCTGTCATTCACTTTGGGTCAAGATTTAGTCAAACCTTTCCATTTAGTCTTAGTCTAGTTTTAGTCAACGAAGGTTTCACAGAAATGCAGTCAACTAAATGTAAAATGACCTTTACTCAACTTAACTCAACTTTACACATTATTATTATTTATTTTTTCATATTCTCTGAAACATGGAGCTTCTCCCACATGAACAAAGCACAGACAATTCCTTTGGTAGTTAATGTATACATGCGGCTCTTTTAAAGAGGGGGTATTATGCTTTTTTCAATCACATAGCACCAGTCTATAGCATACTACAATGATGACGTAACCTTCTGTTGGTCTGTATATGCAGTAAATTAAAATAACTGCCTTGAATAAAATTGCTCTCTCAAAATGGCTGTACTGAACGTCTTGAAATAGGCCTCTGTCTCTTTAAGAAGCTTTCCGACACGCCCCCTTCAGCACACTGCTGTGGCATCTAAACAACACTACTGTGCGGGGAGGGGGCTCTGCTGAGCTGAGGAGCAGTGGTTGGTGGCTTGGCTGGTGACGAAAGGTCCAGAGGCGTCTCCAGGAGGTGGGGGCGTTCCTAGGAGGACTGAGGCATAGCTACACCTAAAATGGCTGCCGTCTAAGTTTTTACTGATTACTCAAAAAATATGTGAATGAGCCAGGTCACTCAGAGCTCGCTGTGCGCCTTTGATCACTGGCCCAGTTCAGTATCGGCCAAAAGATCCCTGAATGCCAACAGCTGATAAGTCTGCACTGTTCACAGTACTTAAGTCAAACTGTTACAAAAGCGAAATAAAACATAAGACCAAGTGTCAGGACTAAAGCTGTTGGCTGTTGTGTTGAGTAGAGCCGGGGTCCGCACTTCACAGACCGGTGTGAAGCTGCACCTCACAGTCAGAAATGAAGTATAGTAGAGCAGGGGTGGAGCACAGGCAGCAGAGCCCTGGGGGTCTGAGCCCCGCCTCACTCAGATTGATAAGCAGCAGGGTTATGTCACACACACGAAAAAAGTTTAGTTTGAACCCTGAAACATTTTTACTTGTTCATTTGAAATTGGTTTCATTGCATTAATAAAATGTTGCATTTTATGAAAATCAAAATACCCAACTTGAACCATAACCTGCTGGGGCACCTCTAAAAGGCACCAAATTGCAGGAAATGCAGTCGGATCAGTTAAACAAAATTCTGGTGGAGCACTTTACTGTAAGTAAATGTAAGTGCATTTTTAATGAGTTATTTATTTTTATTGTGGGGGCCCAGAATATTTTTCTACCATAGGGCCCAGAATATCTCGTGGCGCCCCTGAATGCAACGTTACTTTACAAAACTGTATCTGCAAAATGCTTTTCCGCGTGATCAACTTAGAGGCTCAGGGGTGATGACAACTCTCCACTATTTCTGACAGTGTTGAACGCGCTCTTTATTTCTCTTAGAGGAAGTCTTTTTTTTAATGCTTCATCTTCTCTAAGTGGATTTTCTTCCTGTTGTTGCAATCTAATCTAAAGTATTGTTGTCCCGTTCCAAATGTGCAAGGACATTCTATGATGGTCGTATTTGACCTTATATAGGGCTTTTCCACCAAGGTGCTGGTTCAGAGCTGGTGCTGGTGCCGGGTTGGTTCCGTACTGACTTGGTTTTCCACCAAATTGAGAGCTGGTATTCTGCCCATTGCCATAGCAACACTTTGGGAAGTCAACTGTCACATAAAACATGGATAGTAACATCTTACTGCAGCCATTTCTGGTTATAAAATACCACACAAATAAGTTTATGTTCCTGTCACAGCAGCCGTTAACATTTTGATTTCTTCTTTCTAACTGCTCCCTCTTGTTTTAGCTGAAGCTAAAGAGCATAAAGCAAAACAACAGTTAGTTTCCACCACAGAGACTGTTTTGGTTTCTCCAGGAAGTTATAAGCACGAACTAACTAATATTGGTTGTTTGTCAGAAGAGAAAGCCACACCCCAGCCGCTGACATCACTGGTGCTCCTTTCTTGGTCCAGCTTTTAACTGGTTCCCAACCCGCACCAGTCTTTGGAACCAAGAGCCAGCATTTTTTCAGTGGAAAACGAAAGAACCGGTTCTGAAACTGGAACTGGCCCAGAACCAGCACCGGCACCAGCTTGGTGGAAAAGGGCTGATAGTGACCCAGTGCTTGTGTGGGTCCAGCATGGCTTTACTTTCCATCCCAGTAACCTCTAGGACGCTCCAGGATCAATTGATTTAGGATTCCTGGTAGGTTTTCTCTGCTCCATGATTACACATACATTCCATCTAAAAAAAAACTACCGGGAACACTAAAAAACATCTTATTTCAAGATAGTACATATGTCTAAGTTACTTTTTGCATTGCAGTGCAGTCGTAGTGATTTGATCATGAAACTTTATCGACTCTGGAGATGAACAGCAGTATCAGTTCAGGCCCAAAATGTTCAAACCGATAATCGATAAAAGCATACATGAAACCTGAGCCTGATTTATGGATCCTGTTCACAAAAGTCATTATTATTACCTTAACAGAAATGTAATAATGAGAGTTTGTCATCGCCAGTTCCAAGTAGAAACGGGACCTGATGTTTCCTCAAAAGCTCTTATTCCATAAATGCACAAAAAGGTGTTCTGTCTAAAGGTGGTCGATATATTGTTTATATGATAATCTCCAAATTGTTGTATGCAAAATTGGAATATTGAATCATTTCATATATTGTAGAATCTGACCCTACAAACATGAAAAGATTCGAAAATTAAAGACATTTAAAAAAAATTGACCTTGTGAGTTTAAGACCGCAGGGGTTTGTTTGACTGTATTTTTGTCTTTCTTTATTGAAAGTCCTAGAAGATAAGCTTAAATATAGAAATCAAGTCTGCCATTTAATTTAATTGCATTTTAATGTAATTAGTTTTAATTTAATTTAATTGAAAGCATAGATTGATATCTTATTGTATGATTTGACACGTGACATGAGGCAGCCGCTCACTCCGGAGGCTGTTCCAATTGACCTTTCGCCGAGCCCCGCCCCCCTTAGTTACTGTTGCTACGCCTGACAAACAAATGGTCAAACACGGCCAGATTGCCATGCGTGTCAGTGACCTTTTTTGGAGCAATACCTCCTGGATATCCCCCAGATCGAGGCAAAAGGTGGTCACAGTATGCAATGGAGGGATCAAGATATTAAACTATCCAACGAAGGATAAAGGACTATTGGCACTAAAGCACAGACAGGTCTCAAGTAAAATCAAAGAAACCTTCTGATCTCTTCCTTAAATGCAACAGCACAGCCTTGTGTACCAGTCGTGCTCTTGCACTGCCCGGTAACTAAGCACCCTCTTACTTTTTTAGTATTTCTAAAAATAGGAACATTTCTCCGGTGCATTTTTCTGCTAAAGTTAGCTAATGCTAGCTAAACCTACAGGTGCCACAATGACAGTTGTTGTTAGAACCGAGACAAATACACAGTACTTTTATCATAAAGGGAGACAAAGACATGTGAGACTATAGGCTTGTAAAAGTTCACCACCGCAGTTAAAAGTTACAGCTCCAGTGCCAGTTTGTGTAACGTTATGTGACTGTTAGCATGCTAAGGTGTTAGCCTAGTGGCCAGGCCCTAGCCTTACCTTAGAGCAGACGTACAGTATGCTTGTTTATTTGGAGATATTTAGCTGGGCGTAGGCCGTCCACATTGTTTGATCCATTGTAGGCAGTGCTCAGATTGTGTTTTCGCTTTGGGAAGGGAAATAACTCCACTCCCCAGACACACTCTTGTGGTCCCTAGTGTCTGATTTACATCCTCCATAGGCAGATCGTTTTCACCATTTTGCTTCTTCTTCTTTGTCTGGTGGGTTTTTGGTGGTTAGCAGTAAAAAAAAAAAAAAAAAAGTGCATCTGCTCAGTGCTTAAATGCTGGTATGTCCTAATGTTTTGCATTTGAGGCCTGCGGCATGACGGACCTACCGTTTTGGGGCGTGGTTTTGCGAAAGCTCAGCTGAGCTCAGATGCGGTGGTAAGAGGACACTCGGCTCTGCTTCGGGGGGACCCCACACCCGAGGAAGTCAACGAAGTGGACGAGGGAGGAAGGATCCTGGACATTGAGAATCACCCATAGTGTTGCTGAACCTAGACCCGACCAACTGCAGCAACGGCAGGTCAGGACGAGAGCAGCTGATCTATCTATCTTGGAGACAGTTGGAGACCGACAGGAGGCGTCTCTGTGTGGTATTGATGAATAGGAAACGTGATGCTCCTCTCAAAAGGACCAGCTCCTCCAGGCCCTCTGTGAACCCCCCCCCCCACACACACACACACACACACACACACACTTTGTCTCTTTCTGTTGATCGGTAAGTGCTAACCTTTCATGTCGATGGTGTCTGGAGTCTGTCCCTCAGAGTTGAACCTGAGCCCACAGCGATGCCCGGCAATTTGTGAGGGATAAGACTCTACAAACCTGACCTCCACCAAGGATTAGGGTCACGTCACACTACATGCTCGAGCCATACATAAATACTGAGTGTAGGACGGCTCTATGTTATTCCAACCTGGAGCAGTATTTAGTAGTAATAGTCCATATACAGTCCCATGAAAAAGTATTTATCACACACAAAATATGTCAAGTTGAATCGATTTAGCTTTCTGTGATGTATCTACCTGGATTATATCAATCTTTGTTGGAGTATATTTATCACACTTAAATGTTTCCGATCATCAAGCCAATTTTTATATCACACAAGGACATTCCCAGTGAATACAAAATGCCGTTTCAAAACGATTATTACATTTATGAAAGGAAAGAATAATCCAAACCACTCAGTCTTTCGCTGTGAATAACCAGTCAGCCACTGCCAAGCCTGATTACCACCAAGTTTGTTGAATCAAGAAAATATCACATTTAGACCGGTCAGACAAATAAAGTAGGCTACATTGTATCATAAGGAAATCTATAATGCCACAAAATGACTCCAAGAGTGCAACGAGGACTCATCCAGGAGGTCACCAAAGACCCAGAAGGGTGTCTGAAGATCTGCAGCTTCACTGGGCTCAGTCAAAGTCAGTGTTCATGACACAACTACTGTAAAAGATGGAAAAATGGTCAGTTCCAACGCGAAAACCACCGCTGACAAATAAGAACGCTACAGCTCGTCTCTCATTTACCAAAATTTTCAAGAAAAGGTCTGTGGACTGACCAGACTAAAGTTACATCTGGAGTAAAAAGAACGCCATGCCCAAGGTCAAACATGGAGGTGTCAGTGCGACGGTCTGGGGCTTCGCTGCTTCTGGACCTGGACAGCCTGCTGTCATTGATGGAATAATGAATTCTACCAGGAACTCCTGGAGGAAAACGTCCGGCCATCAGTACAAGCCCTCAAGCTCAAGCGCTCTTGGTCAAAGTTCGGACTTAAATTCAACTGAGATGCTGTGGTGTGACCTTAAAAGGGCAGTTCATGCACAAAACCATCCAATATGGCTGACTTTAACTAATTCTGCAAAGAAGAGTGGGCTCCGGTAGTACAGCAGTTAGTTTTCATGCTTCACAGCTACAAGGTCCCGGGTTTGACCTGTACGGGACCTTTCTGTGTGGAGTTTACATGTTTTCCCCGTGTCTCAGTAGGTTTCCTCCGGGTAGTCCGGTTTCCCCTACCACTAAAAACATGTACAATAGGCCAGGATGAATGAGAGTGTGTTTGAGAGTGCGCATGGGGGACGATGGATAGAAATTAGCTCAAGGCTACAGTCCAGTGTGGCTTGTTCATTAAATTCCACTGTCCCGACCAAAGAAACCAATAAACAAAACTAAAAATCCCTCCTCAGTGATGTGACAAACTCATCACCAGTTATTGCAAACACTTGACTTCAGTTATTGCTGCAAACGGCGGCATAACCACTTTATTCTTCACACAGGGCCAGAGAGGTTTGGATTCTTCTTTCCCTTAGTAAATGTGATACTCATATGACAACTGCATTTTGTATTCACTGGGAATGTCCTTGTGTGTTATAAAAAATGTTTTGATGATCAGAAACATTTAAGTGTGGTAAATAAACAAAGGTAAGAAATCAGGAAGGGGCAAATACTTTTTTCACAGAACTGTACAATACAACCAAAAGGGTTTGGTTGGACTATTTCACTTCATTACCGCAGGTTTGAGAGATCGTGTTCTCTTCGGTTGTTTCTTCTTCTACTGCTGAAGCTCCGATCTGCATTCCCCAGATGCATTTGCGTCATAGACATTAAGCCATAAATCAGGCTGTAACTAATTAGTAACTGTCCCAAAAGACGACAACAGGTGGAAAGAACGGACCAAAAAGGAGGAGACCAGTATTGGATAAATAACTTTTAAAAGGTTATTGATAGTTACTTCTCCCCAAAGGTAACTGGGTTGTAACTGAGTCATAGTATGATAAAAGTAACAAGTTACTAGCAGTGCTTATTTGTATATTAGTAGTTTCAGGAACTCTTTTGGACTGGTGCGATGGATTCAAGGACAGGCCCATACAGTTACCGCAACACTCAATCAAAAACATGCACAATAGGTTAATCCTCCAGCCAGGTGATTTGGACCTTGAGGCATGAGCCTGGCTCCATATCTGGAGATGCGTCCCGGGGCGCTGCACTGAAGTCGCCCCAGTGGCATCGAAGAATGGGTCAGATTTCACAACAAAGTGCACCTTAACACTCTCATTAAACACAATATGATCTCAAATCTTTGCCGAATCCTCCAAAAATACTGTAGTTCCTGAATCTTTTACCCTAAGAAACTGAAAGATTGGGGAATGCTGTTATGGTACCCAGGCCTCTAACGGTGCTTTATAACTTACCGGTTGCTTACAATGCTAGGAATAGAAATTTCCTCCCCTGAAAACAAGAGAGGGGACCGGCATCTGCTCATAGGCAGCAGAGGTGCAGCACAGGACAGATCAGGAGCAAAGTAGCCTACCAGAGTACAGTTCACTCTAAACTGTGCACGAGCTGAGAATAGCTGATAACAATAGACGCGCTAATTATCAGTCCTCACAGCGCTGGAGGAGTCGTGTAATGTCCCACGGTCAGCTCAGCGTCTTCCTGTCATAGACACTTTCCCTGTTCATCTACGATGTCGGCCCATTCATGCACATCTCCCTCCCTCTGCAGCGGCCCGTGAGAGCCTGTTATTTAAGTAACATTTACTACACAGTTTGGTTTATAAGCTATTTAATTGTCTGTGATACATTTAGACCTCATTTCGGCCCGGGAATTTAGAGAAGACCGGCCCACTTTTCTGTGGGTTTATAGCTCAGTGATAGAGTGCTAGTCTCTGGTGCAGGAGGTCCCTGGTTCAAGTATGGCTTCGACATTTTTCTAACGCTTTTTTTTTAAACGCTCTTTTTACATGGGCCGCTGCACACACAGTCTGAGCCTGATACAACTCCACAATCAGCACCAAGTTATGAAGATACAAATATTTATTTCTCCACTTTTCTACCTTTCACTGCCTCTTTCTCTCTTTACTCGCCCTAAACAGTGCCGCGGCCCACCGGGAAACCTCCCAACTCTCCCTATGGCCAGCACTACTCTGATTTAACATTAGTAATAATAGTATTATGTGATGGGAAAATTGAAGGGTCTATCATATTTTCAGCACATACAGTATATGCTAAATACAGTATACTCAGACTACACTACTGTTACTAACTTCTTTATAAGCGCCGTTATCCCCAACACCGGAGGAGACCCGCGATGAACAGTCCAATATGGAAGTCATTTAGAGACATGACCTCAACAAAGTGCAGAGACACTCACCACATGCAGCACGGAGGAAGGGAAGGGCGGCAGAACAAATAACAGAAGTTTTAAGATCCACTATGAACAGGGAATGTAAAATCTCTTAACGGCGACCTGGCTCTGAACAAGCGTATTCATCTGTCTGCCGTTAGAAGCGCCCTGATCCTTAAACGTTTTACTTTCTTTTCATGTAAATCAGCTCAGTTGCTTTTGTATAAAGTCACTGATCATTTTACACATCTTTACTGTTTGTGCTGAAGGTCCCATTCTGTTAACCCTTCCACCCCTGGACCATGTGGGACCATGAGGTGAGACCAGCGCCTTTGGGGGGAAATAAAAGAGCCGCCGCTGCCTTCAGGAATAAACCTTCAAAAGGAGGTTTATCAGAGAGCGAGGAGAGGCCAGAGAGGGGCCCGCGTCACAATTTAATAACATTTTCCAAGTTAAATAGTTCTTTAAGGGAGTGATAATAAAGCATGTTGCAGTCTTCCAGACGGGAAGAAATGAATGTATAACTTTATGATAAAAGATTAAAGAGGGGGTATTATGCTTTTTTCAATCACATAGCACAGTCTATAGCATACTACAATGATGACGTAACCTTCTGTTGATCTGTATATGCAGTAAATTAAAATAACTGCCTTGAATAAAATTGCTCTCTCAAAATGGCTGTACTGAACGTCTTGAAATAGGCCTCTGTCTCTTTAAGAAGCTTTCCGACACGCCCCCTTCAGCACACTGCTGTGGCATCTAAACAACACTACTGTGCGGGGAGGGGGCTCTGCTGAGCTGAGGAGCAGTGGTTGGTGGCTTGGCTGGTGACGAAAGGTCCAGAGGCGTCTCCAGGAGGTGGGGGCGTTCCTAGGAGGACTGAGGCATAGCTACACCTAAAATGGCTGCCGTCTAAGTTTTTACTGATTACTCAAAAATATGTGAATGAGCCAAGGCAACACTCCAGGCATGTGTTTAATGAGGGAATGACATAATAACATGATATAAAGCTTGAAAAAGTCGATTTTACATAATACCCCCCCTTTAATACATATTATACTCTGAGATCTTGCTACTTCCCAGTTGTCATTACCATCCTCAATATAATTTTAATTTGGGTTTTATTATTATTATTATTATTATTATTATTATTATTATTATTATTATATTTATTTAATTGAGTTATGTGTGAAGTATGTTGTAAGCCCTGCATAATGAGGTGCATTAAAAAGCCAGGGTGTAGAGCGGGCCAGTTGAAGAGGGCAGTAACTCCCCATCAACAAACCCCCACCCAGCTGCCCTAACTGCTGATTTGTAGGTGATGTTCCTATGCTGAGTGGTGCATTAAAAGACAAGGTTTTGAGCCCGTTGGGAGGGTCGCTCTCAACAGATCCATAACTTGCCTACCCTAATTCTCAATTTGTAAATTTGAACAATAGAATGACAACCGTTCCAAGCAGCAACACTCTTCCTTGATTATAGGTCCATTATTATCTGCAAAATGCAAAAGTAATAGCGTGATAAATCAGCTTTATTTATGTATTTAACCGTCCACAGTAAGAGGCATCAACGTCCTTAAAAAGCAACGATAAAGCCGATAGTTTGCGGTCGCACTGGAGCAAAGAAATGCTGAGGCTCAGAGGAGACGGAGACAGAGTCAATCTTTAAGCGACAAAAGCTTGATGTGAACTTAGATGTAATTTGTGTTTCATCTACTTTATTCTTCAGAATCCTTTGGTACGAGGATTTTTACAATTCATGTTTTGTTTCTCATTATTTAAGTCGCGACTGAATCTGAACTTTTACGCTCAAACAGTTACTCAATATTTAACTCAAGTAGCAGTAGTATGCTCTTACTTTAGTCTTTATTTTAGTCCCTACTTTTTACTTCTTAAAATGATTTAAAAGGAAAGTCACTCTTACTTAAGTACATTTCCAGGGCAAAGCACATTTATTTTGTAGAGCACAATTCACATAGGCCAGGTAATACAAAGTGCTTCACAGTTACATAAAATTACAAGAAAGCAGATCATATCTATCTTTCAGTTGTCATATGCAAGGGTAAAAAGAACTGTTTTCAGCCTGGATTGTCATTTAGCTACTCTACCCGCCTCTGCTTGTTACTTTACAAAAGTAATCTGAATACTGCAACATAGGGTTGGGACGTCCATCACGATGGAGAGCCGCCATCGTGATGCCACGCCCCTCCTGTCAGAAACACACGCTGATCTTCTGTGGGCCTTGTAAACCTTTGCAGGGATTGCACTGTAAATTAAATCTTGAATATAGCTAATATGCACGCTAGTTTAAGTAGCCAACAGAAGCCTGAAGACGTGATGTGTTAGCCGTAAATATTAAAATAAAGACGCAGCGCTGCTCTGTTTCTGACGCGCGGGGCCTGTCTGTTTAACACCGCGTGGTTTCGCTTTGCTTTTCGTACGGAAACTAAACAGTTTTAAAATGCCGCGATGGATCTCACATCAGAGCTGAGAGCGCATGGGTTTGGATGTTTCACAAAGGCTGAGAGAGGAGAGAAAGAGGCACCGAGGTACGAGGCTACGAGCACACGGACCGGGCGGCGCGTGGAGCAGCTTCAAAAACGTAGGCTACGACACAAACTTCTGTTGTCCCGTTCACCCACTGTTTCTTAAACATTACGTTAAAACTGAGCAAATTCAAATAATAAGCTCCGATTTACAGCTGTATTAGTGTGATAAGAGACTTATTCAGAGCTGATGACGCTCTGAATAAGTCGAGACACATTTCTGTTGCAAAATTCGTGTTCCATGACTCTGTTCAGATCATGTTTAGTTTAGATACATTTATCTGCAATCTCACATTTTTCCCAACATAAATAAAATTCAGCCTTTATATATAGGCTATGTAAATGTCTTTAAAAAAATGCTTATAATGAGAGATGGACGATAATCATCCATCACGATGGTTCACTGTAAACATCGTCAACTGCCAATTAAGGGACATCGCCCAACCCTACTGCAACATGCCTTACCCCAACACTGAGGGCCCAGCTGAGGGCGCCAGTTCCAAACAACATTCATTCATTTGCCTGAACAATGTGTTTTGTTTCATTGCTTTAATGTTTGTGCAGTCCTGTGAGGCAACTCCCGTTGTGATATCGGGCTATACAAAACGATTGATTGATTGATTGATTGATTGATTGATTGATTGATTGAACATACTTTCAGTTTGTTATTTTTTCCTCCTTTTGCTTTGAAAACATTCTGCAATCAAGCCTTGGCGTCACAGACAGTGGCGTATGGGGCAGTCAGAGACAGAGCCTTGTCGGGGGGATTCTGTGCGTCACGTGCATACCGAACATGTCAGTATTATCAAAGGATGCGCGTGGGAAACACTGCGGAGTGTGGCCATGTCGGAGTGACTTCAGACCAAATCCAAAGTTCAGTCAACAAAAATGATTAAAACAAAAACGAAAAGGTGAGTCTATTGTCTATTTTGGTTTGGTCTATTTTTTTTTTACTTTCATGAGATGTTAAGGGAGGAAACTAGTCTAAAATCTCAAAATAGACCACTGCATGTTTTCACCTGCTGTGTCTCGACTCTCGCCTTAAAGGGACTAGATGCAAGTTGGTATTTTATACTCACTACTGCCACCTCAGGTCTTACTCGTAACTGCAGTCTCTATATTAAGCTCGTGCATGACGGCACTTGGACCGAATGAACACCTTTTATAGTGCAGGATTTTAGAGGCAGTTGTGGCGAACAGGTCTGGGCTCATTCTACACATTAGGACATGGCTGGAACATGTAGGGGGAGGAAAATACATAATTTTAACATTTTTAAACTCCGTATAGTCCTTTAAATCTATAACTTATCTTACCTTTCTGCTGATTTGACACTTACTCTCTCTCTCTCTCCATTCTTCATTTAATTGTATTTATCCAAACGCACCGTCCCCGCTGATTCGCTGACCTCACTCCTCCTCCTCATAAACACATCTCTGCCATTTCATTTGTGCATAATTCATGAGCCGACAATCCAATACCTCAGGGCCGCCCCGATAATCTCATCTGGGGGAGAGAGAGGTGCTGCAGTGAGGGACGCTCAAGACCGAATCGGCTCTTTTGAACAGTTTTCGACATCAACCAGAAATCTCCGATATGAAAAGAGCCTGATCTTTTTCTGTACGTTTAGTTTTGCAATCTTGCACAAGTGTAACTGAGCAAATATAAAACCGCACACAAGCACAAAAGATGACTTGGCAAGGCAGGTGTCGCCTCTTTTCTTTATTGGGTTGCACTCCGTGACATCATAATATTCTAAAGACCTATTTCATGGTGGAACTGAGGTAACATTTGTCGACTTGTTAAATTGTGTGAGAAAGTCAGTTGTTAATCAGGTGTTACAGTGTGGTCTTCCCATGTGGTCTCCCTGTCCCTCAGAGCTGCTGAAGCTCGATGAGAAATCCCATTGAAGCTCTTTTAAAAAGCAGCCTCTGATTGGCTGACTCATGATTTTTGTGAAGCTCACCTCAAAGCTCGAACCATTTCCCATTTAACCGCGTTTATGTGGTGAAAGAGGCTGTGGGCCAGCCGGAATACATTAATATATTAGGCCTATATATTTTCCCATTATTTACAAAGCCTGCTTTTGAAGGGATACAAAAGCAGGCGTGGATGGCTGACCAGGTGAGGGAAACGTAAGGGGCAAAATTAGCTCTGACTGAATGAAGTAAAAGGATCGCGCATTGAGCTGCCTTTAGCAGCAGAGCCACAGGTGACTGAGGCCCCGCCCACTGGAGCTCCGTGAAGCACAGACCACGTTACAAAGAAAATGACTCTTATTTATCGGCCTATGATTGATTTGATCAATCAAACATCAATATATGGCTGCAAATAATAAAACGGCCACACGTCTGTTTGAAACTTTTCTTGCACACATGATTGTGTTGGGAGGAGGCCTCGTGGAAGGCCCAGGACACGCTGGTGGGACTATGTCTCCGAGCTGGCCTGGTGTCGCCTCGGGGTCCCCTCAGAACAGCTGGAGGAGGTGTGCGTGGATCGGGAAGTCTGGGCATCTCTGCTGAGACTGCTGCCCCCGGCCCCGGATAAAGAGGAAGAAAATGGATGGATGGAGGATCGTGTTGGTGCTTCAGTCGTGTTTAAGTCGTGATAATAAAGTTTGTCCACAAGAGTCCAGTGTTCAAACAGAATGAAACAGCTCACAGACTTCGAAGCGTACAACATTTTTTTTGCTAGGAAAGCCTCAAAAGGCTTCACTCGTCCATCACTATGTAACACCCAACAGATGAATGCTGATTGGCTGCCTCTGCACAAAAGGGGAAAACAGATCCTCCTCCTGATTCTCCTGTCCTGTGTCTGTAACAGGGTTGCCAGGTCACGGAATTGGGCGTTTTTTTAGGCCATTCCGCGGGTGAAAAAAACTGTCCACGTTTTTTTGTCTTGCTGTTTTCAATATAAAATTGGCTATTTCTATCTTATTTTTGATCAAAATCACTATTGCGAATGACAAAATCTCAAATCCAAGGCTCTTTGAGCGGAGAAGGGAGCACATGTGCTCTGTTTACTGGTAAACAATATTGAAAATTCCAACCGCACCGTATGTCTGTGGGTTGTCCGCGGTTTTTCAGATATTTTTGGGCGGGTTTGGCTGCCCAGACCTGGCAACCCTGGTCTGTAAGAGCAGCATTAGCCTTAGCTGCTGTCATTGTGAAGCTACAAGAGGAAACTGAAACGGCTGAGACCAACATGACCGGATTATTTCAGTCATGGACTTCATGTAGCGTCATGAAGCTTTCAAAAGAGCGTACTTTGTGGTGACTTCTGTGGACTTCTGCTATTAGCCAAGTGCAGCTAAACCATGACACAAGCACAACAGCTCAAAGTTAGCCCTAATGTTGACCTGGTTTCTTGTTTAGTCCAAGTTTGGACCCGGTTTAGTCCCAGGTTTTCTTTGTTTAGTCCAGATTTTGTTTTATTCCTGTTTAAAGAGCTGTAGCTAACAATGTTGTACCTCCTGGAGGAGCGGTGCGGGACTCAGAGGCGAGGGCAGGACCTGGAACACGGGCGGACCTGGACAGAGGGCGGGACCTGGAGGGGGATCAATCTTCCCACTGATCTCCAAAAGCAGGTGTCTCCAAAGGCAGGCGCCAATGAGATTTAGACATTTTTCAGCTGGTGAAAAATCATGCTTTGTGCTGCAGTGCTCAGGGGGAGGAAGAGAGGCGGAAGGAGGAGGGATGGGGGGAGACGGAGAGAGAGGTGGCGGGGGAGAGCAGAAGGAGAGAGCCTCGTGTTTGAACTGCGCTGATCTGGGACCAATTATCCCTCGCTCCGAGTGAAGGAGACGGGGAGGAAGTTCATCTTCACATCATTAGCAACGTTTTAACTCGGCTGTTTGGAAACACGAGACACACTGCAGCACATGGAACAAACATGTTTAACAAATTGCACCTAAACCGGGGGGGGGGGATCCAGCAGTCATTTTTATCACACCTCTTAGCACATATTATGTTCAGAAGCCAGATCATTTGAGTAACCTGGCTTCTTTAAAAAGTCCTCTTTAAACACCTCTTTAAAGCTTGTTTTCCTGTAGGCTACTTACCGCTTTACAAAAGAAGCTCTGCTAGTTTATGGTGCAAGGTTAGCAAAGTCCGTTTAGAGACGTGTTACTAACAAAAGTTGTCAAAAGTTTATAATTAGACAAAGACGATAACATAAAGCTACGCCTGTCTTTGAAATAGTTTCCTGGGATCGTTCCTGTTTCTCACTTTTGAGAGCAAAGTGTACATGGTTCATTCAGCAGCTAATCTGTTAGCTACTATGTGCTAACGTTAAATGTAGCGTTTTAAGACCCAGAAGATTACATGTTTAACAAGTCTGAATATTTACGAAGAAAGAAGTCACAAAGGGGATCATACACGGCCACCGGTGGAGCTGTTTCCCTGATTAAAAGACTTGGCAGATAGTAGCAATCAATAAACTAGCTCACATATTGCTAATTTGTTCTTATAGCCAGACATTTGAGACCTATAGATAGATAGATAGATAGATAGATAGAACGAAGAACGACGTGTGTGTGGAGAAGATGATCAGAGTCCATGGCGATGGTATGTGTGAGGTGTGTGACTGCTTTCTTACTGATGACAGAAAGGTCTGTGATGGGGAGATTCATGATTTTAGAGATGTCTTCTGAAACACTGAAGAGGCACCAAGAGCCCCCACAGCTGCAGCACAGTGGAGACGTCACTAGAGGCGCTACAGGAAACAAGGAAGGGACAAATGAGGAGAACATGATGAAAGACTGTTGTGGAGCGGAGGGAGCTGCGCAGGAGGAAGAAGGTGGAGGAGATGACCAGTGCAGGACACCACGCTCTGAAACAGGGACACACCCAGCAGGTGGTGCACATAGACCGTTAAAAAGAATAGACAACTCCTCCTCACTCCTCCCCGTTTACCATAATGACCACGTTCGAGGGGGAAATCATGGCGGATTTACAGGCTCCTCCTCCCCAGCTCTGATGAAGCATGTTCCTAATAAGGGCATAAGGGCGGGATCTTCACTGTAGACTCGCCCTTGCGTGATGTGTAGCTCGCGCAGCTCCAATGCTAACAGTCCAACCTCCATAAGTAGGAGATTAAAAAAAAAATTATTTCGAAAACCAGCCTGGTTTATTTTTTTGTGACTAACCCAGCGTTATCTCAGGAGGAATATGTAGCTGTAGAAAGTGTTAAAAAAATAGAAACCAGGCGTTAAAGTTGTTTTTAACGTGTCTAAAGTCCAATGCTTTTCAATGGGGGCCTAGCGATGATATGGAGGTAATACAGCAATGGCGGCCTCCAGTGTTGCGGTCATAAAGCAGAGCAGCTAGCGGCCATTGGTGGTGCACCATTTCAGAGGAGCACTGACGGCAGTACTCCCTGACCTCCAAAAATATGGTCAGGTTGGCCCACAATGGCAGGGTGCTCAGTCGCTTTCCCCCCCCCCAACACCTGAATGAAATTTCATTGTACAATTGTACAATGACAAATAAAGCACTTACTTATTTACCTGTGTGTTATTTCGTACCTGACAGTTTCGGCTTCAGAGGTTGTCACGAGATGTTGCTGTGACGTGTCTGGTTAGCTGATATAAAAAAAAGTTTTTTGGTCTGTCTTCCTACTTGTAGTAGCAGGCTGACAGCGCCATCAGTGTCAACCGTGACCATACATAGGGACGTTGTTTATAAAGCCGTACGCACTAGTGTTAAAATGCTTTATCAGATTCTGAATTTGAACATTAAGAAATAAAACATGTACTGTCCTCTTAATGTTTGTCTCTTCTGGCCTAAATATTTGCGATTGTATTCAGCGTTATTATAACTATATCTATAAATGTGACTTGATACATAGGAGCAGTTTGGTCAAGACGACGATCTGTAGGAATGTAGAAAGACCTTGGGGAGTTGCTTGGATAGAGCTGGAGAGATACAGGTATAGGAGACCCTCGCTTTGAATCTGAAAATAATGAATAATTTAGCATGTATACAGTGGGAGATTGGGTAATGGCAGCGGAGAGGAAGTCAGTGTCGTCTCAAACACAGTTAAACACAGATAAGTCCAATATAATGTGGCTTATCTCAGTCATTAGCAGCAGACTGTTCAGCCTAAATAACAGAGATAACACGGATTTATGAATGCAGATGTCTCCGTTCGACGCATCGGAACCTTTGAGCAGCGAGACAATTCCATCACATTTTAAATTTAATGCATGTTATTAAAAACCAGACTCGTAATGAGCAAACTTTACGACTGTCTGTCTACTTTTTAATTGGCAAATGAACAACGGTAGTTTTCATCAAAAACAGTCCTTTTTAGACAAAAAGTGGAGAAAATCACACTTTGTAAAACTATTTTAAGCAACATTATAACGTGTATAAAACATCCCCACATCATCCCACTTCATGAATGTAACATGAATACATTTAACAACTGCAAAGAATAACATCATTTTTTATATATATAGAGGCACCATTTCTCATTTTGCTTTTACTTTGCATTGAGTTTTCAGGCATTTCACTGCCCAGAGTTTTATTTGGTGTGATGCATTTTGTTCCATTTTCCCAATGCGTAATGGGACACACATCGCTGACAGTTGTAGCGTGTCTCTTTGGCAGCCCCTTTTGGAAACATGTCTCCTACAGGTTTTCGTCCTAGTCGTTATCGTCTTCCTCAAACTGATCCAACTTAGGGGGTCATTTATTAAGACAGGTGCAGAATAGTGTGTGCAAGTTTGGAAAATGATCTGTAGCTATGTATGTGTTGTGTTGCACCTATTGTTGCACATACAGTTTCAGGGCCCTGTTATGTGTTGTAGATTTTCTTACTCAAGCAACAGGAAAAGCTGAAGAGATGTTGTCTGGTCAAGTGTGAGGTTTATTACGCATGCGGAGAATACAACACAGAGAGGTCCGTGGGTAATTCTGAGGAGCAAGCTCCCGGACAAATGCTTATATAGGTAAATACATGAAAGGCAGCGCAGCAGGACATAGGAGTGGTGATACAGTTCAAGATGTAAATGCAGACGACCAACAGGCGCCTCGGATGGTAATGCAATCAAAGGGTGGTGGAACACTAACACACCAAACACTAATCATTATTACCCTGATTAGGATTACCTAACCCTAGCCCCCTGATCAGGGGGAACGGCAAGTAACAGGTTAACCATTTCCCCAATTTTTAAAATGGTAAATGGTCACATTCTCTCACCTCTGGTCCCTGTCAGTTTGGGAAGAATCAGAATAGTTTTTTATTGCCATTGTTTGAGAACAGGTTCAGAAACTAGGAATTTTTCTCGGTGCAATCGTGCAACATAAAACATATAACACAGAATTTAGATAAGCTGTAAAACTTTAAAACTATAAGGTTATGGGGCTTGCATAAAGAAGATAAAAATATATGATAAAAAATAAAGGTAAAATATGATAAGACGACAACAATTTGACATAGAACAACAGCAGGATTGTATTCACAGATGTGCAGATGTATAAAGTGATAGCAGTGGATCTAAGTGTGGACACACCACATAGTGCAATAGACCTGTGAACAGGTTATTATGTTCATGAGTCTGATGGCGGATTGGAAAAAACTGTTCATGTGGCGGGAGGTATGGGTCTGAATGAACCGTATCCTCCTGCCCGAGGGTAGAGGGGTGAATAGTCCGTGTCCAAGGTGAGAAGGGTCAGCTGTAGTGATGGGCCGAGATCCCGCGAGACGAGACACGAGATTGAGTCCACGAGAACGAGATTTTGACATAATTTGCAATAATAAATAATATTGTACAATTATGTTTCCTTTATATGGAGCCATTGTATTGTATTGTATTGTTTGTAACAAAATGAACAAACTAATAAGGATGGGAATTGATAAGATTTTACCAATATCATCAGGCTATATTTGTGTGCATACAGTTTAATATTGGAACAAGGCTAATACATTTGGCCCTTTTAACAGGTGTATTGTGATTAAATTTCCAAATTATAAATAATAATTAGATATAATTTGAAATTGATTTCAGGTGGAGGAGGAGGAGACAGGTTTAGATTTAGTGTCTAAACAGTCTGTGCCAGACACTGACGCACAGGAGGCTTTAAACATTAAACAGAGAGTGATTCTACTGTAGTTAGACTGACCTCTTTCTTAAAAGGCCCGCTGTAATCATCCCTTCATATTCTGCGCGCTGGCCTGCCCTCTCCCTCGTTGTCCGCCCGCGCATGTCACATCCGTCTTGCTTTTCCGTGCGCGGTAGATGCGCGTGTACCGTGTACAATAGATAAATACAATAAATAGATCCACGGATCCACCCGGACTCCCTGCGGCGTGCAGCGGCAAAACGTAGCTTCCAACAGCAGAGCCTTTAGTTCGTAAATCAAAGAGAAAGTAATGAGGTGCGAGTGTGGATCTGCAGGCGTGAATCTGCAGCGGCTCCAGTCTGCAGGTTTGAACACCGAGGCGGTGGTTCCAAGCGACTGACTTTAAAAACGTAAAAGTTTTCTTTCTTTTTTAAGTGCCAATCAAAATATAGTACACATTATTAGAGAGCTATTGCCTGAATATTCCCATGAGTCCTATAAGCAGTCTACAGGAAGAAGGTCTGTATCTAAATTTCAGCCTATACAAAAAAAAAAAAATTAGGAAAACAAATATTATGAGATAAATTTACATTGTGACGAGAAATCTCGTGGTAATTTGATCTCGCGAGATCTCGGCCCATCCCTAGTCAGTTGTGATGCATTTATGAGTGACTCGAGACAACAAGAAGATAGTTTAAATGTGTCTGTTAAATGTGTCTGTGGCCCACTGCTCTTAAGCACTGCAGAGAAAACAGGAGGCGAGCAGCGCCCGGGAGAGAGAGTAGGACGTGAGCCGGAGATTCACTCGCGCCTTGGCATCCAGCAGACTGCCCCATACTGGTGTTACAGTATATGTGGCAAAGTAAATGGTGAGTTAGTGAGTGAGCGCTGTCAGAGAACTTCCATAACTGTACTGTCTCTCATATTGTTCACCCATATCTTTCGCCCTCTAGTGGTAAAGTAGACGGAACAATTAATTTAATGTTTAGGTTCCTCCCGACCTTAATTGATTGCGCACTTAACCAAGGCTCATAGGGCACTTTTGAATCCCCGTAATGCTTTGCGGCAAAAGCAGGTTCCGGTGCTGGCGCGTCAATGAAAAGCAGCGTAAACAAGCTAGAGAGGATGGTATTTCCATTAAACTACAACGTTTTTGTGCGTGTAAGAAAAGAAAAGTAGTCCGTGCGGTTAATAAATGTTGTGACAATCATACCGGATGGAAACTAGTCCAAGATTGTGTATCTATTGATGAATATTAACTGATGTAAACATTGCAAACATGCAAACAACAATTTGAGAGTCATCGTTTTTATTTTCAGGTTACATCTTATACGCTAAATGATGGCAAAGAAACTAATAGGCAAAAAAAAATCTAAAATATTTGTAAAAATATAATAATAATAATATAAAGACATTCAAACAAATGTACTCTTACATGGATTTTGTTACTAGATTCCATTGTTTTCAATCATTATTGTAATTAAAAGCCTTTTTTCACGTTACAACACTTTAATGAGATTGTTTTGTTGTTGCTTACAATGGGTATTTGGAAATTAGTTAATAGGCACAATATATAACAATCTGTTCCACATTATCCTTCTGCTTATCGTGATCCTTCTGTCTATAATGTGAACAACAACATGAACCGCCACAATGCTTCAATTTTTTGCCTAAAAGCGTAAGAGACCCATGTTTCGCTGTCTATTTTAACACCGGAACCTGCTTAGCCGGAAGTGCGCAGACGAGGTGCGCAACGATTGTGAGCTTCCTATTACCGCAAATTAGACAAACTTAAAATGTGAAACTAATATATGATATAGACTCATTACATGCAAAGTAATATGTCAAGCCTTTATTTGTTATAATTTTGATGATTATGGCTTACAGTCCATTTTCAAAATATTCTAATTTTATGATATTTTTAATTTGGGGTTTTTTACAAGCTGAGCCATAATAATCAAAATGATAACAAATAAAGGCTATACATATCTCACTTTGCATGTAATGAGTCTATATCATACTGTATATTAGTTTCACAGTTTAAGTTGAATAACAGAAGTTAATGGCCTTTATCATGATATTATAACTATATGACGAGCACCTGTATAAGTTTGATGAAAATCAAGACACAGCAAGGAGAAAGATACAGTATAAGAGGCTCGTTTAATTTGTTTATTTGAGGTAATTACCTGCCAAATTCAATATTTTAAGGTTTATTTATTTTCTGGAAGACAAGTAAGAGTTTATATGGAGATTTAGCCCCTCATGGAGGTCAGCTCACAAGGAGGTTTTGTCAGCTTTATCTATTGTCAATTGTATGTTTTAATATTTGTTTGTGTTTCTTTTTGCTTAATCCTTGAGGGTGCTATAATAACAATGCGTTGAAGCAAAACAACACCGTAATTTGACTGAGATACGGGGCCCTTGCGTAGTTTGCGTATAGGAAAAACGCCTCTGTACACTATAAATTCTCATTACATGAAATTAAGTGTAATAATTACTAGGGGATCATAAATCTTCTGCAATTACCCTCTATACAATGTAAGAAGTACATTTTCAAGACAGAATTGTGCTTAATTGCTTTTCCATTTTACAGCAAAATGTTTCTGTTCCAAAAACAGGGTTTTGCCAGTATTTACTAACTCTACATGATGCCAGAAATGATTATTTGTAGTCCTGTTATGCTTACGCTCTTCCTAAAGTATCCATTACAGGATTCTGTCCCATTTACTAGGATTTGCCGGTAATGAATAATATAGGCTTAACATTGGCTTTACTTGCTTTTCTCTTTATCCAGTGCATGGTTTTAGTAACTCTCACTAACCTCCCCAGTGTTCTCCACTGCCCCTCTGTAACGGGAACTTGACTGTCTAGTAACCGTAACTGACAAAGCTAAGCTGTAACCAATGTTGCCCGGGATTGGTTCAGGTCATAAGTCGTGTAGAATAAGCCAATCAGATTGCTCTGAACTGTTTTCAATTCAGAAGAGAAATGTTCAACAGCCCTCAGTGTATCATCGAGCAGAAACAGCAGAAAACAGGACCTTTCCTGTTTTATTTCTCATTAATCAGCTTAAGGTAAGTGTGTCTTTGGATATATTTGTGATCGCTTTAAAAGTACAACACTCTTGCTCTACCGTATAACACATTTGTTATTTAATTTGGTGACCGCACAGTGGCATATACTAGTCTGAACTATTAAGGACCCCAAGTGAGAAAAAGCTTCTACGATAAGTGAACTTTTTCATAGTCAATTCGTGGCACCTGCTGTGAACATCAGTGTGATTATCAACAGAATGCTTTCGCTATAGGAGCCTGCAAAGGTTAAGCTCATTTTGTATCAAGAATAGACTTAAATACAGTCGTCCAGAGCGGGAGATGGACAGTGAAAAATGGGAGGCCAATTATTATGAAAAAAATTGCATTGCATTTTATGTCCACACAGCAGCATGTTTGTGTCTCTTTAATCCCAGCGTGATAGACTACTGTTGGTCACTTCATGAAGACACAATGCCAACAGTGTAGCATTTATATATTAGCTTTGCGGCCCTATTACGGTAATACTCATCATTTCAAATGTGCAGGTGCAGCACACTCATAAATTAGCATATTTAATTTTTCAGTTTGCACTCACCAATTAACAACTCACAACATTAAACGAATGTATATCTAAGACTACTGGTAATAATTCAAGTTTTTCTTTATCCCAGACAGTGACTGCTGTAAACATTTAGAGACTGACTCAGCATCAAGGCTCAAGGTAAAACAACATGTCATTTGTAAAATAATCTTTTAAATGGTTTGTGTGTCCATTGTCAGACTGAGGAGTCCAGCTGTGGAAAGACCTGATGAGACTGGAGATACACACACTGAGGTGAGACAGGACTCAAACATATTTACCTATGGTTTGGACTTTAGTATTAGTACAGAACTGTTTAGTCTTGAACTATTAGTCCTGATTTTTATATGATGTAGTTTATCCTACTTGTCATAAAATTCTGAGGGCGTCCATAATATTTTACTTGAGGTCGTGAGGTAATTGTGTGGATTTGACTATAGTGTGCTTACTAATTATA
Organism: Neogobius melanostomus; assembly: GCA_007210695.1. Classification (NCBI taxonomy): domain Eukaryota; kingdom Metazoa; phylum Chordata; class Actinopteri; order Gobiiformes; family Gobiidae; genus Neogobius; species Neogobius melanostomus. Next base: position 243,704 of record VHKM01000421.1, read on the forward strand.
ATTTTTGTTTTACAGAAATCTGAACTGCTGTGAAAACTTTGAGACCAATTTAGCATCCAGGCCGAAGGTAAGCTGCACTTATCGTTACACTCAGACAAACTGACCTTAAGTTGGATGTGAAATAACATTTGTGAATGGTTTTGTGTGTGTCCAGTGTCAGACTGCAGCTGTGGAAGGATCTGCTGAGACTGGAGCTGAACACACTGAGGTGAGACAGAGTCAGAGCTGAGATGTTTGGATGAGAGGAAGCAACATTTTACCTGTAGGTTTTGGTTTGGTCTCGCCATAGGGACTCACGACTAAAGTATTTTTGTTCTTTATACTGTATGTCTTTGAGGAGTGAGCTTTGACGGTGATTTACAAAGATCCCCTTCCTCCTGCTGTGAGTCTGCAGAACCTGCTGCATGTACAGAGTCTGTGGACACTTAAACTCCTCGGCTTCATCGGCTCAGTACAGACTAATCCACCTGTTTGGACTGATGTAAACTATGACTGAAGAAATGGAAATGTTCTATCATTAATTGCACCTAAAAATGTAAGTGTTTTACACTGTTCAATGTTTAATAAATTGACTTTATAACTATAGTGTGTTTTGCTTTATTACAACATTTATATCTTGTACTAAATTTGTAAAACTTATGGGAATAACAAATAAACCATAAAGGGAACAGAAATATTCCAGTAACCATTACTAAGAATAATAGTACAGTTTAAGGCCATATTTAAGTAACAAAAGTAATCAGTACTAGGAATTCCAAGTTGCCTGTACTAACATGTATAGTAATCAGAACTTGTATCATAAGTAATGAACACTGTGAAATCCCTCTGAATCATACTAAAGTTACTAGTAATCATGGCTTAAAGGGGGGTATTATGTAAAATCGACTTTTTCAAGCTTTATATCATGTTATTATGTCATTCCCTCATTAAACACATGCCTGGAGTGTTGCCTTGGCTCATTCACATATTTTTGAGTAATCAGTAAAAACTTAGACGGCAGCCATTTTAGGTGTAGCTATGCCTCAGTCCTCCTAGGAACGCCCCCACCTCCTGGAGACGCCTCTGGACCTTTCGTCACCAGCCAAGCCACCAACCACTGCTCCTCAGCTCAGCAGAGCCCCCTCCCCGCACAGTAGTGTTGTTTAGATGCCACAGCAGTGTGCTGAAGGGGGCGTGTCGGAAAGCTTCTTAAAGAGACAGAGGCCTATTTCAAGACGTTCAGTACAGCCATTTTGAGAGAGCAATTTTATTCAAGGCAGTTATTTTAATTTACTGCATATACAGACCAACAGAAGGTTACGTCATCATTGTAGTATGCTATAGACTGGTGCTATGTGATTGAAAAAAGCATAATGCCCCCTCTTTAACATTACATAATAATTATGCACCGGGTTTACAACTTATTCCAAGTAAGCGCAATGAGTTGGAATTTATATGTAAATGAGAGAATGCTGCCTGAATGAAAAAATACATGAATGACCTGGCTGTTTATCCACTTTTGCACGTGCAACCCGTTTTGCACATGACCTCAGACAACATGGGGTCGCCACGGAGGACGCAGAGCTGCTGGCACGGGACAGTGGTTCACCTGGTCGGCTCAACGCAGAAGGATGGGACGCCAGAACATTTCTAACACATCTAAACGACTGAACAAAACAGTGAGCGATTTTACGCCTGAGCCTTTCTTCCCTCCAACGCTTTGTGTCCATTAACGTTTTGCCAACCTCTAACCCTAACCATATTTAAAACGTTCAAGTATGACGCGTTGCCGCCCCACTTTTGTTCCCGTTCTAATTAGTATCCCCTGCTCGTCCTAACTGGCCCCGCATTAAACTGTGTAATGAATTTATTATTGAACCTTGGACTCACGCGAGGAAACATAATTTAATCATTTTTTCATTGCCGTTTGAAAAAGTCTAATTACGGCTTGTTTAGATTCTGTTTCAAATGTTTTATTAGGAACACAGTTCTGCTCCGTTTGAATTGAGTGGAGCTGTGTTCAGATGGTTTAGTAAGACTTGGAATAGCATTGTAACTGCAAATGAAGACTCTCCTTGTCATTACCTGCTTCAGTCTCTGCCCTCACGCAGATGGGCAGGTGAAGGTTAGAGTTGTGTCTCCCTCGTTCAGAGACAGCCTCCTCGTCGCACCAGGCTGAGACACAGGGAATCGATGAGTCTATGGTTTAAACTGGTGTCGCCTTCACTGGCCCGTCTGCTTCTCGTCTGGCACCTGCAGGGCTAGACTCCACAGAACTCCCTGATACAGTGTCATTTAACGCCTCTCGAACAGGCACAGTGGTTTAAACTAAAGTTCTGTGCTTTCTGCTCCACTGCATTCTTTTTACAGGGACTATAAGTGTTTTGAATGTTGGTTTGAACACATTTACAGTGGCCTCTTTATGACCTTAGACAGTGAATCTAACGCCAGGCTCACGTTGAATGACAGGGTTCAGTACGGCCTCCGCAAAAATTAAAAAGTCATTCAAATCAATGTTGCACACTCACATTGCTCCGCGAGGTCCGGTCACTCAGGCCGTCCGGCTGCAACGGAAACAATCTGCAAGGAGTCTTTTTTTTTTGCTGGAGGCCGGAGCACTGCCTGATCAAGCTAACGGATAAAACACAAACAGGAAGTCAGTTCTCATGAGGAAAGAACATCCAGTATATTGCAAAATAAAATACGTACACTACTGCTCAAAAGTTTGGTCACTTAAAATGTCCTTATTTTTTAAACAAAAGCATTAATTTTTTCAATGCCTTCAGTTGAATTCTAAAAAAACTGAGACTTTGATAATTGCTCCGGAGCAAAAAATCCCTTCAATTGTAAACCACCTTGGTTCTCTGGGCTCCTCGGTTCAGTCGAGCATCAGAAATCTTGGTGTTTGGTTTGATCAGTCTCTGTCTCTTGACAGCCACTCGAGACACGTGGCCAAAAACTGTTTTTTCCATTTGAGAAACATTGCCAAGTTGAGGCCAATTTTATCCAACTCTGATCTAGAATTGGTGATTCATGCTTTTATCTCGTCTCGTTTAGATTATTGTAACTCCCTTTTTACTTGTTTTAACAAATCTGCTTTGAATCGTCTTCAAATGGTTCAAAATGTCAGTCACGCATTACTCCCATTTTATCCTCTCTGCTCTGGCTTCCCATCAAATGTTGTAAATGCCTATTCTAGCTGGACTAAATACCTACAAAGTTGTGCAGAGGTGGATCTCTAACAACCATCGCTCCAGTGTTCTAATGGTACACTGTGTTAGCTAATCGTGTTAGAGGGTAATTGATGATTAGAAAACCCTTGTGCAATTATGCTAGCACTGCTGAACACTGCTGATTAGAGAAGCTACAGAACTGGTCTGGGTGACCCCACACTTTGGAATGGTAGTGTATGTCTGCTCCAGAGCGCAGTAGGTTCGGAAAGGTCACATGACTCTAATAAAAATCAATACAACAAAAAAGTGTAGAATAGCTACAGTTTGGGAGGTGAAACTGTGAAATAGACACAGTTTCATGAGTGTCATATTGTTAAACTGTTACAGTTTTCTGTGAGACTGGGTTGGTCTGCTCACAATTTATCTGGTCTCGTTTATCACCTGTACTCTAGTGTAACATCGGAAATGTAAACTTTAAATCATCGTCAGCCAACATGAGAGAGGTGAACCGACTGGCGTCCTGGTGCAGCCACAACAACCTGGAGCTGGAGGAGGTGTGCGCGGATCGGGAAGTCTGGGCATCTCTGCTCAGACCGGCCCCGGATAAAGCGGAAGAAAATGGATGGATGGATGAATATTTTATTACTGTTGTTTTATTTAGATGTTTTAAAATATTATTTATAGTATATTGTATTCATTTTGTAATTGAAATATTCTAAAAATGAAAAAAATAAAAAATAAAATAAAAGGAGCCTAGGCAATACAAAGCAGTAGACGTCTTTCCAGTGGATTTAAGAAAAAGGCATCAGCGGAGAAAGGTAACTGAATAGTTTAACATCGAACACAGTGAACTTTTGATATAATGTGCTGTTTGTTGTGGTCTTTGTATGGCTCGCTGTGGCCATTAATTAGTTGTTTGTGCCGCTGTAATGAAAATACCGTAGCTACCTCCCTTTTCAATTCTGTGTGTGTATTCCTCTCAGTTATAGGCCGCTGTTTTCCCGTGTGTTACATTTGGGACAGTAAAATCACCACCGCTTCTCCTGTGCGTCCTAAATTGAATTAAAATTCAAACATGTTTGATTTCTGTGGTTTAGTTTACATTACACAATTCCAATGCGAGTCCTGTCGCTGACCCTGCCACACTACGAGAAGCAACTCTGCGACTGCCTTCTACTCGGAAAGGTTCACTGCAGCTGAAAATGATAAAAATTAAAAAGTTGCAAAGATTTCAGCCATAATGAATAAATGTAAATATATCATTGATAACAAAGCTCTATATACTGTTATACTGTTCACTTATCCTTCCCCATTTAACATATTGTGTAGAGATCTGGGAAATGTGTATAAAAGTAATCTTGACCCATTGTTTAAAGTTCAGAAAAAGGCAATAAGATTAATCCATTTAGCTGGATACCGTGATCATACTAATCCATTATTTTTTTAAATCCAACACAATGAAATGTGAGGACCTTACTGAATTTATGATGGCTCAAATCATGTTCAAAGCGTCACTAAAGTCACTTCCTGAGAGTTTACAAAATATGTTGCATATTGCAAACGAGAAGTCAAATACAACTTGAGAGATAAGATGAGCTTCGATAAACAATATTCCAGAACAACCATGAAAAGCATGTGTCCCACGAGACGTGGTGTTGAAATATGGAATAATCTAGATCAAAACATCAAACTTTGCAATAACCTGGTACATTTTTAAAAAGTTTACAAAGAGTTTATATTTCTTAGATATGAGTTGTAGCACATTCTTTTGTTGTTGTTTCTTTACTTTGCTGTTGTTTTTTTATTGTTCTTCATTATTTGTTACTTTGCCCTATGTTCCTTTGTTTATGATTTGCTACTCTGTAAATGTTAAATGTAAATGCTATTGTTTTTATTTTTGGGGTGGGCGCTTATAAGCCTTTGGGTTCGGCCCACTCCCTTTGAGCAGGTCAACTGCTCAAACAAATAAATAAACTAAACTAAACTAAAAATTATGGCAAAAAAATGGTGTAGTGTGTGCTCAGCTTACACAGTTTGGTTCTAATTTAGCCCTGGTTCTGTCCTGGCTCATGTATAATTCCGTGTGTTTGTGTTTGTGGTTGAATCTCTCGTGTCAGGTTTACTTTATACATTTATTATTTACGAACTTGACGCTGTTTGATTTCCTCTGATCTCTGATTAATTATGTCCGAGCTCTTAAGATCAGAGCGTGCCGCGCCTTTAACTCTTCGCTCATCCGTTGTAGAAAGCTCCACTTTTCTGCTAACGAGTGGCATCTTCTCCCGGAGGGACAGGAAAAGGTTAGAGTGAAGATCCTTTCATCACTTTGCCTCCATTGATTGGTCTTTCGCAAAGCCCCTCCCCCTTAGCTGATGCTTGCTAAGTCCGGCAAGTTGTGGAGTTTGTCACGTGTCACAAGTGCAGGTAAGTGACACGTGACATCCTCAAGACTGAGGCGAAATGGATTGCAGTGTGCAGTGGAGGAATATATTTAATGAAGTGGACACTGTAACTATCGAGGCAAAGGCAACAGTGTTTTAGGAAATCAGAAAATATCCCTCGAGCTACATTAAAGATGCATTATGCAACTTTTTATGCAGGTAAAAACATACTAGTGGGTATATGACCTTTCAGTGACCCAGCGGCTGTATTAGTGGTTAACATGGTGCCTTTGCTTTCTATCACAGTGGCCTCTAGGACGCCCCAGGACACAGGTTAGAGCTAAAGTAAGTTAGGGTTAGTTTGTAAACTCCACTATCCTTAAGGTTAGAGCTAAGGTAGGTTAAGGTTGCTGTAACTCCACTATCCTTAAGGTTAGGGCTAAGGTAAGGTTAGGGTTAGCTATAACTCCACTATCCTTAAGGTTAGAGCTAAGGTAAGGTTAGGGTTGCTTATAAACTCCACTATCCTTAAGGTTAGGGCTGAGGTAAGGTTGGGTTAGCTGTAAACCACTATCCTTAGGTAGAGTAAGGTAAGTGGGTTAGCTTATAAACTCCACTATCCTTAAGGTTAGAGCTAAGGTAAGGTTAGGGTTAGCTTATAAACTCCACTATCCTTAAGGTTAGAGCTGGTAAGGTGGGTTGCTTTCTATTTTAGTTAGGCTAAGTAGGTTAGGGTTAGCTTATAACTCCACTATCTTAGGTTAGGCTAGGTAAGGTTAGGGTTAGCTTAAACTCCACTATCCTTAAAGGTTAGGGCTAAGGTAAGGTTAGGGTTAGCTTGTAAACTCCACTATCCTTAAGGTTAGAGCTAAGGTAAGGTTAGGGTTAGCTTATAAACTCCACTATCCTTAGGTTAGAGCTAGGTAAGGTTAGGGTTAGCTTATAACTCCACTATCCTTAAGGTTAGAGCTAAGGTAAGGTTAGGGTTAGCTTATAAACTCCACTATCCTTAAGGTTAGAGCTAAGGTAAGGTTAGGTTAGCTTATAAACTCCACTATCCTTAAGGTTAGGGCTAAGGTAAGGTTAGGGTTAGCTTATAAACTCCACTATCCTTAAGGTTAGGGCTGAGGTAAGGTTAGGGTTAGCTTGTAAACTCCACTATCCTTAAGGTTAGAGCTAAGGTAAAGGTTAAGGTTAGCTTGTAAACTCCACTATCCTTAAGGTTAGAGCTAAGGTAAGGTTAAGGTTAGCTTATAAACTCCACTATCCTTAAGGTTAGAGCTAAGGTAAGGTTAGGGTTAGCTTATAAACTCCACTATCCTTAAGGTTAGGGCTGAGGTAAGGTTAGGGTTAGCTTGTAAACTCCACTATCCTTAAGGTTAGAGCTAAGGTAAGGTTAGGGTTAGCTTATAAACTCCACTATCCTTAAGGTTAGAGCTAAGGTAAGGTTAAGGTTAGCTTGTAAACTCCACTATCCTTAAGGTTAGAGCTAAGGTAAGGTTAGGGTTAGCTATAAACTCCACTATCCTTAAGGTTAGGGCTAGGTAAGGTTAGGGTTAGCTTATAACTCCACTATCCTTAAGGTTAGAGCTAAGGTAAGGTTAGGGTTAGCTTATAAACTCCACTATCCTTAAGGTTAGAGCTAAGGTAAGGTTAAGGTTAGCTTGTAAACTCCACTATCCTTAAGGTTAGAGCTAAGGTAAGGTTAGGGTTAGCTTATAAACTCCACTATCCTTAAGGTTAGAGCTAAGGTAAGGTTAAGGTTAGCTTGTAAACTCCACTATCCTTAAGGTTAGAGCTAAGGTAAGGTTAAGGTTAGCTGTAAACTCCACTATCCTTAAGGTTAGAGCTAAGGTAAGGTTAAGGTTAGCTTATAAACTCCACTATCCTTAAGGTTAGAGCTAAGGTAGGTTAAGGTTAGCTTATAAACTCCACTATCCTTAAGGTTAGGGCTAAGGTAAGGTTAGGGTTAGCTTATAAACTCCACTATCTTAAGGTTAGGGCTGAGGTAAGGTTAGGGTTAGATGTTGCAAATCTGCAAGAGGCAGGAATGAGGCGTAATAAGGAGCAGTTTTATTATTCAGAAATGAACGGGACTGGGAACAGGGAACAAGAGAAGGGCAGACGGGACAAAGAGCAGAGGTAACACAGAGGCACATATCAAGAAACAGGAGATTTTCGCAGACTTCCAGCTGTAAATCATTGCTTGTTTTATGGAAATCAGCCTCATATTTACATCAAAGTCCTGCTACACAGATGTTACCATTACATGTGGCTAGATAGACCTCTCCATCTCTTACTTAGCCTAATCCTGTCATTGCAAAGCGAAAACATTCATCATAGCTTCACTACAGCCACACGCATGCAGCGAGCATTACTTTGACCCTTTATTGAAACAGCTGTGCAGCGAGAAATGGGAGGGGCTAATTTTAGCTTGCTCAGAGGACCAGGAAGTGAAACGACTGGATATTTTGTTTCAGCTGTTTTAGATCCATATTGCCTTACCTCTACCTTGGTTAGAAAATGCATTACTGATATAGTTTAGTTTATTTGTTTATTTGAGCAGTATACATTCTGCTCAAAGCAGTGGGCTGAAGCAAGAAGCTTATGAGCGCCCACCCCAAATTCAGTGCAATAAAGTACAGTACATTTCACACAATGGTACAGAAAGAACAAAACATCAACAAGACATCATCCAAAAGAGAATTTGATACATTTCAAGCAGCTACATTAGCACAGACCAACGTACAAACTTACAAAACAATATTTGAACTGTTTATATAATTAATTGAAACGAAGCACAACTACAACACGATCTTGTTTCATGTACGATGTCTAGTACAAAGCAAGTAACAAAAATGTGATCGTTAATAATTTCTTTCAGATTGTTACCTGTGCCAAACATTACCGAGAGTTACTTTTATGTTATAAAGGTACATTAATACATATTATACCATGGTCTGGGTGAATACTCGATTCTGATTGGCTGGTGGGTGCTGACAAGCGTGCCTTATTTTCGTATAACCGCACACGTAGTCCGGTAGTTAAATCACTGGGATATCACTCCGCTGCGGGCATCGCCATAGCAACGCATAACACAGCTGAATCAGACAAACGCTTGACTGACATGAACGAATGAGATGGATTTTGTGGTTAATTTTAACGTTTTTGGCCAAAACAAACTTTGATGGATGGGGAATAGAGGAGAGCAAGCAGCTAGGTTAGGCTTCTGTTAATAAAATGAGCTTTCCATTTCTACTGAAAACGGTTAAGGCACTATTCATTATTTTCAGACGTATATAAAATGATCCCTGCACTTAAGCATATTTGGCTGGATTAGTAAAGTCACATATAAAAGTTTCAGTTCGTGGGGCCAAGGTGTAAGCGACTCCACTCACTTCAATGACTCCACTGCATCTGTTTCAGTTGAGCTCGTTGAGCTACATGTTGCTAGCTAGCTAACTAGCTTTAGGTTAATCAGCGTAAAAGTGAAATAACTCCTGCCCAGGAGCCGCATATCGGTATTTACTTCCACGGAAAAGAGCAAGGTTAGTCCTGTTGTGTTGTGAGTCTGGCGATGCAGCGTGTGCTTATGTTGTTTCGTTGAGCCTGACGGAGATCCTCGCAGCAGCGAGAGAATGCTCGCCGTTCAGACAGTGGCCGCTTAAAAGCCCACATAAAATAGTCCCTGTAGTTGGGCATATTTAGCGAGTTTAGTAAATGAAAACAACATTTGTTATAAAATGTACGTTTGTGGGACCAGGTAAAGCGGATTAAACAACTCGGAGCCGTGCATTAGACGGTTATAATGCACTTCGCGGAGTAACACCACTGCGCGTCGTGGTGTTCTTGACTCCGCGTCGTGCATTATAACCGTCTAATGCACGGCTCCGAGTTGTTTAATCCTTACTTATACTCAGAGATCTTGCTACTTCCCAGTTGTCATTACCATCTTCAATATAATTTTCATTTGGGTTTAATATCATTATTATTATATTATATTATATTATATATTATTATTTATATGTAGATGTAAGCCCTGCATAGTGTGGTGCATTAAAAAGCCAGGGTGTAGTATAGTAGGAAGATGTGTTTGACAATAATACCAAATACCTGGAAAAAGTATGAAACCCACTCTGTATCGCAAAGGTGGGTGAAGTGTCTGCCCCCGTCCCTCTCTCCTTCCAGGGAGCCTCTGCAGACCTGCCCTCCCGGCGCTGGGCCCCTCAGGACCAATTATAGTCCACCGTTTCCACATAAACGCCACAGACTTCTAAGGACCGGGAGAAACCCAGGGCCAAAAGAAGTAGAGACACGCTACATGACGAAGACGCGGCTGGCAAAATCGCTCAATTACACTTTGAGTATTTAGCGCGGTTTAGTTTTCCCTAAATCAGGGGACTGTAGTAATATTGTATTTCCACTAAAGAATTCTCCAGTGTGTTGCTCTTTGCCTCAGCGAAGAGTGCTGCACCACACATCAAGTGGTATCGGGACCACATTAATGATACAAGCATGTGACATTGGGCCTATGCTGATACTGATATTGGTGCATCACTAGTTAGTAAATCATAATATCATTTATTTCGGCGAAGCAGCGATTGTAATGAAGACATGTTGGGAAGAAAAGCTACTTACAGGAAGTGACATAGATAGAGGTCAAGTTCCATAGCAGTTTGACTCATTTCCCATTGATATGACATGATTTTGCCTCTATCTATGTCACTTCCTGTCAGTGTCCAAAAAGGAAATGAAACTACAAACTTCACAAAAATGTCAAACAAAAACCCTGTAAAAAACTTTTGATCCGAGAGTGTCATAAAGGCCACTGTGAAAGAAAGTAAAGGCGCTATGCTAACCAACCATTCATTGAAAAGTCTAATACGCACTATATCAACCTTTTTTCTGGATAAACATTTATATAATGCAAGCAGCGCAATATAGCCTGGAGGCGGAGGGGAAAAGTAAGCATCTTATGGCTGGAAATATACCAACATTATTTTGAGTCTGTCTCGTCTAAAGTAAAGAATTTCGTGGTTCGTTGTGATGTGCAGGAAACAATCTGGTTTTGTCACGGAGTCAGTGCTTGTGTGGGTCTACGGCTGCCCTCTGCTGGTTTAGGGACGTTTTTGCAACAGTCCCAAGACCTTTAGACCAGGTTGCACCAGGCTTTGATCTGGTCTTATCACTTGACAGTGACAAGACTAGTTTCCATTTTAGTTTATACTTTATGTGGAGGTGAACCTTTTGTCATGGACTTTGGTAGAACTGGGGAATTAATCGATATATAATTGCATTGCAAACTTAAAATCAGTCACTCGGAGTGCAGTAAAGTGAAGATATTACTGTGCAAACGTCGAAGTACTCCAGGTGTTATTACGCCTCACAATATAGTCCCCCTTTTTATCCGCTTAGAAAATCCACATGTTTAATTTTGTATACTTGGATCGTGTAACTAACTATAAATGCTAACAACATCTTTGGTCTTTTTGTGTGACTGAGCGCACGCACAAAGATCAGACAGGTACGCATCAACTCGTCTAAGCTCAGGTAAGAACATATCTCCGTGTGTAAAACGGTGGCCTGTTCCTTAAACCTGAATTGAATCATTTTCTGGGGGCCTCTAAAGCCTTTTTTAGATATGGACATAAATGAATATCTCAGTCCTTGTGGTCCCATTGTTCCTTGTCCTGTAGACGTCCTGTTTCCTGTAAGGTTTTGTGACTTTGGTGTTCAGTGTGAAGTTTTACAGGGACAACAGATGGACATTTACATATGTTCATTAATATGTACCGTCCCTACTCAAATAAATAAAGCAATTATGGGGACTTTCTCGATGACATAATGAAGCAACATTTTTTCAAACCAGAAATTCCTGTATGCAAAAATGTGCTGCCAATTATCTTAATTTGCATTGGTTAGACGCTCAAAACAATCACATCCTGAAAGACTACAAAAGGGCAGATAAGACTTTTCCCCCATTTATTTCTTATGTCTTAGTATAGCTTACTAAGCTCCACCACTTTAAGTATATAAAAAACAAACATTAAATGGCAAAAAAACGAATTAAAAACAATAAATAGAAATAAAAACATAAAACTATAAATTTAAATGAAATTGAACAGGAACAATAAAACAAATAAAAGGCACAGAGGGCCGCATACAGTGGGAGGAAAAAGTGAGCACAGCATGTGGAATTTAAATTGGTCATAAATATGTGGTCTGATCTTTATTAAAGAGGGGGTATTATGCTTCTTTCAATCACATAGCACCAGTCTATAGCATACTACAATGATGACGTAACCTTCTATTGTCTGTATATGCAGTAAATTAAAATAACTGCCTTGAATAAAATTGCTCTCTCAAAATGGCTGTAGGAACGTCTTGAAATAGGCCTCTGTCTCTTTAAGAAGCTTTCCGACACGCCCCTTCAGCACACTGCTGTGGCATCTAAACAACACTACTGTGCGGGGAGGGGGCTCTGCTGAGCTGAGGAGCAGTGGTTGGTGGCTTGGCTGGTGACAAAAGGTCCAGAGGCGTCTCCAGGAGGTGGGGCGTTCCTAGGAGGACTGAGGCATAGCTACACCTAAAATGGCTGCCGTCTAAGTTTTTACTGATTACTCAAAAATATGTGAATGAGCCAAGGCAACACTCCAGGCATGTGTTTAATGAGGGAATGACATAATAACATGATATAAAGCTGAAAAAGTCGATTTTACATAATACCCCCCTTTAAAATCACAAGAATGATTAAACAGTGTCTGCTTGAACTAATACCAGCCAAACATTTACATTTGATCAGTTTTTTATTGGCCATAACATGTAAACATTCACAGGACAGGGAGGAATAAGTAAGTACACCCCCTGAATTCAACTTTGGTTTGCGAAAGAGCTCTTGGATGCTCTACAACGCTACTGGAAAATATTCAGTGGACCGATTAACTCAAACTCAAATAGTTTGAGAGGAACACACAACTCATGTGTGGAGGAAAATGGAACAACACATCATCATCAAAACCCTCTCCCCACTGTGAAGTCTGGAGCAGGGAGTCTCATGGTGTGGGGCTGTTTGTTGCCTCACGGCCTGGACAACGTGATATTATCAATGGAAAAATTACTTCACAAGTTTATCAAGATATTTTGCAGAAAAACCTGAGACATTCACATAATAAAATAAATGAACCCTGTATTAAATAGCTGGCTGACCCTTCTTACAGCAATAACTGCTTTTCTGTAGTTGCAGATTAGATCAGGAGGAAACTTGAACCACTCCTCTTTACAAAACTGCTGCAGTCAGTGAGATTCGGCGGTGTACTTACTTATTCCTCCCTGTCCTGGGACCAGGTCTGTGGGACTCTGTAAGCACATCCAAAGACACACGGGCTCAAACTGACAAAAGTAAAAGGAATCAGTAACAAATATATATGTATGTGTTTTTTTATTATTATTACAACTAACAACAACAACAAAACTGACTACAACACGACACAGAAAAAAAAAGATCACATACATTGACCAAAGACAAAATGTAACACTGACAATATATGAAATAATAGTGTCCCTCACGAATATAAAATGGAGTGCGACACGTATCAATCTGACTTGTGGAGACATTGGCATGATTGTCTTTTTAAAATGCCATCTTAATTGTATGTCTTGTCCTTTATTTTAATTTTTATGGACTACGAGTCCGGAATAAAGTTGAACTGAATTGAATTAACACCTCCACACAGGAAGAGACCATGAAGTGGGACATATTTTCCCCAAATTTGTATTCCCTATTTTTTCCCATTTCCCTCAATTTACCCCCTCCTTTCCCCAAAATGTTACCCCCAACTTCTTCCAAACTGTATTTATTTATTTAATTTTATTTATTTTGTTCATTTTTTTTCATTTTTTCCCTTTTCCCTTACATTTCTTGACATTGGGGATAAACTCAACATTGTACAAATCTTCCAAGCAGTGATTGCGACATTATCTTGGGAGGTGAGACAATATTTTAACAAACAAACATCTTTGATTGAAACAGTATATTTAGCAAAACCAAATACAAAAACAAAAAAAACTGAAATAAACATTAACCTCTCACCACCCGCCTTAACCGAGGACTTTACCCAAATCTAAAAGCTTCTCGACTGGCGCTTACAGCCTATAGGCCAGAGTAACACCTCATTTGAAAGCTAAGACCTGCGAAACTGATTGGATCTTTTCCCCTGCGTTGTTGCCGTGTTGTCGTCACTTTGTTGCTGTTAGACAGCTGCAAACGAGCTGTTAGAGCTGCAGTACATCCAGAACGCTGCTGCTCGAGTCCTGACAAAACCAGGAAATACACCACATTAGTCCAGTGCTCGATCTCTGCACTGGCTTCCTGTCACTCAGAGAATAGAATTTAAAACAGCTCTGCTTGTGTACAAGTCTTTTCATGGTTTAGCACCAAAGTACATCTCTGACATGTTAGAGCCGTATGAACCATCTCGGGCCCTGAGAACTTCAGGGAGGGGTCTCCTGGTGGTTCCCAGAGTCAATAATAAACACGGTGAGGCTGCGTTTCAGTTTCATGCAGCTAAAATCTGGAACAGTCTTCATGAGGATGTGAGACAGGCCTCAACTCTGACAATGTTCAAATCCAGGCTGAAAACAGCTCTTTTTACCCGTGCATATGAAAACTGAAAGTATTTATCTGCACTCTTGACTTTTACTGTAATTGATTAACTTTGTGTTGTTGTTTTATTGATTGATTTTAACTGTTTTCTTGTAATTTTTTCTGCAACTGTGAAGCACTTTGAATTGCCTCGTGTATGAATTGTGCTCTACAAATAAACTTGCCTTGCCTTGTTCACTTTCTTTTTCGTCTAATGTTTGCCACTATTTTACACCTTTGTAACTTTTTGTCTGCATTTTTGTTGATTTTTTGATATTGGTATTGGTGCATCACTAGTTAAGTAAATCATAATTATCATTTTATTTCGAAGAAGCAGCGATTGTAATGAAGAAATGTTGGGAAGAAAAGCTACTTACAGGAAGTGACATAGATAGAGGTCAAGTTCCATAGCAGTTTGACTCATTTCCCATTGATATGACATGATTTTTGCCTCTATCTATGTCACTTCCTGTCAGTGTCCAAAAAGGAAATGAAACTACAAACTTCACAAAAAATGTCTAAAAACTAAAAACCCTGTAAAAACTTTTGATCCGAGAGTGTCATAAAGGCCACTGTGAAAGAAAGTAAAGGCGCTATGCTAACCAACCATTCATTGAAAAGTCTAAGACGCACTAATATCAACCTTTTTTTCTGGATAAAAAGTTACATAATGCAAGCAGCGCAATATAGCCTGGAGGCGGAGGGAGAAAAGTAAGCATCTCCTGGCTGGAAATATACCAACATTATTTGAGTCTGTCTCGTCTAAAGTAAAGAATTTCGTGGTTCGTTGTCTGTGATGTGCAGGAGTCAGTGCTTGTGTGGGTCTACGCTGCCCTCTGCTGGTTTAGTGACGTTTTTGCAACAGTCCCAAGACCTTTAGACCTGGTTTGCACCAGGCTTTGATCTGGTCTTATCACTTTGACAGTGACAAGACTATAGTTTCCATTTTAGTTATACTTTATGTGGAGGTGAACCTTTTGTCATGGACTTTGGTAGAACTGGGGAATTAATCGATATATAATTGACATTGCAAACTTAAAATCGGTCACTCGGAGCGCAGTAAGTGAAGATATTACTGTGCAAACGTCGAAGTACTCCAGGTGTTATTACGAATCATTTTGTGGGGGCCTCTAAAGCCTTTTTTGATATTGACATAAATGAATATCTCAGTCTTGTGATCCATTGTTCCTTGTCCTGCAGACGTCCTGTTTCCTGTAAGGTTTTGTGACTTTGGAGTTCAATGTGAAGTTATACATCAGCCTGTCTAGGGACAACAGATGGACATGTTTACATATGTTCATTAATATGTACTGTCCCTACTCGAATAAATAAAGCAATTATGGGGACTTTCTCGATGACAATAATGAAGCAACATTTTTTTCAAACCAGAAATTCCTGTATGCAAAAATGTGCTGCCAATTATCTTAATTTGCATTGGTTAGACGCTCAAAACAATCAACATCCTGAAAAGACTACAAAAGGGCAGATAAGACTTTTCCCCCATTTATTCTTATTGTCTTAGTATAGCTACTAAGCTCCACCACTTTAAGTATATAAAAAAACAAACATTAAATGGCAAAAAAACGAATTAAAAACAATAAATAGAAATAAAAACATAAAACTATAAATTTAAATGAAATTGAACAGGAACAATAAACAAATAAAAGGCACAGAGGGCCGCATACAGTGGGAGGAAAAAGTGAGCACAGCATGTGGAATTTAAATTGGTCATAAAATGTGGTCTGATCTTTATTAAAGAGGGGGTATTATGCTTCTTTCAATCACATAGCACCAGTCTATAGCATACTACAATGATGACGTAACCTTCTGTTGGTCTGTATATGCAGTAATTAAAATAACTGCCTTGAATAAAATTGCTCTCTCAAAATGGCTGTACTGAACGTCTTGAAATAGGCCTCTGTCTCTTTAAGAAGCTTTCCGACACGCCCCTTCAGCACACTGCTGTGGCATCTAAACAACACTACTGTGCGGGGAGGGGCTCTGCTGAGCTGAGGAGCAGTGGTTGGTGGCTTGGCTGGTGACGAAAGGTCCAGAGGCGTCTCCAGGAGGTGGGGGCGTTCCTAGGAGGACTGAGGCATAGCTACACCTAAAATGGCTGCCGTCTAAGTTTTACTGATTACTCAAAAATATGTGAATGAGCCAAGGCAACACTCAGGCATGTGTTTAATGAGGAATGACATAATAACATGATATAAAGCTTGAAAAAGTCGATTTACATAATACCCCCCTTTAAAATCACAAGAATGATTAAACAGTGTCTGCTTGAACTAATACCAGCCAAACATTACATTTGATCATGTTTTTATTGGCCATAACATGTAAACATTCACAGGACAGGGAGGAATAAGTAAGTACACCCCTGAATCTATTCAACTTTGGTTTGCGAAAGAGCTCTTGGATGCTCTACAACGCTACTGGAAAATATTCAGTGGACTCAAGTAGTTTGAGAGGAACACACAACTTCATGTGTGGAGGAAAAATTGAACAACACATCATTATCAAAACCCTCTCCCCACTGTGAAGTCTGGAGCAGGGAGACTCATGGTGTGGGGCTGTTTTGTTGCCTCACGGCCTGGACAACGTGATATTATCAATGGAAAAATTACTTCACAAGTTTATCAAGATATTTTGCGGAAAAACCTGAGACATTCACATAATAAATAAATGAACCCTTGTATTAAATAGCTGGCTGACCCTTCTTTTAACTGCTTTTCTGTAGTTGCAGATTAGATCAGGATGAAACTTGAACCACTCCTCTTACAAAACTGCTGCAGTTTAGTGAGATTCGGGCGGTGTACTTACTTATTCCTCCCTGTCCTGGGACCAGGTCTGTGGGACTCTGTAAGCACATCCAAAGGCACACGGGCTCAAACTGACAAAAAGTAAAAGGAATCAGTAACACCTACACACAGGAAGAGACAATGAAGTGGGACATATTTCTCCAAATTTGTATTCCCTATTTTTCCCATTTCCCCTCAATTTACCCCCTCCTTTCCCCAAAATGTTACCCCAACTTCTTCCAAACTGTATTTATTTATTTAATTTTAATTACTATTATTTTTTCATTTTTTAAAATTTTTTCCCTTTCCCTTACATTTCTTGACATTGGGGATAAAGTCAACATTGTACAAATCTTCCAAGCAGCGATTGCGACATTATCTTGGGAGGTGAGACAATATTTTTAACAAACAAACATCTTTGATTGAAAACAGTATATTTTAGCAAAATTAGACCAAATAACAAACAAAAAAACTGAATAAACATTAACGTCTCACCACCCGCCTTAAGCAGTACTAAGTAACTCTTGCCCCTAGAGGCCATAAGCGCAACTGCAGGTGTCTTAGCAAGTTACGATTTTTTAACTTATTAAATGACTTGGAGAGTAAATACTACGCTGACAGAAAGGTGAAGGGAGAGAGGGGTGTTGTACATCCAGTTATACAATGGGAATATTTTTTTCACTTAAACTTGGCTGTAAATACTGTTTAAAGTGGCGCTAGCCCGCAGTTAGCTTTGCCCGTTAGCCTGTTAGCTTCTTCTCCGTGATTCTATTAGTGTGTATTGGTGGCTCCGCCCTGGTGGGAGCCAAGTTGCAAGCATGGTTTTCTGGCCAGAGACACCAGGGGGAGATGAAAGACCCCCCAATCATCCCATTAACACTTGTATTACCCCAGAGGGACTACGGAAAGGATTTATTAAGGTAAACACGTTACTTAGTACTGCTTTAACCGAGTGACTTTACCCAAATCTAAAAGCTTCTCGACTGGCGCTTACAGCCTATAGGCCAGAGTAACACCTCATTTGAAAGCTAAGACCTGCGAAACTGATCTAAACGGATCTTTTCCCCTTGCATGTTGCCGTGTTGTCGTCACTTTGTTCACTTTCTTTTTCGTCTAATGTTTGCCACTATTTACACCTTTGTAACTTTTGTCTGCATTTTTGTTGATTTTTTTGTGTGGCTTTTTTTTTTATTGTGTTTTTTTTATTTTTTATTATTATTATTATTATTATTACAACTAACAACAACAACAAAACTGACTACAACACGACACAGAAAAAAAGATCACATACATTGACCAAAGACAAAATGTAACACTGACAAATTAGTGTGTGTGTGTGTGTATGTGTGTGTGTATGTGAGGTGGTGTTTGCAACCAGAAATCAATGGATATGTATTATGATATTAAAGTTAATGTATTATTGCTAAATCAAAATTCCAAAGGGTACACTGTAATTTTGAGTTTGTCCCTCTTCCCTTCATCTATAGCGTCCATAATTGAATTTAGAGTTTAAAAAAAAAAAGAAGAAAAAAAAGAAAATTACAATCCTGGCCATCCATTTGGTCCTTGAGAAAAGGATAAAACATTTGTGTTGTGTTTGTGTGGGAATATTGTGTTGCATTCAAAATGAAACAGTTAAGTCTCATGCCCCTAATGTAAGTGTTTAGTTTGTCTTCCTTCTTTGCAGTGAATAGTGCATTAAAACCAAGTGCATTAAAAACCAAGTGCATTAAAAAAAAAAGAAAAAAAAAAGTGCAACAACTATGTTACACTTCTTATGTCTTTTGACCAAATGGAGAGACGAATTATATGCTGGGGGGAAAAATACAAAAAAAAAATACAAAAAATACAACACAAAATATAAAAATAAAAAACAACAAATAAAAAATAAATAAATAAAAATATATATTAATAAATAATAAATAATAAATTATTTTTTTATTTTAATTATTATTATTTTATTTTAATTGTGTTTTGTCACATTTTTGATTCTTTTTGTGGCTTTTTGTGTTTTCTTCTTTCTTGTCGCTGTTTTGACGCTTTTTTGCAAGAAGTTTTTAGATTTGGGTAAAGCTGAACTGGAGAAAATATGCTCGGTTCATGTGAGGGTTAAGAGGTTAAAGCAGTACTAAGTAACGTGTTTACCTTAATAAATCCTTTCCGTAGTCCCTCTGGGGGTAATACAAGTGTTAATGGGATGATTGGGGGGTCTTTCATCTCCCCCTGGTGTCTCTGGCCAGAAAACCATGCTTGCAACTTGACTGCCACCGGGCGGAGCAAGCAATACACACTAATAGAATCACGGAGAAGAAGCTAACAGGCTAACGGGCAAAGCTAACTGCGGGCTAGCGCCACTTTAAACAGTATTTACAGCCACGTTTGAGTGAAAAAAAATATTCCCATTGTATAACTGGATGTACAACACCCCTCTCTCCCTTCACCTTTTCTGTCAGCGTAGTATTTACTCTCCAAGACATTTAATAAGTTAAAAAATCGTAACTTGCTAAGACACCTGCAGTTGCGCTTATGGCCTCTAGGGGCAAGAGTTACTTAGTACTGCTTTAATGAACTACAGATTTTAATAATATGGCTGAATCACATCGACTTTACTGTACGCTCTCATTCATTCGTTTTCATTCTCCTGATTCTTAGACTGGATTAGCACGTTATTATCCGCTGGATAAACAAACTCATTCATGACCGTTTGAGACCCATTTCTGAACGAGAATGTTGAATCAGGCTCACTGAAGCAATGCCTTATTTCACCAGCGATGGCTCCAACACAACGAGTGTGATACAAACCTGGTCACACACATCTGCCCACCAGAAAATGAGAGAGCATAACCGAACACCCCAACCTCTCTATTGTCAATGCCGTCATTTCTCCAGAACCTGCTTCAAGATCGGCCCCAGGTCGTCCATCGCTTTTATGGCTTTATTGAAATGACCCGTGTCGACTAAAATGGAGACCACGGTCACGTCCGCCGTGAGTCTGTCGAATTGTTGGAGTGATTTCTTCACCTCTCTCTGCAGATCCGGAACATTTATGTCTTCACGGGGTTCGCGCAGGCCTCAGAAAACAAAACACAAAAATCAGTAAAAGAATTGTGCCAAAGTGAAGGCCTTCCCTGACACTGACAACCTTCTTTATGGTCCAAGATGCATTCAAGTTTCGCCAGTATCTTCAGTCATTTCTTGTCAGTACCGGTCAAAAATGTGGAAACACTTTTTTATTACTGGTTTTTCATTTATTTCAAGACTATTTACATTGTACATTCTCACTGAAGGGATTAATTTATGAATGAACACGTGGAATTGTGCTTTAAAGAGGGGGTATTATGCTTTTCAATCACATAGCACCAGTCTATAGCATACTACAATGATGACGTAACCTTCTGTGGTCTGTATATGCAGTAAATTAAAATAACTGCCTTGAATAAAATTGCTCTCTCAAAATGGCTGTACTGAACGTCTTGAAATAGGCCTCTGTCTCTTTAAGAAGCTTTCCGACACGCCCCCTTCAGCACACTGCTGTGGCATCTAAACAACACTACTGTGCGGGGAGGGGCTCTGCTGAGCTGAGGAGCAGTGGTTGGTGGCTTGGCTGGTGACAAAGGTCCAGAGGCGTCTCCAGGAGGTGGGGCGTTCCTAGGAGGACTGAGGCATAGCTACACCTAAAATGGCTGCCGTCTAAGTTTTTACTGATTACTCAAAAATATGTGAATGAGCCAAGGCAACACTCCAGGCATGTGTTTAATGAGGGAATGACATAATAACATGATATAAAGCTTGAAAAAGTCGATTTTACATAATACCCCCCTTTAAACAAAACAAACATATAGAAATAGATTCTTTAAAATAGCGACTTTGCTTTGATTACTGCTTTGGTCACTTTGGACACTTTCTCTGTGAGCTTCACAATGTCGTCACTTGAAATAGTTTTCACTTCAAAGACTGTTCACTGTGAAATGTAAACTATTGTTTCAACTAAAATCAAATAACTGCTTTATACAGTTGTCTGAAGTGAAAAACATATTTTTTTCATCAAAAATGTATTTAATATCATGCGTTTCAAACATGTATATAGCGCTTTTACATGCATTCAGGTGCGTGCACACCTAACCAGACGAATCGTGCTACCGCTTCTATTTGGTCCCTTGAAACGGTTGCTATCAGTCGTACGTATGGGTGACAGTGGAATAGTTTTACTCACCTACCTTCCTCTGACACCTAACGCAGACCTCGCTCCGCCCTCCCACCTGCCTCTCCTGGATATTATATTAATAATATTATTACAATAATAAGTGTTGTTTGAGTGTGTAGTACCTGTGTGTCCAGCCTCATGTCATGATAAAGTCCCGTTTAAAACATGTTTGTAATCCGGTGCGTTCTTATTGCATTTGCGTCTGTGTTTTCATAAGTTTATTGAAGCGTAATTCTCTGATCCGAATGCCTGGGCTCGGGAAAGGCATTTCAAAGCACAGCTGCTGTGTTGTAATGAAGCTTTTCCTCCTTTTCAGGCGGTTTCCGTTTCACTTGTCTCTTTATGATGTAGTGAAGGTGATTATGTTGTTCCAAATTCAGATGAAGTGTTTTTCTGAATGTGTGTTGGACTCCTAACACTCTGAACAGCTGACGCGCGCACACTTTTCACATTGACAATACACAGTAATCACCGTCACCTGTCGTGGGATAGTTGTGTATGCACATTTAGGCTGAAAGACAAAGATATTGGGAACTGGTGGGTTAGTGCGCCCCGGCGGGGTCGTGGGAAACGTGTGGAGAGGCCGACGTGGATATGGGCTCAGGGACCAGACGAGAGACCCAGGGCCCACGTCTCGGGTGGTGAGGAAACCGGCATTGGCCATGCACACCGACGCAAAGACGCACGGTGAGGAAAGGGGCACAAACGACATGGTCTGAACATCACGAGGCCAGAGAAACGCAGAGTGGGGAGCGCTGCCTTGTCTGTGAGTTCTGAACGTTGCAGTCTGTTGCCAGAGTCTGAGCGGCGATGCCTACCTGGGATTGGAGAGGACAGGAGCAAGCACCCGAGGAACCCGGAGATTACCAGCTGAGCGCTAGCTCCCCATTGGAAAGCATTGCACTATAGACAACTTTCTACAGCTAGACATTCCTCCTGTGATAACGCTGGGTTAGTTACAATTAAAGAAACCAGACTAGTTTTGGTAAGAAACATTTCGATATCTCGTATACTAATGAGGGCCAGACTTTGATTGACAGGCTGTTAGCATTAGAGCTAATGGAGCGGCTACGACTGAACTGCGTGCACTGCAAGGGCCGAGTCTACAATGAAGATCCCGCCCTTATGCCCTTTTTAGGAACATGCTCTGTCACAGCAGGGCAGGAGGAGTCATTATGGCAAACGGGGAGGAGTGAGGAGGAGTTGTCTTTAATTTTTACAGTCTATGGTGTCAACCCGGAAAGCACGTGGCCACTCGGGTCCCTTGGGATTGACCAGTTAATGGAACTCTTACCTTTTAATTAGGCTCATATTATATTACATATACATTTGAATAAAATGTAAATTATTTCTCATGAGTATTTGTCTATGAGAACTCATGAGCTCATGTTAGTACATGAAGTCATGCATAAAGATGATCATGATCATGATTAATTAATGCATGATTTCATTGTGAATTATGCATTAATTCATATTCATAAAGGATCACCGCTGTTTCTTTCTGCTTCCAATGATGACTCACAAAAATGTTGGACCAAGAAATATACAACTCAATTTGGAGAGTTACAATGAAATGTTGCCAGACGAGAGTGAATCAAAAATAAACGTAGCGAGCTGCTGCCTCCATAACCGTGTTCTTTACCTTCTGTCAGCGCTGCGTCCAGCCCGTGCAAACGCTGCTTCAGTCCTGAGGCCGACGTCACAAACTCCTCCCCCAGAGTCCGCAGTTTCAGATACTGTTTTTGCGTCGCCTTGTTGTGCGTGGCGTGGACTCCCACTATCGTGGCGATGCCGATCACCACGGCAACACCAGACAACACCGAGCTGAACCCATGGGTGACGGGGATGGCGACGACCCCGGTCAGCAGCCCTGTGGTGGAGGTGGCGATGGCCGCACGCTCACCCCTGCGTCTCCTCTCCGCGATGCGTTTCAAATCTGCTGGAACCTGGAGCAGTGTTAATTATATATAACATACATTTTTATTTTGTTTCATTCTTTTGTATTGGTTTTGATCAAGTTTAGTTTGGTTCAGTTGTTTTAGTCCTTTCTTTTTATGAAGCTTTTATTGTGTCTGGACATTGAGTCATAGTTTTAGTCTCATTGACTTGTTTTAATTTAGTTTTGGTTTAATTGACTTCTGTAAAAGGCCCCACCCCCTTAGCCAATGTTAGCTAAATGAAATTAACATGTATACTGTAGTAATGGGGGAGAAGTTTGTGTTAGTAAGTTTTTGGTACAATTCAACATCCAGATCGAGGCTAAATGGGTTGCAATGTGCAATGGAGGAATACAGTATATTCAAAATATGCAACAAAGGGACACTACAAACTATTCTTGGAGCTACCTTAAATGCACCCGGCCCCGTGATGTGGAATAGTCATGCTCTTGCACCACCGGGTGAGTTCTCTTCTTATGTTAGTCCAGTCTTGATTAAAATATGTCCAGTCTGGGGTAGGGCTGCAAGGTTGATCAATATCGAATCGCAATCAAGGTTTTTACTACTGCAATAACCAAATCTCAAGAGGCTAAGGTTTGTTTGTTTATTTCTGTCTCTGGCATTTAAAGAGGGAGTATTATGCTTTTTTCAATCACATAGCTCCAGTCTATAGCATACTACAATGATGACGTAACCTTCTGTTGGTCTGTATATGCAGTAAATTAAAATGCCTTGAATAAAATTGCTCTCTCAAAATGGCTGTACTGAACGTCTTGAAATAGCCTCTGTCTCTTTAAGAAGCTTTCCGACACGCCCCCTTCAGCACACTGCTGTGGCATCTAAACAACACTACTGTGCGGGAGGGGCTCTGCTGAGCTGAGGAGCAGTGGTTGGTGGCTTGGCTGGTGACGAAAGGTCCAGAGGCGTCTCCAGGAGGTGGGGGCTTTCCTAGGAGGACTGAGGCATAGCTACACCTAAAATGGCTGCCGTCGGAATTCATTTTTTGGGTCAAAATCGTAAACGTGGCAGATATTCCAGAGGCAGAAACAGGTTTTTTGTGACTATGTCCAGCAACGACAGCTCATGTAACTCTTGGCAAACGACAAGACGGATGGTAAACGAGTATTAGCTTGGCCCAAAAGTTAGAAGGCTACGTTTTATTGGCTTTGAACGGCGAGATACAGGCCCGCTCTGACCATTTCTGTGGGAGGATGTCCGGGGAATGTTTGCTAGCAACGATGGCGATGAGGTCTGATTGGACAATGACTGTTTTGAGGCGGAGTTTTGCGAACGGTCACCTTTACTCCGAGAAGATTATGACTTTGGTTTCATTAACACTGACCTGGAGCAGTTCACGGATGATCTCACACAAGCGCTCTCTCTTCAGACAGAACAGTCGGAGGAACTCGGAGACGCTCTGATGAAGAAGCTCTGGGTACAACTTTCCATCCAAGGCGTTGTCAAACTCCTCCAGCCGCCGCTCTCTGTGTAGCAATAAAAGTACTTGGAAATGTTACTTGAGTGCTGTGAGTGCTGAGTACCTGTTTGAGCGTAAAAATCGGATATGTGTTTCAGTTGTGACATAAATCTATATATATTAGAAGAAAAAGGGGCACAAAACACAAACTACATTTCTTTAAGATCGACATGAAGCGTCTGTAACTTTAATATTTACTCGCAGTAAATATTTTTTTAAATTCACGTTAGCCTCCTGACCACCATATTTTTAAGATATCATGTGTCTCCTACAGTGTCTCCTACAGGCCATATACGTCTGAAACTAAAAAGGTCAACATAAGAACAAGATTAACATCCAAAAAACTGTCCATCACTTATGTGATGACTTTGCTTTGTTGGAATGACACTTCAAAAAGCATTTCCTCTTCTTGGAAACACAGAGAATGCCTTGGACTTTGTGCACAGGTTTAGTCTACAGCCTGCCTTTAGAAACACAAGATCAGGCCCAATACATCCATTCTTACTTTTACAGTCTAAGGGTGTCATTTACTAAGTGTTTTAACAAGTACAATGGTGACTGTACTAAAGTGGAGCAAAAAACAAGTGCAGTTGATTAAACTAAAAAAAGGGTGAATCAACACAACTGGACTTACTTTTAAAAAAGAGCTGACAGTTTCACTGTCCATCCAGACAGCTTCCTCAGAGCTGTTGTCCGTGATGACCACACCCACCAGATGGGTGGTCGTGGATGGTGAATACCCAGTGACAGCAGATGACGTCACTGGCAGGGGCCCCTGACATGGCCCGGGTCCAGTCCGTGTCTGGGGCATCCTCTGAATGGCTCTGTCCCAGGTGTTGGACAGCTGGAACCCAAGTCCTCCTCGTCTGTTGATGGCCGGGCGCATGGCTCTCTCATATATGGCTTCCTTGACTCCTCTCTCAAACCACCGCTGCTCCTTGTCCAACAGACGTGTGTCCCTGTCCTCAAAGGAGTGGCCCGTCTCCTCCATGTGTAGGAACACGGCAGAAGTTGGGCCTGATGATGTTTTCCTCCGGTGCTGAGAGAGGCGCTTCTCCAAGGGCTGAGCTGTTTCCCCAACGTACATCTGATTACCCCTCTGTGCCGCACGTGATGCCATAAACCACCCCTGCTGTCCTGCCCTTGGGGATCTTGTCCTTAGGGTGTACCAGCCGGGAGCGTAAGGTGTTGAAGGGTTTCAGTGATGTACAGATGCCGACATGCCGTGTTTGGAGAAAATGCGTTTCAGTTGTTCTGACAAGTTAGCCACATACAGGAGGGTGATCTGAGCCTTGTGTTTATTCAGTGTTCTGCTTTTGGGCTTGGTATTCCGCTGAGGTCGTGATGGAATCCGCTCTGTACGACAGAGTGTTGACTACCCCTGTTGTGGCGTATGACTCAAAACTGACATATGCTCGAACCAGCGCGTGGATACCGCTGGATGAGCACAGAGGGCTTGGAAGTTTGTTTTATTGTCCCTGCGCCAACACGTGCATGTACACATTTAAATAATTGAAGGCAACAGACATAGATCACAGGCAGTATCGAAAGGCTATTTCTTTAAAGCCAAGAGGTGTTTTTAAATTGATTGTGGACATCTGTCATTTCAGATTTGTCAGGAGACTCCTTTATATATCATTATACTAATTATAATATTTGACTTTCTGTACCTGTGCGCTCAAATACACACATTTTATAAAGTTAACGTGGTGTTTACCTGCTGATGTCCGTGTGTTGCAGCTCCATCCGTGTCCTGTGCAGCTAAGTCCGGGCGAGTCACTGTCCCATAAAACAGTAAACAGCTCCAGCCTCTAACCTTTGGAAGAGTTTTATGTGTTTATAACAAGGGCTTTTAAAATATGACTCATGGGACAAAGATGGCCAGTTATGAAATTCATTTACTTATGTCGAGCCTTCAGTGTTCTGTCGCAAAATGCCTTTGTGCCTTTATAATGTGAGTCAGCAGAGTTAAAGGTCCCGTCTTCTTATATGGAGAGCCTCGTTCAGACTGAAGAGCTTTCAACGTTGGATTGAAAACACGTACATTCAATTATTTGTAGATGTTTGTCTGGACAGAAGGACGGCAAAACCATAACCCTGAGGTCAATAGGCGCTTTGCTTGATACAAAAAAACACATGCGTCACATTTAATCGAACTGAACAGGAATCTCAACGGCTCTCAGTCCATATAAATATTTCCTTGTAAGCAGATTACAATTAAGTGCTGCATCTTTGGGTTTTTCAGGTGCCAATGTTTTTTTAAGGAGGGTTTGATGACGCGAGTTGGTAAATGGAGTTTGAGCCCAAATAAAATGGGAACGTCTCAGAAATGGGTGAGAGCAGTAGTGTAACCAAAGAATGAGGACTGGTAAAAGTTCAAGTGCATATGACACTTTAGACACATTTTTGTTTAAACATAGCTAACACAATTAAGATTAAAGATATGTTCAGTCAGACGGTGATCGGAACATGAAGAATGGAGAGTGTCCCCTCAAAACAAGACGCCAACACAATTAATGTGCGCCGCCATCGGGCTTTACGCCAACAGAGATGACGACTCAGGGCATCTGTAGCTGCCAGGCCAAAACTCCCCATAGCCCGGCAGCTCTACTGCACGCAGCCATGTTCGGCGTCAGAGGTGAGGGGTCGGGCCACGTATAGAGCGCCCCCTCTACCTCATTGGCCACTAAAATAAAGAGCGCTAAGGCCACACTACTACATAAAGTTTAGTTTATTTGTTTATTTGAGCAGTTAACACTCTGCTCAAAAGGAGTGGGCCAAAGCAAGAGCTTATAAGCGCCCACCCCCAAAACCCATACAATAAAATAATAGGAACATAGTGCAAAAGGAACAAAACAACAAGGAAACGACAGCAAAAAAAAATTGATTATACACACTCGCAGTATCCAATCATGGTAGAAAAGACCATTTACAAGATGGCATTTACATTGGTCATTACATTACTGAAACGCATGTACTGTATACATTCTCCACAAAGGAGTAACACTGATTACGAAACAATAATGCTACATAAGGAACCGTATCAGTCGCATGCACGACCCCTGCAGCGTGCACACATACACACAACGTGTTTAAAGAAACTCCACAGTAACATGTCTGTGTGATCATATGTTTAAAAAGAGCCTTCTAGTCACCTCTATAGCAGGTTCAAATCAGCTAAATCCTATTATAGAGAATAGGGAAGTGGAGCGATGACATCATCACTAACAAACGTACGGGAAATGAGTGAGTCAAATTGCTATTGAACTTTACCTCTATCTATGTCACTTCCTGTCAGCAGCTTAAAATTCAAATAAAAATAACTTTTCAGTTCAACACTTCATTAAAATTGCTGCTTCACTGAAATAAAATGATTATTACTTACAACAGATGTTATCCATCTAAGTCATATTTTCAAAAGAGAAAACCTGCACTTAAGGTAAAGGGTCAGTCAGCAGTGACCAAATGGTAGAGATGCCACTTCCATCTTGCTCTATCAGTGTGTGCATCCATCTGTCTCGCCACACACTGCCTTACGTGCATCCCGCGGCCAGGCACAACGAAATCACAGAATGCCTTGATCTATCTGAGCCTGTTCCTACAAGAGGTGCACTTTGTAGGACACACATTTTATCCCCATAAAAATAGGGAAGACGAGCGCAATACCAACGTGTTTGAGAGTGCGAGTGTGGACAACGGTGGTTATTTTAATCATTAAAGCTGGGGTACTTGGTTGGCGTACAGAGGCGTGCTGGCCATAGGGAGAGTCGGGAGGTTTCCCGGTGGGCCGCTTGGTTCCGGTGCTTCTGGGCCGGGCCATCAGAATAAAATAATGAAATAATAGCTCACTATTCCAGGCCTAAAGGCTTTAACTGCAGCAGGAGCATGAGCTGCTGTTCCAGATATAAATAAAGTAACACAAGCGTAATTGTCATGGAAATCTATCAATATAACGACTGATGAATGAAAATCTGAAAAATATTCGCATCGAACTTTTCATTCTTGCGGCGGGGAGATACCATTTCATATTGAACTAACTCAGAGGGGTGTTTAAGTGGAACACCCCTCCGCTTTAGTTCAAGTTGGTGCAGTCCAATCCAGCGGAGACAAGTGTCCGCGCGAGTTAAGAGACTAAAAGGCAGTGAAAGGTAGAAAAAGTTGTCAAATAAATGTTTTTATCTACATAACTTGTGCTGATTGTGGGTTTGTATCAGGCTCAGACTGTGTGTGCAGCGGCCCATGTGAAAAGAGAAATTGTTAGAAAATTGTCAATGTGTGGTATTTGATCCAGCGACCTCTTGTACTTGAGACCAGCGCACTATTACGGAGCCATAATTCCGGGCTGGTCTTCTCCAAATTCCCGGGCTGAAATTAGGTCCCAGCACGCCCCTGTTGGCGTACATTTATTTTTGCCATCACAGAGTTTGTTGTGAACATAGCAAAAAAAAAAAAAAGATCTTGTTGCATTGTTTTCAATCTAAATCTAAATTATTGCCATTTAATTTGGGGAGTTCCCCATTTCACTTTGTCAATGAAGGCTGTACATTAGCATGAAACGTGCAAATAATTCATTTACTTGAACAATTCGGGTGTGCAGGAGGGATTGTGACAGCTAGAAATGAGTTTGAGCCAAAACTAAACATTTCATTTTTGAACAGTAACAATCAGGTGCTGCTTTAACATCTTAATAGATGAAGTGTTGTAGCCATTGGATGTCCAACCTACAAAAAGAAGAAAGTTGACTGAATATGAGTCTCACCCCGGACACGGACTGTTCACCCTCTCCCCTCAGGCAGGAGGCTACGGTCTATTGAGTTGCCTTGTGTACGAAACGCGCGGTGTAAATAAACTTGCCTTGCCAATCCAGACCCATAAATCCCGCCATCAGACTCATGATCAAAAAACACCCAGTAACTCTATATCCAACTCATGAACCTAATAACCTGTTCAGCCATCTGCACTGCTCTTTTGCACTGTATGGCTGTGATCCAGCACAAGAGACATGGCATTTTATTTGTTTTATTGTGTGCTGTGGTTTTAGTGTGTTTTTATATTGGTTTTATCTTTGCAGTGCATTTTAACTTTATAGTTTTAAGAGCTTGCCAGAGTCACATGCTTTACCACCTGATTTTATCACATGACTTTACCCCAATCCCTGACGGAACAATCAGCGCACCTGTGTCTGCCCAAGACCTGTCAGGCTCTTGAGCCTAATAAATTCGATTAGGATATTCTTTAAACTCACATGTGTTCAGTCAGACTGACGCGCTGTCCCACAGCACACTGTAAACCCTAACATGCCGATTGGACTTAAAATTTTTGATGTAATCTGTTTCAACAAAACTTTTAAGTTGATGAACTAAAAACTTAAAGTTGAACTTGGCTTAAAACTATCAGGAGTTTTTAAGCTAAGTTGAACTTTAAAGTTTTCAGTTTATGTTGGCAAGCGTTTTTTAAGTTTTATGAACTGAAAAATCTCAAGTTCAACTTAACTTAAAAAATGTTTGCCAACATAAACTGAAAACTTTAAAGTTCAACTTAGCTTAAAAACTCCTGATAGTTTTAAGCCAAGTTCAACTTTAAAGTTTTCAGTTCATCAACTTTAAAGTTTTGTTGAAACAGATTACATCAAAACTTGTATGTCCAATCGGCTTCTTTTAACCAATATTTCAAACATTACAAGCAAACCCAAAAAACAATACAAAATGGCAAATTACAGTTTGTTTTTTTATTTCATAAAATAATAGTTTACATACCTTATGTGTAACATGTAGGCTGAGTTATTCACAACAGAATTCAGAATGTAGTAAAGATGCAAAATATTGTGTGTTAGTCCTTATTGATTCAAGCAGATTCACTGGACATTCCTTCCTGGCTCAACTGGCACCAACATCTGAAAAATATGGAGAAAGTTTGTCAGTACAAAGCAAGAAATCAAACCAAGTTCAATGTCATGTGACTGTGTTTAAACTTACTGTTTGTCTTCTAGAGCGCACTCTTTCTCCTCTTCACGTTCTGCGATATACCACTTGGCTTGTACAAGTCTGTAAGAACAAACATCAAATGTCAGAAATTATTAGCTTTACCACGTATAGTCCATGGGTTAAAGCAAAAAAAATCATCTGACTGAAAATTTTTCCGAGTATACATTTTCACAAAACGTGTGCACGGGGCACAGTGTTTTCCTGTTACACAATGCACAGTAAATGTACTATGGTACAGTTTGACTAAAGTAGAAAATTCCAAACACCCAAAATGAAACATTGTGAAACATGAGCAGTAAGGATGGGACGACATTATGTGGGGGGGCTGGGGGTCCCCCCGAGAATTTTTTTAAAGTATAGGTCAAATTTAGTGTATTCTGAGGAATTTTAATGGGTATAAAGCCTCTGGAGCAAGTACAAATCATGATACTACAATCTGTATTTGTTGGTATAAAACAATTAAAGAACACTCTCTTCATAAAGTAAAAAAAACAGCATTTTTATTTTAGAATTAGGAAACCTATTAAACAACAGATAGAGAACACCAACAGAAGTAATAAGATAACAAGTGCATTTTAGGCAAATGTTTCTATCATACTTTTACTTTTTTTGCTTTTTAACACTAAAGCCAAAAGCTTCAAGCATGTTCACCCCCAGATGCACGCTTCTGCACCTTCCTCAATAAACAACGCGTCCATCATTATGTCGCGTAATAATGTTAGCTAGGTCAATTTTAGCATCTGCCGTCCCCTCCCACCTGTCAATTTTAGGTGTTTATTGGAAGATCATGTCACGTTACTATCAAGACGTTCATAGGCCTATAGCATAATTGAAAGCATTAATAAAATAAACGCATCAATTGTTTTGCACACAAAGCTACGTTATGGCCAACGAACGTATCAGTTTAAGCATTTTTGCTTTGCGTAACTTTTCAAACCACCCATTCTCGCAGGACACCCATTAATTGTGTATTTATTTTCATCTCAATTAACATCACAAAAACACAAATAAACGGTGTCACCGTACCTGCTCCACATCCTGCAGCCCGGTCGGTGTTTTATTATTACAAATAAAAAGCCAATCGTTTCAGCATGATGAGGGGCCAGGTTCACGGGGGTCGTCTTCACATGCAGGCAGCATTTTCTTTTTTCAAAACAATTCATCGACGGATTTTTTCTCTGACTTTACCAATCGACGGAATTCCGTCGGGTAGACGGAGAACTTAATCCATGGTATAGTCCAATATTGCTCAAACACTTCTAAGCCATTCTGTAAATGATGTGAGCAAACAGATGAACAATGAACACAAAGCTCTAGACTTTACATTAACAGAGTAAAAGCGACGTTTTTAATGGTAGCATTATGTGCACAAATGTTATCAAAACATCCAAATAGTTGCTAATAAGTAAGTTTCAAACAAATAAACTGGAATTGGAGTGTTGCACCTGTAGTCCCTTCTCATCATATTTGATGATTTTTACCATATCATTCGCTCAAATAATATAATTATGATCTGACCCTGGGCCCCCCTGCAATCCCAGGCACTCCCACTCGGGAACCACTGCTTTAGGCGACAGTTTGTGCTTCCTACATTTAATTAAGCTTGTCTAGTTGCACACTCAAAAGTTTTCTGAAACAAATTTGTATAAATGTGCATGGAAATGCGACCACATAGAGAGAAAAAAAGACACACAGAAAAAAGGATGCCCCACTATGAGCCCAAAAAAACAATTGTGCATTTATTTCTGTAATTCAACTTAAACTGAAACTAATATATGATAGACTCATCATTCAAAGATAGATATGTATAGCCTTTGTTTGTTATAATTTTGATTATGGCTCAGCTTATAAAAACTAATGTAACTAAATTAAAAATCTCAGAAAATTGGAATATTTAGAAAATGGACTGAAAGCCATAATCATCAAAATAATAACAAGGCTTGACATATGTCACTTTGCATGATGAGTCTATATCATATATTCGTTTCACAGTATAAGTTGAATTACAGAAATAAATTAGCTTTGAACGATATTCTAATTCCCCGAGTTTCACCTGTAAATGCTTCAGTAAAGATGAAAAATGTACTTTCGCAAGTGTATTATATTTACTCACTTTTAAAGCGAAGAGCTGAGAGTCTTTCAGCGAGTGCTTCTCATCCTAATTCACGCGGAGCTTCTAATGTCAGTGCACGAGATCCCATCGGCCTCAGGTCTACTGAAACAAAAACATTTAAGAACATAAACATTTGTAAATACTTCAGTAATAGATGAGAGGTACAAACTGAAACCTGACACAAATCTACTTACTTGGCTGATTAGCTGAGTCCTTGTGTGTGTTTCGTTTCCCTGCATTCTTCATTTCCACATACTGTACGACATACTGGTAGAACTGGAAAGCCCTCATGTCTTCATCCTCACAGGCCTCTAGGTCACAGCACCTCCTCCTGTATTTGTAAAATGGACAAACAGGATACTGAAGTCAGGACACTTCACCTTAACACAACTATAGCAATAGTTACTGACTTTACCTTCTTCTTTGTGCATATCAAAGAATTCCAAGTTAGTAAGACGGAATTTGTAGAGTTGATTCTCTAGATAAAAAGAAACATTTGTAGTACTGTATAGGTATCCATGACAGAATTAAAAGATCATAAACCATGGTAAATGGTCTTGATTGCGCTGTTCAACCTACATGAAGCACTCATTTACACTCTGATTCATACTCCAGCGTGTGCAGACGACACTGGAGACAAGGTGGGGAAGTGTCTTGCTCAAGGGCACAACAGCAGCATGCACCTGTGGGAGCTGGTATCATCTAGGTGAAAAGGACACAGTAAAGAATTGCCCCAATTCCAGTTGTGACAGTGACAAAACACCAAAAGAAACTGTTCTGTTTAATTAAACTTTGTGTCTCATTAAAAAAAATGTCCAACATAAATGTCTCACACAAATGTAGCAAATGCAAACTAAACAGCTACGCCTACTTTCTGCCCAAAGACAGGAGCGTCGGGGACTTTTCTCACAGCCAATCATTCATCACATTTCATATAGTTCCAATCACAGATGCATATTTGTAAATGAAGAAGAGTCTCAAATCACATCTCATTCAGAACAAACTTTATCATTTCTGTTACCTGTAATTAAAATAGTCAAGTGATTTGCCTTTTGATTTGACAGAGTGCAATATTGTTATGTTTAGTGTTTTTGTAGTGGGGTGGATCGGCATTTTCTAGGTTTAAGCGTTTCTCTGATCCAGAGAGCTGTACAATACATTTTTGTAAAGAATTGGAAAAGTGTGTTGTCTGGCTGGCACAAAATCCAGGATAAAAAACACAACAAAAAACGCAATAAACCAATTAACAAAAAGTGTAAAATAGGATCATATAATCAGTAAGTGTACGGTCTCACCTTTATTTTCTGCTACAATTCCTTTCTTGTCTGGTACTTGTTAACCTGCGTTACAAAAACAAATTAGGGTTGGGCAATTGGCCAATAAATAAAAACTATATAATTTTTAACTACTTTGGACAATGACCTAATCGATTTTATTCAACATTCTCTTAAACAAGGACCATTGTAGCTCATACAATCTTTTTAGGCCCATAAGCAGTTGTATAGTTTATTTTGGCTTAGCCCTTTACTTAAAGATTAATATTACAATGATTGTAATTTCGTCTATTAGCCCAAAGAAATATAACTTGCTCTTAACACACTTGTTACGGAGTTAGTTCTCAAAGCTCTCTGTGCCTCTGTCTGCCCCGCTGCTGCTGCTGCTGCTGCTGCTGCTGCTGCTGCACAGACGGAGTGCGGAGACAGCGCTGAAAACAGAGATATTAACGTTACTTGCACTTCACGGTCGATAATAGCCTGCGTGCATATTTAATTAGGTCCTCACGGTTAGTTATAAGAGTTTAAAGACAACGCGACTCGGACTCGGCTCCGGACTCGGGCGGAAGTGCGTCGCTGTTGCAGTTTTAAAAAAAGGAGCGGGAAAAATCTCACGCTACGCTTTATCGATTAAACAGTACAATCTGAAGCATAAACAATTCTCCTGGTTTAACTACCTGCAAACTGAAATCAGACATATAATTTCACTGGATATTAATAAAGTATATTACCTTATTCAGGCCGTAGAAGCTCCTCTTCAGTTAAATGACGGACACTCCCACAGCAGCGCACTGCGGCTGTGCAGAACCAAGTACGTCACTCCAGCCAAGGCACGCAGGCGTCATGATGTCATGACGCAAAAGACCCGCCTCAAAACTTATAATTTAAACTTTCTAAACGTGACAGTTTAATCTGACTGGCAATAAAACTTTACTAAACTTAAAAAAACACCCTTTGGACTTAAATTTTTTAGATGAATGAAGATTTTGGCTAGTTTTGAGCTCTTTCACATCTTAAATTATGACCTCAAATAGCATTCGGGTTTACAGTGCAGCTCTTCCTGGGAGAGTGGCCGGGTTAGAGGCGCTTCTCTCGGTCAGTCTGCGCAGACGCCTCGGTTTAGTTACCGGTGTTCAGAGCCGCTCTAGAGCGTGACAGAGCTGGGTCCGGGGCGCATCGCTCGAGACTGACTTTTGATGACTTTAGCATTGTCGATTTGCCCCTCCGTAATATTTCAGCGGTGCAAGACGTCGCTAATTTTACACCTGAAGCCACATTAAAGCGTGGAAGGGCATCTACAGCCCAGCCCTCGCTGTGCAGCTGATGTGTCAGATCTGGACAGCGTTAGGGTCATATATATCTTCTGTCAGAGTTATAGTGGGGTACATCCGGTGGCATGTTCCGCCTCTGTAGTCTCCACGCGCACAACTTTATGTTTGGATTTGAGCTGTTGCAATTTTTCTCCCGTCATTCCTTTATTAGAAATAGCGTGTTTTGGACTCACTAAAGCACTCGTGTAGCGCTCCGTCTAAATGTAGATTGCTATTGATAATAAGCCACATTCATTATAGGCTCTATATTTTAATGGCCGGTAGAATGTAATTCACAAGAATGTAATTCTTGTGAATGGCCGACATTTTAGGTCCCAGCCGGCCAAAGTGGCCGACAAAAAAAAAGTCTAGCGGAACCTCTGGCAGGGGCAGAGGAGGACTCTGCCTTCCGTGTGAGTACCCTTTGGGAACGTAGTAGCACTTGTCGGATAAAGCTAGATCGAGAGTATTACTGTTTAGAACATTTGACTGCCGCTAGTGGTTTCCACGTAGGTGTCTCAGCGTGCGGAGGGAGGGATCGAGACTGAGTGAAGGAGTGTTGTGACCAATGGCTGCTCTGCTTTATGACCACAACACTGGAGGCCGCCATTGCTGTAGTACCTCCATATAGCCGCTAGTCTCCCATTGAAAAGCATTGGACTTAGACACGTTAAAAACAACTTTAACGCCTGGTTTCTATTTTTTAAACACTTTCTATGGCTACATATTCCTCCTGAGATAACGCCGGGTTAGTCACAATTAAACACACCAGGCTGGTTATCATAGGATAAATTTTAGAAATCTCGTTCTAAATGAGGGTCTGACTGTTAGCATTGGAGCTGTGCGAAGCTACACGTCACGCAAGGGCCGAGTCTACAGTGAAGATCCCGCCCTTATGCCCTTATTTGGAACATGCTTCGTCAGAGCTGGGGAGGAGGAGTCTGTAAATCCGCCATGATTTCCCCCTCGAACGTGGTCATTGTGGTAAACGGGGAGGAGTGAGGAGGAGTTGTCTATTCTTTTAACTATGGTTGTGACGCTGAAAACACGCAGGGACAGAGGATAACTCTGCCTTATGTGTAAGTATTGTAGCAACACTCCACCATCGTAGCCTAAGGCCCTGTAGTCTCGGACCCCCTGCTGGCGTATGCTTTACATTTCAGGTGACCCAGTACGTGTGACCAGAGGGATCCACTACCCTGGACCAGGAGGGATAAGGAGGACCTGCTTGCACACGCACTTTACAGTGGACTGTGCCCTTTTTCGTATTGCAGTTTTATCATTTTTTAGTCCACCTTGTTTTAATGGACTTTTAGTATAACGTTTTATTTGTGGCCGTTTTTACTCTGTTTTTAATTTTTATGTCAATACATTTTAGATTATCCTCCCACTCCCTGTCTTCCTTGGTAAACGGTGTGCTCTCACCCGGTCACTCACTCGCTTAAGTTCACTTAGTTCACACACCTCCATAGCCCCCTCTTACATGTCCACACTCATATCTGCTGCTAACACTTCATGCCCTTATAGTTTTTTAGCATATAGTTTGCACCGAAGACATTTCCTAGTTTGTGAATCTGTTCACTGACAATGCCAATAAAAACAATTGTGAAAAGTATTACAGAAAAGTATTAAAAGTATTACGTTCTAGCCGCTTCTTATGTGTGTGGTTGAAATGTAGTAATGTGTTTCTTGATATTTTTCTCTATCACGGTCCCATTGATTCTCTGAGTGACTTCTCTCGAGTGGCCTGTCCCATGGAAAGACACCTGTAGTGGAATCAGGGGTCAGTCCACCCATTTGGCCGCTTTAGTTTCATAGGTAACTCACCACCACTGAGTGAAACATATGGCATTGTGTGTTTCATGTGTGCGTGTTTCCGGCGTGTCCTGCTCTGACGCCGCTCCTGAGCGAAGCGCCTGGAGCATGGGAAACGGAGTGCCCAGCCTTGACCCCACCCCGCGCGTCCCGACTTCCCGGAAACGCATGGTTGAGGCTGAGCGCTTCTGTCGGAGCCGTACTTCTCAATGAGCACACGTCAGGACGAAGCGCTTGGAGCCAGTGCGCACGTGGAGCCGTGTCACATGGAATGACCTAAATCGCATCGTGGTGGAACAGGCCAGAATTCTCCAGTAGAGTCTTTAAGGTGAGACTTTGCTGGGAAAAGCCAGGTTTAAATCTATGGTTTTGTTTTGTGATATATTAGTTCCAAATATTTTTTTCAGGGGGCATTATAGACCTTGTTTAGTTTTTGAATAAACAATTTTAGTGGAAAATCTGCACAAATCTGTAAAAGCTCAATAAATCAGGCAGGAATTAGATATTAACTTGTTACCTGCCATTCCCGGGTTAGGAACAGTAAATGTGATGCAAGTTGTGTTTCACTCAACTAGAAGGTCTTGGCTTTCAAATGTGGTATAGAGGCTGTAAGCTCTCCAATAGAGTTTTGAGATTTGGATATATATAATTGCTAACCCTAACCCAAAGGTGGTAGGTAACAGTTAAGAAAACCTTCAAAATTTGCCCAAGACTATGATCAAAGCAAGCAGTAGTTTGCTGTAGTTTGCTCCCTCATCAAGAAGGCCAGCAGACGATGTTCTTCCTGAGGCAGCTGAGGAAACTGCCTCACCTCCTCCATCACCGTGTGGTCCATCCTCACCTCCTCCCCACCTCCTCTCACCGTGTGGTCCATCCTCACCTCCTCCACCGTGTGGTCCATCCTCACCTCCTCCACCGTGTGGTCCATCCTCACCTCCTCCATCACCGTGTGGTCCATCCTCACCTCCTCCACCGTGTGGTCCATCCTCACCTCCTCCATCACCGTGTGGTCCATCCTCACCTCCTCATCACCGTGTGGTCCATCCTCACCTCCTCCATCACCGTGTGGTCCATCCTCACCTCCTCCATCACCGTGTGGTCCATCCTCACCTCCTCCTCACCGTGTGGTCCATCCTCACCTCCTCCATCACCATGTGGTCCATCCTCACCTCCTCCAACCGTGGTCCATCCTCCCTCATCACCGTGTGGTCCATCCTCACCTCCTCCATCACCGTGTGGTCCATCCTCACCTCCTTCCATCACCGTGTGGTCCATCCTCACCTCCTCATCACCGTGTGGTCCATCCTCACCTCCTCCATCACCGTGTGGTCCATCCTCACCTCCTCCTCCCATCACCGTGTGGTCCATCCTCACCTCCTTCATCACCGTGTGGTCCATCCTCACCTCCTCCATCACCGTGTGGTCCATCCTCACCTCCTCCATCACCGTGTGGTCCATCCTCACCTCCATCACCGGGGTCCATCCTCACCTCCTCCATCACCGTGTGGTCCATCCTCACCTCCTCTCCATCACCGTGTGGTCCATCCTCACCTCCTCCATCACCGTGTGGTCCATCCTCACCTCCTCCATCACCGTGTGGTCCATCCTCACCTCCTCCATCACCGTGTGGTCCATCCTCACCCTCCTCCATCACCGTGTGGTCCATCCTCACCTCCTCCTATCACCGTGTGGTCCATCCTCACCTCCTCCATCACCGTGTGGTCCATCCTCACCTCCTCCATCACCGTGTGGTCCATCCTCACCTCCTCCTCCATCACCGTGTGGTCCATCCTCACCTCCTCCATCACCGGTGGTCCATCCTCACCTCCTCCATCACCGGTGGTCCATCCTCACCTCCTCCTCCATCACCGTGTGGTCCATCCTCACCTCCTCCCATCACCGGGTGGTCCATCCTCACCTCCTCCATCACCGGTGGTCCATCCTCACCTCCTCCATCACCGTGTGGTCCATCCTCACCTCCTCCATCACCTGTGGTCCATCCTCACCTCCTCCATCACCGGGTGGTCCATCCTCACCTCCTCCATACCGGTGGTCCATCCTCACCTCCTCCATCACCGGTGGTCCATCCTCACCTCCTCCATCACCTTGTGGTCCTCCTCACCTCCTCCTCCATCACCGTGTGGTATCCCGGCACTACAGTATCGACTGCAGCGCATTGTGCTGCTGAGAAGGTGATTGGCTGTGAGCTCCATCTCTCCAGGACCTGTTAACCTCCAGGACCCGGAGGCGTGTGGGTTGGATCACAGCTGACCCTTCTCACCCTGGACACGGACTATTCCCTGGACAGGGGAGAGCCCTCAGGCAGGAGGCTACGGTCCATACAGACCCATACCTCCCGCCACTTGAACAGTTTTTTCCCCTCCGTCATCAGAACTTAGTTACAGACTCATGGATGTAATCTGCTCTGTTGTTCTGTGTGGTGTGTCCACACTTAGATCTGCTGCTATCACTTTATCACTTTATATCACCTACACATCTGTAAATACAATCCCGCTGTTTTTCTATGTCAATTGTTGCCGTCTTACCATATTTTACTTTTTATTTTTCATCTTATTTGTTTTAATATTCTTTATGCATGCCCCTAAAGCCTTATAGTTTTAAAGTTTTTATAGCTTATTTTTATCTAAATTCTGTGTTATATGTTTTATGTTGCACGTCTACACCGAGAAAAATTCCTAGTTTGTGAACCTGTTCTCAAACAATGGCAATAAAAAACGATTCTGTTTCTGGTGTGTAAGAGTCTGTTATACATTGGCCGTGTTTCTGAAATAAACCTGCAGTTGAAGACAGTGGCGTGCTGGACCTCATTTC
The DNA here is from genome assembly GCA_007210695.1 of Neogobius melanostomus. Classification (NCBI taxonomy): domain Eukaryota; kingdom Metazoa; phylum Chordata; class Actinopteri; order Gobiiformes; family Gobiidae; genus Neogobius; species Neogobius melanostomus. The sequence goes on from VHKM01000421.1 coordinate 283,625, forward strand.
GGCCGGGAATTTAGAGGAGACTTGAATCCCCTGACAAATTAACTTGGACTTGACTTGAGACTTGCATGTAGGGACTTACTCCCACCTTATGGGCATTAAAGAGGCCATAAGCGCCACTGCAGGTGTCGTAGCATTTAGCGTTTTATTTACTCATTAATTGTCCGTGAGAGTAAATACTACGCTGACAGAAAAGACAAAGGGAGAGAGGGATATTGTTCATCCAATTACACAATGAAGATCCTTTTCTTTCCACTCAAACTTGGCTGTAAATACTGTTTAAGTGGCGCTAGCCCACAGTTAGCTTTCTGTTAGCTTCTTCTTCGTGATTCCATTAGTGTGTATTGGTGACTCCGACACAGAGGCAGTCAAGTTGCAATTGTGTTTTTTTCCGCAAGAGACACCAGGGGGAGATGAAAGACCCTCCAATCATCCCATTAACACTTGTATTACCCCCAGAGGAACTACGGAAAGGATTTATTAAGGTAAACTAGTTACTTAGTACTAAAATGGCATTAAAAACATTACATTTGCTCTGCTGCCACCTGTGTAAACCCTGACTAAGACCAAATTACATTTTTGTCATTTAAAACATTCTGTGAAACTAAACCAATAAATAGACCTATACCCCCTCCCTTGATTCTGTGATGTCACTTCACTCTGAAGTGTGTTCCATTAGCTGCTCTTTCTGGACCAATGCAGGACACTTGCCCAGATTGGAACGAGGCCCTTTGGGACACAGCCCTGGACTCATTGTGGTGCAGTCCTGGGTCAGTGGCGCTTTACATCCACAGTAAACACTCTAAATGGACTGTATGATGCTTCGATCTCCTTTCCATCTGAATTTGGATCAACTTCAGGTCCACTTCACCGCACTCAGACGTTCATACAGTTCCATTTCATGGATTAATTGGTCATAAACAAGGACATGGTTGAATCATCTGTACTTTCTTGCCGTTGGCCGAATGCATGAGCTCCTAATCATCAGTGGTGGAGAAAGTACTACATTTTTGTTACTTAGAGAGACTAGATGCAAGTTGGTCATTTTTTGCTCACTACTGCCACCTCAGGTTATATGCAGTCTCTATATTAAGCTCGTGCATGACGGCTCTTCGGACCCGAATTAACACCTTTCTGAGTGACAGTGCAGGATTTTAGAGGCAGTTGTGGTGAACAGGTCTGGGCTCATTCTACACATTGGGACATGGCTGGAACATGTAGGGGAGGAAAATACTTAAAGAGCAACTAAACACTGATAAACTGTCTCAATGTGTGTCTCATAGTGTTGTCCACTGGTCCCTGACATTATTCTGACATTATAGCGCAAACATGTGTTAAATCCTAACTTTGGCCTGAAAACGAATGGGTATTGCGCCCCCTTCAGGGTAAACTCTGCTACTATATTAGAATTTCCTGATTGGCTGGAGACGTGTCCACGGCCTCCACAGAACGTCATAAGCCGCACCAGCTCCACACATCGTCATCAGGTGCTGCCCATTGTCCTGCCCCTGTACCTGTGGTTTATAACCAAGTCCCTCCCACGTAATCAGTCTGCTGTGATTGTGCCAATGCAAAGGCCCACACACTCACCCCCCGCATGTCACCCCCAAACTTCAGAGACCGCCTCTTTCACAGCACTTTTTGACTTTTGTTTGTGGGTAGGGAAAGGCTTTGGCACGCCCGTTTAGTTACTCTTTAATTTTAACATTTTAAACTCTGTATAGTCCCTTAAATAGTACAGATACAGGAGCAGCAAATATACTCAAGTAAAAGTATCACATTGATATTCTACTCAAGTTTAAGTAACAGGGAGGTACCGACCACTCAGTGTGAGGCTCTCAGGCTCCAGCTGGTGGAGCAGGCGTCATCATTCAAATTCACAGCTAGAAGGTCTGGGTTTGTTTCCCACCTGGACGGGGCCTTTCTGTGTGGAGTTTGCATGTTCTCCCCGTGTCTGCATAGCTTTCCTTTGGGTCCTTCGGGTGCTACCACTGAAAACATGAACAATAATGTGAATCTTCCAGCCAGGTGATTCTGACCACCAGCCTGGCTCCACATCTGGAGATGGGTCCCTGGGCGTGGTACTGCCGCTGCCCACTGCTCCCTTACGTCTAGTGGCATCATGGATTTGTCATACTGTATGAAGAAGATGAATTTCATTGTACAGTTGATATATATCCATCCATCTTCTTCCACTTGTCCGTTGTTGGGTCGTGGGGGCAGCTGTTGGAGCTGCACCAGCCCCTATGGCTCCTCCTGCAGGTGGTGGGTCCACAGAAGGACGGCCTCATGGTTCTAGCCGGGCCTGTTGGTCTCTCATAAGGGGCTTCTGAACCGCTCTTTGTCTGACCCGTCACCTAGGACCTGTTTGCCATGGGAGACCCTACCAGGGGCACCAAGCCCCGACAACAGAGCTCAGGATCATTCGGGCGTTCAAACCCCTCCACCACGTTAAGGTGGCGGCTCCAGGAGGGTCAGTCCAAGCATGTCCTTATAAATAAAAGAACAATGATGAGTCAAGGAGAGGCCAGGTGGATCTTTACTGACATATTGCTTTTCTGATCAAATGTACTGTATATTGGCAGAGTGCAGTGTCTCATCAATAAAACTTTTGGAAATACACTTTTAGAAAATAAAGAAAAAAGCCTTTTAGGCACTGATTGTGATATTTCCCATGCTATTCACGGAGCCCAAATTTCCTGAAACTACAGAATAAGCTCGGCGGGCTCTTAATCACTCAGATTGTTTTTTGAGTTCGCTGTACAGTGGTCCCTCGCTATAACGCGGTTCACCTTTCGCGGCCTGGCTGTTTCGCGGATCATTTTTAGTACAGTTTAGCATGCTTTTTTACAGCATATGAACGCCATACGCGTATTGTGTTCTGCGTCCTGATTGGCTAGTCGTAGAGTGAGCGATCCTCTCGCTGTAGAGAGGATCTCTGTCAGTGTCTCATCAACACATCAGCGCACACACTGCACGCCGCCAGAGTCACAGCAACACAGGCCGGGCATGGGCGGGTCCGACTCCACGTTTTACAGGACCTTCTCAGAAATAAACACTGCTAGCATGTGGCGCTTTCCTCAGCTAAACACTCACACTATAGCCTGAAACTGCTACGATAAAGCTTTGGTCGTAGTTTGAACAGTCGAACGAGAGTAGCTCACGATGTTACCATCCCCACGTCTGTAATGTGACATCTAAAAATCTTATAAGATAAAAAAAAATCGCACAGTGTACACCAAGGCTGAACCCGTGTGAACTAGCGAGAAAACTGTATAAAGTGTGTGGTGAGGGGTTTTGCAGCCTTAAAACATATATAATAATTGTACAAAATAAAGCGGATTTCACCTATTACTTTTAGAACGTGACCCACGTGATAAACGAGGGACCACTGTTCGTGTAGTCGGGGTTTTAGGATGAGGTTCGCTTAAGGTGGCGTGAATGAGGAGAGATCAGTGGCCGGAGGTGTGTGAGGGAGAGAGGTGATGGAGCTGCAGCGCGTAATAATGCAGCGTCTCTGAATGGACTTGTGTCTTGGACGAAGCCTCAGCGCGGCCTCTGCAGGATTTGGTCAGACTATGGTTAAAGAGCAACTAAACACCAAATCAAGTTGTTTTTACTGATAAACTGTCTCAATGGGTGTCTCATAGTGTTGTCTACTGGTCCCTGACATTATTCTGACATTATAGCACAAACATGTGTCAAATTCTAACTTTGGCCTGAAAACGAATGGGTTGCGCCCCCTTCAGGGTAAACTCTGCTACTAAATTACAATTTCCTGATTGGCTGGAGACGTGTCCACAGCCTCCACAGAACGCCATAAGCCGCACCAGCTCCACACATCGTCACCAGGTGCTGCCCATTGTCCTGCCCCTGTACCTGTGGTTTATAACCAAGTCCCTCCCACGTAATCAGTCTGCTGTGATTGTGCCAATGCAAAGGCCCACACACTCACCCCCCGCATGTCACCCCCAAACTTCAGAGACCGCCTCTTTCGTGGCAATTTTTGACTTTTGTTTGTGGGTGGGGAAAGGCTTTGGCACGCCCGTTTAGTTACTCTTTAAAAGCACAGAGTGGTTCGGATCCTTTGCTTCTCACTCGGAGCCGGCGGCAGCGTGCGCCGTTGTCCGTGTGCATGAGTGTGCATGAGCGTGCATGAGCATGCACGTCTTTGAGCGTCAGAGATTACAACAACATTTTTGTTTTCTATATTAAGTATAGAAACGAAAGATTGAAACACTCAACACTAAGCCTATGGTTTATTTCTTAGATGTTATTAGAACTCCAGAAATCAGATTATGATCAGATTTTTAGTCTCCATGTAAATGCTGCCATTGTCGATCTTATGAAGACATTAAGCAGAGGCAATAGTCTGAAAAATAGATACAAATGTTGGCCAACAAGCGCTTTTTGCCTTTAAGGTACAGGCCACCGTTTTTTCTACACTGAGATATGTTCTTACCTTAGCTTAGATGAGTTGATGCGTACCTGTCTGTACGCGTACGCAGACCTGCCAACATGTACGCATTTTGCGTAGCGGACACGCATTTTGACCTCCTAGTACGCTTGTACGATTTCATGTTCTAAACTACGCATTATGAAGATGTTGTCACTGAAGTTCATTCTGCCGCTGAGCAGAGATCTGTTTAACGCGTAAATAAACTATGCACAGGCTGTAAAAGTTCACTGGTGCTGTTACGTCAAATATGCCACTTTCCCCGTGGCCGCAGCCGTACAGTAGGAGCCTCCAGCTCCAGGCTGAGTGAGCCCCGCTGCTCCGCGTTCGCTCACTTCACCTGGGCAGCGCAACAGCCGCCCGCATCCACCGGCTGACTGTAGCCTCGTCGACTCGCTAACCCCGCTCCAACAGACGCATCACTGAGGGCGATGAACCCTATGAGACATCGCACGCTGAGGTGAAAGTTATACCGCTGTATACATGTGAACTTTTACTGCTTTTACTTAGTAGCTACCGGTAGCGGCTCATGCATCAGTCTGCACAACAACAACAAAGTTACATTGCGCAGCTGTGCATGACACTGTGCACCAAACTAATCCAAATTTTGTGATGACTGTAGTTTTCATATTTGACAATAGCCGCGTGAAACGTGAGAGCATCTACAAGCTAAAACCTACAAAGCTAATGGATAGCTATCATTACTGTGAGGCTAAATTGACCGGGCAAGTGCCCATGGCTCAGTGCTCGCTCTGCGCTCAGTTGATCTCCAGGTGGACCGTGTGGTCATTGGGTGCTTACAGATATGAGCGGTTCTGGCGTGGTTCCAGCTGATCAGAGATGTTAACGTTGGCAAGTTTACTGAACCAAAGTTTACACTCTTTGGACTTGCAACTATTAAAATATGCCAAACCATTAAGCTGTAGCCAGAAAAAAAACATTTTATTTTGTATGGTTGGCATATTCTGAAGTGTATGGGCCTTATTCCTATGAATAGTCAATAAAAGTTTAAAATCTATATTTCAAAAACGAAAATGTAATAATGTTTTTTTATCCTTTTTTTTATGTACATGATTCAAATAGAAGACGGTATCTTCTGATGTACAGAACCTGATTTGGAATTTAACATTATGTACAAATCCTTTATTGTCTCTGTCCACTCTGTGATGAAAGTGAAGCCATTAGGAGAACTACAGTTCTAAAACAAAAACGTTTAGTGTTGAGTCAATATAGTTGTTAATCATGTGCACTACAAAAAAGTGGAAGTGGAAAAAAGTGTATATATTCTGTTATTTAGAAACCCAAAATGTAATTTTAGAGTAAAAACAAAACTATAATGAATTGTTGCATTGTTTTCAAAGCACACACATTATTATTACGGTAAATTATGCTCCAGACCGTTGCTTGATAATTATTCTACTTTATTTTTTTGGATCGCAATGGAATTAAATTCAGGACCCTGTTCTAAACTTTAGTTCTCTCCCCTCCCTCGCTCTTGTTCTTGCCCTACATGAGGTGAGAGCTGTTGCTCAGTGTTTTCTCTCTGCAGCATCAGGCTGAGGTTCAGAGTCTGTATCTGAGAGCGGCAGGGGCGGAGCTGAGAGAAGAATCAAGGGCCTTCGCCCCCTGAAAGAAAACTGATCCATTATATTAAAAAAAGCTGTACCCTATGTAAATTAACCAGAAATTATTCTTTTCACAGCAGCATAATAGCCAAAAATAGTAATTATTATTATTTTGCTTAAAATGCACCAGAATGCAGGAAAACGCATCTAAATTTTTATTTTATTTATTTATTTATTGGTTTATTTGGTCGGGACAGTGCATGTTAATGAACATACATGGGTCTCATGCATGTAAACAAGCCACACCGGATTGTAGCCTTGGGCTAATTTGCATCCGTCGTCCCCCATGCGCACTCTCAAACACACTCTCATTCATCCTGGCCTATTGTACATGTTTTAGTGATTAGTTTTTAGTAATTTAAAAAAAATCTCCCAGGGAGGGCCCCCGGACCCCCCAAGGTGGCACTCTCTCTCACCACAGTCTCCTTGAAATCTGTGGGAAACACTGCATACAATCTATGTGCTCTGTTGTACTCATAAAAAATCTTCAATGTTGGCAGGTCTGCGTACGCCACAGTCTAGGTGCTCACATTGTCAGGTCTCGACTGGCAAAAAACAGGAAAAAAGCAGCTAAAATACAAACTATATACTGTAGGTAAGCAACATGCAAATGTTATGCTAACACCAGCTAAAGCGGCTAAATGCTAATATCGGCAAAATCCCCTTTAGGAACAACGGTGATGTTGTGAAACATTAAATCCGTATGACCTGCGTATCACTAGTGAGGGCTGTTTTCTATTTCGTTTGCCAATCAGAGGCCAGCAGTCTGTTCACGTCACATTAGTTACGGATCAGCGCGCTTTGGCCACAGCCAGAGGTCGGTGCCGAAACTTATACCTATCATACCGGTTTGGCTCTGTCCTCAACGGTCGAAAAGCTCGCCCAATCTGGTTGACCAGGCACTGGGCTGTGTAGTGTATGCCCCAAAACTTTTTCAAGTTTAAAAAAGGAAAAAACTAAAAAATCAACCACGAATTTTGTTTTTCAAATTTTATTTTGAAAAGGAATAACCAGTGGATCCAGGGTACATGGATTAAGGGTCTCTATGAATTATCTGAAGCAACAGATTACTCCTTGTGCATCCTTTCATATTTGACAAATACAGAAAACAATCCAAAAAAAAGAGAGAGAAAATGAGAAGTTCTCAGACGATCTTGTCGAGTTTTAAAATGTATCTTTAGATACCTCTTATGAATTGTATGCTAGTTGTATGTAAGGCTTAAATTCACTCTTTAGACTAGTGGCGCCGGAGAGGTCACAAGGCCACTAAGCTCGAGGGGAAATAAGGGGGGCAGCCTGTTTACGGGGCAATAAGAAGTGTTATCTGTGTGCAGCACAAGGTCTCCAGATGCTATCTAAGCTAAAAGAATGTGCTTTGAAGTAGAAGGGATGAACATTTGAGAAGGTTTCAGGTTTCCCTTTGTCTTTGTATGCTGAAATGCATGTGATGTGCTAGTAGGCGGAGCTAACAGGCTAAAGAAATACTTGGGAGAGCAGAGTTTTAGTCAGACTTTTCAAGCAACTGGACCAAAAACATGTAACCTTTAATAAAAGAGCCTTCTGAGAACACGTGGCCTTCTGATCATTCTGATGCCTGCTGATTTCGTCTGAACACCTTTTGATGTTCATCTGTTTTTGTACAACAACTTCTGGAGTCAGATCGCGATCGTTTTTGTCTGCCTTAAGCTCTTTTTTAAACTTCATATTTTGGCGACGCCGACGTGATTAAAGCGCAAGGCAGACCTCGAAGGCGACCCAAGTTTTTGTTTAGAAACGCAAAGAGCATTGCGAGCTGAAGAACTGCTTTTTTCATCAAACGCTCCAAAAACAGCAGCAGGACAACAGAGATAATGGCCCAAGCACGCGCAGCAGGAGGAAAACAGCAGACCGCGCATGCGCGCCGCAGGGGACCAGCAGCGCCAAAGCAACAAGAGCACATGTGGAGGAAAACAGAAAAGGAGGACAACAACACGTGTCATATCTCAGAAAGAAAAAACCATCTGAAAAGTCTCCATACAGTTCGAGTCCAGAAGATTTCCAGAGTATGTACACAAAAAGCGGTAAGGCAACCCTTTCTAAACTGCCAAGATTGGTCTAAAAATAAATTAAATGTGATTTGATGGACTGGGACTTTATGTAAAATAATTCTCAAAAAATAAACAATAGAAACGGGAAACGCGTTGTAAATAGGACGTTTTTAATTAGAATAGGTTATCATTATAATCATGTATACCGTGTCAGTTTTTAAAGTAGAAATGCTTTAGTTTGTCACACGGAGAGAAAAAGTGACCAAACTGTATTATAATCATGTATACCGTGTCAGTTTTTAAAGTAGAAATACTTTAGTTTGTCACACGAAGAGATAAAAGTGACCAAACCGTATTATTAAGTTATCCGTGTTTTTCTATAACCGAAGGTTAATCTTTGAAATACGAGGAGAAAATAAGTCAAAGAGTTTATCCGTGATAGTTTTTGAAGTCAAAAGACGTCAGTTTGTTACACGAAGAGAGAAATCTAAACAAACATATATAATCTGTCATATCTTTTTACTTTTTGTATATAATTGGACGTCCATTAGAGATATTAAAATCAAGTGAGGAGGCGAAGTCTCCTCTCGTCTGGTTAACCTCTTACCGACCAGCTACGCCGCGGTCGGCCCCTCCCCTTTCCCTTATCCATGGTGCGACTTCCCCCCGGGTGCTACAAAGAGCAGCATGACGGAGGAGAATGGTTCTCCAGTTGACATGTAAAAAGTATGAATGTGTTTGAAAGAAAAATGCTATGCCTGAATATGGTTAAAATGTAAACTAGAGGAAAAGCCCTAAGTAGTGTGCCCATAAAAATTACAGAGATAATTAGTTTTGCTTGTGAACAAAGGTTCTCATGAAACTAATTGTAACTGTAATACGTGTGAATAAGAGTATGTTAATGAAAAGTTTAATACGTACAGAGTAACTTGCATAGTAAAGAAAAATCCTTGTAATGTAAGTAGGTCCTTGCTGTCACTGTTTTAATCTAGAGTAAGTCTGATTTTAAATAGTGTAGCAAAGTAGAGTAAAATAAGAGAAAATGCCTGACACAGAAAAGTCTGTGCATGTTAAGGAGTGCCTTGCTCAAGAGTACAAGAAAAAACAGTGCTCAAGCATGATTCATTTTTGGAAAAATCCAAAGTTACGTATGTTAATCATACAAATTAGAGAAGATTTCACAGTGCAAGTAAATGTAAACTGAGACTGTAAATGACTTTAGGTCTAGATGTCTCACAGTACAGTACATGCAAATGTTACTTCAACTTAGAGAAAACAATTGAGATTGGTCATATTAAAATGGTCGAAGACCTGAAAATATATAACCAAACATTAGGTTAGTTCTTGTCAACATGTAATGCATGTGAAAGGTAGAGCAGAGTAGAAACAGTCCTAAAGAGTAATAAAAGATAAGAGGGGAGTAGTTTAAATGGACTTCCTGACCAAGAAGGAGGATAAGCCATTTTAAAAGACTGAAATGTGGATTTTCGATTGGGCCTGATCACCCTGATCGAAACTTACGTTTTATTGTCTAATCTATTTAGAAGAGGGTTATTTATTGGCTGGGGCCAATTATGAAAAAGCACATTGTTCAAACTGTAGATTGAAAGTAATGAGATGCCGATAGGTGCGAGTCAAGAGGCCAATAGATAAGACTCTGAAACCAACAGGAGAGAGAGATCCAGGAAAGCATTAGGAAAAAAGTGAAAAATATGGTTGTAATCTAAGAAAAATTTGTATTTGTCTTCATTTATGTGAAGAGTGAATAGGAATTGAAAAAATAGGGGCAACAGTTCTGCTTATCATATAACTTAGAAAAGAATAAGGAAAAAACAGACTTTAAAGGCTCCAAAAGGAGAAAAAAGAATATAAATAAATGCATGAAGCAATATAAATATTATTATTATTCATAACTATTAGTGATTTAGATGATAAATCTAATAACTAAATAAATACAGAAGATATTAAATAACTAAGACCTATATAATCCCCTTGACTAAGCATGGCGGATCTAAATATTATTTTATATATAATCATAGTAATAATAAACGCAATTAAAAATAGAATGTCCCAGTTCTTCACACTAGACCAAGGCAGGATGAAAGGGGGATGCTGAAATATTATTCCTGCAAACTCGACTTTGCACGTTACTTGGCAGCTTTGACCAAGACGACAGAGAAAACCTCACATCCTGTGCAGAATCATCAGTTGATTATACATATGAATCATGGACAATTTGAACATCATACGTGTGAAGAAAAAGCCAAAACTGAACTGTATATCAGAGCCGATCTGAAGACAACTCCACTGCCCAATCCAGAAATGACTTTATCCTGTAATGGATGCTCATACAGAGCGAAAGAAGGACATGTCATTTCGTCACATGCTGTAGTCAGACAACTGTCAGCTCACCAGCACGAAATACTGGAGGCAGAATTAATGACAGTACTATACGCCTTACAACTTCTGGGAGGCTGCGAAGCCAATATCCACAGAGACTTGGTTTATGCTTATAAGACGGTCACAATACCTATTGCTGACTGGATCAAGAATGGTTCCAAGCTAACAACGGGACTTCCTATAAAGCATGAATCACTGGTCAGACAACTTATTGACGCAGTCCAATTGCCAAAGAAATTAGCCAACATGAAATGCAAAGCCCATACCAAAGGCGGAGACTCTGTGTCTCTGGGCGATCATGCAGCTGATAAGGCGATCAAAGAAGCAGCAAACTGTAACAACAGACCTGACACGAACATGGACATTTCTCCAGAACTTTGGGTTTATGTTAAAGTGCATAAACGTTGACAACTGGACCCAACCATACCAGCCTGAGCCATATCTGGATCTTCAATCTACATGGAAGACAAACAAGATGGCTGTTTCAACATCTGGCACTGATGAAGACCACATGTCATCAGTCTTTGCCCCTGAGGCTTCAAGGGCAGAGAGAGGGGAGAATTCAAATCACATGCTGTGGACGAGGCCCACTGCTGTGAAGGCGTCATAAAATCTCCCTGGATTCACCTCACCAACTGGGTGAACTGAAGATGTCACATTCAACAGGAAGCGACCATTCAAGTACATAAAACACTGTTAGTATTAACTGAAGAGCAAGTACTGGTGACCTCTGCTCTAGGCATATAGACGATCGTGGTCAAATCATACACATGCACGTGACCAGAAGAAGCCAACGTCACCATGGACAAATCACAAGATTAGTCTACAAAAAATTGGATGCTCACTTTGAGTAGTGATATGTGTTTTTAATTTTGTTTATCGTAATTGTGTTTTCTTTATTACGGTTTGAAGACTGGTTAAATGTAGATTCTGAAGTTCGACATAAATGTTACATCGAGAGGAGAGAGAGAGAGTTCCTCATTACCAAGCTAATATGTTATGAAGATGTGAACTACGTTGCTCATCTTGCTAGTAATACTGAATGTTATGTATGTGCTCACTTTCCAATGTCAACCATTGACATCGTAATATATTCTTCTCACTCCAGGCTTCTAAGCAGGCCATGGATTAGTTTGAATTAAGTTGAATTGTTAAACCAAAAATCATAGTGAAAATTGTTAGTTTGATTTTGCCATACTAAATTGTTAACTGACTTTGCATATAAGCCTTTGGCTTCAGCTCAATTCCTTTGAGTGGATTAACTGCTAAAATAAATAAATAAACTAGATTAAATTAAACTAAAGTAATTTTGCATAAAAGCGACATAAAAACAAAAAATAGGACTAATAAATAACTCGTTTGTGAGGTATATGTTGATGCAAGTGGAGGGTGGATACATATCACGAGTAGAGATAAAGTTTGAATTTTTAGTTTTAGTATGTTAGGATTTAATTTTTAGTTTTGCATGTATTAAACTTTAGTGACATTTTCTTTTGGTGAACACACAGAGATGTGTTCAAGAGAGGGAATTGTCGAGTTTTAAAATGTATCTTTAGATACCTCTTATGAATTGTATGCTAGTTGTATGTAAGGCTTAAATTCACTCTTTAGACTAGTGGCGCCGGAGAGGTCACAAGGCCACTAAGCTCGAGGGGAAATAAGGGGGGCAGCCTGTTTACGGGGCAATAAGAAGTGTTATCTGTGTGCAGCACAAGGTCTCCAGATGCTATCTAAGCTAAAAGAATGTGCTTTGAAGTAGAAGGGATGAACATTTGAGAAGGTTTCAGGTTTCCCTTTGTCTTTGTATGCTGAAATGCATGTGATGTGCTAGTAGGCGGAGCTAACAGGCTAAAGAAATACTTGGGAGAGCAGAGTTTTAGTCAGACTTTTCAAGCAACTGGACCAAAAACATGTAACCTTTAATAAAAGAGCCTTCTGAGAACACGTGGCCTTCTGATCATTCTGATGCCTGCTGATTTCGTCTGAACACCTTTGATGTTCATCTGTTTTTGTACAACAACTTCTGGAGTCAGATCGCGATCGTTTTGTCTGCCTTAAGCTCTTTTTTAAACTTCATAATCTCTGCCCATTCATTTCAGTGAACGAGCTTCTGTGTCACCCACCGGGGACGCTAACCCTCACTGTGACGTAGACGTCTATGTCTCCACGCCGTGACATCACATGCTCCTCACTGACGGTTCAAACTTGGACAGGAGCGAAGTGTGGGACTGAGCGAAATGTCGCGGCGTCGGCCTCTGAACCGAAGGCAGCAGTGGAAGGGTGGAAGACGCAGAGTTTGGAGTCGAGGAAGTGAAGCCTTTATGACGAGCACATTCCAGGTACGACTGTGAGTCACGCTGGTCCTCGCATGTTTAGTCTCTCCAGCATCAGAATGCAAGACACGTCAGGTAAAAGCACTGACACTTTTCCTGCAGTGGTCTCTGTTTAGAGATTTGTAGCTATTTTTTCCCCTTAACATCTTAGATGTAAAGTTGGTTTTAAAGAAAGGCACCAAACTCACCCTTTCTGATTTTTTGGAACGTTTTGTCCGCTACCGATCCAGAGAACTCCCATCGGGCTGGTTTCCCACGCTTATTCATTCATAAGTACTGACATGTTCCGTATCCACGTGTAGTGCGAAAAGTGACAGAGATGACGCTGTAATCCAAATACGGTCATTTACTTTCGGGGAGAGAGCCGTGCAGAGCGGCGGCTAAAGACGGGAGAAATATACACATGAATAATGCGCATACATTACAAAAACTTTTGCAACAACAGACGCCAAACTTTCCAGTCTTGGACTTAAAGGGGGGTATTATGTAAAATCGACTTTTTCAAGCTTTATATCATGTTATTATGTCATTCCCTCATTAAACACATGCCTGGAGTGTTGCCTTGGCTCATTCACATATTTTTGAGTAATCAGTAAAAACTTAGACGGCAGCCATTTTAGGTGTAGCTATGCCTCAGTCCTCCTAGGAACGCCCCACCTCCTGGAGACGCCTCTGGACCTTTTGTCACCAGCCAAGCCACCAACCACTGCTCCTCAGCTCAGCAGAGCCCCCTCCCCGCACAGTAGTGTTGTTTAGATGCCACAGCAGTGTGCTGAAGGGGGCGTGTCGGAAAGCTTCTTAAAGAGACATAAAAAAAAGCATAATACCCCCTCTTTAACAGTATTTCAGAGGGAATATAATTCCTGCCTGACTGATTGAAACCCTATCCAAAATCCTCTCTGAAAAATACTATTTGTAACCAATATATCAGCAAAATAAACCTGGGTCTGTAGACAATACATTGTGCATTTGTGCACATGCGAAGCCTACTTTTGTTGCACTTTTCCCTGGACTTAAGATGTTTTCGGCACTTTTGGGATCCATGTCGGGGAACCACCACTGCGACACAGGAGGTCCCATTGTTTATACACGGGAGCAGCACCTCGGACTTAAAGAGGGGTATTATGCTTTTTTCAATCACATAGCACCAGTCTATAGCATACTACAATAATGACGTAACCTTCTGTTGGTCTGTATATGCAGTAAATTAAAATAACTGCCTTGAATAAAATTGCTCTCTCAAAATGGCTGTACTGAACGTCTTGAAATAGGCCTCTGTCTCTTTAAGAAGCTTTCCGACACGCCCCCTTCAGCACACTGCTGTGGCATCTAAACAACACTACTGTGCGGGGAGGGGGCTCTGCTGAGCTGAGGAGCAGTGGTTGGTGGCTTGGCTGGTGACGAAAGGTCCAGAGGCGTCTCCAGGAGGTGGGGGCGTTCCTAGGAGGACTGAGGCATAGCTACACCTAAAATGGCTGCCGTCTAAGTTTTTACTGATTACTCAAAAATATGTGAATGAGCCAAGGCAACACTCCAGGCATGTGTTAATGAGGAATGACATAATAACATGATATAAAGCTTGAAAAAGTCGATTTTACATAATACCCCCCTTTAAGAACTCCGCTTTCATGCACGTGGAGAGGCCGGTGATCCCCGCCGAGATACGCAGGAAACGCAGAGATTGTAGAGGTGGACGCATCTTGGGTAACGTGTGCTCCATCTCGAACAAGACCGAGGAGCTGGCCGCGCTAACCCGCCATCAGAGGGCTTATCGGGAGTGCAGACTCATGTGCTTCACGGAGACGTGGCTGAATGGAAATATACCGGACTCTGTGGTTTCCCTGGATGGATTCAAACTTGTGCGCGCAGACTGGTGTGTGGAGGGAGTAGCGGTGTTTCTCAATGAAAGATGGTGCCACCCCGGCCACGCACACGTGAAAGAACAGATATGCACCCGGACCTGGAGATGATCGTTGTCAGCATGAGGCCTAGGTATCTACCAAGGGAGTTTTCGCACATGCTCGTGATGTCCCCCTTCGGCTGACGCTACTGCAGCCTGTGAACGCATCCACAGTGACCCAGATCCAGATGCTTCATCTCCGCGCCATGCTGCTCATCACCGGTGACTTTAATCACGCCTCTCTCTCCACCACTATCCCCACATTCACACAGTATGCAAAGTGCCACACGAGGAACAATAAGACCCTGGACTTACTGTATGCTAACGTGAAGGACGCTTCGCCCGCCTCCCCCGCTCGGACGCTCAGACCACAACCTGGTCCTTCTGCGGCCAGGGTGCGAGGGGAGCCAGCACAGAAGAGGTCTGTGAAAGTGTGGAGTGAAGAGGCAGAAGAGAGACTGAGAGACTGTTTCCAAACCACAGACTGAAGCCTGATCTGCAGCTCTCATGGAGACGACATTGATGCCCTGACACACTGCATCAGAGACTACATCAGCTTCTGTGTGGAGAACACTGTACCGACCCGGAAGGTACGGTGGTTCTCCAACAACCAGCCTGGGTGACCCCTGAGCTTAAAGCCTTCCTGAACCAGAAGAAAAGGGCTTTCAACTCAGGGGAGAGAGAGGAGCAGAGGAGAGTCCAGCACGAGCTCCAGTGGAGGATCAGGAAGGCCAAGAAGGAATATGGGGAGAAGCTGGAGCAGAAGTTGGCGCAGGGCAACGCGCGGGACATGTGGAGGGGACTGAAGAACATCTCCGGACATGGACAGAGTGCCAGAGGAACAGCTGATGGAGACCAGCTCGGGGCGGATGAATTCAACGAACATGATTCTCCCCCCACTCCCTCTGCCCCCTCCCTGCTCCCACCTCTTCACACGTCTCCAGCCCAGTGGACACTGCCCCCCTCCCCCGACTACCTTCACCTGCCTCCAGCCCCCCTGCACCCATATCTACAGCCCCCACCATACGGACTTCCTCCAGCACCTGCCCCACCCCCGGCAGTCCACCCCAGTCCCACCCTCTCCATCACACCGGACCAGGTGAGGAGAGAGCTGAGGCGACTGAGGCAGAGGAAAGCTGCAGGACCAGATGGCATCAGTTCCAGGCTGCTGAGGACCTGTGCAGACCAGCTCTCAGAGGTCCTCAGCCACATCTACAACCTGAGCCTCAGCCTGGAGAAGGTCCCCGTCTTGTGGAAGACCTCCTGTGTGATCCCAGTTCCTAAAACAGCACACGCCAGGGAACCGGCCCACTACTCATCCTCACCCACCTCCGCTCTGAGTTGAGCTCCACCCTGGACCCGCTGCAGTTTGCCTACAGGCCTAACGACGGAGTGGAGGACCCGGTCATCTACCTGCTGCAGTGGGCGCTCACCCACCTGGAGCCTGGCGGGAGCGCTGTGAGGGTCATGTTCTTTTACTTCTCCAGCGCTTTTAACACCATCAGACCGGCGCTGCTGCGGGGGAAGCTGGAGGACGCGGAGTGGATGAACATCTCACTGCATGGACCATCGACTACCTCACGGACCGACCACAATACATGCGGATGCGCAGCTGTGAGTCTGAGGTGGTCGTCTGCAGCACTGGGGCCCCTCAGGGCACCGTCCTCTCACCGTTTCTCTTCACCATCTACACATCGGACTTCACATACAACACGGACAGCTGTCATCTGCAGAAGTTCTCCGACGACTCCGCCATTGTGGGCTGTGTGTCTGAGGGGAACGACCTGGAGTACCGGTTGGTGATCACGGACTTTGTGGACTGGTGTGAGCGCAAACACCTGTGCTTCACACCAGTAAGACAAAGGAGATGGTGATCGACTTCAGGAGGAAGTCACTACCGCACACATCGCTGAACATCCAGGGGGAGGACATTGAGGAGGTGGACAGCTTCAAGTACCTGGGTGTTCACCTCAACATAAACTGGACTGGTCCCACAACACCAACGCCCTGTACAAGAAGGGCCAAAGTGGCCTCCACCTCCTGAGGAAACTGAGGTTCTTCGGAGTGAGCAGGCCTCTGCTCAGGACTTTTTATGATTCTGTTTTAGCCTCTGCTCTCCACTACGCTGCCGTGTGCTGGGCCCCGGGCAGCACAGAGCGGGACAAGAACAGACTGAACAAGCTGGTCAGGAGGGCCAGCTCCGTCCTGGGCTGCCCCTGGACTCTGTGGAGGAGGTGAGGGACAGGAAGGTATTAGCCAAGCTCACCTCCATCATGGACAACACCTCCCGCCCACTGCACGGGATTGTAGAGGAGCTGAGCAGCTCCTTCAGTGGAAGACTGAGACACCCTCAGTGCAAGAAGGAGCGCCACCGCAAGGCCGTCATCCCCACTGCTGTCAGACTGTACAAGAAGACATGTGCAATAACCCCCTTTTGCAAAACTACGTGCAATAATCTCTATATCAGCGTCACTTTATTCCCTGTACCAGCGTCACTTATTGACAACCTGCACTAGGACTGTAAACTTTGCACCTCGATATTCTACTTTTATAGTCTGTTCTAATTTTTATTTATTCTTATTTCCTAATTGTTATAACTCCACCCTTTTTTTACTTTTACTTATTATGTTTATGTTTATGTTTATTTGGTCGGGACAGTGCAAGTTAATGAACAAGCCACACCGGATTGTAGCCTTGGGCTAATTTCCATCCGTCGTCCCCCATGCGCACTCTCAAACACACTCATTCATCCTGGCCTATTGTACATGTTTTTAGTGGTAGGGGAAACCGGAGTACCCGGAGGAAACCTACGCAGACACGGGGAGAACATGCAAACTCCACACAGAAAGGCCCCGTCCAGGTGGGAATCGAACCCGGACCTTCTAGCTGTGAAGCACGAGCGCTAACCACTGTACTACCGTGCCGCCCGCTTATTGTACATAAGATACCTCTTTTTTTTACTGTTTGCACATTTCCTGTCTATTTTGCACACCCTGAGTGATCTTATTGAATGCCAAATGTAACAAGTGAATTTCTCCATTGTGAGATCAATAAAGGATTATCTTATCTTATTCTTATCTTATCCATTAAGGCCATTTTAATGCATGAAATGTCTCCTTCCTTGTCTTTCTGTCCTTACCCACCTCATCTCCCCCCTTCCCCCTCCCTGTCTCCCCGTTTTCTCCCACCTCCCCCTAGTGATGGGCAGATGAGACCTTAATAAGGTGTGTGTATGTTTGGATCCAAAGATCTTTAATAAAACTCAACAAATGGGAAACACCACTTATTTTCTTGATGCTGCTTTATCTATTTTGAGTTAATTCATGACTCTTTGATAATTGTGACTGACCTTATGTTATGTCATAAAATAACTTTTTTTGCAATTTTCCTAATGTTATTTTGGTTTCATAGTGTAGCATGTATAAAGTGAACTACTAAGATCAATACACATACCCAGGAGGTCCTAAAGGAGAAATCAAGGTGAGATGAAAATTGACCACTGTTTATAATAAAGATGAACAAAGGCGGCATTTATTTTTTATTTCCACAATGATTTCCTCATCTACTCTATTTTGCCTGACCGGAATAGCTTTATTCTCACATTGCATCACTAGAAACAGCGAGCTAACTTTTTCTCAAGACCAGCTCTACACCTCCTCCGACCTCACCCCGAACACACATCACACCATGTAAACACATGTAAACACACGTGTAGGTATCGAAGCAGCAGACATAGCAAAAGTTAGCGGCTACACAGTCAGAGATTAGCGTTAGTGGCTAACACAGAGTTTAGCATTATGACAGAAGTTTACCAAAGATAGTAAACTGACAAACATCTGACCGACCTGCTCTGATTCTGCTGAAATCCTCATCTCCGTTTGTCAAATAATCCAATATCTACAGAGAGCCGTCATGTCTTTTTCCTCCTTATGTTTACAAAGGCTGCACCGGGAGGCTGTGAGGGATTCGAGGGTTGTGGGGGGGAAAACTGCACTGTAAAATTAGTTCTAAATGGTAGTATTATGTTCAAACTGCAAAAAATAAAACCGTTTTGTAAATAAATATAAGTCTCAATATTTGCTTTGCTACATATCTTTATTATGTAAGCACACATGTCAAAATGATTATAGTTAATTTTAATGTCTTGTAATTTTTTGTAAGTCCTTTTACTGAGACAGTTACAGTTTGTTACAAGGACAAAAATGCAGATGTTAGAACAAAGAAACATCTATTGGTATGAATGAGTCATTCATTTTCTTAAAAAAAAAAAGTTAATTTAGTCAGAAAAATTCGAATCAAATCGGGGCTTGAGTGAATCTGAATAATTTTGATATATTATTCAGTATATCAAAACATTAAAATCTGGTTGAAATCGTTCACATTCAAAGTTAACAGCATCGTAACTCAGTGCACAATATTTTACATGTGGCA
Source organism: Neogobius melanostomus (assembly GCA_007210695.1). Classification (NCBI taxonomy): domain Eukaryota; kingdom Metazoa; phylum Chordata; class Actinopteri; order Gobiiformes; family Gobiidae; genus Neogobius; species Neogobius melanostomus. The sequence continues at coordinate 302,794 of VHKM01000421.1, forward strand.
CTAATAATGCACATGACAGTGTAATCACCCTTTTACAATCACATTTCTGTAAATAGTTTCTGATTTGTACATAGTTGTACATGTTCTCCAATTGATTTTCATGTTGCTTGTTCACAATTGTCTCGGAAATACATGAAATCAACAATTTTATCAAAATAGAAAAATAAACTCACATTGCAACATAGCTAGCAGAAAACTAGCACCGCTTAGCAAAGCATGTCACTCACCGGAGAAAAGATCAAACAAAAAATGGATAAATCTTCTCCTCCAGTACCTCTGGCAATAAGCCAAATCAGCATTATCAGTACGAATGCATGGTAATGTTCCGGTCAAAGTTCACAACTACCCACAGTGTCAACAAAGCCCATTTAGACCATACTATCATAGTGGAACAACCGGCTATTTAGTGACTATTATGGCATTTAAAGTGGTTTTACGGCGATATGCCAGGTTCGCATTCATTCTCCATCGCAGTGTGACTGTCCTCATGGGCTTAATCAGTGTATGGAAGAGTTTTGCCCTATTCACGAGTGCAATAAAGGAACCTCAGCGTTTTAATGCGAGCCGCCAAACGTACTCATCAAATTTCCTACTAAAAGAAAAGATCCAGAACGTCGTGACGAATGGATTAAATGTGTAAATTTGACATATAGCTAACTAGTAATGCTATTTGTTACCAATACGTCTATTTACTTAATTCTCAAAGACCTCACAGTCACTGATTACTATGACAACGGACAGCGCCATTTTAGCGTGGTTTCCAGTTGCCTGACATAGCCATGGATCAATCATGAAATACCTACATCTGGCAGGGAAACCGGTGCCAATTTTAGCTACTAAACGAAGCAAAGCTATAACTAGCTAAACTTAGGCACAGCCGCGGTCTGCGGCAGGTCTGAGGACTAAACCGGGACGTAGACTACACACCTGCTATTTACCTTTAGCGGCAGACCCAGAGCCTGAGCTCACGTACTGTTATTAAAGCAATACTAAGTAACTCTTGCCCCTAGAGGCCATAAGCGCAACTGCAGGTGTCTTAGCAAGTTACGATTTTTTAACTTATTAAATGTCTTGGAGAGTAAATACTACGCTGACAGAAAAGGTGAAGGGAGAGAGAGGTGTTGTAAACTTGCAAACTTGGCTGTAAATACTGTTTAAAGTGGCGCTAGCCCGCAGTTAGCTTTGCCCGTTAGCCTGTTAGCTTCTTCTCCGTGATTCTATTAGTGTGTATAGACCCTTTAATTGTTTGTAAACATTCCGGGCTTAGCTGGAGGCAGGAAGCTCGATTCCTATCCATTTCCATTGTAGCTGTTGTCATAGTAACGATAAACAAATGTCTAACTGTTTTTGGAAATATCAGATAAACCTTATTTTATCGTCTCAAATGTCATTCCTCTTGTTCTGGCACCTTAAGCCACAACAGGAGCACATTTTTTAGTAGTTTTATACTTATGATCGCTAGTTTTAGTTTAATCTTATTTCTCTTGATCACTTCCTGCCTCCAGCTGATGTCACTGATGATGTCAGCAGTTAAAGGTCTATTGGTTGCTCCGCCCCGGTGGCAGTCAAGTTGCAAGCATGGTTTTCTGGCCAGAGACACCAGGGGGAGATGAAAGACTCCCCAATCATCCCATTAACACTTGTATTACCCCCAGAGGGACTACGGAAAGGATTTATTAAGGTAAACACGTTACTTAGTACTGCTTTAAGTTTACTCCAGCTGCACATGAGGAGGAAATCAAAGATTTGTTTGTGGAAGAGTGAGTGCTCACTCTGTATTAGACATTTTTGGTAAAGTTTCGGTAATTTATTAGTGACATAGTGAGCACTCGTACTGTGTAAAGATCTTTGACATGTGAAGTGCTTTTGCTTTGTCAGAGCGCAGTGTGTTGAGAAAAGTTTAGCTTGTGGCTGAAAGAAAACGGTGTCATGATGTGGATCGGATCTCAGGAGGTAATACTGTCATTTCTCTCGTTTTAATCACTGCCTAAATGGAAATTCCTCTCAAAACATGAAGTTACAAGTGACGCTGCCTGTTGCTTTCTGTTGTGCCAAAACCACACTTAACTGGTTGCTATGTGTTGCTATGTCAGATTGCACAATGTCATACCTGATTTCGGCCATTTGTCATGTTGTTTTCCATGCCAAATGTAGGGTAATTCTTGATTTATCCATAAAATGGCGCTGTCCGTTGTCATAGTAATCAGTGACTGAGTACACGCCATCTTCGAGAATACAAACTGTTCTTTTTTATTTATTTATTGGTTTAGCAAGGGCCACAGGTTCTTTTTTCTCTCCCCAGTAACACTGTGTGTCCGTTTCTTTCAAAATTCTTTTAAAACATCGATTTTCAACGCTCAAAATAATCAATATCTGTGTCACACTCAGTCATGTACACAGTTTGGGATACGAGCTGGGTAGTCCTGACCTTTAACCTGGACCAGCATGCTTTGCGCTCGGTGAAATGCTGAATCTGCTTATACAAACTGTTCTTTTTATTTATTTACCAAGTGGCTGGCATAGTGTACAGGAACATCTGTGCAGAGTATGGGCTGGAAACCCCAAGGTCAAAGTGGGAAACACCTCCAAAGGTGGTAGAGAATGACCGAGCCAAGATCCTGTGGGACTTCCAGATACAGACGGACAGAATGGTAATGGCGAACCAACCGGACATTGTGGTGGTGGACAAAGAGCAGAGGAAAGCCGTGGTGGTTGACATAGCAATACCAAGCGACTTCAACATCAGGAAAAGGAACACGAGAAACTAGAGAAATACCAGGGGCTCAGAGAAGAGCTAGAGAAGGCCTGGAGAGTGAAGGCATCAGTGGTGCCCGTGGTCGTTGGGGCTCTCGGGGCAGTGACCCCCAAACTGGAGGAGTGGCTCCAGCAGATCCCAGGAAATACATCAGACATCTCGGTCCAGAAAAGTGCAGTTCTAGGAACTGCAAAGATACTGCGCAGAACCCTCAAGCTCCCAGGCCGACGGTAGAGGACCCGAGCTTGGAGGAAAAAGAGACCGCCCGCGGAGGGTGAGGAAGAGTTTTTTTGTATATATAGTATTTTATTGTAAATAGCACAAGGTGTGAATTTGAAAATAGCTAAAAGTTTTTGTTTAGATACTAAATAAAGGTCTGGTTAAAAACAATATCTCTACCTCTTTCTCCCTCCCTCCCTGTCTATCCCTCTCCCTTCCCCTCTCTCCCTCTCTCCCTGTCTCTATCCCTCTCCCTTACCCTCTCTCCCTGTCCCTGGGCTACAAAAACCCACCACCTGGTCCAGAGCAGGCTCAGACCGAGACTCTCTCAAGACCTGCACCATGCCTCGCTCCAGCACTACAGGTACTTCTACTACTACTATGACGACGACTAGTACTTCTTCTTCTACTACAACTACTTTTACTTCTACTACAACTACTACTACTATTACTGCAGTTATAATCACTTTTACTGTTAGACCTACTGATGTATGGCTACTGCACCATGAAGGAACGTGCGTGCGGAAAAAGATATTGCGTTGAAATGTGTTTAGATTTGTTTAGGTTTGTGCAGACTCTCAGTCGTCCAGGAATCTTCCATCATGATAGAGCAGGGTTAAATCTGAGTGTTTGGGAAAGCAGTGACTTTGCTGGACTCATTGTACTGCATAATCTTGTTGAAAATAGTAAAACATATGGTCTAAACAACTGCAGATTTGGCTGATAATGTAGTTTTTCTTTTGCTCAAAAGTTTCCGGTCGTGTCCGATATTCTTTCGAAGATCAACATTTCCCCTTGTTCTTCTGCTTGATGGAGAATCTTCAGGGATGAATTATGCACAGTTTAGTGTGTGTGTTTGTGGCATTAAAATAGCATTAAAATGGCAATAAACAGAATGAAATCTACTTGCTGCCACCAGTAAAATTCCCTGTAGAGATATCCAAATATTGTTGACTGGACCAGATTGATATAGACCCTTTAACTGCTGACATCATCAGTGACTTGAGCTGGAGGCAGGAAGTGATCAAGAGAAATAACATTAAACTAAAACTAGCGATTTTAAGTGTAAAACTACGACTGAAACATGTGGTGCTGTTGTGGCTTAAGGTGCCAGAACAAGAGGAATGACATTTGAGACGATAAAATAAGGTTTATCTGATATTTCCAAAAACAGTTAGACATTTGTTTATCATTACTATGACAACAGCTACAATGGAAATAGATAGGAATCTAGCTTCCTGCCTCCAGATAAGCCCGGAATGTTTACAAACAATTAAGGGGTCTATAGTGGAGGACGTTTTGCTTCCTTCTTCAGGAGCTTCTTCACGATCTCGTAGAAAACTTACACCAATGTGTTCATCTTATTGAACACATTGGTGACAACATATTTCAATTCAGTCCAGATTAAGAGATAGAAAAACTTTAATGTCTACCTTTGGCTTGCTCACATTGTCAAATATGTTTGCCCAGCAAATATAATAAAAATACATAATACATTAAAGTCCATTATATAGTCAGTTCATTGCAGACACAGCAGCAGCAGATTCACTTCATCAAAAGAAAAGGAAAAGGAACAGAACAGGCCAATCATTAGGGTTACAACTTATTCAGCTCCTTGATGACACAGGGCACAAAAGAATTCCTCTACACATGTTTCTTCGCACAAGGAGTCTGTCAGTCAGTGTCTTGTCCATCTGTACCCAGCCTTATATATCTATTTATCTTATTCTGTGTGTGTGTCAGTTAGTGAGTGAGGGGTGTGTGTGTAGATGGTGGAGTGAAAGTGTGTGTGTGTAACGTTTGTATATATTCGGAGGGATGGAGGGGGTGCCAGGCATATTGTTTTAAATACTGTAATCTGTAAAGCACTTTGTGATACCTTTCAGTATGAAAAGTGCTTTATATGATTGATTGATTGATTGATTGATTGATTGATTGATAGGAAGCAGTGAGGCTCCTTTTCCTACGTCCTTGCTAACTGACAGCATTATTGGGACACTTCTTGCTGTCAATTAGGAAGGAGGTAGGGAAACGAGCCTGTATGCTTCCTGTCTACTTTAGCATAGGGACCTTGATGATCCCTCACCAGCGATAAGAGCCATAAGCCACCGCGCTGCCAAACCCCACCCTCGAGTGATTCTTCATGTGCAACCATTGAATGACAGGCGCGCACTTAAAAAAGAAAAAAGATTCTGCACAAGTCAAACTTTATAAAAGGGCCAAAATACATGTTAGAGTCACCACAGCACAGTCACTGTTTTAAAGAGCCAGTCATGTAAATGGCCTAAATGAAGTTTGTGCTTTTGCTTTCATTTAGTAGAAACTTAAGCCACATGGATCATTTGCATATATTAGTGGAGAAGGAGCAGACCTCACTGTGTGTTAATGCAGCATCTTTCTCTGAGGATGAAGCAAAGGGCAGGATTTTGGTGGAATATTTGACCAGAGCATTTTTTATTTCTGTGATGAAGCTGTAGCTGTGGAGGGTAAATCTTTTTATCATGGTCTGTTTTCTGTGTGGCTTCATATTGTTATTGTGGTTCATGAGTCATTGAAGTCAGTGGCTGCAGTACGAGTGTTTTCTGTGATGTTCTCAATGATGTTTTCGAAGCTCTTGATGCAAAAGAATACTGTGCTGCACTCTTTTTGAATTTGTCCAAGCTTTTGACGCAATCGATCATGGAAGGTTGTGTCAAAGGTTTTTTGACATCGGATTCAGAGACAAGACCACAGGTTGGTTCATAAATTATTTAGTTGGTCGTAAACAATGTGTTCAACTTGGTGGCCAAACTTCCAAGTTTCCTGGACATACCAACATGAGTCCCTAAGGGCTCCATTTTAGGGCCCACTCTGTTCACTATTTACATAATCAAACTGGGCCACGGTCTCAAAGATGCAGCCCTGCATCTCTATGCTGATGATTCTGTGATCTACTGCCATTCTAAAACTATCGACTGGGTTTTTGAGTACCTGCAGTCTTTCTTTGACAGCATTCTCTTCCAATTTTCACAACTTGTGAACGCCCAGGCTGTGTGAGTGCACATAAAAGGAGTACAAACCAACTAAAAGTTAACATAATTTATTACAAAACTAAGGGATGAATTAACATAACAAAAACAGGGTAAAAAGAGGAGGAGGTGGAGAACCACTGCTGCCAGCCAGAGGAGAGAGGAAGCGGGAAGACTCCAGGTTTGAGGGCAGGATGCAAAATCTGGAACTGGAATAGACTCTACATAACACTTGGATTGATACTGAATGCAGGCGAGACTAAAGGTTTTTTATTTACAAACCGAAAGGTCCCCTCACCTCTACCTGAAATTATCATTATTAAGGACAGTCTATTGATTTTCTAACATTCTATTAGCCTGGCTAACGCCAGACTGCTGTGTGCGCTCGAATCCTTTCGAACTTCACAACAGCCTGGGGACCATGGCCAACCTTCACATGGATTTGGGACCAATCACAGAACGAGGAGGGACAGTAAGACGATGACGCGTTATTCGACAGACGGAAGCTTGTAGTTTGTTTATGGATTAAGAAAAAAAAGTTTATTTATGGATCCAGCATGACAGCAGCAGATGCAACGCCATCTTTCGATCCAGCTTTAGACCGTGTTCTGAATAGTTTAGCTTGAAAGTTTACAGCGGATACGTCATCTGATACGATGATACGATTGGCTATGGCTACGTACAGACGCATGAGAGACATTCAGCCCAATAAATGGTTATGGACAATCGTAAACCACACCTCTCCTACGAGAAAATGAATATCGCTATTGATTTTAGTCTGACGTTAGCCAGGCTAACATTCTTTAAAGTATGTTCCAAATTATTATACAAATGATCATTTTCTTAGATTTGTCAACTCAAATGACAGCATAATTTTCAAGTCTTTAACTATGATTGAAAAAGAATTATGCACAGCAGCCTTTTAATACATTATATAGGTTGTAAAGAACTGAAAATGGCTATTTGTTGAATTTGCAGCATTAGGAGGTCATATTTACTTAAATCAAAAGCTATTTCTAACAAAAACATCTTCTTCATCAACACAGGTCAAGTTATCTTTTAACATATAGGATCTCTTATTTGATAGCAGCTTCAAAATTCTTAAATCCATTAAACTTATGAGTTCTTGGAGACTTTCTGCTTGGGTTTCTTTGCAGGATGTCAGAATAGCCTCCCAGAGCTGCTGTTTGGATTAAAACTGCCTTCCACCCTGATAGATGTTTTGCTTGAGGCTCCAAAGGTTCTCAATAGGGTTGAGGTCAGGGTAGGACGGGGTCCACATCATGAGTTTCTCCCCTTTTATGCCCATAGCAGCCAATGATGCAAACGTATTCTTTACAGCATGACATGGTGCATTGTCATGCATGAAGATGATTTTGTTGTCATTTTCACACCTTCAGGGATTCTAAAGGGGCCGACCAGCTCTCTCCCCATGATTCTGGCCCAAAACATGACTCCGCCCCCTGACGTCACAGCCTTATTGGGACATGGTGGCCATTCACCAACCATCCACTACTCCATCCATCTGACCATCCAGGGTTACACGGCACTCATCAGTGAACAAGACTGTTTGAAAATGAGTCTTCATGTATTTCTGGACACACTGAAAGCCTGCTGAAGAAACTTGGTTTCTTCTATCGAAACAAGTCATGTTTCTCTTATCAAGTCAGAAAACAGCTGGTGTCTGCCGCCTTCATGAGCGTTTTAGACTATGGAGATAGATGCCTCTGTCAGCTCTTTGTGCATGCTCGATGCCGTGTATCATGGAGCACTAAGATTTATCACAGACAGTGAATACTCAACTCACCACTGCACCCTGTACTTGCTGGTATAATGGCCCTCATTACACATGCGCCATTACACATGCCTTCATACTTGTCCCGATACTTAACTTAGTGACTCCACTCCCAGGACTCTGTGTCCTTCAGTGTCCCAGCAGTGCACAGAACTGGGGGAAAAGGCTTTCTCCTTCTCAGGTCCCTCCAACTGGAAGAAGCTTGAGCAGGACCTGAAGCTTTCCAGCCTGGTCACACTTGGAGAAGTTTTATTAAAAGGAAAATGAATGTATCTGTTGTTTTAATTAGACATTTTAGCCATGTCATATCTGTGAAACATTTGTGTTTTGATTTGTACTGTATAATTGTTTGAAACAGGTCTCTCTTGCAAATGAGACTTTGAGTCTCAAGGGACAAACCTGTATAAATAAAGGATAAATAAAAGAAAGAAATAATAAATAATAGTGAATAAAAGAATAATCCTAACCATAACCCTAAACTGATTACCAATACTTATTAATACCTTATTGAAAATGCTGATTCCTGGTGGAGGTGCCAATGCAATGGGCAAGGAACATGCTTCTCTATGGTCCTCATGCCAGGGAGTTGACAGTGCTGTAATACCACCCCCTTGTGGCCAGGGGTGGCTCCAAAGACACTTGGTAGACAACGTTTTAATGACCACTTTGACCTTCCCTAGCACTGCTCAAATGCCTGGCTCCAAAGAGTTTTCTTTTCCAAAAATTACTATGACCGATGTGACAACGCTGGGCTGGGTGACATATTTTTAACCACACTGGTTTTGTATATCAGCCCGAAAAAGTGGAGGCCTTTTCAGTGCATTGACGCCTCTGTGGAGGCTCCGCCCGCCCAAGGATTCAGATTTAAAAGGTGATTTTATTGGGTTGAAGGAATAGTGGGCGGTTATTGGTTGCTTAAGCCGTCGTTCCACATAGCGCGACCCGGCCGCGCACGCCACGATCTACGTGCACGTATCGACACTACCTCGCAGACCTTTCTGTTTCCACCACACACACACCCTCATTTGTTGTGGGCACTGCCAATACAGAGGAGCACGCTGTACAGATCGTCATTAAAAGTTTTTAGAGCCGCGATGAGAACAAATGTGGACAAATGCTGTCATCTGGTGGAGTTATGGAATCATTTAGAGGAGCCAAGCTGTATTAAAACAGAAAAGAAACCACTAAATACAACTATGAAGGTAAGCTACATGCAAATGTTATGCTAACACCAGCTAAAGCTGCGCTAACAGTGGCTAAATGCTAATATCAGCAAAATCCCCTTAGCGGTATGATGTTGTGAAATATTAAATCCGTATGAGCTGTGTGTCAATAGTGAGGGCTGTCCACTCTCTCGTTGGCCAATCAGAGGCCAGCAGTCTGTTCACGTCACATCAGACACGGGTCAGCGCTTTGGCCACAGCCAGAGTCGGGCCCAAAACCTATACCTGGTCAGACCAAATTTCTCTACAGAGATTAATAAAGGATAACTTAACTGAATAAAACAGATTAACTGCTAAGATGGTGAAAGACTGTTGTGGGCGGAGGGAGCTGCGCAGGAGGAAGGAGGAGGAACTGAATAGTGCAGGACACCACGCTCAAAACATGCTGGTCAGGTTGGCCCACAATGGCAGCACAGCTCAGTCGCACCTGAACACTATTTCATTGTACGCGTGTACAATGACAAATAAAGCACTTACTTAAATACTTGGTCCATTGGCAGATTTGACTTAAAGAGGGGGTATTATGCTTTTTTCAATCACATAGCACCAGTCTATAGCATACTACAATGATGACGTAACCTTCTGTTGGTCTGTATATGCAGTAAATTAAAATAACTGCCTTGAATAAAATTGCTCTCTCAAAATGGCTGTACTGAACGTCTTGAAATAGGCCTCTGTCTCTTTAAGAAGCTTTCCGACACGCCCCCTTCAGCACACTGCTGTGGCATCTAAACAACACTACTGTGCGGGGAGGGGGCTCTGCTGAGCTGAGGAGCAGTGGTTGGTGGCTTGGCTGGTGACGAAAGGTCCAGAGGCGTCTCTAGGAGGTGGGGGCGTTCCTAGGAGGACTGAGGCATAGCTACACCTAAAATGGCTGCCGTCTAAGTTTTTACTGATTACTCAAAAATATGTGAATGAGCCAAGGCAACACTCCAGGCATGTGTTTAATGAGGGAATGACATAATAACATGATATAAAGCTTGAAAAAGTCGATTTTACATAATACCCCCCTTTAATTACTCAAATCAGGGGCAAATACTTACTATAAGTGATGAAAGTTTGATGAAAAGTTCTGTATATTTCTTCCCTTTGTGTCCAGTTTACTTATTAACAATTAAACATCCATTTTATTCTGCATTTGTGGGCATTAAAATGGCATTAATAAAGCCTTCTATTCAAACCCTGCTGTTGTTTGTCTTGCAGTGACCGCCTTGTGGATCCTGCTGTGCTCACTGGCGCCCCCGTGTGGGTGTCGCCCCTCTGCAGCAGGCCCCAGGGCTGCCCCGTCCTGTCTTTGGCCAATCTGTTCGACCGCGTCATCCAGCACTCGGCTCGAATGCACGGCCTCTCCTCGGACCTGCGCCAGGACTTTGTGAGTGTCTGCTGTAGGCCTGCTTTACGGTCGGAACTGCTGGAAGACAGGGCCGGTGCACTACTTATGAAGGAAAAGCGTGAGAGTACTCATCCGTTACCAATAATAAACATTTCTATGTTTATTATTGGTAACGCATTATTATCTTCTCTAACAAAGTGCGTTGAATTGGTAATAATAAACACACAACATACTCAACTTGATTTAGATGAATTGTACAGCTTTCCTCAACCACATAAAGCTACGAGTTTCTTGATGACATTGGAAGGTCCGATGCTGCCAAAAGCTAAGCCTTGTTGTTTTGGAGGCAGAGGTGAGCTTCATCGTGGTTTTCCTCTGTAGCTTCGTCTCCAGCGCTGTGTTGTCCTTTTCGCCAGTAAGTTCCAAAATAATGAGAGTATTTCCACGATGTAAAAGTGCTCGCTGAAAACGCTGCAATGTTGCTAACTTGATGTGAAGTTTTGGAGCACAGTCTGTGCATGCTCAGTAGCACTTGCTTGTTGCGCTGTCAGTCTGAGTCTGAGCAGCACTGCAGCCGTGGAAGAACTGAGACGAGGGAGAGATCAGGACCCAAACTGATTTGGAAAACAAAATAGTTCTAGATTATCTGCAATGCAAAACTAACTCGTTACTTAACTTGTTACTCTGAAAACGTGATCTGACTACTCTAACGCGTAACTAAGTAGCACGTTACCCCCAACACTGGACCAGGTGATGCTCTTTGTGGGCTGAAAGTCTGGACAAGCCCCAGTTTTGGGCTCAGGCCGTTCCAAACAGTGTCCAGTTTGTAATAAACAACAGCAACAGGGAAGGCAAACACATCTGCAATAAAACACACTTCCTATTACAACAAAGTTCAGCCACTGAAGGATAAAGTTATAGCGATTGTTTTAGGGTTAGCGGCGGTGCCTCATCTCTCTCACTGTGTGATCGATTGACAGCGGCTTTGTCCAATGAGATGTGTTAATGTCGCCATGGCCTTCGTCTTGTAACTGAAGACATTTCCATGGTTACAAAGCAAAAATTATGTTTTGTTCTTGCAGCTTTCAGTGTAAGAACAAAGTTCTTGCATCTAATGAAGTGTAAGTCTTATGAAGCGGCACGGTGGCACAGTGGTTAGCGCTCTCGCTTCACAGCTAGAAGGTCCTGGGTTTGATTCCCACCTGGACCGAGCCTTTCTGTGGAGTTTGCATGTTCTCCCCATGTTCCTCTGGGTACTCCTGTTTCCCTTAAGACTAAAACATGTACAATAGGCCAGGATGTTTGAGAGTGTGCATGGCGGACCACAGATAGATATTAGCCCAAGGCTTGTTTATTAACACTATCCCTACCAAATAAACCAATTAATGAGCCTTAATGCCTAAATACTATATTTTAATGCCACGAATGTAGAAAAAATATCTTGGCATATTTTATTTTGTAAGATTTATAAAAAATCAGTTAAATAGGGGAATTAGGAGAAATGTTGACATTCAAACTGGACAAAACGGGAAACTTTTGAGCTAAAGTTTGCGGAATTTGTTTAAGACCATAGTTTTTGTCTTTTGATGAATGTATACAGTAAAAATATGTCATTGTTGTGGGTTAATATTTTTAATATATTTCTTTTTATAAAAGAAAAGTACATTTAATGCCAGTTCAAATTCAACTTTTAATTACGTTTATGGCCTTAAAGTCTTAGTCTGGAAGTCTAAATGTATTACAAATTTTAGAAAATGTGCAAAATCGACCACCTGGTAATAATAAGTAGTAATAATATAATAAAACTAGGCAATTATCCCGTGTTTTCCCCTTTTGTCGGGCACATGGCTCATTATGCAGGATAAACAAAGGATTCATTTATTTCATTCCTATTGTCTTGGCAGACGTACGTAAAACGGGGCGTGGACATAACGTAGTTGGCGTTAATGAGGCGTAAGAAGGGCTTTCTGCTTAAAGAGGGAGGAATGTGATTGTTTACTTTCAAATTTCACTCTCACCTCACTTTGCAAGCTTGCATACTATCACTTGAATTTTGGGATAATAATTTTAATGACTTTTAATGCTTTTTAACCTCTTAACCCCCGCCAAATCTGAGCAGATTTCTCCCGTTTGGATTTACCCAAATCTGAAAGCTTCTTGAAAAAAGTGTGAAAATAGCCACAGACATCTGACGAAAACGAGGAGGAAAATGCAACAGAACGTGAGGGGGAAAAAACGATGAAAAAGTGACAAATAAAAGCCACAAAAGAGTAACAGAAAAGTGACGAAAATGCAACAAACAACGTGGCAACAATGCGAGGAAATGATTTGTTTAGATGGTTCTGTAGGTCTTAGCTTCAAATGAGGCGTTACTCTGGCTTATAACACTGTAAAAAAAAATCTGTAAATTTACGGTAAAAAACTGGCAGCTGTGGTTGCCATTTTTTTTACTGTAAAAAATACAGGATCCTTGTTATTCAATTTACAGTTAAACACTGTCTCATTTGTTTTTATCACAGTTTACTGACGTTAATTTAACACCCATTTGTTGTGCAATTTACGGTAAAAACGTTGAAAATAAATGTTGATTCGCATTTCAGAAAAAATTAATATGTAAATTTTATAGTTAAAAAATGGCAACCACAGCTTTACAGTAAAAAAATACAGGACAAATGTAATTAAAATGACAGTTGAGAATAATTCCAGCTGTTTTTTTCACGGTTTATTACTGTCAATTTAAAACCCATTTCTTGTGCAATTTACGGTAACAACTTTGAAAATAAATATTGATCTGAATTTTAGAAAAAAGAAATATGTAAATTTTACAGTATAAAATACAGGATACATGTAATGGAAATTACAGGCAAGCATTGGCTCGTCTAGGCTGGTGTGTGTTTAGCCTTAAAGGGGGGGTATCTTTTTCAAGCTTTATATCATGTTATTATGTCATTCCCTCATTAAACACATGCCTGGAGTGTTGCCTTGGCTCATTCACATATTTTTGAGTAATCAGTAAAAACTTAGACGGCAGCCATTTTAGGTGTAGCTATGCCTCAGTCCTCCTAGGAACGCCCCCACCTCCTGGAGACGCCTCTGGACCTTTCGTCACCAGCCAAGCCACCAACCACTGCTCCTCAGCTCAGCAGAGCCCCCTCCCCGCACAGTAGTGTTGTTTAGATGCCACGCAGTGTGCTGAAGGGGGCGTGTCAGAAAGCTTCTTAAAGAGACAGAGGCCTATTTCAAGACGTTCAGTACAGCCATTTTGAGAGAGCAATTTTATTCAAGGCAATTATTTTAATTTACTGCATATACAGACCAACAGAAGGTTACGTCATCATTGTAGTATGCTATAGACTGGTGCTATGTGATTAAAAAAGCATAATACCCCCCCTTTAAAATGCATAGCTCACACCTTTGTCAAATTTCATCAGCTTCAAAGGTACAACAAAAACTGTACCTCTCAAAGGGTGCCAGTCCAGCTCCTGTGACGTTGCCGCAGTTGACCTGGATGTTCCGCAGAGTGGCCTTGATATCGTGCCTTCTGCGTGAACCTCTGCTGACATTTCTCTCTGATCCCTCTGAACCGTGGCATTTGCTCCGTTCAATCGTGACTCACTCAGACTCTGCCGTGTTTGTCCAGGAGCAGCAGGGGCGCCGAGCAGGAACCACATCGGCCGAGTGAGCCGCTACTGCCACACCTCCTCCATCCTCACGCCCAACGACAAGGAGAACGCCCAGCGGATGACCGTGAGTGACCGAGAGTCGAACCCAAAATATTGAAGGAGACTGCATCAAAACCTATAAATCGCATCCTAAGAGCACAGATGCAAATAAAACAGATACAACAATAAAATAGGTAAAAAAAACAGTGGACAAAACAATAAAACAAACAAGATGACATAAATGACAACCAGGGGGCCCCACAACTCACATAGTGAATATACAGAGTAAAAGTGGGTCTTAGGTGTACACATAAAGACAAGTCACGAGGCTATGAAACAACTGTGAATGTGATGATCCGGGCAGAGGCTTCACATGCCCTCACAAAATGTTTTGACCTGTTTCCAGCTACAGGTACATTAATGGCACTAATTATTACACACAGCCACGAATATTGTCCCACCCCTGTTCTGTCATCTTAAAGGGATATTTCAGGATTTTGACATAGGGCCTCATTTCCTAGTTATCCAGAGTGTTGTTGATGTCTGGAGATGTTATTTTCTTAAATTCATGCAGTTCTTATATTTGAAGAGTCTAGTGGCGCTAGGCTAGGGCAAGGCTAAAGCATTTCTATGGTATCAGTTAGCCTGCATTAAAAACAGTCTGAGCCACTCCACAGTGCACCTGAGGTAAATCACTTATAACACCAGACTAACCATATAAATGTCTGTGTTAATAGAATAATTTTTGAAATATAACTGACCTTGTATCACATGAATTACCGCATTTTGAGGGACTATTTTCTCGCAGATCACTCCGCCGCTGCGTTAGCTTACAGCCACGAAGCTGATGCTGCTCAAATATAAGTTATTTTAAATGCAAAATGGTTAAAATTATTCTATCAACACAGACATTTATATGGTTAGTCTGGTGTTATAAGTGATTTACCTCAGGTGCACTGTGGAGTGGGTCAGACTGTTTTTAATGCAGGCTAACTGATAGCATAGAAATGCTTTAGCCAAGCCCTAGCCTAGCGCCACTAGACTCTTCAAATATAAGAACTGCATGAATATAACAAAAAAAATATCTCCAGACATCAACAACACTCTGGATAACTAGGAAATGAGGCCCAATGTCAAAAATCCTGAAATATCCCTCTAAAGGCACTATTCCTGAAATTTGTTTTGTCGATCTAGCATTTCTGTCAAAGTAAGCCTGCGAGTTTATAGGCACAGTGACCCCTGTGCCTATGAACTCATCCCTGTGAAGAACTGGGATGCTACAAATACTGTACAGGTGAAACTCGAAAATGAGAAAATCGTGGAAAAAAGTTCATTTATTTCTGTAATTCAACTTAAAATGTGAAACTAATATACGATGTAGACTCATTACATGCAAAGTGACATATGTCAAGCCTTTGTTTGTTATAATTTTGATGATTATGGCTTACAGCTTGTAAAAACGTTGTGGCTCAAAGTGTCACCCTGTCGTTAGCTAATTCATCCAAAACAAAAGTGTGGAAGAAAAAGGTGCACAAGCCGCAGGGATGAGCGCAGTCTGGAGAGGACTGTCAGGAAAAAGCCATTCAAAAGTGTGGGGGACCTTCACAAGGAGTGGACTGAGGCTGGAGTCAGTGCATCAAGAGCCTCCACACACGGACGGATCCTGGACATGGGCTTCAAATATAGTCATATTCCTCTGGTTAAGCCGCTCCTGAACTACAAATGACGTCAGAAGCGTCTTGATCAAATTAACATCTAGTTTTGTTACATTTTATGTGTTATTAATTAAAGCAGTACTAAGTAACTCTTGCCCCTAGAGGCCATAAGCGCAACTGCAGGTGTCTTAGCAAGTTACGATTTTTTAACTTATTAAATGTCTTGGAGAGTAAATACTACGCTGACAGAAAAGGTGAAGGGAGAGAGGGATGTTGTACATCCAGTTATACAATGGGAATATTTTTTTCACTCAAACTTGGCTGTAAATACTGTTTAAGTGGCGCTAGCCCGCAGTTAGCTTTGCCCGTTAGCCTGTTAGCTTCTTCTCCGTGATTCTATAAGTGTGTATTGGTTGCTCCGCCCCGGTGGCAGTCTAAGTTGCAAGCATGGTTTTCTGGCCAGAGACACCAGGGGGAGATGAAAGACCCCCAATCATCCCATTAACACTTGTATTACCCCCACAGGGACTACGGAAAGGATTTATTAAGGTAAACACGTTACTTAGTACTGCTTTAATATTGGGGTGTTTTTTCCAGCAACCCCAGTTATGAGTTCAACGGAGCTTTCCCCCATCTACAATGTCATTGAAATGCAAAAAAAATGTCTACGGGCCTTATCTGTCAAACAAAATCATGGTTATAAAAAAGGATAAAACAGGGTAACCACCGTGACGCGCTCAGCTCAGAGTTGGGGGAGTCTAACCCTCGCCCCTTGTCTTCCTCAGAAGGAGGAGCTGACGGAGGTGATCCTGAAGCTGCTGGTGGCGTGGAGGGAGCCGCTGTGGCACTTCCAGCAGAGTCTGTCCCCGAGAACGAGGTGAGGGCAGACAAGGCCCTGCAGGTCGGACGCATGGTGCACGAGCTGCGCACCGGGGTCCAGCGGGTGGCACAGAAGGTACACAAACCAAAACGTATCGCAGATTGACTTTTTTTTTGGTTGACCATGTTCTAATGTTGCTCCTCATGAAAACTGTGTCTGAATTGTTGAGCCGAAGCATTGGTTAAATCAATGTATTAATGTGTTCAAAAAAATGGATGAAAAAGAAGACGTAGGCTCGTTCTATTAAAATCAAAATCATTATTTTATTCCCTGAATTTACAGACTAAACACAGAGCGCTACATCTTGAAAGGCCAGGAGGGGACGAGAGAGAGCGAAGCGGCCCGTGCCTGGCCTTTTATAAACATAGGAAGTAGGCGTCTCCTTGTTGACACTTCTTCTGCGTCTGCGCCATCTGACTCCTAACACACTGCCCCCCAGTGGATTCCAAGAGTAAGGACAACAATAAAATGGGGGGCTTTAAAGCAGAGATTACATCACAGTTTCATATATAATCATTAAAGCCTATTATGACAAAAACATATACAGTGAGGAAAATAAGTATTTGAACACCCTGCTATTTTGCAAGTTCTCCCACTTAGAAATCATGGAGGGGTCTGAAATTGTCATCGTAGGTGCATGTTCACTGTGAGAGACATAATCTAAAAAAAAAATCCAGAAATCACAATGTATGATTTTTTCACTATTTATTTGTATGATACAGCTGCAAATAAGTATTTGAACACCTGAGAAAATCAATGTTAATATTTGGTACAGTAGCCTTTGTTTGCAATTACAGAGGTCAAACGTTTCCTGTAGTTTTTCACCAGGTTTGCACACACTGCAGGAGGGATTTTGGCCCACTCCTCCACACAGATCTTCTCTAGATCAGTCAGGTTTCTGGGCTGTCGCTGAGAAACACGGAGTTTGAGCTCCCTCCAAAGATTCTCTATTGGGTTTAGGTCTGGAGACTGGCTAGGCCACGCCAGAACCTTGATATGCTTCTTACAGAGCCACTCCTTGGTTATCCTGGCTGTGTGCTTCGGGTCATTGTCATGTTGGAAGACCCAGCCTCGACCCATCTTCAATGCTCTAACTGAGGGAAGGAGGTTGTTCCCCAAAATCTCGCAATACATGGCCCCGGTCATCCTCTCCTTAATACAATGCAGTCGCCCTGTCCCATGTGCAGAAAAACACCCCCAAAGCATGATGCTACCACCCCCATGCTTCACAGTAGGGATGGTGTTCTTGGGATGGTACTCATCATTCTTCTTCCTCCAAACACGTTTAGTGGAATTATGACCAAAACATTTTGGTCTCATCTGACCACATGACTTTCTCCCATGACTCCTCTGGATCATCCAAATGGTCATTGGCAAACTTAAGACGGGCCTTGACATGTGCTGGTTTAAGCAGGGGAACCTTCCGTGCCATGCATGATTTCAAACCATGACGTCTTAGTGTATTACCAACAGTAACCTTGGAAACGGTGGTCCCAGCTCTTTCAGGTCATTGACCAGCTCCCCCCGTGTAGTTCTGGGCTGATTTCTCACCTTTCTTAGGATCATTGAGACCCCACGAGGTGAGATCTTGCATGGAGCCCCAGTCCGAGGGAGATTGACAGTCATGTTTAGCTTCTTCCATTTTCTAATGATTGCTCCAACAGTGGACCTTTTTTCACCAAGCTGCTTGGCAATTTCCCCGTAGCCCTTTCCAACCTTGTGGAGGTGTACAATTTTGTCTCTAGTGTCTTTGGACAGCTCTTTGGTCTTGGCCATGTTAGTAGTTGGATTCTTACTGATTGTATGGGGTGGACAGGTGTCTTTATGCAGCCAACAACCTCAAACAGGTGCATCTAAATGTAGGATAATAAATGGAGTGGAGGTGGACATTTTAAAGGCAGACTAACAGGTCTTTGAGGGTCAGAATTCTAGCTGATAGACAGGTGTTCAAATACTTATTTGCAGCTGTATCATACAAATAAATAGTTAAAAAATCATACATTGCGATTTCTGGATTTTTTTTTTAGATTGTCTCTCACAGTGGACATGCACCTACGATGACAATTTCAGACCCCTCCATGATTTCTAAGTGGGAGAACTTGCAAAATAGCAGGGTTTTCAAATACTTATTTTCCTCACTGTATAGAAATATTCAACAGTATCTAGAGAATTGTATGCATAAAAATTGCCAAAATTGTTTTTACTTTCGGTGACGGAATATAAATAATAGAGCCATGGTTAAATGTATTGTTTTATTTGTGATACAGGTGAAACTCAGAAAATTTGAATATCGTGGAAAAAGTTTATTTATTTCTGTAATACAACTTAAACTGTGAAACTAATATATGATATAGACTCATTACATGCAAAGTGAGATATTGTCATGGATTTTGTGATATCATATGTATTGCAATGCATTTGTGTGTGATTGAAAAAGTATTCTCAAATCTATTTTTAAGCATCGACCTGCTGAACTGTTAACCGAAGCATGTGTTAAGGTCACTTCCTGAAGTCCTGAGGACCATCTTGTAATTAAGTGACCTGTAAGTAAGATTAAGTTGGTTTATGCTTAAACCTTGAGTTGATGTTGGAGGCCAAATGTCAAAGGTCTACTGTTTGTTTTGGTTAAGGCATTGAAGCTTGACTTAAGGACATCTGGTTTTGTGGTAAACAATCCTTATCAGTCGCACCACTTTTACGATCCAAAAGAATTCCTTGGTGAGGAAGCATGACAGCCCCTCTCAGGAAGCAGGGAGGGGGTCTTGGGTTTATGGCGCCAACGGAAATGCAACAGCCCCCCATCTTGACTGAAGGAGCGGAAACTTACTGGGGGCTGGGGCACAAGGGGTGGTCCCCTGGAAGGCAGGAAAAGGGGCATGGCTATATTTTTCATATAAGTCTGTAAGAATCTTTGTATTCTGTGTGTGTTTTTGAGCTGAGGCTGGCGCGGCGCCACATGGCCTTCAGTCTCAGTACCCGGTCCGAAATTATCGATAAGAATAAAAACCTCAATGCTTGACCTTGTGTTTAAATCTGTTTAATTTCTGGGGCAGAAGTTAACAGGGCGTTTCTAAAGACTGCTGTGCAAAAAAATCCCTAACAGATATGTCAAGCCTTTATTTGTTAATTTTTATGATTATGGTTTACGGTCCATTTTCAAAATATTCAAATTTTATGAGATTTTTAATTTGGGGTTTTTACAAGCTGAGCCATAATAATCGAGATTATAACAAATAAAGGCTATACATATCTCACTTTGCATGTAATGAGTCTATATCATACTGTATATTAGTTTCACAGTTTAAGTTGAATAACAGAAGTGAATTTTCCGAGTTTCACCTGTATGTCACTCACCGTTAGCCTTTTTTTTCTCTTTTCTGACCGATTGGTGCAGCCAACAACTACACAACACTGAACCATTATTATTTAATCTGGAATAAACATGCGTTATCGTAGAGAGACGCATTGTTTTTGACCCACCAGCTGGTTATCGCGAGAGCGCGTAACGTCACAGCGATCCGACCTCTATGGTCATGTTCACTTCAGGAAAATAAAAAAAACTTTCTGCCATTGCTCCATAACTACTTTAACAAAGGCTGAATTATGAATACATTTTTCAACTAAATAAAGATACAGAGACATGGACTCCTCTCCAAAGTGGTTCAACAGCCAATAAATACTCAAAAACACTGACAATTCTACTCAGGATAATAACGTTAGCTTCATGCTACATATGCTAACGCTAGGTACGACTGTGGGTTTTTCGCTTCTACTGGACAATCTGCTGAGAAAAAAACATCTAGAATAACCTCATTTTCACTTTACTAATGATAAATATGTGTATAGTCCACCAGAACAGTGGTTCCCAAAGGGAGGGGGATTATTTATATATATTTTTTACATTCCTGACATTGAATTTGATAAATACATCCAAACTAATATAATTAAACCAGATTAAAAATGGTTAAAATACTAATTACATTTGATTTTGGGGTCACGGCCTAAAAGGTTTGGGAACCCTGCGCCAGAAAACGGCTAAAAAGAGAGTGAAAAATTGTTGTGATTCCCATTACATACTTCCTTCCCTCTAGGCTAGGCCACGCTCCCTTGAATGGTGCATTGCTGTCTCTATGGTTATGTTCAAGGGAAAAAAAGAACAACGCTGTTACATGCATTCATCAAATAAAGATACAGTGGCACGGATAGGGACAAAGTAGTTCAACGGCCCAAATTTGTTTAACAGTAAATGCGAACCATAAATCTAACGTTAGCGTCATGCCACTAGCTTCAAGTGCCGGTTTTTCACTTCAAGTGGGCAATCTGAAAAAAACCTTCATTCATAATGACCCGATATTACGTTTTTTTAACGTAGATTGGACTAACCCATCTGATCATCAATGCAATTTCTTTGTACTATTGGACAATGATAAATACAGCACTTATTTGCTTACTTACTCAAGGGAGGAAAATTAGCCGTGAATCTTAAAATAGACCAGTGCATAAAATGTATAAAGTGGAGGAGACTTTGGCGCTTTATAGGACGCAACAAAATCCAGGAAGTACAAACTTAAGTGAAGAGGGTTTACTAAAAATTGGGTGAATGACGCAAAATCTTTCAGCGGGTCTGATCTTTATGAGGAACAACATTATAACATGGTTAAAGGGGGGTATTAGGTAAAATCGACTTTTTCAAGCTTTATATCATGTTATTATGTCATTCCCTCATTAAACACATGCCTGGAGTGTTGCCTTGGCTCATTCACATATTTTGAGTAATCAGTAAAAACTTAGACGGCAGCCATTTTAGGTGTAGCTATGCCTCAGTCCTCCTAGGAACGCCCCCACCTCCTGGAGACGCCTCTGGACCTTTTGTCACCAGCCAAGCCACCAACCACTGCTCCTCAGCTCAGCAGAGCCCCCTCCCCGCACAGTAGTGTTGTTTAGATGCCACAGCAGTGTACTGAAGGGGCGTGTCAGAAAGCTTCTTAAAGAGACAGAGGCCTATTTCAAGACGTTCAGTACAGCCATTTTGAGAGAGCAATTTTATTCAAGGCAGTTATTTTAATTTACTGCATATACAGACCAACAGAAGGTTACGTCATCATTGTAGTATGCTATAGACTGGTGCTATGTGATTGAAAAAAGCATAATACCCCCTCTTTAAAACCTCATGAAGCGACCCAGGTTGAGTAGTGATTGTAGTTCCTTTTGTACGCCACTAAGATGCCTCATGCTCCTCCATGACACAGATGCAGATGCTCGGGATGATGGGGAACGCGGTGAGTGGACTGTGGTCTCCGGACGCGCAGGCTCCGCCCGACGATGGCTCCCACTGGAACTTCGGCAACTACGACCTGCTGCGCTGCTTCAGGCGCGACTCCAACAAGGTCCAGAACTACCTTAAGATCCTCAAGTGCAGGACTGTGCCCGAGTACGGCTGCTAGACCAGAGAGAGGGGAAGGAGGGCAGCGTAGATCAGCAGTGATGTATACTGTTAGTCATTAGTCACATTCTACACCGCGGTTTTGTAACCTTCTGCTTCACTTGGCTTGATTTGGACACACGATAGATATCATATAATAAAGGCTAGATGTCTTAAGGCGGAGTCACTTCCGGCATTACCGCCATCTTGCCACAGGGAAGCTTTCTGATGAGCTCTGTGGTATCTGAAGTAACGTATGAACACAAATCCTCTTATCTCACTGAAATCTTGACAGATTTACAAACGGTTTGGTTTCTTACAGATGTTATTAACGTGGCTATAATTCTGAATGCTGGAACATGTAGAAATTGCAGATTTTCTTTTTTATTCATATGCAGTGTCATAACTACATCTCTGACGTTTATAACAAACCAAACCATTTGAAAATCGGTTTAGCAAGTTATGGTTATTTAAAACGTACATGCACCATAAAAAACAATGTTACGAGTGAGCGAGCTCCCTGTGGCAAGATGGCCGCCTTGTGCGGACGTCGCCCTCCATTGGCCAGCAGCATGTACGACACATCTAGCCTTTATTATATGATATCTATGGTTGCCACGATGTGTCTTGTTAGCTGATCCACACAGGTTTTGGCGTCCATCTGTGGCCCGACCTCTTCAGAACCCGGGTGGGAACCTCTGGGAACTTCACAATTCAATAATTGATACGATAACACAATACATGTCTCATGATATGCCAATAATGCGATAATGTAATCTATGTATTTATTTATTTATTTATTTTACAAAACATGTAGCCTATGCAAAGTCATACCTTGCAACTTATTTAAAAATTAAATTTTTTGTAAGATATGTAGAGAAAGTTTGGACAATGAGATTGAAAGCTTTGTATCCAGATTCTTGATTTTTCTGTGAAATGTTTGTTATATTGAGCATGACGGTCATCTTCCCCATGATGTTTATAGTGTCTTATAAGCCCATGTGGGCTGGGCACATTATGTGCATGACACTTAAATAAAAATATTCATTCATTCATTCACATAGTAAAAATGTCACGTACAGTTTTTTTCTTCTGTACTTTACTTGAAGACTATTTTTTGTTGAAAAACTATGACTTCTAGTTTATTTGGTCGGGACAGTGCATGTTAATGAACTCACATGGGTCTCATGCATGTAAACACACCACACCGGATTATAGCCTTGGGCTAATTTCCATCCGTCGTCCCCATGCGCACTCTCAAACACACTCTTATTCATCCTGACCTATTGTACATGTTTTAGTGGTAGGGGAAACCAGAGTACCCGGAGGAAACCTACGCAGACACGGGGAGAACATACAAAGGCCCCGTCCAGGTGAGAATCGAACCCGGACCTTCTAGCTGTGAAGCACGAGTGCTAACTGCTGTACTACCGTGCCGCCCACAACTTCACAACTTTTTAAAGTTTTAGTTGACTAAAAATGTTATGCCATTCATCCAATTTCAGTCAGCAACATAATGACGTGAACCGACTCAAACGTGGGCCAAAGCTCCTCCAGTGTGTCCCCCAGCTTTACTGTGTGCGTCATGAAAGAACTCACGAATGGTCCACTGATCACACCTTTGTTGTTACATATTTATTCATTTGACTTGTCGAAACCCTGGTCTTTTGCCCGGAGAATGTTTTGCAGACGTGGTTTTGTCAGATGGGGCTTTATGTGGAAAAGGTTTGAGAACATGTATGCATCATAAATGTCTGTACAGCACTCGATCATTTATAAAAGCAATTTCAAACATCAGCTAAAAGTGTGGCGTGTTCATTTCCTTTCTACCCCGACCCTCTCTCCTCTGCATCCTCTGACATCTCCTTCTGACATCTGTCATTTTGGACTATATGAATTTAAAAAAGCTTAAGGCAGACAAAAATATCGCAATCTGACTCCTGGTCTTGTTGTACAAAAACAGATGAACATCAAAAGGTGTTCAGAAGAAATCAGCAGGCATCAGAAGACATCAGAAGGTCAACGTGTTCTCAGAAGGCTCTTTTATTGAAGATAGATGTTACAAGTTGCTTGTTCAGTTGCTTGGAAAAGTCTTAGTTGTTACATGTTGCTGGTTTAGTTGCTTGGAAAAGTCTGACTAAAACTCCGCTCTCCCCAAGTATTTCTTTGATTGTTAGCTCCGCCCACTCAATGCACATCACATGCATTTCAGCATACAAAGACAAAGGGAGAAACCTGAAACCTTCTCAATGCTCATCCTCTACATCAAAGCACATTCTTTTAGCTTAGATAGCATCTGGAGACCTTGTGCTGCAACACAGATAACACTTCTTATTGCCCCGTAAACAGGCTGCCCCCCTTATTTCCCCTCGAGCTCAGTGGCCTTGTGACCTCTCCGGCGCCACTAGTCTAAAGAGTGAATTTAAGCCTTATATACAGTTAGCATACAATTCATAAGAGGTAGCTAAAGATACATTTTAAAACTCGACAATTCCCTCTCTTGAACACATCTCTGTGTGTTCACCAAAAGAAAATGTCACTAAAGTTTAATACATGCAAAACTAAAACTAAATTCTAACATACTAAAAACTAAAAATTCAAAACTTTATTTCTACTCATAATTTATGTATCCACCTTCCACTTGCATCAACATATACCTCACAAACGAGTTATTTGTTCTATTTTTTGCCTTTATGTCGCTTTTATGCAAAATCACTTTAGTTTAGTTTAATCTAGTTTTTTTATTTTAGCAGTTAACCTACTCAAAGGGATTGGCTGAAGCCAAAGGCTTATATGCAAAGTCAGTTAACAATTTAGTATGGCAAAATCAAAACTAACAATTTCACTATAATTTTTGGCTTAACAGTTAAATTTAATTCAAACTAATCCATGGCCTGCTTAGAAGCCTGGAATGAGAAGAAATATATTACGATGTCAATGGTTGACATTGGAAGGCGGGCACACATACATAACATTCAGTATTACTAGCAAAATGAGCTCCGTAGTTCACACATCTTCATAACATATTAGCTTGGTAATGAGGAACTCTCTCTCTCTCCTCTCTCGATGTAACGTTTATGTCGAACTTCAGAATCTACATTTAACCAGTCTTCAAACAGTAATAAAGATAACACAATTACGATAAACAAAATTGAAAAACACATATCACTACTCAAGGTGAGCATCCCATTTTTCGTAAACTAACTTTTTGATTTGTCCATGGTGACGTTGACTTCTTCTGGTCACGTGCAAGTGTATGATGTGACCACGATCGTCTATATGCCTAGAGCAGAGGTTATCAACACATGCTCTTCAGTTGTTCTAACAGTGTAGTATGTACTTGAATGGTCGCTTCCTCTGAAATGTGATATTTTCAGTTCACCCGGTAGGTGAGGTGAATCCAGGGAGATTTTATGAAGCCTTCACAGCAGTGGGCCTCGTCCACAGCATGTGATTTGGACTCTCCCCTCTTTCTGCCCTTGAAGCCTCAGGGGCAAAGACTGATGACAGGTGATGTCCATCAGTGCCAGATGTTAGAACAGCCATCTTCTTTGTCTTCCATGTTGATTGAAGATCCAGATATGGCTCAATCTGGTACGGTTGGGTCCAGTTTATGCACTTTAACATAAACCCAAGATTCTGGAGAAATGTCCATGTTCATGTCAGGTCTGTTGTTACAGTTTGCTGCTTCTTTGATTGCCTTATCAGCTGCATGATTGCCCAGAGACACAGAGTCTTGGCCTTTGGTATGAGCTTTGCATTTCATGTTGGCTAGTTTCTCTGGCAATTGAACCGCATCAATAAGTTGTCTGACCAGTGTTTCATGCTTTATAGGAAGTCCTGTTGTTAGCTTGAAACCATTCTTGATCCAGTCTGCAATAGATATTGTGACTGTCTTGTAAGCATAAACTGAGTCAGTGTGGATATTGACCTTGCAGCCTCCCAAAAGTTGTAAGGCGTGCAGTACTTCTGGATTGGGCAGTGGGGTTGTCTTCAGATCGGCTTTGATATACAGTTCACTTTTGACCTTTTCTTCACACGTATGAAGTTCAAATTGTCCATGATTCATATGTATAATTAACTGATGATTCTGCACAAGATGTGAGGTCTTCTCTGTCGTCTTGGTCAAAGCTGCCAAGTAACGTGCACATCCAGATTGTGCCTTTTCATGAAAGTCAAGTTTGCAAGAATTATGTTTCAGCACCTTTCCTGGTTCCATCCTGCTTTACTTGGTCTCGTGTGAAGAACTGGGACATTCTATTGTTAATTGCGTTGTTATTACTATGATTATATATAAAATAATATTTAGATCCACCATGCTTAGTCAAGGGATTATATAGGTCTTAGTTAATCAATATTTTCTGTATTTATTTAGTTATTAGATTTATCATCTAAATCACTATTAGTTATGAATAATAATAATATTTATATTGCTTCATGCATTTATTTATATTCTTTTTATCTACTCCTACTTCTACTTCTCCTCCGTCATGCTGCTCTTTGCAGCACCCCGGGGGTGGGAGAAGTCGCACCAAGGGAGAAGGGAAAGGGGAGGGGTTGACCGCGGCGTAGCCGGTCGCTAGGGGTTAAACAGACGAGAGGAAACTTCGCCTCCTCACTTGATTTTAATATCTCTAATGGACGTCCAATTATATACAAAAAGTAAAAAGATATGACAGATTATATATGTTTGTTTAGATTTCTCTCTTCGTGTAACAAACTGACGTCTTTTGACTTCAAAAACTATCACGGATAAACTCCTTTGACTTATTTTCTCTTCGTATTTCAAAGATTAACCTTCGGTTATAGAAAAAACACGGATAACTTAAATATTACTTTGCTTACTTTTCTCTCCCGTGTAACAAAGAAGTTGCCTTTATGGCTTTTAAGAAACTAACACGGTATATACGATTATAATACGGTTTGGTCACTTTTATCTCTCCGTGTGACAAACTAAAGCATTTCTACTTTAAAAACTGACACGGTATTTATATGTGGTTTGATCACTTTTATCTCTCCGTGTGACAAACTAAAGCATTTTCTACTTTAAAAACTGACACGGTATACATGCTTATAATGATAACCTATTCTAATTAAAAGCGTTTTATTTACACAGCGTTTCCCGTTTCTATTGTTTATTTTTTGAGAATTATTTTACATAAAGTCCCAGTCCATCAAATCACATTTAATTTATTTTTAGACCAATCTTAGCAGTTTAGAAAAGGTTGCCTTACCGCTGTTTGTGCGTACGCTTGAAATCTTCTGGACTCGAACTGTATGGAGACTTTTCAGATGGTTTTTTTCTTTCTGAGATCTGTCACGTGCTGTTGTTCTCCCCCTCTCTTTGTTTGGCGCTGCTGGTCCCCTGCTGCGCGCATGCGCGGTCTGCTGTTTTCCTGCTGCGCTCGTGCTTGGGCCGTTGTCCTGCTGCTGCTGTTTTGGAGCGTTTGATGAAAAAAGCAGTTCTTCAGCTCTCAGTGTTCTTTGCGTTTCTAAACAAAAACTTGGGTCGCCTTCGAGGTCTGCCTTGCGCTTTGATCACGTCGGACGGGCACCAAATTATGAATTTAAAAAAGCTTAAGGCAGACAAAAATATCGCAATCTGACTCCTGGTCTTGTTGTACAAAAACAGATGAACATCAAAAGGTGTTCAGAAGAAATCAGCAGGCATCAGAAGACATCAGAAGGTCAACGTGTTCTCAGAAGGCTCTTTTATTGAAGATAGATGTTACAAGTTGCTTGTTCAGTTGCTTGGAAAAGTCTTAGTTGTTACATGTTGCTGGTTTAGTTGCTTGGAAAAGTCTGACTAAAACTCCGCTCTCCCCAAGTATTTCTTTGATTGTTAGCTCCGCCCACTCAATGCACATCACATGCATTTCAGCATACAAAGACAAAGGGAGAAACCTGAAACCTTCTCAATGCTCATCCTCTACATCAAAGCACATTCTTTTAGCTTAGATAGCATCTGGAGACCTTGTGCTGCAACACAGATAACACTTCTTATTGCCCCGTAAACAGGCTGCCCCCCTTATTTCCCCTCGAGCTCAGTGGCCTTGTGACCTCTCCGGCGCCACTAGTCTAAAGAGTGAATTTAAGCCTTATATACAGTTAGCATACAATTCATAAGAGGTAGCTAAAGATACATTTTAAAACTCGACAACTATATAGGCCGCACTTGCCTAGAAGCTGCAGCTGTCCATGCTGTTCCAAGTGCATTTGAAGCGCCATGAGTGCACTGGAAATACAGGACTTTTCCCTTCATATGCGATTACATTTTCCAAGAGAATGGTGGCCTATAGATACATTTTTTAAGAACTTAAAAGTTTATACATTTGAACATTATTCTTTAAACCTGCATGTTCAGTCAAACTGAATCGCTGCCTGCACACAGAGATGTTTAGAGCTGCGCACATGGAGATTTCTGGGAGCTGGATCCATGGTGGATTGCTCAAGGCTGACTTTTGGGGGATTTTGCAGATATTTATAAACCTCGTCTGGTCTGGAGATATGATAGTGTGGAGTATGTTTTCCAGACGTGTAGCAAAAATTTTCGCTAAGATTTTGTAATCCACATTAAGTAAATTTATGGGCCGGTAAGAGACAGGTTCTAAAGGGTCTTTACCTGACTTGTGTATGAGTGAAATATTGGCTTCATAAAATGATGGGGGCAGAGAGCCTTTCGCCAGTGCCTCATTGAACACTTGTAATAAGAGGGGAGAGATCTGATCCTTAACAAGCTTGTATTGCTTGTTTTACTTCTTTCAATGTCGTTTTTTTCTAATAAATCAGCTATTGTTCTGGTAACTGCTCGCTCCTTAAGTTGAGACGCCGAGAGCCTTCCCAGCTTTTCTCCATGTTCATAGTGTTTATGCTTTAGTCGTTTTAACAATTGTGTTGTCTCTGCAGTATATAACAAATGAAGTTCTGCTTTTTGATTAAACACAATCAACTCAACTTTCCAGATAGACTGTCAGGGAGCAACATTAATATACTAAAAAACTAAAAAACGTACTTTCTACTCCTTACATTACTTTTTCTCACATGCTGTTTTTCTTTCCGCTCATCTCCTCAGCTCGGCAGTTTCGTTTTTTGCCTTTTTCTGTCCACACAAAGTCAAGCTCAGGACTAAACGCAAAAATATTTTATCAATCCAGTTTATTATCCATATGAAAAACGGCATTTGGGGGGTCTGTAAACAAACATTTTCCAAACTAGGACCCAGAGTGGAAAGATCTCAAAACGTCGTTTACGTGGCTCCTTTGTTACAGCGTCTCTGCAACTTTTACTAAAACGATGACATCACAGAGCCAGAGTTGTGACCATAGACTGTAAAAAAGAATAGACAACGCCTCCTCACTCCTCCCCGTTTACCAGAATGACCACGTTCCATGGGGAAATCATGGTGGATTTACAGACTCCTCCTCCCCAGCTCTGACGAAGCATGTTCCTAATAAGGGCAAAAGGGCGGGATCTCACTGTAGACTCGGCCCTTGCGTGACGTGTAGCTCGCGCAGCTCCAATGCCAACAGTCCGACCTCCGTTAAGTAGGAGATGAAAAAAAAATGTATTTCGAAAACCAGCCTGGTTTCTATTTTTTTGACTAACCCAGCGTATCTCAGGAGGAATATGTAGCCATATTAAGTGTTGAAAAAATTGAAACCAGGCATTAAAGTTGTTTTAACGTGTCTAAAGTCCAATGCTTTTCAATGGGGGCCTAGCGGCCAAATGGAGGTACTACAGCAATGGAGGAGCAATGGCGGCCTCCAGTGTTGCGGTCACAAAGCAGAGCAGCCAGCGCCCATTGGTTGTGACCGTTATCCACCGGTGTTGAGGATCAATGTGGGCGGGGTTAATTCGGGTTTGTTTATCGGCGTGCCGCAGGACAGTCCTGTAAAGACTCAAGGGCACCTCCTTATAAGTCCTTTAGATGGCGCCATACACCTCAGTAGGCTCACCTCAAGCAGATACACTTTCACGTACGCTATGATAAATGACATTTGAATAACAGATGGCTTTAATTACAATAAACCAGGGATATGGCCTTGGGCTCATGTGCAAGCTGTCAATATCTATACACCCTTTAATTGTTTGTAAACACTCCGGGGGCTTAGCTGGAGGCGGGAAGCTAGAGCATTAAGCTAGAGTCCTATCTATTTCCATTGTAGCTGTTGTCATAGTAACGATAAACAAATGTCTAACTGTTGTTGGAAATATCCAGTGGGGGGGTCCGCCCCCTTTGCTCTGAAATGAGTTGTGATAGTGGCAGGCCGTGATATTGCACCCTACGGCTCAACAGCCTTTTTCGCCATAGACAACAATGTAAAAGGAGCCTGTAAAATGGTCCACGGGGCATCTGGAGTTTCAGACTAAGGCAAATATATTTCTTTAAAATTACTATTTTTAGGACATGGACTTTTTTTCTTCGTAAAAAAATTGTAAAGCATCAAAAACAATTTTTAAAAAGTATTCCAATGACGTGACGTCACCAGTGCTGTGGACGTGCGCGAGCGTGTGCGTGAAGACTCATGAACGAGCAGAGGTCTTCCCCGTTAAGCGGTCTGAGAGCCAAACAGACAACAATACGGTAATGAACGGGACTGGACTAGGATAAACGCTAACAGGCACCTAAAGTAAGTTTTTTCTTTACTCAGTACTAAAATGTATTGCGAACCTACACATGGCAAGCGTGTTTAAATGTTAAAAAGTAGGCCTATTAGCTAACATGAACAACAACAATTTAAACTAATGAAGACGTGATCGTTTTCTGATTAGGCTGCACGGCTTTGAAAATAGCTTTTTGGTTCGATAATAAAAAAATGGTAAATCATTTAAGTTACTTCAGTGGTGATGTTTATACCTTTCTTTTCAGATAACGTAGGTACAGTACCAATAAAACCTATATTGAAACAACAAAACATGATTTCTGCATCTGCCCTGGATCCAGTACAGATAAATGCTGTACTGGTACAGCATTTACTTCAAATTATACTAATGATAATACAATATAGAACACTTTTGTAGTGCTCCTTTGTATTTCAGCCAAACAATTCTAGTGGTGAGGTTATACTAGCAAATACAGTGAAGTAAAAAGTCGATTTTTATCATTTCTATTGCAATATGAAGACGGCCAGCACTTACGAAACTTCTCAGAAAAGTGGCCGAGCGAGAGTACATTAGCGCGGCGACGTACGTTCGAAGGGCCGCTGTAAGTTACGGTTGTTGTAAAAGAGCGGGGCTATCTAGCTTATTAAGCCCTGCA
The DNA here is from genome assembly GCA_007210695.1 of Neogobius melanostomus. Classification (NCBI taxonomy): domain Eukaryota; kingdom Metazoa; phylum Chordata; class Actinopteri; order Gobiiformes; family Gobiidae; genus Neogobius; species Neogobius melanostomus. The sequence goes on from VHKM01000421.1 coordinate 334,005, forward strand.
CTGACAAACTGACCCCACAGATCATCTTAACATAGTAACTTAATCGTCTCAAATGGCCTTAAAAATTCATTTGTATTTAAAGTACGATTATATCAAGAGATTTAACTTACAGCGTAATGGCGTCCGCTCCGCTCTGAGGCTTCGTCGGCAGCTGTGCGCGCTCCCGCTGCTTTTACCCACTTGGGCCGTACGGAGCATAGATACAGGTGACGCGTCATACGGGTACTATGGGCCGTTATGGCGGACGAAACTGGTTTCATGCGCCACTGAGCACCACTATGTAAAGAGATAGGAGCTGGACAGCATGCCTCTTCCATCTATATAATTCAATGGAAATATTAGATAAACCTTATTTTATCGACTCAAATGTCATTCCTCTTGTTCTTGCACCTTAAGCCACAACAGGACCACATTTTATAGTTGTAGTTTTACACTTATAATCGCTAGTTTTAGTTTAATCTGATTTCTCTTGATCACTTCCTGCCTCCAGCTGATGTCACTGATGATGTCAGCAGTTAAAGGGTCTATAGGTTAATAAATCCAATTGTGAGACATACAGGCAGAAGCATCAACCACTGTTTCTGTTCCCAGGAATATATATCATCTTGTTATGTGGGTAATATTGGCTAAATTGTGAAAATAAATGATAAAAAGTGTCCGGGAGAATATAATAAACAGCAAATGAATAAAGCCAAGGAGGCAAAGACACACGGGGGATCAAACCACCAACCTTCTGTGCACAAGACAACCCACTCAACCATCTACGCCACCACTTGTTAAAGATAGTCACTCTCGCCCCACATAAAATCCCTTCAAATTAAACACGAGCCCTTGTTCGTTCAAGTTGGGGAAAATGCCCATACAGTGACAATATCTACCGAGCCTCAGTTTCAGGACAAATTGATGACATAAAAAAAAAAGTTTCAAAAGCGTCATCAGTTCACAATTCAGGAATTCACTGTGGAGCTGCATGTGTTTAATGGATGTCAGTATAGTGCGCTGCACCAAGTGAAATATTTTGAAGAATGGATAAGTCCTCATTAGATAATGTTGACAATATACAGTATGTTGAACCTGGGCCATTGAAACACTGTATGCTTGTGCCTTCTTTGGTCATACATCACATTCTATCAATTACTGTCGCTGTCATATGGTTTAGTCTTTTCCCAGATTAAAATTACTTACTTCATGGCTTGTCTTGAAGATATTCAAATACAGTAGGCTACAATAATCCCCTACTCATACCATCAAGTGTAACACAATGCAAAGACAGCATTTCATTCCGTATTCCTTTATTGTGTTCATGTCATTCAACATAAGTAAATAGTATGTGCATGAACAGTGAGAGAGAACAGTCACATTATTTTAAGGTGCCTACAGGTAGACACGAATGCCAATGCTTTAGCTTGATACCCACGAATCACTCTGCATCCACGTGCATACTTTAGATATGTTATTAGGCCCGAGCGCCATCAGGGCTGGCGAAGGGGCTCTTGTAATCGTATAGAGTGCGCGGAGCGAAGCGGAACGCACTCCCCCTAAGTGCGCGGAGCGCACAAAACGAGCGCGAAGCGCTCGCCTCCTCTCAAGCATGCACTACTGCACTCCTCTCCTCGTGCACGTTCCGTGCACGTGCACATGTATCAGAAAACAAACATTGTAATTGGACGGTGCGCGGAGCGAAGCGGAGCGCACTCCCCCAAAGTGCGAACAAAACGCACAAAACGAGCGCGAAGCGCTCCCCTCCTCTCAAACACTCACTAACACACTCCTCTTGTCGTGCACGTCCCGTGCACATACATATATAATGCAAAAATCAACATTGTAATAGTACAGAGCCCATAAAAGTCAATGGGCGACTGAGAGCCCTGGGTCACTGACGGGCACAAAGTGCCCGTCAGTGACCCAGGACCTCTACCATGAGGTAGGAATGTGCGAGCGCTTTCCGAAAATATATAGTTTATGGTACCCGCGTAAGCGGGAACATTGTTTTCGTATGGGAATATTATTCTTTCTTTCTTTCTTTCTTTCGCACCGTCGCAATTTTCACCAAGTGAACATCGACGAAAAGTCACAGATTTTGGCCCAAAATTCAAACCCGATCCGACACAACTTTTGACTATTTCCAAATTTTGAATTTCAAAATAGTGGCGCGATAGCGCCACCTCAGTTTTTTTTAACATTGCGAGATAGGACTTGGCCAAAAATGAAGTTTGTCGTAGAATCATAAAAATCGGTACAGAAGTGCATCATGACAAGTTGAGCAAAAAATATTATTACGGCAACGCCGTCCGCCATATTGGGTGTCGGCCATTTTGGATGAAAGCCCGCGAAGCGGGAATCCGCCTTTATTTTCACTTTGTACAAAATATATCTCCTCCTAGAGCGTTTATCGGAACGAGCTAATTTTGGGTGGAAAATAATCTTGAGAAGTAGAACTTTAAAAGTTATCCAAATTACTTTTCTAAGTTTTACGGTTTTATGCGGCGAAGCCGCAAACTGTACGTAGTATTTTGAGATTTTTCGCAAACAAAAAATGGCTCCCATTCGCACATATGAAGTCCGATTCGCTCATTTTGTTATCAGTTGTTAAAGTCTCAGTCCTAAACACTTTCATTTGGCAAAATTCAAATTGGGCGCGATAGCGCCCCTATAGGAATTATATGGAGAGTACAAATTTTAGTTTTACGAAAATTAAAATAATTTGGCACAAAATTCTATTTGGTCGTTCCGATCAGAAAAGTCAATTACACCCATGCCATATTTTTCACGGTGTTGCCGTAGCGATGACCAGAACGTCCCATTTTATTCTGAAGGAAAAATGTTAAACTCCATAATTCAGCGAGAAACCAAAGGTTATCCAAAGTACTTGGATAACCTTTGTGGATGATCTGCGGCGCAGCCGCAGCCCTAAGTAAAATGTAAAAATATGCTTCAGTTTGCAGATATAGTGTGATACAAATTCATACTAATTTTTCTCTGTATAATGTCAAAATTGAGCGCGGAGTGTGCGTTAGCGCATTCCAAAAATCCTAAAACTAAGACCCTTGGGAAAAAAGTTAAAAACAAACATAAAGGCAGTAGCAATACCATAATTTTAGATTGAGGGAGACAAAAGGGCGCGAAGCGCCCCCTTGCTTTAGGCAGGGCGGTCGGCGAGGGCCGATAATTGCCGCTTGCGGCTATATTTATTATTATTATTATTATTATTATTATTATTATTATTATTATTATTATTGTTGTTGTTGTTGTAATGACCTCATGTTTTATGTTCTAGTTTGTTCAAGTTAAATGTACCCTGTGTTGTTAAACATTCTGGTTGTCATGACAACGGAGCGCAGGGTTGGTGTGGAAAGACAGTTGAGTGACAGTTGAGGTGCGCTGGAGACATTTTTGGGGACTAAGAAAGGTGTGTGTTGCTTTGGCGTGGGTCACGGCCTACAGTGGCCCTTTTGTTCTGTTGCCACTATTAAATAGTACAAGAAATACTACGGAGTCGTTTTTCACCGGATCGCTACATTATTATTATTATTATTATTATTATTATTATTATTATTATTATTATTTTATATGCTATTTCCTGGCTGTCCTGCTCTTTGACTTCGCTAAAGCTTCTCCTTCAGCCTCCAGTAGATGGCAGCGGTCCCCGCCGGGGAAGCAGCAGCAGCGGAACCAAAGTACGCACGGCCGCCCATTTCCTGCCCGGACCTCTGACACTGCGGCACGGCGCTGGTCTCGGAGCATGCGGCTTTGTTTTTGGACATACTTGTGTTTTATTTCTGCTCTGTCGCGATGGCAGCTATAGGAGTGCACTTCGGATATTCGTGTGCGTGTGTGGCCGTGTTTAAGGTCGGTGAGACACGTGGTATAGCTTTAATTTATGTTTCTACCATAGACAATGTTGTGAAGTTTGTTAAAAGGGGCTATAGCTTATAAAACATTATCTCCATTGATAAACTGTTAGGCTTAAAACGCAGTAAATTTCGTATTCTTTCTTAAAACATACTCTAGTCTTGTTTTTCCTGCGTTTATTTTCTGTGTCCCGGACAGTAACCGACATGCCACACCGTAACGTTACTTGAGCTAACCTTCATCACTATGATAAGCCACTTTAACCTGTTTGAAGCCAAATGACAGCTGCATACAATTATTTTTATACTATATACCTATACTAAAATATTTGTCATATACCATAAAACAGAACAATAATGCTTTTTTTCCCCCATTAAAATTCAATCTATTTGAAATGGTAAATGGACTCAAATTATATAGCGCTTTTCTACCTTCATCAGGCCCAAAGCGCTTTACAGTAAGGAACCCATTCACTCTCTCATTCATACTAGGGCTGGGCGATATGGACCACAAGTCATATCCCGATATATTTAGGTTGAATATCGATATACGATATATATCCCGATATAAGTGAGAGCTCTGAAATGAAATGTTAAATCATAGTCAAAGTCAAATACGAGTAGTTTTGTTAAACTCACTATAAAATGTAAACATAAACAAAGCTCTGTAAGGTGCACATTTTAATAAAAAAATATCTTAAATAAAAATAGCCTATAAAATAAAATGGGTCACTCTTTTTCTGAGGGCATCATTTATATATAAAGTGCTCAGTTTAAGATAAACTTTTTTTTAAATCAGCTCAAGATTACCCGTTTCTTTTTGTTAACTTAATAACGTATCTGAATTTGAAATATCCCGATATACACGATATGGTCTAATTCCATATCTCATTAAAAAATATATCGATATATCTTAAATATCGATATATCGCCCAGCCCTAATTCATACACCAATGTACGTAGACACTGGAGGCAAGGTGAAATGTCTTGCCCAAGGACACACCGTCATGTGCAAATGACAGTGTGGGATTAGAACCCGTGTCCATCCAATCACACTGTAAATTTGTGTCATTTATTTGAGAGGAACCAACCATATAACTGTCCCTGGTCTCTATTGTTTCAGCACCTGTTTTCGATATTGCAGTACCTATAACGGTACCCAGCCCTAATAATTTTGCTGCTCATCTTTTCTATCAATCAGCTTTTTTATTGATTTTTTTTGTAAAGCCTTTCATAACACTACCTGAAGTGTAAGTTCTAAATGAAGTGTATTTGGTTCCATTGTCAGGACGGCAGGGCAGATGTGGTGGCGAACGACGCTGGGGACAGAGTGACTCCGGCTTTGTGGCTTATAGAAACAATGAGCAGGTGAGTCTGACCAATCGAGCGAGAGATTTACCTCCAAAACACGACGATGCTTCAGAGGAGACACCGCGGGCGAAACTGGCCTCTGAACATCTAAACTTTCACCTTTTGCAAAACGCTCATTGGTCTTAGCAGAGCCTTGATATTTCAGCAGCGAGTGCTTTTGTTTACCCTCTGCACTAAGAGCACACGGGACATTGCGGAGAACCATGACATGTTCTGAAATTACTACAACATCGCTATTAACACATCACATATGAATTCACAAAACCATGGCAACCCCAGTACATCATCCTAATTTGGTAATTTCCTTTGAGGAAGGTACCAACTCAAAAGTCAGCCGGGGATTTCCAGCCAATAACACATACATTACAAAACTTTAGGCCTGTTTTCTCAAAATTAGATTTTCATTTCACTCTAGCAACAACATGTCCTGATAAGTAACCCCCACCTTCTCCTAATGTTCCAGTCTTGGACTTTGGGAATGGTGCAGAGCCCCCTCCCCGCACAGTAGTGTTGTTTAGATGCCACAGCAGTGTGCTGAAGGGGGCGTGTCGGAAAGCTTCTTAAAGAGACAGAGGCCTATTTCAAGACGTTCAGTACAGCCATTTTGAGAGAGCAATTTTATTCAAGGCAGTTATTTTAATTTACTGCATATACAGACCAACAGAAGGTTACGTCATCATTGTAGTATGCTATAGACTGGTGCTCTGTGATTGAAAAAAGCATAATACCCCCTTTTTAAATGATAGAAAACGCACAATATTTTTTCTTCTCAAGTTTGTGTAAGTTATCTACAGCAAAGGTTTCAAACTGATGTCTTTAACATTGTTCCCCCCCCCTTATTCACCTGCAGTGTCTCATCTTAAAAGGTATCAATTTCTTTTGTCTCATGCAGATCGTGGGAATCGCTGCCAAACAGGGCCGTGTCCGAAACGCAGCCAACACCGTGGTCAAAGTCAAACAAGTGCTGGGCAGAAGGTTTGGACTCAAAGTTTGCTTGAGATCTGATTTTTTTTTTTTTTGTTCTTTTTATGAAACACGGCTATTGTTGGTTCAGGGAGTATCATGTGAAGGCTGACTGTGTAAGCTATATTCGACGGACAGTTAAAGCTCAAGAGCAGGAAGAGACATTCAGCAAATAGTCTGAGCCGGGACTTGAACCCTACGGCCGTGCTATACGTGCAGCAGCCTTAACCACTAGACCAGGGGTTCCCAAACTGTGGTATGTGTGCCCCCGGGGGCACGCAAAGACATTTTGGAGGAAAAAAAGTTTATCACAGTCTGATCGTTATTGACCCGTTAAAGGAATAGGCCACCGTTTTTACATACTGAGATATGTTCTTACCTTAGCTTAGACGAGTTCATCTGTACCTGTCTGGTCTCCACGTGTGTCTTCCGTAACGTAAACACAGCACAGACGGCGTTAGCATTTAGCCTCTCTCTTCTCCTCTATAGCTCCAAACGAGGTGAAGATAGAAGCTACCAAACTCTTCCATGTTTTCCCTATTTAAATATGGTTACGTGAAGTGTTACACTACAAAGTATAATTGCACAAAATTAAACAATGTGGATTTTCTAAGCGGATAAAAAGGGAACTATATTGTAAGGCGTAATAATACCAAGAGTAATTCGGCATCCACGCAGTGATATCTTCACTTTACTGGGCGGATGCCGAAGTATTCCTGGTATTATTATGCCTTACAATATAGTTCCCCTTTTATCCGCTAGAAAATCCACATTGTTTAATTTTGTGTAATTATACTTTATGGTGTAACACTTCACGTAACCATATTTAAACAGGGAAAACGTGGAAGAGTTTGGTAGCTTCTATCTTCACCTCGTTTGGAGCTATAGAGGAGAAGAGAGAGGCTAAATGCTAACGCCGTCTGTGCTGTGTTTACGTTACTGAAGGCACATGTGGAGACCGGACAGGTACAAATGAACTCGTCTAAGCTAAGGTAAGAACATATCTCAGAATGTAAAAACGGTGGCCTATTCCTTTAAAACCATCGCACGGGAAACGCACTTATACAGGCGAAAGAGTCGTCTTATTCAGACGTGGATGAGCTTGTTCTGAACCTAAGTGTGTCCACTCCAGAACTGACCCTCAAGAGCCGCTTTGGACCCGAGTGCGTAAAACTCCGTGGAGATCGGGAGCGCGGCTGAGGCAGCGTCAGCCCTCGGTACAACAGCGTTTGATCAATAGCAATTTCTGTAATATCTATCATGAAGAAAGAGGAGCCTGTGCTCGTGCCGTCAGACTGATGGTGACTTCGATTTACAACAGGAGTTTTCCTCTCATTCTGATCCAAGGAGCGTTGGGAGAAGGAGAAGAGTCTGTGGCCGCGTCATTGCCTCCTCTGCCGCTAAACCTGTGGCTTTGTATCTGACACACACTTAAATTTACGAGCTGATGTGCGGTGGTACGTGCAAAGATGGTAATGTCCTGCGTATACATTATCTCCGCTTTAACTAAAGCTTGAATCAGCACATTTGAGTCTGTACCAGTGGTTTGACAGTCTGATGTTTAGAATCAGCTGGTCCACTGAGACAAAGCAAAACACTCAGCTTTACCCATTCACAGTAACAGCCTGTTTTGAAAATAATAAATCATTTTTTGTATTTACACATTCTTAATAGCCTTAATCGTCGCCCAAAGCTTCAGGGGGTACATGGCTCCATAAAGTTTGGGAACCACTGAACTAGACAATTGGCTGCGCATTTTTAATGTATTCTTTAATAACAAAATCCACTGTCTGTCAGCCCATTCTGTAATCTACCGCAGACCTAAACGTAGGCAAGAGTTGGTTGCTGCATTTGTCCTCAAATCCAAGGGTCGGTGGTTCTAATCCTGACTATGCTATTGTTATCAAATAAACAAACAACAAATAAATAAATTCACCCCCCGCCTGACTGTGAGAATGCGGTGTGTGAGTTGGACTATGTATATTTCAAGAAGTGCTGGGCAATTAATCGAATTTTAATTTGTAATCTGTCGATATCCATAATTGTGTGGTGCGTTTTAAAGCAGTACTAAGTAACTCTTGCCCCTAGAGGCCATAAGCTAAGTGTCTTAGCAAGTTACGATTTTTTAACTTATTAAATGTCTTGGAGAGTAAATACTACGCTGACAGAAAAGGTGAAGGGAGAGAGAGGTGTTGTACATCCAGTTATACAATGGGAATATTTTTTTTTCACTCAAACTTGGCTGTAAATACTGTTGAAAGTGGCGCTAGCCCGCAGTTAGCTTTGCCCGTTAGCCTGTTAGCTTCTTCTCCGTGATTCTATTAGTGTGTATTGCTTGCTCAACTTGGTCAAGTTGCAAGCATGGTTTTCTGGCCAGAGACACCAGGGGGAGATGAAAGACCCTCCAATCATCCTATTAACACTTGTATTACCCCCAGAGGGACTACGGAAAGGATTTATTAAGGTAAACACGTTACTTAGTACTGCTTTAATCAACAGGATAATTAGCCAGTCCAGTTGCATTCTGGAAAAAAATTCTGGTCATCGTGCAATGCTGCCTGTCAGGTCAAGCCCAGGGAATACTCGGAGAAACAAACAGGAAAGCATGTGGCACAGGAAGAGGATCTGGTGAATTTCAGTGTCAAATCAGCTACAAACTCGCACTAATTCATCTAATGGGCAAAATAGAAAGAGGATCAGGACGTTTGCACGCGGACGAAAAGTTTACCTTCGGAGAGGAAAACTATCGCTGTGGACCATGTGTATTTTTGAGGCCGCAGTCGAAAGAGAAGTGGATTAGCTGGACTTCTGACTCTGAATTGTAAATTTGAGCTGTCTTTAAAGGGGGGTATTATGTAAAATTGACTTTTTCAAGCTTTATATCATGTTATTATGTCATTCCCTCATTAAACACATGCCTGGAGTGTTGCCTTGGCTCATTCACATATTTTTGAGTAATCAGTAAAAACTTAGACGGCAGCCATTTTAGGTGTAGCTATGCCTCAGTCCTCCTAGGAACGCCCCCACCTCCTGGAGACGCCTCTGGACCTTTCGTCACCAGCCAAGCCACCAACCACTGCTCCTCAGCTCAGCAGAGCCCCCTCCCCGCACAGTAGTGTTGTTTAGATGCCACAGCAGTGTGCTGAAGGGGGCGTGTCGGAAAGCTTCTTAAAGAGACAGAGGCCTATTTCAAGACGTTCAGTACAGCCATTTTGAGAGAGCAATTTTATTCAAGGCAGTTATTTTAATTTACTGCATATACAGACCAACAGAAGGTTACGTCATCATTGTAGTATGCTATAGACTGGTGCTATGTGATTGAAAAAAGCATAATACCCCCTCTTTAATACTTATAAATGCGCTGTTTACTAGTATTTCATTATGTACATATTAAGCTCCGCACACAAACCATGCGCTCACTGTCTGCTTCTAATTCTTCAACATTCCACTTTTTTGAAGCTCTGTTGTAGATGTGTGTGTTTACGTGGTGAGGGGTGAACTGGGGTGTTGTGTTCTGTGAGGTTTAGAGGTGTGTAGAGCTTGTCTTCGTCCTGCCCTACTTTCAATGTTTTTTTGACTAAATTATAAATATACACAACATTTCTTTCATTTTTGTATCATTTATTTGTGCTGGAGCAACTAAGGCCGTTTTCACACATGTTGGAGCGCTTTGTAGGTCGCCTCGAGACCGCCTTAGCTCCAACTGCATTTACTCCAAAGTTAGAAAGAAATTAACTTAATCAGCGCAAAAGTTTCACTGCAGCAGGAAGGGAAAGAAAATTTACTCTGGTGTCCAAAAGTTACATGAGTGTAACCGTGCAGACTATGATATGGCCCAGCCCTAGTTTCTGTTCATTTAAATGTTTTAACTCTAGTATAACTCTGTATTGGATCCAAACTGGAAACACCATCTCCCCTGTATGGATGCACAGAGTATTAATGATTTCACTATTATTCTCATTTCAGTTTTGACGACCCTGAAACACAGACTCACAAAGCGGAGACCAAATGTGAGGTGAGTTTTGTTAAAAGCCCAACAGGCTGACAAACTAAAAGAACCAAAGAAGCAGTTTAAGTAGGATGATAAACTATAGCTACCAGCTTTTAGCAGCGTATGACGTGTTGTAAGGATTGGGTGTTCTCTTCATTACATCATCAGGTGAAACCGAGTGTTTTGAGATTCTGTATGTCCTATTTTGCATCTGTCCAGGTGGTAAACAAAGGAGACAAGCCATTTTATAAAGTCCAGCTGGAGGAGCGCACGGAGCACGTCGCGCCACAAGACGTTGCCAAACTTATCTTCCACAAAATGAAAGGTTTCTTTTTTATTAACTATTTATTTTCACTTATTTTTCTTAACATTAACAGAAAGAGAGAAAAAGAAACGTCGATACCGTTTTGAGTTGAATTTGTTTAAATTATAGGCAAATGTTTTGATTAGGACTGGGCACCCTTTTTTTTCCCCGATACCACTTTAACAATACCTGCTTTTCGGTACCGGTGCCTTAACGGTACTTCTTTTCAATACCCATGTTATTTTAAAATTAAAATAACATGGGTATAAAATAGTGTCGTTCAGGATGTCGTAAAACAGCACAACAGAAAACAACACTGGCCTCAGCAGCGTCAACTGCATCTTCATGTTTTGAGCAGAATTTCCACTTCAGCAGCGGTAAAAAGAGACATCAGAGGAGTGAAGAATCCTCATTCTCTTTCTACGCTCTTGCATTTAACTGTTTAAAGTGGCTACATTTCATCATGAGGACTCTGGTGCTTTATACTCGCATATTCTTTGGCAATAAAGTAACAACAAGACTTAGGGGTGTCCATGGTTAACCGGTTAACCGTTAAAAATTAATAACAGAGTAAAAGCATTTTGCTCAGTTAACTGGCGTGTATTGCAATTTGCAGTGCCATTGAAATACTTGTAATACATTTTTGCACCACCAAAGACCGCCAGAGTGCTCTCAAACATTTGTTCACGAGAAGCCGTCATCGGGCATGGCTATTTATGTATTATTTATAAATAAATAAATAAATAAGCCGTCATCGCGCATTGCTAACCGAGAATGACGGATCAAAATGCAAGTATTGCATTGCAGTGCTTAGATATACTTGAACTTCGTTGTTGTCCCATCTCAACAGCCGACACCCGGGCATCACTTAGGAGGTAGCTAGGTAAGCTAAAGGCACAAAACTCGTTATTGTTAAAACCGGTTATCGTCCCATTCCTAGTGTGGTCTCATAGAGGTTATATTGACCTCATATAATGGGTATTTTGCAATATCGGCTATTGGCCAATAATCCCGTTTTTGCATTGGAAAGAGCTCCGTCAGAGCTTTAAAATGAGCCCTCCTGCAACTTCTGAGGCCTTAAATCAGGGGTAGCTGACTTTTTGCTGTTCTAAATTAAATGTATATTTTCCATCACAGAGTTTGTTGTAAACGCAGCAAAAAACAGATCTTGTTGAAATGTCTTCTCTCAAATTTTTATTGAGCGATGGATGATAGAAGTAGAATCTAAATTAGTGCAATTTATTTTGGGGGTGGTCCCCTGCTTTACTTTACCACTGCTCAAAGCTGTATACAGGCATCAAAATGGCATGTAATTTATTTGCTTGAACAATTTGGATGTGCTGGAGGGATTGTGAGAGCTAGAAATGAGTTTGGGCCAAAACTATACATTACATTTTTTGAACAGGAAAAATCAGGTACGAGCGAAATCACGATGAAAATCAGTCACAAATTTGTAAACCTCTGATCATTTTACAGATTTTATGCTGCTGATTTTTGCTTATAATTTCAGAACCATAAGAAATTACCGTTTTTTGTTTTGGAATCTGCTCATTCGAACGAGCTCTGAAGTACCTACTAAAGATGAATGTCTGGAATAAAATCTGCCCTGTGCCCCTAAAAAAGTGCCCCTTGCTGACACAGGAATCACTGACACTTTTTACAGTTTAGAAGCGTCACACACAGGATTATAGACAAGAGAATAATATCGGTGGAGCATATCGACATCGGCCTTAGAAAAACCCATACTGGTCGACCTCTAGTCTCGTGTCATGTCTCTCATTATCAGAATGTCTAAATCTGCTTATTCGAGTGAGAGACTATTAGTTATGTCTGTAGTTATTTAGTCTTTCTTTGTTGTCCGCAGAGACGGCTCAGTCGGCGCTGGGCTCTGACGTCAAAGAAGCCGTGATCACAGTCCCCTTCGAGTTCGCACATGACCAGAAGAGAGCGCTCAGGTGAGTCTGTCAGCACCAAACTGCACCAATGAGCCAAGAGGGAGAGTTCTGTGGGGCATCAACAGATTCTTCTTCTTCGCCCTTCACATCTTAGTTTCAATGTCAAGTTATGTCAAGCGAGGTAAAAAAAATAAAAACATAAAAAAATCACACATTAAAGGCACTATACCTGATTTTTATTATTCCAGTAGTGGAACGAAATTTGTTTTGTCCTTTTTATTGTATTGTATATAGACTAGGGCCGGGACTTTTTCCGATTAATTGCGATTAATTAATTACATGAGGTTTAGTGCGATTTAAAAATATTAATCGAAATTAATCACACTTTGCTTTCCACACTTCAGTTTCCTTTTTTCCTGCAGACGCACAATTAATGGCAATATTGCACTGGCCTGTTGGACTTGGTTGAACAAAAATAAACAATATTTTGTTGCTTAAGTCATTATTCAATGGTATACTAAAAACTTCTCACTGTTCTCAGGTCAAATATTTATATGCGATTAATTTCGATTAATTAATCACAAAGCCTCTAATTAATTAGATTTTTTTTTTTAATCGAGTCCCGGCCCTAATATAGACATTTGTGCAAGGCATCTAATTGTATCAATTTCATGAACCGTCAGGCTAGTTTTCTAGCATTTCTGTGAAAGTGACCCCGAATAAATATTAGGTGTACTTGCTATGCCATTTGTTATGTCATAAATGTTTTGCTAATTATATTGTATTTTGTTTATGGATTTTGATTGGTATTAGTGACTTGATTTTATTTTTCATTTTCTATGTTATTATTTTCTTTTGCTTTGTGCTTCCTTTTTGTCTATAGTTTGTGTTCAAAACACTAAGAATGTGTGGATGATTGTGGTTGTGATTGTGGTATGAATGCAAGGGGGAGTGGCTGGGGTTGGGTGGGGGGTTTGAAGTTTGTCTCGTTATTTTATCTTGTAAATAAATATTTAAAAAAAAAAAAGTGACCCCGAAACGTGACCTTGCAAGTTAATAAACATGCCTATGAACTTGAAGAATGTTGGAAATGTGTTAGGAAAGCCAGTGTCTACCATAACTAACAATTTAATGTATATAATCCATCTTTCATTGATTGTAAATTGTAATTAAAAAAAAATCATTTATGGCCTTTAGGGATGGAAATCGAGAATCGGTTATATAAGTAGACCCGGTTCTGTTTGAGCAGTACGTCGTCGTCTTTATCGATCCCTCTCATCGATGCTCCCGCTCTGAATTTTCCCCCTTTTCGGACACCATAGTGCGCCGCGTAGCTCGACGCACGTGCATAATGACCTAGTTCTCAGTCTGTTGACGCTGCTTTGAAGTAAGCAGGGAAACGTGGAGAGGCCCAATCTCAATTCTACCCCTTAGCCCTCCGCTTAGCCTTCCCCTCCGTTTTGCACGTTCACGGGAGACGAAGGGATGTCGTCAATTAAAACAGTCCATTGCTTCAAACGTGTCAATTTTACGTTTTTTCTTGGGAAAACTAACAATGTGTCTTTTTTGATAGTTTATCGAAAGCACATTCATTCCTTGCTTTTCCCCAACACACAGACAAGTCAGGCATCGATAAGAGAATCGAATCAATTTGTAAAATTATTGATGACATTGATATCAATAACATCTTATCAATTCCCATCCCTAATGGCCTTTAAGATGTTCATTATTTTATTACCTTAGGGCCCATTTTCTCAAAAGGAGGTTTTCATTCCAACATCTCCACTTTAGTCGCTCCTACAGACTCCAAGATTTTGAAGCTTTTTTTCCCACATGTATTTGAAATGCTTATTTGATTGACTTTTTTGACTTTTGAATCCCAAAAAACAACGGCAAAATTTTATATAAAAAACAACTGAGATTCAAAAAATCCCCTCTGAATTTTTTTTTTATCCCTTATTCAGATTTGTTGCCCAATATATAGTTACTGTTGGTAATTTCTACTTTTAAAATACCTTGTTTTAAAATTTGAAAATATAAGTAATTTTTTCGCCATATTGACAATTGCAGCAAAACCTTCAAATCTGGAGATGTCTTCATTCTGTAGCCGCCCAATAAATGGTTAAATCCTGAACAGAACATGTAAGGTGTTCACATCAAAGGTTTTTAATCCAATGACTCAGACCCAGTTAACTGTTGTTGCAGAGAGGCAGCAGAGGCGGCTGGGTTCCACGTCCTGAGGCTGATCCACGAACCTGCAGCCGCTCTTCTCGCCTACAACATCGGACAGGAATCTCATCACGGGAAGAGGTGAGAGTCTTGAACTTGTTTTAGCCCAGACATCTTTCTATTGGAGAAATATTTAACAGCTGCTCCTGCTGTAATGGGCCTAAGGCATTGGCGCCAATCCAGTGGGTGCTGTGAGACTCGGACACCCACCCAAATCTCTGGGCACCCAGGCTGATTTGTACGTTGCACGATGCGACTATGCTTGTACCAGTCACTGAAGTCATCAGGGCCAGTACTTCCTGGTCCAGTTAAAATGATCATATTATATAAAGATGGTGGACAGCGAATTCCTGTTAAGATGAGACTTTATTTGCATTTACTTATTTATTGTACAAGTGCCTTCAGCTTCAAGACAAACTCCTTTCTAAACAACTATTTACATCCTACATCAGGTTATTAACACACACTAAGTGATCATCTATCAGGAATTCTCTGTCCACCACGTAATCTTTCGAAAATGTTCATATATTGATTTATTGAGCTTTGTTCAAACGCAGATTGGAGCGCTTTTGACATTCAGTTTAAGCTGTAGAAACACCCTCAAAACAGCCCACGCCGCTCCTAAGGAAAGTAAACGCCCCTCTCGCTCTCTCCACAGTCATGTGCTGGTGTATAAACTGGGGGGCACGTCGCTCAGTGTCACCGCCCTGCAGGTGAGCGGAGGCATGTACAGGGTGCTGCACACACTGACGGACCACAGCATCGGAGGAGAGCGCTTCACCGAGGCTTTAGCCCAGCACCTGGCGTCCGAGTTCAAACGGTACAAAGCACACACTTAAAGGACTTTTAAAGTAGACGTACGCTGCAAAATCTGTTTGTTTTTTACCTTAAGCCATATTATAACGCTATCCCCTCGTCAAAGACAGACCTGAAGTAGTATTTAACTTCATTCACGCAGTTTAGAGTAATCCTCAAGCTGTTAAAGGGGGGGTTTTATGCTTTTTTCAATCACATAGCACCAGTCTATAGCATACTATATCTCTCAAAATGGCTGTACTGAACGTCTTGAAATAGGCCTCTGTCTCTTTAAGAAGCTTTCCGACACGCCCCCTTCAGCACACTGCTGTGGCATCTAAACAACACTACTGTGCGGGGAGGGGGCTCTGCTGAGCTGAGGAGCAGTGGTTGGTGGCTTGGCTGGTGACAAAAGGTCCAGAGGCGTCTCCAGGAGGTGGGGGCGTTCCTAGGAGGACTGAGGCATAGCTACACCTAAAATGGCTGCCGTCTAAGTTTTTACTGATCACTCAAAAATATGTGAATGAGCCAAGGCAACACTCCAGGCATGTGTTTAATGAGGGAATGACATAATAACATGATATAAAGCTTGAAAAAGTCGATTTTACATAATACCCCCCCCTTTAAACCTTCTACGGTGTCAGCACTTCCTTGTGTATTTTCTGGAAACAATTGCGTCCTTGTTATAACCCAAACTTTCCTCCACATTAAGCCCATAATCCAACATTTTATCGGTTCGAGCTGCTCTGCTCAAGTGTGTTTATAAGGTGAGCTGAAGCTGTGAACTACAGCGTAAATCGAAACTGAAGGGTAGTTTTTAAAAGGTTATTCCTACAGCTGCCTGTAGGAGAGCTACAATCACATCTTTCACCTGTATCATTTCTATTATAAAATGTAAATTATTGATGCTGAGTCACCAAAATAATGTTTTTAAATCTTTTATAAAGCTCCATATGCACGATATGTCCACTTTAAGAAAGACTCTGCAGCTGAAGCGGAAAAGTGTTTAGTTTAGTGTTTCTCCTCATTATGGCGCCTCCAGGATTGTCGCGGCTATTTTTTGTGATTGTTGCTAAAATGCATGATTTTTTTTTTTTTTCCTGCTTAAAACTTTTTTTTTTTTTTTTTTTACATCAAAATCAAACTCTTCTTTGCATTTTACATTGGTTTAAACCAAATAGACTCTGGGGAATAAGAAAAGACTTATAATATCCAATATTAACAGATACCAACAGAAATTCTAAAAAGTGGTTGCCGTGAGTGAAATGATGATGCAACTATTAAAATGACTTACAACTATATAAATAGCAGAGGTGGGAGTAAGTCACTAAATGCAAGTCCAAGTCAATTGGTCATAGGGCTGGGTGATATATCGATATTTAAAGAGCAACTAAACACCAAATCAAGTGTTTTACTGATAAACTGTCTCAATGGGTGTCTCATAGTGTTGTCCACTGGTCCCTGACATTATTCTGACATTATGGCGCAAACATGTGTCAAATCCTAACTTTGGCCTGAAAACGAATGGGTTTCGCCCCCTTCAGGGTAAACTCTGCTACTAAATTAGAATTTCCTGGCTGGAGACGTGTCCACGGCCTCCACAGAACGCCATAAGCCTCACCAGCTCCACACATCGTCACCAGGTGCTGCCCATTGTCCTGCCCCTGTACCTGTGATTTATAACCAAGTCCCTCCCACGTAATCTGTCTGCTGTGACTGTGCCAATGCAAAGGCCCACACACTCACCCCCCACATGTCACCCCCAAACTTCAGAGACCGCCTCTTTCACAGAACTTTTGACTTTTGTTTGTGGGTGGGGAAGTGGGATGTGTCATCACTCAAATACATGTTTATGGCTCAAAAACATAATTAATGGGTAGCCAATAGTTCACCAATTGTTTATTATTATTAAAGGGGGGGTATTATGTGAAATCGACTTTTTCAAGCTTTATATCATGTTATTATGTCATTCCCTCATTAAACACATGCCTGGAGTGTTGCCTTGGCTCATTCACATATTTTTGAGTAATCAGTAAAAACTTAGACGGCAGCCATTTTAGGTGTAGCTATGCCTCAGTCCTCCTAGGAACGCCCCCACCTCCTGGAGACGCCTCTGGACCTTTCGTTACCAGCCAAGCCACCAACCACTGCTCCTCAGCTCAGCAGAGCCCCCTCCCCGCACAGTAGTGTTGTTTAGATGCCACAGCAGTGTGCTGAAGGGGGCGTGTCGGAAAGCTTCTTAAAGAGACAGAGGCCTATTTCAAGACGTTCAGTACAGCCATTTTGAGAGAGCAATTTTATTCAAGGCAGTTATTTTAATTTACTGCATATACAGACCAACAGAAGGTTACGTCATCATTGTAGTATGCTATAGACTGGTGCTATGTGATTGAAAAAAGCATAATACCCCCTGTTTAAAAGCTCAAGAATTCATTGTTTATCAAGCTAAGAATTATATATTAACAAGACGGACAAGGCAATTCACCAAAAATGCCAATAATGGAAATAAAAACCCTGTGCGGAAACAGCCGCTTTGATCACTTTAATAACGTGACTGAACCCTTCCGTGCCACCGTCACAGCTCGTTCCGGCAGGACGTGAGTGAAAATGCCCGGGCCATGCTGAAGCTCCTGAACAGTGCGGACATGGCCAAGCACTCGCTCTCATCGCTGGGCTCTGCAAACTGCTTCGTAGACTCTCTGCACGACGGGATGGACTTCGAATGCAACGTCTCCAGGTAACGCCGCCCTGTGTTCGTGATGAGGACGGATCTGTGCAGAGAAGAGGCGGTCGGAGGAAACTATTCTAACTCGTTTCTTGGTTGTTGTTTTTTTCCTCAGGGCGAGATTCGAACTCCTCTGTTCATCTCTGTTCAACAAAAGCATTCAGCCAATCAGAACGCTGCTGGAGGAGGCGGGACTTAGCTCGTCTGACGTCAACCAGGTTAAAACAATGCAACATCTCCACTTTAGTAGCTCTTACCGACTCTAAACATCCAGTCTTGGACATGGCAAGGTTTTTTTTTTAACCCAATGGCCGTAACTGTCCTTAATATGAACCAAACAGAAAAATACACATTAAATTCACACATTATCTTTTCATTTTACAGCAATAGAGGGTTGGGAAATATGAAAAGAACTCAAATAGGAGTTGTTTTTAAATAGTCAATGTATCATGTGTAAAGCAGATCTGTGCGTATCTTTTGTATCGGATCTGTTCATCCCCGCTACCCCCGCACGAGAGCGCACGGTGTCGGCCCGTCCCTGCGCTCTGCCACTGCCCTGTCTCCCTCTGCATCCTTGTGCAGTGAGACAGGTGCGCGCGGGAAAGACACGCTGTGTTAGACATTCAAAACGTGCTTAATCTACTCAGAAACCCCCTGAGCTGCTACCGCCAGATCTAACCAACAGCCTTGATTTACTAGAGAATAATAATGATTTTTTTTTTTAAGTAAAGTAAAAGAAGTATTTCTTACTTCCATATATTAAGTGTATGCGCAAATTGGAAATAAAATGTAGAGTAATAAAAGATAAATATAGGCCAAGGATTAATGCCTATTTATACAGTAGCCTCTAACTAACTTTTTTTTCCTTTTAAAGTACCGGATCGATAAGAGTAGTAGAATCGATAAATCCTTAAAGAGCAACTAAACACCAAATCAAGTTTTTTTTACTAATAAACTGTCTCAATGGGTGTCTCATAGTGTTGTCCACTGGTCCCTGACATTATTCTGACATTATAGCGCAAACATGTGTAAAATCCTAACTTTGGCCTGAAAACGAATGGGTTGCGCCCCCTTCAGGGTAAACTCTGCTACTAAATTAGAATTTCCTGATTGACTGGAGACGTGTCCACGGCCTCCACAGAACGTCATAAGCCGCACCAGCTCCACACATCGTCATCAGGTGCTGCCCATTGTCCTGCCCCTGTACCTGTGGTTTATAACCAAGTCCCTCCCATGTAATCAGTCTGCTGTGATTGTGCCAATGCAAAGGCCCACACACTCACCCCCGCATGTCACCCCCAAACTTCAGAGACCGCCTCTTTCACAGCACTTTTTGACTTTTGTTTGTGGGTAGGGAAAGGCTTGGCACGCCCGTTTAGTTACTCTTTAACGATACCCATCCCTAGCAGTTAGCGCTCGTGCTTCACAGCTAGAAGGTTCGATTCCCACCTGGACGGGGCCTTTCTGTGTGGAGTTTGCATGTTCTCCCCGTGTCCGTTTCCTCCGGGTACTCCAGTTTCCCCTACCACTAAAAACATGTACAATAGGCCAGGATGAATGATGTGTGAGCGTGAATGCATGATGGTGGTCAGAGGGACCGTTGGCGCAGATATGTGCAGTCGCCCAGGGGAAACCGAAGCTACAGACGCAGCTCATCATCACCGAGTGTGGAGTGAATGTAAAATATTCTCATGTAAAGCTCTTTGTGACCATGTCTGTGAAAGGTGCTATAAATAAAGTTCTTCTTCGTCGTCTTCTCCTTCTCGGCCCTAATCCTGGGTTAAGTGACAGGCAGATAATAACACTGAAGGATGGCAGCAATGCTTTTATCCATCCTCATTGCGAGTGCTGACTATCTTAAGGACTGGTTTGCTTAGCATAAATGCTGTTTCTTTAACGCACATCTCTGGGATTTTGCTCCGCTCATAAAACAGCAGTAGCTCTCTCTTCACTCTGCAACTTTTACTTTTACCCGAGTTTCCTAGGTAGGCTTTGTACTAATGTCCATAGGAAATTAATAGGTTAGTGTGAGTATCGTGGCCACGTCGTGTGTCGAGCCAATTGCGCAGTGACGGTGCTTCCTCCCCTGCAGGTGGCGCTCTGTGGAGGCTCCGCCCGTATCCCTCGCCTCCAGCAGATGATCCAGGACCTGTTCCCGAGGTGGCGCTCCTCAAACTCGTCTCCCCGGATAGTGATCGCGGTGGGAGCAGCGCTGAGCCGGGCTCCTGGGAACCGGGACCCGCTTGAGCTGGACCTGCACACCGAGGATGTGGACGTGTCCGCCCCGACATCCTGCTCAAGTCAGGAACCGAATTAGGGCTGCAACTAACAATATTTACCCATCTCCAGGTAGAGATGGGTATCGAACCCGTATCATAACGCCCCGGCCCACAGTGCCGGTCCCAATCCGGAGGCAATAAATCTCCAGCCTTAAGTCTTCTTAACGGGCCTGTGCATTACTGCGCTGATCATGCCACTCAAAATCACGAAAAAATCTCTCATGATGTGTTCACTGCCATACGCACTCCCGAACGAGAGCGCACTGGTGTCGGCCATCCCCCGCACTCTGCCACGGCCCGCTGTCCTCTGCAGCCGTGTGGCATTGAGACAGTGCGCGCGGGAAAGAACACGCTGTGTTAGACATTCAAAACGTGCTTAATCTACTCAGAACCCCTGAGCTGCTGCCGCTAACCCGCGGTAAAAAGCCAAATGTAACCACTTCGTATTGAACAGACAGACGAGCCACGCGCACTTTTCTTCTTTCACAAATACTCCAACTAAACAGTTTCGGGTGGAGTCCGTTTTTCCACAGACGGCTCCCACGTGCACATGCGTGCGCGCTCCACGTGCACGTCAGCGCGAGGCGGTGTCGACCCACTGGACACAAGCTGAGAGGCAGATGACAGGAAGTGACTCGAGTCTAGTTCAGTATTTTACTGCACTAAGTTTTCATTTGGACTCAGTCCTCAGATCAAATCTAACCAACATAATGATTAAAAAATTGTAACGTTAGTGAAGTATTTTAACTC
Organism: Neogobius melanostomus; assembly: GCA_007210695.1. Taxonomy (NCBI): domain Eukaryota; kingdom Metazoa; phylum Chordata; class Actinopteri; order Gobiiformes; family Gobiidae; genus Neogobius; species Neogobius melanostomus. The sequence continues at coordinate 355,158 of VHKM01000421.1, forward strand.
CCATATATTAAGTGTAAGCGCAAATTGGAAATACAGGGCTCGAAATTGCGACCATTTTGGTCACATATGCCCCCAAAATGATGCCTTTGTGATCTAAAAATAGAATCACTCGCATGTTTGCGACTGCAAACAAATGCTCGGGTCCACCTTAGAAGAAAACCTTCTTGTGATACCTCAAAAAAGCTCATTGTTTTCACAAACACTGCCTGTTTGCAACAGCAAACTTTCTGTTCTAAAATAGTTCAAGAGCATATTGTAAACTACGATCTGTCCTCTGTTGTGGATCAGCGCAGCTGTCAGTCCTCCTGGTCACTCGGGCTGGGCCCACCTGTACCAGCCCAGCCTGTGTTCTCTGCGTGTCCCTGTGCTCCGCTCTCATTCATCAGCCCACTTTCATTGAATGAGCCACTGTATTTACACAACTGTAGTCTCTTTATGAGAAAACGAGGAATATATATGTCATTCATAAACTCATTAGGACTGGGGACGATCTCTAAAATGTCGCTCGAATCGATGTCGTGCGGAGAAGCAGGTGCAAACTTCAATCCAACCCACCCGTCACCTCGTGCAGCGCTGAAAGCAGATCATCGCCGCTCTCACAAAATACAAAACGTAAAGTCACAAACGCAATGTTTAACACGTCTTCTAAGGTTCTGGCAAAGGAGTTTGCGACCTAGGAGAGTGTAGGTGCAGAGTGAGGAGACGAAGTGCGGTGAAGCAGGGGCAGAGCAAGTCAGGGGTTGGGGGCGGTTGGGAGGCACAAAATGTGGTGTCTCATTTATAATGTTAAAATTTAGCCTAATGAGTTTGTAGATTACTGAATCATTGCAAACAGCTAAAATAATACTTCTAAAATACAACAAGAGGCTGGAAGTGGCACGTGATATGTTTAAATTCCCTTCATCCCTGTTAAAAGGTTCCCTGTTATTTTGGTTGCGCTCTTAAATTTTTGACTGGGCTCCTAAATTTCAGAATTAGGAGCCCAAGCACTACCAAGAAAAAAAGTTAATTTCGAGCCCCAATATAAAATGTTGTGTAATAAAAAATAAATATAGGCCAAGGATTAATGCCTACTTATACAGTAGCTTCTATCCAACTTTTTTTTTCCTTTTAAAGCAGTACTAAGTAACGTGTTTACCTTAATAAATCCTTTCCGTAGTCCCTCTGGGGGTAATACAAGTGTTAATGGGATGATTGGGGGGTCTTTCATCTCCCCCTGGTGTCTCTGGCCAGAAACCATGCTTGCAACTTGACTGCCACCGGGGCGGAGCAACCAATACACACTAATAGAATCACGGAGAAGAAGCTAACAGGCTAACGGGCAAAGCTAACTGCGGGCTAGCGCCACTTTAAACAGTATTTACAGCCAAGTTTGAATGAAAAAATTATTTCCATTGTATAACTGGATATACAACACCCCTCTCTCCCTTCACCTTTTCTGTCAGCGTAGTATTTACTCTCCAAGACATTTAATAAGTTAAAAAATCGTAACTTGCTAAGACACCTGCAGTTGCGCGTATGGCCTCTAGGGGCAAGAGTTACTTAGTACTGCTTTAAAGTACCGATAAGAGTACCGTTAAAGTACCGGATCGATAAGGAGTATCGATAAATCCTTAATGATACCCATCCCTAGCCCAGGATCTATTTAAATTAAAAACACAATAAATACCAATACAAACATAACTAAACAAAGTGCCTCAGGGTTTCCCTATAATACATTAGTTCAGGGGCTCCTAGGGCCCGCGGGCCGAGTACAGCCCCTTTGACCAGCCCCTCGGCCCCCCACCACTTGAACCGGCCTGATGAGGCAATTCCCAAAAGTGGTCATGGCTTATTTTAAAAAAAATGCTATTTGGCCAATAACATGTCTGTTAGTGATGCGTGGGTTGCGGGTTCCACCGTGGGCTGCCCGAGGATCAGGTCATGAAATTCTCCTTTGATCGAGGGCCGGGTTGGAGCGGGTCAAAAAATGCCGGCCGCTCTTTGCCGCCGTACGTGCATTCATTGAATTCAGTCACAACTTATTTCATCATCTTTAGAGCAGGTTTTTGACGAGTTTTGCAGCTTGTGATCCAGAGAACGCTTTTGTGGAGCTCGATGTCTCCTATTCCCCCGGACCAAACCAGGACCAAACCTGGACTAAACCAGGACCAAACCAGGACTAAACCAGGATTAAACAGGGCTCAGTGAAATTAAATTCAGGACCCCTGTTCTAAACTTAAGTTCTCTCAATATTTCGTAATGTTCGGTGCAGCCCTATGAGGCAACTCCTGTTGTGATACTGGGCTGTACAAAACCATTGATTGATTGATTGATTACTGTACTGTGGCACATCCTCTACTTACATGACATTAAGTTCCCATTCTCACAGAATATAACACTGATCACCAAAACACAGCTGGACATTAGTTCCAATGGATTACGATAGCAACGTGCCAGTTTTATCATAGATCTGTGGTCTGGACTCTTTAGACCTGGCTCAGTTTTGGTTTTGTTGTTGCAGGAGGTGGATGAAGCCGGCGGTCCGGTGTTTAGCGTCCTGCTGCCTAGTGGAACCCCACTGCCTGCACGGAGGCACCATGTCCTGAAGGGCCCAGGGCGTCTGAGCGGCCTCTGCCTAGAGCTATACCAGCGGCTGGGCTCCGAGCAGCCGGAGAAACTCGCCAAGGTACCGCACACCACACGCCGCCGTTGGCAGTCTGCCGTTTAAGCTTTATTGATCTCACAATGGAGAAATTCACTTGTTACATTCAGCTCTTAGAGACACTCAGGCGTGTGCAGGATAGACAGATTATTGTCTGATTAGATTATTATTACAGATTATTATTATTATTATTATGTAACGTCAAGCAAACTTTGTCAGTTCTGATGCAGTCAGAATGCACGTACACATTCAGACACTGGTCAGGTCTGTACTCCAGGTGTGGAAACGTTCCGATTATCACCCAGTGTCGATTGGTTTCAGATCGTGCTGAGAGACCTACCTCCTCGAGAAGAGCACCACGACATCGACACCGTGGTCACGATGAAGAGGTACTCACTTGACCAACAGAGATGGGAACTCGCGAGTCGGACTCAATTCGGATTCAAGTCGCTATTTTAGAGCCTTGCGACTTGACTCGTGCTCTGAGACTCGTGAACATTACGAGACACTCCCTCCTACACTTATTACACTGTGTGCGCTGCCCTGGCGTGGTTTGTTGACATCATTACTACTACTAGCGCTCATGGCGAAATACAACATTTCTCCTAATTAAAAGCCTTCATTGCAGAGTGTAAACGCCACAGCGCGAGTGAGGAGGACAGCGGAGTTTGAGCTGCTGCTAAAGCTACCACTCAGTGGAGTGATTAGTGATCCAATCGTTACCGAGACGAGACTAGCCCATTTATTTAGGCAATCTTTTGTCGGACAAAGGCCAAACGCTTGCAGTGAATACAACAGTGCCCTGTCGTGTAGCTACAGGCTGAAGATGCTAGGAGCCTCAGGTCAACTGTCTGCGTCTTCAAGATAAGACTGGCATTTAGCCATTGCTTCTCCTCTTTGAGCGTATTATTGTATCCCCATAGTGGATGGTGTAACAGGTTCAGTTTTGACACTTCACGTCGGTTAGAGCTGCTGTGTTTGTTTGATGGTTCTGTTGTGCCGTCCCTATATTTTTGATATTTCAAAATATATTAACGATTTGTGACTTTTTCCAGAAGTTTTTTCCTTTCCATTTTGGGGAGGGAACATGGCTGCTTAATAATTCTGCACTTTATTCAGAGCGTGGTTCTGCTTTAACCACACTTTCTCTTTCTTACAAACATCGCCATCACCTGGGACGCTTCTATCCAACAGCATTTAAGTTTTACACCATTTGAAGTGGAGAAAATGTGCAGAAAAAAATAACAATATGGTCAAAAAACAAATGTGCATAATAATTCTTCACGCAGTGACATGTCCGTGTGCAGAGTGTTACATTTCTGGGCCAGTTTTATTTTTTATTTCCACTCTTGCAATATCTCCACCTAGTAGCGCCTACATACTCCGAACTTGACAGGCTTGGACTCAACAAGATTTTGAAGGATTTTCTGAGGCATTTTTCCATATCTAATTCCCTAATCTAACTAAACAAAATTCAGAATCACCTCTGAGCCAATCTTTGAAATTAATATACGTCACAAAATAAACCCCAGTTTGAATCTGGGATCAATCCATAATATTTGGTTAATAAAGTCAATGTTGGCCATTTCATGTATAAAATGCCTTGTTTTAAATGAAAATTTGAAATGGAAGAAACCTTGCTCTGCAACCTTTTTCATATTAATGTCAGTAATCTACAGCAAAAGTTTCAAATTGATATCTCTACATTTAGTTGTTTCTTTCCTATTCACCTGCAGTGTCTCGTCTTAATTAATATTACCTGCAAAGCACAAACTATCCACCAGGGGTTGCTGCTCTCCCACAGACTTCCATCTGAGCTGGCTTGTTTTTAAAGGGACGGTATCATGCAAATCATCTTCTTAGAACGTTTTTTTTTAGTTTTCTCATAATAAATAGACCCTGTGTTTCAAGCTACTCGCACATTTTCAATAATAGCAAGAGGATGGGGGTGGGAGGAGCTGAGAGTTTCATCGCTTGAATAATCAGGAAGTAGAAATACCGGATATTCTCTGTTGCTGTTTTAGATCGATATTGCATTTCTACCCAAGTCTAAGATGGTGATAAAGAAGTGTTTGAGATTATTACCAAATATCTGAAAAAGCTTACTCCTCGTTACACCAGCCTCCTCTTATGGAAACCTAATAACCTGGTCCAAATGACTACCTTTTGAAAACTTGTACTATATTTGAGGGTTTTGCGTTTGCTTTCAGGGACGGCTCGGTCCACGTGAGCTGTGTGGAGCAGAGCAGCGGCCGTTCAGAAGCGCTCACCATCGCAGCGGCTTCATGAGACTCCACCGTGTCAACGATTAGGATTTTCTGATGTTATTGTACTTTAATAAATTCAAATGTCACACAGATGAATGCGTGTGAGATGCTCCTTGCTACAGCAGCACAGTATATGTCACATATATATTATTTAATTTGTAATTCTTTTTATTAAAGATTTTCAACATTTCTTTCAACAAAACTGAACAAACTAAAGTTGTCACCAAATATTTCTCAAAAGCTACACTTTTTGTTAGTTTTATAAAATATCACAAAGGTTTTTTTTTGCTAGCATTAGCAATGTCAGGCAGCTTACATTAGACGAAAAATGAACAGTTAATTTCCGCAGTCAGGTGAAATTGGTTTTGACCAGAATTACCTCGGACACGCGCACTCACTCACTCCCGTTCACGCACACTGAGCTGTCCTAGACTAAGCACATATAAAAGACACATCCCACAACACATAATACAGTTTACATTTAGGAGAGGTTTTGATTCATGGCTTTTAACTGCGCTATACTATAATCAAGAAAGAAATTAAAAAGAACAGTATTTTTTTCCATTGCTATTATGTGTTGTTTTGTCTTCAGGAATCAAAGTTGACTGTTCCAGGTGGTGGAGCCATTGCTTATTATAGCAACACGCGCACTTTTAAGTCTGGTACATATGTTTACTCCTTTTTATTTACAGTCAAAATCCTTAGTGTTTCTCCCATAGTGTCTCCCCAGTCCCTCTGCTGCCTGTGTCAGCTCCTGCCCTGGTCCTGCTCAGTCTGGAGCTGCTGGAGCCTCACACTGAGAGAGGAATACAGACTCCAGACACCACTGAAGTCCAAACTTTAGCCTGGACTCCTGTTGTTCTTCTGCTTTAGTTGCTTTTGCAATGCGCTCATACACGTGTGGAAAAGGCCGACATTGCGACTGATTGCATTGTTTATTTTCACTCCACAAACCCAGCGTAACTTTATCTAACCATAAAACCGAAAATATGAGGCGGGTCTTTCTCAAATAAGAAGTGGCTAAAAGATCGAGATGTACTGACTACATTTATGGATTAGAGATCTAGATTTTGTGTAAACGGCAGGTTCCTCTCTCCTTGAACCCATTCTCTTACTCTCTTCTCTTTTAGTCTTTGACCTTCTCTATTTGTTTCTAATGTAACCGAGAGCGGTGTATGTAGAGCTTGATAAACATGCAACCTTAAAAAAACCCGGCTCAGACTCACTAAAAAGAGCCGGTTCTTTGTACCGACTCGTTCGCGACTGACCCATCACTGAAGGATAGTGAGCTGGTGCTTAATACATCCATGTTCCTCCACTTCTGTTGACGGGAACATGGGGCTGACCCCCTTCGGTTGCTGGTTTTTCACTTCTGGAGAATTTGCTGTGTCAAACCATTTTGATGTGACTTTATTTGTGTGTGATAAATGTTTATAGTAGGCCAGGAAACGATTGTGGACAAACTTGGTTCTGCCTCAGCTAGGTCATACTCAATAGTTTGCTGTTTGTTTGGTTATATTTTAAAGTATTGATTTACTCTTCACTGATACAATATTTACTCTACTTAAATGTTCTGTGATAACATGCCCATGTCTCATGTTATTATTTGGGCGTAGTTTACACCTCAGTTTCCTTCTTTCATTTAATGTAAAACTCACGCAGGTCAAACCGGTCGGACAACATTCAGACTGAACATATTTCTAAATGTGTAAATCAACAATAGATCTATTACACTAGACTAGAGCAATACTTTTGCAATGGTATACAAAGTTAAAATCTGAGGTTTTGTTCTTTACTGTTAACATGAGCTTTCAACTGATCGTCACTGTTTAATTATTCCACTGAATCACTTTAAATGCAAATATTAATGTTGGAACATAAACTTCAGACTTTATTCTCACACTCCGAGGATGACGTCTTCTCTTTAAGCAGCTCTGACAGACTTTCCAGTCAAGAATATACTATACTGTATCATTTTATTTCTTAGCCTGATTCGATCAAAGACAAAAGGATTTTTTTTTATACATTTGTTTTTTCATTGATTTTATTTTGTTTAGAGATTAGTTATCAGAAAAACAGCGTTTCTTTACATGAGTAAAAAAGGAGTAATGAAGTTTAACAGCTCAGCTCAAAAATGCATTTACAAGATCATTTTTTCAAATTACACAGATTATCAAGTTGCTTAAATCTGCACATCATTGAGAACATTCAATGTATTCAAACAGTCTTCCTTCTAGTCCTGATTACGTCTTGTTTTAGCTGGTTTAGTTTTAGCAAAGCAGTTTTCACATTTCTCACAGCAAAAAGGTGCTCTCTCGTGTTTTTGACATTGTTACAAGATTGAGAAAGTATAATGTACGACCTGGCTTATTTCTGACGGACAGAGAGAAGCGTTAAGTGCAGCATGTTACAAAAAATCAACCCCTTCATCCTAAACACGAGGAACATATTTACAATTTCCTGATTTTAAAAAACACCACGAAGGCATAGTGCACGGCTCACACTCAGACTGGACCGGACTCTGGGTTCAACTGAGGTTTCTGTGGGGAAAAAGTCACAAAGAGAAATGAGCTGTAAGAGTTTTGAAATGGTCTAGTTAAATTTAGAACAGATAGAACAGGAGGTTTACCAGAAGCCAGTGGGAGCTAATGGCTTAGTTGTCTGGGTCTGGAAAAGAGAGAATACATTTATTATCAGTTAAAGCTTGGCTAGAGTCATTCTGAAAACCTAGAAGCAGGTTAAATGTGCCTTCTCCATAACAGCATTTGTCACAAAGATACAAATCCACAAATAGGACTGGGTACCATTAAACGATACCAGAATGATATTTATGTATGGTAAGCAGGTACGGGGAAAAAAATATCTTTAGAGACCAAGTTGTGATTAAAATGAGTTACTTGTCCTAGTTTTAGTGTTATTAATCCTTAAATGTAAGTCCCTGTTTACACTACTTTAGTCCTTGTTTCATTCGGGTTCCTGTCTCAGTCCTTACCCCAGTGGTACGCCTTCTCCTTCCCCAGGTGAGTGACTTTGCAGCTGTACTGGCGGCCTTTCTCGGGATGAAGTGGGCGTGTTTGGTCAGGTGGTAGTACCAGTTCTCCTCGAAGGCCAGGTCGGTCTGGTTGGCCTTCGGGAGCACTTTCCCGTCCATGAGCAGCTCCAGACTCAGCTCTGGGGGTGGAAGCCGCTGGCGTGGCAGATCAGGATGTGGGTTTCTCCCAGTGCCCCGGGTCACGGCTGTAGATCTGCACTTTAGGAGCAGCTGTGGGGCACAACAGGAGAAATGAGATGGTTTACATCAGTGTTTACCAACCAGGGGGAGGCGCCTGGAAGTGCCAGAGTCATAAGTATCGATTTCGTTAATCCATTAGTTCAGTTTATTGCCATTTGTAGTGCAAAACCACATTAAAAGGGCACTGTGCAATTGTCACATTTACAACCGAGCAAAGATTCATTCACATCATTCTACTTTTCTTTTTTGTATCTCAACTCATGCAGGTGCACTCTACTGTTGTGTCCTTGGGCAAGACACTTCACACACTTGCCTCCAGTGTACATTGGTGTATGAATGGGTGAGTGGTTCCTTGATGTAAAGCACCTTGGGTAAAAGTGCTATTTGAGACCTTTTACCATTTAAGACAAACTATATACTTCTATCCTAAAAGTCTAATAGTTTCCAAATATTGCTGAATTGCTCTTAATTCTGAACTGGTCATGTTTCTTTACATGGCCACGGGGGAGGGGAACAATTTATTTACATGACATGAGAAATATTCACCAGTCATAATTTTTATAATTTTAGAATACTGTGGTACCTTTACCTATTGCGTGTTTTCTTGTCTGTTGTATATGATAACTCTTTTAACACCTTAGTTTGAACAGTAACTAACATTACGGAATCATTCAGACCACTCCACCGGTACATCCAGACCAATGGGTGCGGTACATTCCGACTGGGACATTGAGGCAGCGGTAGGTTCCGACTAGCACCCACATTACGTCATCTAAAAGTATAACCTGTATAACAGCCTACTGTTTAATAACAATCAGAACATCGGCAGTACCAGGAAATACTTCTTATAATAGGAACATCATCTACAAATCAGCTGTTAGGGCAGCTGGTGGGGGTTTGTGAGGGGGAGTTACTGCCCTCTTCAACTGGCCCGTTCTACACCTAGCTTTTTAATGCACCTCACTATGCAGGGCTTACATCATACTTCACATATAACTCAATTAAACAAATATAATAATAATGATAATTAAACCCAAATTAAATTATATTAAGGATGGTAATGACAACTGGGAAGTAGCAAGACCTCAGAATATAATATGTATTAATGCACCTTTAATAATGATAATTAATGATAATTAAACCCAAATTAAATTATATTGAGGATGGTAATGACAACTGGGAAGTAGCAAGATCTCAGAGTATAATATGTATTAATGCACCTTTATAACATAAAAGTAGCACATTCTTTTGTTGTTCTTTATTTTGCTGTTTTGTTTATTCTTCATGTATTGTTACTTTGTCCTATGTTCCTTTGTTTATGATTTGTTACCGTGTAAATATTAAATGTAATGTTATTTTTTATTTTGGGGTGGGCGCTTATAAGCCTTGGCTTCAGCCCACTCCCTTTGAGCAGGTTAACTGCTCAAACAAATAAATAAACTAAACTAAACTAATAATCATACACAAATTAAGGAAAGTACCACGGCTTCTGCTTCTGAGGTAAAACTACTTCTACCAGTATTGCTACTAAACAGAGTACTACAGCAGAGTACACGAGGCAAAGCAAGAACAGGCAAACGACTTCATAACAACAAATTAGAAAATAGTCTAAACACTTGTTGATTTGTAATATGTTTTCGCGTTTTCATAACTTGAAATCTTATTACAGTTTAACACGCCTTGTTCTTGTTGGACATTGTACAGTGTCATAAAACTATTATGACGTTGTTCAAACTTTTCCATTTACGCTCAATATTTCAAAACCTTTGTAGTTTAAAATCATCTTAAACACCGCTGATTGTTCAATTTGAAAAGATCTTGATATTTTCTATCAATATAAAGCAGATAAAAGCTAAATGTGAAAACAACAAATGCCTCGACGCCATTTTAGGTGAACACAAATTGCTCCGTGGGGTTTTTATACCGACCGTTTTTGGATTGAGAGACGTCTGCGAACATCAGGAGCCCCAGGAGGACGAAGAACACGGGCATGGCCATCGCTGTGGTCAGAAAAATGTCTTTGGAGAGAAAAGTTGGCTGTAGTCGATCGAAGCGACGAGACGCGACACGGACCGAGCGAGTGACTCAAAACGAAACCGAAAGTAAACTGTGACGTCAGAGATGAGGAACTACGCAGCAAAAAATAAGTTCACGAATGTAGTTATTTATTTTTCTCAATGTTTTTCTTTTACTTGTAAGGGACTACTGTAAGTCTTCATGAGTTGTTTTAGCCTATACTCTTCTTCTTCTTTTTTTTTTTACATTTGTTAACAGTATACTATACATAAAATTACAAGAAAACAGATCAAATCAATCAATAAAACATCAACATAAAGTTAATCAATTACAGTAAAAGGCAAGAGTGCAGATAAATACTTTCAGTTTTCATATGCACGGGTAAAAAGAGCTGTTTTCAGCCTGGATTTGAACATTGTCAGAGTTGAGGCCTGTCTCACATCCTCATGAAGACTGTTCCAGATTTTAGCTGCATGAAACTGAAACGCAGCCTCATCGTGTTTATTATTGACTCTGGGAACCACCAGGAGACCCCTCCCTGAAGTTCTCAGGGCCCGAGATGGTTCATACGGCTCTAACATGTCAGAGATGTACTTTGGTGCTAAACCATGAAAAGACAGAGCTGTTTTAGATTCTATTCTCTGAGTGACAGGAAGGAAGTGCAGAGACCTGAGCACCAATCAACCGTATTTCCTGGTTCTTGTCAGGACTCGAGCAGGACTCTACTTCTATATTATGCCATAATTGTGTCCTTTATACTTTTAAATCTTTAAATTCCTCACAGAGTCCGAAACACCTGCTGAGGGACATTCCTGTAAAATGATTGGTGTGCTCTCTGTAACCTTTTTGATTGATGATTCTGATGGCTCTTTCAAGTAGCATAGGATCTTTAAATCCTGCCACATCTGCATTTATGCATCAAAAACATGCATATGTCTATAAGAAAAGTGCTGCCAGTGTTTTCGTTGCTGTCATAAGCCTAATTCATGATATTAAAAAAAGTGATGCAATGCACAGTAATTCTGACTCACTGCTGAAATGGCGCTGGCATCAGAGCATAATCCCAACACTACAGTAACTATGACTGTTTCCACAGCGGATATTTCTATTACTAACGTTGAAACGTGTGTCCGCTCATACTGTGGCCCCCATCCCTTTTCTCTTATTAAGGGGGCAATCATCTGAAAGTGTTGAAAGATTGTTTTCCCTCTATATTTGCTATTTCATATACACATTCTTGCCATTTGTGACTGTGATTGTCAGTGCACGGTAAGTTCATCAGCAAAAGACAGTGGACTACTATAGACCCTTTAATTGTTTGTAAACATTCCGGGCTTAGCTGGAGGCGGAAGCTCTATTCCTATCCATTTCCATTGTAGCTGTTGTCATAGTAACGATAAACAAATGTCTAACTGTTGTTGGAAATATCAGATAAATCTTATTTTATCGTCTCAAATGTCGTTCCTCTTGTTCTTGCACCTTAAGCCACAACAGGACCACATTTTTCAGTTGTAGTTTTACACTTAAAATCGCTAGTTTAGTTTAATCTTATTTCTCTTGATCACTTCCTGCCTCCAGCTGATGTCACTGATGATGTCAGCAGTTAAAAGGTCTATTGGTCAACATTGTTCAACTTCAGCACTTTTATTTGAAGACAAACCAGTGCATGTTTTAAATGTAGTATGTCTACTGCTGAAAAGCAGTAGACATACTACATTTACCAGGCCATGTTACCACTACATGGCCTGAATTTTCACAAAATATTTTACTTACACTTGAAGTTTTTATTTGTTTTGTTATGTAGTAACTGTGGCGGAAACAAACAACGCCAAAGACTCATTTTACAATCGTTTTATTTCCCAAGAACTCAAGACATATTTAGAAATCAACCGGTTCATAAACAAAAAAAGATGTGTCAATTTAGACTCGATTTAGTCCAAGATCAGTCCAGATTGGGTTAAGTCTGGTCCAGACCCATTTAGTCCAATTATGACCCCAGCTTGTCTCATGTAGGTTCATTTAAGCCGGTGATTTATCTTACTTTAGTCTAGGTTTATTTAGTCCTGGTTCAGTTCCACATTGGTCCTAATTAGAGTTGCAAGTTGGGCACAGATTCCTGATAAATTTCCAAACATTTTCCATGGGAACTTTGTGTCTTTCATAAATGTTCAAAGTTTGAAACCCCATGTAGCAAACAACATAACAAATCAGTAAATCAGTGTTGCAGAGTCTTGTTAGGTCTCTGCTGAAATAGATAAGTACAGAATCATCTAAATGCATTACAAACTCAACCCTCACAAATAAAAAAATCACTTCACTAAAAGTCTACAGTAATTTCTAAAGATTCGAATTTGCAAAGGTACAAATATAAAATTATTTACAGCACAGCCAGAAGTCTGAGAAATGGAAGAAAAACATGTTTCATTTGCGATTTCCTGATGATTTGTTTCGTCAAAATAGCTGACAGTGGAGACAGTTGAAGAAGAGCAAGCACTGGTTGTTGCTGACTGATGGAAGAGGTGCATCGTGGGAAGTGTAGTACGAGGAGAGCGGGGCTGGATTTACATGTTTGGCTCTGCAAAACAAAACACATGCCAAAAGTGAGGTTAGGAACTGGACTGAACAGGCATGAAGAGAAGCCGAGGCCTGGCCCTGATGTAAATCCTGGCTTAGTCTTAGTTTTCAAATCCCTGGTTTGGTCCCCGTTTAGCCCTTTTACATCCTGCCTTAGCCCTTTTTCAGTCCTGGTTCTGTCTTGAAGGCCACACTACAAAGATGGTAGAACTCATCCCAGACAAGTATTCTGAGCCGGACAAACTAACTTAGACATGAGCACCTCTCGATAAGGGGTTCTATGAAGCGGGTTATGGGTGAGTTACCCCTGGGTTTTCTCTGTGGAGCTGTGAGCGTGTTCAGACTTGATCATTGAATATCAAAATTTATCACTAAACTGCAGACGAATATATCCAATAGTACAAACTTCTTCTTTCATCAAGGGCTGCATTTGAAGTGTACTATGCCACGGAGGGCAGTGGTCAATACAATGGAACAACAACTAATGCATTTTGTGTAGGTAGCCCTGTTTTTAGCCCTGTCTGTCCTGGCTTACCCCACGCGTAGTTGGTGACCGTGCCTCCGTGGGTGACGCGGCAGGTGAACTTGTCTCCGTCCTGGGGGCTGAAGGCGCGCGCTGCGGGTCAGGTGGAAGTGCCAGTTGGTTTGAGGCGGCTCCAGGTCGCTGACTTGACCTCGCGCAGTCCTCGTCGTGCCAGCAGCTGGATGCTGATGTCCGGGGCGGTGGAACTCGCTCACGTGGCAGATCAGGATGTTGGGGTTGCTGAACTCACCGGGGCCACGGCTGTACAGCTCCACCTTGGGGGGTCTGGGGAGAGACAGGCGGAAGGGTTAGCAGAAAGCTAAGCAGACACACTTTTTTTTTTTGGCCTAATTTTGCAATCATTTTCAGTCGCGGTGTGTCTTCTGAGTCGTAGTTGAAGACGGTCTCAGAGAAATCGTGTTCGTGGTGTGGAGGGTTAACGACTGGACTCGCCTTCGAATCGTGACCGGAGTCTGAGCCGCTTCAGAAGGATCATTTCATCTCCTGCTCTGGGGGAAATACTTCAATCCGACCAGGAGTTCTTTGAAGACGTGGCTATGTAGCAGGATAACAAAATCTAAATCTCGATATATTGAGGCAGGAAAATATCACGATAAACGATCTTAGTGAAGACCTTTAATGCTCTAAAGCTTAGTTTGAAAATATGTATCATTTACTGTCATTTATTGAACGAAAAGTCGATATAGTAATTATTGTAACTGCCCTTGTATTAATATATTGTTGTTGATGAATAATAAATAAAAAAAATAATAAAAAAAATATTGTTTGCACGATTTGGCTGTCCGTGACATTCAAACTTGACTTTGACCCAGTGTTTTTGTGACGCTTGTATTAGTTCAGCATTAGAAGTTCACATTCCAGTTGGTTTGGACCTTATTGGAGATAGTCTGGCCCTGGTCTGGAGGTGTGGCGTAGTCCTGCCTAGTACTGGTTCAATTGTGGCACGGACCAGGAAGAGGATTCAGTCTAACCAAGTCCCGAGTCCTGGTGGAGCCGGTTTTAGCCCCTCCCTCACCCGCCTGGTTATAAAACACTGAGTGGGGATTTCCCGCAGTAATCAAAGAGAATGAACTATGTCCAAACGTCGCAAAGTCCATGCACATTACATTTATACTTGCATAACCTGTAAGTCCCGGTGCTGAAAATGTTACGCTCATTATTACATTCGACAAAAACTCCAACTTCTTTGTCAGACGATGAGGACAAAGTCTGCTGTCGTTGTGCATGAACTGAATAATGATGTCACCCGTGAAATGTTGTTTTCATTTCTTTCCAAAAAACACGATTGTCTTTCGAAGTTGTGAGTCATGCCAAAATGTAGGTCTTAATGTTGCCCAATTTGTTGAATATCCAAATTTGACTCCGTTGCTCTTTTGTTAGAAATGATTTGTTCCCCACCGCATCATGTCAAGTTTGCAGTACAGTCCGGAGCCAGTGGAGTGCGCTGTAATCACGATTCTCTTGGAGGATTTCCACAGAAACAAAACTGAAAGTACTGCTCAGTATTTACAGACATGTTTTTTAAAGAATGGGCATGATTAATTTGTCCGATAGTGACATATCTGTTCATGTTCTCGCATGCAACTGTGAAATGTTGCTTCTCCGTCAAATTTATGGCACAACGCAAGGCCAGTCTGTTGAAAAAGCTTCAAATGAATGAGGACTTTTTCAGCTTTCAACTATGGTATTTTTGAAGCCCTGACATTTTCACGCACAAAGTCACGCAGTTATAATCTCTAAAGTCTTATATCCACTATTGAGCGAATACTTGTGTAGAACTGACTGAAATGTGTCGCAAAAAACCTGAAACTGAATGCATTTCGGACCTTCTGGTGTGAAAATGTCAAGCAGTGACAAACATTTCCCCCCGAAAAATTAAGATTTGTTTGCCTTTTGGAATAAGATTAAAGCTTTTGAATGAGTTCTATCGTTTTACTGTATAGGGAATGGTGACCGATGCAAAATGGCGGCGCATTTTATTCTTTCACTTGTGTCAATAAAAAAATGTTTTTACTTATAGATAATTTCTTCCTCTTTTGTGATGTATAAAGCAGATTAGATCAGCTTTCATTTGAACAAAGCAGTGGGATGTTATGGCTGCTGTAGTCTGACCTTTTTTAGAAGCATAATCGGGCCTATGACAAAGACAAAATGGCTGCAAGGGATTCAACAAGAGTTTCACTTTGACACAATGAAAGTCATTTAAAATGTCTCGGAACACGTTTCAGTATTTTAGTCCTCGCCCATTGTCTTAATGCATTTCTCTGTAAACTCTTGTTATTTTTGTTTGCAATAACCTAGCCTATATTTAGTGGATAAATAATAATGGAATGTGTTATCGGAGTCAAGTTTAGGCCTGATACTGTACGTCAATTTAAAAAAAAGACATTTGGTTCAAACCGTAAAAACCGTAAAAAATAAAACTTCAACTTGCATAAACATTTCTGGGACTATTTTTACTACACAAGTTTGTTGAAAGTGTAATAATGACAGTGTAATAATAATGCAGCTGAGGTTTTGGCTGAACACCCATTTCAGACTTGTTGATATCTTCTTTTGTGATGTGAACATATGAAATGGCTGTTTTATGCTCTTTTTGTCCTGGTTCGGTCCCTGTAATAAGTCTTGAGGTTAGTAGTGCATGGACCCTGCATTTGATCCAAAAATAGTTATTTAGATCAGTTTAGCCTGTGATGAAATTTCGAGATTGTCAAGTAAATTATTGTAACTATTGTTGAACAATCTGTGGAAAACAATGCGAAATTGTAATGGAAATATCGAAGAGTAGACTGTATAAAAAGTGCGTCAGAGGTTACCTTGTTTTACTTTCACTTTGGCCAAGTGGATTTCTTAAAAAAGCGTGTTTAAACAGAGCCAAACTAGACATTTCTCCGTTTTTGAAGCATCATATTGACCGACAGACACTGTAACTGCTTTAAGTTAACAGATTATACATGTTTAATAAGCGGGTGGTGAGTAGTCGTAGTAATTAAATATGGTGAAGTATTAAAAATGAAAATAAAAAGCTGCTTACTTCGACCGGGTCCAGCATCGGCCCACAAGCACAACGCCACGACGCCGAGATGCTCAGGTAGACCCTCATTCTGGAGGCTTGTTTTCTTTTAGCTTGGACTTTATGAGAAGTGTCTCTCCGCCTGTGTCCTGCTCGCGATCCGAGGAGGAACTGAAGGGAATGGTGCGCGCCTGTGTGGAAGAGCGGGCACATATGCACGCCGATAGCCAATCATAAATCCGAATTGACTGTTACCAGGTAGACATCGCGCTCTCAGGTTTCGGGAGAGACAAGGAAGTGTTTTTTTTAACCAAATATAGGTTTCGTTCTTGCAGCTGAACAAAGACTGCTGCTGACATTATGTACAAACAAAAACAAAAAACTTTCATAGTAACTAAATCAGCTGGCTTAATGGTTAACCAGTAATGATTGGTATTATACAGCATAAGGAAATACTCCATGTTACGAATCACCAAACAGATACTCGCACCATATTGATGCTCACCGATAACCTGAATGGTACAATGCTTTCTTTTGTGTAATATGCAATGTACGGTATAATGTCAATGATGTCAGTCAATATGATCTTGTTGTATTGCTGAAAGAAGAACTGAATGTAAATTCATTGGCAAGTGCACGCATGATGAATGAGGGGTAGGCACACATAAGCTCGGCTTCAGCCTACTCCTTTTGAGCTTTCTGTGATGAAATGTTTAATTACTGTGAAAATATGAATGTAAACAGCTCAAATAAACAGCTCAATCAATCAATCAATGTAGAGTCGCCCACATTCCATTCCTCAAGCTGCAAGGAACTGAACAAATAAAGCCTAAAACCACAATTGCCCAATAAAAAAAGTATCTTCTTCAAATTAAAAATGTCAATTCAAACAACAGACTGTCCAAAATGCTTAGGGTGGATTAGTGGGGCATTGGGTAATGTGGGACACTAAAGCTTTAATGCCTCTAATTATTGATGTTTTAATATTGTTGGGTGGTGTTTTTGTTTGTTTGTTGTTGTTGTTGTTGTTTTTTTGTTTTGTTTTGTATGTAATGTATCCCCTGGCACTATTTCCTCTTTGTTGTAACATTTTGTAAAACGTGAATTTTATAAAAAGAAAAATTGTTGTCTATCTGGTGTCTTATAACTTTTTGCATATGACGTCACCAAGAGTCAATCATAGTAAAACGTGGGAGACGAGAAAACCAGGCCAGTGGTTTAGCATTTTGATCAATTAAGTAAGGTCATGTATTTGTAATTTTGGGTTGATTTACAAATCTCTTTTTAAATTGTCTTTCTAACATGGATTCACATCAAAAAGTTCAGAAATATTTGAGAAATAAGAGTTAATGTTTTTGTTGTTGTTGTGGTGTCCCACTTTATCAAACATGTTAAAGTGGACACCACATTTGGGTAAAGTGGGACAGTCATTTTATTCATCATAACGAACAAAATGCATTTAAAAATAATTATATCCGTCAAATTATATAAAATTAAGGGTGTAAAATGCTGTGTTTAGCCTATGTGCTATAGTTTTGACAATAGAAGTTAGTATTGCTACTTAAGCAGTACTAAGTAACGTGTTTACCTTAATAATCCTTTCCGTAGTTCCTGTGGGGTAATACAAGTGTTAATGGGATGATTGGGGGGTCTTTCATCTCCCCCTGGTGTCTCTGGCCAGAAAACCATGCTTGCAACTTGACTGCCACCGGGTCGGAGCAACCAATACACACTAATACAATCACGGAGAAGAAGCTAACAGGCTAACGGGCAAAGCTAACTGCGGGCTAGCGCCACTTAAACAGTATTTACAGCCAAGTTTGAGTGAAAAAAAAATATTCCCATTGTATAACTGGATGTACAACACCCCTCTCTCCCTTCACCTTTTCTGTCAGCGTAGTATTACTCTCCAAGACATTTAATAAGTTAAAAAATCGTAACTTGCTAAGACACCTGCAGTTGCGCTTATGGCCTCTAGGGGCAAGAGTTACTTAGTAGGCTACTGCTTTAACCTTTAATCCCCGCCTGAAGCGAGCACGTTTTCTACAGTTTGGCTTTATCCAAATCTAAAAGCTTCTAAAAATAAAAAATAAAAAGCGTCAAAAGAGTGACGAAAACATGCCAGAAAAGCCACAATAACAAAATTAAAACGTGACAAAAACATGACACAAAAGAGCGACAAAAAAAGTGACCAAAAAAGCAACAAAGCAGCAACAAAAGAGCGATAAAAATGTGTCAGAAGAGCGACAATAACACAACAAAAATGTGACAAAAGAGTGACAAAAAAGTGATAAAAACGTGTCCCAAAAAACACCACAAAAATACACAAAAAAGCGACATAAAAGGAGAAGAAAAACGGTTTTAAAAATGTGACAAAACTGCGCCAAGAACGCGACAAAAAAGTTTTCTTTCCAATGAGGCTCTCCAGTCGAGAAGCTTTTAGATTTGGGTAAAGCCGAGCTGGAGACAAAACCCAAAAAATGTCAGTTATAAACAAAAGTTTGTATTTTATTGTATTTATTAGGTGAAATGTTACACGGTGTGGCTTTAATAACGTGATACTAATGATATACATAGTTTTTATCATGAGAGTTTCATATTTGGAAAAAAAAAGATTAATTTAATGACTTGATATAAAAAATGTAAAAAAAACAAAGTCAACTTTCTTCAACTTTTTTATATATTTATTTAATTATGCTGTTAAAATGTCTGTTAGATGACCACTTTAAGGGTCAAACTGGTGTCCCACTTTATCAAATGTCTTGAAAAAATGAGATGAACCAAAACCAATGCCATCTGATAATCGTTTATAATATCGTTGTATGTTATTTGTTTTTGATGTTGTTTGAAAACATCTCAAGGATTTCAGAATGGTATAACATGTCTATATAGGAAGATAAATAAGTATAGTTAAGGCATTAAAAGTTCAAAAAGTGTCCCACATTACCCAAATTCACCTTTTTGTGAACCATCATTGGAGGCAAAACAAAAAATGCTTAGATGAATTCAGGAGGACGTTGTGAGGAAAACCAGGTCTAAGGTTCTGTAGTTCTAAAATGAATTAAAAAGATATATAGCTTTATATTGAAAATGACATATAATTAAAATGGCTCTTCATAAGATATAGGCTACTTCACAGCAGACACTCCAAATTCACAACTGTTGTGGGACCATGTGTGTAAAATCTGAGAACTTTAGGTCCAAGTATATTAGAGTTATACATTTTTCCATTTCTACTGCTATATTTTATTACTACTGTATTGTGCACTCCGGACACTCCAGTTTGCCCTAACACTAAAAAACATGTACAATAGAGGCCAGGTTGAGTGAGAGTGCGTTTGTGATTGCGAGTGGGAGATAACAGATGGAAATTAGTTCATGGCTACAATCCGGTGTGGTGCGTTTACATGCATGAGTTCCATGTGTTCATTAACATGGGGCGGCACAGTAGTACAGTGGTTAGCGCTCGTGCTTCACAGCTAGAAGGTCCGGGTTAGATTCCCAACTGGTACCACTAAAAACATGTACAATAGGCCAGGATGAACGTGAAAGGGTTTGAGAGTGCGCAATGGAAGCAAATTAGTTCAAGGCTACAATCCGGTGTGGCTTGTTTACATGCATGAGACCCATGTATGTTCTTTAACATGCACTGTCCCGACCAAATAAACCAAATAAATAACTAACATGCACTGTCCCGACCAAATAAACAAACTTCTCCAAAGAGCCAAACAACAAACTTCCTAAATGGTGTGAGTCATCATTACTTAATTCAGAAAAGATCCTTTTACATTTCTTCATTCACTGTTCATATTGTAACGATCCGGTAAAAAATGACATAGTATTTCTTGTACTTATTTAATCGTGGCAACAGAACAAAAAGGGCCACTGTCGGCCATGGCCCACGCCAAAAACATCATAACCTTTCTTAGGCTCTGTCCACACGTACTTAGATATTTTTTATAAACACAGGCCGCACGCATCCAGATACATGGCGTCATTACTTTGGATATTTTTGTAAACGCTCTGCAAAGTGGAGACTTTTGTAAACACTATACAAAC
Organism: Neogobius melanostomus; assembly: GCA_007210695.1. NCBI lineage: Eukaryota > Metazoa > Chordata > Actinopteri > Gobiiformes > Gobiidae > Neogobius > Neogobius melanostomus. The sequence continues at coordinate 375,507 of VHKM01000421.1, forward strand.
GGAGAGGTGTGGACAGAAAATCGGGATGCCTATTTATTTCTCCAAGCTGCACGTTATTAGTTTGACCAATAAATGAGCCCATGGAGCTGGAACGTTGCGTCATCAGTTCTGCAAAAAATCTGTGGTGTGGATAGAGATAGTTTTGTATACGGTTGTAGAAAAGTCTGTGTTTGTGGAGATATCAGGATACGTGTGGACATGGCCTAAGTCTAAAAGTCTCCAAATGTCACTTAACTCCCATTCCAAACAACCGTCGCTCTACTGTTAACCAGAATGCTTAACACAAGGTAAATTTAACTTTAACAGACTAGAACATAAAACATAAGGTTATTACGCTACAGGGTATGATTAAATATTTCGACCAGTCCATTACTTTGAGGACGTAGAGGGATGGTGTGGGTCTTGTGGGAGCTTAGTTTTTTACACATAGCTGCAAAAACACGAGACTCAAAATTCCAGCCTTGAAGATTTGAGTGCTGATTAGACTGCCCAAAGCTCTCAAAGTGTCTTGGCCAAGTATACAATTTCCAAATCCTTGACCCACACCGGACAATACCAGTTCTTTCCCACTCCCAGGGTTACTGTAGTCTCCCCGACCATGGGAGCACTCTCGCCAGTCACAGTTTGCAGCTGAACAGAAGTAGTAGAAGTAGTAGGCACAATAAAAGATGTACAGTCCAAACATGCTGGTCAGGTTGACCCACAGTGGCGGCGCGGCTCAGGACTAACACCTGAACACTATTTCGTTGTACGCTTGTACAATGACAAATAAAGCACTTACTTACTTTAAAAATCTATGCCATGCTTAGATGGGTTGAAAAATATCTGTCTTCAATGCTGCATGCAAGAGAAATGGTCAGGGACAGTGGTCCCTTAACCTGCATGAATAAGGGAAGGTTGCTGGCGGTAGAAGAGGTTGTTTGCACAGAGTGGTAGCCACTGTTCCATCAGGCAGCTCAGACATCTGGCCCAATCCTGAGAGAACTTGGTGCACCCAAACTGCCCGTCTTTAGGAAATAGAGGGTCAGGTTTATAACCTTTTATGTTTATTCAACTTAATCAGCCACGCCCCCTTGTTTTTATAAAGCATTTCCTCTGTAAGCATTTCCTGTGAATCAGAAATTTCATTGTAACCAATGGAAGAGTGTGAAGAAAAGAAAATGAGAATAGATGAAAAAAATTGACAAAGGTTGAAAGAAGTTTCCTGAGCAGACTATCTAGTACTAACCATTATTTTAGTTATATTTTCCTTACTTTCTGTTGTCACCATGCATTGATGGTTAGGCCGAGGGGCACCAACGGGAGGCCCCGGACTGGCTCTACTTCTACAGTAACAGCAAGAGGGACCAGGCTACGACCATCGGCAACAAGCAATGGAGGGGCAAACAAACTACGTCCCAAGTTGAATTAATGAATGTATTGGTTGAAATGTGGCGCGAGAGGCGGCGCTCGCGCGTGTGTTCAATTAATTCGACTACGTTATTTGCCCCTTTAAGTGCCGTTGCTAAGGGAGTGGCTTGAAGTCATGGCCCTGCTGATGTTGGTCCGACCGTGAGGATCGAGTTGCAGAGAATGAAAGAAGAATTCGAGCATCGTCTGGTGTTGGTAGAGGTCAGGGATGAGGCAGAACAGGACTCTAAGCACAGTTCACAACCTGGAGACACTAAGACAAGGACTTTGAGGAGAATGAGGAAGTTCAGAGTTTTGCAGTTCAAAAACACATCTGAGGAGTTTTTCACTGAAGAAGAGGGTTCGAGCTACATCCTTGGCTTCAAGAACACCAGCCTTCATCCTCTGCTCTGTCTGTGAGTTTTCCTAAAGAACCCTGCAAAATTCCCCAAAGAGAAGGTCATCCTGCCCCCGTTCGTTCCAAAAGCAGTGAACACGTTCACTTTTGTTATTGTTGATGCAAACTCCAACAAAGTTTCGAAAGTAAGTCTGAAAGCCAATGCTAACCCCAGTTCAAAGCAGAAAAATGGTGCCCTCGAACTTCAACGCTGCTTCAATGTGTTTCAACAAAGCCTGAAACTCATCCAAGAAACCCACCCTGATCCAGGACGTTTCTGCTCCATCAAGCACAAGCTGAAACCCAAACGCCATGACCCTGCTTAAGAGACAGCCAAGTGTCCCTCCCCTCCTACAGTGGGGGGAAAAGTATTTAGTCAGCCAACAATTGTGCAAGTTCTCCCACTTAAAAAGATGAGAGAGGCCTGTAATTTTCATCATAGGTAAACCTCAACTATGAGACAAAATGAGAAAAAAATCCAGAAAATCACATTGTCTGATTTTAATGAATTTATTTGCAAATTATGACACGCGAGATGTGTCCCCCTGCTTAAGCCAGTACATGTCCAGGCCCGTCTGAAGTTTGCTAGAGCATCTGGATGATCCAGAAGAGGACTGAGACAATGTCATATGGTCAGATGAAACCAAAATGGAGGGTTAGGGGGACTCCGGGCTCCGCTCTTTCCAGCGGACTCGGCGCTACGTACCCTCCGGCTCGTCTCACCGGTTGCCGCCGCGCACAGGTTCCACGCCCCACACGCAGGCCAGGATGATCCAGACATCACACCCCGGTGCCATAGGCCAGCCGTCAGGTTGCGTCGGTTCTTGGTCTCCACTGCGTGCTGCGTCCCCGCGGTCGACAATCCACGCTGCGCCTTCCTCCGCTCCTTCTTCGTCCCGGCTCGTCCTACTCCATGCCCCATGCCCCGTGCCCCATGCCAGCCGCGACCCCCGGTCGCCCGGTCTCGTTCCTCCGTGCTGTGTCTCTCTCTGCTCGTGCCTCCTGTCAGTTTTCCTCTCATGCCTTCCTCTGTGCCGCTCCCGCCTTTATTTTGTACCTGCTGCCAGAGTCCAGGTGTTCGCACTTTGCTTGATTAGTCCCGTGAGTGCAAGGCGGAGATCAGGTGACTAATTTCCATGGCAACAAGGTGGGGGAACACAATAAATAAACCACACAAAAAAGCAAAATACCTAACGTATGAAAAACACACACACCCCCTTGTGCCCCGTCACAAGTCCGACGTCTCATTATTCCGAAAATGTCCCATTGAGTAGGGGTTGAAAAATAAAATTAGGTTTAGGCAAGAGTTCACTTGACCTGGCACTGACCTTAAGGTTAGGGCCAATGGTTGTATATGGATCTCTAACCCACACCACAACTGGGTTAGAGAGATTAAGGACTAATGGCACCTCTGCTCAATGGGACATTTTCGGACTAATGAGACGTCGGACTAATGGCACGGTGCGTGCGTCTGTGCCTGTACGTTCGTGTGTGTGCATCCGTGCCATACGTCCATGCCATGGGTTGTGGGGTAAGATGAGCCAGTGGGTAAGATGAACCACCCTTATATTTTGACAAAATAAAATAAAATGAAAAATCTTTACATGATTTGAACATGACAGACACAAAAATGGAAAATTTGGCTGTAAAATACCCCACTTTTTATGATCAGAGTTCTGTTCAGAGTAAATTTTATTTACGTTTATTAAATGATTGTCACAAACCAACAAAAACATGCAGGTACATTTTTTTCTTGATGTTTGTTGGTCATTAAGTTAGGTATAAAAGCAGATTAATAATTTAGGAAGATTTTTCTTAAATAAACACAACTCTCTTGGTATTCTCAAAGAAGAAATAACAGGGTAAATTGACCCAAAAATGATGGGGTAAATTGAGACACCTCTGCGCCATAAGAAACAATGAATGACAAATTACAGAAAATGTTAATGTACAATTCTATAGTTTTTGCATTGTTTATTGGCGGTTCTGTGTCTAGTACAGACAAGCAAATTAAAATTAGATATTACATTAAATTAGTTGGGATTTTTTTTTTAGACAATTATGTCTTAATCTGTAGAAGAGCATATGAAAAGAAAAAGATGTGTTGTTATATGTTTTTGGAATAACATTGCTAATGGGAAACACTGAATTGTAAAAAAGAAAAGAAAAAACGAGACTTCATGATGTTTAGTATTAATTTCACCTTTAAATCTGGTGGTTCAATTTATCCCAACATCTGGTTCAACTTACCAGATGTTGGGAGTAAAATGAGCCACAAGACAAGTTTTTTAAGGCCAACATCTTAAAAAAAAAAATACTTCAAATGATTTTTGAAGATGCAAAAAGAATAGAAAACATCCCAAAATGTGTATAAATAGTACAATTTTGCATCTATTGTTTACTGTTTTTACACAACAACCACCAAAGCAAAAAGTGGCTCATCTTACCCCACTCCCGTAGATTTCACATTGTGATGGGTCCTTAAGTCTTGCCAGATGTAGTCCTGATTTGGTGTAAACTTAGTCTCTATTGACCTCAGGGGGTCAGCCCTATGTTCCCCGGTACCTATGTTCCCCCACTTCTATTGATTAAGATTAGGCACCAGCCCACTATCCTTAAGGTTAGTGGCTAGGGCAGGGTCAGGGTTAAGCTGCTTGATATACATGTATGACGTTTCACACTCATGACTTGTGATTGGTTGAAGTACCAACTCACCTGTGGAAAAAAAAATTGCACCCGGGGAACATAGGACCCGGGGAACATAGGTATGCACCCGACCTCAGTTAGTGATGTGACGCTGACATTAGCATTTTAATGCTTTGCTTCTGATTTTTGTTCTTTTCTTGTTGTGTTTCCTTTGATTAGCTTCGTTGTTACTTTGTCTATCAATTTTAAACCTGACTAGTCTCATTTAGTCCTTAATTTTTCTCTATTTCAGCATCTATTTCGTCTTTGATTTATTTTACTTTGTTACTTACAAATTAAATATTTTTTTTTTTCTTAACTCAATGTAGTAGTTGTTCCATAGGCTTGTCTTTGCCCGCTCGAATACTGGATTTAAGTGGTTAAACTCATTTAAGATGATCCTGGTTGGAGTACCCAGTTGGAGAAGTATTGTACTTGTTTTAGGATTATGGGGGAAATCAGAAGGCCCATCCAAGGGCTAGAAAAGCAATAAAAATGTAAATTATTATTTTATAGCCGAAATTTAGTCTTTAGATAAATATATATATATATATATAGAAATTAATATACATATCCATTTTTAATTAGTTTGATTTATTTATATTATTATTATATTTTTCATTCAAATAATTTATCTTTTTTTCATCTTGCCAATTTTGGACTTGCAGCGTCATGTGACCGGAAGCGCAGATCGTGAGTAGCAGAACCCGGAAGCTGGCGAACCAAAGCAAAACAGCTATTTTTTGCTAAACGTTTTCCATTTCTTTCCTTTAAAACAACAGTGACAGAAGCGCGAAGATGAGCAGCGACAAGTATCCACGCTCTTCGATTGAAGATGACTTTAACTACGGCACGAACGTGGCGTCGGCCTCCGTCCAGATCCGGATGGGTATGAAACATATGCTGCAAAGCGAGCTAAAAAAAAATAAAAAAAAAATAAATGACATACCGAGGCTAAAACCAGCGCTTTCTGCTGACGGGGAATAATCAGTCGCTAAATGACGTTTAAAGTCTCATAGAGTTACAATTGTACGATATTGATTCGTGTGTGAGTCCGATAAAGCAAAAAATACGATGACGTTTCCAAACATGTTATGACGTGTTAAGGTACACGAACCTATAATTATTGTAAATTAGAACTGAACTGCCTTTAAATCCACAATTCGGAAAATTTCAGTTTTCCTGTCACTGCGTCACAAGAGCAACTAAACTCTCGCTAAATGCTGATTTGTCTGCTGAGTTCATGTGATCTTCAGGTACTGGGAAAACGTTTTTCCCCATAGGCCAGCCCAGCACCCACACTAACCAACGGGGCGGGATGTTTTGTCCTTTTCATGGCATTTATACAATTTCTGTGGTTTATTTATCATTATACCATGGTCTGGGTGAATACTCGATTCTGATTGGCTGGAAGGTGTCCATTAAAAAGTGATAATGTACACTAGTTAAAAAAACAGTTAAATCACGTTCTATATCACTCCACTGCAGCTGTTTCCATAGTAACGGTAAACAATTGAGATGGAACTACTTTCAGGTAAAACTGATTAAAAGTGAAATAAGGACTTAAAAAATAAGTAATGCACGACGAGGTGTCCATTATCAGAAATAACCAGTTATTCTGATAATGGACACCTCGGAGTGCATTATCCCGCTTATACCATGGTCCGGCAAACTGAAACTGTTCATTGGGACCTGTTTACTTATTTTTTTAAGTCCTGGGCAGGAGTTATTTCACTTTTTAATCAGTTTTACCTGAAACTAGTTCCATCTCAATTGTTTGCCGTTACTATGGAAACAGCTGCAGTGGAGTGATATAGAACGTGATTTAACTGTTTTTTTAACTGGTGTACATTATCACTTTTTAATGGACACCTTCCAGCCAATCAGAATCGAGTATTCACCCAGACCATGGTATAAGCGGGATAATGCACGACGAGGTGTCCATTATCAGAAATAACTGGACGACGCGGAGGCATGCTTCCGCGGAGTCCAGTTATTTCTGATAATGGACACCTCGTCGTGCATTATCCCGCTTATACCATGGTCCGGCAAACTGAAACTGTTCAGTGGGACCTGTTTACTTACTTGTTTAAGTCCTGGGCAGGAGTTATTTCACTTTTTAACACTAGAACTCTCAAGGCCGTCATTTTGACGGTTCTCAATCTTTGATGTGAAATAACTCTGTTTACATAGATCAATGGTGTACCTAGCCTTTTGACTTTTCTTGTATATGTATGTATATCGTTCCCATGTTGCTATCTCGATGTAATAATCAAACATAAAAGAGATCTGAGTCATTATTCCTTTAACTCCCACACCCGTCAATCTGACGGCTCTATTAATTACAATGTATTTTATTCCCGCCGTTGACCCGGCGTCTGCGGGTTGCCCATAGCAACCAGACGCGCTCTCCAGGTCAGCGGCTCGGAGAGAGCGTGTTGCTCAAACTGACGGAGCCTTTCACTGGAAAGGAGAGAAATGTCACAACGGACAATTTTTTCACCTCTGTCCAACTGGCGAAGGCTTTGCAGGCGAAGAAAACTAGTCTTGTTGGGACAATGAACAAAAGCAGAAGAGAGCTTCCTCCCTGTGTCCAACAACAAAAACCGCTGTACACCACCAAAGTGCTGAAAAACAGCCACACAACGCTGACCATATATCAGTGCAAACGCAAAAAAAATGTTTGCATTTTGAGTACGGTGCATCCATCAGCTGGCACCCTCAGCGGCTGTAAAGCCAAACCTGAGCCCGTGGTTTACTACTATGGAAACAGCTGCAGTGGAGTGATATAGAATGTGATTTAACTGTTTTTTTAACTGGTGTACATTATCACTTTTTAATGGTATAATTTCGTATAACCGCACACGTAGTTAAATCACTGGGATATCACTCAGCTGCGGGCATCGCCATAGCAACGCATAACACAGCTGAATCAGACAAACGCTTAATTAGTGACTGACATGAACGAATGAGATGGATTTTGTGGGTAATTTCAACGTTTTGGGCCAAAACAAAACTTTTGATGAATGGGGAATAGAGGAGAGCAAGCAGCTAGGTTAGGCTTCTGTTAATAAAATGAGCTTTCCATTTCTACTGACGGTTAAGGGGGTGCGTACCTATGTTCCCCGGGTGCGATTTTTTTTTCCGTAGGTGAGTTGGTACTTCAACCAATCACAAGTCATGAGAGTGACATGTCATACATATATCAAGCAGCTTAACCCTGACCCTGCCCTAGCCACTAACCTTAAGGATAGTGGGCTGGTGCCTTATCTTAATCAATAGAAGTGGGGGAACATAGATACCGGGGAACATAGGGCTGACCCCCGGTTAAGGCACTATTCATTATTTCAGATGTATATAAATGATCCCTGCACTTAAGCATATTTGGCTGGATTAGTAAAGTCGCATATAAAAGTTTCAGTTCGTGGGGCCAAGGTGTACGCGGACTTCACTCACTTCAATGACTCCACTGCATCTGTTTCAGTTGAGGTCGTTGAGCTACATGTTGCTAGCTAGCTAACTAGCTTTAGGTTAAACCGTGTAAAAGTGAAATAACTCCTGCCCAGGAGTGCCGCATATTGGTGTTACTTCCACGGAAAAGAGCAAGGTTAGTCCTGTTGTGTTGTGAGTCTGACGATGCAGCGTGTGCTTATGTTGTTTCGTTGAGCCTGACGGAGATCCTCGCAGCAGAGAGAGAATGGCTCGCTCTGAGACGAGCGTTCAGACAGTGGCCGGTTAAAAGCCCACATAAAATAGTCCCTGTAGTTTGGCATATTTAGCGAGTTTAGTAAATGAAAACAACATTTGTTATAAAATATTACGTTTGTGGGACCATGGTATAAGCGGATTAAACAACTCTGAGCACTTCTGCACTTCGCAGAGTAACACCACTCCGCTGCGCGTCGTGGTGTTCTTGACTCCGCGTCGTGCATTATAACCGTCTAAGGCCGGGGCCACACCGCCAGCGTGCGAAGCGCTGCTTTGCTGGTGTCAGCTGAGTTTTTACTTAGCTTTCATTGAAGCAGATTGGAAGTGGCCACACTGTCTGCGCGTACCACGCACGAGGCACAGCGCACTAGTGGCGCCACGCGTTTAGAAGATAGAATCAATCCTATTTTTGGGGGCGTGCGTCAAGCTTTGGTCTAGTGTCCCGAAAGAAAGACTTCTAAAATCGATCCACCTCTTTTTGAGACTTTTTACACAGTCTATGATGATAGTACGCATATGGTCAATGTTGCATCTGTAAAAAAGGCGGATTTCCAAGGCAACAGTAAACAAATTCCCAAACTGTATTGTAATTACATTTAGTTACTAAATCAGTGTTCAATAGTTACTCAAACAATTTTAATTCAGGGAGAAAGCGACCACTGCAATATTATATAAATTAGCAACGCCATCTTTCATAAATGAGCATTGATTTGACAGCTGCCTGTTCTCCTTTGTGGAGCGGCGCTGCTGGTGTGGCCACTCTTGCGTCATCATCCCACTTTGTTCACGAAAGCAAGCAATGCGTTGCTTCGCTCGCAGGCGGTGTGGCCCCCGTGTAATGCACGGCTCCTCGTTGTTTAATCCTTACTTAACATATTACTGATTATGTTTGATGGCCATTTGATGTGTATCCGACCAACAAAAAGCAAAAACTTGACTGAATTTGAGGTAGCATTTAGCTCAGAGGACACATTTAGACGCTAATTTGTATCTAAAGTGTAAAATCCAAAGGTCTGTACTGTCATTAATGATTTCTAACGAGGTTCTGACCTCACCTGAATGTGGTCGATGGTTGACAACAGCTGAAAACATCTGGATCGCTCATAATTTGCGATGTTTGGTAGCTAATGCTAAGGGCTATAGGAAAAATACATTGAGCAGGCTAACAGACTCTAAAAAGTCTCCTGGACTAGCCTACTTACGAACTGTCCGCACACTTTAGGACTGAACGCCACTTCTCCTTTTTATTTCTATGGGGAAAACAACTGGTGAACCTTAGTCGAAAGAAGCTTCAAGACTCTCACATCAGTCTGTGGAGATCCTTTGTTATTTTTGCCTCTTTGGCTAAATGCTGCTACCTTTATTAGTTTACCATGCTGCTCTGTTGTTTTCCTTGAAGTAGCATAATTGTGAGTGAAATGCCCATGACATAGAGCTCAACTTCCGGTCCTTTGGATGGTGCCGGAAAGAATTTAAAATCACGATGGAGGCTAATCAGCTATGCGCTGCTAACTACTGACCATAGTGCAGATATTTTACAAGGAAAGAAAAAAATGAAATATTGAAAATACTGCAAAATGCTTTTAGAACTTTTTAGTGTCAATTGAAAAATTGTATGTGCACGAGTTAGCACATAGCTGGTTGGCTTCTGTTGCTCCATTAAACTCTTGGTATTGGAATTTTTAGAAAAGTGAATGGGGGGGGGGGGGGGGGAAATGAATGGGATTTTCACCAACAGACTTGTGTTTAGCTTTTGAGATGCTAACACAAAATCTTACTGATCAAACCCTAATCAGTGATACAATATTTATTTTAATTTGGCAATATCAAAATCCCCACTTTCCGTTATAAAACGAACACAAACCAAGAGGGAAAAGCTACGTCACATCTTGCAAATACAAGCGCCTCACTTCACATGAACGCAGCAATGAACAAACGAGCGAGAGATACAAAATCTGCTCCTACGCTCAGCTCCTCATACAAGCCAGAAATTCTAATGAGCATTAACTTGATTAAAGGAGTTTTTATCTGTATAAATAAATAACATGGATTTAACTTCTTTATTTTGATGCTTCACTAGTGTATTCAGGATTAGACATGGTTTAGACCCAGTTTAGCCACTCTCTAGTCATATTTAGAGTTATTTTAGACCCGGTTTACTCCTGATTTGAAGTTTACAAAGCACTGGACTCTAGTGTTCTAGGGGCGCCTTCTTCTTCTGTAACAATGAAAAACACTCAAGGCGCCCTCTTGTGTCTGTGTTTCAGATTTCCTGCGTAAAGTGTACAGTCTCCTGAGTCTCCAGCTGGTGCTCACCACAGCCACCTCGGCCCTGTTCATGTTCTGTGCACCGCTCAAGGAGTTCGTCCACTCCAGGTGAGGCTCCAGTATGAATGTGTAACAGGCTGCGTTCACCTTACGTCACGACACAGAGCTTAGAAGTAAAAATGTAAGTAGTACAGCAGAATTCTTTGGCAAAAACTGTTGAGATGCAGATATTCCGAGTCTTTCCGACTTGCTTTATGGTAAATATTTCTGTCATTCCTGGGACTGTCACAAAATTCAATGTCCTCTCAGCGGCACTAATAAACCAGGGTCAAAATTTCTTCTCATGAATGTGTCCAAACGTGGAGACAATTTACAATATCGGCTATTGATAAAAAGGCCAATTGATAGACTTTTTTTTGCTTTGGGAAGAAGAGTTCAAAGCCTTAAAATGAGCCCTCCCACAACTTCCTCGGCCGCAGTGGAGCGGAGAAACATCGTAATGAAGTCGATCACAAGTTTGTACAGCTAGTTTATATATTTTATGCTGTAGACTTTTGCTTAGCGCCCCCTGCTGTCACAGTTTAACACAGACACAGGATTATAGACGAGACAATTTTCAATAATATTAGCCAAAAATATCAGCGGTGCATTTCGGCATCAGCCTTAGAAAAACCCACATCGGTCGACCTCTATTGGACATATTTATTTGTATATAATTCTTTGATTGAAACCTTTAGCCTAATTGATAGATAAAAACAATATGACGTCAAATTAAACTACTTAAAATATCGGCCTATATATCGGCTATCGGCCATGCCAACCCCCTACATATCAGTATCGGACCCCAAAAATCCACATCGGTCGGGGCCAGAGACAATAAAAAACGTGGATGTGATTAAAACAGTACTAAGTAACTCATGCCCCTAGAGGCCATACGCGCCACTGCAGGTGTCGTAGCATGTTACAGTTTTTACTCATTAATTGTCCGTGAGAGTAAATACTACGCTGACAGAAAAGACAAAGGGAGAGAGGGATATTGTTCATCCAATTGCACAATGGAGATCTTTTTTTTCACTCAAACTTGGCTGTAAATACTGTTTAAAGTGGCGCTAGCCCGCTGTTAGCTTTGCCCATTAGCCTGTTAGCTTCTTCTTCATGATTCCATTAGTGTGTATTGGTGGCTCCGAGCCAGTGGCAGGAAAGTTGCAAGTGTGGTTTTCTGGCCAGGGGAGATGAAAGACCCCCCAATCATCCCATTAACATTTGTATTACCCCCAGTGGAACTACGAAAGGATTTATTAAGGGAAACTAGTTACTTAGTACTGCTTTAAAGCTGGACGATATGACCGGACCCTGTGACGATTTAATTTTTTGCTCAAATTTAAAATGCCTTTATTATTTAGAGAAGGAAGTTGTGAGCGCTCACTAGATCAGGTGCTCATCGAGATCTGAGGTACAAAATGCACTTGAATAAAAGATGGATCAAGGCACTCCACATTCCTTTTAAAGTTATTTTAGACCAACGCATTTTGACTCTACCGAGTCTTCTAGATGACGAATATTTTAGTATATTTAGTATACGTATCGAAAAAAGTATTGTTCAGGTATCGTAAACCAAGTATCGTTAAAGTACCAGTATTGGGGGAAAAAAGTAACATACCCAGTCCCACTCACTGCTCCTGCTCGTCAAGCTCTGAGAGGGTGACGGGGGCTTAAAGTGCAGATGTCACATTAGACACCATTTTTGCCACATAGTTAACACAATTATATTTAGCAATTTGCTAGGAATATTTACCCAGTTTTCATTGGTTTGCCATTTTTTGTGACGTTTATAGTTTCACTTCCTTATTGGACACTGACAGGAAGTGACATAGTGACGGTAAACAATTAAACTTTAAATTAATTAAACTTTGTTGCTTCACTGAAATAAAACTAGAATTATTACTTCCAACAGATGTTATCCACCTAACGAAGTCATAATTGCTAAAGGATTCTAACCTGTCATGCACTTGAAGCAGTCACAGAGAAGTTAACTATCTGCAGAAGAAGACGACTGTATTTGCCTCTGAAAGGCGATGCAAAGATATTAGTGCAGATGAATCATAAAAAAATCGTTACCTAGGCTAAAGGAAATCTGATTTGAATTGTTCTCCCTCATCGCTCACGGCGATTTGATTCGTATTCAACTTGAATTTTCTTAGGGCCCCTACAGTAAAATTATATGAGATTAAGTCCACAGGTAGTGGACATGAGGGGATAATATTCAGAGAGAGTTGTGTCACCTCAAAAGGGATTATTTTAATCCCAAATAATATCTTTTTAAACATTTGTGGATTTTCTTTTTTCCTGTGACATACAGGTAAATGGTGTAGAACAGTGGTTCTCAGGCTGTGGTCAGTTTCTTCTTCAGGGTCTTTTGAAATTTTATTCATTTTTGATCAGAGATCGTTTTATTTAATGCACTTTGTTCAGTTATGTAAATTGGGTGTTTTTTCTGGTTTAGACATAGTTTATGCTGTGATTAAACACAATTTATTCAAACTAAGGTCTATTTTACATCATTGATCTCGAGTATGTCAATGTGAAAGGTTTGAGAAATACTAATTCCTTTCATTCCTATTGATTATGTGACACGGCACGGTAGCACAGCGGTTAGCGCTCGTGCTTCACAGCTAGAAGGTCCGGGTTTGATTCCCACCAAGGCCGGGGCCTTTCTGTGTGGAGTTTGCATGTTCTCCTTGTGTCTGCGTAGGTTTCCTCCGGGTACCCCGTTTCCCCTACCACTAAAACATATAGAATAGGCCAGGATGTATGAGAGTGGTTGAGAGTGCGCATGGGGGACGACGGATGGAAATTAGCTCAAGGCTACAATCCGGTGTGGCATTTTCATTAACTTGCACTGTCCCGACCAAATAAACCAAACCAAAACCAAACAAAGATTGAACACAGGGTGGAAAGTCCCACTTTTTTGTTTATCGTCAAACTGAAAGTAAAAGTGTTCAGACAGTCAAACGTTCTGGAATGATCTGTCTCTAAAGTGATGTTGTACCATTTATTCAGATGAGATATAATGGTGTACGTTTCTCAATAATATTTAAACAAGCGAAATGACCAAATGATGAAGTCTAATCCTAACTTTCCTGCCCTTGTTATTGTTTTATTGCGTGTGTTAAAGTTTACTGGGTGTGTTTGAAAATTGCAGTGGATTGACTTTGGATTGTAAAACACCTGTGCCCTGTTGAGTCAAGGCACAGGTGTTTCTGCAGTCACATGATTTCGCCGAATTGTTTTGGTGATTTTCCAGACGTTGCAAAACCGGTCTGCCATGACGTCCACAAGTTTTATGCCGGTTGTTGTTTTTATTAGCTTTTGCCTTTTGATGAGACTTGAGTGCTGTCATCTTAAAACTTGATTTGCAGAAGTGCTGCTTGGATGTCAAGTCTTTGTTTAAATCAGGGGTTGGGCACGTTTGCCCGGTCGAAGGGACGCAGGGCTCTTGGGTAACTCATAGTTACGCAGAGGTGGGTAGAGTAGCCAATTTACTCACATTGGAAGGCGCAACAATCTTTTTTACTAAGAGTACAGATACTTCATTATAATTGTAGAAGTAAAAAGTACTGCATGGTAAAATTACTCGAAGAAGTACAATTTCTTCAAAAAAGTAACTAAAGTACGTGCTTGAGTAAATGTAACTGAGTAGTAACTCTGTAGTTACGTCACAGAAAAGGGGGGTCTAAGGGGAATAAAGTAGTTGTTAAAGCCTGATACACGTAGGACTTTGAACAGTCTTTTACCTTTTTAAGTGCCTCTGCTTTGGGGGTTTTCCATATTGTAACAAGCATTAGCTAAACCCAATGTTTAATTTACTTTAAGTCAATATTATTTGAACTGTTATGTACATTTATATTCAAACATATTTAATCATATTACATGCAGGGTTAACGACCAGTCCCTCTTTTGGTTGTCATGCATGTAATTGTGCCAAAATCAAGGCCTGAAAAGCTATTTGATCTTTTATACCATAAATCATTAAATGTAGAAACGTCCAGTGTCTGGCTTTTAACACTGTCCCCCTGCGTGTGTTGCAGCCCCGCCCTGGTCCTGGCCTCTGCCCTCGGGTCACTGGTTCTACTCCTGGCTCTATTCATCTACAGACAGAAGCACCCGCTCAACCTCTACCTGCTGCTCACCTTCGTAAGCGACGCAGCCTCTTGCATTATTCATTTTGACTTTTGACAGTTTATCATGATGAATAAAGCGCATCGTCCCAGCTCTACTATTTACTATTTATTACTTAGACCGTTTTTTACCTTTTCTATCATATATTTCAACAAGCAGCTAGCTAAGCCCATTGTTGATTTTAACATGAAATATGATATAAAAAGTATATGGAAAAAGTATATGAAATGATCTTTCACCAAAGTTCACATGTGTGTTTTGTCCCTTCTTTCCATTCAGTTTTTCTGAAACACAACAGAAAATACCTGGATATTTTAGTCACAGTTTTAGGTCGTTTTCACACATGTTGGAGCGTCTTGTGGGCCTTTGACTAAAATTATATATTCAAAACAAACCGCGATTACGAGGAGGGGTGGAAATGAGCATTTTCTTGCTATAACCTGCACATGACATCTATTCTTTTTTAGACTCATGTCTTTTATACATTGTCCCTGATCAAATTAAACACATTCAAATTCAGGACCTTTAAAAACAAACCAAACCTCTTGGCTGCCCTCTGCTGGTCCTGTTTCTGTACAGCAGCAGTAATGATCAGAAACGTTGTCAGAAAATGTATATAAATAATAAGAACTCTTATTATACGGCCCTTCACAATGCAAGTAGAACGCTCCATTGATTTGAATGTGATTTCCCAACGTTCTACCGGTCATTATTTTTTTGATAGAAGACCTCTGAAAAAAATAATGACCGCTGCCAATGGCAACGGAGTTTGTGCTTGTAATACAGGTCTTTCATATCACTCCGCAGTAGTAGTAGCGGACAGTCGGACACTATCTCTGTCCCCGTCCCTGCGAGAGAAGTTGGGGGAATCACTCGTGAAGTTAACGGGAGTCCGACTTTCAACTTACCCAGAGATTCACCACCATTCCCCTCTCCAACTGCACCTTCAACTAAGTAGCTAGGCTAGCAATAAGTAGCTAGCCGTGCTGCTACTAGCCGTGCTGCTACTAGCCGTGCTGCTACTAGCCGTGCTGCTACTAGCTGTGCTGCTACTAGCCGTGCTACTACTAGCCTCGCCACACTGCCTGGAATCAACAAACGTTGCCAAGCGACGCGCAAACCTTTGGGAACTATTTGCCGCGGAAATCATTAAATAAACCTTTCTGTCTTCATAAAAGTGTATAAAGTTTATTTGTGTTACAGTTGGCAAACAGCCGTATAATAAGCGGGATAATGTATAGAACGCCGGTCATTATCGGGAAAATAAGTACCGACAGGGCAAACTGGATCCCTTACATAATCAACATTTGGACCCTTGACAAAAACAATGTGTTTTTTCAAATCGTGTTTTCTGTTTGTTTGTTTATTCAGACGCTGCTGGAGGCCGTGTCTGTGGCCACGACCGGTGAGTTTTTCGATCGCGTCGTCACGTCTCGTCCTTTCCATGCCATTTATAACTTAACATTGAAATCCTTTTGTGTCTGTCCAGTGACGTTCTACGACTATGGGACGGTGCTGCAGGCGCTGCTCCTCACCTGCGCCGTCTTCGCCGGGCTCACCGCCTTCACCTTCCAGTCCAAAAGAGACTTCAGCAAACTGGGCGCGGGGTACGGCTCCGTGGCACACTCACTCTGGTGCATTTACTCCAGCACACGTACTTGAGCAACTTTCTGAAGTAACTGTACTTCTTGGGGCACTTTTTGCTTCTCCCCTAGATGGCAAAAGGTCACGTCTCAACTCTTGTCTCGCTATGAACTCTGGCTGAGACGAGCTTTTCATTAACTTAAGTGAACAGTGGGGATGTGCGGGATGGTCTGTGAGAGCTAGAAACAACAGCTGAGAGATTTAAAGAGGGGGTATTATGTAAAATCGACTTTTTCAAGCTTTATATCATGTTATTATGTCATTCCCTCATTAAACACATGCCTGGAGTGTTTGCCTTGGCTCATTCACATATGTTTGAGTAATCAGTAAAAACTTAGACGGCAGCCATTTTAGGTGTAGCTATGCCTCAGTCCTCCTAGGAACGCCCCCACCTCCTGGAGACGCCTCTGGACCTTTCGTCACCAGCCAAGCCACCAAACCACTGCTCCTCAGCTCAGCAGAGCCCCCTCCCCGCACAGTAGTGTTGTTTAGATGCCACAGCAGTGTGCTGAAGGGGGCGTGTCGGAAAGCTCTTAAGAGACAGAGGCCTATTTCAAGACGTTCAGTACAGCCATTTTGAGAGAGCAATTTTATTCAAGGCAGTTATTTTAATTTACTGCATATACAGACCAACAGAAGGTTACGTCATCATTGTAGTATGCTATAGACTGGTGCTATGTGATTGAAAAAAGCATAATACCCCCTCTTTAACAATTTTATCTCTGACTTTTACGGTTTGAATACGTGCCGCGGATGTGCACCCGCTCCAAAGACATCAAGCTCTGTGATTGGTGCATACTTGGCACGAGCAAACTGACAACAAACTCTTTCAGTCTCCCCTGCCAAGTGATTTTCCATTACTATATTGTTCCTATGCTTTAGTGCTTTGTGTCTTCACTTTTTATGTTATAAAGAGGGGGTATTATGCTTTTTTCAATCACATAGCACCAGTCTATAGCATACTACAATGATGACGTAACCTTCTGTTGATCTGTATATGCAGTAAATTAAAATAACTGCCTTGAATAAAATTGCTCTCTCAAAATGGCTGTACTGAACGTCTTGAAATAGGCCTCTGTCTCTTTAAGAAGCTTTCCGACACGCCCCCTTCAGCACACTGCTGTGGCATTTAAACAACAACACTGTGCGGGGAGGGGGCTCTGCTGAGCTGAGGAGCAGTGGTTGGTGGCTTGGCTGGTGACAAAAGGTCCAGAGGCGTCTGCAGGAGGTGGGGGCGTTCACAGGAGGACCTAGGAGGACTCAGGCATTGCTACACCTAAAATGGCTGCCATCAGAGTTTTTACTGATTACTCAAAAATGCGTGAATGAGTCAAGGCAACACTCAAGGCATGTGTTTAATGAGGGAATGACATAATAACATGATATAAAGCTTGAAAAAGTCAATTTTACATAATACCCCCCCTTTAAGAAAAAGAAAATGTGTCATTACGTGAACGTGGAGGAGAAACAGGGAAGTTCGAATGATTTTGCCCTGCATCAAGAAGACTGGGGGCGGGGCTGCTCGATTGTAAAGGCTGCGTGTGCAGTTATAATGGCTTCTTTATTTGCACAGCAGACTTCACCTGACCGCTGCCTGTCTGCTCCGCCCACTGTCCGTGGTAAACTGTTGAGAGTTCCATAGAGAAACGCAGCTAAAACAACAATGCCAAAAGCTGTTTTACACCTACATGTAATTAGAATAATATACCTCACCATTTCTCCAGGCAAAATGAAGATATTTTTTATATTTACAATAAGCCTTTATTGTGTATGGGGGGGAAAAATTGGATAATTAATGTCAGAAAAGCATTACTCAAGAAAATCAAGAGTTAAAGTAATATTTCTTTGTGAGCCTTGTAGTCAGCTCTATAGCAAAATCCCTTTATAGTGAATAGGGCTAAAGTTCCATTGGACCAGGAAGTGGAGTGATGACATCATCACTTAAAGGGACTAGATGCAAGTTGGTCATTTTCTCACTACCTCAGGTCTTACGTGTAACTGCAGTCTCTATATTAAGCTCGTGCATGACGGCACTTCGGACCTGAAGTAACACCTTTCTGAGTGACAGTGCAGGATTTTAGGGGCAGTTGTGGTGAACAGGTCTGGGCTCATTCTACACATTAGGACATGGCTGGAACATGTAGGGGAGGAAAATACTTACATTTTTATACTCTGTATAGTCCCTTTAACAAACACTTTCTTTTTCTCTGTTTTCTCTTTTTAAAGTGATAGTCTGTAAGTTTATAATGTTTTACAATTTTAATAGATAATAATGTAATAATATTTTTTCTCTCCCTTCGCTGATCTCCGACACTAATCCGAATCCCCGGTGCCATTGCTTTGACTAATGAGACTGGCTTTCCTGTGCACCAGCCTCTCGTGTTCAGTCAGGAGAGAAGAGGGAGGGAGCTTGAACGTTTACTTTTGAAAGTTTGTTCTCGCTCTCCTCACTTTGCAAACTAGGAGGGGCATTCTGGTCCAATCAGGAGAGGACTGACATACTGATGGGGTCTAAACTTCCACGGTGTTGCTTCAAAGACACTTCAGGGACGGACGGCAATTATTTTTCTTACAATAAAACTGTGTTTGTCTTTGTCCTTCAGCCTGTTTTCCTGCCTCCTCATCCTCCTCATCGCCAGCTTCTCCAGGGTGAGCCTCTCCACACATTTGAAAACATGGATGTGTTACAGAAACGCATGAAAACAGCAGCCGGCATGATCACTTTAACTGCTGTGTGAGATAATGATCAGGAATTCAAGTCATTCAGTTAATGGTGGACAAATGTAGGCTTTAAAATCATTACATTTAAATTGACATGTTTTTGAAAATGACTGAAATGATGGTCCACACGTTCTGATTTCCACAAACTTCCTGCCGCTCATTTTTGCTCAGAGGTCGACCGACAATTTAGTTTGAGTACTCACGTTTTCCTTCGTTTTTAATGTCAAAGTAAAAAACAAAGACTCCAACAAGGCGGCCTCCCCGGTCTTTACAAATACTGACATGTGATTGGTATCCACGTGTAGCACGAAAGGCAACCGAGCTGACGCTGTAATCCAAATATGGTCATTTCCTTTATGGGAGACAGCAGCGGCTAAAGACGGGAGAAATGTGCATGTGCAACATTGCTAAACCTTAGGCCCGTTTTCTCCAAATTAGGTTTTACCTTTACACCTTTGCAACAACATCTCCACTTTAGTAGCGCAGACAGACGCCACACTTTACAGTCTTGGACTTAACAATATTTAGAAGTTGTTTTCCTGATTTTAATAAGCTTTGAACCACAAAAAACAAGGCAAAATTTGAATTTCTACAGTTTTTTTTTTTTTTTCCACTTCTTTCTGGGCAAAGCTAACTGCGGGCTAGCGCTACTTAAACAGTATTTACAGCCAAGTTTGAGTGAAAAAAGATCTCCATTGGTGTAATTGGATGTACAATATCCCTCTCTCCCTTTGTCTTTTCTGTCAGTGTAGTATTTACTCTCACGGACAATTAATGAGTAAAAAACGCAAAATGCTACACCTGCAGTGGCGCTTATGGCCTCTAGGGGCATGAGTTACTGAGTTCTGCTTTAAGATACAAATAATATAAAAAATGTACAAACAATAAAAGCAAACAAAGGGATATTAAAAAAAATCGGCTATAGGGCCTACACGATTTCGTGGTTGAAAATATCGGCCATTTTAGCCATGTATATGTATTTATTTACCTTTATTTTTTAATCAGGAAAGTCCCACTGAGATTAGAATCTTATTTCCATGGGAGTCCCGCCATTAAATGCTTTTTTATTTATATATATATATATATATATATATATATGAAAACATAAAATGACAGAAAACAAGAAATTAACTTTTTTCCTCATATTCATATCAGTAATCTACAGCAAAAGTCTCTAAATGTAATTCATCTGCAGCTTTTGTCATGTTTTCACATCTTTAGGAGTGAAAAAGGCATAGACTTGTTTCATTTCATTAAAAAGATTGTCTTTTGACAATAAAGTGGCTTTAAAGTGCATATGACAGGTTTGAATACTTTTGATAGTATGACTTAATTAGATGGGTAACATCTGTTGTAAGTAATCATTTTTATTCAGTGAAGCAGCAATTTTAATGAAGAAATGTTGGGCAGAAAAGTAATTTTAATTTTCAAGCTGCTGACAGGAAGTGACATAGTCAAGTTCAATGGCAGTTTGACTCATTTCCCAATGACATAATATGGTCAGCACGGCAACAGTT
The DNA here is from genome assembly GCA_007210695.1 of Neogobius melanostomus. NCBI lineage: Eukaryota > Metazoa > Chordata > Actinopteri > Gobiiformes > Gobiidae > Neogobius > Neogobius melanostomus. The sequence continues at coordinate 396,015 of VHKM01000421.1, forward strand.
TGAAATAGTTTGCCTCTATCTATGTCACTTCCTGTCAGTGTCCAATAAGGAAGTGAACTATAAACATCACAAAAATGGTCAAACTAAAGAAAGCTGGGTAAAATATTAAGCAAAATCTTTAATATAATTGTGTTTTAGCAAAAAAAATGTGTCTAATGTGTCCTATGCACTTTAAGCATTAAAATGTACTCTCTGCCTCCAGTAGAGAGAAGGTTGTGTAAAAGCTCTTCATGTTCCTTTGATGACAGATGCTCGATACTAACTTTCTAACTCTCGTTGTTCTCCCCCGACAGTTCTTCTTCCAGAGCGACACCACGGAGCTGCTGTTCGCCACCGCCGGGGCCTTCCTCTTCTGCGGCTTCATCATCTATGACACGTCTATACTGATGAAGCAGCTGTCGCCCGAGGAGCACATCCTGGCCTCCATCAACCTGTACCTCGACATCATCAACCTGTTCCTGCACATCCTACGCATCCTGGACTCCCTCAAGAAGCACTGAGCGCAAGACCGGTCCCCCCCTCTCCCAACTCTCCCATAGCATCAGCTCGGAACGCTTTCAAACACGCTTTTATTCCAGTCTTTTCTGTGATGTTTGGATAGTTTTCTCTCTTAAAGTGCATATGACACATTAGACACATTTTTTGCTGAAACATAGTTAACACAATAATATTAAGATTTTGCTAAAAATTGTACCCTTTAGTTTCACCATTTTTTTGTAATGTTTATAGTTTCACTTCCTTATTAGACACTGACAGGAAGTGACATAGATAGAGGGAAACAATTTTACTGTTGAGAGTTCCATAGACAAACACAGCAAAAACTGCAACATAATCTGAATCTCCTGCTGAAAGAACAGCAGATAAAATGCCAAAAATAGTTTTACACCAAATTAGCATAATATAATTTAATATTTAAAATAAGCAAGAAAAATAATAAAATAATTTGATAATTAATGCCAGAAAAGCATTACTAAAGAAACTCTAGAGCAGGGGTCTCGAACTCATTTGGACTGGGGGCCACAAATGCAAATCCAATGTTGGTCGGGGGCCGCAACAGACGAAGCCTTTTTTATTAAGTCAATTATGATTTAGCAACTTTTTATTGTTTGCTGTAATATACCTTAAATAGACTGTACATTAACTATCTGCACATTTTTAAGCTTCCAGAGGTTTCCAATGGGCCAAACATTTGCTGAGCTTCTAAATTAGAAATTACAGACTTACAGTAGACAATTAGTGTTTTTGTAATTAATCTCATTTGGTTCAGGTAAATTGGTTCAGGGCATCAGTGAATGATCTTTCAGGAGTCAGGTCCAGTTTCTGTCTGTTGGCCTATTTAGAAAGAAATGCAAAATGTACAACAAATGTCATTTTAATTTAGTGTAGAAAGGCCCAACCAGGGACTGGAGCTGATAATGAGCATAGCAATAAGCTTCACCTCATGTAAATAATGTGGAGTCATTGGCCTCAGGCCTTTTTGTGACCTACAGTTAGATAATGGATGGGGCTTATATTTTTTACCATCAATGTTGCTGTAATTATTTGCAGTATTTTTATACATTTCCATAATTCTCTATTTTTAATGTAACTATGGATCATGTGTTCGCACGTGTCCTTAAGATTAAATTAATTGACATAATGTGCTTCTTGTGCGAGGACAATGTTGCTCTGAGAGAGAGATGGAGAGAAAAGGCTCCTCACTTTACTGTTGTGATAGCCTGGTTTTTACCCTCGTACTCATTTCGTTTGTACATGTAGGGAAATTATAATTGACCGGAGTTTACGGATGGCTAAGGCCAGGCTACTGTTGTGACGCTTTTAAACACTAATTACGATGTGTTCACTTTGCAAAGTCATAAAGGTAAAGATGGTAAAGGTGCTTATTGTCATGCTGCAGTGCTGTAACCTTTCCAGCACATGTTTAGCTGAACAACTAAAGTTTCTCCCTCGCGTTTTGACAGTCTCCACCTGTTTCAGAAGCTCCTCTCACAGTCCGCTGCTGTTAGTCCGTTTCTTTGTTGAGAAAAGTTGATAAGTTGTCTGCAGAAGCGCCGCATCTCTCTTCCCCTGTCTGATGTTGTGGTCATGCTCGCGTCCGCATATGTCTATGGCGCAGCGGCATTGGCGCTACCGCGCGGTGCCTCATGGGAAGTGTAGTTCTAACGTGTTAATGCAATTTACCGGCGGGCCGCATGTAATATAAATAAGAAATCATCTCGCGGGCCGCAAAAAATTATCTCGCGGGCCGCATTTGGCCCCCGGGCCGCATGTCTGAGACTCCTGCTCTAGAGTAAATGTAATATGTCTGTGGGATCAGATGTTTAAAAAGAGCCTCCTAGTCGTAGTAAACTGAGCAAAATCCCATTATAGAGAATAGGGCTAATTGGACCTGGAAGTACAGTGATGACATCATTACCTCTATGTCACTTCCTGTCAACTTAAAAAATGAATTCTAATAAAATAACTTTTCTGCCCAACATTTCTTCATTAATTAGCTGCTTGCACTGAAATCAAATGATAATTATGACAGATGTTATCCATCTAAATAAGTCATATTTAAAGCATTAAAACCGGTCATGTGCACTTTAACATCTTAGGTTTAATGTCAAAGTAAAAATCAGACCAAACTCTCCTTTACGGTGTTGATTTTATGTTTTGTCGACGCGGGATTTGGTCTGACATCACTCAGAATCATCACTCAACCATTCACAAATACTGACAGGTTTTTTTAATTTATTCTGTGGGATTGTATTTATTATCTAATTCCTGCCTGATTTGGCAAAATTGTATCTTTTGCATATTTTTTCCATCAATACGTTTTGTTTTTTTTATTCACAAACTAAACAAGAATGCACAAAATAAAACCATACAACCTTAGTATTAATATCTCTAAATTCACTTCACCTGAATATAGTGCATAAATCAGATTCCAATCTCAATTTCTGTTTTTGCTGGATACGTTAATCAAAAATACAAACATATGGTCTGAAACACATTTAACTGCACGTAGAGCATAGAGAAAATGATTTATTTTTCTTACGGTTTTCACTGGACATTTTATTTCTTTATGTTTCAGTTATTTGCATTGGGTTTTTGCTTCACTTTCAAATTCACTCCATTCAGGTCTGGTTTTCCCTCTAAACCCACAAATGGAAACGTGTACTTGGCCTGTGTAATACTGCCACCTGCTGGTCCTTTGTGATTTTTATTATTTAAAAGGAGACACGTTATGCATTTTTCTGGCATTTTACGATCATCTATTATCTTCTTGGACTGTCGCGCTTTACAAAACTGTTGCGACCCCCGTAACCACCTTAAAGCTCACAAACGGCCACTGTGCAGAATATGTCACCTTTAACCTTCTGCTAGGATTTGTAGGAGACTTTTGCACAATTGACTGACTTTTTTTTATTTTATTTTTTTAGATTTAACCCATGTTATTCCCTCATCAAAAACAAACCTGAAATAGTATATCACTTCATCCCTGCAGTTTTCAGTCAACCTCTTCACCTCTACTGTGTATTTCCTGAAGAATTTAGTGTATTGAAGGCCCACTGATAAATACAATATATTTCCCATCAGGTATATTTCGTCTATTTTTTTTTTTCATTTGAGCTATTATTTAAATCATTACATTATCACAACAAAACCAAGAAAAATAAAATTAATTTTACTTCACTGTCCCTGCTGACATATAAATAAATATGTTTGTCTTTTGTTTTCTGTCGCTAATGTTTTGTTAAATCAATGGGATGTTGTAATTTAAAGATTTGCACACAATGTTATGTTCATGAAGTCTTAACACAATAAGTAAATATTGTTGTGTATATATTGTATGTGACTATATGTTTAAGCGAATTAAAGACGTAAATAACAGTCGTCTGGCATTTGTGTGAGCTTTTGTGGCGTGTGAAAGATGGATGCAGGTCAGAGAGGCTGTTCAGGACCGGGTAGCATAATCCTGTAGGGAAATTCGCTCTCTGCATTTGACCAGTTGTCAATGCCGCTGGGGCGACCTGTAGGAGCAGTGGGCAGCCAGCGCTCTGGGACTCATCTCAGCCCGGCAAATGGCAAACTCGGAAACACCAGGGGATTAACCTATTGTACATGTTTTTAATCGAAGTTTATTTCTATAGCACTTAGCAGACCAAAGTGCTTTCCATTAAAGGGGGGGTATTATGTAAAATCGACTTTTTCAAGCTTTATATCATGTTATTATGTCATTCCCTCATCAAACACATGGCTGGAGTGTTGCCTTGGCTCATTCACATATTTTTGAGTAATCAGTAAAAACTTAGACGGCAGCCATTTTAGGTGTAGCTATGCCTCAGTCCTCCTAGGAACGCCCCCACCTCCTGGAGACGCCTCTGGACCTTTTGTCACCAGCCAAGCCACCAACCACTGCTCCTCAGCTCAGCAGAGCCCCCTCCCCACACAGTAGTGTTGTTTAGATGCCACAGCAGTGTGCTGAAGGGGGCGTGTCGGAAAGCTTCTTAAAGAGACAGAGGCCTATTTCAAGACGTTCAGTACAGCCATTTTGAGAGAGCAATTTTATTCAAGGCAGTTATTTTAATTTACTGCATATACAGACCAACAGAAGGTTACGTCATCATTGTAGTATGCTATAGACTGGTGCTATGTGATTGAAAAAGCATAATACCCCCTCTTTAACAACAGAAACATCAACATTAAATGACGTATTTAATGGAAGGAAACATGCACACTCCACACAGAAAGGCCCGTACGGTCCGGGAATCGAACCTGGGAGCTAACCACTGCGCCACCTTGGCACCCAAGCAGCCAGGCTTTGCTCAGTCAGCCCCAGGGCAGCTGTGGCTGGCAATATTAGGAACTCACTGTAAAATGAATGAATAAAGAAACTTTGAAGAGAAAAGTGCTTGTTATAAGACTGGTGTGTTTTTGTTACCATTTTTGTATACACTTCCCCTCAGAGTCACTAAAGTGCCTGTTTAAGTTGTAATGCGTTGAGGCTTGCGGATATAGTGAAGGGCAAAAACCCCGAAACTCTGGAGCTAAATGAATGAATTAAACTTTGTCCCTCATGGGGAAGTTTGTTCTGGGCAGATGCAGCTGACAACATGTAAGACAGAGACGGACAAAAACAACTGGTGCAAATTAATATAAAACTGATCATAAAAATAAGTGCAGACTTGTACAATGTGATAAGTAAAAACATATAAAGAACAAAAAGCGTTAGCGGAGCCAGGGTGATGTTGCGATTGCAGCAGATTAATATTTCAAGAATAATTGATTATGTCTATAGGACAGGAGGGAAGGACAGGGGATCCACAGCTGTAGGCCTCCCCTCCTGCCTAGTGAACTGAGGGGGGGGGGGGATATTATAATTTTAATGGTTTTTAAATGTCTTAATGGTCTTGGTCCTTCTTATCTTTCAGAACTGCTTTTACCTTATGAGCCTTCACGGCCCCTTCGCTCCTCCGGCAGGGGTCTCCTAGTTATTCCTAAAGTCAACAGAAAGACTCACGGCGAGGCGTCTTTCCAATATTATGGCCCTCGCCTCTGGAACGACCTGAGGAGGAGCTCAGGACCGCAGAGAACGTTCAGTCTTGTTTTGAGCGCATCGCCTTAAGGTTAGGTATACAGATACAAGTGCCTGACAAGCCATGTCTACATTATGTATTACTTTGAAATTTTAAGTTGTATTACAGAAATAAATGAACTTTTTCACGATATTCTAACTTTCCGAGTTTCATCCATAAATACCCCAAAAATGATCCAAACCTTCAAAGCCCTCAAATCAATACAATGACATTTATTAGAAATACACTGCCTTACATAACATGTCAACTGTAACAATGCAACTTTAGCATATTGCATCAAAGTTCTGCATGATATTTACATCAAGAGAAAAAAGTGCATGAAATAACCTGTATTTAAATGTAGTTATTTTAGTATTGGCCAACTCCTTTAGACAGAGCTTATTTAACATTGGGAATTTTGAGACAACCGAATGATTAGTGATTCCTATTTTGACAAATGGCCTCCAAGTAACCTGAGTCACTGAAACAACCCGTGTGAAATGCAATAAAATGTGCCAATATTTCAGAGTAAGCTGTCAAAATTCTCAGTCGGTAAGCAAAGAATGCATTTCAATGCAATGAATCATAAAGCCAGACAGAATAATGCAATCAGATTTGTAAGCTTTCTAAGGTGTGCATTCTGCATACTTTTCTTAAAGCTACAAAATGACAAAACCTACTATGCCAATGGCATAGTCTAACAAAGGAGGAGCAAAGGAGAGAAGTGACACAACAAAGAGACTGGCAAAAAAGAGTTGTTTGCCAAGCATCAGCATAGTCTCAAAAACCCTGTGAAAAGTGTTGCCTCTACAGTGACTGAAACTGTTTCACCGTCCCCTGGTATGATCGTAACGGTTAATGGCCAGAAATCACAATATTACCGCTCTCCTGTGAGAAAAAGTGAGGCCCCTATAGTTGTGATGGATATGCCTGCTATCGAAAAAGAAAAATCTTTCAAGACCTTTACAGTGTCCGAACCATCTTTATTCTTCTCAACATTTAACTCCAGTCCCCCAAGATCTGGCTATTCTCCAAACAAACCACTTCAGGATCTCACCTTTGAGATGAAGAGCATGTCTCTGCGCCATATGCAAACTGCCAGCTCCTCTGTGCTTCACTGTACCCTGCTCAAAGACATTTCATCTCCTGCCAGAACAAGTCCCTATAAAGCAAAGGTGACGAGCATGGACCACTTCAATGAACGGTCAGACATTTATGGCTCACCTATGAGAAAAAGTATTTTCAAACTACACACAAGCAGAGCGATCATCTTATGCTCATGTGGCAAGCCCCAAATCACCGTACATGAAGCAAAGTTTCTCCAAAGAGCTGAAGAGAACCAACTCAGCCTCAAATCTTGCTCCATCTCCATCCAAATTCACAGTATCCAGGAGGACACTTGAGTATCCAGATCAGCATCTCTCCCCACAGCAGTGGTCACCTCAGTTGGCCAAACCAAGAAGACAGCGCCATGAACTTTGATTCCTCCACTCAGCCGCTGAGTCATTCCTCTTACTCCTGCAAGGACGTTGACGATGACTTCACAAAGCTGTATCACAAATTTGTCTGTCTGAACAAATCCTCCTTTCTGAGTAGCAATCCTTGTCGTCTTTGTGCCAAGAATTCAGAGGCCAGTAGGTGGCACTCTAAGCGTTTTAGAGATGGCCATGAGTAAAACGACTTGCTATTGAATATAAGGGTTCAATACTTTCCTACTGTTCCTACTGTATTCGTTTTGTTCTGATGTTTGTGATACCGACAGATTTGAAAATGTAAGCTGATAAAACGTGTATACTTATTGGTTCACTGATAATCGAGAGTCAAATATCAGTTTGTGTTATTGCTGACGGATGTATATGTATATGTTGGCGCATAAATAAAGTTGCCTTGCTTTGCCTTGCCTTAAATGTACATTTTCAGTGTTTTTTTAAGTGTCCAATAATCAGAAACTAATGAGTTTCTATAAAGACTTTTCAAGCCACATTGCTTAACATTCTAGATTTTATTATGCAACATCACAACATATAAACTAACTGGAAAAAACCTCCCCAAAAAACAGATCATGTTTAACTAAACATTAACATGATCCTAGATCACGGCCACTGTGCTCTTCGGGACCTTCAATGCTGGATCTATTTTTCTACATTTCCCCAGATCTGTGCCTCTACACATGGGGTCGCCAAGTATATTTCCCTGGGGGCCAAATTATATTAGGAGTGTATCACTGGGGTCCATAAACAAAATTTCCAGTAAAATATGTTTTAACCTCTTAACCCCGCCTTAAAGGGATACTTCGGGATTTTGACATAGGGCCTCATTTCCTAGTTATCCAGAGCGTTGTTGATGTCTGGAGATATTTTTTTCTTAAATTCATGCAGTTCTTATATTTGAAGAGTCTAGTTGCGCTAGGCTAGAGCAAGGCTAAAGCATTTCTATGGTAAACGCTAGCCCGCATTTAAAAACAGTCTGACTCACTCCACAGTGCACCTGATGTAAATCACATATAACACCAGACTAACCATATAAATGTCTGTGTTAATAGAATATTTTTTTTAAATAAAACTGACCTTGTATCACATGAATTACCGGCATTTTGAGGGACTATTTTCTCGCAGATCACTCCGCCGCTGCGTTAGCTTACAGCCACGAAGCTGATGCTGCTCAAATATAAGTTATTTTAAATGGAAAATGGTTAAAATTAACCTATCGACACAGACATTTATATCATTAGTCTGGTGTTATAAGTGATTTACCTCAGGTGCACTGTGGAGTGCGCCAGACTGTTTTTAATGCGGGCTAGCGTTTACCATAGAAATGCTTTAGCCTTGCTCTAGGCTAGCGCAACTAGACTCTTCAAATATAAGAACTGCATGAATTTAAGAAAAAAATATCTCCAGACATCAACAACACTCTGGATAACTAGGAAATGAGGCCCTATGTCAAAAATCCTGAAATATCCCTTTAAGCAAGTGCAGTCCAGCTTTACCCAAATCTAAAAGGTGACATCCTACAGGCCAGTGTAACGCCTCATTTAAAAGCGAAGGCCTACAAAACTCATCTAAACAGATGTTTTCTTCACGTTGTTACCCTGTTGTTGCCACTTTTTGGAATTTTCTTTTTCTCCATTGCTTTTTTGTTGCTTTTTATCACATTTGTGCCACGTTTTCATCACTTTTCTGTTACTCTTTTGTTGCTTTTTTGTCGCTCTTTTGTGGCATTTTCTGTTCCATTTTCTTGTTCTTTTGTGGCTGTGATGTTGCGTTTTCGTCACACATTATTGTCACATTCTTGTCACTCTTTTGTTGCTATTTTGACACTTTTTTCAAGAAACTTTTAGATTTGGGTAAAGCCAAACTGGAGAAAATGTGTTCTGGTGGGGTTAAGAGGTTAATAGAGAAAATACTATTGAGGAAACTTTTTTCAATAAATAAATAATGAGCCGGACACTTGTATTGCACTTTACCAGCCTGTGTTACACGTTTCTGCTACACTGTAGTCATTATTCATGCACTCCGCACTCGGTGGTGGTTGGCTACTATTGCAGCCACAGCCGCCCTGGGGCAGACTGACCATTTGCGTGGCTATTATATGATTTGTTTATGTCCTGATCTCTTATTATGTCAGTGCCCTCTGCTGGAGATGTGTGGAATTCTTTCCTTTCTTTCTTTAAGCTGCTCCCTAGTGGCTGGAGTGGGCATTTTGGTTATTTCTTAAAACATTAATAACGCCACACAGGAATGGGCTAGAGACTTCCTTTTTTTATTTTTATTTTTACATACTCAGGAATTTGTGCTCTACACGTCAGTGCCGGACTGAATCATCTCGTGGGCCGGAAGTGGCCCGCGGGCCGCCTGTTGGAGACTCCTGTGTCGGAGGTCTAATTCCTTTGACTTCAGGGCTTGGCTTCTGCTCTGACATGCACAGTCAGCTGTGAGACCTTATACAGATGGGCATGTGCCTTTCCAAATCAAATCCAGACATTTTTATTTACCACAGGTGGACTCCAGTCAAGTCAAGAAACATCTCAAGGACGATCAGTAAAAACAAGATAGCAAAGACTGTGAATAGTTATGGACATGTGACATTTCATTTCATTTTTTTTAAAATTAATTTGCAAAAACATCTTTAAAAAAGTGTTTTCACTTTGTCAAAATGGGTTATTGTGTGTAGCTTGATGAGAAAGAAAAAACAATAACAAAAATAATTTAATCTATTTTGGAATCGGGCTGTAAATGTGGAAAAGGGTGTGAATACTTATTTATTTTAGTCGCTGGGCAAAAGTTTACCTGCCGCTCGCGCAAACTTACTTGACAACGTCACTTCCTGCTCGGGGCCTTCTCTCGCAGAGTCGATCCAAAATGGCGTCCCCGCAGTTAACGGACGAGGAGCTTTTCTCCGAACTCAAGCGCCTGGGTTTCACTCCCGGCCCGGTCACGGAGCTCACCCGGCCCGTCTACCTAAAGAAGCTCAAGAAACTGCGCGAAGAGCACCCTGAGCAGCAGCAGCAGCGCGGCGGTCTGCGGCAGAGCAAGCCCCAAAGCAAGACTCGCAGCGCGGCTTTGATCAGCAACAGTGCGAGCCCCAGCGGCGGAGGACAAACGGGCTCACGGCCTGCCAGACCCGGCCGGAAGTCTACTGTGCTGGGCTTTAGCTCCGACGAATCTGACGCCGAAGCTCCACAGAAACGGAAAGGCCCGAATCACAGCGCTAAAGGAGCTAGTGGCGGAAACCAGTCGCCGAATACGAGGCTCTACCCGCAGATAAATTCGTCTAGCGTCAGTTTAAGCGACATCGGGAATAAGCGGAAAAGCGGCGGCGGTAATCCCACTTTTGCCAGCCCGCGAAGTGCGTCTTTAAACTGGGGGAGCCGTTCCAACAAATCCAGCGCTGCTCGGGAGGAGGAGCAGGCCGGGGTGAACGACGAGGAGTCTGGGGAAGACGAGCTCTGCGATGGGGGTCGGGAGGAGCTGAAGACCCGCTCTCTAAACGGGAGCAGAACCTCGCATTTGGGCGCTTGTAACTATAAATGTTCTTTGCTTCCTTTGAGTTTGTTATCCAGTGTACATTAGATGCCTTCATTCTGTAGAATTCGGGATTGAGCGTTCTAAATTCACCGTTACCATGGAAATCCGCCATGTTTCTGGTGCAAGGCAACATTGTCCGTGCCGTAAACTTATAAAAATTGACGAAATAGCCGTGGAGTCGAGTCTGTTACCTGCCGAGTGACTTACTACTGGTAAATGCTTACATGTGAACGTCTCTATTAGTAAATTTGAAAAATGAAGAATGTAAAATACTAGTTATCGTTCACATCAACGCATTTAGAGACTTGCAGCTCAAGGAGTTGTCCCATGGCTCTCACCTTCACTTTTTTTTTAGTCTATGGACAATGTTTTGCACCAAAAATATGGCAAAATGTCCATGGTTAACCGCTAGTTTACAACATTCCATCCCGAAGTACTCTCAAGCTATTACTATTATCATTATTACTTATTTGCTGTAATGTGCGAATTTCTCCATTGTGAGATCAATAAAGTCTTATTTCTTCTGGTCTTAAAGCCAGGCCAACCGGGGACTACTCCGACTCGGATGAGGAGGACGAAGGAGAAGAAGGGGTTCGGGTGAACAGCGGCAGCAGAGCGAGCCCTCCGAAAGAGCGAGCCCAGCAGCCGCGCAGAGTGATCAACAGAAGCTCCTACACGTACAAAGAAGCGATACCTAGTGGCCCTGACATGGTTTCGCTGCGTAAAGACGAGCTGGAGCTGGGGCCCAGGAGGAGGGACCCGATTGGAGCTCATTACTTCGCCCGAAACTACTCTGAGAACCACGGAGGCGGCAGTGCGAACATGAACAACCACGCCGACGAGAGGGACGGCGGGGTTAGTTCGTTCACCGGCTCCAGGCTGCGGTCTCGCTTTCCCGCCTACAGCAGCGTGTCTTTGCAGGTCAGTATTATTCAATCGGTAAACAATTTTTTTAGGTTTGTTGATGGCCACAATATCTGCTAATACACTGAGGTAATTTCTCCTTGGTCACACCGGTATGACTCGAGTTATTTGTTTATCTGATCTGGACTGTCCGTACCCATTCTGGATAACTTGTATTCTGAATAGGTTTGAGATTTAGGTTATTAAAGCAGCACTAAGTAACTTGTTTACCTTAATAAATCCTTTTCGTAGTCCTCTGGGGTTAATACAAGTGTTAATGGGATGATTGAGGGGTCTTTCATCTCCCCCGGTGTCTCTGGCCAAAAAACCACAATTGCAACTTTCCTGCCTCCGGGTTGGAGTCACCAATTCACACTAATGGAATCACGAAGAAACAGTATTTACAGCCAAGTTTGAGTGAAAAAAATTATCTCCACTGTGTAATTGGATGTACAATATCCCTCTCTCCCTTTGTCTTTTCTGTCAGTGTAGTATTTACTCTCATGGACAATTAATGAGTAAAAAAAACGCAACATGCTACGACACCTGCAGTGGCGCTTATGGCCTCTAGGGCATGAGCTACTTAGTACTGCTTTAAAGCAGTACTAAGTAACGTGTTTACCTTAATAAATCCTTTCCGTAGTCCCTCTGGGGGTAATACACGTGTTAATGGGATGATTGCAGGGTCTTTCATCTCCCCCTGGTGTCTCTGGCCAGAAAACCATGCTTGCAACTTGACTGCCACCGGGGCGGAGCAAGCAATACACACTAATAGAATCACGGAGAAGAAGCTAACAGGCTAACGGGCAAAGCTAACTGCGGGATAGCGCCACTTTAAACAGTATTTACAGCCAAGTTTGAGTGAAAAAAATATTCCCATTGTATAACTGGATGTACAACACCTCTCTCTCCCTTCACCTTTTCTGTCAGCGTAGTATTTACTCTCCAAGACATTTAATAAGTTAAAAAATCGTAACTTGCTAAGACACCTGCAGTTGCGCTTATGGCCTCTAGGGGCATGAGCTACTTAGTACTGCTTTAACTTAACTTTTTATGTGGCGAAAAAGTTGACATTAATGTGCATTATACTTATCAGTGAGCCAGCGGCTGTATGGGTGGTTAGCATGGTGCCTTCACTTCTCATCCTGGTGGCCTTGAAGACGCTCCTGGATCAATTGTTTTTTTTTAGGGGTTCTGCTAGGTCTTCCCTGTGTCTGGAACCGTCTCCATGGTTATTCCATCCAGAAAATCTACCAGAAACAAAAAACAAAACAAAAACCCTGAAACAAAATTTAAATTGGAGCGTCCTGGAGGCCAGCGGGATGGACAGCCGAGGTACCAGGCTAATCACCCATAAAGCCACTGGGTCACTGAAAGGTCCAATACGCAGTTATAACTTGTGTAACAGGTTGCGTAATACACCTTTTAAGGTAAATAATGATGATGCACCAATTGACTTAAAAACTAGGGCTGGGACGAAATATTATCCTTCAATATAACATCCCAATACGTCTTTGTTTTGATATTTGTATCCTATTGTAAACCATATGTCACAGTACTTTGATATTCAACGTAGGGCCGGGCAAAAAATCTGAAAAATACATTTATTTAGTATTAAGGAAAGACACGGCAGGTACAAACAGATTTTTCTCGCTGTGGTCAATATGGAGATTTTATTTGGCTAGTTTCCTCCTTAACATCATAGTTTTCACTTCAAGACAAAACTTGCCTGGTACGATATTTATTTTATGTTTTGTTGCTTGCAATGCATAGATAACCTGGAAGTAGCTGTAATCTGCTCTACTGCACTATGTGGTGTGTCCACATTAGATCCGCTGCTATCTCTTTATACACCTGCACATCTGTAAATACAATCCTGCTGTTCTATGTCAAATGTCGTCTTATCATATTTTACTTTTTTAAATTATTATTAATTTTAATATTCTTTATGCCTTCCCTCATAGCCTTATAGTTTTAAAGTTTTTATAGCTAATTTGTATCTAAATTCTGTGTTTATGTGCTATGTTGCACGATTGTACCGAGAAAAATTTCTAGTTTGTGAACCTGTTCTCTAACAATGGCAATAAAAACTATTCTGATTCTGAAGGGTCCCCTAGATCAAACGTGTTTGGCTGGGACCCCAAAAATGAACACGTAAACAACTCGGGACCCACATTGTATAAAGTTATTGCCTCTTATGCTACTTTAGCCCAGAACTACATTTTAAAATTAATACGTACTTAAACTGTTTATTTTGAATATTTGAATGGATTACACAAATCGTATGCTCTTTTACACACACAAAAAATACTAAAAAGTAAAAAGGTAGTATTTTTCTTTTTACATAATCTTGAAATCATCTGGAAGGGACCCCGGGGCTGTTTGTTCATCAATTTTTTTAAATATCTAAATCCTTGCCTGATTTATTGAGTTTTGAACACTAAAAAACAAGGCAAACGCTGAGTTGTACTATAGAGCTGCTAGTTTTTTCACGCGCTTTGAACCTTTATGATTTTGATTGTGTCATGTTATCAATGACAACGCACCTGGGTCCAAAAACACGTTGCTATTTTTAATGAAAGAACTCCGACTTGACAACCATAAAGTTGTGCTTGTGGAGACGCTGGAGAGCTCCCGCAGTTCCTTTTGGTTGTACCGCGCGCTATAACTCGGGCATGTCGCAAACCCTATCGCTCTCTTCCTCCAGCTCTGGGGTGGGAGCTGCAGGATGCCCTAAGCCACAGTCGTGGTAAATAAATGCGTAAATTCTCACACCACTGAAATACTACAGCGGGACAAAGTGCAGCGCGGGCTAAATTCATTTAAAGCCAGCCTCAAACGGCTCAGCAGCTCAGGGCGGCTTCAACACTGGGAAACTCCCAGGGAGGAGCCCCTGTGAAGGCAGCTCTTTGGTTTGACTGACGCACTCGGGGTTTAAAGAATTGTATAATCAAATCTATAAACTTTGAAGTTCTTTACACACTTTTATTAAAGTAAATGTACCTTTAGGCCACTGTTTTCTTGAAATTTTACCGCTCACGTAGAGAAAAGTCCAGGATTTCCAGTGGGTTGATGGCGTTTCATGTGCGCTGGACAGCTGCGGCTTATAGACCAGTGTGGCCTATATGTACTTTCTTTTCTTTTTAAATGTACTGTAGTTGGTGCAGCTTATATTCAGGTGCGCCCAATAGTCCAAAAATTACAGTACAAATGGTTTTGACTTGAACTTCGTATTGTTAATTAGGGATGGGAATCGAGAACCGGTTCTACAAGTAGACCCGGTTCTGTTTGAGCAAAGCATCGGAACCGTACGTCTACTTCATTATCGATCCCTCTTATCGATGCTCCCGCTCTGAAAACACGTTTTTCCCCCTTTTCGGACACCATAGCGCGCCGCGGAGCTAGACGCATGTGCGTAATGATGATGTTCTCCGAGTCTGTTGACGCTCCTTCGAAGTAAGCAGGGAAACATCGGCCCAATCTCAATTCTACCCCTTAGCCTCCGCTTCACCTTCCCCTCCGTTTTACGCGTTCACGAGAGACGAGTCGTCAATTAAAACAGTCCATTGTTATAAACGTGTCAGTTCTACGTTTTCGCTTTGCTGCTGCGAACGCTCCGCTGTATTGGCTTGGAGTTTCTTTCCAAACTTGCGATACGTCGCTATTGTCATGACACACGGGGTTCAGTGCCTCGCTGCTGCGCCTGCTGCCACTGTGCTCTGAGCGCGGGTCCGAGGCTGTCTGTGCCCGGTCTGAGGCACCTCTGCAGCCTCCGCACAGGCCCGGGGCTCAGAGCGGAGTCTGTGGCTGCCTGTCCCCGCTATGAGTGCACTGTGAGCGGGGCTACCTCTGCCCATCCCCGCTATGAGTGCGCTATATGAGCGGAACGGCTGATCTCTCGCAGCTCTGGCTAACGGGCTGCAGCCACAGCGACCCGCGGTAGAAGCAGCAACACACGGACAGGGGAAGGAGAAGTAGCGCAGGATGAAGCAAAAATAGATGAAAAACTGTATGGTTTGGGCTGAGACCGAGTCCTGTTGTTTAGGTGTTACAAAACAGCATCAGCCTGTTACAAGTTACAGACACAAATGTTACCATTATATTTTAGAGGATGCCAGGCAGGCTGAGTGCCAGCAGGAGCCACAATATATTTGGAAACTTGCTTTATGTAATAAATATTTTTTCTTGGGAAAACTAACAATGTGTCTTTTTTGATAAAGTTTGTCAAAAGCACATTCATTCCTTGCTTTTCCCCAACACACAGACAAGTCAGGTATCGATAAGAGAATCGATAAAGAATCGCATCGATAGGTAAAATTATTGATGGTATTGATATCGATAAAATCTTATCAATTCCCATCCCTATTGTTAATGCCAGCTTTGGTGCACTTTTTCACTCCATTACTCCGTCAGACTGATTTTATATTTAATTTATAACTTTTGGAAACTCGACGTGCTCTTTCAAATTACAGATCATTGTGACAAATCATCATACATGGCGCATAGAATATGTTGTATCACTATTAGTATCAGGACCTGAATTGTGATGCCTGTGGAATCGTGAGTAAAGCTCATCTTACCTTGGTAGACTAACCCGACCTTAGTGTCTGTGGCTAATCACGGTACATAAACGGTGTGGAGCAGCTATTGTAGTATATTGTTAGTAACAAAATGAACAAACGAATAAGTATCATGGGTAAATCATGCACTCTGTGTGTGCAGTTTGATATTAGAACAAGGCTAATGCATTTGGTTCTTTTGACAGAAGGTTCTGATTAATTTTCCTATTTTGATTGTTATGAATAATTAAATAGTATTTGAAGCTTAAAAGTTGATTTCAGGTGGAGGAGCAGGAGACGCAGACTTGGATTTAGACAAATCTAAACATATTAGCCAACAGTCTGTCCACTGACGCACAGGAGGCTTTAAACAAATTCTTAGTTCTTCCTTAAATGGCCCGCTGTAATCATCCCTTCATATTCTGCGCAGGCCTGAGTGGCATCCGCGTTCTTTTGCTTCTTCCGTGCGCGGTAGATGCGCAGAAGAAACAGACACGCTGACTTCATTTGTTTTGGAGGTTGTAACTGTCTTTTTTTTTTTGCTAAAATCCTCCTCCATGTATTTCCAAGGCCTGAAGACGACAAGCTTTCGGTCCCACAGTGTTTGATGGCAGTTGATTCTATGTGAATGAGTCCATGTGAGAGAAAAGAGCCATGCGATGGGCCAAGACAGTCCCGGCTTTAGCTTGCTCATATTGGCTGAATATGTCCAGAAGAGACGCGCGCAAAACTATACTGTATGTGGAGCACTAAAAGTTAAAGGTGGTTGTTTTGCTGGTGTAACGCTGTTTATTGTCCCACCAAAACATGGAAAAGGGTTCCACTTGACATTAATGTTAAACTAGGCAGAGAAAGACAGCTGGTCGACTCGTCTAAAATGACGTCTGTAAAGGCCATACTACTTACTGATCTGTAATTAAGGCCCTGTCCATACGAAGTCAAGCTGAGGACCAAACGCAAAGATATTTGATCAATCCAGTGTATCGTCCATACGAGCCCGGCGTTTTGGGGATCTGTAAACAAACATTTTCCAAACTAGGTCCCAGAGTGGAAAGATTTCAAAACGCCGTTTACGTGGCGCCGTTACAACATGTCCGCAACTTTTACTAAAATGATGACGTCACAGCAACAGAGTGGTGTCTGTTGTCCATAATCTACTGACCTTATAATGAGTTTTACTCATGATCTATGATGGTTTTACTCCGCTCCTCTTTGCTCCACTGCAGTCCGCAAGCCACAGGTGACAAGTAGAAAAACATGGCCGAGTCAGTCTAGGGCTGTGCGATATAACGATATTAGACCGTCTTAAGATCTCCAGAGCAGACGGTCTGTCATTTTTGTGGGATCGTTTTATCACGGTTTTATGCACTTCAGCACAGTTTACTCTTTTCACTGTCAGTGAAGGAATCCCAAGCCGCAAACCTTCTGCTACGCAATGTCAGACGCTAATGCGAGCATTTAGCAGCGAGACGCTCCTCTCCAGGGCGTATATACGACCAGCCTCCTCAATCTAGAACTTTAAAATGTTTTACCATTAAAGGGTCAAAATATGGGTTTTTCTAAGGCCAATGCTGATTTTAATTTTATTTATTTATTTTGCCTATCAGCATCAGCCAATACTTTTGGCAGATTTTTCCAAATTTCTGGTCTATAATCCTGTGTATGAAGCTTCTAAACTAGCCTGGCCTTAGCCATCTGTAAACTCCGGTCAGTTATCTTTTCCATACATGTACGACTGGGATTGATCTCAGTGGCTGCGTTTCATCGGTTGAATTTCAACCTACCATTCAGCGAGCGGGGGAGGCGGGTGTTGTAGATGACGTCAAGCAGTTGCGCCGCATTTGCTGGTTGTAGTTCGGTAATGGCGGCGGATGAGAAAGTAAAGGAAGCTCTTCAATCGTTCTGGCTCGGCTCCCAAATATCCAGAAATTATACCTGAAGCCTTTAGAATGCGCAAGGAATGCTCCCAAGAGCTATGATAGAGCTATGATAGAGCTATGATAGAGCTATGATAGAGCTATGATAGAGCTATGATAGAGTTATGATAGAGTTATGATAGAGCTATGATAGAGCTATGATAGAGTTATGATAGAGCTATGATAGAGCTATGATAGAGCTATGATAGAGTTATGATAGAGCTATGATAGAGCTATGATAGAGCTATGATAGAGTTATGATAGAGCTATGATAGAGCTATGATAGAGTTATGATAGAGCTATGATAGAGCTATGATAGAGCTATGATAGAGCTATGATAGAGTTATGATAGTTATGATAGAGCTATGATAGAGCTATGATAGAGCTATGATAGAGCTATGATAGAGCTATGATAGTTATGATAGAGCTATGATAGTTATGATAGAGTTATGATAGTTATGATAGTTATGATGAGTTATGATAGAGCTATGATAGAGCTATGATAGAGCTATGATAGTTATGATAGAGCTATGATAGTTATGATAGAGTTATGATAGTTATGATAGTTATGATAGAGTTATGATAGAGCTATGATAGAGCTATGATAGAGTTATGATAGAGTTATGATAGAGTTATGATAGAGTTATGATAGAGTTATGATAGAGTTATGATAGAGTTATGATAGAGTTATGATAGTTATGATGGAGTTATGATGGAGTTATGATGGAGTTATGATGGAGCTATGATGGAGCTATGATGGAGCTATGATGGAGCTATGTTAGAGTTATGATAGAGCTATGATCACTGCTTCACTCAACACGGGTGCATTACATACGTCATGACCAAATGCTTGCGAAAATCAGATCCAATAGTTTCAAAGGAGTTCACCCCTCTCACCTGATAACGGAGCTCAATTGTGAAATTCCAGACCCTCTGTACGAAACGAAATGAGTACGAGGGTCTGGTAAAACCAGGCTTCTAAACTGTAAACTGTGTCAGTATTGAACTGTGACAGCAGGGGGAGCTTTATTTGGGGCATAGGCCTCATTTATTAAGAACATTTCTGTTTAGTAGGTACGAGAGATGCACCGATCCAGGTTTTCTGCTTCCGATACCAAGACCCTTTCTTAAAAGTGGATTTCTCTGAGTGAAAAAGTGAAGGGTTCTCTTTTCTCCAGTGTGAGATCAATGCAGTCTTACCATCTATCGATTATATCAATTAATAAAGTAATGTAAAAACATTAAACAAGGATCACTTAACTTGCCTACACTAAATTTCCTTGGCTAGATGACTGAATGAGGCTTTTAGGCTGCATTATAAACAACTCACATAAGTGATCATTGCTATGTTGGATCAGTTATTTCATAAAGTAAAATACAAACACTTGGCCACTCCAGCAGTGGCTGATTTTATTTTATTTAAGTAATCCAGTCATAGTTTCTGACCCAGCCTTGATTAGTTGCACTTAGCATTAGCATACTGCTACTAGCTTTAGCATACTGTTGCTAGTCACGGCATTGTTCGCGACGATCTCCAGGTTCTATGCTTCAAAATGACATGCAGTATGTTCATATTGACTAAGGTTTAGTTGGTGAAACTCATTTTAAAGCCCCGACTTGGCGCTTTCCATTGCTAATAACGGGAAGTCTCTATCACTTTCGATCCTGGAGATATCAGTCGACCTCTAGTTACAATGTGTGAATTACATTAGATGTAATTTGTTTCTACATGTGTTGCTGTAGAATGAACTATTTCAGATCGGGCTGTGACCGGGACAGTGAATGTTAAAGGAACAGGCCACCGTTTTTCCATACTGAGATATGTTCTTACCTTAGCTTAGACGAGTTGATATGTACGTATGTACTCAGTCACGCAGAACGACCAAAGATGATGTTAGCATTTGGCCTCTCCCAGTATATTCCTATAGCTCCAAACGGGGGTGAAGTTAGAAGCGACCAAGCTCTTCCACAAGCACAAAGGCCAGACGTGTATGAATCAACTCATCTAAGCTCAGGTAAGAACAGACCTCAGTATGGAAAAACCGTGGCCTGTTCCTTTAATGACCGCGGGGCCTTAAAAAGTACGTAGTGTAACTAAGTAGTATAAATAATGAATTGTGCTAACATGCCAACTCTGCATAGAAAGGGAAATGTTCCCCATGCGGACATTAAGTCATTGTCTGTGCTCATCTCAGGGTCACCGGGGGAACCACTCGAACCACACGGGGCTGAACCACAGCGCAGCAACGACAATGCAGAGGAGGCTGGGCGCAGAGGAAGACCAGTGTCCCAGGCCGGGGCAGAGGAGGAGGCTGGGCCCAGAGGATGAGCTCCTGCAGCAATTCAAACGTGAGGGGGAGAGCACCTCATCCGGCAGCTTCAGCGCGCACTACCTGTCCATGTTCCTGCTCAGTGCCGCCTGCCTCTTCTTCCTCCTGCTCGGGCTCGTGTACCTGAGGATGAGGGGCGCCTCGGAGGGAGACGCTGTCAGTGAGTACCACTGCTCCTCATCTTCTCTGTCAAAGCAAATCAAGTTATTTTTGTGTCACTCAATATGACAATAGGGCTGTGGCAAACATCAAGGAACCAAATGTATATACGTGACTTTGTGCATGGTTGCATTATTGCAAGTTGTGAAAATGTAAGTCTGGAGCCTGGATATGCACGGAGAATTCATTCTGGATTTAGATACTTCTACTAAATTCTATTCATTATAGTATTTCAAAATAAAGGTTGTGTTCTGGGGTGTGCCTAGGCCGGTCCGACTTCAAGCTTAGGCCATTTTCACACATGTTGGATCGCCTTGTAGGTCGGCCAGAGACCGCTCTAGTTCCAACTGCATTTACTCCAAAGTTAGTTCAGTCCATGTTCACACACGCCTGCATCAAACATCGCACCATCAGCCACGTAACAACGATCAGCTGTTCAGCGAACATATTCCCATGACAACGGGCATCGACCTACCAAAGTGCCGACACGTGTGCACTGTGCACGTACGTGCACACTTCCCCGATGTTATGCGATGGTCACTATATAAATAAAGATCTTCTTCTTCTCATCCCTCGTGGTTAAATACAGGGAGGCTGATGTACACGAAGCGAGGAGAAATTTACTTTAATCGGCTCATGAAGAGGACTGCTATCAAATAAGGGTCCTATATTAAAATGTAACTTGTTTTTGATTGAAATAGCTTTTGATTTCAGTAAATATGACCTCCTAATGCTGCAAATTCCACCCTTTGACCATTTTCAGTTCTTTACAACCTATAAATTGCATTGAAACGCTGCTGTGCATAATCATTTGGAACTGTACATTTGAAGTTGTTATATTTATTTTTGAAAAAAAATTGGGAGGTTTTTTCAATCACATTCAAATGATCATTTAACAGTTACAGACTTGAATATTATGTCATTTGAGTTGACGATTTAGAAAATCTGAAAAAAATATAATTTGCATAATTATTAGAAACCAGACTTTAGAGCCTGTGTGAAAACGCCATTTTACGACTCAGTAAAAATAATGTGTTCATTTTTTTTTTATTGGGTTTTTTGGTAGGGACAGTGCAAGTTAATGAACAAGCCACACCGGATTGTAGCCTTGGGCTAATTTCCATCCGTCGTCCCCCATGCGCACTCTCAAACACACTCTCATTTGAACTTGTATCTTAACTGTATCTGTTTGTTGCAGTCCGAAACCACCCTTTTGGCCAAGCATTTGACGAGTCTTATGTGAGTAGAACCTTTTCATTTCCTTTGCCAGCGCAGATGTTTCAAATCACTTGTTTGTCCTCACTAGCTTTTCTAGTGGTGAGATCCAAATGTTTTCAACAAATTTGTTTTTCTATTTTATAGAATGAAACTGAGAGAGACAGGATTCTGAACCTGCTGCTGAGCCTCCACGAGCGCTTGGCCCACGTTGCCGGTCAGTTCACTACTGCTGCTTTACCTACGACTGCTGCTGCTTTACCTACGACTGCTGCTGCTTTACCTACGACTGCTGCTGCTTTACCTACGACTGCTGCTGCTTTACCTACGACTGCTGCTGCTTTACCTACGACTGCTGCTGCTTTACCTACGACTACTGCTGCTTTACCTACGACTACTGCTGCTTTACCTACGACTGCTGCTGCTTTACCTACGACTGCTGCTGCTTTACCTACGACTGCTGCTGCTTTACCTACGACTGCTGCTGCTTTACCTACGACTACTGCTGCTTTACCTACGACTGCTGCTGCTTTACCTACGACTGCTGCTGTACCTACGACTGCTGCTGCTTTACCTACGACTGCTGCTGCTTTACCTACGACTGCTGCTGCTTTACCTACGACTGCTGCTGCTTTACCTACGACTGCTGCTGCTTTACCTACGACTGCTGCTGCTTTACCTACGACTACTGCTGCTTTACCTACGACTACTGCTGCTTTACCTACGACTACTGCTGCTTTACCTACGACTACTGCTGCTTTACCTACGACTACTGCTGCTTTACCTACGACTGCTGCTGCTTTACCTACGACTACTGCTGCTTTACCTACGACTACTGCTGCTTTACCTACGACTGCTGCTGCTTTACCTACGACTGCTGCTGCTTTACCTACGACTGCTGCTGCTTTACCTACGACTGCTGCTGCTTTACCTACGACTGCTGCTGCTTTACCTACGACTCCTGCTGTACTAACGACTGATGAGCTACCTACTACTATGCTGCACTACCTACTGTTACTGCACTACACGCCTAGTCTGGCCAGCCAGAATACACACACTACTTATTCTTTACAAAGACGTGTGTCTCGGGTCAGGGGTGATTTCCTCAAATCCCTCAGGGTCATGTCAGGCGTAGTAACCAATCCGTAAAGCTGGATATGGCACAAACAGCATTTTGTAAATAAGGAAATTGTTGGTTTCACAATGCATTAGCCAAAAAAAGCGGAGACAAA
This sequence comes from Neogobius melanostomus, assembly GCA_007210695.1. Taxonomy (NCBI): domain Eukaryota; kingdom Metazoa; phylum Chordata; class Actinopteri; order Gobiiformes; family Gobiidae; genus Neogobius; species Neogobius melanostomus. Next base: position 418,914 of record VHKM01000421.1, read on the forward strand.
TGTGAACGATCTACATCATTTTTACCACTAAACCGGAAGTATATGAGGTCATTAGCAACGCAGTGGTTTTAAACATTGGAGAAATCAACACAAAAGCTGATTGGTTTCAGATTGAAACGGCTGTTTAAATTAATGTGCGTTTGCAATGGGACAAAAAAACTAAAATCCTCTTGGAGAAGATGAAGCAGGTACATTCTTGAGTACGTTAGAGGTTGACCAATATATTTTACAATATCGGCCGATAAGAGGCTGATATCTCCAGAACCAAAAGTGGTAGGGACGTCCTGTTTTTCCATCGGGCGGAGCAGTCGGCTTTAAGACGAGCCCTCCCACAACTTCCTACTCACCCCTATGCCCCAATAAAGCACCCTGTACATTTTGTGACTCTGGTAATTGTAAAAACCCATAGATGGATAGAGACGCAGGAGGCAAGTGATCCGTTCAATAGATTTATTTTCTCCACTTTTGTGTTCTTTCCAGTCTTTTCTGCCTTTAGGGCTAGACACGTGGTTTCTTTTGTTATCTTTTTGCCTTTAGGGGATGAGACATGGTTTCATCTCTGAAACGGAGGAGATGAGACAATTAATGGTCACATAAAGTTTAACATATGGTTTAACAAAGTAATAGAAATTATATCTGGTCTAAAAATAGTCAAACTAGACTTTTTCAAGCTTTATATCATGTTATTATGTCATTCCCTCATTAAACACATGCCTGGAGTGTTGCCTTGGCTCATTCACATATTTTTGAGTAATCAGTAAAAACTTAGACGGCAGCCATTTTAGGTGTAGCTATGCCTCAGTCCTCCTAGGAACGCCCCCACCTCCTGGAGACGCCTCTGGACCTTTCGTCACCAGCCAAGCCACCAACCACTGCTCCTCAGCTCAGCAGAGCCCCCTCCCCGCACAGTAGTGTTGTTTAGATGCCACAGCAGTGTGCTGAAGGGGGCGTGTCGGAAAGCTTCTTAAAGAGACAGAGGCCTATTTCAAGACGTTCAGTACAGCCATTTTGAGAGAGCAATTTTATTCAAGGCAGTTATTTTAATTTACTGCATATACAGACCAACAGAAGGTTACGTCATCATTGTAGTATGCTATAGACTGGTGCTATGTGATTGAAAAAAGCATAATACCCCCTCTTTAAATGAAAATGAACATAAACTCACAGGACTCACGCCCCCTGCTGTCACAGTTCAACACGGACACATTTTAGAGTTTAGGTGCATCATACACAGGATTATAGACAAAACATTTTGAAAAATCGGCCAAAAATATTGGACATATGGACATTGGCCAATATAAATCCCCCAAAATCTGCATTGGCCTTAGAAAGACCCATACCGGTCAACGTCTAAAGTACATTAAGATAATATTGTGCTAGTGGTTAATACGGTTCCTGTCGTGATAACGTGCTCTGTGATTGGATCGATATAAAACGTTTGGAGATTTGATTGGCCGTTAGCAAAGTTCCAGACTTTTGAACAGATGCAAAAACAGGAGTGGACGGCTGGCCAGGCAACTACTACCACTCGCACCGCTGTCTTTACATACATCAAAATCTCTATTCTAATTACAATCCCAAAGTCTGTCATTCTTATGAACAGGATGTTTGTTTTGGCAGGTGACTTCGACTGTGGGGAACAGCAAAACACGAGCAGGAGTCTTTCCATTGAAGAGGCCACAGCCTTCTTACAGGTGATTCTAAACACGCTCATATTAGCAAGCCAAATTATTATGGCGCCATGCTAACCACTCATACAGCCACTGTTTCACTGAAAGATCAAATACATACCAATATCAACGTTTATTTCTGCATAAAATGTTACATAATGCACCGATCTTTGATGTAGATAAGTCGTTTGGTCTTCATTTAGTCTTTAAAGTGGTCACCATATTGACACGTTTTAAACACACAAATGTATTGGAATGTTCAGAACAGTAACAGAATATCATCGCGCCGCCCTCTGTCTGCAGTACTGTCTGTCAGCCCTATAATGACCATGTGTTTTGTTCAGACACAGAATGAGGAGTTTGAACAGTGGGTCCTGGTTTCCCTGGAGTGGACTCTCCGAATAGGACAAGACCTGGGAATCAGGTGAGACTGGTCTGAAAAGATGCATCATAATTAAACAGTTTTCTCAAATAGGGTTTTCATTCCACTCTCGCAACATCTCCACTTCAGTACAGACTCCAAACTTTCCAGTCTTGGACAATATTTTGAAGCTTTCTTTCAATGGGATTTTTATTATCCAATTCCTGCCAGGTTCATTGAGCTTTGAACCACAAAAAACAAGGTGCAATTTGTGATTTTTTTTTGCAGACTTTTTCACTTATAAAAAATATTATCCAAAATCCTCTGAACAATTTTGTCAATGTGTGCAGAAAAGTTTCAATACTTATTTTGTTCTCATATTATTATCAACAGCAAAAGTTTCTTCACATTTCTGCAGGTTTACACCAACTTTTGCTAAAACTTTTTTTTTTAAACAAAAATCCAGTTGTGTCCAATTTGCTTTAAATTATTAAAATGTTTCATAATTCTTCTGTTTAGTGTAATGGATTGTATTTATTTTTTGCATTTGTGGGTAGAGGTCAGGCCGATATCATGCCGATAAAAGGCCGATATCTCCGGAACCAAAAGTGATGGAGACTTTCTGTTGTTTGCTTTGGAAAGAGCCTTAAAATAAGTCCTCCCACAACTTTCTTATGCACCAGGAGCTGAGAAACATTGATCATGGTAAAAATTGGTCACAACTTTGTAAACCTTGGATCATATTTTATATATTCAATGTTGCAGATCATTGTTTATAACTTTGTAACCATAAGAGACGCTGTTTTTGTTTTATAATCTGCTGATAATTGTCTTTCAATCGCGTTCCCTCAGAAGTAAAGGTCGACCGATATATCGGCCGACCAATCAGGGGTCTATTTAATCGATGTATCGATATGTTATGTCTTCGATCCGCTACATCGATCGCCGATCGGCTAGTTTGCATCGATTCTGGCCACACATCGATGTACATCGCTTTTAATTAATAATTATCGATTTGTATCGATATATTGGAGAAAAACATTAAATCAAATACAATGACATTATTTTTGCTTAAAATATTGGGCTAAATGTTACTACTCAACTTTTAGCCCGTTTTTGGTGACGTGTCATCGAGCGCCTGCAGCGGCCAGTGAGCGCAGGGGAATTACGTCAGGAGCAATAACAGAAGCACGCCGTTTGCGCCTTCATCGAAGATGCGTTTATTTTTGCAAGAAAGATGATAATCATCAGACAACGTGTTGCTGGTGGTAGACTGTATAAGGGAAATATAACGGCAGCCTGACAATCATGCGTTTACAAGAGCCTCCACATCGGCAGCATCGAGGGAAAGTAGAGCAGTGAAAAGCTACTCACAGCAGCCAGGTGAGGGTGAGAGATAAAGGTCCGTTTCAGGTCTAAGGCGGAGTGTACACAGCAAGATATCCTTTTGTCTTATACGATTTTTAGATGTTACATTGCAAGACGTGGTGATTGTAAAATTAAGGAACCTGCACGAGCCTGGGCCGTATGGGTCAAAGTTTGAAGTCTGTCGTAGCATTTCAGGCTAGGATGAACTGGTGGCGCTCGCTAACTATGTTTATGAGAGAAACTCTTTGAAAGTAAAATGCAGTCTGTTAATAGCTGGTATTGTTGCTTTTGGCTCTGGCGATGCGCTGCTAGTGTTGTATTTTGTTGACATTGCTGTTAACAGATGTTGTAGCGAGAGGATGAGGCGCTCTGCGTTCAGAGTCCAAAATATAGACACTACAGTGTCTGTGTGTGAGACCTAACGGTCAAAACCGTGCAGTTACACCCAGGTAACTTTGTTAGGTAACTTGTAATGTGACAGCGGCCCTTTATTTTCCTGTCCCGCTCACTGATAAGCTGTATAAGCTGTATTTGTGGGCTTCACTCAAGAAGATGTAAAGCAAAAAGAGGAGAGGTCTTAAGGCTCTAACTGAAATAAACTGGAGAAAAGATTATGCGGTAACTAAAAATATATGCAGCTCTTTATCTTGGCTGTTTATTGCACTTTTGTGAGTGTATTTTGTCCACTGATTCAACAATCAGCAAATCTAAAGTGAATTTTTAAATAAAATCCGGTGCAAATGCCTTCTGTTGTATTTATGTTCAGTTACTTGTAATAATTATTGCTTAATATGCTGAAAATCCAATGTTAAAAGTATCGAATATCGTATCAAAAATCAACTATCGATCGAATCGTATCGGTCCCAAAAAAATTATATATTGTTTTGCATCAAATCGTTTGGCCTCAAATCGATACGAATCGTATCGGTAAAAAACGTATTGTTACACCCCTACTACCGATATCTCCGGGACCGAAATGATGAAGACTTCCATTTGCATTGGAAAGAGTGACGTCAGGGCTTTAAAATGAGTGGGAGGCCACAAGTAACTAGGCCTAAGGGGAACAGAGAAACGTGAGATGAAAATTGGTTAGGTACAAGTTTGTTAAATACAAGTTTCACTAAACCTCAGTGAATATGGACATGCTCTGTCATTTTGAAGCACAGAACCTGGAGAATTCAAGTGCTGAGTAAGTTTTAACCTCCGCAATTGTATTTTTGACCATACCTAGCAACAGTATGCTAATGCTAACGGCAACTCAAAGCTAGGACAGAAACTATGATTCGATCACTTAGTAAGTAATAAAATAAAATTGGCTACTGCTAGAGTGTTTTTACGTGATAATAGACCAGACATTTGGAAACATCTGCCAAAATATCGGTATAAAATATCGGCCAAACATATTGGCATTGGCTGTGCAACCCCGTTCTAAGTTATTTGAAATGTAAATGCCAAGTAGGGATTAGGGCCCGACCGATATGGATTTTTGGGGACCGATACCGATATGAAGGGCCAATATATAGGCCGATAATTTAATTTGATCTTTCAAATGGTCTACAGTTAAAGCTACACTGCATAAGATTTCACCGAATAACTAAATACAATAATAAATAAGCATTTACTTACACATGTATACAAACAAACACGTTTTTTGCTATGAGTGGTTCACTTCTCCTAAGACCTGACTTGTAACTTTAATGGCAGCTCGTGTGTGTGTGTGATGATGACTAAAGGCAGCCAAATATGAGATTTAAATAGGTTACGTCCTCATCCAAATCCATTCTTTGATTACGCACTGCAAGCAATATAGCATTTTGTGTGTCTAGGTGGTCATTAGGAGCATGTTTTGTTTTGCTGGCTATAGTATGATCCGAAATGTCACGCAGTGTACCTTTGAACATTTATTATTATAGTAAAGGTTTCAATCATAGAAATACATAACAAATATATGGTCGACGATGAGGGTTTTTTCAAAGGCTGGTGGTGATTTTTGGAGGATTTTGATTGGCCGATGCCGATATGCACCGCTGATGTGTTTGACCAATACTTTTGAAAATGTCTCGTCTATAATCCTGTGTATTATGCTTCTCTAAATGTGTCTCTTTTGAAAGAAGAAAAGAATAAATATCAGTAGATTCCAAATCAAACAAGGGAAGTCTCAATCTCTTATGGTTCTGAAAGTATACGCAAAAGTCTACAGCATGAAATAGGTGAACAAGAAAGCTGGATTGGTGCATCTCTATGCCATTGGAAGCTTAATTAGAATCTATAAATGACAAATGTGGTCAGTTTTCCTGTGTCTCCTGAGTGGTCCAGGCTGTGTGTGACGCTCCTGTTGTCCCCTCAGGTTGCTGGGTGCAGAGTCAGAGGAGCCTCTCTCTGACGTGTCCGAGGTTCTCCGACTGGAGTCCACTCATCCCAGATTGTCCTTCAGCTGCAGGTTCAGACGAGCCTTCTTCACCGTCATCACCAAAGTCCTGCTCATCACTGCTGGTACAGTCGGGCCCTGGTTTAGTTCTGGTTAGTCCCGGTATAACCCTGGTTTAGTTGTGTGTTAGTCCGGTGTTAGTCCTGGTTTAACCCTGGTTTCAACGTTAAAATGTCGATTATAAAAGGATTTTCTTTTACTGGTGCTTTTTGGATGTTCTTCTCTGCCTCCTCTCTGGTTCTGACTGTCCTGTTTTTGCCCTGGCAGTGGTGGGCAGTGTGTGGGGAGCCGTCTGTTTTGTGAAGTATCGCTGGAGACGAGAGGAGGAGGAGAACAGGCAGATGTACGACATGGTGGAGCGGATCATTGGTGAGAAGCGATTCACTTCTGTCGTCTTTAAATATAATGCTGTACATTTAAAGTGCATATGACAGGTTATCAAGTTTTTATAATTCTTCTTGATTTGGTGGGATAATACCTGTGTTAAGGAAAATATCACAGTTTTACACCCATAAAATATCAGCTTGTGGAGAAAATATGATTAAAAAGTCCAAACTGTGGTTAATATAACAGGAAAATGTCCTTAGCAACTCCTTAGCAACAGTAGAACGCTCTTCAGTGCTGACGTAGGGGAAGGTAGGTGCAATAAAAACACAGCAGATGGCGCTCTTTTTTGTAGGTATTTGTCTTTTTTCTTATATTCTTGATCAGATTTTATGATTAGCTATATTTATATTAAACTGAATTGGTAATTTACTTCAATAAATAAGTTATTGTGTGTGTGGAGTCAGTCATTTGTTAAATGCACTTCTGGTGCAGTTTTCTTCAGCTAAGGTGTAGCTTGTTTTATTTTATAATGTTTATACAATTCTTTGCAGTCATTAAAAGTTTGCTTATTTAGAAATGCAGCTTATTTAGTTTCTTTTAATATATTTATAAGAAGTTGGTTCCACGCAGGAAATAAGCTCCTCCTTCACTTTGCGCCGCCTGCATCAAAACAAAAACAGCCACCATGCTGACAGGACACACGTGCATCGGCATTTTGAGGAACAGCGGAATTACAGGAGTTTATCTGTGCACACAAGGACTTTATTTTGCCTGCGGGACGATTACGCTTTTCCATATCTATACCAGGATGGATATTTTAGCTGCGTGTGGAGCAGTGGCTGGCCTACCCAGTGGAGAAGGAGCCGATGTTTTCCGAAACTTGGACATTATTTATGGGATACTTTGAGGACTATTGAAGGCTTGGAATGGAAGAGCGATGTCTGTGTTTGGTGAGTACTGTAACCTTTTGTTTTTCTGCATGTTTAGTGAATCAACAGTTGTCTATAAGATACTGCTGCTTTGTGGTGTTTAGCTTCTTAGCTTCTTAGGGCTGGTGTTCTGTACGATTTACTTTTGTCTAAGATATTTAGACAACATGAGGTTTGTAAAATCGTGAGCTGCTCCATCTCCAGTGTGCGAAGGTTCAAAGAGAATTGTGGCTATGACTGATGTTTGTCAATATCAGGCTACAGACGTGTGCCCGCATGCTAACGATGCTAGCGGTGTTTTTATTTCCAGAGTCAAATCCTGCTGTTTTTGACAGGGTCACGGCACAGATCCACGTGTGATTTCATTCTGCAGACTTGATCTGATGGATCGGTTTGTGTTTGTGAGCCTTTGTTCCGCGTTTGTAAGCCGTGAAGATGTCGTCTCCTGGTGTTAGCTTTGGCTACTGTGTGCTACAGTGTAGAGGCCAAGTTTATCATCTCTACCGTGAGCAAATTGCTCTCCCGTTAATGCAAACCACAACATAAAAGTGGTGTGACGTAAACAAACTAATCCTGAACGAATCTGCTTGCAGCCGGCGGGCTAGTTAGCTTTAGCCTGCTAGCTTCTTTGCGTTATCAGCGCTGATCTCCATTCATTGCATCAAGACCTTTTTAAATGTCAGAGCTCAACATTTGTTCTTATCGTTGGTCCTGTCACATTTGTCCCAGGTTTATGGTGATATAGTTGTGGTTCGCTAAATGTCTGTGGGAGAGAGACGGTTTGCAGTTTATTTGGACAAATTATCCCATTGACTTCAATGGCTTTCAGCGGCCGTTAACAACTTTCAGTTTCGTTCTACGTCACTTCCGGGGCTCCATGGCTAATGCGGAAGTGTTTTTCTTTTCCAAATAAAAAGGTATTTTTTGCCAGATTTAGGGAAAATTTTAACATGAATCTGAATGTATTTGTGAAAATGTAGTCTAATGTGTCATATGCACTTTAAAGCTCAGGGAATGTCTCCCGCTTTAAATGTTTTTAGTAATTAAAAATGAAAGGCCAATGAGCCACAGTTTTGCTTCAGTCGACTTGAATCCTTGTTGTTTGACACTTGTGTTTGTGCAGATGTGCTGAGGAGCCACAGTGAGGCCTGTCTGGAGAACCAGGAGCTGCAGCCCTACCTCCCCATTCCCCACGTCCGAGACTCTCTAGTCCAGCCCCAGGACAGGTCTGTGCAAATCCTGCTTTAGGTCTACTTTTCAGTCCCATTCTACACTGCTTCACCCTCGTTTATACTGAATCCCTCATCTCTCTTCTCTGTTCTATCCTTAGACTTATATATATATTAGTAGACCACCATTTCTCACTCCTCCCCATTTAAAAATATACAACACCATTCGAGAGAATCCCAATGGCAGCCCAGTCTACTCCTACAGACCATGTTCCAGAAAAGGCGATAAGCTCCGCCCCTTTGAGGGGTCTGAGCAGCAACAGGCCTCCACAGTGCTCCAATCAATCAAAGCTAAAACTTTACAGCGTGGTTAAGAATGTTAATATATTCTCCTCAGAGTTGTCACAGGAGGAAACTGTTTTTAGAAACAATTAAAGTCTTTGGGGCCAAGCTTTTTAAGTTGTTTTTGACACTAAACCCCATTGGATTCACTGTTGTGGCCAACCTTTTGGAGTTGCTCCTGGCCTCTAGGGGGTGGTATAGCAGCAATGTCTTCTTGGTCCTCACCTTGCCAAAATGAAGTTCTTTCTTTCCTCGCCGATTGGTCCTCGTTTGCCATATCAAAATAATATCATGCTATTTTAGCCATTTGAAAGTAAACACCAATATGATATATTGTACCTCTACCACTATGGAGTACTCATTTTGTGAGAAATATAAGTATTTTCTGGGTGTATTTTACCAACCCGAAAGACAAGACGCTTGGATTCAGTTAACTCCGCCCCTCTCCGAGTTGATGCAGCCCATGCAACATTACCAGTAGTAGAAATATAAATATCGCAGCAATAAGTCAAGTTACTTCACAATGCAGTTATAAGGAGTTGACATATATAACACAGCTTCATAAATGGCTAACACCCGTTTTGATTTACTTACTGCTCTGGCCACTCCATTGGGCGAGCCAGTTGTTTACCAGGAGAGGGTGTTGCAGCTGCTCAGAGAGCAGGATTCAGGAGGATTACACAGACATGCAAACCACTCTGGGAGTGTTTTTGATAAGGAAATAGCATTACTGTACTGTTATCGCTACGTGTTGATACGGCGTGTATGTGAACGCAGGTCAACAGCAAGCCAAACTCGTCTTCCATGAGCCAGGAAAAATGAGCGTCATGCTCTTTAATGCAGTCTTCTTACTGTTACAATTGTTGGACTCGATGAAAACCCGAGTGAAACTGAAATAAACAAAATAAAACGAGCATTAACTTCAATGCAACAGCATGAGAATATAAATGTACCACAAAATGGCTAATGCCAGAAACTAGGCATAAAGTTAGCATAGCTGATACTAATTCGCATTTTTGCGATCTTTTCATATGCTAATTAGATCGTTAGCACACTCAGCTAAACAGGCTCTTCTAAAAGCTAATTCCTGGTGACAACACAATGTACAAAAATTACCTCTTAAAACAGGTGTAAAGTTCACCAAACACATATAAACTTACAGCCATTGCTTTCGAAGGTGTAAATAAAGATGCAGAACACAGGAGGTCAAGTGTGGGCATGGACGGGCAGGTTTTCAGCACAGTGTTAATTTTGACAACATATTGTAATTTAGTTTTAGTTTTAGTCTTTTGATGAAAATGTAATTCAATTTTAGTCGAGATTTAGTAAAAAAAAAATCTTCAATTTTAGTCTAGTTTTAGTCGACTAAAATTGCAAGTAAATTTAGTCGACTAAATTTAAGACAAATTTAGTCGACTTTGCATTTATAATATTCATTATCATATTTAATCAAGTCCTCTGCTTCATGGAGCTGCTCCACATGAACAAAGCTCAGAGCTGCTCCTTTGGCAGTGAATGTACATGATATGAGGCTCTTTTCAGACTATAGAAGTTTGGATGATTTTAGTCTCTCCTTTTCATTTTCATTTAGTCTTATTTTAGTCGACTAAAATATCTGGACATTTTAGTCATAGTTTTAGTCTCATGAAAAACTTTTAATTTAGTTTTAGTCCAATTTTAGTCGTCAAAAATATCACTTTGACTAAAATTAAGACTAAATATTTTAGTCGACAAAATTAACACCGTTTCAGCACAACGTTTCTTACTCGTCTGGCTATTGCTTCTGCTACCCATAATGCATTGCAACTACTGTCGATGTCTTCACAATAAAGTTCAGCTAAACCAATGCTGACTACATGCAGAAATATCTTTTTTAAACCGAATTACTATTTTTAACATGAATTGCAACAGATGAATTATGACATATTTATTCCTAAATTATTAAGAAGCATTTTTAACCTTTTAAAGAAACACACTTTTACATAGGGCAGAATAATTACAATATAGTTAAAAGCTGGCCAGAGACATAATGGATTTGGTATAAACGGAGGGAGTGGTCCTGGTTTAGTCCCACTTTAAACAACATGTTCTTGTGGCTGCTTGAGGTCCTATTGTGTCTAAAAGCAGCCAACTCTGTAGTTTTAATCTCTACAAACGTGTTCAGAAATGTATCCAACAGTTGGTATTTCAGTCTGTGATGTTCATGCTCCTGAAGCTCTGAAAAAAAATCTTAATTGAGATACTCCCGGGTATCTGCAGGAAAAGGATGAAAAGAGTTTGGGATCGTGCCGTGACCTTCCTCTCTGCCAACGAGTCCCGGGTCCGGACCGAGACCCAGCGGATCGGAGGAGCCGACTTCTTGGTCTGGAGATGGATCCAACCGTCGCTGAGCTGCGACAAGACCTCACTCGGCGGCTCCAAAGTGTGGCAGGGCAAAGGTACAAAAGGGCAGCAGAGGAGGCGACTAACATTTCCTGTAAATTGAGTTCAAACATATTTATTGTTACACTGTTTCCTGGAGCTTCTCCTACATAGATAAAGCCACAGACCTGTTCCTTTGAGAGTGAATTACAAATAAAATTCACGTTATTGTCCTCTTTTCCATTAATGATTAGTTTTAATTAGTCAAGAAAGATACTTGAAAGATCTGAATCAATGACCAAATGATCTAGCCTGACGGTTTACCACAGCGCTGCTAATGTTCTCATCAAGCTACTACCGCCAACGACAACAGGTTGAAGACTCACTGAGGCGGCTCAGCAGCCACTAAAACCATAATGACAGAGAAAAGATCCTTGTTTTCTTTGCTGAGCTGTCATTTAACCTAAAGTGTGGGGACAGAACTCTGCAGAATCCAATCTAACCCATCTTTGATGAGTGCGCTCACTTAGGTACATATATGTGTTTATGCATAATAATTGGTGATGCGCTCCTAGTACTTATGTCTTTACAGTCCGTAAACATAATACATCAGACCTGGAAAGGCCTTTCTAACCAGATAGAGCTGAAACTATATCTGCTGCTTTGTTGTTTTGTGAAGGGGCTAAAAATGCTGCCATTATTAGCTTTGAGGTGAATTTCGGTTTTAAAGGTGCATTATGGCGCTTTTTATGTGGAACAAAAAGTTGTTGATTGTGTGTATTTGACCTTGTAGTTAGAGATGCACCGATCCAGCTTTTTTGTTACCCATTCCAATACTGGGGTTTGAGTATCTGCAGATATCCGATATTTACCGATACCCAGAGACTTTCTTAAAAGTGAATTGACTCTTTTCTCCATTTTAAGATCAATAAAGTCATATTTTATTGTCATGATATTACGGATCAATTATATTTATTGAGAAACTGTTGGATAAACATTTATCAGGATTACTGAACTTTTCTACACTAATTATCCTTGGGTTAATGACAGGCTTATGGTTACATTAATATAAAGAACATATGAAGTGATTTGATCTTTACAAATATCAGTTATTTCTTAAACTAAAATGCAAACACTTGGCTTCAGCAGTGGTTATTTTATTGTATTATGCTACTTTAAGTATTTCTATCATAGTTTCTGACCCAGGCTTGATTAGTTTTCGTTAGCATTAGCATGCTCCCGCTAGCTTTAGCATGCTGATCCTCACCGCTGTTCGCTACAAGGTCAAATACACACTATATAAACTTTTTTTTTGCATTACTATTACTACATTACCACCTCGTTTAAATTTAAAGATTCATTCAAACCTTCTTACATGTTAATAGAAACTTACTCGCCAATTTGATGTATCTACTGTAGTATGCCATAGGTGTACAGTTTTTTGCTATTACTACAGACGATTGTAATACAAAAAGCTATACTAGATCGGCATGAAGTGTGAAAAGATTGGATCGGAAGCTAAAAAACCCCACCAAAAACACATTTTAGTTCCATTAACTACTATTTAGTTCCAGTCCAATTTTAGCCGACACAAATATTACGTTGACTAAAATTGTGACAAAATATTTAAATGGATAAATGTAACACAGGTCGGGTGAAGCAGAGTCTGTTGTGTAAACTGTTTGGTTGCTGTGGTTTTGTTTTGGCAGCGTTCCCGTTGGATCGAAGGAACTCTCCCCGAACAGCCTGACGCCGTGTCTGAAGATCAGAAACATGTTCGACCCAGTTATGTGAGTGCTGCCATGTTTCAGACAAAAGAAGGCATCGAGACCCAGGCTGTTTCCCAAAGCCTAAGTACCTTACCTTGCCTTGGTGTTGAAGGCAGTGCCTCCGAACTCACTTCCTTCCAGTCCAAGGCAAGTGTCCTGCCTTGGTCCAAAAAGAGCTGCTAATGGAACTCACTTCAAAGCTAAAGGAAGTGACATCACAAAATAAAACAGGAAGTGTGTTTCATCCAGGGCAGAGGAGAGGATCTGCTGAGGTAGATTCTGAAGTAATGATATTTCTACAAACTAAAGATAAATAAATAAAAAGCACTCAGACATGATGAAACTTATCTGAAAATACAAAATAAAACTCAAAAGGGGGACTAAAAACTGAATAAAGTTTTTGAAATAAAAATGTCAAAGTGCCTGATATCAATTAAACTCAGTGCCCATCAAACAAATCAAGTCCTTTGCTGCTCCATGAAGCAGTGATATTTGCTTGAATATTTGAATTAAATAATAATAATAATAATAATAATAATACAAATAATCAAAAAAGACAAAAACCTAAAATTAATTATTTGACCAAATCTTGACAAAAATGTGCGTTTTTTTGGGTAAAAAATACTGCAACTAAAATGACCACGGGCTGCAGAACCATAAAACTAGTCCAAGCTTGTATTTTTTCTTCAAAAGTGGAATTCAAGTGCTTTAACAAGTCACACAAGCCAGCGCCACCTTTTTTTGTTTCTTCTTTTCTTGAGAGCCGTGGTGCATTATGGGTGATTTTGGCTGGAGCAAGGCAGCAAAGGCTACGCTGATGTATCCTTGGTATATTAGCCACATGCTAACCAAGGGAGGACACAGGTTGATGATGTCGATGCCTGACCACGCCCACTTCAGACCAAGGCAAGGCGAGGTACCTAGGCTTTGGGAACAGCCCCAGTCAGGATTTTCACCAGCTCTTTCGCCTGCATTTCATTGTTGCTATTCAATTCTTACAGAGACATATTTTCACATTATACAACGTAGAATTTCAAAGCTCAGGTATCAAATATTTTTAGGTCTATTTTTAAGCTCCCATATGCATGACACGTCCACTTTAACATGCCTGTGTGCAATTCCCGGTTCTGTTTGTGGTCGTGTTAAGTGAAATTCTCCACAGTGAGATTGATGAAGTCGTTTCTTATCTCAGGGAGGTGGGGGAGCACTGGGACCTGGCCATTCACGAGGCCATTCTGGAGAAATGCAGCGACAACAACGGCATCGTGCACATCGCCGTGGACAAGAACTCCAGAGAGGTGACGGTCACACCACTTCACACTGACTAGAGGCTGGAGTCCTGCACGGTCCTGCCAATCCAAAAACGTGGAGATTTTCTGCCTAGTTTAAACACTTAAAGAGGGGGTATTATGCTTTTTTCAATCACATAGCACCAGTCTATAACATACTACAATGATGACGTAACCTTCTGTTGGTCTGTATATGCAGTAAATTAAAATAAAAGTCGATTTTACATAATACCCCCTCTTATGTTACAAAACAACATCTCCACTTTAGTCGCTCCAACAGACTCCAAACTTTCTAGCCTTGGACGTAGCAAGATTTGTATTTTTTTATTTTTTTGTTTCAGCTGAATTTTTCAATATCTAAATCCTTGAGTTCAAACCCGAAAAAAAAAAGAACAAGGTGAAATTTGAATTAGATTTTTCTTTTTTTTGCCAATGACTACTTTGTTTAAAGCGGGGGTATTATGTAAAATCGACTTTTTCAAGCTTTATATCATGTTATTATGTCATTCCCTCATTAAACACATGCCTGGAGTGTTGCCTTGGCTCATTCACATATTTTGAGTAATCAGTAAAAACTTAGACGGCAGCCATTTTAGGTGTAGCTATGCCTCAGTCCTCCTAGGAACGCCCCCACCTCCTGGAGACGCCTCTGGACCTTTCGTCACCAGCCAAGCCACCAACCACTGCTCCTCAGCTCAGCAGAGCCCCTCCCCGCACAGTAGTGTTGTTTAGATGCCACAGCAGTGTGCTGAAGGGGCGTGTCGGAAAGCTTCTTAAAGAGACAGAGTCCTATTTCAAGACGTTCAGTACAGCCATTTTGAGAGAGCAATTTTATCAAGGCAGTTATTTTAATTTACTGCATATACAGACCAACAGAAGGTTACGTCATCATTGTAGTATGCTATAGACTGGTGCTATGTGATTGAAAAAGCATCATACCCCCTCTTTAAACACTTAACAAGATATTTATAATCCACTGGGAACAAACCTCTTTAACTTCTCACCCCACACTTTAACCGAGCGCATTTTCTCCTGTTCGGCCTTGCCCAAATCTAAAAGCTTCTCGACTGGAGCTAACCGCCTATAGGCCAGAGTTAGGGCTCATTTGAAAGCTAAGACCTACAAAACTGATCAGAACTTTTTTGCTGCATCGTCACCGTGTTTTAGCAGGGGTTTTTTTAAGCATTTTTGTGGTGGTTTTGTCTCTTTTGTCTTGTTTTTGTAGGTTTCATCATCACTTTTATTCCTTGCTTTTGTTTTGTTTTTGTCACAGTTTTTTGTTGCTCCTTTGTGGCTTTTTTCCTTTGCTTTTTCATCACTTTTTAATCGTATTTTTGTCGCTTTTTTTTGTTCTGCTTTCATCCTCTTGTTCGTTGCTATTTAGACGTTTGTTCAAGAAGCTTTTAGATTTGGGTAAAGCCAAACTGGAGAAAATAATGTGCTAGTTTCAGGTGGGGTTAAGAGGTTAACTAATCAACAAATATAACCATACATTTACACTTGGCTCTATTTCTTGGAAAATGATGACATTGTTCAACCATTTTACACTTTGTGTCATTCAATTCTATTATTTGGGCATTGAAATGGCACTAAAAAGCATTGAATTTGACCTGCTTCTGTCTGTATAAACCCTGAGATGAATTGGATGGAATGTTGTTTAACTGAGGCGTGATGTTTCTTGTTCCACTTAGGGCTGTGTGTATGTCAAGTGTCTGTCGGCGGAGCACTCAGGGAAGGCCTTCAAAGCTCTACACGGCTCCTGGTTCGACGGTAAACCACCACAAAACACATCTGCTTGTTTCTGCTCCTTGCTGTGTTTAGACAGATCTGTTTGGAGCAGGAGACTCTGCCTTTCCCCATCACCAGCCTTTTATTTCTTTACAGCTTAATAATAATTTATTCCCATGTTTCTATATAAAACTATTAATTAAATTGTATTTTAAAGAGTGGATATTGTTTTGTGTTTAGAGAGAAGCTGCTAGACATTTTTGAAGTGACCTCAAAAGACAAATTCCAAAGGTTTAACATAAAAAATATAGGCATATATTTTAGTATAAGAGGGCTATATACTTTATTTCACTTTTAAATATTTTATTTTTGTGAAGGTGCATCTAAATAAATCCAGTTTCTCAGGAAAGCCACAAGTGTAAGCTCTCAAATACTTTTTGAATTGTTCCTATCTGCTACAGAGGCTGAGAATTCAATCATTTAGTCGGCGTTGACACAATTGCTGAATACTTCAGGAACTTCAGGTTTTCGGGGTATTTTCTGAAATCGCCCATAGGTTTTCACAGGCCTTTTTTCCAGGCGTTTCAGGCCTAAATGGGTTAAAGTGGAGCAGTTGATATGTGCGTTTCTAACACATAAACTTATGAATATGTGCAAAAATAAGGGTGAAGAAATTCTAATGATTTCCATTAGCAGGCGCTGTAGTATTTATGTCGACCATGTGAAGTCAAACTGCGCATGAAATGAGAAGCAGGTGTAAACTTTTGCGGAGAACAATAATGCAGTTTGCATCAATGTGGCATTCTCAATGTTTACAAATGTTTTATCTGGTTCATTTACAAAGATCAAATCATAACTGTGTTGTTTTGATGAAGGGCGGGGGTATAAAGACGGTACACGTTGCCTGCGACTCTACAATGAACTGCCGTTCACAGCTGCTGTCCATTAGAAAGGCTCTTCGAGTCTGTCCCACGTCCTTTTAAAGTCTTAATCCAAATGAAATCCTCCGAGTCTGTGCACAACGGTGACGCCGTGTTGAGGAGGCTCGATCCATATGTTCGCTGTTCACCTCTCTCATCCCCGGGCGTGTATTTCTGCTGGATTAACATTCTCTGCTTTTGAGGAGTCTGTGATAAGTAAGGGATAATGCACGACGAGGTGTCCATTATCAGAAATAACTGGACGACGCAGAGGCGTGAACGGTTGCTTCTGCGGAGTCCAGTTATTCTGATAATGGACACCTCGGAGTGCATTATCCCGCTTATACCATGGTCCGGCAAACTGAAACTGTTCATTGGGGCCTGTTTACTTATTTTTCTAAGTCCTGGGCAGGAGTTATTCACTTTTTAATCAGTTTTACCTGAAACTAGTTCCATCTCAATTGTTTAACGTTACTATGGAAACAGCTGCAGTGGAGTGATATAGAACGTGATTTAACTGTTTTTTTTAACTGGTGTACATTATCACTTTTTAATGGACACCTTCCAGCCAATCAGAATCGAGTATTCACCCAGACCATGGTATAAAAACCTGATAATCTCAGACAAACATTCAGCGGCGCTCATCACATATATGATTGCTCATTTTTAGTACTACAGTACTCGCAGATTAGCTCCTGGCTAAGTAAATGACCCCTAAGTCTTGATTTCTTAACTTACTGAAATTTTAGCATTGATTTTGTCCTAAATATACTAAACAATTATTTAGTGTGTGTAATGGAAGGTTTTCCCAAACCCTGAAGGGGCAGTTAAAACCCTCGCCCAGTTTCACCAAACAAAGACTATAACAAAATCATTACGTCTTTTCAAATGATGTAACATGACGAGCTAAAAAAGGCTCTTTGACTAAAACATGACGAGACGTTTATGAGTTTTTGTTGACGAGATGAAAATGTGAGAAAGTGGTTCTTCAGATTTTTGCAACTGGGGCTTAGCGTGGAGCCGCAGAACACACACGTGACCCAGAGCGACGGCGTCAGGTCACATGGCCTCACATGCGGCGTCCTCTCTCTTCCTGAGCTGCCGTCTGAACCTGTAGTGAGCTGTCGTCGGGCCGCACTCCCCTAGTCTCAGAAGAAGAAATGTGTAGGTCTCACATGTATTTAGCTCATAAGCTGCTGTTTGTTTACTTCAGGACAATTATGGACTCTTTGCAGTAAAAAAAAAATAATCCACCGAATCCCCACAAAAACACAGCAAAGATGTACAAAAGTATCCAGTAAAAACATGTGGAACACAGAAACCACAAATGCAGGTCGCAGAAAAAGGAAAAAATTGAACTGTACCGAGAGAGAGCAAAATTGTCCGTTTAAAAAGCCACGTAAATGCTTCTAACTGTATTTATTTTAAAATTTCAGGTAAACTGGTGACCGTGAAGTACCTCCGTCTGGATCGCTACCACCAGCGCTTCCCTCAGGCTCAGAGCTGCACCACCCCCCTCCACCCTTCCACCATCAGCCCCGTTAACCGGCTGCACAGCGCCCCCCACGGCACCTCCTGAGAACCGCACCCGGCTACGCCCCAGTCAAACCGAGACCACATCGCGATCGATCCGGGCCTAAACCCAGGTCTTTCTCGGGACTAAACTGTGACTTTGGCTCTGGCTTACTCTGCGGACGAGCTCTTACCAATCCTTTTTTTCTCTTCTATTTTTCCGTCGTGTTTTCTTTTTGTCGTCGCTACAGTTCTTGTCATACCTTTGCCCCAGAGCACATGGCAAATTATGCTAAATGAACAAAGTCTTTGCGGTAAGTTACTGAGCTGCTCGATTCTGCCAAAGTCGTTCCCTTTTACGTGGAAATACAAGTCCAGCTTCGTGGATCAGTTCAGGTACTCGCCTGTGCCGATACCTTGGAAAATCCGCTCATAACGGTGTAAAACGGTATCGGGGGAACTCCGCTTCTACTTCTAATTGCTGCATGGTATTAATATTTTTTCTTATTATTTAAACAACCAACACTTAAAGAAATGTAAATATGGACATCAGAGGCACTGCTTTTGTTTTTGTACCGCTGGACTTAAAAAGAAGCTCCCACATGCTACACTCCAGAAGGATCCTGATAGTTTCTGTGTGTTTTAGTCACAAATAGTGTTCCGTTATCATCTTCTTTTTGTATTTGAGATCTTTTTGTCCCCTTGCCCCCAGAGTTTGTCAGCCACTACACTGTCCGTTCTCTTATTACAGAAACTCACCTGTTGCCCCACGTTTCATCTTCTCCAGTCAATGCTCAAGTCTCGAAGGGATCAAAGTTTCATACGAGGGGGGGGAATGACAATTTGCAATCACGGCCATGTAATAACGATTTGGCGATTATACTATGCAGCCCTTGTCGAAAACGTAACTGGAAAAATCAGACACTTCCTATCGATGTGGAGCAGTAAAATGATGAATTATTAGACAAGGTATAGGTGGCTGAATAGGAACGTTTTCCTACATTTTATCTAAAATTTTTCCGCTTGCCACTATAAACACAAAATGTACTTGTTTGTGTGTTTTGGAGTGCGTATTTACTAGTTAACAATTATCAACAATACTAAATTGGTCGATTTTCAATAGTCGATGTATTGGAAGTGCTTGGATTAAAGGGATATTTCAGGATTTTGACATAGGGCCTCATTTCCTAGTTATCCAGAGTGTTGTTGACGTCTGGAGATATTTTTTTCTTAAATTCATGCAGTTCTTATATTTGAAGAGTCTAGTTGCGCTAGGCTAATGCTAGCTAAAGCATTTCTATGGTATCAGTTAGCCTGCATTAAAAACAGTCTGACCCACTCCACAGTGCACCTGAGGTAAATCACTTATAACACCAGACTAACCATATAAATGTCTGTGTTAATAGAATAATTTTAACCATTTTGCATTTGAAATAACTTATATTTGAGCAGCATCAGCTTCGTGGCTGTAAGCTAACGCAGCGGCGGAGTGATCTGCGAGAAAATAGTCCCTCAAAATGCGGTAATTAAGGTCAGTTATATTTCAAAAATTATTCTATTAACACAGACATTTATATGGTTAGTCTGGTGTTATAAGTGATTTACCTCAGGTGCACTGTGGAGTGGGTCAGACTGTTTTTAATGCAGGCTAGACTTTACCATAGAAATGCGTTAGCCTAGCATTAGCCTAGCGCCACTAGACTCTTCAAATATAAGACCTGCATGAATTTAAGAAAAAAATATCTCCAGACATCAACAACACTCTGGATAACTAGGAAATGACGCCCTATGTCAAAAATCCTGAAATATCCCTTTAAGTTTTAGCCGCCGAGCCAATTTACACGACTGGGACGCATCAGAGCCGCGATAAAGGCCTTTACCCGATTTATGAACAAATGTATGCACCAAAGTTTAGAGTTGTTACGGAGTCTGCATACATTTTAAAGTTGCGTTTCAAATGAGAATGCCCTCCTGATCACACGTGTTATGAACAGACCATTTTACTATGATATAAATATTTTCAGGTTAATTGAAAACAGTCTGAGGATCAACAGAACTGAATCTAAACCAGACGACTGAAACGAAATCCAAAGAAGGTTAATTTGGTAATTAAAGATTTCGCCCGGGTCAGTGAACCGGGAGAAAGGGGGTTTTCAGCTTGGTCACAACTGAACTGGAGAAGTCGGACTGCAGACCTGAATGAAAACCACACTGGTCTGATAAAGTATAAAAATATTAAGGTGAGAGGCTGCCGGTGAAAACAGAATTTCCACGCAGTGGTCCATGTTGAGATTTTTCACTCTTGTAACACTCCACCATCTCTCTTTCTTAGTATCTAATTCCTACCTGACTTATGAGCTTTGAAACTCAAAAAAACAAGGCGGAATTTGAATTTTACTGATGTTTTTCACTTATTTATTCAAAAACGAAACATGATGTAAAAGCCCCTCTTAAAGAACTATCATAACAAAATAAAACGATACATTTAAACCAGGATCTATCCATTATTTAGATTTTGTCCCTGAAATTTCTGAATTTTTGTCTATTTTTATGCATAAAATGTTTATTTATAAATATGAAAACAGAAATTGACAGAAAACCTGCAATACATTTTTCTCATATTATACATTTCAAATTTATATCAATTATTTGTTCTTCCCCATTCACCTGCAGTGTCTCACTTTAAATGAACTAAACCATGAGGGGGAAAAAAATGTGATAAAGACAAAAGAATCGCAAACCTTTCTCTTATAGACCCTTTAACTGCTGACATCATCCGTGACATCAGCTGGAGGCAGGAAGTGATCAAGAGAAATAAGATTAAACTACAACTAGCGATTTTAAGTGTAAAACTACGACTGAAAAATGTGGTCCTGTTGTGGCTTAAGGTGCCAGAACAAGAGGAATGACATTTGAGACGATAAAATAACATTTATCTGATATTTCCAAAAACAGTTAGACATTTGTTTATCGTTACTATGACAACAGCTACAATGGAAATAGATGGGACTCTAGCTTCCTGCTCCAGCTAAGCCCGGAATGTTTACAAACAAAGGGTCTATAATCTCATTACTAAGTGGACTTGAGCAGGTTGTTGAACTAGGACTAAACGGACTCCATTCACTATTTTTCTTTTCAGTGAAGCGCAATTTAAAACGTCGAAAAAAAACAAAAAAAAACAAAAGTGCCTTAAATGTTTCGCTTCAAACTCGGTATGTACAAAACCTGTTCGGACCTCAGACCGGGACTAATGAATTCAAACCGTTGCAAACATTTCCCGTGTGACTATCGGCTAAATAAAAACTGTGTAATTCTCTCTCCCCCGTGGGCATGTTCTCATTTGTCTATAGATTTTGTTGTTTTGCTCATAAATGTTTCTGTACGTTGAGCGCTTGCGGTGATGACGGACTAAAAGCGCGTCTCGAGGAACAGACGCCTTTGTTTTTGTTTTTAAAATGTTTTTTTTTTTTTCCCTGTAAAGATTGTACATCGGTATATCTGTATTATGTCCTTATAATTATTATTTCACGCAGCGGTTGTATCGGCGGTGCAAATATTTAGCGGAGGTCCCTAAAGTGTGAAACGGAGCACGGATCAGGCCTCGCTATAAACAGGTCTAATGTAATGGGTCAATTGTACAAATTTTAATTAAAAGGTTTAATAGGGTTTTTAAAACTGCCTCCTGACTCTTATTTTTTTAAATATGTTTTGGTTTATTATGTTGGCTTCGTCAGTGAACAAGAGCGTAACCTTGTTCACTGACGAAGCCTTTTGGATGAGAGGCGAAACGTTTGAGACTTCAACTACCGAGTACAGAAGATGACTCAAGTACCTTCATTGAAGATGGACAACTCCTGTACGACTGAGAACTTACACAGACATCGATATTTAAGATATATCGATATATTTTTAATAAGATATGGAATTAGACCATATCGCGTATATCGGGATATTTCAAATTCAGATATGCTATTAAGTTAACAAAAAGAAACAAGCTGATTTAAAAAAAAAAAAAAAAAAAAGTTTATCTTAAACTAAGCATTTTATTTGTTATGTCTTTATATATAACTTAGGACCGGGACTTTTTTCGATTAATTGCGATTAATTAATTACATGAGGTTTAGTGCGATTAAAATATTAATCGAAATTAATCACACTTTGCTTTCCACACTTCAGTTTCCTTTTTTCCTGCAGACGCACAATTAATGGCAATATTGCACTGGTCTGTTGGACTCGGTTGAACAAAATAAACAATATTTTGTTGCTTAAGCTTATGTATTCAGTCATTATTCAATGATATACTAAAAATCCTTATGAAAAAACTTATTTCTCACTGTTCTCAGGTCAAATATTTATATGCGATTAATTTTGATTAATTAATTACAAAGCCTCGAATTAATTAGATACATTTTTTTAATCGAGTCCCGGCCCTAATATAAATGCTTCCCTCAGAAAAAGATTGACCTATTTTATTTTATAGGCCATTTTTATCCAAGACATTTAATTTAAATGTGCACCTTACAGAGCTTTGTTATGCAGTGTTTATGTTTACATTTTATAATGAGTTAATACTCGTATTTGGCTTTGACTTTGACTTAACATTTAATTTCACAGCTCTCACTTTGCGGAAAAAATATCGGGATATATATCGTATATCGATATTCAACCTAAATATATCAGGAAACTGGAGTACCCAGAGGAAACCTACGCAGACACGGGGAGAACAGGCAAGCTCCACACAGAAAGGCCCTGTCGGGGAATCGAACTCGGGACCTTCTTGCTGTTAAGTACGAACGCTAACCGCTGTGCCACCATGTGCTGACCAAAAACAGCCTTCATGTCATCTATTATGGCTCAATTCTGCCCCGTTTGGGATAAATCTTAAAATGGTAAATCTGTAAAGTTTGCAGGAACCATACATTGTCAGTGATGGAGTCATTTTGTTTCCAAATCAATTGGGAAATTAAACGCTCTTGGTCCGCAGCTTTCTATTATTGGTGGATCTGCCTCGGCTCTGCAGCTTTCCCTACTCTTTTTTTAATTTTTTTTAAATGCACCAATCTTTTTGACCCTCTCAGCTTGCCATACAACAGGAAAGAAGTGCGTGTTGACGTGTGCGCAGTGTGCGTCAGCGCTGAGTCAAACATGGCGGCGGTGACAGCACAGAACCACAACATCAACACAAACTTAAATACTAACATTGCACTAACGGCGAGGACAACGGGACGAGCATGCTCCAGACCCAGACCGACGCACAGGAGATGGTCGAGGGGCCGAGCAGCGAGGACCAGCCCGAGGAGCACAGCCTGGACCTCGCCCTGGAGCTGCTGAGGACCGAGCTGCCGGACCTGAAGTCTCTGAGCCGGGCCGGGGAGCTGCTGGAGCGGCTGCAGAGCGAGACCCAGGCGCTGCAAGAACAGGTCAGGGCTGGGGGCACGAGGACATTAAAGGGATATTTCAGGATTTTTGACATAGGGCCTGATTTCCTAGTTATCCAGAGTGTTGTTGATGTCTGGAGATTATTATTATTATTTTTAATTCATGCAGTCCTTATATTTGAAAAGTTTAGTGGTGCTACGCTAGTGCTAGCTAGTGCATGTCTATGGTAACTAGTAGCCTGCATTAAAAACCTCAAAATCATGGGATCGTCCTCCAAACGTGCCATATCTGATTTGTAGAAAGCTCCTTTGTGAATTCCACGTGTAGTAATGCCGGCCACAGGTAAACAAACTACTGTAGATCCGGTAACCGAGCAGATCACTCCGCCGCTGCGTAGCTTACAACCAGGAAGCTGATGCTGCTCAAATATAAGTTCTTTTAAATGCAAATTGGTTATATTAAAATAAATATTCAGTATCAGTAGTCTGGTGTTATAAGTGATTTGCCTCAGATGCACTGTGGAGGGGGTCAGACTGTGTTTAATGCAGGCTACTAGTTACCATAGACATGCACTAGCACAACACTAGCCTAGCACCACTAAACTCTTCAAATATAAGGACTGCATGAATGAAAACAAAAAAATATCTCCAGAAATCAACAACAGTCTGGATAACTAGGAAATGAGGCCCTATGTCAAAAATCCTGAAATATCCCTTTAAAGCCAGCTGCGTCTTCTGAAAATGTGCACGTCACCCACTCGGCACTTAACCGACCAGCAGGAGCAGTCGATGGGGAAAAGTCCTGAATTGAGAGAGTACTGATATTTGATAAAGCCTGTTGGCCACTTAAAGCAGTACAATGTAACGTGTTTACCTTAATAATCCTTTCCGTAGTCCCTGTGGGGGTAATACAAGTGTTAATGGGATGATTGGAGGGTCTTTCATCTCCCCCTGGTGTCTCTGGCCAGAAAACCATGCTTGCAACTTGACTGCCACCGGGGCGGAGCAACCAATACACACCAATAGAATCACGGAGAAGAAGCTAACAGGCTAACGGGCAAAGCTAACTGTGAGATAGCGCCACTTTAAACAGTATTTACAGCCAAGTTTGAGTGAAAAAAAATATTCCCATTGTATAACTGGATGTACAACACCCCTCTCTCCCTTCACCTTTTCTGTCAGCGTAGTATTTACTCTCCAAGACATTTAATAAGTTAAAAAATCGTAACTTGCTACGACACCTGCAGTTGCGCTTATGGCCTCTAGGGGCAAGAGTTACTTAGTACTGCTTTAACTCCACCAGGGCAGAGTTCTACTTCTTTGTGCTCTTTTGAGCCCTGTGCCATCAAGGGCTGTCACGATAATTACTATATCGACTTATCGTTCATTATTATACGGCCCTTCACAATGCAAGTAGAACGCTCCATTGATTTGAATGTGATTTCCCAAAGTTCTACCGGTCATTATTTTTGATAGAAGACCTCTGAAAAAATAATGACCGCTGCCAATGGCAACGGAGTTTGTGCAGGTCTTTCATATCACTCCGCGAGTAGTAGTAGCGGACAGGTGGACACTATCTCTGTCCCCGTCCCTGCGAGAGAAGTTGAGGGAATCACTCGTGAAGTTAACGTGAGTCCGACTTTCAACTTACCCAGAGATTCACCACCATTCCTCCTCTCCAACTGCACCTTAAACTAAGTAGCTAGGCTAGCAATAAGTAGCTAGCCTTGCTGCTACTAGCCTCGCCACACTGCCTGGAATCAACAAACGTTGCAAGCAACGCGCAAACCTTTGGGAACTATTTGCCACGGAAATCATTTAAATAAACCTTTCTGTCTTCATAAAAGTGTATGAAGTTTATTTGTGTGTGTACAGTTGGCAAACAGCCGTATAATAAGCGGGATCATGTATAGAACGCCGGTCATTATCGGGAAATAAGTACCGACAGGGCGAACTGGACCCCGATGCGCAGCGGAGGGGTCCAGTTATTATCCCTTACCTAAATGATAGATGTTTTCTGTTTTTTGAACAGGGGTGGGAGTCAATAAGCTTGTCTTCTTCCCACTCCTTTTCGAGCTAGAATGTTATTTATGTTTCTTTTTTATATCTTTTCTGGCTTTTGTGCCTGCATTGTGTTGCTCGAAATAAAAAAATCAATCAATCAAATAAACAATACATTTTTGGGCTCAATATTTATTGTCACTCTGTACATTTATTTGCTTTACCTCCCAATGATATTGTTTATCGTGATAGTTTCCTGCCTCAATATATTGAACTTTAGATGTTGTTATCGTGACAGGCCTAATTGTAATTGATTTTAAATTGACTTTAACATAAATAACCCACTGAATATCAATGTTACTACCTTTTCCATAATCGCAAATCGTCATGGTAATCTGATAACAGTTTGTTTTTTGCCGCCACATCGCCCAGCCCTAGAAGGCTGAGATTAATGAAAACATGTTTTTTGAGACAGGCCCAGAAGATACTGGCCAACCCCTCACATGTCCTCCACCTGGAGTAAACACAGTCGTACCTCCTTGTAGGCTGAACAGATTTTAATGAACCCTTTATACCTGCATCTGTAAGGCTCCGGAACAACCAAGAGTATTACAATGTTTCATTTATAGATTTATATCACTTTTAATGAAGAATAACCTTGATTACACTTTTGTTTATGCTTTTTTACGAGTGTTTGGTGTTAATCTTATCCTGGTCTATTATTACGGGGATGTCCCGTGTAAAGGAGCGTGTGTTTTAACCTAAGTCTCTTGGGGCAGGTTCGCTGTGAGTCGGACGGCCTCCCCCTCGAGTCTTGTCTGCGCTCAGGGCCGCGGAGCAGGCCAGGAGCGGGCGGAGTGTCTGCTGGAGAGAGAGAGGCGCACCGCGGACGAGCTCAGCCAGGTAACTGCAGAAACTGTAACTGCCCCAGAAAAGCTTCATTTAAACTGCCCCACACAGTCTCAAAACTTAGACTGAATCTTAATTGACCTTTCGCAAAGCCATGCCACCTTCCCGACTGAAGTAGGATTCACACCAACCTGACGCGCTGTCGCTGTTTGGGGGGAAGGTCTGCGAAAGGTCAATTATAAAAACATAATAATCTGATCCACGCGCTCCTCTTGCAGTGACTTTTGTTGTTGTTTTCTGCCTCAGCACTTGGAGAAAGCCCGTCCCTGCTTGGAGACTTTTGGGCAAGCGTTTCAACAGGTGGACATCATCGAGAGACACATGAAATACCTACGGTGTCTCCAGCAAACAGAAGAACTCAGGTGAGCATTTGTGTTTTCACACGGGCACTGTTCAGGTCGGCCTTAAGTGATTCTTGAGCTGAAAATAAGGATCAGAATAGTCATTGGTATTTGTTTTTCAGCGCAATTTGTGCTACATGAAACCTAAACTAGTAGGAGAATAGAGGATGTGCACGGTGCGCTTGTGTGTGTGTGCTGCTGAGGCGGGGACTCACGTGGGCATGACCGCACCCATTCCATTCATAATTTTCTTGTCCGTTTATCCTTCTGGTTTCCTATAGTTTGTCCTGCAAACGTTTAATAACATGTGCGAGCGGTGCACGATGTTTAATAAAGCTTAAAGAGGGGGTATTATGCTTTTTTCAATCACATAGCACCAGTCTATAGCATACTACAATGATGACGTAACCTTCTGTTGGTCTGTATATGCAGTAAATTAAAATAACTGCCTTGAATAAAATTGCTCTCTCAAAATGGCTGTACTGAATGTCTTGAAATAGGCCTCTGTCTCTTTAAGAAGCTTTCCGACACGCCCCCTTCAGCACACTGCTGTGGCATCTAAACAACACTACTGTGCGGGGAGGGGGCTCTGCTGAGCTGAGGAGCAGTGGTTGGTGGCTTGGCTGGTGACGAAAGGTCCAGAGGCGTCTCCAGGAGGTGGGGGCGTTCCTAGGAGGACTGAGGCATAGCTACACCTAAAATGGCTGCCGTCTAAGTTTTTACTGATTACTCAAAAATATGTGAATGAGCCAAGGCAACACTCCAGGCATGTGTTTAATGAGGGAAGGACATAATAACATGATATAAGCTTGGAAAAGTCCATTTCACATAATACCCCCCCTTTAAAGAAATAAAGCTGTGCCTCCGCTCAGCTGTGGCAGTGGAGCAGAGAGGCACCTGTCACGCCTTTTATCTGTCAGATAAAATCCTTTTGCCAAATTAGAGCCCAGTTAGCGGAAAAATGAGACCCGGACAGAGAGTGGAAGGACAGCGGGACTCTCGCTGCAAAGTTAGAGCCGAGATGAGCGTGAGGCGGGCAGGGAGAGAGAGGAAGCAGCCCTCAACGTTGGACGCCACTCGAATGTGCAAATTTAACAAATAAAAGTTTCTGATCAATTAAATCCTATCACACTGGCTGTGGAGAAGTTGCAGAGTTATGCAGTAGTTGCAAGAAAATTGTAGCTTTTTAAAACCATTGCGCTACAGCTGCAGGATTCTTGGAGGGGTTGAGTTAATGACAGTTTGCGCCCTGTTTGGGAAATGCACTTCTATCTTTGCACTGAGCTGTACATGAGGAGCAGCGATGCTAAAAGGAAACACGAGGGTTATTACGACGACCACCGCTTCTGCTCATTTAATTCATCAGGAGGTAGGCTAATTGCTACACAGCAGTACTGACATACGTAAATGCAGCCTTTTCTAACTTTTTTTTTTCCGCAACAAGTACAGCCGCTCACATGACAGCTGTTTGTATGCGTGTGTGTGTGGCAGAGTGGCATTATTAAAAGAAAACTATGAGAAATCCTGTTTACCAGAAGCCACATGGTGGTATCTGGCAAACAGAAAACGGGATTTCTTATGGTTTTCTTTCAAAAATGGCTTGTTCTAGCCACTCTGCCATAAGGCCAGATTTGTGCAGTGTACGACTAATAGTTGTTCTGTGTACAGTTTCCCCCACCTGAGCTGTAGCTCTCTGCAGTTCATCCAGGGTCATCATAGGCTTCTTGGTAACAGCTCTGGTCAGTGCGGTCCTTGTTCGGTCAGTAAGTTTAGGAGGATGGCCGGGTCTTGGTAGGTTTGCAGTGATGCCACACTCTTTCTATTCCTGGATGATGTATTTAACTGTACTTTGAGAGATGTTCAAAGCTTTGGAAATGTTTTTATAACCTAACCCAGCTTTATACTTCTCAATAACTTTATCCTGGACCTGTCTGGTGTGTTATTGGACTTCATGATGCTGTCTGCTCCCAATAGTCTCTTAACAGACTCTGAGACATCACAGAGCAGCTGTATTTGAACTGACATTAGATTACACACAGGTAGACTCTATTTAGTCATTAGATCAACATGTGATCATTCAGAAATCTTCATTCAACGTCATAAAATAAGCGGCACAAAGGGTGAGTTTGGTCTTTCTTTCTTTTGTCTTTTTCAGCTCCTCGGTGCAGCAGTGCCTGATGACCAACAGTGTGTGGGAGGCCATTTGTGCCGTGGACAAAATGGCAGCAATGGTTGTGTGTCTCAGAGAGTCCAAATGCTCACACCTGAAGAACTTTCTCCAACAGACGCTGCAGTTCTGGCACAAGATCCTCAAAGATCGCCTCACGAGGTCTGCCACCACTGCTCTTCAACTGCCTCGCTGTGATATTTTCAATGTTGTACGATAAGATGTTTTACAATTCCTTCCTGCTTTCTCATATTTTTCTTATCCTCCTCACAGTGATTTCGAGGCCGTCTTGGACTCTCTGCACTGGCCGATCCTCTCCCCTCCACTCAAACCCTGTCTCCGCCTCCGAATGCACAAGAACTGGCCGGTCAACTCGAAGGGCTGGTCTCTCAGCTGATGGCACTGCAGAACTCGTATCCTTCCCGGACTTATGTCTAAAAGCTGCTAACCCTGTAGTTTAGAGCTCGGCATTTGAAAATAATGTGTGGATTGAGCTGTTTGTTTTTTTTCTTAAATGAACTCAGCGATGACATCATTTCCCAGTGTTCCTCGGGGCGTAAACAGGAAGCGCCCCTGTGCCTCCCGCTGCAGATTATGCTGCTGCCGCTCAGCAAGAGGTTCAAGTACCACTTCTACGGAAACCGGCAGACCAACAATCCCAGCAAGGTACTCTCACAACTAGGGATGTAACGATTCATCGAAAATCGATTTAATATGCGTAAAATGTGAATCGATGTTAAAGCCGCCCTCAGCTGCTCCATTTTACACGAATGGAATAGCTTTATTCTCACATTGCATCGTTAGAAACAGCGAGCTAACTTTTTCTCAAGACGAGCTCCACACCTCCCCCGCCTCACCCCAACACACGCCACACCATGTAAACACAAACACATGGAGGCATCGAAGCAGCAGACACAGCTAAAGTTAGTGGCTACGAGATTAGCGTTGGCGGCTAATGCGGAGTTTAGCATTTTGACAGAAGTTTACCAAAGATCGTAAACTGACAAACATCTGACCAACCTGCTCTGATTCTGCTGAAATCCTGATCAAATGTCTGTGTGTCAAATAATCCAATACCTACAGGAGCTGTTAGGGATGGGTACCGAACCCCGGTATCATAACGGCCCCGGGGCCACGTGTGCCGGTCCACCCGGACCGATAAGCTCCAGCCTTAACGGTCTTCTTAACGGGGCTGCTGCGCTCAAATAATCACTCCGCCCTCATGGATGCGTTCGCTGCATCGGATCTGTTCATCCCCGCTACCCCACACGAGAGTGCAGGGTGTCCCCCCTGCGCTCTGCCACTGCCCTGTCTCCCCTCTGCAGCCGTGTGCAGCGAGACCTATGAGCGAGACTGGTGCGTGCGGGAAAGACACGCGGTGTTACGAGCTGCTACCACTAACCCGCGGTAAAAAAGCGAAACGTAACGACTTCGTATTGAACAGACAGACAAGCCACTCGCACTTTTCTTCTTTCACAAATACCCAAACTAAAGAGTTTCGGGTGGAGTCTATTTTTCCACAAACGGCGTACACAGTGGCATGTACGTGCACATGCGTGCGCGCTCTCACGTGGACGTCAGCGCGAGCCGGTGTCGACCCCACTGGACACAAGCTGAAAACAGTTCATTATTTTACTGCACTAAGTTTTCATTTGGACTCAGTCCCCAGAGCTACAGCCAAATAATAATGATTTTTTTTTTTAAATAGCAACGTAGGTGAAGTATTTTAACTCCCATATATTAAGTGTATGCGCAAAGTGGAAATGAAATGTAGAGTAATAAATAAATAATATAGACCAAGGATTAATGCCTACGTATACGGTAGTCTCAATCTACCTATATATATTTTTCTATTAAAGTACCGATAAGAGTACCGTTAAAGTACCGGATCGATAAGGAGTATCGATAAGAGTAGTAGTATCGATAAATCCTTAACGATACCCATCCCTAGGAGCTGTCATGTCTTTTTCCTCCTCATGTTTACAAAGGCTGCACCGGGAGGCTGTGAGGCGTTCGAGGGTTGTGGGACAAAAACTGCACTGTAAAATTAGTTCTAAATGGTAGTATTATGTTCAAACTGCAAAAAAAAAAAGGTTTGGTAAAATAAATATAATCTCAAAATGTTTGCTTTGCTACACATCTTATTTATGCTGAAAACATGTAAATTTACAAGCACTCATGTCAAAATGATTATAGTTCATTTTCATGTCTTGTAATTTTTGTGATGTAAAATTCTCTTACTGAGACAAAAAAAATCAAACGGGAACTTAAAATCGGAAATCGAATCAAATCGGGGCTTGAGTGAATCGTTACATCCCTACTCATTACTGTTACTACTAGATGTGACAATATATTGATTTTTTTAAGGGAAAATACGATACAGATATCGCGATATTTTCATATCATGCATATTAATGAATGACTACATACATATTAATAAGGTAGCAGTGCTCCACTGCTTTCAGAGTCAATATCGGCCAATAATGATCAAGAATTCAGTCAGACCAGCCGAGGTTAGAACTTTTTAGAATTATTAATTATTAATTAAAGATTAATTTGGGGTTGATTTATTCCTTTTGAAACGGGACTGTGGTTTCCTGTTTATTTCAATATAATTTAAAGAGACACATTTTCAGTGTTTAAGTCGGGGATAATTTGTTCACTTATTTAAGAAAAAGAGGTACATGAAAACATATATAAATGATGAATAAAAAGTAGTATGTCAAAAAACAATAAAAAAAGGTTAAAAATGGCATGTTTCTTAAAAAATGTGTCGTGTAAGGGGGGAAGTCACGACTGGACTCATGTTCAAATCGTGTAATGCAGGCGTCTCGAGGCTGAGGTCCATCTCCTTTCCTTATTTAATCCTCTGGAAATACGTCCTGCTTCTTTGTGTCGCCGACTTTTACTTCCATTAAATTAAAATTTTCGTTATTTTGCCACACTATGGTCCACAATCATAAATATATTTAATTTAAATTTTATCTGAAAGACTCACACTAAGTGACACAATCATGAATGATTTCTGAATGATCACATGTTGCCCTAATGACTAAATAGAGTCTACCTGTGTGTAATCTAATGTCAGTTCAAATACAGCTGCTCTGTGATGGACTCAGAGGTCTGTTCAGAGACTATTGGGGAGCAGACAGCATCATGAAGTCCAACAACATACCAGACAGGTCCGGGATAACGTTGTGGAGAGTATAAAGCTGGGTGTATGTGTGTATGTAAGTACACACACACAAAGTCACACCCCTACTGGGCGCTCCGAAATCTCCCAAATCAAGCCGGTTTGAACCTAAAAGTTTACACTTTTTAAATATACCATTACTGCTAGCTTAAACATGGAGAGGCTTCTTCGTGACTTCAACTGAACGATTCTGCCAAAAAGCGAAAATCACAAATTTTCCAAAAAAAACTTCTTTTGCGTTTTTTCTAAACTTGGGCTGCCGACTTGTGTCCCTGGAATTCACAAAATCATGAAATAATTAAAGTCGGGGTTAAAATGTCCTCTCCTGGGGTTTCAGTGCAATAATAAAACAAGTCACACCATACAAAGCTATTTACAAACACCAGTCAAAAAAATGTCAGCTCTGAGTCCTGCTTCACTCCTGTTGTTTCTCCTCAGCCGGAGTGGTATCTCACCCAGGTGCTGGTGTGGATCTCTCACAGCTCTGGTTTCCTGGAGGAGAAGATCCAGCCCATTCTGGACCGAGCCGGAGCCAACGTCAGCGCCAAGGTCAGGACCACCTAAAGTAGTGGTGGATTTAGTGGTGACTTGTTGTGTGGAGTGCCTCAACGTTCTGTTTTGGGTCCTGTCTTATTTTTGCTGTATTTGATCCCTTTGGGAAAGATCATCCAAAGGTTTAGTGATGTTTCTTTCCACCTAGTTTCTGTTGATATTCAGCTTTACTGCTCTTTTAAGCCGTCTGTGATCCGGAAGCTTAACTCCTTGCTCCATTGTTTAGTGGAAATAAAACAATGGCTAAGCAATGACTCAATGTGGACTAAACAGAAACACTGATTATTGCCCCTGATGATTCAATTCCAGGGATTAAACAGTACTTGGGTGACTTAGGCCAGTCTGCGAAGCCAAGCCTTAGAAACTTGGGAGTTATCTTTGAGAAAGAACTGTCATCAGTGCATAACTGTGAGCAGCTGACGAGGAACTAAGGAAAATCGCTAAACTTACTCGTTATCGGACTAGAGGAGACCGATCCTTCCAGGCTGTTGCTCCAGGCTTTGGAACGATCTTCCGCCCTCCTTGCACTCAATTGACTCTGTTGACACCTTCAAGAGCAAACTTAAAGGTCCTATATCATGCAAAATCGACTTTTTTGAGTTTTTAACCATGTTGTTATGCCATTTCCTTATCAAAAACACCCCAGAGCGGTTTTGGCTTCATTCACGCAGTTCTAAGTAATCCTCCTGAATCCTGCTCTCTGAGCAGCTGCTCCGCCCTCTCCTGGTAAACGACTGAGCTGTTCAGTTGTGTCGTCACAAAGGAACGGAAGTGCTCTACGTCTGTAATGTAATGCCTTACAGCCTGATTTTAATTTATAAAACAGCCTATTCATTTTTGTTGTAAGAGAGAAATAAAAAAAATTAAAAAATTAAAAAAAAGAACTCTCTGACGCGTCTGTGCTGTCCCACGAGGCTAAACAAACGCACCCCCGGCCGGAGGATCCATGGATCCGAGCAGAAGTCTTGTTTCTGAAGACTGAGCTCTGAACTCTGGACACGCCTGTTCTTTTTTCTTACCGAATGATAATGTCACGGATGCGCGTTTGGCTACGAGAGGAACAGGACTATTCAACCTTCCTAAAGAAGAGTGCACTCGCCAGAAGTTGGAATTTCTTTCCGGGATTCAGCGACTTTATCAACCAACCTGATGGATGCTTGGTGAACCTTGGCCAGAATCAAAGTGGATTAAACTTAACCAACGCGATCCCATAACCCGATGGGGAGGCCAGACTGAGCGGTGAGTCAATCAAAACCGTGTTAGCGTGTGTGTGTTAGCTTGTGTGTTAGCGCGTGTGTTAGCGTGTGTGTTAGTGTGTGTGTTAGCGTGTGTGTTAGCGTGTGTGTTAGCGTGTATGTTAGCGTGTGTGTTAGCCATTTATGAAACTGTGTTGCACATGTCAACTCCTTATTGCATTATGTGAAGTAACTTCACTTTTTGCAGCGATATTTATATTTATAATACTGCAAATGTGGAATGAGCGGAGAGAGGGGGCGGAGTTAACTGAATCGAAGCGTCTTTTCTTCCGGGTTTGGAAAATACCCCCCAAAAATATATTTCTCTCAAAAATGAGTACTCCATAGTGATAGAGGTACAATATATCATATATATGCCTATACTTTACTTTGGAATGGCTAAAATGGCATGATACAGATCCTTTAAGCCTCATTTCATTGTTCAGGCTTTTAATTAGCTACTCTTGGGCTGCTATAATATTTGTGTTGTCTTGGCCTTTACAGTAAATTGTGTGTTTGTTTTTGTTTTTTCATTTTGAACTGTATTGTGAATAATGTGTTCTTTAAAATGGAGAGAATATGGAGACTCGTTCTATTAAAATCAAAATCATTATTTTATTCCCTGAATTTACAATCTAAAACAAAAGTCATCTTGGCCACAACATGTCGGTGGTTCAGCGAGGAGGAGGCGAAGAGACCGAGGAGCCCCGTGCATGGCCTTTTATAAACACAGGAAGTAGGCGTCTCCTTGTTGAAGAACCAATCAGTGTCCTCAGTGATCTGACTCCTAACACACTGCCCCCCAGTGGATTCCAAGAGTAAGGACAACAATAAAATGGGGGACTTTAAAACAGAGATTACATCACAGTTTCATATCATTAAAGCCTATTATGACAAAAACATATATAGAAATATTCAACATGAAGCACTTTGTGGCTTTTTGTCTGTGAAAGGTGCTATATAAATAAATGTTAGTCACTTACAGCAGTACCTGGGCTGCGTAGGAATTGTCAGTGAAAAGGGTTGTAACTGTTCTGATCAGGGGCTGCTGCAAAATAATGTTGGGGCATGTAGCCTTTGTTTGTGAATTGTGTATAGAATTACCCATGTAGCCCTGGCTCAGAGTGTTTTTTTTTTTTTTTCTGCAGGTGGAGCTGTGCCGCGGCCTCCTGGCGTTGTTGCAGCACAAGGTCCGGAGCGACGCGTCCCGCCTGCTCTACGACGACGCTCTCCTCTGCCACCTGGTGGAGGAGGTGCTGCACTTCGAGAAGGAGCTCCGTGGGCAGCACTCGCTCCCCGCCGCCGTGCCCGGACTCCTGCACCTGCTGCTGGAGGAGAGCCTGCTGCAGAAGTGGCTCTCCATGGAGAAGAAAAGTCAGTCACAATGTCCCACTGCCATTTCTCTGACAAGTGTAATCGCAAATAGTGATTACAGTGGGGCATATTAGAAATTACAATGATCAGTTTATACTTTTTCCCCATAAAATCAGGATTTCTGCGGCTCATCAAAAAGCATTAAATCTTATTCCAACAGGCAATCAGAGCCAGTTCTTCCTATACACAGACTATGCAAGGGCCCCAATCTCAGTCAAATTACAGTGTTTCGCTTGTTAATCAACACGTTGTTATGGTGACAGGCTCTCTGACAACGCTCGCTCACTCTCCGCCTACTTTGCCACATAGAACATCAAAATGGAGCCATCTGAAGACCTTCCGGCTTCCCCCAGGGTATTGCAAACAACTTCACGTTACGATCCGTATCCTGATACAGAGTTCACGATGCAATACATATCGTGATTCAAGTATATTGCAATAGGGTGTCCATAATACAAGATTCATAATTGTAAGAATCAAGGATCTTATAGGTGCACATAATGGAGGTTATTATTCGGCTGCATAAGCTCAGCGTACAATCTAAGACTTTAATATATATATATATATACACTCACCTAAAGGATTATTAGGACGCCTGTTCAATTTCACATTAATGCAATTATCTAAATAACCAATCGCATGGTAGTTGCGTCAATGCATTTAGGGGTGTGGTCCTGGTCAAGACAATCTCCTGAACTGCAAACTGAATGTCAGAATGGGAAAGAAAGGTGATTTAAGCAATTTTGAGCGTGGCATGGTTGTTGGTGCCAGACGGGCCAGTCTGAGTATTTCACAATCTGCTCAGTTACTGGGATTTTCACGCACAACCATTTCTAGGGTTTACAAAGAATGCTGTGAAAAGGGAAAACATCCAGTATACGGCAGTCCTGTGGGGGAAAATGCCTTGTTGATGCTAGAGGTCAGAGGAGAATGGGCCGACTGATTCAAGCTGATAGAAGAACGACTTTGACTGAAATAACCACTCGTTACAACCGAGGTTTGGAGCAAAGCATTTGTGAAGCCACAACACGCACAACCTTGAGGCGGATGGGCTACAACAGCAGAAGACCCCACCGGGTACCACTCATCTCCACTACAAATAGGAAAAAGAGGCTACAATTTGCACGAGCTCACCAAAATTGGACAGTTGAAGACTGGAAAAATGTTGCCTGGTCTGATGAGTCTCGATTTCTGTTAAGACATTCAGATGGTGGAGTCAGAATTTGGCGTAAACAGAATGAGAACATGGCTCCATCATGCCTTGTTACCACTGTGCAGGCTGGTGGTGGTGGTGTAATGGTGTGGGGGATGTTTTCTTGGCACACTTTAGGCCCCTTAGTGCCAATTGGGCATCGTTTAAATGCCACGGACTACCTGAGCATTGTTTCTGACCATGTCCATCCCTTTATGACCACCATGTACCCATCCTCTGATGGCTACTTCCAGCAGGATACTGCACCATGTCACAAAGCTCGAATCATTTCAAATTGGTTTCTTTAACATGACAATGAGTTCACTGTACTACAATGGCCCCCACAGTCACCAGATCTCAACCCAATAGAGCATCTTTGGGATGTGGTGGAACGGGAGCTTCGTGCCCTGGATGTGCATCCCACAAATCTCCATCAACTGCAAGATGCTATCCTATCAATATGGGCCAACATTTGTAAAGAATGCTTTCAGCACCTTGTTGAATCAATGCCACGTAGAATTAAGGCAGTTCTGAAGGCGAAAGGGGGTCAAACACAGTATTAGTATGGTGTTCCTAATAATCCTTTAGGTGAGTGTATATAATATATATTAAAACAAATAATTCTTCCTCACCCTCCGTGGGCGGTCTCTTTTTCCTCCAAGCTCGGGTCCTCTACCAGAGGCCTGGGAGCTTGAGGGTTCTGTGCAGTAGCTTTGCAGTTCCTAGAACTGCACTTTTCTGGACCGAGATGTCTGATGTATTTCCTGGGATCTGCTAGAGCCACTCCTCCAGTTTGGGGGTCACTGCCCCGAGAGCCCCAACGACCACGGGCACCACTGATGCCTTCACTCTCCAGACCTTCTCTAGCTCTTCTCTGAGCCCCTGGTATTTCTCTAGTTTCTTGTGTTCCTTTTTCCTGATGTTGAAGTCGCTTGGTATTGCTATGTCAACCACCACGGCTTTCCTCTGCTCTTTGTCCACCACCACAATGTCCGGTTGGTTCATTACCATTCTGTCCGTCTGTATCTGGAAGTCCACAGGATCTTGGCTCGGTCATTCTCTACCACCTTTGGAGGTGTTTCCCACTTTGACCTTGGGGTTTTTATATATACAGTATACTGTATATATATATATTATATTATATTATATTTATTATATTATATTGAGCACAGCCCTACCTGTCAGCCCCAAGGTGCAAGTGCATCTCTTTTCTTGTCCCTTCTCTCCTGCTCTCCCGTCTCCCATCATCTGTTTCCCGTTTCCCCTGCGGTGCTCGCCTCATGTTTTCTCTGCGATGTGCCTAAACGCATCGACCACAGACTAATTTCAGCCGTCTTCAGAGGACACTCATGTCAGCACATGAAGCTGTTATATTTGTCTCAAAGGGGAGCTGAGTCCACACGGCTCTGAATGTGCATGAACAAATTACCATCAGATGTGGAAGAAGTGACCATTTATCATTTTAAAAGTGGAAACAATAGTGTCATCCAAAACACCAGGCTGACAGCGGCAAATCCGGAGAGGTTCTCACACAGTGGAGCAGGGCCCAAACTGAGATCATTATGTTCCACTTCTGCCCGGCACTACTGCACAGTTGTTTTTGACCGTAACTTTTTTACTTCATGAGTAAAGGTGGGCGGCTATTAGTTTCAAACTGACATTGCTCGACTATTTTTACTGCATCGGTTTGTCCAAAATACAGAAGGTATGGTCTGAAACACATCCAGCTGCAGTTTTGGCTGAAATTGAAACTTTTTTTGTTTAAAAGCAAATCAGACACGGCGGGAAACTTTTGAGCAATCAACATTTCCCCTCATTACCTCTGCTTGATGGAATGTTTGCAACTATTAAATGAAATATGCACTGATTCTTTTGCTTTCTGTGGCATTAACTATAGTACTGGGGTATTGAAAAGCCTTAGATTTGACTTGCCACTGTCTAAAGCCCTGCAGAGAAAGCTGAGTAAGTTTATAATTCTGTTTGTTTGTTGGGGCAGTGGCGCTGGAGAAGGTGGACTCCATGCTGTCGTCCGAAGGCGCCTGGGCGTCTCAGTACAGAGACATCAGCGACATGGACGAACTGAAGGCTCCAGACTGTGCTGAGACCTTCATGACCCTGCTGCAGGTCATCACAGGTGAGATCAGACTGGGACCAGGAGCGAGAGTAAAAACCAAAGCCCTGTGTTGTGTTTTCAGACCGGTACCGCGCGCTGCCGTGTGCCTCGGCGCAGCTCAAGTTCCTGGAGCTTCAGAGGGAGCTGGTGGACGACTTCCGCATCCGACTCACTCAGGTGAGGATGGTGTAGCCACAGGAGCCACCGGGGCGGGACATTTCCCGGCTGATTGTTTCCTCTCGTACAGGTGATGAAGGAGGAGTCTCGGAACCCGCTGGGAGCTCGATACTGTGCCATCCTCAACGCCGTCAACTACATCTCCACCATCCTCAGCGACTGGGAGGACAATGTGGTGTGTGCTTATGTCTCGTCTCAGCAGCGCTCACTTTGAGAACATAATTAAGGCGGGACACGGCCGGTGAAAACATTCATTTTCCACACGGTGGTCCATGTTTAGATTTTATGACGAGTTTGTCATCACTCAGCCATAAAGACAACTTGTTCTTCTGGCTGATGTCATTTCCTGTTTGCTGATACTATTCTTTATTTCAAAATACCAGCCCTGTTCTTACGGTTGTGCCACCCTGACATTTTAAGATTACAAAAATTGTCAGACAAAAGTTTTTTAGTGATCTCAAAAGCTTTAAAACTATGAATATTCACAAATGACGGCTTATTTGAAAGATATTTAACATACAATTATGCCATGATGTTTTATTTTTAATTGTTACCCTGAAAATACAATTTTCAGAAGCTTTATTAGTCTAATCATTGGCTCGGACGGTTGCACCACCTGACATTTTAGGGGTTTGAGGTGTGAAAACATAAACAAATATTTATTATTGAAATGTGATGAAAATGTGTTTAAACTAAATAGGTTTTTGTAGAATAAAGTGATACATGTAATGAAAAGATCAAATTATTTTAAAAAGAAATATAACACTCGGACACAAAAATATGGCAGGTTTGTGAATCCAATCATTGGTCAAATACTGATCAGGAAAAACGTACAAAAACTGTCTCTCCCATAGAGTTGTATTGGCCCCTGCCCTCCACCTGACATTATGACATAATCACATTCTAACGTTAACGCCACCTATTTGCAAACTAATGGTGCGTTCCAGGCAACCAGTAACTGCTAAATATCCGACCTGCAACCTGGAAGAATGCCTTGGAATGCCGCTCAAACTCGTAATTACAACTTGTAAAGTCGGAGATGTCCAGACTGCTCCGAGTTTGCATGCGAGATGAAGACAGTGGAGGAGCCCAGTGGAGAAACATTCATGAAACGTTAGCATCTTATTGGGTAACTGTTGTAGTGTTAGCTGTTTTGTTTACATGCTGGAGCGCTCCGAGGTCGTAAGTCGTAATTTTCAAGTGGGAATAATACCAGTTGCCTGGAACGCACCATAAGTAGGGCTTTCTGGTTAAAGAGGGGAGGAGTTTGAATGTTTACTCTCAAATTTCACTCTATCGCCCCTTATGTTGCAAACTTACAGACTATCACTTTAACGTTTTGTTTTAAGTTCGAGATGACAAATATTGTAGCATAGGCATCGCAAAACGTTTCGTCCAGATAGGGATGTCAAGATTACCCGGTTTTACAATTAGCCTGTTAATTAACTAAGCATAGCGATCTTCAATGAAGGCTCTTGAGTCATCGTCTGTACTCTGTAGTTGAAGTGTCGAACGTTTCGCCTCCCATCCAAAAGGCTTCGTCAGCAAACTAAAGTTTAAGCTCAGCCCGCTGACCAGATATAGACCATATAGTGGGAGGAGTTTAGCTTGGCTAGAGGGACTTAAAGGGATATTTCAGGATGTTTGACATTGAGCCTCATTTCCTAGTTATCCAGAGTGTTGTTGATGTCTGGAGATATTTTTTTCTTAAATTCATGCAGTTCTTATATTTGAAGAGTCTAGTGGCGCTAGGCTAATGCTAGGCTAAAGCATTTCTATGGTAACAGCTAGCCTGCATTAAAAACAGTCTGACCCACTCCACAGTGCACCTGAGGTAAATCACTTATAACACCAGACTAACCATATAAATGTCTGTGTTAATAGAATATTTTTTTAAATGTAACTGACCTTGTATCACATGAATACTGCATTTTGAGGGACTATTTTCTCGCAGATCACTCCGCCGCTGCGTTAGCTTACAGCCACGAAGCTGATGCTGCTCAAATATAAGTTATTTTAAATGCAAAATGGTTAAAATTATTCTATCGACACAGACATTTATATGGTTAGTCTGGTGTTATAAGTGATTTACCTCAGGTGCACTGTGGAGTGGGTCAGACTGTTTTTAATGCAGGCTAACTGACACCATAGAAATGCGTTAGCCTAGCATTAGCCTAGCGCCACTAGACTCTTCAAATATAAGAACTGCATGAATTTAAGAAAAAAATATCTCCAGACATCAACAACACTCTGGATAACTAGGAAATGAGGCCCTATGTCAAAAATCCTGAAATATCCCTTTAAGCATAGAGATTGAATTATGGGCTGAAGGTTCTCCAATTAAAACAACCCTTAAATAAATATAACAATGTACGTACTGTATGTCTTGTTTTGTTGTAAAATTTAGACCGTACTGTAAAGGTTTGGAGAAATTCTCAGTATTGTCTTCCATAATTTTGATAATTGTGAATAATCGTAAAAAGTTCAATATTTTTCCTCACAATAATCGTGACTTACAAATGTAGAATCGTGACTTCCTTACGTCCAGGTATAAGTATTGTTAACTAAGTGTTAGTATTGAAAAATAATTGATCGGTTCCCTGCTAATGCTCAATAATTCCTGTTACTTTACGTAGAAAATGTCTAACTTTGAAATTTCCGATGATTTACCATTGTACCTCCGCTGTCCACAGTTCTTCCTCCAGCTGCAGCAGGCGGCCGTGTCCCTGGGGGAGGAGAGCGTGATGCGGGGCCTGGGGCAGATGGAGCTGGGCCGGCTGGCGTCTCTGGAGAGCTCGCTGTTCCAGGGGCTTCTGGGGCTGCTGGAGCGGCTCCGAGTCGACATGACCGGGAGGCTACTGGACGCCATCATGAGGGAGGTGTCCGACAAGGCGCAGCCGTACTGCCACGACAGGTGAGGGCCCGGACAGGACTGGACATCTAGCAACATCTGGCGTTGCTCATGGACACAGGTGGCAGCAGGTCAAATTGAATGCTTTTTAAGGCGAGTAAAAAAACATTGGTCAGTTTGGCTGTCAGTTTAATTTTTGGCCATTGGCAAGTGCTACTCAATTTACAATGTTGTACGTTCTGTTTCAGTTTAGACCAGAGGAATAAACTACGAAGCTGGTTTAGAGAGTTAGCAGTAAGTTTAGCGTTAAAGGATCTGTATCCTGCTATTTTAGCCATTCCAAAGTAAAGTATAGGCATTTATATGATATATTGTACCTCTATCACTATGGAGTCCTCATTTTTGAGAGAAATATAAGTATTTTTGGGGGGTATTTTCCAAACCCGGAAGACAAGACGCTTTGATTCAGTTAACTCCGCCCCTCTCTCCACTCATTCCACATTTACAGTATTATAAATATAAATATCGCTGCAAAAAGTGAAGTTACTTCACATAATGCAGTTATAAGGAGTTGACATGTGCAACACAGTTTCATAAATGGCTAACACACACGCTAACACACACGCTAACACACACACTAACACACACGCTAACACACACGCTAACACACACGCTAACACACACGCTAACACACACGCTAACATACACGCTAACACACACGCTAACACACACGCTAACACACACGCTAACATACACGCTAACACACACACTAACACACACGCTAACATACACGCTAACACACACGCTAACACACACGCTAACATACACGCTAACACACACGCTAACACACACGCTAACACACACGCTAACACACACGCTAACACACACGCTAACACGGGTTTTGATTGACTCACCGCTCAGTCTGGACTCCCCATCGGGTTATGGGATCGCGTTGGTTATAAAAGTTAATCCTTTGATTCTGGCCGAGGTTCACCAAGCATCCATCAGGTTGGTTGATAAAGTCGCTGAATCCCGGAAAGAAATTCCAACTTCTGGCGAGTGCACTCTTCTTTAGGAAGGTTGAATAGTCCTGTTCCTCTCGTAGCCAAACGCGAACCCGTAACAGGCGTGTCCAGAGTAGGTTAGAAAGAGCTCAGTCTTCAAAAACAACACTTCTGCTCGGATCCATGGATTCTCCGGCCGGGGGTGCGTTTGTTTAGCCTCGTGAGACAGCACAGACACGTCAGAGAGTTCCTTTTTTTTTTTTTTTCTTTATTTCTCTCTTACAACAAAAATAATGAAAAAGCTGTTTTATAATTAAAATCAGGCCGTAAGGCATTACATTACAGACGTAGAGCACTTCCGTTCCTTTCTGACGACACAACTGAACAGCTCAGTCATTTACCAGGAGAGGGCGGAGCAGCTGCTCAGAGAGCAGGATTCAGGAGGATTACTGAGAACTGCGTGAATGAAGCCAAAAACCGCTCTGGGGGTGTTTTTGATAAGGAAATAGCATAACAACATGGCTAAAAGCTCCAAAAAGTCGATTTTGCATGATATAGGACCTTTAACCCCGGTTTTGTGGTTCTAAAAAGATGGATAACTTTGCAGCAGGGTAGATGCCCTTACCGCATAACCTTATCTGGACCAGGTTCAGTTCCAGCTTAGATAAGAAGACGGCTCTTTGACCAAACAGAGGAGAGAATCCTCTGCGGTGTATGGAGGGAGTGAGGAGCAGAGAGGGAAGAGGAGGCCCCTTAAGCAGCAGTGACAGAACTCCTTTATTTGAAAGCATGGATTTTTATAAAGTAGCAACATTGTGTTTGACGCAGATTTTGACAGTACAAGTGTTGCATTTCAATTGTGATAAAGATTGTGAACATACTCCTTATGTGCTGCTCGGTTCAGACTTGTATGTTCGTCATGAGTTTAGTGATATATTTAGATATTCAGATGAACGGTGTCTGTATCTCTCCTCCTGTTTCACATGAACTTCTCACAAATCCTCAGAGAAACCCAGGGTTAACTAAACTGAAACTAATAACTAAACCATTTATCTTGCGTTCCGAGATTTTTTACATAAATCTAACATAAATGATCATTAAACGAATATAATGATAATGACTCATGACTGGTGTTTTTAATCAACCTTGAATGTCAAACCGTTATACCTGTATATACAATATCTATTTTGTTGATTTAATATTTTGCCTGAAATCACTCCAACATGGCCACGATCCGCCACTGACATGTTTGGTATCCATGCACGGAATCCCCCCGACAACACTCTGCAATCCAAATATGGCGAGTGTTAATGACCGTTTAAATGATGGTTTTTACAGGTGGCTGTCACTGCCGTCGCAGCAGGACCACACTGTCATGTCCCTCTCCACTTCGGCGTGTCCCATGATGCTTTGTGTTCGAGACCGCCTCCTTCAGCTGCACCAGACCCTCACCCTCCCCCTGTTCCAGCTGTCCTGGACCGGCCTGGCAGAGCGCCTCGACGGCTTCATCTATCAGGAGGTAGGAGCAAGAGTTACTTAGTACTGCTTTAATTAACTCGATGAAATAAATTATGGAAAGAGCAACTATTTTCTGATCGTTTCTGAG
This sequence comes from Neogobius melanostomus, assembly GCA_007210695.1. NCBI lineage: Eukaryota > Metazoa > Chordata > Actinopteri > Gobiiformes > Gobiidae > Neogobius > Neogobius melanostomus. The sequence continues at coordinate 463,180 of VHKM01000421.1, forward strand.
TAAACCATCCGACCTAAACAAACTACAGACATTGCGTGTTTCCGCCTGAACACGTAAATGCGGTGAGCGTAATTAGGCTCCACAAAGAAAAGCTCAATTCCAATCCAAAAAAATGAAGATCCCCAGCGAATATTTGACAACACGAATAAAAACATGTTGTGCTGCCGATCGTCGTCCCGCCAAGCCTGAAGTACCCACATCTGAGTCTCCACATGAGGTTGGTCCGGACAGCTTGGCCATCCTGGGGCTGTGGTGAATCGTTTGAGGCTGACTTTTGATGAATTTTGGGGAAATTAAAAGCCATAACTGATTTTAATTTTAATTTTATTTTTATCACAAACAATGAAAGAGGAAGCCACTAAATTGATGTGTTAGTTGTGGTCTAAACTCATTTCTAACTTTTCTAAAACATTTTATTTGGTCATGATCCCAGAAGAGTTCATGAAATTGATTCAAATTTTGCAAGATACTTATACTTAAATACTTGCACACCCCACAGTAATTAGATGTCCCCCCCCCCACAAATGTCACAATATACTAAAGTATGACAAAACAAAATTTGCTCCATGACTAGAACAAAAATAAATCAGGTATTGTATCAATTTATAATTCATTTTACATCCGCCCCTTAGTGTTATTTAATCCCAAACTAAATCCAGCAGCTGCTTCATGTCAGTAAGGCCACCTGGACGGGGCCTTTCTGTGTGGACTTTGCATGTTCTCCCCGTGTCTGCGTAGGTTTCCTCCGGGTACTCCTGTTTCCCCTACCACTAAAAACATGTACAATAGGCCAGGATGAATGATGTGTGTGTGAATGCATGGAGGTGGTCAGAGGGACCGTTGGCGCAGATGTGTGCAGTCGTGACAGCGCTTCTGTCAGTCTCCCCCAGGGGAAACTGAAGCTACTAACATAGTTTACCACCAACAAGTGTGGAGTGAATGTACAAATGTTTAGTTTAGTTTCCATTCTTCTTCTTCTTCCTCCTCTCCTCTTCTTCTTCCTCCTCTTCTTCCCCCTCTCCTCCTCTTTACTTCCTCTTCCTTCTCTTCTTCGTTCTCTCCTCCTCCTCTTCTTCCTCTTTTTCCTCCTCTCCTCCTTCTTCTGCTTCCTCCTCTTCTTGTTCTTCCTCCTCTTCTTCTTCCCCCTCTCCTCCTCTTTACTTCCTCTCCTTCTCTTCTTCCTTCTCTCCTCCTCCTCTCCTTCTGCTTCCTCCTTCTTGTTCTTCCCCCTCTCCTCCTCTTTACTTCCTCTTCCTTTTCTTCTTCCTCTTCTTCCTCCTCTCCTCCTCCTCTTCTTCTGCTTCCTCTTCTGCTTCCTCCTCTTCTGCTTCCTCCTCTTCTGCTTCCTCTTCTTCTGCTTCCTCCTCTTCTTCTGCTTCCTCCTCCTCTTCTTCTTCCTCTTCCTTCTCTTCTTCCTCTTCTTCTTGTTCTTCCTCCTCTTCTTCTGCTCCTCCTCCTCCTCCTCCGCTTTATAATGTTCCAAACTGGGATGCCCTCTCAGTCAGATATAGCACACATACACAGAACAGTCTAACATCAGTATTGTTTGGGGATTATTTGCACCCGTCCTGTGTGTGTCGTAGGTGATCCTGGCCAATCATTTCTCGGAGGGCGGTGCGGCCCAGCTCCAGCTGGACATGAGCAGAAACCTGTTCCCTCTGTTCGGACACTACTGCAAACGCCCGAGAACTTCTTCAAACAGTGGTTCTTACTTTAGTACATCTCCAATTAATTACATTATACATTATTTTAGTTTGTTCGAGGAATAGATTTTTTTGACAACCCTACCTCTGTCCCGCTCTCATGGAAACCTGACCACCGTGACCCCTGGTGTCTCCACAGTGTGAAGGAGGCCTGTGTGGTGCTGTGCCTCAGCCTGGGATCCGCCCTCCTGCTCAGAGACGTGCTGCGAGACTCCGGCCTGGACCAAACCCACGGGCTGGGAGCGGAACCCTCGCCTCAGGCCACGCTCAACGAACTGGGAGTTTACTGTTTATCCCCACGAGACGTGCTCATCCTGCTCAACCTCAGGGCGTCGTGGCCCGGCCAGTGACGGTGCTCTGTGTCCAAAGTGAAGTAACACCACAGCAGAGGGAGCTCTATGGACTGAAATGACAGAAGATTAACTTGGCATATCTTCAGGGCTTGACATTACCACTTTTGGTCACCAGGCATTATGGCTAGTGGTTTTCTAAAGTTACTAGCCGCCGACTCATTTCACTAGCAAACGCTAAAATGTACAGTATATTAAAAGTGATCATTTAAAGGAATAGGCCACCGTTTTTACATACTGAGATATGTTCTTACCTGAGCTTAGACGAGTTCATTTGTACCTGTCTGGTCTCCACGTGTGCCTTCAGTAACGTAAACACAGCACAGACGGCGTTAGCGTTTAGCCTCTCTCTTCTCCTCTATAGCTCCAAACGAGGTGAAGATAGAAGCTACCAAACTCTTTCTCGTTTTCCCTATTTAAATATGGTTATGTGAAGTGTTACACTACAAAGTATAATTAAACAATGTGGATTTTCTAAGCGGATAAAAAGGGGAACTATATTGTAAGGCGTAATAATACCAGGAGTAATTTGGCATCTGCACAGTAAAGTGAAGATATCACTGCGCGGATGCCGAATTACTCCTGGTATTATTACGCCTTACAATATAGTTCCCCTTTTTATCCGCTTAGAAAATCCACATTGTTTAAGTTTGTGTGATTATACTTTATGGTGTAACACTTCACGTAACCATATTTAAATAGGGAAAACGTGGAAGAGTTTGGTAGCTTCTATCTTCACCTCGTTTGGAGCTATAGAGGAGAAGAGAGAGGCTAAATGCTAACGCCGTCTGTGCTGTGTTTTCGGGACTTGATACTTACTTGACCAAAGCTCCAAAAGACTTGACTTGACTTAGACTTGCCTGTTTGCGACTTGAGACTTAACTTGGACTTGACGCCAGTGACTCTGAATGACTTGCTGTGACTTTATAGTTATTATTTATTTGAGTGAAACTGTTGAAAGATCAGGATTAATCGCGTAAAAGCGGCGCATCTATGTTTACATTTGGTAATTAGCCACATGCTTTTTCGGCTTCCGACGGAGAGCGTCTAATCAATACAGCGAGAAAAGGCAGGAGGAAATACGACGTGTTTCTTTGGATGCATTAAAAGTTTTCTACAGTGAGTGAAAAGATGAAGATTCATAGACATTTATTAAGGACAGGAAAACGTTCGAAACAATGACTGAAGCTACGGTGCAGACAGGAGCCTCCAGAACGACGATGGTAACAGTTGGATTAATGACAGAAGTCTTGGGGGCTTTTCGGTGTTTTAAGGCGTTCTCATGAAAGTTATAGCATTTAGAGGCTATTTTCCGCAGCCACACAGAGCCCAGTGACAGCAGGACTGAAGGCTGCACGGAATCGACTTTAAGCAGGGGCGAATCCGAGTATACAGGGGCTGGGGCATTACAGGGGAACCCCTGACAGAAAAACTGCCAGAAACTAACAAAAATTAAAATGTTATATTTATCTTTCAGACTGCAGGAAAAAGCAGCTCATATTTAAAAGACTCTGTTTCAATTTTCTTTAAGTAGGTCCCCCGGGCCCCCTTCCTTAAAATGCTGTCCCAGTAATTTTGTACATAGACTGGAGCATTTAAAATATATATATATTTTACATTTTGTGGCGATTAAATATTAATTAGACTTTAAATCCAAATCCATTATATTTCAAAAAGTGTGATTTTAGCCTACATTTTCAAAATGGCTAAATCTTGAGAAAGCACTTATATTTTCAAGTAGATTAAACACATTTTGAAAAGAAGAATTAGGCTTAACGCTGACGTTTGCGACTTGAGGTGACTTGCCGGCTAAAGAAAGACTTGACTAGGCAAAAAGCTATGACTTGACTTGACTTGACTTGACCCCATGACCAATTGACTTGGACTTGCTTGGACTTGGACCTTAACGACTTGGACTTGACTCGAGACTTGCATTTAGTGACTTACCTCTGGTGTTTACGTTACAGAAGGCACACGTGAAGACCAGACAGGTACAAATGAACTCGTCAAAGCTAAGGCAAGAACATATCTCAGTATGTAAAAACGGTGGCCTATTCCTTTAACTTGGCATATCTTCAGGGCTTGACATCACCACTTTTGGTCACCAGGCACTGTGGCTAGTGGTTTTCTAAAGTTACTAGCCTCCGACTCATTTCACTAGCAAACGCTAAAATGTACGTTATATTAAAGTGATAATTTAAGATCAGTAGAATGGATAGTGACTGCATGGCTACAGAGCTGGACATTAGATCCAATCAAAACAATAGAGTTGTATTATTGATCTGGGACTGCGAGTGTCGGAGGAGAACAGCAGAAAGTGACCGGTCTTTGAAGTGGACACAGAAACTGCTTCATGAATCTGATAAATTAATAAACTGTTCAGATGAAACATTGCTACGGTTTGCTCATCACATTTTGTAATACATGTACAATTACTAAACTGTAACGCATCTTTTAAAACACATTTACACCAATTTCACTAACCAATGTTAATCATTTGTTAGCAGCTAAACAGTAGGTGATTGGTTGGCACTTGACTCATCATGAGCAATTCATTAGTGAAGTGTGACTGGCTGCCCAACTACTACAGCTAATGCCTGGCTCATAGTGAATAGTTCTTCACTTGCGTCACTTGTTCATTGTTGAGTAGTGATGGGTCCAGCAACACCGACGCACCGGTGCATGTGTCGAGCTCATAGAGCGAAGCCCCGTATCGAAGCGTGTGTCGCTTTAAGAAAAAGACGACCGATACTCCTGCTGTTTCGCTCGTCACCGACGCGCCAACTGTTTTACTTGCATCTGCAAGTGTCAACGCGATGAATCACTGTCAGAAGATGAAAATTACCCTTCCAAAGATAAAATAACTTCCCCCTACATCAATAAAATGGAGCCTGAGAGAAAAAGAAACATTTCCACTGTGTGGCAAATAAGGTAACTGTTTGTATTTCATTTTTCACGCTTGGTCTATATCAGAATTAATAACACATAGTAATGTAACTCTCAGTATATTTATTTCATTTCATGCAGGTTCAATGCCGCATTTGTTCTACAGAGCTATCATATTTAGTACTGTAGCCACACGTCAGTCTTAAGGGGGGCATATGAATTCTACGAGGGGCACAATTACTATACAGTATACTACTGTTTTTGGACCATGTTTTGAATAAACAGGAGAGCGCGCGGCTCGGTCAGTGCTGTGGGCGCATCCACTTTTCAGTCACACTTCGAACAGTGTGAACGGGTCTTTTCACGGACTTTAGCGCTTTGTAGTAAAATACAGATTGCTTGTTACCGCCTGCACCTGTCACTGCCTTTGCCCAAAGATGCTCACGAGCCGCTGCAGGGGACGGAGACAGGGACGATGGACTCTTAGAGCGGGGGATGAACAGGGAAAGTGTCTATGACAGGGAGTCGCTGAGCTGAGCGTAAGACATACTGTTAATAAGCCTCTATCGTTTTCAGCTATTCTCCGGTTTATTTTGTGAGAGACAACACGGGAGCCATGTGTAATTACGCATGAGCGCACGAGAGAAGGAACTGTTTCTGTAGAGACAGAGAAAGAGAGAAAGAGGGATGAAATGTCCCCTCGGTTTCAGGGGAGGAAATAACTACTTGTGGAGTTTGGGCTGGTCTCTAATCGGGCAGAAAGCGTAAAAAATAACACTGCGCAAAATAGTGACACGTATCTTTGCCCAATTTGTGGTGGTTATATGGTAATTCTGCAGGCCTTCTAGTGGTTATACGGCCTATACCTGCGCATCACGTAGACTACACCACTGTCTGGGAGCAAAGATGTATAAGATCCACCAGGTGTCAGTATAGAGAAACACAGCGACACTTTACCGGCACAGTATCAATACAGTTTGGGGATGTGCCGAAACGCTTCACGAGGCCTCATCTACCCATCACTATTGTTGAGTAGTAGTTGAGTGTCAGTGATGAATTTTTCGTGGCGAGTTGGGTGTTGACTCGTCGTTTATTGGGCTGGGTGAGGTGTAGTTGTTTATAAAGTGTTACTGAAAATCCATCAATAAAGCTTCACTGTGTGCAGTCATTATAAAGGGTTGCCATCAAATGTATCGCTTTATATAACACGTTAATACATGAGAATTGTTTTAAAGAGGGGTATTATGCTTTTTTCAATCACATTGCAGCAGTCTATAGCATACTACAATGATGACGTAACCTTCTGTTGGTCTGTATATGCAGTAAATTAAAATAACTGCCTTGAATAAATTACTCTCTCAAAATGGCTGTACTGAACGTCTTGAAATAGGCCTCTGTCTCTTTAAGAAGCTTTCCGACACGCCCCCTTCAGCACACTGCTGTGGCATCTAAACAACACTACTGTGCGGGGAGGGGGCTCTGCTGAGCTGAGGAGCAGTGGTTGGTGGCTTGGCTGGTGACGAAAGGTCCAGAGGCGTCTCCAGGAGGTGGGGGCGTTCCTAGGAGGACTGAGGCATAGCTACACCTAAAATGGCTGCCGTCTAAGTTTTTACTGATTACTCAAAGATATGTGAATGAGCCAAGGCAACACTCCAGGCATGTGTTTAATGAGGGAATGACATAATATGATATAAAGCTTGAAAAGGACAGACGACAGACAATTTTCAAAATAATTATTAACTTTTATTCAGTGCAAGTTTCTTTTTGCCTTCATCACTGCACTTTCACCACACACAAGCTCCACAGAAGTGCGTTCTCCGCACATTTACGCTTCCAGCAGCAGATTCACCTTCAAATACAAACTTATATTATCACACATTCATTCACACACACTGCAGATATATAATTCAAAAATAAATCTCATCAAACTTTCTCTTTTTAAACCTGTTCTGATGCAAAAACACGTAAAACACACATCCTCACATATTTGGGAAATTGTAACTTCAAAAGCCATTTTCTAACGATGCATTTTATAAAATTTCAAAAACTTTCCTGTCTTGGATATGACAAGATTTTAAATATTTTTTCAGAGGGATTTTTTTTTATATCCAATCCATGACCTGATTTATTGAGTTTTTAATAATAAAAAACAAGACGAAATTTCAATTTTTACAGATTTTTCCATGAATAAACAGCTTATTTTAAACCCAAACATGATTAATATGTCAACGAAATGAAACCATAAATTTAAACCTGGCTCAATTCATTATTCAGATTTCGTTGCCAAAAAATATGGGACATTTTCAGCATAAAATGACAAAATTCACATACATTTTCCCTCATATTTATGACAGTAGTTTACAGCTAAGGTTTCCCTATTCACCTGTAGTGTCTTGCCATATACAACTTTTTACTGTGAAAAGCCCTTCTCTTTGGTCCTCATGGCGGACATTTCTGTAATTGAGTCGCCCCCTGGTGGAGTGTGGCCAATCTAGCAGCATTTTAGACGGATCTGTAGCGACTGTTTTCGGACCCAGTGACTTTCTGACGATCTCTGCTGCTTCACAAAGGCCTGTGTTGTGTTTCAGGAGGAAGCGATGGAGTTTTCTTCTGCTAAAACTGACTTTTAGCTTAACAGGGAGCAGAGTCTACAGTGCTTAACTCCAGCCCCTCCCTTTCTGTGAGTCTCCATAGAGTCGGCCGGCAAGAGCTCGAGGCATATGGAGGATAAAAGAAAACTCTTTTGAAAACTGCACAAGAGCTGATAAGGCATATTTAAAACAGAATTCATTTAAAATAATTGTGTAAGGCAGTGATTCCCAAAGTGGGGTCCGGGGCCCCTGGTGGGCCTCAGACACTACAGGGGGCCCCCAAAGCTGTCTAACACTACATGAATTTTTTTTTTTTTAAGGTAATACATTTATTTGGAGAAACGTAATAGTTTGAACCAGTATTTAGCTTTACCACCATTGCTAGATGTTGCTTTTTATGGAATTTTAGCTGTAAAATAATAGACCCTTTAACTGCTGACATGATCAGTGACATCAGCTGGAGGCAGGAAATGATCAAGAGAAATAAGATTAAACTAAAACTAGTGATTTTAAGTGTAAAACTACAACTAAAAATGTGGTCCTGTTGTGGCTTAAGGTGCAAGAACAAGAGGAATGACATTTGAGACGATAAAATAAGATTTATCTGATATTTCCAAAAACAGTTAGACATTTGTTATCGTTACTATGACAACAGCTACAATGGAAATAGATAGGAATCGAGCTTCCCGCCTCCAGCTAAGCCCGGAATGTTTACAAACAATTAAAGGGTCTATAGAAAATTCCTTAGAATAGAGTACATTTTTATGATTTGGGGGCCCAGAGAGATTTTTGGATCGATAAGGGGTCCGCGATGTCCTGGACTTTGGGAATGGCTGGTGTATGGAATCGAAATACAGTATAAGCGGGCTGGACTCTGAGCAGTTTTCTTCATATGAAAGAGCAATAAGTTTATTTCCAGTAAAATCGATTAAAATTGTAATCTTCTATACCAGTGGTTCCCAACCTTTTTTCCTTGAAGTCCCCCTGCACGTGCTGTCGTCGGGCCACGCCCCCCAGTCCAAAACTGTGGCCCCACAAATGTATCAAAACATGAAATAATTGCTCTTAAGTATTTATATGATTGACCTGACCCTCTACCCCACCCGTTATCTCCCTTAATGGGATACCAAACCTGTTATGTTCATTTCATAAAGCTGTTGAAATTATGCGATTACACTCTTGTATCTGTTCAGTCACGTCTGCAAAAAAAGAAAAGACGAAGTCGCAGCCTCTTCCACAAATGAGATTTCTTCGAAGAACCTTTGTGATGGCTTCAACTCCCGGACGTCCCCTTTCGGGCTGAGAGCTTAACTGCTGGTGGGAAAGACGAACACGATGCGTCGGAGTTTCAGCCGCCTCCCGCTGCTGTTGACCTGCGCTCAAGTCGGTCCAATTTGGCAAGGTTTTCCATCAAAAGCCTGGAACCCGGACTCAGCGCTAAGGCTTTTTCGTAGTATCTTCGTGCAGCAGCGTAGTCACCTGAGGAGGCAGAGGAGAGGGTAAGATGGAGCAGAGGAGGCAGAGGAGAGGGTGAGAGGGGGAAGAGGAGAGCGGGAGAGGGTGGAGGAGGCAGAGGGGAGAGGGTGAGAGGGGGGGGGGAGAGGAGAGGGGGAGGGAGGCAGGGAGGGGAGGGGGCAGAGGAGGCAGAGGAGGGAGGGTGAGAGGGGGAGAGGAGAGCGGTGCAGAGGGTGCAGAGGAGGCAGATGAGAGAGGTGTGAGATCGGAGGCGAAGGAGAGAGGTAAGATGGAGCAGAGGCAGAAGGAGAGGGTGAGAGGGGAAAGAGGACATGAGCGGTAGAGAGGCTGAAGTGAGGGGGCAGAGGAGAAGGCGTGAGAGGGGGCAGAGGAGAGCTGAAGGGTGAGAGGGGGCAAGAGGAGAGGGTGAGAGGGGGCAGAGGAGAGGGTGAGAGGAGGCAGAGGAGAGGGTGAGAGGGGGCAGAGGAGAGGGCGTGAGGAGGGTAAGATGGAGCAGAGTGGTAAGAGGGAGTGAGGTACTAAGATCGGTAGCAGAGGAGCAGCAAGGAGAGGAGTGAGAGGGGAAGAGGAGAGGGGAGAGAGGGTGCAGAGAGAGAGGGTGGCAAGGGGAAGAGGATGAGGGGGACAGAGGGTGCAAGAAGGGAGGCAGAGAGAGAGGGTGAAGAGCGGGAAAGGAGAGGGAGAGGGTGCAGAGGAAGGCAAGAGGAGAGGGTGAGAGGGAGCGAGAGGAGAGGGGAGAGGGGAGAGGAGAGAGGGGGAGAGGAGGGGGTGAGAGGGGCAGAGGAGGCAGAGGAGGGGGAGAGGAGAGGAGGGTGAGAGGGGAGAGGAGAGGAGAGGGTAAGAGGAGGGAGAGGGTAAGAGGAGGAGAGGGGGAGAGAGGGTGAGAGGAGGGGGAGAGGGAGAGGGTGAGAGGGAGAGGAGCAGAGGAGGCAGAGGAGAGGGGGAGAGGGTGAGAGGAGGCAGAGGAGAGGGTAAGAGGGAGCAGAGGAGGCAGAGGAGAGGGGTGAGAGGGGGAGAGGAGGCAGAGGAGAGGGTGAGAGGGGGGGGGAGGGCAGAGGGAGGGGGAGGGGGGAGGGAGAGGGGGGAGAGGGGCAGAGGAGGCAGAGGAGAGGGTGAGAGGGGGAAGAGGAGGCAGAGGAGGAGAGGGGAGGGAGAGGGGAGGCAGAGGAGGCAGGAGGGAGAGAGGGTGAGAGGGGGAGAGGAGGCAGAGGGAGAGGGGTGAGAGGGCAGAGGAAGGAGGAGAAAAAGGGGTAAGAGCAATACCTTGATGTGTTGGATTCCTCCCATGTTCATCCAGGCCTGGGATTGGTCCGGTTTGAGCTGCACCGCTTCTTTGTAGCTCTATAACAAACCACATGGATTACACACTACAGAAGTGCAAAGTATCAAAAATAAAACACACGCATACTTGTGTCAGTAATCTACAGTAAAACGTTTTCAAATTGATTTCTCTGGATTTAAATCACCTGCAGCATCTCACCATAACTACTACAAAAAATACTTGTGCATTTGTCTGGTGTTTAGAGAATGTCAGTTGTTTGTGTAACTTTTACAGCTTTATTTTTCTAAACATGTTCTACTCTATTGTACTTTACTTATTGAAAATTCAAGATGAAAATAGAGGATTTATTAAATATTTAAAAACTGGGTTAGAGCACAGTTTGTTGAAGCGCCGCTGTGTGATCCTACTGTCGAGTTTTATTTCTTTGCTCCTGGATCTTTATTTGGCGATATAGGCTTATCTGACTAAATGTGTATGCTCCTCCCACTGTCCACAGCTGAGCATAGGACAGTGGTTCTGTTTTTTTTTAACATGATACAACTATTTAAGTAAGGCTTATTTCAAGTCTTTTCTTGCTTTGAAAAAAAAATTGAATAAAATTTTGAGGAATAACTGACAATTGCTTGCTCATTTAAAAGAGGTCTTTCATATATCGTAACACACTTTTGATATAGTTGTTTACAACGATTAAAGCAGTACTAAGTAACTCTTGCCCCTAGAGGCCATAAGCGCAACTGCAGGTGTCTTAGCAAGTTACGATTTTTTAACTTATTAAATGTCTTGGAGAGTAAATACTACGCTGACAGAAAAGGTGAAGGGAGAGAGTGGTGTTGTACATCCAGTTATACAATGGAAATATTTTTTTTCACTCAAACTTGGCTGTAAATACTGTTTAAAGTGGCGCTAGCCCGCAGTTAGCTTTGCCCGTTAGCCTGTTAGCGTTAGCTTCTTCTCCGTGATTCTATTAGTGTGTATTGGTGCTCCGCCCCGGTGGCAGTCAAGTTGCAAGCATGGTTTTCTGGCCAGAGACACCAGGGGGAGATGAAAGACCCCCCATCCCATTAACAGGATTTAAAAAGGATTTATTAAGGTAAACACGTTACTTAGTACTGCTTTAATCAATGAAAAAAAATCGACAGAATACTCGATTACAAAATATTCGATAGCTGCAGCACTATCCAAGTGTTCCCTTTAGTTTTTGGAGCAGTACATTTGCTCTCATTCAGACATGTATGTATAGTAGTGTATGTGTTTGTTACCTGGAAGGCCTGTTCGAGCCGGTTCATCTCCCTCAGTTGGTTTCCTCTGGAGAAGAGCAGCTCTGCCCTCACAGAGAGGTCTGAGGTCTCCTGCTGCAGGGCCTGGTCCAGGAACTCCAGAGCCTGCAACCAAATATTGCAACATCATATTGTCTATTAAACCAAACAGTGTAGATGGAGAGAAATCTTCCTGCACGCCAGTCACGGTGGCGCTGAATCAAAACCTTCTATAGGACACGGTATGAAAAACAGTGAACAAGAAACACACATATCTAATTCCTTTTACTTTATAAAAACAATAAAATAAACAAAGCCTGATGATCAGTGTGACCGAAACTTTGCTTAAAAAAGCCAAAAAAAAGAGTGAGACTGTATATAAGAGCTTTTCTTTACTTTTGAAGTTAAGTATCCTCTTCTTTTACGCATCTGTCGCCTTCTTAGATGTGCAGAGCCTCTATTTATCATCTTGTTGGATTTTAAATTGCACTGTTCTGATTCGCTGAAGCGCTGCCTGCCTGCTTTTCAACATTTTGCCTCAATTTGGGCCAAACATAAATATATTTAACTGAAATTTTATGAAAGGCACACCCTAAGTGACACACAATCATGAAGTGAAATGATATTAATAAATAATTTTGAATTTTTTCTATGAATAAAAACTGAAAAGTGGGATGTGCATAAGAACCGGCCCCCCTTTCCTTTTACTGCAACCAATTGCCTTCAGAAGATGAATGAAGATTTCTGGAATGTTGACCTAATGACTAAATAGAGTCTACCTGTGTGTAATCTAATGTCAGTTCAAATACAGCTGCTCTGTGATGGTCTCAGAGGTCTGTTAAGAGACTATTGGGGAGCAGACAGCATCATGAAGTCCAAGAACACACCAGACAGGTCGAGATAAAGTTATTGAGAAGTATAAAGCTGGGTTAGGTTATAAAAAATTTCCAAAGCTTTGAACATCTCTCAAACTACAGTTAAATACATCATCCAGGAATGGAAAGAGTGTGGCATCACTGCAAACCTACCAAGACCCGGCCGTCCTCCTAAACTTACTGACCGAACAAGGACCGCACTGACCAAGCTGTTACCAAGAAGCCTATGATGACCCTGGGTTTTGAAGAAACTTTAAAAATATGGTAGTTGTAAAGCTTAAAAGATTATAGAAACAAATAAAAAAATTTACTACTGTGAGTGGTTCTGGCAAAAGCAGAATTTGTTCATTTAGTAAATCACATCATTTATGATTGTTAAAACCTGCTAAAGGATATCTAAAATAATTTGAGGCCTTAAAAAATATTGGAAAATAAAATAATTACAGTATCAAGTACCTCGAATTGTGCAGTATGAATACTATATATTGCTCAGAACCAATGACTACATGTCAGTACACATGTCAGTAAAATATAAAATGTAGTGTGTATCCTACTGCTTGTTAAAGGTGAGAGTTCCACCACCTCCCAAATCCCACTTTAACTACTGCATAAACATATCGGGTTCGTTTATCTGATATATCCATGTTTTCTGTGCAAAAAAGAGCTCCATAGGTTGACGCCAGAGGACCCAGAGCTTTGTCTGGTCAGAGGGTCAGGTCATAAGTGATATTTATTATTTAAGTAAAAATCATCAAATATGACTCAGAAGGGACTACAGGTGCATTAAACTCTCCAATGTCCGTTTATTTGTTTGAAATGAGTCATTATTAGCACTTATTGTCATGTTTTAATACATTTGTAGAGGTCAATAGGATATGGAACACAGCCATTGGTTAATTTTTTTGTAATGAATCTTAAACTCAGAACACCAGAGGAGACTAGCGGAGGCCTGGCCGTTACCTGGCTGTGGTTTCCCCGTTTGCTACAGACAGCGGAGAGTAGCCGGTAACACTCGATGCATCCGGGCTCTCGGATGAGGACATTCCTGGTCATCTGCTCCGCCTCAGAGGAGCGCCCTGAGATCACCAGCACCTGCGCCTGGGTACCACAGACAGAGGAGTCATTGGGGGATCCAAGGACAGGACGACGGTATGCGCTGCGTGAGACTGACCAGAGCCAGGCGGATGTCGGTGCTGAGCGGCTGGAGTAGGGCGGCCTCTCTGTAAACCTGCAGCGCCTCCTCGTATCGACCCGTGTTGTAGTACAGCGCCCCCAGTGGAGAGAGCACGTCCACGCTGCGTGCCACAGTCAGGGCCCTTTGTGCCAGAGAAGAAAAGTTATTAATTTGACAAAAAACAACAACATGAACACCAAGTTACAGTAGACCACATCGACTATAAAGTTCATTAAACTCCGGTAATAATGGATCTCTGCAATAAACACAGACATTAATGTAGAAAACTGGCTCATTTAAAAGAGATTCTAACTGCAGGCTGAATGCTTTTTAATGCCAGGAACATAAATAATGCCTACTCACTTAAAAGCAAGCCATGAGGAAAGAAAAAACGAATTACTACTCTTCATTAATTGAAGTAAACAAAAATAACCCTAGGTTTCTATTTAGCACAGTAGCCCGGTTAACAAACAGTCACAGCGCAGTAGAACCTTCCATCCCTGATACCTTAGCTGCGATGACTTCCCTAAATTCCTTAAAGATTAAATCACAACCATTAGAGATAAGATAAATGATAAGCTTCCCTTGTCTTATCCTGAACTAAATCCAGCTGAAAATCATTGTCTCCATCTGAAGTTTTAGACAGGTTTATTACTGTAGATGAAGGAGATTCACCAATCATTATGTCCTCAAAAACGCCAACTTGTCTTCTAGATCCAATTCCAATTAAACTCCTCAAAGAAATCACTGAAATTTGAAAAAACCCAATCTCGATCCTGATATTTTAGCAAACTATAGGCCCATATCTAATCTGCCTTTCATTTCAAAAGTCCTTGAAAAAGTAGTGGCTATGCAGCTTTGCCGCCACCTACAGGACAATAGTTTATCTGAAAAATGTCAGTCAGGATACGGAACTTGACTGAAATTGGTGCCTTAGTCAAAGTTACCAACGGCCTGTTATTACAGTAGCAGCTGACGCCAGACTAGTTTCACTCCTGGTATTGTTAGACCTCAGTGCCGCCTTTGACACAATCGACCACAATATTCTCCTGTAGAGGTTAGAATGTGACGTAGGCATCAGGGGAACAGTCCTCTCTTGGTGTAAATCTTACGTATCTGATAGACACCAATTTGTTAATGTAAACCAACCTTCACCGTGTTCCAAAGTGTGCTATGGGGAGCCACAGGGATCAGTGCTTGGGCCAATTTTATTTATATTGTACATATATTATGTACAATATAATATGGATTATGTTATTAGGTAGGTTATGTTAGGTAACATAATCCAAAATCACAATATACATTTTTACTGTTATGTGGACGACACACAGCTGTACTTATCAATGAAACCAGGTGAGACCCTTTCCCTCCAGCTCTCTATCACAGAACACCAGGTGAGAAGAGAGCTGCAGAAGAGGAACATCAGGAAAGGCAGGCCTGACAGGGTGTGTCCAAGGCTGTTAAGTGTTTGTGCAAATGAGCTCGGGGTCCTCTTCACCATCTCTTTAGCATGAGCCTCCGCCTAGGACATGTTCCCGTCCCTTTGGAAGACCTCATGCATTGTCCCTCTCCCCAAGGTCAAACATCCCAGGAATGACAATGACTACCGGCCTGTGGCACTGACCACTCATATAATGAAGACCTTGGAGAGGTTGGTGTTGCAGTTGCTGAAGCCACAGGTGCAGTACGTTCAAGATCCGCTGCAGTTTGCATACAGGGAAGGGGTGGGGGTGGAGGGCGCTCTCCTCTACCTTCTTCATCGTATGCTCTCACACTGCGGTGAGGATGCTCTTTTTTGACTTCTCCAGCGCATTCGATACAATTGAACCTCACCTGCAGGAGAAGCTCACTGGGATGGCTGTGGAGCCATTCCTGGTGTCCTGGATCATGGACTACTTAACAGGCTATAGTACGTCCGCATGGGAAGTTACATGTCCAGCACCCTTGACTGTAGTGTAGGAGAACCACAGGGGACCGTACTGTCTCCTGCTCTGTTCAGCTCTACACGTCCGATTTCCATCACATCACCACAACCCGTCACGTGCAGACGTTTTCGGACGATACAGCCATTGTGGCATAAAAAAGGGAGAGGAGGGCGAGTATAGGCAGCTGGTGGAAGAATTTGTGGTTTGGGCAAGGAGGAACCAGCCGAACTTGAATGTCCAAAAGACCAAAGAAATGGTTCTGGACTTCAGAAGGAAGCCCCCCACCCTCAGCCGGTGCATATCGAGGGAGACAGTGTCGAGATGGTACCGTCATACAAGTACCTCGGGTCGTTTTGGACAATAAGATGGACTGGACCACCAACACAGACCATCTCTACAAGAAAAGCCAGTCCAGGCTGTACTTTCTCTGGAGGCTGTGCTCATTTAACATCTGCTCCACACTGCTGAATATTTTTATCAGTCAGTGGTGGAAAAGCCCCTCCTCTATGCTGCTGTAGCACCAGTAAGAAGAACATCTCCCAGCTTTGTGATGGGGCTAAAGCTGGCCCCTGCGACCATTATGAACAATACCTCACACCTTCTGCACGAGGCCTTCACAGAGAGGAGGAGCACGTTCAGCAGTAGACTGCTGTCCAGCACTGCTCCACAGACAGACTGTGGAAGTCGTTTGTCCCTTGTATTGTCGTTTTAAATTTGTACTGTTTTTAGTAATTTATTTATTGTGCTGTGTGAATGTGAGCAGCCGACAATATTGCAATTTTCTTCGGGATAAATAAAGTTTCTTTCTTTCTTCTTGTTTGAAGGAAATGCCTTGGACTCTTATCGTATTCAGTATCGGCAAGTCCTCAAATCAAAGTTCTCGTACTCATATTGGTTTTAGAAAATGTGTTATTGGTGCACCCCTAGCAAATTTGCATATTTTAAGGAAAACTGGACACAACACCAAAAAATGTAAATGGTAAACCTGACCAAACTTACAATCAAATCTGTTGTTCGTTTAACTTTAGACCAAAGTTAGTTTAGTTATTTTTTTGGGCAGAATTCACCAAATGACCATACTTTTCAAGGCCCCCGATTTAACAACTCGAGTACTGACCTCTTGTACCACAGCTCCGCCTGCTGGTTGTCGTTGGTCGAGCGGAGGAGGCGTCCCAAGTTCACCATCGCCACGTAATGCTCCGGTTTGAGCCGCACAGCCTGGTGGTAATGAGCCGCAGCCAGAGCGCCCTCCCCTGGACACAAGCAGCAGCACAGGAGAGTCACAGAGAAGAGTCACAGTGAAAGGCGGCATCTTGAATTAAATGGGAAACCAATGTGGAAACACACCCGCCCTGCCCAAACCCGCTATAACAGAAAGAAAGTGTCACGGACCCGTGTCGACTAGGAACACTCCGTAGTTGTTGTGGAGGTCGGAGCTGTCGGGGCAGTGCTCCATGCCCTTCAGGTACACGGCTTTGGCTTCCGCAAAGCGTTTCTGGAAAACACAAACATTATGGGGTTAAGG
Source organism: Neogobius melanostomus (assembly GCA_007210695.1). NCBI lineage: Eukaryota > Metazoa > Chordata > Actinopteri > Gobiiformes > Gobiidae > Neogobius > Neogobius melanostomus. The sequence continues at coordinate 480,223 of VHKM01000421.1, forward strand.
TACACTTTCACTTTATTATCTGTGCGTCTTCTGCATTTGATCCATGATTCTATCCATTCTTGTCATTTTATGTAAATAAACCTGCCTTCATGAGTGACAGGCCACTCATCCACGTGACAGAAAAAAACAAGCTCAAATACAGTAATGGAAGAGCCTGTGCCAGTAACAGTAGTACGTTTACATGGCAAGAAAAATCTGATAACTGAAGTAATCAGATAATCCAATAATCAGATCTGATGCGTTTATATTCACAGGTATCTGATTATCCAAAACTCTGGGTTCTACGTGAGCCAGAGCAGTTTGGCATTTTTAGACCAACCCCTCTCTTCACTCAGCTACACCTGCAGAACCAGGTGGAGATGATTGAAAATGCTTGCGCCTCCATATTTGGACTTTGAGTCAAAGGGCTTCATGTGGTGTTAGACTCCTGAGCATGAGCCCAGTGGAGACAGCACAGTTCTATTTCATCCTTCCTGAGCGCCAGAGGGTGGTGCTGAAAGCACTCAAGGTTCCTTCGCGCATGTGCAGTTCGAGTAGTAATACCAAATGACACACCTGTGACCCCGGATGACGACCCGGAGGTAATATATTTCTATGTCATCCGAGACTCTGTTCCTTTTTTATTCTCGCAGGCGGTTCGAGCTGCATGGCACTAACCATTGAACTATGTATTACTTTCATTGTCACTGGACGCCCTGCGCAAAGTTTGGCTGGAGTAGCGTTGTATCGCCCTCTGGTTTAATCTTCGCTGGACGACTGTTTTCTGCAAGTATATTGAGTGTTGTTTGTGACGACAGCATCGCACTCCCTCCCAACTCACGACATCTGATATACGGTGTTTGTGATACACACCATTGTTATTTATTCATTTTTTCCTGGATATAGCCAACTGTGTTAGTCTCTTTTGTTTCTGTTTAATGTTATAATTGGTGATGGCAACGACTCGCCCCCTCTCTCAGTTTTAGCTTTACCAAGTTTTGAAATTGTTAACAGTGTTACACTTTTTTGTTTCCATTTTGTGCAAAGTGTTTGTTTTTGCTATAATTGGTGATGGTAGCGTGGTTGGCGCCCCTTCTCTCAATTTTAGCTTGCTTTGCAGTTGGAGTTTGGCTGTAGCTCCATTTTGTCTCAGGCTCGAGTGTTGTGCAGACTGTTATGAACAGCTGTGTGGCTTGTGGGACCGCGCTTCAGGCCGATGATGGTCACGACCTGTTCCCCGTCTGGCTTGGGCCTGACCACCTTAGGAAGGTGCTGTCGGATCATCCTTGCATGAACTTCAGGTCTATGTCCTGTGCTGTGAGGGCTGCTGGGTTAGCACAGTTGCCCACTCAGTGTGACGATAACCTTCCGCCTGCTGGGCAGGTGGTTCTTCTCGAAGCGTCGGAGTGAGTCACAGTCACTGTGGCGCCTCTTAAGTAAAAGCAAGCAAAGTTTGATTCCTGATCAAACCTTTCCACAAGAGTTGAGCAGCTGTCTGCAGAATTGGTTGAGATGAAATCAGTCACATTAATCCTCCCATGTCTGCAGCTGGGTTCTCTTCCCCACCCATGCCTGCTCTGAACAGGGAGGGGGATGTTGAGGATGTTTTGTCTGGCCGTCTCAGCCGCTCACTTTGTGGATGAGGAGGACCCACAGTAATCCAGGGCTGGCTCATTCTCTTCAAATCAGAGTAGTTGTTGACGAGTCAGCTGACAGCTCCATGCAGGAGGTCATGCGTTTGTATTAATTGTTGGGAGTTTGATTTCCTAAAACTTTCCAACTAGTTAAAGCAGACGTTTGTTCTTACTTTTCCTTTAGTATGGTGATGTTACTGACTGGATCAGTGAGTTTTATCTTTTTATAATATATACTGTATATATATATATAAATATATATAATTTATCTTTGGACTTGGCTTGGATTGCTTCATGTGTGTTACACTCCTGAGCATGAGCCATTTATTTACAGACTGTGTTAAGTTCAGACAGTTTTTAAGAAGTGCAGTCCACATGTTCATACATTTTGAATAGGTCAAGCAATAATTGTGTTTGCTTTATTGTTGCAATTTTCACAAAATTAATCTAATATTGTTTATTATGAAACAGACTGATTTATTGCTTGTGTACAAATACATGAGAGAGGACCTTGCAACAATAATTGCATATTTAATCACAATCGCAATATTGAAGAAAAATCGCAATTAGATTATTTCCAAAATTGTTCAGCCCTAATCTTAACAAGGCTCCAAGTAGAACTTTATGCAACAAGTCAATCATTTTCAATACATTTTTTCATTTCAAGTCATTTGAATGTTCCATAATCCTCAGGATCTTTTCAGAAATTCCAAATTACTGCGTCAAACCTCAGCAGTGATGGCGCTTCAAGAAGCCCTGCTTATGTAGCTCAACAACCCGACCACGTTGACAACCAGACATTTTTGTCTCACTTACAATTTCTTCTTGTTGCATAATGAAGTTCTACTTGAAAACTTGTTAAGATCCAACCATGCAAAATATGAATTTTTAAAATGTTTCAACTGGCCTTAAACTTTTGATCGGTACACACACACTGGAGCAGCATTCCAGAGGGCTTCCGAATAATGAGGGTATAAGTAGTCCACTGTTACAGTCTGTGCCTGTAACAGTGAGAGTTACCTGCTCGGCGAACAGCGAAGCCAGACTGGAGTAGGCATCAGAGAACTGTGGGCCAAAACGAATGGAGTTTTTGAGGAGCACCTCGGCCTCCGCGTCCTCTCCCCGGGTCCTAAAACACAGACAGGAGAAGGCCTGTTTACTCCAAGTTTGTCCTTTAAAACCCACATGTCAGAGTGCACTGCAGTATAACAGACTTGAGAGAAAGACAGTGGTAGAATTAAGGGGAAAAACGCATAATCCACTCAACCACATAAGGTCTCGCACTTTACAAAATAAAACATGTTTATAGTTTGAGCGTTTGAGCAGCATTTAAATAATTGTGGAAAAATGTACAGTGCATCTAACTGTTAAGCATTTGTGTCCGTTTTATAAACTTACAAGCTAGTGTTCTTACAGATGGTATCTTTGGAATTGCCCATATTATATATGGTCATGTTCGGAGCAGCCAAAGGGGAAAACAAAGAGGAGTAAAACTTTCTCCCTTTACTCCACCATTACTGTAACAAATATTGAATTATGAACAAACAATGTTCCCTGTAAGTTTCATGTGTCTGAGCAAACACACAAACTCCGTGAGAAACATGTGCAGTGTGGCCACACCAGTATGACCCTGAGCGGGTGAGGTGGTCCTCCCCTGGTAGTTTTTTCACAGAAGATTTCCTGTGGTTAAATTTTTAAAACAATACTTTGAGCTATTTTTGCAACTGAATAGTTTTCATTTTATTCTATTTTTGTATGCTCCATTTGCTGCAAATGAAGGATAATAAAGTTATTCTGTTACTGATTATAACATAACATTACAGATATGGGCAATTCACATGCACTTCATTCATTTCCAGTGCATTGATAAGCGTTCTGTGCGCTGGTATATGAGTGGCTGAAGCTGAATGAATAACGATAATGCTTTAGTTATTTAGTTATTTACCTCTGAGTTTTTTCAAAAAGTCTGGTCTTTGGAGCACATCGGCTCCAAAGACAGCTGCCTGATCAACCTCTGATTCTCAAACAACCCGCCTCTGGCTCCTACAACTGTGCAGACACCGCTTAGCCTTTGTCTTGTTTAGTTCAGCAGTAGACCTATTTTGGTTTGTGGTTAGTCTTAGTTTAGTTTAGATCTGATCTGTCTAGATGTGTGTAGTTCTACCAAATACCAGCAGCTATTCAAAATGCATAATTCAGTGCTAAGGGCAATAGGATAAAGTTGAGCAGAATAAGTTTGAGTTATTGTTGGTGGTTTGGCGAATAGAAGTGAGAAAAGCTGTTGTCTCATCCACATGGCTCTCATGGGCATGGTAAGTTACTTCCAGTAACGGTGTTGTTTTTGGCAGCCCTTTTAGTTTTAGTCACATTTGAGTCATTTCTAAATGTGATAGGTTTAGTCATGTTTTAGTCAGACAAAAACTCAAAAGGTTTTAGTCAGTTTCATTATAAAAGTATTGGAAATTGGGATAAACAACACATTTCTTGGCTTTATACAGCTTTTGACAGATTACGCCACAATAGGCAGGCGCTTCAAAAGGCGTTAATATATCAAATGTGAATACTGTTGATCTTGCTTTATCTGATCGTTTTTGTGTCTTCTTTGACCTGTCTGTTACACCCAAACCAGTGGTTGTGCCTGGAGTTATGGAGTTAAGAAGACACATAAATGATACAACAAAAACACAGTTTATGGAAATGATTTGATTTGAAAATCCCCCATGTTCTAATGCTGATAATCTGTTGGACTCTTATACATCAAGCGTCTTAAATGTTTTGGATACTATTGCTCCTGTCAAGGTTAAAATGGTTAACAATAGACAAAAGGCACCTTGGAGAAGTGAAGATTCGGTCAGGGCACAGAAAAGGGAGTGCCGAAAAGCCGAAAGGAAATGGCGCAAGTCAAAGCTCCAGGTTCATTTTGAGATATACAAAGAAGTGCTTTGTGAGTTCAACCAGTTTTGCGTGGAGAAAGTACTTCTCTAAAATCATCGCAAACTGCAGAAACAATTCTCATGTTCTATTTTCCACAGTAAACAGATTAACTAACCCTCCCTTTCACTGCCCAAGTTTGAGTTTGCAATATTTTTTATGACAGTCCAAGGCATTAAAAATGCTATAATTTCCACACCACAAATAGCAACCCTGCCACATTTCACTCTCTTTCACTCATTTCACATTTCACTCCTGTTACTGACAAAACAATCGAAGAGGTTATCTCCGGTCTGAGTTCATGTACATGCTGCCTTGATGAATTACCCACTAGATTTCTGAAGTCTGTCCTGATCAGCTTGTTACCACAACTTGTTCAGTTAGTTAACATCTCACTTGAGACTGGAGCATTTCCAAAGGCCTTGAAAACTGCGGTCATTAAAGAGTAACTAACCCCCCTTTCAGATCCTCTGCCTCAGAGCCTCAGATTTGAAAATCTCAACAGAAAAGGGGCGTTGCCTGGAGGACTAAAGGTGCGTACAGACCAAACGCCACCACACCTCCAACTTCCATGTTAACCCTATGTAGATGTGCTTCGACGCGCTTCTAAATGTAAGCAAAGCCGTATGCGCGTACGAAGTGTAGCAAATGTGAGCGGATGAGGATAAACGCGCGTCAAAGCCAGGGAGAACTTTGCTTAGGGCCCCAGACAGGCCAGCACTGGCTCTGTGTTAACTATATTTAATGCAATTTGGCGCCTCTCCAGTAGATTGTACCCTATCGCAAAGTCACTGGGCTTGTCCATCTGACTGAGGTTTACACATTTTTGTGAACAATTTTCGCCATTTTCGCCTTCTTGTTTTGACAAAATTTGAAATCTCTGTAAAATATCACATTTTGCAATATTCCAGACAATGAACGAATATCGCAATTTTGCTCCGTTGTATGGCGCCGCCCTGGTGGTAGTGCAGGTGCATTACTTGAGCAGGTTCCCCAGGTTGAAGAGGGCACGGTTGTGCTGCACGTTGATGTCCAAAGCCTGCCTGTAGAAGTGCTCGGCCTCCTTGGGGTCAGCGGTCAAAGTGCCCAGGTTGTTGAGGGCGCTGGCATGACGCGGGTACAACCTGCGACCACAAGGAGGCAGAAAACAAAGGTTATTATTGAGAGATGGGCTGGTTTAAAGTTACCCCATGTTTATGTTTTTAAAGTAAACTTATTCATAGTAGAGTCAAATCCATTCTGCTGCTTGTAATATCGAGTTTACAGACGTTTGTGGAATACAAGAGACCACTGTGTGCGCCGTTATTTTAGTGATCATGAACCCGTAAGTAGAATTTGATGATCAAAACAATTGCCTATACTTTCTGTGATGTGCTACTTTCAGACTGCAGGTCTTAATGCTCAAAAAAATAATCAGATTTCTTTGCAAGGTTGTTCATATTACTCTCAAATGCAACCTGTATGTGATCCCCAGTCTGAACGGCTTGAATGTGTGCGCAGTAGAGGCCACTGCTGTATGAGGAAGTAAAGAGGAAACAGCGCCGCGGATCAGGCAATGTTAAAGTTGTGGGAAGCTAACAGAGCCAATACATCAATAACCAAATCATTTTAAAAAGGAAGAGAGAGTTTTTTTGGTCTATGGACTTTTGTGAAGCAGAGGCAGCGATGTCTTTAACAAGAAGGAAAGTCCAGCCGTGGAGAGGGAGGTGAGCGGCTTCACGCAGAATGAAAGGCATCTGTAGAGCATCGATGACGTGTGTTGGATAAATGCGACCCGGCCGTTCAGACTGAAGTCGCAAAAGATCAGATACGTATCAGATTTAGAACCACATATCCAAGTGGCCTGGGTCGCATTTAAAAACATTGGATCTGTGTTGTTCAGACATGTCATGAAAAGTCAGTCATGAAAGTTAGATACAGGTCACATAGGGGCAAAAAAGATCATCGGAATTGGGGTCACTTCAGCCTGCAGTCTGAACTAAATAATGGTCAGAGCCAGGTTTAAATTTATAGCTTCATTTCGTGACAGATTAGTTACAAAGGTTATTTCTGAGGGGATTTGGATCGCGTTTAGTTTTTGAATAAAGTAGTTACTGTCAAGGATTTTGTGATATTATCATATGTATTGCAATGAATTTGTGTGTGATTGAAAAAGTACTCATATGCATTGAACTGTTAACCTAAGCATGTGTTAAAGTAACTTCTTAAACCTTGAGTTGATGTTGGAGGCCGAATGTCAAAGGTCTCCTGTTTGTTTGGTTAAGGCACTGAAGCTTAAGGGAAAAAAACAGATGTTCTTATCAGCCACACCACTTTTACGATCCCAAAAGCTTTCCTTGGTGATGAAGCATTACAGCCCCTCTCAGGAAGCAGGGGTTTATGACCCCAACGGAAATGTACCAGCCCCAACCTGACTGAAGGGAGCGGAAAGTTACGGGAAAATGGGAGTGGCTATATTTTCTATATAGGCTGTAAGATTTCTGTATTCTGTGGGTTTTTGAAGGATTTAGCAGCGCTGGTGTAAGCTGCAAAATCCTGTGACAATGCCTCCTTGCAAGTAAAAATAAGGCTATGGTGTGACCTTGTGTTTGTTAATCTGTTTATCAAAATGCCAGAAGATAACAGAGCGTTTGCCGAAAGTTGTGTTGAAAGCAGGTATTAATTCCCTGACAGTTACTGAAAAAAAACTCCCAGTAAAATAGGTAAGCATATGTATAGGTTCCCCTCTGGGGCCAGGGCTCCCATGTATAAGAGATTTTGAAATCTCAGTGAGACTTTCTAGTTCAATAAAGATCAAATGGTTGCAAAAGTGTAATGAAAACCTCATTTTGAGAAATGAGCCCCTGGAGTTTGGAAATGTAATGCACTATTGGCAGATCATCCTAATCAAATCTTTAGCCGAGCCGGTTGAGACTTCACATTTAAACATATTGATTGTGGACAATCAAATCACACTCTTCACAACCACTTTCAGTTTTCAAAAAGAGGAAGAAGAAGAAAGTTGAGAATTACCCTGGCAAGTTTTTTAATTAGTACTAAAGTCTCACTCTATGACCAGCAAAACTTCAGACTGAGTCTCCTCCAAACTCCATTGACCCAAAAATACCTCTTCTCTGGACGGCTACTTTATGGAAACGTTTGTTACTCTGGAACCTGCACAGACATAGAGGACACCTGAGTGCGATGTTGTAGTGGCGGATGGCCTCTTGATGGCGGCCAGTGTCCTTCAAGAAGTTGGCGAAGTTGTAGTGGACCTTCGCGTTATGGGGCAGAGTGTGGATGCCCGACCTGCGCCCACACAACAGGAAGAGACGTCATTATTAAAACATGTCAAAAGAATTCGATTCAGCTGTCAACATTGGATATTCTAAAATAAATTCAACAATGCTTGCTGTGTTTCATAAAGAACAATTCAGCAATAAATGCAGTTGCAGTAATATTTCTATCATGGGTGAATAGAATGAACAGAAGGTGGCACTAATGCTCAAATAAATGGTTGCCAACCGCCAAAAAACTCAGAAGATGATGAAGAAGCGAAGGGGAGCAAGAGGAGGGAGGACAATGAGATCATTTGAATAATCAGTTACTAATCTGTTTCAGATTAGTATTGCATCGTCTAACCAACACAGATGTGTTTGAGATTATTTCCAAATACCTGCAATAAAGCACAAAACCCCCTTTTTAAAGCTTTTAATCATATTTAATGGCCAGGGTACATTGCATGCATTATGTCTGTGTAAGCTCTCAGTCGTACAGGAGTTGTCCATCTTCAATGAAGGTACTTGAGTCATTGCATTGCATGCATTATTTAATCCAATAAGATATTTAGATGCCACATTTCAAGCTGTGGGGACTGTAAAATCGTGAGCTGCTCTCGTCTCCACCGTGCGAGAAATATACGCCCAAGGTTTTTGCAGCAACTTTCAGGCTGCAGAGGCGTTGTTGAGGTGAGGCTAGTGGTGTTTATTTCTCACACAGAAGTGCAAGGGAAGCAAGGGAGTCAGACCCTGATGGAAAATGTCAAGCATGTACCTCAAAGATTTTTTAATAAAACTCTAGATTGAACGTGGCTCTCGTTGATGTGGCGGCCATCTTGTGACTGGCCGGCGAGGCTAACCCCTATAGAAGCCAATGCAAAACCAGGAGAAACCTTTTAATTGATTCAACGGCAGAATGTGAGCTACACTCATTGTTTGCGATTGGTTATATTACTTTCAAGTCTCGTATCTCAGTCAGGATGTAATTTCTCTGAAATGTCTCACTTTTTAATCATGTTGTTTAGTCGTATAAGCATTATTTCTCCTTTCATTCCCAGGGTCCGTGGTTTGCATTCATTTTATCACTGTCCCACGCTGAATAAAAATGGTCACATAGTGTTAAAAAGTACAGAAATACTGTTTTAAAGAGTACCTAAAGGGGCGTGCCAAAGCCTTTCCCCACCCACAAACCAAAGTCAAAGTTTGCAGCGAAAGAGGCGGCCTCTGAGGTTTGGGGGGGGCATGCGGGGGGTGAGTGACGATGTGTGGAGCTGGTGCGGCTTATGACGTTCTGTGGAGGCCGTGGACACGTCTCCAGCCAATCAGGAAATTCTAATTTAGTAGCAGAGTTTACCCTGAAGGGGGCGCAACCCATTCGTTTTCAGGCCAAAGTTAGGATTTTACACATGGTACAATTGATTAAACAACTTTTCAGGTCCCGCTGAAACCCTTGCAACAACATTTTGATGGAAATCCAAATTTGACACGTTTTCATGAAACATCTTGTTTCATGAAAACGATATGAAACCCCAGCTTTCAAAGAGGTATGCTCTAGTCTCGTCTGTCAAACCAAATACATTTTTATTTCAGACTCAAAAGAAGGTCAGGTCACTTGTCGCTGTAGATCCTACAAACGTGATCCTTAAACCGCACGTCCCGAGTGAAACCCTGCAGATGTACGTCTTTAATCCCAGCGTTACCTGAACAGCGCCTCGCGGGACAGCCACACCTGGTTCTGAGCCACTGTTTTCCAGGAGAAGAGAAGCAAGAGGAGCAGCATTGACAGACCGAGCACCGCGCTTCCCCAGCGGCCCACGAGGGCACACAGGCGCGTGAGGCCGTGAGAGACCAGGATGCAGTACCCCATGCTGCAGACAGAGGGAGACAGAGACACAAGAGGCGGAGGGTTAGCGGCAATACCCACAGCAAAAGAAGACACCAATGTTCTGTGGCTGATTCCGAAACCGTGAAATTGGTAAGTGGTCTTACGCCAAACCGGATGTGCGTCAGCGTCCGCCATGATAAGTAGCTTCCGAATTGGTCTGTCAGTTAGGAAGGAGTTAGGGAAAGGAGCCTCAATGCTAACTATTATAGCCACTTTAGCATAGGAGCTTCTGATGCTACCTCACTGGCAATTAGGAGCCATGTGCCATCCCATAAGCCACTGCGCCGCATGCACGCCCCCCTCGCCCCCACCCTCGAGTGATTCTTCATGCTTTGATTGACAGGTGCACAATTCATTAAAAATATATATACAGTATATACGAGATTCTACACAAGCCAAACTTTATGAAAGTGACGAAATACATGTTAGAGCCATCACAGCACAGTCACAGCCTCAGTAAATGGCTTAAATGGAGGCAGTTTGTGCTTTTGCTTTTATTTAGTAGGAACTTAAGCCACATGGCTAATTTGCATACTGTAGCTTTATGAAACAGCTGTTGAGATACAATAAGGCTAAAGGGAAATGTGAAGGATCATTTGGATATATTTTTTTTCTCCTTAAATGTCTTTATTTGGACACTATGTTGTTGCATATGCACTACAGTAGGTGGCGGCATGCGCTTTTGTTTGCCTGCCAATATCGTTAAAGAAGAAGATGAATAGCTGTTGGTGATGTCACTTCCCCTTCCCTGGGTAAGGACGGTGGAATTGGGCAAATGCTGCTGAAGCTCTAGTTCACTAACTGCATAGAGATCTAACAGTTGACCCCATGAAAGGTTAAGGATTAGTGGCTAGTGTTAGTACTTAGAGGCTACAATTTAAGGGTTTCGGAATCAGCCTGTGTTACATTCATCTTCATTTTGTTCCATTTTAGCCTCATTTCGGTCCTGATTTTGTATTTTTTCAATCTCATTTTGACACTAAGGATGTCACACGATTCAATATTTTTGAGTCACAATTATTGTGAGGAAAATATTGGCATTTTACATTATTATTTATGATCAAAATCAAGTAAGAAAATATAGTTTCCCAAATCCTTTACAGTAATGTCTAAATGTTCACAAAAAAGAGACGACTATATGTACATAGCTTAATAGAATAATAAAAATAGAATAATAGAAAACCTATTAAACATTCAGCCTGTGTAATCTTTTATCTTTAAGCTTTTACCTTTTAAGAAAAAACTTGATAAAAAAAAACAATCATTTCGAAATAAATGGGCAATATTATTAGTCATACTTAAACAAAGCAAATTGGTGTGAATGTTTTCTAAAGATCTTCTATAAGATATTCCTCTGTTCTGTTCAAGTATCTGCACCGCTTTTGGACTCTTCCTTTGGCGACGTTATGCAGTTATCATGAGGGGCTTTATACTGGGCTTTTCTAAATGTAAATTGTTGTATTGGGGGAATTTATTTTAAATTCATTATTACTGATATTATTACAAAACTGTATTGGTTTATCACATATTATTTTATGACTTTAACAGAATTTCCCTCATGGTCCAATAAAGTTAGGTATGAATCTTTTTTTAAAGTTCATAGTAAAGTATTTTTTACAGTGCGTGTTATTTTGGCCAATCAAATCCCACTCTGAGTTGTGACTCGAAGTTGCAGAGAGGCCAAATGGAGCACTCAGCCAAAACACAGTCGAATGAGGAGCTGCATTTTGGTTTTGGACTGTAACTTTGGACAATATTTGAAAAAAAGAGAAGAAAACTTGCACAAGAGACGGTGACATGAGGTGCCGAACACAGACACGTTTTACTTTTATTTTCTATTTTAGATGAGCAGCTATTTAGTGACATTTCAGCACTAAAGAGCACATTTCCTCAGCGAAATAAGACAGGACAGGTTTCACAGACTCCTGCCTCTGATTGCTGTACATAAAAGGCACATCGTCTCCTCCTTCGCCTCTTGTTAGAAGTCCCATACGCAGATGTTGTTAGCATTTGGCCTCTCCCAATGTATTCCTATGGCTCCAAACGGGGTGAAGTTGGAAGCTACCACGCTCTTCCACGGGCACAAAGACCAGACAGGTACGTATCAACTAGTCTAAGCTCAGGTAAGAACATATACCACAGTATGGAAAAACGGTGGCCTGTTCCTTTAAAGCGTAGCGGGTTAGTTCTAGCTCCGTGGTTGTTTAGTTTAGTTACACTGCAGTCTGGAAACAAGTAGAGCCGCCGCAGAGGGATACAGCCGGCCCTTAGAGCAGAACATCGAGAGCTGTTGTGTAGCCACGAATTACATTTAAAACCCAGTTTAGAGCGGCGCTATACGGTGGAGTTTTCGCCAGAATATCTACTGAAAGAAAGTCTATGAAAACCTAGGAAATGGAAAGAAGACACTATTTTAACTCAGAAAATAAGCTGGCAAAACTTGCTTACATGTGAGCCTACATTATTACATGATGGACATGGACGTGGACTTAACGTACTTGATGTAAATGAGGCGTTATTCACACAACGTCATCACACAACTAGCCGACTCGACTGCGACGATTTTGACAAATAAGTCGACCTTTAAAAATCAGTGGCTGTGGTGCATGTGCGGGGGCGCACAGACATTGCTCTCTTCAACATGAGGACCCGGCCCATGGATGAGCAGAACACACTGAATTACAACCAATTAACTAACTCATGAAAACCATTTATTTACCGTCTTCCACTCTGTATTGCTGATCAAATTAGGGTTGTGCCGATGGACGATGATATTGTCCATCACGATGGAGAGCCGCCATTGTGATGCCACGCCCCCTCCTGTCAGAAACACGCACTGATCTTCTGTGGGCCTTGTAAACCTTTGCTGGGATTGCACTGTAAATTAAATCTCAAATATAGCTAATATGCACGCTAGTTTAAGTAGCCTACCAGAAGCCTGAAGACATGATGTGTTAGCCGTAATTATTAAAATAAAGACGCAGCGCTGCTCTGTTTCTGACGCGCGGGGCTCTCTCTCTCTCTAAAAGCAGCTACGGTTTAACACCGTTTTAAAATGCCGCGATGGATCTCACATCAGAGCTGAGAGCGCATGGGTTTGGATGTTTTCACGAAGGGCTGAGAGAGGAGAGAGAGGAGAGAAAGAGGCACAGAGGGTACGAGGCTACGAGCACACGGACCGGGCGGCGCGTGGAGCAGCTTCAATAACGTAGGCTACGATGCAAACTTCTGTTGTCCCGTTCACCCACTGTTTCTTAAACATTACGTTACAATTGAGCAAATGCAAATAATAAGCTCTGAATTACAGCTGTATTAGTGTGATAAGAGCCTTGTTACTGAGGAGCAGATGACGCTCTGAATAAGTCAGGACACATTTCTGTTGCAAAATTCGTGTTCCATGACTCTGTTCAGATCATGTTTAGTTTAGATACATTTATCCTGCAGTCTCACATTTTTCCTAACATAAATAAAATGCAGCCTATATATATTGGCTATGTAAATGTCTTTAAAAAGGCTTATAATGAGAGATGCGTCCATCTCTCATTATAAGCCTTTATAAGCCTATTCAATATCATTGTCCATCACGATGGTTCACTGCAAACATTGTCAACTGTCAATTATCGTTTTTAGTGGTAATGGTGGTAGTAATGGTGGTAGTAGCAGTAGCCGTAGTAGTATTTCATGTACATGATTCCTGTTTTAATATACTGTTCCATGTCCTACCTTATGTGTACTGTCACCTTTTAATGTCTTATGTCTCCTTTGCACCTTTGTAAATACGCACTACTTCTTGCCATAAGATTAAAAAAATTAACACAACAAAAATAAAAATCTGTAGTCGTTCAAGCGCAATAACAGATGTTTAGAAAAATTGTAAAAACTTAATTATATCCAGTTTAAGCGGGTACAAGATGCAAACTCTGAGTATGGTCTAATTTGCCCGTAGACCAGTGCAAAGTTATTTTCTTCGAGTTCGCTGAAACAATGGGGGGACCTGGGGATTTCCAGCACCACAACATTTTATGTCGCCAACAACGTGGGAGAAACAACAAAATATGCTTTGATTTCACAGTGTCAGGAATTATGACAGAAGGACATTTGATAGGGTCCCATACTGTTGAAGGGAAGATGTGTGTGTACATTTAATTAGAGGCCGACCGATATGGGTTTTTCTAAGGCCAATGCCGATATTTTGGGATGTTAATTGGCCGATGATGATATGCTCGGCCGACAGGGAGTCTCTATCATTTTCAGTCCCGGAAATATCAGCTTTTTTTCGGCGCTAGATTGGCCGAAAGCCGATATTGTAAAATAATTGGCCCCGTATATATATCGGTCTGCGTCTACATTTAATTAAACGCACTGTGTGGATAAGGTTTTGTGAAATATCGCAATATCGTATATTCGAGACAGTGTTGAAATACCGAGCAGCGCTTCTCTGCACATCATCGGACAAACAGTGGCAGTTAGCCTGACCTGGGCATGTAGAGCACTCTCTCCGCCACCACGAAGCCGACTCGGAAGAACAGATTGGAGGCCGGAATGAAGGGGAACACCAGGAAGAGCAGCCCAACCAGCACCTCCCGACTCGGCTGCCTCTGAGGAGAAAGATGCAGTAGTCACGAGGAGCAGTAGTAGTAGTACTGGTACCGACTGAAAAGCTCCGGTAGGGGCGGTATCGAAAAACCTTTTTTTTTCTGTGCCTCGTTTCGGTACTTTTTCTCTCCAGACATCAATATATGACTCGCAGTGAGTCTAAAAAAAGCAACATGAGCGTGCGCAGATACGCAATTAGCCACTTCAGTGGAAATGCAGATGTTTTCTTAAAGCGAAACAAGGCTAGAACTTATTAAAACTTTTGTAATTATTAGAGATGGCAGAGCCGGTCTGAGCCAGGACTAAACCAGGATTTAGAGTAAGAAACTAGAGTTCTTAGATGAAGAGCACAACACAATAACTACAAAAGCGCAGCGCTCCTTCGTCCTTCTGTTTGGTATCCACGTATACAGTATCCTAACCTGAATTATTGACCTTTGAACCCGAAAAACAAGGTGAAATATGAATTTGTACATATTTTTTCACTTATATATAGCTTATTCAAAAACTAAATAAGATCCAATATCTCTCTGAAAAAAAACAAAATCTAATATATGGACAAAATAAAACAATTTAAACCTGGCTCGATCCATTACTTAGATTTCCTTGCTGAAAATATAGACAATTTCAGCCATTTTTATGCCTAAAATGCCTTATGAAAACATAAAATGAAAGAAATGTTGCAATATTTTTGAAAATAAACACTGCTAAAAATAATTTAGAGACAGCAATGTGAAACCAAAGTTTCACATTGCTGTCCTTGAGCTAGTTCCAGAACCGGTTCTTTTGTTCCTGTATGCTCCTGCTGCTGTGACAGGAGGAGCGTAAACCATGAAAGCTATAAAAACAGCCCTATGAGGCAACTCCTGTTGTGATATTGGGCTATACAAAACCATTGATTGATTGATTAGTAAGACGTTACTATCGGCAGCAGTACAATGTTACTATATCCATATTTTGTGAGACAATTGACTTTCCAAAGCGTTGCTACGGCAATATGGGCATGTGTAAACATGTAGCACAATGCAATGTCTCATTCTGGTGGAAAACCAAGTCAGTACGGAACCAACCCGGCACCAGCCAGTGTTAATTTTGACATATTTTAATTTAGTTTTAGTCTTAGTCTTTTGATGAAAATGTAATTCAATTTTAGTCAAGATTTAGTCAAAAAATATCTTAAATTTTAGTCTAGTTTTAGTCGACTAAAATTGCAAGTCAATTTAGTCGACTAAGTTTAAGACAAATTTAGTCGACTTTGCATTTATAATATTCATTATAATCATATTTAATCAGGTCCTCTGCTTCATGGAGCTGCTCCCACATGAACAAAGCTCAGAGCTGTTCCTTTGGCAGTGAATTTACATGATCTGAGGCTCTTTCAGACGGTCAATAGAAGTTTGGATGATTTTAGTCTCTCCTTTTCGTTTTTATGTAGTCTTATTTTAGTCGACTAAAATATCTGGACATTTTAATCATAGTTTTAGTCTCATGAAAATCGTTTAATTTAGTTTTAGTCCAATTTAGTCGTCAAAAATATCACTTTGACTAAAATTAAGACTAAATATTTTAGTCGATGAAATTAACACTGGCAGTTTTGAAAGTGTCACATTTAGAAATGACTCATATTTGACTAAAACTGAGAACACTGTTGTTCTATTTGTTGTTTTTCAGGTTCTAGAATGTGATGTCACAGAACCCAGTGGGGGGCGGAGCCAGTTTTTCCTATTAACAGCATTACACTTTAACAAGTCGTATCTAAAAAGAAAATGTATGAATTACAAAAATCATCATGAATATCAGTCAATCGGTCCCTGATCTCTCTGTACAAGACCAAACATGACCTCAAAAACTAAATCATTTTCCTCTATATAATGTTATAGGGCTTTAGAACGCTGTGATGTCACCTGAAACCCAGCAACAGACTAAGATTAGAACTAAAACAACCAAAACAACACTGCATTTCTGAAAAATGGGAGCCTAGCGTTGTGAAAACCATCGGTATAGTCCCTTCCCCTCAGGGCAGTGTTTAACTCACAGTCGGTTAAATACATATCAATTTTGCTGTCCTGTGAGAGCGTAAAAAGTATTGTCAAGGCTGTATGAAAGTGAAGCTGCAGCGCGAAGTTACGAACAACGGGGGAGGAAGAGTCGAGGAGAGAGATGAAGGGGAGGGACCAGCGCTCGGGTGAACGTCACAGGCCTTTAGACAAACAGCAGATAGAACATTTGTGTGTTTTAAGGGGGGGACGCGGCCATATTGGTCTCTTAACATATGAACATTCACCTGGAAACAAAAAACTAATCTAAAGCACAAGTTTCAAATTGATATCTCTACATTTTAAAAGTTTCCCTATTCACCTGCAGCGTCTTGCCTTAAAGGGACTATACGGAGTTTAAAAATATTAAAATTATGTATTTTCCTCCCGTCATGTTCCTGCAATGCCCTAATGTGTAGAATGAGCCCAGACCTGTTCACCACAACTGCCTCTAAAATCCTGCACTGTCACTCAGAAAAGGTGTTAATTCGGGTCATGCACGAGCTTAATATAGAGACTGCAGTTACGCATAAGACCTGAGGTGGCAGTAGTGAGTATAAAAATGACCAACTTGCATCTAGTCCCTTTAAACTTCGTGACCTACAAAAACCATAGGGAATCACCATCATTATCAGCAAACTAACTGTAAAGATTATTTTTTCATTTCATTTCATTTTATTTATTCTTTTTCATGGTAATGCAACATAAAATTGGTACAATAATCCAGCAAACACAGCAATAATACATTCCATGAGAAGAACAGGAGTAGGATGAAGACAAAATCTTATAAGCTCCTACCCCATTCTTAAAATAAATCGTTACAAATTAGATAAAGATAAAGTGATAAAGATAGTGTGTTAATTAGCGCCACTGAAAAGCAGCTCTTTGGACAACTTGTGACCTCTGTGAAAAGCGTAGTAGTAGTAGTAGTAGTAGTAGTAGTAGCAGTAGTAGTAGTAGTAGCAGAAGTAGTACTATGGTCTTACCCGGAGAGAGCGAGCGCAGTGCAGACAGAGCGACGCCATTATTGTCAGCAGGAACAGAGTGGACAAGTTCCTCCCGTCAGCTAACGACTCCAACAGAGGAATACTGCCCACCTGACAATCACAGAAAACCTTTGGTCATTTTGTACTCTTATTTGGCCATAGATTAGATTAGATTAGTTTCTTTGAAAGGGGACAGTGCAATTTCATATAACACATGAACAAACATGGTTAAAAAAGCCAGAATTAGCCAGAAGACTATTTTCATCTGTAGTCCCCTGGCCAAGATGTATAAAGGCATTAAAATACAACATGATAATACATTCACAAGTCTTTGACACATCAATAACAACAACATAAATGACACTGTAAAATAGCTAAAGGCACACAGTACCTGATTACAATATAAAAACACACAAAAACACTTGTTTAAAAGGATACGTTCTTCAAATATACAATACAGCATAACATGCTCAGCTTTTAATGTTGGCCAATTTTTCAATTTTTTCGTAAAGGCCTTGTAAGTGGTGAGCTGTTTAAAGGTCCTATATCATGCAAAATCGACTTTTTTGAGTTTTTAGCCATGTTGTTATGCTATTCCTTATCAAAAACACCCCCAGAGCGGTTTTTGGCTTCATTCACGCAGTTCTAAGTAATCCTCCTGAATCCTGCTCTCTGAGCAGCTGCTCCACCCTTTCCTGGTAAACCACTGAGTTGTTCAGTTGTGTCGTCAAAAAGGAACGGAAGTGCTCTACGTCTGTAATGTAATGCCTTACGGCCTGATTTTTATTTATAAAACTTTTTTTTTTTTTTTTTTTTGAAAAAAAAAAAAACAGCAACTCTCCGATGCGTCTGTGCTGTCCCACGACGCTAATCAAGCGCACCCACGGCTGGAGGAGCCATGGATCCGAGCATAAGTGTTGTTTTTGAAGACTGAGCTCTTTCTAACCTACTCTGGACACCGCCTGTTCTTTTTCTTACCGATAATGCCACGGATGCGCGTTTGGCTACGAGAGGAACAGGACTATTCAACCTTCCTAAAGAAGAGTGCACTCGCCAGAAGTTGGAATTTCTTTCCGGGATTAAGCTAGCTACTATATCAACCAACCTGATGGATGCTTGGTAAACCTTGGCCAGAATCAAAGTGGATTAACTTTTATAACCAACACGAGGGCCATAACGTAAACACCCGACGATGGGGAGGCCATGCTGAGCGGTGAGTCAATCAAAACGCGTGTTAGCGTGTGTGTTAGCATGTGTGTTAGCCATTTATGAAACTGTGTTGCACATGTCAACTCCTTATAACTGCATTATGTGAAGTAACTTCACTTTTTGCAGCAATATTTATATTTATAATACTGCAAATGTGGAATGAGCGGAGAGAGGGGCGGAGTTAACTGAATCGAAGCGTCTTGTCTTCCGGGTAGGGAAAATACCCCCCAAAAATACTTATATTTCTCTCAAAAATGAGTACTCCATAGTGATAGAGGTACAATATATCATATATATGCCTATACTTTACTTTGGAATGGCTAAAATAGCATGATACAGATCCTTTAACCTCCTCAGGTATTGAGTTCCACTCAGCGACGCCCCTCACTGACCAGGCCGAGCGACTGAAAGCGATCAGGTGCAGAGGGATAACACAGTCGCCTCTTACAGAGCCTCGAGTGACGCTCAGAGCTGTTTCTTTGGCTGATGAACTCTGCCAGAGGAGCTGGGGCTAAATCATGTGTTACTTTGTATATGAAACACAGATCTGCAAATCTATGGAGACTGTCCCAGTTTAAAAGACTATACTTTTTTAGAATTACACAGTGATGATAGTGTCTTGGTTTTTTGTCCATGACTTTAATGGCTTGTTTGTATAATGTTAACAAAGGTCTTTTGGCGCTCTGACTTGCCTGAGACCAACTTGTTTGGCAGTAGTTAAAGTGGCTGAGAATCATGGAATGTACGGATTGAGCGGAAATTTGCGAGATTAAATTTAATATTTTTGCATACTTTGTCAATATGGGCTTTAAAGGAGAGGTGTGAGTCGATTACTAACCCAAGATATTTGTATTGATTTACAATTTGTAATTTCTTTCCAGCAACTAGTATGTCGGGATTAAATGAGGCTCTATTGGTTTTACTGAAAAACATACCTACAAGTTTTTAAAATATTTAGCTGCAGGCAGTTTCTCCTGCAGGCCATAACTTTTGAAACATTTTGCCTTTTGGTAGGGCTGGGTACTGTTACACGATACCAGTATTGTATGAAGGAAAAAAATACAGTTTAGGCTCTCGACTCTAACCCGCTGTTACCTCCTGGCGCAGGTGAATAATACTTGTCTAAACTTCACTCAGCCATTAAAGCGAACGCACATCGAGACGCTTGGAACTTCACTCTGGGAAGGTACAGTGGGGTGAAATGTATGTGAACGCTTTGGAATTTCTCACATTTCTGCCTAAATTGGTCACTAAATGTGGTCTGATCTTCATCAAAATCATAAAAATGAACAAACAGTGTCTGCTTAAACTAATACCACCCAAATAATTACATGTTATCATATTTTTAAAGGCCATAACATGTAAACATTCACAGGACAGGGAGGAAAAAAGTAAGTGAACCCAGGAATCTCGCTGAACTGCAGCAGTTTTGTAAAGAGGAATGATCCAAGATTCATCCTGATCATTTGAGCGTCTAATCTGCAACTACAGAAAAGCAGTTATTGCTACAAAAGAAGAATCAGCAGATATTTGATACAGGGGTTCACTTATTTATTCCGTGCATGTTGTGAATGTCTTAGGTCTTTCTGCCAAATATCTTCATAAACTTGTGAATTTCTATTGATGACAGCACGTTGTTCAGGCCCTGAGGCAACAAAACAGCCCCACACCATGATTCCCCCTGCTCTATAATTCAAAATGAGCACAGGGTTTGATGTTGATGTGCTGCTCTATTTGTCCTCCACACATGACGTTGTGTGTTCCTCCTAAACTGAGCTCTTGGATGCTCCACAGCACTACTGGATCAATTATGCTGTGGACTGTTGGACCCAGAGTTGAACAGTGGTGGCTGTGGTTTCAGACCTGCCAGTCGTAGCAGAGCGTGATGGGAGCGAGCAGCAGCCGGGCGTTAAAGGACAGCAGGTAACTGTACGTCAGGAACCTGCAAGTACACACAAAAGCCTCCGTAAGTACAACCACCAATACAACAGACTCGGACTTCTATAGGGGTCAGACGCTGTAGCCTCGTCCACCTCAGCCTCACCTCACGGGTCAGGCTGAAGGGCAAGGGTATTATAGTGTTTTTATTTGAATTAGGGCAGTGCACATTAATCAACATGTCTGCAATAAGCATAACCGCTAAGGAAGGTAAAAGGCATTCATTTACAGAAGAGATAAGACCCACATGCGTAAATAGAAATTAGGGCTGGGATTAAATATTGTTTTGGAAAATTCAAAATACATTTTGCTGCAAACCAAGTATCGATACTTTCAATACCTTTAAGCCCTGTACACACCTAATGCATCACACCGCTTCTATTTCACGGTGACAGTGGAATACTTTACTTTTTTACCATCCTCCGACACTATCTGCAAACCTCGCCGCTTTCATCCCTCCTGCCTCTCCGGAGACTCCCCGACACTGGGAAAATGCACAGCTAGAGCTAAAAGACCATTTGTTTTCAAGCAGTTTTGAGTAATGGCCACAGTTCCTTCCCTGGCAGTGAGTTTCATGACTGTTCCTCTGGTCAGTGCTCTGGTGTTTACTCCAATGTTGTTGTTTTTTTAGATACAAATCCAGTTATGGCGGAGAGGCAAGACTTATTCTTCTTCCTCCTTCACTTCCTCTTTCGCCTCTCCTTCTTCTTCCTCCTCCAGCCCTTTGTCTTCATCCTCTTCTTCCTCCTCCTTCTCTTCTTCTTCCCTCCAACTCTTCTTTCCTCTTCCTCCTACACCCCTTTTCTTCCACCTCCCCCCTCCTCTTCTTCCTCTCTACCTCTTCTTTCTTCTTCTCCGCCCCTCAACCTCTTCTCCCTCCTCTCCCTCCACTTCCTCCGCAGCAACAGAATACAACATCAGCATACGCCGCACCACCAGAATCATAAACAGAGCCGCAAGGAGAGTGAGGGCAGTATATAGTCTAATATATGGTAGCCAATAAACAAGGGTTAGGGACATGGGTGGACATTTGGACAAGTGTGCAGATATAAGAAAATGGTGCAGGGCAGTTGGCTTTCTCACTGAGCATGGTATGAAACGGCATTAAAAAACATTAGCTCTGACCTACTGCTGCCGGTATGAACTCTGTGTTACCTGGTGAGGAGCCGAGGGGAGAAGGACGCAGGATTGTCCTGTTCAGAAAACAGAGGCATGGAGCCCCCATCAGCCACAGACGGACAGACAGGATCACAGCAACCTGTGGCACAGTGAGAGCGCAGTATTCTCAATCCAGACCCTGCAGTAACAGTAATAGCAGTAGAAGTAGCAGTGCAGTACATGAGCAGAGAGCAGAGCGGTCCGTTTGAGCAGGGGCCTAGAGGCTCGGAGGAGCTCCCTGAAGTCAGAGAGACACAGCAGCCTGCAACGACAAACAACACAGGACATCTGTTTGAATTGTCCCTGGGCAAGATGTATCATGCCAACAACAATTATAAAACAAAGAACATTTTAAAGAAGGGGTATTATGCTTTTTTCAATCACATAGCACCAGTCTATAGCATACTACAATGATGACGTAACCTTCTGTTGGTCTGTATATGCAGTAAATTAAAATAACTGCCTTGAATAAAATTGCTCTCTCAAAATGGCTGTACTGAACGTCTTGAAATAGGCCTCTGTCTCTTTAAGAAGCTTTCCGACACGCCCCCTTCAGCACACTGCTGTGGCATCTAAACAACACTACTGTGCGGGGAGGGGGCTCTGCTGAGCTGAGGAGCAGTGGTTGGTGGCTTGGCTGGTGACGGAAGGTCCAGAGGCGTCTCCAGGAGGTGGGGGCGTTCCTAGGAGGACTGAGGCATAGCTACACCTAAAATGGCTGCCGTCTAAGTTTTTACTGATTACTCAAAAATATGTGAATGAGCCAAGGCAACACTCCAGGCATGTGTTTAATGAGGGAATGACATAATAACATGATATAAAGCTTGAAAAAGTCGATTTTACATAATACCCCCCTTTAAAAGTTGAAGCTACACACAAACACACAAGAGACAAGATTTTGGTGCGAGGGCATGTCACGGTTCAAACAGAGAACATTATGAGGATAAATATGATCAGTTATTATACAGTGGGTTGAAAAAGTATCCGTACCCCTTTAACTTTTTTTTTGACATTTTGCCTCGCTATCAACCATCGACAGTATATTATGGGAGAGACTGAGCTTGTTGAAGGTCGAGGACTTGGGGCTGGAGGCTCCTGCTGCTGTTCAGACTCACGCGGGAATGTGGAATTCCAAAACAAGACGTTGGAACGAGAGGAATGTGGGCTGCAGCAGCGTCAGGACTGTCCCGCTCACTAGCCCGCTCAGAGGGGGTGAGTGGTGGGGAGGAGGGCTAATGCGTTGTAACGTCTGGGGCGATGGGGAGTCGCAAGAGCATTATTTATGTATTTATGGGCTGTTGAACCACTTTGCTCCTCCCCATGTCTTTGTATTTTTATTTAGTAGAAAACTATATATTCATAATTCAGCATTGGTTAAAGTAGTTTTTGAATAATTGGAGAAAGTTTAGATTTTTCTCCTCTTAGTTTTCTCCCTCAACTGCTTTCCAATATGACCATAAATGGGCAATTCAGAGATGCCGTCTGTATCTAAACACCGCCGGGCCAAATAAAGTGTCCTTTACCAGGATATAACTAACTGTTATATATATATATATACACATATATACATATATATATATATATATATGTATATAAAAAAAAACTCTTCCTCACCCTCCGCGGGCGGTCTCTTTTTCCTCCAAGCTCGGGTCCTCTACCGTCGGCCTGGGAGCTTGAGGGTTCTGCGCAGTATCTTTGCTGTTCCTAGAACTGCACTTTTCTGGACCGAGATGTCTGATGTATTTCCTGGGATCTGCTGGAGCCACTCCTCCAGTTTGGGGGTCACTGCCCCGAGAGCCCCAACGACCACGGGCACCACTGATGCCTTCACTCTCCAGGCCTTCTCTAGCTCTTCTCTGAGCCCCTGGTAGTTCTCTAGTTTCTCGTGTTCCTTTTTCCTGATGTTGAAGTCGCTTGGTATTGCTATGTCAACCACCACGGCTTTCCTCTGCTCTTTGTCCACCACCACAATGTCCGATTGGTTCATTACCATTCTGTCCGTCTGTATCTGGAAGTCCCACAGGATCTTGGCCCGGTCATTCTCTACCACCTTTGGAGGTGTTTCCCACTTTGACCTTGGGGTTTCCAGCCCATACTCGTGTGTGTGTGTATATATATATATATAATATATAATATACACATACACACACACACACACACACACACACACACACACACACACACACACACACACACACACACACCACACACACACACACACACACACACACACCACACACACACACCACACACACACACACACACACACACACACACACACACACACACACACACACACACACACACACACACCACACACACACACACACACACACACACACACACACACACACACACCACACACCACACACACACACACACACACACACACACACACAGAGGATGTTACAGACTCCAACCAACCAGAAACCTTGGATTACAAGTGAAATCCTCAGGCTCATGAGGGTCCGGGATGCTGCCTTTAAATCTGGTGACGAGAAACTGCGGACAGCTAGGGCCATACTGTCCCACGGCATAAAAAAAGCCAAGAAGCAGTACTCCAAAAAGATAACTGATCACTTCTGAGTCAGCAGAGACACTCGGAGTCTGTGGGAGGGGATAAAGACCATCACAGACTATAGGCTGGGAATTCCCAGGTGTTGAAGCGATCTCCAGAGAGTGTGAGAAGATCTCTGAGCAGGATCAACGTACGCAAATCACCGGGTCCACACAACATACCAGGTCGTGTACTGAAAGGTTGTGCTGATGAACTCACTGAAGTCTTCACAGACATTTTTAACACATCTCTGCAGCAGGCTGTGGTCCCAACGTGCCTCAAAGCGACCACCATCATTCGTAAGAGGAGAGTGAGCAGCCTATTCAATTTCACAGGCCACACGGGATCATTACTATGAAAGGGCTGAATGGGACCCGCCTATCTCTGTTATTTAGATCTACTGTATGGGTCATGTGTACATAGCTGGAGTTTGTGCATGAATAAAACTGTACTCACGACAGCAGCGGCCTGCGGCAGACGACCAGCGCGTCGTACAGGACGCACACTCCGAACACGGTGACACCCGTCTCTTTGACTAACATGGCGCCACTGCCCAACAGCAGCGAGAGAGAGAGGCAGAGGGCGAGCGGGTGGGGGGGAGCAGGGCGGGGGCTTGCGCTTCGCCAACGCTCCTGAGAGGGGATAAACATGTACAAGAGGGTCAGTAACAAGAGAGAAAGCTACACATTATGGGCTGTTGAGTGATGCGGTTACCGGACGTAGCAGAGGAAGGAGAGTAAGAAAAGCAGACAGGCCAAAACATCGGCTCGACCCACAATCCCCGACACCTGCAACAGAAAACACAACACACTCAAGCTCTTCTTTCACCATTCATTTATTACGGGGTTTCACAGACAGTGGAGACGTTTGAGTTTCTTCTGGAATGGTTTTGTTAAAGAGGGGGTATTATGCTTTTTTCAATCACATAGCACCAGTCTATAGCATACTACAATGATGACGTAACCTTCTGTTGGTCTGTATATGCAGTAAATTAAAATAACTGCCTTGAATAAAATTGCTCTCTCAAAATGGCTGTATTGAACGTCTTGAAATAGGCCTCTGTCTCTTTAAGAAGCTTTCCGACACGCCCCCTTCAGCACACTGCTGTGGCATCTAAACAACACTACTGTGTGGGGAGGGGGCTCTGCTGAGCTGAGGAGCAGTGGTTGGTGGCTTGGCTGGTGACGAAAGGTCCAGAGGCGTCTCCAGGAGGTGGGGGCGTTCCTAGGAGGACTGAGGCATAGCTACACCTAAAATGGCTGCCGTCTACGTTTTTACTGATTACTCAAAGATATGTGAATGAGCCAAGGCAACACTCCAGGCATGTGTTTAATGAGGGAATGACATAATAACATGATATAAAGCTTGAAAAAGTCGATTTTACATAATACCCCCCCTTTAAAGCCAATGTCAAGATGTCATTGTCATGTGACATTTCTGACAAACCACTGGAGGAATGAATCGTTCAGGTTTACAGATCCTTAGCCAAACCTTGCAGAGTCACAACAGAAAGCACACGAATATACTCGCTAAAAATATCTGCCCACTTCGGGATCAGCCTCATTTATTGTGAGTTTCCTGTTCATTCCCTGGCTCAACTTCGACAAGCTACGAGTTGTTTAAACCACCAATAACATGGTCCCACACTGAAACAGCCTTTTGAAGGTGCAGCAACAGGCGCAGCAGCAGACGGACCTGCTTATTCTTTCTCTGCTTCATTCTGGGGGGGAACCGCCACGTAACGAGTACCCGACCCTTCACTACACGAAAAAGACTTCCTGAAGATGTGAAACAAGCCTCAAACCTGACAATGTCCAAATCAAGGCTGAAACCCATTCTTTTATCTGTGAATATGACACTGAAAATATTTTATCTGCACTCTTCACTTTTAATCATATTAATTAATGATGATATTGATGTTTTATGGGTTGATTTGCCTTCTTGTAATTGTATGTAACGAAGCACTTCCAATTGCCTTGTGTACGAGTTGTGCACTGGGTCAATGACGTATAAGGGCTCTAAAAACATATTTTCAAAAGTTTTTTCAAAACTGATGGCATGTATATTTTGAGTCGATAATTTTGTGTTTAAACAAATTATGTTTGTTAAATAACATTTAAAAGTATTTAAATGTATTTTTTTTATGTATTTGTAGCTTCTCTGTATAAAAACGTGTCAGGTGGCGCAACCAAGTTTTTTCTAAAATTGAAATAGTTTCCAAAAAATTGTACAAAGTCAAATCTTTGCCAAGTATATCTTAGACAGTCTTTCTCCTCTGAACATTTCATCTGTAATTTGTAACTGACTGATGCTGTAATCAGAAATAAAACAAGAGGACCATGGACGGAGCGCTCGGTGTCAGCCCAAAACAGTTATCGGTTCAGTATTGGATATTTTAAAACAATATCTGATTTTTTTTTTTATAGTATTGACTGATAACTTATACCAGTATTGGATCAGTGCATCCCTATCATTTTTAGATGGTAATTTGGCATTTTTTGCAGTTGCACCACTTGACTGTCTGGTTGCACCACCTGACATTAGCAACTAATTTCAAATTAAATTGGCTTTTATGTGGACTCTTACATTAGCTTTAGCATTTGTTAGCATGGGTAAACATTTACTTTTAAAACAAATTAAGACTTTTATAATAAATAATATTTTCCAATATTTACATCGGTTGTACCACCTGACACCAAAAGTGTGACAGTTTACCTATGAGTCGGAAAAAGCAAATTTTTTCTCAATTCTTGAAAGAGATTTTCAAACCTTTTCACTCAGCCATAAAGACGACTTGTTCTTCTGGCTGATGTTATATCCTGTTTGCTGATACTATTCTTTATCTCAAAATAACAGCCCTGTTCTTACGGTTGTGCCACCCTGACATTTTAAGATTACAAATTGTCGGACAAAGTTTTTAGTGATCTCAACAGCTTTAAAACGATTAATATTCACAAATGACGGCTTATTTGAAAGATATTTAACATACAATTATGCCATGATGTTTTATTTTTTAATTGTTACCCTGAAAATATTTTCAATTTTCAGAAGCTTTATTAGTCTAATCATTTGTTCGGACGGTTGCACATTTTAGGGGTTTGAGGTGTGAAAACATAAAAAATATTCATTATTGAAATGTGATGAAAATGTGTTTAAACTAAATAGGTTTTGTAGAATAAAGTGATAGATGTAATGAAAAGATCAAATTATTTTAAAAGAAATATAACACTCGGACACAAAAGTATGCACGTCATGTCAATCACCCGCCACTACATATAAACCTGCCTTGCCACTTCGGTTGAAACGCAGAGCCAATATTATTTACAGTGGACATATCCTACAAAATGGAGGCTTAAAAACATTCCTATCGGAACATCAGCATTGACATTCTAGCCTTTATCATTTGAAATGGTGTGTGTTTTTACTCTGCGATGAAAGGGTTAAACATAGCAAGAGATGGAGGGTGAGGAAAGCATTTCCTGGATACGAAGGACTTCAGGAGGAGCTTTGGGGGAAACGGGAGGAGTGTTGTAGAAGCTAAGTACAGCTGCTGGGAAAGATCGAAGATTAGTCTAAGATTTGCGAAAAAGCTCTGGATTCTAGAGCTTTTCTAGAGTCTAGATAGTCAATTTTCCTGCTCTTTTACTCCCGCATCATGCGAGACGCTCTGCAGCTCCCACAGACCGGGTCCTGTGCCATGATCCCAGTCTGGACTCCATATGTGGAGCATAGTGGAACCGGAGCCAGACGAGAGCTCCTCCAACACAGAAGGACAGAATGAATGAGGCAATTCACCATGAAACAGGAGCTCTTTACTGAGGGGGGAGGAGAGAGAGAGGGGGAGAGAGAGGGGGGAGAGAGAGAGGGAGAGAGAGGGAGAGAGAGAGGGGGAGAGGGAGGAGAGAGAGGGGAGGGAGAGAGAGGGAGAGAGAGGGAGAGAGAGAGAGAGGGAGAGAGAGAGGGAGAGAGGGGGAGAGAGAGAGGGGAGAGAGAGAGAGAGAGGGAGAGAGAGGGGGAGAGGGGGAGAGGGGGAGAGAGAGAGGGGGAGAGAACTGACACACCCAAGTGTCAACTATCATGAGGGGAATGGAAATGATAATATCACAAAAGTGTAACTCAGTGCAGTGAGCCATTTTTATGCGTCACTGTCTGGATTTTGTTCGAACATTTATTATTGTTAATTCGATAAAACAAGGGCCACGACAAACAGCTTTCTGTTAGATCAGCAATTTCACAGAATTCATGCTCCATTATATTCTGATGTATCAGCATGAATTCTGCAAAACCAAAATGTACATAAAAGGCTCAGAGCCTAATGTTGAACCCTCATCAGTCTTGTTTATTGTTTATTAAGATCCCCATTAGCTGCCCAATTAATGGCTGCTAGTCTTCCTGGGGTTCTTTTAAAAGATTTCATTTACATAATTTACAATATGACATTTCACTGTGATGGAACACATCACTGTGAGTGGGATACGCATTACAGAAAATACTATGACAGGGAAAAATGTTTCCAGTTTTCACATTGTCGTCTGAAGTCATTCTGTTGTTGATCACTTTTTAGGGCGTTTACACAGTTTCTGGTTAGGTCGACCTAAAGCGGCTCAAGAGCGGCACTTTTGGGTCAGTGTGAATCCAACACAGCACTTTAAGCCGGTGTAAACAGCTGCTCAGAGTCCGGCTGAAACAGGTGGTCTCAGAGCTGCCTGTGCCGCAGTC
This sequence comes from Neogobius melanostomus, assembly GCA_007210695.1. Taxonomy (NCBI): domain Eukaryota; kingdom Metazoa; phylum Chordata; class Actinopteri; order Gobiiformes; family Gobiidae; genus Neogobius; species Neogobius melanostomus. The sequence goes on from VHKM01000421.1 coordinate 509,108, forward strand.
TGGGGCGGGTGGACATGGTGTGAAGGCGGCCGCCTCGGGACGAACTACTCTCGCTTTCACGCCTCTTCTTTGCGTGAAGAAAGAATGAATACACGCTGCATGACAGGACGTTTGGATTACTGCTCTGACGAGGCAAAATAGATCAACTTTATATCATCGAGGAATGTCTCTCTTCTGCCCCTCGTTCCCTTTATGCTTATTTATACTCTGTGCTGATTGAGAACTGATTCCAGTTACAGAATCAACTTACAATCTTATCAAAAGCAGTGTTCTGAGTCGCTAGCGCATCTATGAGTAATATTTGGATCTTCACCAGCATGTTTAGCAGCATGGCGGCAGCTAAAGCTCCACCTGAGGTTCTATGTACTAAAGAAATGCTTTCCTCACCTCTCCATATCTTTACTGCTTAATCATCTCATGGCAGTAAAGTATGATCAGCTATTGTCCGATATCATGCCGCTTAAAGGCCGATATCTCCGGAAAGTGATGGATGTCCTGTTTTTTGCACTGGAGAGCCTTAAAATTAGACATCGGCCGATATATCGGGTCGATGTTTTGACATTTTTCAATATCTGCTATCGGCCGATATAATGCTGATAAAAGCTGATATCTCCTGTACCAGGAGAGAGGGAATCCTCCCTCTCTCCTGGTACAACTTAATTTTCACCTTTTTCTGCGACCTGCATTTGTGGTTTCTGTGTTCCATATTGTTTTTCTGGATACTTTTGTACGTCTTTGTCGAGTTTTTGTGGAGGTTTGGTGGATTTGTTTACTTTGAGAGTCTAAAATGGTCCTGAAGAAGCAGCTTTTTAAAGGTAAACAAAATGCTAGCTTTTCATCTAAACCCATTTGAGACCTACACATTTCTTCTTCTGAGACACTGAAGAGGCACCAAGAGCCCCCCTGCAGCACAGTGGAGGCGTCACAAGAGGATCTACAGGAAACAAGTAAGGGACAAACGAGGAGATGGTGAAAGACTGTTGCGGAGCAGAGGGAGCTGTGCAGGAGGAAGAGGAAGGAGGAGGTGGAGCTGACCAGTGCAGGACACCACGCTCTGAAACAGGGACAAACCCAGGAGGCGCTGCACCGTGTCAGAGGATCAGAGGAGACAGAGGGCAGCCAGCCAGGTTTCTTCCGAGTGCTACAGTTCCTCCGACCTCCAAGGTCATGCGGGTCAGGTTGACACAGTGGCAGCGCGGCTCAGCTGCAGCAGCTCAGGACTAACACCTGAACACTATTTCGTTGTACACTTGTACAATGACAATAAAGCACTTACTTACTTAAAAAGCACTTACTTAACTTCCTAGGCCTCGGGGGAACTGAAAAGTATTGCTATGAAAATCAGTTACAAGTTTATTGAAATCAAGTTTCACCAACTAAAACTCAATATGGACGACATGCTGCTTGGTTTTAATCTCCATATTGTATTTTTGATCACCGTGCAAAACACCACAGCTAGCAACAGTATGCCAATGCTAGCAGCAACTAATCAAGGTTGGGACAGAAACTATGATTGGATCACTTAAAGCGCCCCCTGCTGTCAAAGTTCAACACTGACCCATTTTACAGTTTAGAAGCTTCACACACAGGATTATACACATGATATTTGGAATAATTGACCTAAAATATCGGTAAAAAGTATCACCCGTACATATTGGCAATCGGCATCGGCCTTAGAAAATCCTGTCCGTGGGTTTTTGCAGAGCTGTGTACCATGTTAAACGTACCGTTTCTAGCTTAATTCCAATGTAAAATGTGGGGCAGGAGACGGACTCACCGCTTCCGTGTGGACGGGATGGACGGCGAAGAGCAGCGCCGTGACGAATGCGGGTCTGGGCTGTGAGAAGACGCAGCGCTCACAGGTGACCAGCAGGAGGCAGCAGACCGCGGTGTGGAGCAGCAGGTTCACGAGGTGGAAATACAGAGGCGTCATTCCCCCGAGCCACACGTTCAACCTGCCGCACACAAGCTGGATTTAGAAGAAGAAGAAGATCTTTAGATTTACACCTGGCTCTGTATTTTGTGGGCAGAATCCGAATAATGCACACACAAGTGAAAAAAGAAAACTGTCGCAGCTGATCGCCATGGTAACGCAGGACAGTCATCGCCATAGATACAGATGGCTACGTGTCATACAAGGGGCCTGGCCAAGGGGGAAGAAAGCCCGATCTTGCGTTTAGAAACGCAAGATCGGGCCCACACCCTCCAGGGTGTGCCGGCTCTTCCCGGGGCCTCCTCCTCTGAACAGATGCCCACAGCTGGCTCCTCTCGACTTTTTGCAATCTATTCAATTTGTAAATCCATAAAATGTTAGAAAATATTGTCTTGACATCCCACGTCACCGTCACATGACCCTAGGGAACCCCTCACTACAAAAGTGTATCGTCCCAGCCCTAAAACTAGCCAAATATCTTAAAATTGCCCACTGCATGTCAATGTTTTCCCCTGCCGTGTCTTGAACATATTTCTTTTTACGGTGTACGTGAGCTTTGAGACATTGACCTCTGCAGAAAGTCGCTCTCACAGGAACCTGTTGAGAGGTTTCCTCAGCGGAGCCTGGAGAGAATGCTTTGGCAGAGGCTGTTTCCTCTCTGTAGTCTCGGCTCCGAAGGCCATGTCACACCCAGCCAGCTCAGGAGCCAGACCCCCCCCCCTGCAGACTTACGCCCCGACAACAGCTGCTCCTCCCCGGGCAAGCCTCCAGCCTCCTCCCCCTGACCCAACAGAGAGAACCGTCTCCTGTGTCACGCAAATTATTCAAGAAATCATTAAGGTGCGGTAACTTGTTTTGCTTGAGAAGTTTCGCAACACGTTTCTAATGTTGGGTTTTATACAGGGAGCTCGTCCTAATACTTTTCAATGCCACAAGGATTTAAAAAGAAAAATCTCTGCACATTCTCATTTCTTACAATTTGCAAACTGGCATGTTTTGATATCCAAAAGAAAATTGAACACAACAGATTAAAAAAGAAAAAAAAATTACAGTTGAACGTGTTTTGGACCAACCTTAATTTGGGCACATTTCAAACCCTGTGTATGTTTTCACTCTTGATAATTTTATCTGACTGGCTGCTGCTGCTTTGGCCAAGTAGATCAGTATCTCAAGATTAAAGGCACAGCCAGCGACAGTGTGTGCAATGTGTCAAATAAATAATAACGTTTCAGGTAAATCTTGGAATTAAAACTATGGGCCCGATTTTCCACCTGACGCAGCCGACCACGAATGAACCCAAACCTACTTTGGTTTTTCTTTGTCTTATTTGAGCGAATAAAGGATTTATTTTAATGAGCATGTGCGGCAGGACTGGACGAATGGAATATTACTCTGCCTCACAGCAAGAAGGTCCCGGGTTCGATTCCCACCTGGACAGCATAGGTTTCTCCTACCACTAGAAACATGTACATAGGTTCCCCTCTGGGGCCAGGACTACTCTGAAAAGATTCATAATCTCAGTGGTACTTTCCTGGTTAAATAAAAGCTACAGTAAAATAAAAACTACAAAGGAAAAATACCTCGGAACACTGCTCAAACTGGTAATTACAGCTTTCAACGTCATTTGAATGTGGTTGAAAAAATCTCCCAATGATAACAGTATTTTTTTCAAAATAAATATAGTAAAAAACTCAAATCTACTGTTACAAATTATTATGCAATAGTTTCAATACATTTTAAAGCTTGTAATTAACTGAAAATGTCCATTTGTTGAATTTGCAGTATTAGGAGGTCATATTTACTGAAATCAAAAGCTATTTCAATCAAAAACATCCCAACAGGTCAAGTTATATTTTAACATAGGACCCTTATTTGATGAAGAAGAGAAGAAAAGATCTTTATTTATATAGCGCCTTTCACAGACATGGTCACAAAGCGCTTTGCATGAGAAAGCGCTTTGATAGCAGCTCCCAAATTCTTAAATCCATTAAACTTGTGAGTTTTTGGAGAGTTTCTGCTTGGATTTCTTTGCAGGATGTCACAATAGCCTCCCAGAGCTGCTATTTGGATGAAAACTGCCTCCCACCCTCATAGATGTTTTGCTTGAGGCTCCAAAGGTTCTCAATAGGGTTGAGGTCAGGGGAGGAGGGGGGTCCACATCATGAGCTTCTCTCCTTTTATGCCCATAGCAGCCAATGATGCAGAGGTATTCTCTACAGCAGCCATTCCCAAAGTCCGGAACATCGTGGCCCCCTTATTGATCAGAAAATCTCTCGGGGCCCCCCCAAATCATAATAATTTACTCCATTCAAAAGAATTTGTTATATATTACAACTAAAATGACATTAAAAGTAACATCTAGCTATGACAGTAGGCTAAATACTGGGTTAAACTGGTGCATTTGTCCAGATAAATGTATTTTTCCTTTCAAAATGAACTTTTTTCATTTTACTTGTTTTGCAGACATGCTTGGGGGCCCCTTGTAGTGCCTCTGAGGCCCCCGGGGCCCGGACCCCACTTTGGGAACCACTGCTCTACAGTATGATATGGTGCTGTTATTTGTGTATATTAAAGTAATAGGCCACCGTTTTTACATACTGAGATATGTTCTTACCTTAGCTTAGACGAGTTCATCTGTACCTGTCTGGTCTTCACGTGTGCCTTCAGTAACGTAAACACAGCACAGACGGCGTTAGCATTTAGCCTCTCTCTTCTCCTCTATAGCTCCAAACGAGGTGAAGATGGAAGCTACCAAACTCTTCCACGTTTGCCCTATTTAAATATGGTTACGTGACGTGTTACTCTATAAAGTATAATTACACAAATTAAACAATGTGGATTTTCTAAGCAGATGAAAAGGGAACTATATTGTAAGGCGTAATAATACCAGGAGTAATTCGGAATCCGCGCAGTTATATCTTCACTTTACTGTGCAGATGCTGAATTACTCCTGGTATTATTACAATATAGTTCCCCTTTTTATCCGCTTAGAAAATCCACATTGTTTAATTTTGTGTAATTATACTTTATGGTGTAACACTTCACGTAACCACATTTAAATAGGGAAAACGTGGAAGAGTTTGGTAGCTTCCATCTTCACCTCGTTTGGAGCTATAGAGGAGAAGAGAGAGGCTAAATGCTAACGCCGTCTGTGCTGTGTTTACGTTACTGAAGGCACACGTGAAGACCAGACAGGTACAGATGAACTCGTCTAAGCTAAGGTAAGAACATATCTCAGTATGTAAAACGGTGGCCTATTCCTTTAAATAATTATGTAATAAAACAAAAAGAGAGTTAAAGTCTGAATCAAGTGATCATTTATTGTTGTCATGCATGAAGATGATTTTGTTAGGGAAAGCACGGCTCTTCTTTTTGTACCATAGAAGAAAATGGTCAGTCAGAAACTCCACATATTTTCAGAGGTAATTTTCACACCTTCAGGGATTCTAAAGGGGCCGACCAGCACTTTCCCCATGATTCCGGCCTAAATCATGACTCCGCCCCCTCCTTGCTGACGTCACAGCCTTGTTGGGACATGGTGGCCATTCAACCACCATGCACTACTCCATCCATCTGACCATCCAGTGTTGCAGGGCACTCATCAGTAAACAAGACTGTTTGAAAATGAGTCTTTATGTATTTCTGGGCCACTGCAGCCGTTTCTGCTCGTCAGCTTCAATGAACAGTTTAGGGGGCGCCGGATAGAAGGTTTATGCACAACTACACCTTGATGTTCGGGAGACTCCAGAAGCACAAGCAGCTTCAAATACCTGTTCGCAGCTTTGTAGCAGCTGTTCTTTTAATCTGATGTATTTGTCTGGCAGAAACCGTCCTCATTGTACCTTTATCTGCACAAACCTGTGTGTGCTCTGACTCAGCCACACATCTCTTAACAGTGCGATGATCAAGCTTAATATTTCGTGAAATATCGAAGGTTTTCATACCTAGACCAAGGCATTCAACTATTTCACGCTTTTCATCAGAAGAGAGGCAAGGCAAGGCAAGGCAACTTTATTTATACCGCGCATTTCGTACACAAGGCAACTCAATGAGATCCTTTTTCTTTCCCTTATTGCTTGACAATGGTGGTCTGCTTAATAATGTGGAACGTCCTTTTAAGGTGTTTTTCTCTTAACTGGGCTTACCTGGCAAAGTAATCATCACAGGCATCTGAGATTGACGTCAGTAATTCAAGGAGCCATGAGACACAATACCATCCATGAGTTTCATTGAAAAACTTTTTTTTTTAAACCTTTTTGACACTGAAATACAATTTGCATAATAATTTGGAACGTGGTGTATATATTCCACTCCAACTTCAACTCCAGGCGTGTGGGTCGGATCACAGCTGACCCTTCTCACCCTGGACACGGAACTATTCACCCCTCTCCCCTCAGGCAGGAGGCTACGGTCTATCCAGACCCATAAATCTCGCCACTTGAACGGTTTTCCCCCCTCCGCCATCAGACTCATGAACAAAAAACAAGACCCAATAACTTAGTTACAGACTCATGGATGTATCTGCTCTGTTGCTCTGTGTGGTGTGTCCACACTTAGAGCCGCTGCTATCACTTATCACTTTATATCACCTCATCAGTTTATACACCTACATATCTGTAAATACAATCCTGCTGTTGTTCTACTGTATGTCAAGTGTTGTCGTCTTACCATACTTTAGTTTTTATTTTTTTATCTTTTTTATTTTCACATTCTTTATGCATGCCATTATAGCCTTATAGTTTAAAGTTTTAAAGCTTATTTTCATCTAGATTCTGTGTTATATGTTTTATGTTGCACGTCTGCACTGAGAACAATTTCTAGTTTGTGAACCTGTTCTCAAACAATGGCAATAAAACTATTCTGTTACTCGACATATAATTAAAATATAATGAAAAAGTGCATTCACTTCTGTTATTCAACTTAAACTGTGAAACTAATATATGATAGACTCATTACATGCAAAGTGAGATATGTACAGTATAGCCTTTATTTGTTATCATTTTGATTACTGTGGCTCAGCTTGTAAAAAACCCTTAAAATTGTGATTTTTCAATCTGATGCGTAAATTGAAAGATACATTTTGAAAGCATGGGCTCAGTGCAGGATTATATCATCTATTATGATTTATCCATTTGCAACAGCCGAGAGCAGAAAAGCGCAAGTAGCTTGAGCAATAACCCCGGGGCTGTGTCAGTGCAGGTTACAGGTTTAACGCCAACAACAAGATACATACATACAGTAAATCAGCCTATTATACGAACAGTCAAACCAATGTCTGGTTGCCCGCACGCACGGCACATAGGCGCACCTACTGTGGCACTGTATACAGCACACACAGTCCACACACGTCTGACGCCAAAACAACAGTTTTCTATAGACAAATCACACACTTCTTCAAGTGCCAAAACACCACAGTGCCACACCTAATCTGCGTTCTCAGGTGACATGCTTCAGGGAGCTCACCCGTGTGCCCAGATGTTGTCAGATCACATGATTCCACTTTGGCAAAGTGAAAAGTTCTGAAGAAAAGTTCTATTTGTGTTTCCCGGTGAAGTTCAGAGACAACACTGACGTCCCTTGTCCCAGTCCAGTTCGGATCGTATCCAAAACTGCGTGTCCAGTGCGGCCTAGCAGCTACACCACACCACACATTCAGCCGCTACTCCAAAACACGTACAGGTCAAACATCTGCACAATGCCATATCTACAAACTTATGAAGACTTAACGTGACGTGCTAGTATGACATAAATAGAGCAGCCGATGACAAAAAAAGTTTAGCAAAAGCTGTTTCTGCATCAGACGTGTGAGCGCTGATCTACTGTGCCAAAGTAGGTGCGCGTATGTCCCGTGCGTGTGCGGAATCAGACATTGATTGACTGTTTGTATAATAATTTATGTATCTTGTTATTGACGTTACCTGTGACCTGCACTGACACAGCACCAGGATTATTGCTAAAGAGATGAAACTTCAGCTGTTGCAAACGAAATCATAATTGATGATATAATCCCGCACTGAGCCCGTGCTTTCAAAATGTATTAGATTATACTGGTTTCTTTGAAAGGGAACAGTGCAATTTCATACAACACATGAACAAACATGGTTAAAAAAGGCAGAATTAGCCAGAAGGCTATTTTTCATCTGTAGTCCCCTGGCCAAGATGTAAAAGAAGCATTAAAATACAAACATGAAAATACATTTACAAGTCTTTGGCAAATCAATAACAACAATATAAAATAAATGACACTGTAAAATAGCTTAAGGCACACAGTACCTGTTACAATATTGAAACACACGAAAAACACATGTTCAAAAGGCTACGGTATCCAAATATGCAATACAGCACAACAGGCTCGGCTTTTAATGTTGCCAGACATAATGTTAATGAGCCACATTTTCTGTTTTTTGTAAAGGCCTTGTAAGTGGTGAGCTGTTTAATGTCCTCAGGTATTGAGTTCCACTCAGCGACGCCCCTCACTGACCAGGCCGAGCGACTGAAAGCGCTCCGGTGCAGAGGGATGACACAGTCGCCTCTTACAGAGCCTCGAGTGACGCGCTCAGAGCTGTTTCTTTGGCTGATGAACTCTGCCAGTGGAGCTGGTGCCAAATGATGTGTTACTTTGTATATGAGACTCAGATCTGCAAATTTATGGAGACTGTCCCAGAGTAAAAGGCTATACTTTTTTTTAGAATTGCACAGTGATGATAGTGCCTTGAATTTGTGTCCATAACTTTAATGGCTTGTTTGTATAATGTTTCCAAAGGTCTTTCTATTTAAGCATCAGATTGAAAAATCTAAATTTAAGCTATTTAGAGTGATTTGGTTTCATTACATAAAACAAAAAACGCTCATAGCAGATGTTCACAAATAATTTTGTTTTCGTTTTCACTTTGAATATTGATTGAACGAATGATACACGGATTCTTGACATGTGACTTTGCATGTAATGAGTTTATATCATATATTAGTTTCACCTTTTAAGTTGAAAAACAGAAATAAATTAACTTTTTCATGATATTCTATTTATATGATGAGCACCTGTATATATTCTGAGTTTGTCACAAAATGATAGCTTTCTCTGACGTTTCTCTGAGACCCCCCCATGTAGCTGGGGTCTCAAACTTCAGAGAATCTTTAGACAACACAGAATACCAGTGTACTACAAACCAGTGAACACACAGAGAAAAATGAGTTCATCCCAAAGACAAAACCCTGAGCCACAACAAAGCAATGTGGTTTATTCTATTTGACGCAAAGAAGAGGAATGCAATGAACATTATATTGGAGAAACCAAACAACAGCTACAAAAGAGGCATTATCAACACCGGAAGGAAAGCACAAACGGCCCTCAGTCAGCTGTGCACCTCCACCTCACAGCCACCAACCACTCCTTTGAGGACAGAGGGGTTAAAATGTTATCCAAAGAAAAACATTGGTTTGAAAGAGGAGTCAAAGAAGCAATTTTTGTGAAGCAACTAAATCCCTCCATGAACAGGAATGACGGACTTAGATTCCACTTGTCTCCACTGCAGAGTAAACTCCTGTGGCCCAGGACTGGAGCGCTCTGTCATATTAATGAGGCTGACTATCTAGCAGTAGCCGTTCAGACTGAAACTTAGGTATGAGTTGGGTCGTTAGAACGTAGAACTACAAAGACTTATAACTACAGAGATGTTGAACTACAGGTGAGAATAACCAATAATAGAGGGGAAGGACTAACTCCTCCCTGTGGTCTATATAGTCTTCTGGCTGAGCTGAAACTTTAGTGTGCTGACGAAGCCTTCTGGATGAGAGGCGAAACGTTTGACACTTCAACTACAGAGTACATAAGATGACTCAATAACAGGGGTGGGCAATTAATTTTCATAAGGGGCCACATAAGAAGCCTGAATTGAGTCGGAGGGCCGCACCAACAATAAGTCGAACTTATTCTGCAACTTTATCCTATTGTACATTACACTAAATTGTGTATTTTGAATATCTGATACTGGTATTTAGTAGGACTATTATACACATGCACGTCAAGGACATGCATGTGTGTGCATAGTTATTTAGGTGATTCAACTTGTTATACTTGTTCTACTTCTACCATCGCACTGAAAGCACCTCTGTGCTTCCTTCAAACTTAGCAGAGGTCTTCAAGTAAATTTCCCTAGGGGCCAAAATGGGAGTGTATTGCCGGAGTCCATAAACAAAAGCTCCAAAATAATATGTATTGATTGGGAAAATACTATTGAGGAAACCTTTTTCAATAAATGAATAATAATGAGCCTGACAGGACTGTAGCCAATGTGTTGTTTATATCCTGATCTCTTATCATGTCAGTGATAAGAGATCATGTCAGTATTTTTATTTAAGCAGCCCCCTAGTGGCTGGAGTGAGTAGTCTGGTCATTTCTTTAAAAAATCATAACTCCGCAAAGGAGAATTTATGCCCTACAAGTCGTGGGCCGGATTGAATCATCTCGCGTGCCGGATGTGGCCCACGGGCCGTAATTTGCCCAGGTCTGCTCAATAACCTTTATTGAAGAAGGTAAATATCAATTATATATATATATATATATATATATTTTTTTTTTTTTTATCGGTTTCTGTTCTGCCTTGTTGCTGCAGACTGTTACTGTAAGTTTTGCCTGCACTGAATGATAAGCTATTATTATTGCTCTGGTAATGTTTGCACAGTGGGTGATGGGAATCTACACCATTTTTGCACTTTCATACATCACTATTGTAATGGTTCATTGTTAGCCTATTTACTATGACAATAATAAATTAAAGTGATTGACCAACTGATTTGTTTATATTGCCTATGCGATTAAAATAGGCTAATGTAAAATAATGGCAATGTTTCAATTTAATGTAATTTTATGTCTTGTCCCTCATTGTCCTGCTTTGTCGCCCTTAAAAATGCTTCATGTCCCGCATTTGGCCCGCATCTGGTCACCCTATATTTGAGTGAAATTCACAGTATCCAAACTAACATCATTACACCAGATTTTAAATCTTTTGCACCATAAACTATTATAAATGCTAACTACATTTTACAGAAGGGGGTTCCCCAGTTGTTTGTTGAGTGATTGTGGGGTCGCAGCCTGAAAAGTTTGGGAACCCTGAATAAGATAGTCAGCCCCTGCTCCACATCCCCTCCAAATTGCATATACTGTATACCGCCACTTTTTCTGCTATTTGAGGCGCTCACCCTCAGTTGTGTTAAGTCGTATTTTAGTCCTGCGCACTGTATTGGGAAGGAGAGGACGCAGTTTAGTCCCGTTTTAGTCCTGGTTTTGTCTGGGTCAGTCTTGTTCACGGACATAGGCGTCTTACTTGAAGGAGAGGACGCAGAGCGGGCGGTAGGACTTGTGGCTCGTGTTGTCCGCCATCCTCTTGCCCCAGAAGTCGTTGCTGAAGATGCTCCGCACGCTGGAGCCCGCTCGCACGTCCGGGTTGTTGATGATGGCCCACACGTCGTCATGGACCAGCTCCCCGCGCAGCGAGTTGCCGTAGCAGAGGACGCACAGCGCGGCCACGGCCATGTACCGACCCGCGGAGCACAGCGCCCCCTGCCCGGGCCTGACGCAGAGCCGCAGCCCCCGCAGGAGCCTCAGCCGCGTGTCCCGGGCCGGCGCTGTCATCATGTCGGACCCTGGGGGAGCGTGAGGGCCCGGGGGGGAGTACGAGGTCCATCTCACTCCAGGTGATCCGAGGTCTGGGCACACTGGGCAGCGGCAGCGGCGGAGTAGAGCTGCAGAGCCCGGGGAGGGAGGAGCCTAGGCGGCGTCATGGAGGAGCGCGCGCCGCCCCCCAGGCGTGGACCAGGCTATTTCTGGAACAAAACAGCTGGATGTGTTGTTATTGCCTCTGCCTTCTGGCTGTCAAAAAAAACGAGCGTAACCATGAGGGAGGGGGCATAGCCAGATTAAAAAAATAAATAAATACAATAAAATAAAATACGGCACCAAAAGAAATAAATTAATAACAAATGCGCAAAATGCTGTAAATCGGTTATTTAATTAAAACTGAAGTATGGCAGCTGATCTCTAGTATGGAATGTGGAGCAGTCACATGCTGAGGCTAGAATGGGTTGAATCCAGTGTTATACCATGGTCTGGGTGAATCAGTGGTTTCGCTAGGGATAGTTTCTCTCATTCATTTTGACGGGCAGGTTTATAAAAAAATCCGTCATGAGCTATTTTTATCCTTCATGAATTAATCTCACATTATAAGCATTTTTTAAATACATTTACATAGCCAATATATAGGCTGCAGATTGTGTATGTTAGGAAAAAATGTGAGATCACTGGATAAATGGAGTTAAGTAAACATCTGAAAAATCATGGAACACGAATTTTGCTACAGAAATGTGTATGAACTCGTGCGTAAAATTCTCAGAGGCTTTTTCAGAGCGTCACCTGCTCCTCATATCAGGGCTCATATGACACTAATACAAATGTAAAGTGGAGCTGGAACTGGGTCCGCCGCCTCTCGCTCTCGAATCTCTCTCTGCCGTTGTGGAACGCGTCACAAATGTCCTGTTTATCCATGTCTTGTGTAGTGAGGTGGGGTAGGTGTCCCTGCGTTTAGACAATTAAATGTAGGGGGCGCGCTATAAAAAGGGCCTTTTCTGTATCACCTGCCCTCTCACCTCTCTGACGTCACACCAGCTGCAGGACACAGCGTGGCTAGCGGCTAGTCTGGGGTTGTCTAGTTGTTCGTTGTGTCGGGAGCGTCAAGCCGGCAACGTGAGGCTTAAGGCCAGCAGCTTTAAATGCAACTTCCATGCCTTGATGGTAAGCGCGTCGTCCTACAGTTTTTGTAGTATCAATGTTGGTACATTTCGTTAAGCTCCTACTGTTCAGACAGCGCTGATGCCGGTCCGAGTGGTGCCGTATAGCTGGACGCGGTCCGGGGTCTGCGGGCTCGTAGGGTGTCGTGCTTTCTTTCGCCAACTGGTAGGATCTTTGTTTTGTTTGTGTCTGTTAAATGCATTTCAATTGTATTTATGTTTATAATGTGTTCACAGGGTCCTGGCAGCACCATCATGCCTCCCCTGTTCACTGTTGTCGTCTGTGTTTTCCCTGTCTGTTTGTAAGCTGTCGCCCTAAATGCGCTTCTCTACCTGTAAATAGGCGCTGGACTCGACTTTTAAATGAAGGACTCAAGTGAAACATGAAATGAACTTTTGAAGAAACCAAACTTAACTTATATAATAAAAGCAAAACATATTCTTGTAAATCATTTGCCTCTGCCCGGTCCTTTTAATGAACCTGTGTGCCTTAAGTTAGAACCTTGCATAAGTTCTTTTCCCAGTTATACTGGGTGGCGTTGTGGCAACCTTATTTATTTTAAAGCCAACTATTTAGTATCACCTCCACTCTGCTACATTTTGGCGATCGTTGGCAGGATGAAATGACTATGGGCATTGGCATATTGATTCCTTTTAATGACGTGAGGTATTGTGTCTTTATAAAAATGTGACAGCTTGCTTGCCTACAGTACTCATTATGCTAAAGCTATCAGAGAAAAGACGGACATGCTTAGCCGGGTCTTTGTGTGTGTGTGGTGTATATTTTAGTGTGCATTTATTTGCTGTGTTTTATTTTTTGGCACACTTGTGTTTTAATTTATCAGACCAAGGAAAAGAAAATGTCTTTAAATTGATCTGTAACGCTAAAGTTAAAAGATGATACTGTAGTGAAATGTGTGTTTTTGCAATACCTCATGTCAGAATGTGAAGTTCTATGAAAGCGTGAAATTGTGATCAAGGTTCACCGCAGCGTGTTTTGTTTTTGTTGTAACTCTGGTTTACTATTGTAGAGGGGAATCGCGCTAGCAGGAACGTCGGCACACCTGTTGGGAGCTGGGTCTAATCAAGTAGGTCGACGTTGTGTAGCTGCGATCGGTCATCTTTAAAGGGGAGGTATGGTGGGGCGTGATGTGGTGTTCGAGAGGGGACAGCACCAATGCACTTTGACTGGACACTTTGGTCGGTAGTGTCGGTCTTTGTTGCCAGTTTTTAATCTGTGGTCCAGGTCGGGGTGCAGTAGCGGCCATTGTATCAGTGGTGTCGAGCTTCGTTTTATCCCTAGGGAGTGGAGAGTTTAAAGACGCCCTTCCGCCTGTGTAATGTGTTTGTATGTCCGTGTGTTAATCGTCGGGACGACGATTCAAATGGGGGGAAGAATGTAGTGAGGTGGGGTAGGTGTCCCTGCGTTTAGACAATTAAATGTAGGGGGCGCGCTATAAAAAGGGCCTTTTCTGTATCACCTGCCCTCTCACCTCTCTGACGTCACACCAGCTGCAGGACACAGCGTGGCTAGCGGCTAGTCTGGGGTTGTCTAGTTGTTCGTTGTGTCGGGAGCGTCAAGCCGGCAACGTGAGGCTTAAGGCCAGCAGCTTTAAATGCAACTTCCATGCCTTGATGGTAAGCGCGTCGTCCTACAGTTTTTGTAGTATCAATGTTGGTACATTTCGTTAAGCTCCTACTGTTCAGACAGCGCTGATGCCGGTCCGAGTGGTGCCGTATAGCTGGACGCGGTCCGGGGTCTGCGGGCTCGTAGGGTGTCGTGCTTTCTTTCGCCAACTGGTAGGATCTTTGTTTTGTTTGTGTCTGTTAAATGCATTTCAATTGTATTTATGTTTATAATGTGTTCACAGGGTCCTGGCAGCACCATCATGCCTCCCCTGTTCACTGTTGTCGTCTGTGTTTTCCCTGTCTGTTTGTAAGCTGTCGCCCTAAATGCGCTTCTCTACCTGTAAATAGGCGCTGGACTCGACTTTTAAATGAAGGACTCAAGTGAAACATGAAATGAACTTTTGAAGAAACCAAACTTAACTTATATAATAAAAGCAAAACATATTCTTGTAAATCATTTGCCTCTGCCCGGTCCTTTTAATGAACCTGTGTGCCTTAAGTTAGAACCTTGCATAAGTTCTTTTCCCAGTTATACTGGGTGGCGTTGTGGCAACCTTATTTATTTTAAAGCCAACTATTTAGTATCACCTCCACTCTGCTACACTTGGAAATGTTAAATCCTTTACCAAAACAACAGTAAATATTTCTAAAATTCCCTGTTTGTCAAGTAGCATAATAAGAACTGAGCACTTCCTATTGGCCTTACAAAATAAAAGCAAAAGCCTTTGTTGTGAAAGGCATGACATACACGAGGATCTAAAGATAGATGCAAATACTCCTCTATCTCCATATTGATTTTCTTTCAAAATTGTTTTGGATATTTGTTACTAGTCCACAGATAACACGTGTGAAAGTAAAGTTGTGGGAATTTAATTAAGAACAAATACATATGTTTATGCTGTTGAAACAGATCTGGTTCTGAAAACAGTGTTGGAAGTAACTGAATACATGTATTTAAAATACTCATTTTGGGTAACTGCTTCAGGTACAGTTACTGAATACAGTAATATTAAAGGAATACATCAAAGTACTCGTTCATTAAATTTCAGTTTCATAATCATAACATTAAGGGTCAAAATGGCCGGGGAAAAGTTTAGCTCTGTCCTTTTGGGCTCTGGGCATTTGCAAAGTGGTTTTTTTGCATTCCCCTTTTGGTGGTAAATAAGTTGGTAACAGGCATGTAACAATAGCCTAAACATCTTCTTAATCATATACTGTATTTATGCATTAACATTATGAAAATCAACGTGAAAGTATTTTAAGTATTCAGAATACAGTACTCTGTTTGGACTAAGCAGTGGAATACATTACTAAAGTATTCTCCCAAAACTGGCTATATTATTTATATATATATATATATATATATATATATATATATATATATATATAATATGAATGACACAGTACCGGCAAGAAATAAAAGCTACTTTCACCCCTGTATAAAAGGCTAAATAAATAAATAAAGCGGAGATGCGGCCGCCTTTTGGCAGATTGAGAAGACAAATGTGGCCTCTCTGCTAAAATTGCCAGGGCCTCTTTTTGGTGCCAGTCCGCCACTGGATTCGGACCACTGACCTTTCGATCATGAGACGACCCGCCACTGTCGCTGGTGGAGGTGTGGGTCCAGATGGACTGTAGCCTCCTGCCTGAGGGGAGAGAGGTGAATAGTCCATGTCCAGCTGTGATCTGACCTTTGGACATGTACACCTGTACATGTCCTAGAGAGATGAGAGCCTAAAGCCGATCACCTTCTCAGCAGCTCGCCGTCGATACTAGTCCCGGGCGATGGAGAAGGTAAGGGCTCAATGATGGCCGTGTAGAAGGCTTCGCTGACGTACGCTGAAGTCTTTATAAACAAAGCACTTTTATCACACACGGAGGATAAAACACATTTAATGCTGATACTGATGAGATAACTTCTACTTCCCTCAGAAAGGAATGTGTTTAGTTGACGTAAAATGTAGAGTAAAAATGTGTATTTATTGATCAGATCATTAATCATTCCATTTTTAATGAATATGAATATGCATATCATTAGGTCTACTGTTCAATCCTAACATGAGTCAATGGAGTGGGCCTGGATGAAGGTGCCAGATGTGGCGCAGACTCATGACCTTTTCTCTTACCTCAAGTGCTTCAGACAGTGCAGCGTCTCTGAAAACTATGAATAGGTTTGTGTTGTTGGGGCTTATACAGCAACACAAACGTCTTGTACTCATTTAATATAATTCAGATGGATTTCATTTACAGAGACCAAAACAACAACAAACATTATTATTTACAAAAACACCCCCTCCTTCAGCCCCACCCACTGCTCAAGTCCTGCCCCCTGCTGGTCAAAACGTTGCAGTAACGGACTCAAAAATGCTTTTGCTGTTATAAAGTGGACATACCATGGTAAACTGAGACACTGCCGGTGAAAAGAGACAAAAAAAAGATACATTTTGAGGTATCAATTTGAAACTTTGCCAGCGTTGTCTTTCATTGAATCTTTTCATATAAAAATAAGGTATTTAATAGACAAAATTACCAACATTTCCAATATTTTTGGCGACAAAATCTCAATAATGAATTGAGCCAGGTTTAAGTTTTTTAGATAAATTTGATATTACTGAAAAAAAGAAAAGGAAAATCCAACTTGAGTGCTCTTTAAAATTACACGTTCCCTTACAAGTCTATAAAGGTTAAGAAACTTTTTTTCCTTTTTTATTGCTTCAAGGTGAAAGTGTGCAAAACAAATGGCCCAAAGCTGAAAATCTCATTTTGCCGACAGTGTCTCCCCTTTAAGTAATAAAACATGAAATCCCACGCCCGGGACTCGAAGTATTTTGCATATTTGTTACAATGTACAAGAAAAAAGTACTCAAAAGATGTGTGTTGTCATTGCGCATGTTGGAGAAATCTTTGAATCTCCCGCTACGTGACCAGAAACTCAACGGAACTTCTCTTCTTTCAATTAAAAGAGCTTAGCTGTTTGGCTCAATCATCAACAGATGGGAGCAACATCTAAGTCACTGAGAGGGTAAGCGCTAGGGCCCGACCGATATGGATTTTGAGATCCGATACCGATATGAAGAGAGTTGGGCATGGCCGATATAGACCCTTTAATTGTTTGTAAACACTCCGGGCTTAGCTGGAGGCTCGATTCCTATCTATTTCCATTGTAGCTGTTGTCATAGTAACGATAAACAAATGTCTAACTGTTTTTGGAAATATCAGATAAACCTTATTTTATCGTCTCAAATGTCATTCCTCTTGTTCTTGCACCTTAAGCCACAACAGGACCACATTTTTCAGTTGTAGTTTTACACTTAAAATCGCTAGTTTTAGTTTAATCTTATTTCTCTTGATCACTTCCTGCCTCCAGATGATGTCACTGATGATGTCAGCAGTTAAAGGGTCTATATATCGGGCCAATATTTGGGCATTGGCTGAAAGTTATAAGGACATCACGGTGAAAATCGGTCCCAAGTTTGTCCACCTATTTTATGTGGTAGACGTATAATTTTGGAACCATAAGAGATAGAGACATACCGTTTTGTTTTGGAATCTGCTGATTTTTGTCTTTCAAACAAGCTCCCTCTGAAGTACCTACTAAACATGAATATACAACGCCCCCTGCTGTCACAGTTCAACACTAACACATTAAGAAGCACCATATACAGGACTAGAAGAGGAGACATTTTAAAATATCAGGGGTGCATATCGGCATCGGCCAATCAAAATCTCCAATGATCGGCCTCAGAAAAACCCACATCAGTCGACCTTTATTAGATATAGTTTGAACCATCGCACAGCGGAAACGAGTGCAGCTCACGCCATGTGACCTCTGAAAACAAAAGACAAAAAATCGCAGTGTGTACACTTTGCACAGGGGGAACCCGTGTAAACTAGTGAGAGAAGTGTATAAAGTGTGTGGTGAGGGGTTTTACAGCCTTAAAACATATGATTGTAAAAAATAAAGTGGATTTCGCCTATTGCGGGTTACTTTTAGAGCATAACCCCAGGATAAACGAAGGACCACTGTATAGACCCTTTAACTGCTGACATCATCAGTGACATCAGCTGGAGGCAGGAAGTGATCAAGAGAAATAAGATTAAACTAAAACTAGCGATTTTAAGTGTAAAACTACAACTGAAAAATGTGGTCCTGTTGTGGCTTAAGGAGCAAGAACAAGAGGAATGACATTAGAGACGATAAAATAAGGTTTATCTGATATTTCCCAAAACAGTTAGACATTTGTTTATCGTTACTATGACAACAGCTACAAAGGAAATAGATAGGACTCTAGCTTCCTGCCTCCAGCTAAGCCCGGAATGTTTACAAACAATTAAAGGGTCTATTGTCCAGCCGATACATCGGTCGGGCCCTAGTGAGCACCCCCTGTGGATCAAACAGAAGCTCTCGTCCTTGGAAATGAATGGGCAGAGATCGTCTGAGAACTCCTCATTTATGTCTGAAAAAACATTATTTATTTGTCAGATATGAAAAGGCAAAGGAAGTGGGCTGCTCTCTGACATCAAATTCGAGAACGTGAACGCAACCTATTAGTGAACCATTTATTATATTTTGGAACCTTAAATACGTTTTTTGAATGTCATATTAGTTCCTCCTCTAGGTCTAAACATCTGTGTTTTCAATTGTGTTCATTTTTTGCTTTGTTCTGATGAATTGCCATGATCAGTGTTTAAATTCCCGGAAGTTCATCCCCTTTTGTTATCCGCGCCGATGTACGACGGTAAACTACATCCATGGCGTCGGGGAGGTGGTGGAGGGTTTGTTTTGTCCGGGAGCTGGAGGGACAGGGTTCAATGCGTGTTGAGCGAAAGTACAGTCGTGATCATTTCCAGCAAATAACAGTAAAACAGTGATCGAGAGGCGTTTTAAAAATGAGAGAAAAGTCGAGTGTACACCTGTGGAAACTCCCCGAAAAAAAACTAAACAAAAACAAAGTCCAGATTCTGAACCAAAGCCGTTTCTGCTCGTGTGCGAGTTCAGTTCATTCCACATCGAGTCCAGCCCAGTCCGGTCCCGGGTACGATTCCAGTTTTTGTACAAGTCTGGGCCTGAACTTGCAGGTGTCTGGCTCAATGGCACAAAGGCAGTCTTCTCAGTTTCATTTCGAGCTGCTTCACTCCAGCGCTGGTTGTTCCTCTGGAAAAGAGAGGGAAACAAGATTAGAATTACCAATAACCCAGTGTCTGGTTTGCACTTTTATCCCCAGTTAAATTAAAGAGGGGGTATTATGCTTTTTTCAATCACATAGCACCAGTCTATAGCATACTACAATGATGACGTAACCTTCTGTTGGTCTGTATATGCAGTAAATTAAAATAACTGCCTTGAATAAAATTGCTCTCTCAAAATGGCTGTATTGAACGTCTTGAAATAGGCCTCTGTCTCTTTAAGAAGCTTTCCGACACGCCCCCTTCAGCACACTGCTGTGGCATCTAAACAACACTACTGTGCGGGGAGGGGCTCTGCTGAGCTGAGGAGCAGTGGTTGGTGGCTTGGCTGGTGACGAAAGGTCCAGAGGCGTCTCCAGGAGGTGGGGGCGTTCCTAGGAGGACTGAGGCATAGCTACACCTAAAATGGCTGCCGTCTAAGTTTTTACTGATTACTCAAAAATATGTGAATGAGCCAAGGCAACACTCCAGGCATGTGTTTAATGAGGGAATGACATAATAACATGATATAAAGCTTGAAAAAGTCGATTTTACATAATACCCCCTCTTTAAAAAAAATAATACATATTATTCATATTTGTTTGTATGTGCATTGTACCCCTTTAAAAAAAAAAAAGCTCTGGTTCCTGCTTTGGTGTGAGAAATGCCTAGAGCGTCTGAAGCAGAGGTACCATTGGCTCTTGTTGGCCTTCCGCTGCTGCGCGATGCTGTAGATCTCCTGCAGCTGTTTCTTCTGGTCGTCACTGAGGGGCGCTGTGAGCCGCTGGTACCAGTTTGTGTCTGAGTTCTGTACTCCTGCAAAACACAACGAGATCAAGGAGAAATATAAACGATACTGCGATTAAAATGACCACCTCTACAACTTTTTTCAGCGGTTCTCGAACTTTTCAAGCTGCGACCCACCATGCATGCAAGCCCGGACCCCGCTGTTAAACATATAGGGGTCATTAAAGGCCTATTCATCCTCCACAAGACGCAAGAACGTTTTCGGCAGAGCAGCGAGAACACTTTGCTGTGATTGGCTGGATTTCTAGTGGGCGGGGTTAATTTGCTGGAACTCTTTACAATACTTCGCTGATGATTTAAAAGGACACACAAATGGCAAGGATGAAGAGGAATGCAGAAGAGCCCGGCATTATCTTCGTGACAAGTTCGCCAAGGCAAAGAAGCCAGTGACACAAAAAAGTGGTCGTGGAGAGCAAGGGACACCAAGCCTGTACACCTCCCTGCACCTCCCTTTATCAAACACAGGCAAACGCCAACCAACATGACTTTACCGAGTGAAGCGGAGGTACGCTTTTAAAGCAGTACTAAGTAACTCTTGCCCCTAGAGGCCATAAGCGCAACTGCAGGTGTCTTAACAAGTTACGATTTTTTAACTTATTAAATGTCTTGCAGAGTAAATACTACGCTGACAGAAAAGGTGAAGGGAGAGAGGGGTTTTGTACATCCAGTTATACAATGGAAATAATTTTTTTCACTCAAACTTGGCTGTAAATACTGTTTAAAGTGGCGCTATCCCCAGTTAGCTTTGCCCGTTAGCCTGTTAGCTTCTTCTCTGTGATTCTATTAGTGTGTATTGGTTGCTCCGCCCCGGTGGCAGTCAAGTTGCAAGCATGGTTTTCTGGCCAGAGACACCAGGGGGAGATGAAAGACCCTCCAATCCTCCTGAAGAGTTATAATATTTTTATGTGAAGTTATGCCTTTTTAGCTATTTAGAAATGTTAATCAAAAGTTTGTACAAATGTTTTAAAATGACAGGAAAACCGTCTCTAACACACGAACTCATAAAATGGCCGCGAAGGGCGGAGCCAAATGTCACATGACGGCTTGGGAACCAATGGAAACAACGACACGTAGTCTTAGGCATGATGGGAAAATGTGACGTATACTCTGCTGCCCCGAGGAGGAAAAAAGTTAGTCTCTCCCATGGGAAAGGAGGACTGGCAGGAAAATGCTGTGCTTAGATTCAAATGTCAGGGAATAAATCTTCGTAATTTAATCTCCTGAATCTTGGTCATCTTTATAACTGGTATGTGTTAATTATCTGATCGCTTAGTGTTGACGATGCATCTAAACTCCTCTTCCAGTCATGAATGCGCAGTGCTGTCCGGATACGGTAAAACTTACAGGAAAACAGACCAACAACAGGCATTAAGATGTATTTGTTATTTAAATGTATCCGTGGACAGCACAAGAGGAAAAGATTAAATTCTTCACTCCCATTAACACTTGTATTACCCCCACAGGGACTACGGAAAGGATTTATTTAGGTAAACACGTTACTTAGTACTGCTTTAACGTTAACGTTTTTAACGGCTAATATACCAGCCGGAGATCAGTCAATCTTCAAAATGTTTGCGATACTGTGACTGATATATTTTATAATAGTTTGAGCTCAAATGGCTCGTTTCATTTCTGTCATTTCTTGTTTGTTTTGGCTGAAACGGGGGGCGTGGCAGTTCGGCAGCAACACGTCTTATGGAGTATGAAAATGTGGAGGCGGACACAGGAGAGATTGTGTCGCGGAGGCCTCTCGTTTTCTCTCCTGTGTCCGCCTCCCGCTGCAGCAGTGGGATAAATACGGCTCTCCGTCCTGTGAAAGCATTAAGGTTATGACGAAAACTTGTGAGGCTGCAACGCCATGAGCTTTTGGAAGAATTAGCGCAAGCTGAGGGGAAAGGGAGAGAGCAGACGCTCAGTGGCGCTGGTGACAGAAAGACGTTGGAGCTGCAGGTAACACATTCAGCTGCACGAGGCTGACTCTGACTCTGTAATAAAACCAGATGAACTCGAGTCCAAAGGATTTGTAGGGAGACTTTCTATCAGGAGTTTCGTATATACGAGCTAATTGGCGTGTGGACAGGCCAAAGAGACATAGGAGAAAATGCTTCTTCTTTTCTTTTTTTCCCCCATTTCTCTGCGGCCCGGTGGTTGGGGACCTCTGCTGTACAGTGTCCATATGGTTTCTTTTTTAGATCTTGAAATCATTTTTGGAAAGCGCAGACTCGTGCGACCCGCTGTGCTGTGTAAATGTGGAACTGGACGGAGGGTTCTCACTGAGCAGGGCGTTGGTGAAGAACAGGTACTCGTCCTCTCCGTTGTCGTAGTCCAGAGGGGTGGAGTATTCCTCCAGCGGCGTTCCCTCCAGACAGTCCTCCTCCCAGAAGTCGTCCTCCTACAGCGGGAGCAGGTAAAGTACATTTAGTCGACTAAATCAAAAATATATTCAGACATAGGGCTGCCTGATTATTGAAAAAATAATAATCACGATTATTTTAGTCATAATTGAAATCACGATTATTCAAACGATTATTTGTTGCCTTTAAAATGTATTTATTTATTATTTAATCAAAAAACTATGCTGAATGATTTCTGTCATTCAGAAGTACATATGATTTCAAGTATGCTTCGATTGAGGAGAGGTCTCTGTTTCACACCTGCCTCTTGCTGGCCAGCCCTCACACCTGTGCAAGTAAACTGAGCAGTGCAGCCTGATGACATCATCACACAGTGCGGTTTGTTTTTATGTCAGACAAAAGCATGAGCTTTTTTCCCGATTATGCTATTTTTGTAATCGTTTAGTCTAATGGACAGCCCTATTCAGACATACTTAACCCATGATGTTTGATACATGGATTTCTGAGCCCTGTATACAATCAGATACTTGTAATGCAGAAGTCCATCCACCAGGGGTCAGCAATTCATGCCCCGAGTGAAACGATTGAGACATGAGATACTGTGTGTGTGTTTTTACCCAAGATTTTTGCAAATTTCAAGATTTTAAGATAAGAAAACTTTAAACATTCCTTATGATGCATCAGGAACAATTTGAGAGGGTAAAACTTCTCAATATTTCACACATTTATTCAGAATAAAACAAGAATCATTTTAAGGTAGAAAATACATAAATCTACTTCAAGAAATTGAACTGGCTCCAGTTTGTATTTAAGTGCCACTATTTTAATTACCCGTCTTATCTAAAAGAGCTTTTAAGTCCATATTTCTCCAATCATAAGGCACAGACAGACAGGTACAAGCCTATGTTTCAAATCAGACTCATGGTCGGATGCGCTGAGAGAGCGCCTGTGCAGCGTGCGTACCTGGTATAGTCCCGTTGTTACTTCATTGCCAAAGAATATGCGAGTATAAAGCACCAGGGTCCTCATGATCTAATGTAGCCACTTTAAACACTTGCATGCAAGAGCGTAGAAAGAGGAGGAAAAGTCCAACTCCAAATTCACTGCTGTATTTCCACGGTTAAGTGCGATTAACGATCTCCGACTTGTAGTAAACTTTAGCTGCTCCACTGCATCGTCTGGTCTTGTGTTCGTGTATTTATGAAGCCAGCTCCAATATTTTCCTCCACAAGTGCATTATTGTCATCAGTTTAGCTTGCATTAGCAGTGCAGAGGCCACGGGCGCGGGACGTGTCGCTGCTACAGGCCTAACCACTGCCTGAAGAAAAATGTGCACCGTCATTCCTAATTTACTTTTAATTTACCCTTTTTTTCCTACTACTACATTTTGGGATTCCCAAGTACTTTTCTCAAAATTCCAAAACTTTTCCAGGACCTGGAAATTTGATTTTAAAACTCCATGACTTTCCCAGGATTACCATGACTGTACAATGGCCGCTGGCTCTTCTGCTTTGTGACGACGACACTAGGGCCGCTTTTAAGTCTTTAAACTTTAAAGCCTGGTTTTCTAATTTTTCGGAACTTTCTACAGCTCGACATTCCTCCTGAGATGACGCTGGGTTAGTTACAATTAAAGAAATCAGGCTGGTTTTCGTAAGAAACATTTTAGAAATCTCATATACTAATGAGGGCTGGACTGTTAGCATTGGAGCTGCACGGCTATGACCGAACTACATGTCACACAAGGGCCGAGTCTACAGTGAAGCTCCCGCCCTTATGCCCTTATTAGGAACATGCTTCATCAGAGCTGGGGAGGAGGAGTCTGTAAATCCGCCATGAGTTCCCCCTCGAACGTGGTCATTGTGGTAAACGGGGAGGAGTGTGGAATGACGGTCTATAATAATATGTCTATGGTACGAACCCTGTTATTTGCATTTTACATGCATTGTGCCACAAAAATAATACATATTAACTAGTTGCCTGGCATCCACGACAAATCTTACACAAATCTTAAACTGCAAGGTCTTAACTTTCAAATGAGGTATTGCACTGGCCTATAGGCTGTAAACAAAAACGTGAAAAAAAAGCAACGAAAAATGGACGAAGGGAAGAAAGTGTCAAAAACATGAAAAAGCGTTGTGATAAATACATGACAAATCATTCCATTTTCCTCCTATTTGTCAGAAGGTTGAATATTGACACAAAGCATTATTTGATGGAAAGTAGTGGAAACGTCCTGTCCGTACCTCGTCGTCCTCCGTGTCCTCGGTCTGCCCTCCGCTGTGAGGACACACCGGCTGCGGCGGCTCCGAAACCTCGTCCTCGTCACTGGGAATCTCCTCTGCACAAGAGCAACGAGGAGCCCACAGATCAAAAACAAATACATACAGCTGATTCATTACCAAAGAAAAGACAGACCTCTTATATGTATAGCCTACTTAAACACATCTTTATCACCATCTTACACTTTGTTGGTTAGAAAATGCAATATTGACCTAAAACAGCTGAAACTAAATATCCGGTCGTTTAATTTAGAGACGCTACAGCAAGTGTCTTTATTCTGCGTTTAAAGCTGTTTTTGATAAGAGAACAACATCAAACCATGGTAAAAGCTTAGACATTCACAACGATCTGGATGATTCTTGGACCATTCCTCTTTACAAAACTGCTGCAGTTCATTGAGATTCAGGCGGTGTACTTACTTATTCCTCCCTGTCCTGTGAATGTTTACATGTTATAGCCAATAAAAATATGATCAAATATAAATGTTTGGGTGGTATTTAAAGGAATAGGCCACCGTTTTTACATACTGAGATATGTTCTTACCTTAGCTTAGACGAGTTCATTTGTACCTGTCTGGTCTCCACGTGTGCCTTCTGTAACGTAAACACAGTACAGACGGCGTTAGCATTTAGCCTCTCTCTTCTCCTCTATAGCTCCAAACGAGGTGAAGATAGAAGCTGCCAAACTCTTCCACGTTTCCCCTATTTAAATATGGTTACGTGAAGTGTTACACTACAAAGTATAATTACACAAAATTAAACAATGTGGATTTTCTAAGCGGATAAAAAGGGGAACTATATTGTAAGGCGTAATAATACCAGGAGTAATTCGACATCCACACAGTGATATCTTCACTTTACTGTGCGGATGCCGAATTATCCCTGGTATTATTACGCCTTACAATATAGTTCCCCTTTTTATCCGCTTAGAAAATCCACATTGTTTAATTTTGTGTAATTATACTTTATAGTGTAACACTTCACGTAACCATATTTAAATAGGGAAAACGTGGAAGAGTTTGGTAGCTTCTATCTTCACCTCGTTTGGAGCTATAGAGGAGAAGAGAGAGGCTAAATGCTAACGCCGTCTGTGCTGTGTTTACGTTACGGAAGGCACACGTGAAGACCAGACAGGTACAAATGAACTCGTCTAAGCTCAGATAAGAACATATCTCAGTATGTAAAAACGGTGGCCTATTCCTTTAAGCAGACACTGTTTACTCATTCTTATAATTTTAATAAATATAAGACCACATTTTATGACTAATTTAGGCAGAAATGTGAGAAATTCCACTCACTTTTTCCTCCCACTGTGAGTGAAACTAGTAGATATTTAGTTTCAGCTGCTTTATTATCATTATTGCATTTTCTCACCAGTATAGTGTAAAACAGTCTGTGATGCCTAACACATAAGTGTGCTGGGCCTCACCGTTGTGGTCCTCGTCCTGGGCGTTCCCTCGGGGCAGCAGCTCCGGTTTGTGGAGGACCCGGGAGGCATACAGGTGCTTTAACCCCAGGAACAGGAGCAGGATGGAGGGTAGGATCTGAGCCACCACTGCCTCTAGCGCAGACGGCCTGGTGGGCAGCTCCATCAGCACGCACAGGCCCAGGATGCACAGCTTACGGTCGTGCAGCCTGGACAGACGAGGGAAGCTTTTTAAACCTGAATTACACTTTTTATAAATACCAGCCATTTTAATTGATCAGCCTGAAACGGCACCGCAGGCCAAAGCAGCGACACATGAGGAACCCCATGTTTGAGTAGAATTTCTGGTTCAAAAAGACAATGACCTTCCTCCACTTTCACACTTTGTCAATAAAAAAACAGAAGACAGTCCACATTAGCGCAGAAGCTAATTAGCTGCACAAACACTTAACTATATATTTACATTTTTGTTTATCTTTGTATTTTATGTGTAGTTTTTTAACTGATGCAAGTAATGTAATTAGTTTTGAGTAGTGATGGGCGAGTGAAGCCCTGTAACACTCTGAGGCTTTCCTTGCAAAAAAAATGCCGTAAGCTTTGAACTCTGTGAGCTGTTTCCTTCTGTTTGAACACTGGCCTCTTGTGGACAAACTTTATTATCACGACTTCTCATAAACACGACTAATGCACCAACACAATCATGTGTGCAAGAGAAGTTTCAAACAGACGTGTGGCAGTTTTATTATTTGCAGCCATATATTGATGTTTGATTGATCAAATCAATCATAGGCCGATAAATAAGAGTCATTTTCTTTGTAACGTGGGTCTGTGCTTCACCATACTTGCCAACATTGGGTTGTGAAAAATAGGGAGATTTTTTTTCATCGGTGTATCGTGCCAAGTGTGTTTGTAATTGTTGATGTAATTTCTTACTTTGTATTTTCCTGATGAAGGAAACTTGTGCTGGAAATATTGTTTCTTTGATATTCCATTATTCTGTTTACCATTAAGGACAAAGAAAATGAGCAGAGTACCAGAAGTAGAGAGACCAGTTAAGAATGAAAAGTAGGACAAATGAGCTCAAAAGTGAGGACAAAAAACTTATGGAAAATTAAAATACTTTTGCAAAATAGGAACAGAAAATATGATATGCTTAAATAAGAATTTACATGTTATCACCTAATGATTGTTGACCTTACAATCATTAGACGATAACATGAATGAGAGTGAAATTTGAAAGTAAGCAATCAAGCCTCACCCGATGAAGAACTCGGTGTCGTTGATCCACTGGTTGATGAAGTGCGCGGTGAGCGGCTGAGAGCCTGAGTCCAGCGTGTGGAACAGCAGCGGGGGGGAGTACCACAGCCCGGCGATGACCACCTGCAGACACATGGTCCTCAGCTCGTTGGTCTTCACGCCTCGCATCAGGCGCTCCAGGGCCGCGTGCACGAACACCGGGACCACCTGAGAGAGGGAGGGCATCCGGGTTAAAGCAGATTAGGGATGTCAAGATTAACCGGTTTTCGATATACGATTACCACAGTCATAAAACTCTAACCAGAGGAATTTTTGTTAAGGAATTTGGTATTTGATGTTAACATGAGAATATTACATTAAGTTGTTAAATCTGTGGATTTGAAGACAGTCATTGTATTGACCAGGGGGAGATGAAAGACCCTCCAATCATCCCATTAACACTTGTATTACCCCAAAAAGGGACTACGGAAAGGATTTATTAAGATAAACACGTTACTTGGTACTGCTTTAAGTTACAAGACGATGCGCGGTGGAGGGGGCGGGGCCAGAGTCCAGCTGCAAACCTGTGTGTGATGTTCAGAATGAGCTAGTCTACTGGGACAGAGCAAAAACTCAGCTTTACCCCCTTCACACACCAACAGCTAAAATAATTAATAACGGACATTTTCTTTTAATGTTTTTAATTCATTAGGCCTACCTACATATTTCTAACCTCTTAAACCCCACCTGAACCAAGCACATTTTCTCTGGGTTGGCTTACCCAAATCTGAAAGCTTCTTGAAAAAAAGTCAAAATAGCAACAAAAATGAGACGAAAACAACAATGAAAATGCAACAAAAGAGTGATGAAAAAGTGTCAAAAATGTGTGACGAAAAAGTGAACAAAAGGCAACAAAAGAGCAATGGAAAAGTGTCAAAAAGTGAAAATGTGGCAAAATGTGATGAAAACCAAACAAAAGCGATGTCAAAAAATGTCCAAAAAGTGATGCGAGGAAAAAGATCCATTTAGATGAGTTTTGTAGGTCTTAGCTTTCAAATGAGGCGCTACACTGGCCTATAGCTTGTGACCTTGGATTTGGTTAAAGCTGAACTGGAGAAAATGCATTCTGTTACGGCGTTTTTTTCTAATAGTCTATCCTCCAGACGAGCCAAAATGGTTTAAATGTGGAAAACTTAAGCAAGTACAGTGTAATGGATGAAATAGATATTTGATTGTGTGCTATATTCACAGCGTTTTGAATGACGTCAAAGTAGAAAATCACAAAGAAAAACCTTTTAAGAGTCACTTTTGAGAAGAATTCTGCCTGTGGGAATGTTGTGGTAGTAATCAGTGATATACAGTGGGGAAAAAAAGTATTTAGTCAGCCAACACTTGTGCAAGTTCTCCCACTTAAAAAGATGAGAGGCCTGTAATTTTCATCATAGGTAAACCTCAACTATGAGAGACAAAATGAGAAAAAAAAAATAATCAGAAAATCACATGAATTTATTTGCAAATTATGGTGGAAAATAAGTATTTGGTCGATAACAAAAGTTAATCTCAATACTTTGTTATAAACCCTTTGTTGGCGACGACAGAGGTCAAACGTTTTCTGTAAGTCTTCACAAGGTTTTCACACACTGTTGCTGGTATTTTGGCCCATTCCTCCATGCAGATCTCCTCTAGAGCAGTGATGTTTTGGGGCAGGCGCTGGGCAACACAGACTTTCAACTCCAAAAATTTTCTATGGGGTTGAGATCTGGAGACTGGCTAGGCCACTCCAGAACCTTGAAATGCTTCTTACGAAGCCACTCCTTCGTTGCCCGGGCGGTGTGTTTGGGATCATTGTCATGCTGAAAGATCCAGCCACGTTTCATTTTCAATGCCCTTGCTGATGGAAGGAGGTTTTCACTCAAAATCTCACGATACATGGCCCCATTCATTCTTTCCTTTACACGGATCAGTCGTCCTGGTCCCTTTGCAGAAAAACAGCCCCAAAGCCTGATGTTTCCTGATGTTTTCCCCCACTGTACTACTATTTTGTGGGGGGAGTGTTATCAGCGGTGACATCATTAAGATACTGCGCTATTCATAATTCTTTACTCAGTGCATAATAAGTCAGTTGTAAATATTTCATGAGCAATAACATTATCTCAGTTTAGGCTATATTTTAGTAATATCCAACAAAAGGTTATTTATTGGTAATTGAGGGGGAAAAAAATCTAAATAAAATGACAATATACTTTTTTGTGTAAAATCGTTCCGGGGCGTGGCGGGAAGAGGAGGCGTGGTCTCACCTGGTCAATGCCCCGCCCTCTGCACTGGAGGATGATGATCTCCAACAGTTTGGCAGCGTGACACTCTGCGTCCTCGCCACAGTCACTGCTCAGCACCTACAAACACAGGGCCAAAGTATAATAACTCCCCCTACTCCTGCTACGACCACCGCTACCTCACCGGCAGCCGGTACCTTCTTGCACATGCTGAAGATGACCTCCAGGTGTTTGGGGTTGGACAGGAGCATGTCTGTGTCCACCGTCACGTAGTTGTGCAGGAGGGGCATCATGTCTAAAGAGGGAAAGACTTGATGACAGGGGAACAGAAAGGAGGGATGCACCGTTGCAGACATTTCTGAATGCAATTAGATTTGTATTTTTTTTCAGTCCACAGTCCACATTTTGAGTTCTATCATCAACATTATTTTTAGGGGTGGAAATCTATGGGCAATGGGCATCACACGATTCGATAAAGATTTACAAACGATTCAATCTAATGTGAGTCAATAAAATACTAGACTTTTCTCTTTGTGCGCAGTCAAATTTTCCAAGAAAATGGTGGCCTACAGGTACATTTACTTATATTTAAAGCAGTACTAAGTAACGTGTTTACCTTAATAAATCCTTTCCGTAGTCCCTCTGGGGTAATACAAGTGTTAATGGGATGATTGGAGGGTCTTTCATCTCCCCCTGGTGTCTCTGGCCAGAAAACCATGCTTGCAACTTGACTGCCACCGGGGCGGAGTAAGCAATACACACTAATAGAATCACGGAGAAGAAGCTAACAGGCTAACGGGCAAAGCTAACTGCGGTCTAGCGCGGTCTAGTTACTTAGTACTGCTTTAAGTGTGTTCAGAACTTCGATTATATTATTCTTTAAACGCGCTAGTGTTAGTAATGCGCGGGTCAGCTTTTTTCTGACCTGTCCCAACCCGACGAAAATCAAACCCGACCCATCCGAAAAAATGAGTCTCAATTTGCTGACTCGACCCCATCCCGCACACATGAAAAAACACCGTATGAGCCGCTCTGCAGCTGGTCATCTAGCTGAGAAAAAGGTTTGAAAGTTTGGAGCCTCTAAAGTGGAGATGTTGAAAGACTGGAGTGAAAATGCTCCTAAAGTCTTGTAACGTCTGCACATGCGTGTGTCTATCCCAGTGGACTTTGGCGGCATTCACCTCCACAAAGGAAAAATATATATCATGTTATATATGATATATTTAGATTACAGAGTGTGTGTACCTGTGAAGTAGTCGAAGCAGTCGTGTTGGAAGACCTCGTACAGGACGCCGAGGAGCTGCCACATCTGGGGAGACACGCTCTGACATGTGAGTCCGAACGCCAAGGACAGGATCTCCTCATAGAACTCTGGACAGGAGAGAAAACACAAGGTGCAAGTCAAATCCGTGCATTTTGTCCCCTTTTAAAGCCTATATCAGTTACTCTAAAATGAGCATTATTTTCAGTAACGAGTAATCTAACCCCCGGCTCACACTGAATCCTGAACGGTTGCAGTACAGCCTCTGCAAGAAATCAAAAGTCATTCAAACCAATGTTGACAGCTCACACAGAGCTGATTAGCATGCGATGTGGCTAATCAGCTCTGTGGGTGAAACAGTTGTTTTTGTCGATCTTTGTTTCCCCTCCCTCAAACGTCACCCCTTTATAGCGGTTCCCAAAGATGTCGTATGTATCGATGGAGGATCTTAGGAAAAGTGCAAAGTTTGGTGCGAAGTTCAGGCGGAGGAGGAGCATCAGAGTGAACGGACTGAAAGGGATTGAAAGAGAATACTTCTAACACTGCTGTTTTAGAAGAGGAGCTTTTTGCTCCCCCATCGTCAAGTCTGTCGTCGTAGCGTGTTTTGTGTTACAAGATCATTAAATGGCGACTAGTGAAAAACTCTAGGTGGGGAGAAACACTGCTGTGGGAAGTACAGTACACTGAGCGCTATCCTCTTATTTTTCTTACTGCAAACTTTGTCTTATTATGATACAATATTGATTTTATCTGTAGCCTGTTCATTACTATTCACATGGTGTC
The DNA here is from genome assembly GCA_007210695.1 of Neogobius melanostomus. NCBI lineage: Eukaryota > Metazoa > Chordata > Actinopteri > Gobiiformes > Gobiidae > Neogobius > Neogobius melanostomus. The sequence continues at coordinate 541,040 of VHKM01000421.1, forward strand.
TCCTGTCCCACTCCCCCTCGGGAGTGTCTGTCTAGATCGAGCTGAGGAACCCGGCCTACTGGATTGACAACAAGGACTGGACGGTCTGCGATCTTGGCCCGTCTGCTGAGGGACTCCCATCAGCCCTGGGTCTATAGCCTGTCCGTCCATGGGAGTGGATCTCTCCTTCTGTGGTTCTCCCCAAGGTTTCTCGTTTCTCACCCCGGGTTTTTTTTTTGGTTTTTCCTTGCCGTGCTGGAGAGTCTAAGGACAGGGGACACCCGCGCCGCTCGACCCACCCACTGCTGACGCTTATTTGGACATTATGTTTGCCCGGATACTTGATTCGCCTGAACTTTACATTGTCTTATTTACTGTCTGTTTTATTGCCTTAATGTTCGGTGCAGCCCTATGAGGCAACTCCTGTTGTGATATTGGGCTATACAAAACCATTGATTGATTGATTGATTGGGGCACACATGTTGGGTAAGCTGTGTTGGGTACATTTCACTATTAGATCTACAGTTGCTGCCGCCAATCAGACTAAAAACAAGCATTTAACCACATATCAGCAAATCAGCACAGTCATGTTTGCGTGTGTTTGAGCGCAGGGCTAATAAAAACTAGTCGGTTTTCTGCATTGTGATCAGATGCATAAAACTACGATCAATATACACATTAATGACATTAGGCAATTAGTTCCAATATATAAACTATAAAAAATATAATTTCTTCTTTATGAAAAAAATGACAGGAGGGATCAATATCAGCCATCAGAGATGGCCATCCCTGAAGCACATACAAACAAACTGAGCCTTTAAGATAGTTAAAGAGGATGAATTAAAGGATTACGGTCACCATTCATGTTTTCTGCTCGTCATTTTCAGAAAAAAGTAAATCACTGACATTGCTGATCCTGAGGTAAATTTCGTTTTATCGAGGTCTCGGGGTAGTTCTAATCCTGTGCAAAGACGGATTTTTCCACTGATTGTTATAATTTCTTGCCCCCGTGTGTCAAGCCCAAAGAGCAGGACTAAACCAGTCCATGACGAAACTACATCCACAGCCCCAGCCGCCCTGAGGCAGCCCAACTTGACTCTGAGCTGACTTTTATTCCACACATTAAGAATATCACAAAGATAGGTTTTTACCATCTAAAGAACATAGCCAGAGTCCGCCCCATTCTCTCTCAGGCCAACACGGAGACGCTGATGCTTTTATCACCAGTCGTATCGACTACTGCAATGCCCTGCTCTCTGGTCTTCCCAAAAAGAGTATCTCAGGTTTACAACTTTTACAAAATTCAGCAGCTCGTGTCCTGACAAAGACCAGGAGGCGGGACCACATTACACCGGTTTTAGAGTCGCTGCATCGGCTCCCCGTGTGTTTCAGGATCGATTTTAAAGTTCTTTAATGGTTTTTAAATCTTAATCTTAATGGTCTTGGTCCTTCTTATCTTTCAGAACTGCTTTTACCTTATGAACCTTCACGGCCCCTTCGCTCCTCTGGCAGGGGTCTCCTAGTTATTCCTAAAGTCAACAGAAAGACTCACAGCGAGGCGTCTTTCCAATATTATGGCCCTCGCCTCTGGAACGACCTGAGGAGGAGCTCAGGACCGCAGAGAACGTTCATGTCTTTAAGAGCAGGCTCAAGACCCACCTTTTTAGCTTAGCTTTTAACTGACATTTATTTATCTAGTCCTATAAATAAATACATTAATAAATGTGTGTGTGTGTGTGTGTGTATATATATATATATATGCGGGGCGTATGGTTTTAAATGTTGTAATCTGTCTGTAACGCACTTTGTGATACCTTTCGGTACGAAAAGCACTTTATTAATAAAATTTTATTGATTGATTGATGGAACAGAGAGAGCCTGAAGTTGTGAGGAGTGAACGCACCTGCCATACCTATGACGGGCTTCTGCAGCACCAGCCCGATCACCTGCAGACAGATGGCCTCCAGCTGCTGCGTGATCTGAGAGGAGAGACAAGAGAACCAAGAATGTCTGTCAATTTGATGCTTTGGTTTGTTTGTTTTTACACAAAACAATGGCTTAGAATTACTAATTCAAAATAAAATAAAAAGTTAAATTCTTATGAACACAACAGCATAAATTAAGTAGGGATTGTACTTAATTTAGACTGTAGCAACCTGTTCTTTTTGCTTCCGATACCAAGGGTCTCGATATCCGATATTAACAGATACCAAGACTTTCTTAAAAATGGCTGCTGTGAGTGAAAAAGTTATATCTATAAAATGATATTGATTAATAAAATATTGGAAAAACATTAAACACGGATCACTGGACTTTTCTACAATAACTATTCTTGGGTATGAGTGAGGCTAGTAGGTTACATTAATATATACCACTCACTCACAGTGATCTGACCATTTCAACTTGTGCATTACATTATGTCAGATCAGTTATTCTTTAAAGGTCCTATATCATGCAAAATCGACTTTTTAGCCATGTTGTTATGCTATATCCTTATCAAAAACACCCCCAGAGCGTTTTTTGGCTTCATTCACGCAGTTCTAAGCAATTCTCCTGAATCCTGCTCTCTGCTCTCTCCCTCTGCTGGAAAACCACTGAGCTGTTCAGTTGTGTCGTCAGAAAGAAAGGAAGTGCTCTACATCTGCAATGTAATGCCTTACGGCCTGGTTTTAATTTGTAAAACAGCTTTTTCATTATTTCTGTCGTAAGAAAGAAATAAAATAGCTGCCCCTTCAGGGAAAACAAACACACCCCCTGAGCGTCTGAACAGATGTCATGTTTGCACCGAAAGTTGTGAAGAGGGAGCTTTTTCTAACCTACTCTGGAGTCTGGACAACTGTTCTTTTCTCTTACCCAACGATAATGTCACAGAGAAAAGCGTGTTTGGCTCCAAGGACAGGACTTTATTGTACCTTCCTAAAGAAGAGGCCACTCGCCAGAAGTTGGAATTTCCCTCCGGGATTCAGCGACTATCAGCTAAAATAGTGTTTGTCTGTGATTGTCACTAATGTTTGGTGAACCTTGGCCAGAATCAAAGTGGATTAACTTTTATAACCAACGCTAGTCCCATAATGGAAACATCAGAGCGGTGAGTAAATCATAACACGTGTTAGCCATTTATGAAGCTGTGTTGCACATGTCAACTCCTTATAACTGCATCATGAAGTAACTTCACTTGTTTGCTGTGATATTTATATTTCTACTACTGCTAAAGTTGTATGAGCGGAGAGAGGGGCGGAGTTAACTGAATCCAAGCGTTTTGTCTTCCGGGTTGGAAAAATACCTCCAGAAAATACTTATATTTATCATAAAAATTAGTGCTCCCTAGTGATAGAGGTACAATACATCATATAAATGCCTATACTTTACTTGGGATGGCTAAAATAGCAGGATACAGATCCTTTAACAGCATTTCATAAACTAAAATACAAACACTTGGCAGCTCCAGCAGTGGACAATTTTATTTTATTAATTTAGATAGTTACATAGTTTTTGTCCCAGCCTTGATTAGTTGCCGGTAGCATTAGCATACTGTTGCTAATATTAGGATACTGTTGCTAGCTGTGGCTTTTTGTGCCACTCTCAAAAACACTCTCGTGAACTATCTCAAGTTCTGCCCTTCAGACTGAGGTACATGTCCATATTCACTGAGATTTAGTTGGTGAAAGTTGTGTTATTAAAACAGTGAGAGCCAAAACAGGTATCGACTCCGTATCGGATATTTGGAATCAATACCTGGTATCATATTTTTCTTTGTATCGGCTTTGATATCTGATACCAGTATCAATGCATCCCTAATCGGTGCATCCCAGTGTAAAAACTGCAGTGCTCAAACGCAAAATCACCTTTTCAATATTCAAAGTACATTTTTTTTAAATACTTCAGAAACAATGGTCAAAAATTGCACCCTGCTGTTTTCTGAGCTGAAGTTGGTTTGACTCGACGATTGCTAAAGCCTTGGTTTCCAGGAGGTTGGCGACAGACCATCGTGGCCCGTCATCATACACAAATGTATATAAAAACAGGTAATTTGTGCTACGTCTGTATGGTTTTGTGCTGTAAAGATTTCTGGTTTTGTTCCATTTCATTTCAATGAACCTGTAACCGTTACCCCATGCAGAACAATTGTCCAAGCTCTCTCTCTCTCCACAATCAAAACACCTGTGTTACGACGGGACAAAAGGACGACAAAAAAGGGAGTGTTTGGGGCTAGAAGGAAGAGAGAGCACTCGGGACAACGGATGTGCCAATGGACCTCACCAGCACCGAGCCAACACGGGAGGACTGGAGCCAACGACCAACCCGGGTTGAGCACCACGATCACACACAGCGGCAGGGAAACCTCGCCTTGACCCTGAGTAACACTCGTTATTTTGTAGTGATGCGCTCGTATATGGGCTGTAGGTCCTGGGTTTGGGGTCTTTTGGCGGTGTCCTGTGCGTGTACGTGGCAGGCACGGGTGGACGAATAGCAGCTGGAGATCTTGGAGAGAGGGCGGACGGACCAAGGAAGTGCCGTGATATTTCTGGCTTATTGTAATTATTGTTTTTTCCCAATGTGGTTGTTTAAACTGCAAATGGCCAATAAAAAAAAAGAATCTGAAAACGTCTGCTCTCACCTCGGCGTGGTCCTCCATGACGGTGAGGATGGTGTCCATGGTGCTGAGCAGACCCAGAGCCATCACCGTCTTGTCCTCGCTCTCCTCGTACTCGTCGCTCTGAAGCACTCGCGTGAAGATCTCCGCCTGACGAGAGGGGGTTAAGAAACGGTCAGCTCCGCATGCGCCCATCGGATCAGTGTCTGCGCAGGCGACCCGGTGCCGTGCTCACGTTAACTGGCGAATAAACAATGACTATTTCTGGCACCAAAAGGGGCCATTTCAGTGTCACATTAAAACTAAGTCGGTTTGAACTAATCACAGATAAAAAGGCGAATACCAATGGAATCAGCAGAAATCCCACTTGGAATCCGACAAATTCACTTTTACTTAAAATATATTTATTTTTCACTTCAAATGATACAAAATAATCTGAATCAAGAACAAATGTCCTTGTTCCATCGGCGAGAAGAGGTTTTATCTGATCTAAGACCAGACCAAAGCTACTCAAACTTTACATTTCATTTCTTAATTTAAGTACTGGTAGATTTATGTCTTTTCTTCCTTAAAGGGATATTTCAGGATTTTTGACATAGGGCCTCATTTCCTAGTTATCCAGAGTGTTGTTAATGTCTGGAGATATTTTTTTCTTAAATTCATGCAGTTCTTATATTTGAAGAGTCTAGTGTCGCTAGGCTAATGCTAGGCTAAAGCATTTCTATGGTAACAGTTAGCCTGCATTAAAAACAGTCTGACCCACTCCACAGTGCACCTGAGGTAAATCACTTATAACACCAGACTAACCATATAAATGTCTGTGTTAATAGAATAATTTTGAAATATAACTGACCTTGTATCACATGAATTACCGCATTTTGAGGACTATTTTCTCGCAGATCACTCCGCCGCTGCGTTAGCTTACAGCCACGAAGCTGATGCTGCTCAAATATAAGTTATTTTAAATGCAAAATGGTTAAAATGATTCTATTAACACAGACATTTATATGGTTAGTCTGGTGTTATAAGTGATTTACCTCAGGTGCACTGTGGAGTGGGTCAGACTGTTTTTAATGCAGGCTAACTGTTACCATAGAAATGTGTTAGCCTAGCATTAGCCTAGCGCCACTAGACTCTTCAATATAAGAACTGCATGAATTTAAGAAAAAAATATCTCCAGACATCAACAACACTCTGGATAACTAGGAAATGAGGCCCTATGTCAAAAATCTTGAAATATCCCTTTAACATGATTATTGTTTTCCATTGTAGTCGTAGTAGTAGTATTAGCAGTCGTATCAGTAGAACAGTAATAGTATCAGTCGTAGTAGTAGCAGTAGTACCAGGTTGCGGGTCATGTCGACGGCGATGGCGGCCACCTCCTGGTTGTATTCGCAGATGAGTTTCTGAATGACGTTGGTCAGATCATCGTTCTCCGTTTCCTTGACAACGTGAAGCAGCTCCTGCATTACCGGCCGGATGAACGGGCGGATGTAAACTTTGGCTGCAGAGACAGGGAAATGCCAAGTCAGATGCCCTCCCACGCTCCTATCCTCTTAAGTTTTCCACATAAACTATGGCAATCATAGCATAATGCTTTAGATTAATCTTTCATCCGCGAGGCTCTAAAATCACATTAGAAACAACAGGTTTTTCACCGCTGATGCCTGGCAACTCTGCCCTCCAATCTGGACACTGCAGGTGAATGAAGGAACACTTTGTATTTAGGAGATGTCAGTTTGAAACTTTGCTGCAGATTACCGACATGTTCCAAAAATTATAATGGTAGTTTTCTTTTTTTCTTCTGTTTTCTTTTTTTTTCTTCATCTGCGAAAATGGCCAAACATTTCTTAATTTTCAGCGACAAAATCTAAATAATGGATAGAGCCATTGTATTATTTTGTTATATATTAGTTACTCAGAGTTATTCCGAGGGGTTTTGGATCTCTTGTTCAAAATACTGTCAACTACAAGGCTGGAAAATGTGTGCTTCTAAACATCAGCACAAGAGTGGAATCGCATCATTCCACTTTAATGCTAATTCCTGAGTTAGAATATACTGAAGGAGGAGTTTCATTTCATTCATATAATAAACACAGGTATAGGCTGTAGACTGCAGGGTTAACAGGCGTCAGACCTTGTTGTTGGTTGGACACGAGCGTCTGCAGAGCGATGGCCGCCTCCACCTTCACTGGCATCTCCTTGTCCTCCACCAGGTCCTGCTTCACCAGCTCCACGGCGCGGCGCAGCACCACCTCGTCGTGGAACCGCAGCGGGCTGAAGCAGTGCAGCACCCAGCACGACTGTGCAACACAAACGCGGGTACAGTCAGCCCAAACCTGTTTAAACCAGTCGTAACCAAGGCTATATCCACACGAAGACAAAATGGGTATAGTATCAAAAACGTCCTCTAGTAACATTCTCAGTAAATGTGTGCCTCCACATGGAGACACTTTTTTTCACATTCATTAAATTCACTTAAAGAGGGGGTATTATGCTTTTTCCAATCACATAGCACCAGTCTATAGCATACTACAATGATGACGTAACCTTCTGTTGGTCTGTATATGCAGTAAATTAAATAACAGCCTTGAATAAAATTGCTCTCTCAAAATGGCTGTACTGAACGTCTTGAAATAGGCCTCTGTCTCTTTAAGAAGCTTTCCGACACGCCCCCTTCAGCACACTGCTGTGGCATCTAAACAACACTACTGTGTGGGGAGGGGCTCTGCTGAGCTGAGGAGCAGTGGTTGGTGGCTTGGCTGGTGACAAAAGGTCCAGAGGCGTCTCCAGGAGGTGGGGGCGTTCCTAAACTAAACCAGTCGTAACTAAACCAGTCTAAACTAAACCAGTCTACACCAGTCAAAACCAGTCTGAACCAGTTTGAATGACTCTAAACTAGTCTGAACCAGTCTTAACCAGTCTAAGCCCAGTGTAAACCCGTCTGTACTAGTTTAAACCAGACATAAACCAGTCTGAACCAGTTGGAGACTTGGTCTGTAAGTGGTTTCAGGGTTCTGGAGCCAAACGGGGCAGACTGGGCAGGTCCTGGGCCGATTAGTATCATTTGGGCGGCACAGTGATGCATCAGTTAGCGCTCGTGCCTCACAGCAAGAAGGTCCCGAGTTCAATTCCCACCTGGACGGGGCCTTTCTGTGTGGAGTTTGCATGTTCTCCCCTGTGTACGTTTCCTCCGGCTTCCCCTACCACTAAAAACATGTACAATAGGTTCCCCTTCGGGCCCAGGACTCCCCTGAAAGAGAGATTCTTAATCTCAGTGGGATCTTCCTGGTTAAATAAAGGTCAAATGAGAAAAAATAACTAACCAAGAATAATTGAAAGTAATGTCAGAGAGGGTCCGCTTTACGGAGCAGATACTGGAAAAAAATATATTGGGTATTGGCTACAAATATCCGATACTGAACCGATACCTGTTTTGGCTCTCAACGCTTTAAAGGGGGGGTATTATGTAAAATCGACTTTTTCAAGCTTTATATCATGTTATTATGTCATTCCCTCATTAAACACATGCCTGGAGTGTTGCCTTGGCTCATTCACATATTTTTGAGTAATCAGTAAAAACTTAGACGGCAGCCATTTTAGGTGTAGCTATGCCTCAGTCCTCCTAGGAACGCCCCCACCTCCTGGAGACGCCTCTGGACCTTTCGTCACCAGCCAAGCCACCAACCACTGCTCCTCAGCTCAGCAGAGCCCCCTCCCCGCACAGTAGTGTTGTTTAGATGCCACAGCAGTGTGCTGAAGGGGGCGTGTCGGAAAGCTTCTTAAAGAGACAGAGGCCTATTTCAAGACGTTCAGTACAGCCATTTTGAGAGAGCAATTTTATTCAAGGCAGTTATTTTAATTTACTGCATATACAGACCAACAGAAGGTTACGTCATCATTGTAGTATGCTATAGACTGGTGCTATGTGATTGAAAAAAGCATAATACCCCCTCTTTAAATCAAATCAAATGTATTTATATAGCACATACAGTACAAAAATATAAAACGATATATTATATACAAGCAGCAAATCACTAACAGCTCAGATTCTGTTGATATAACTGATCTGTAACATCATGACAAGAAAATACTTTGACCTCACATGAAAATAAGAGGACCATTCACTTGTCACTCAGAGAAAGCCACTTTTAAGAAAGTCTCTTGGTATCGGTTAATATCGGATATCGGCGGATACTCAAACCCCAGTATAGGTACGGGAAGCAAAAAAGCTGGATCTGTGCATCTCCAGTCTGCTTCCTGGACAGAGCGGGGGCAGTACTCACCCGTGCGCGCAGATAACCCAGAGGGGAGTTGAGGAGCGGGAAGACATAGTTCTGTAGCATCAGCTCCATCTGCTCACGGTAAGCTCGCTTCTGTGGGAGACACAAAACAAAGCAGTTGCTTCAGCACTGTTTTTGTAGAGACAGGATTGAACACTTTGATATGTCAAAACACTTTAAATAAAAAAGGTCAAACAGACAAAGACAACAATGTAAAATCAGGAGTGTAGGAGGGGGTGATATGTGCGTCTCCCCTTTCTAGGCGCTGGGTACTGTACATTTTTTCCGATATCAGTAATGTAACGATACTTTCTTTACGATACCGATACCTGAATGATACTTTTTTCGATACCTATACAGAAACATTCAGTTGCAAAAATAGCTCAAAATATTGTGAATGAAACCAGAATACAGGAAAGCCTTTGAATTTATAATAATTCCGCCAGGGAAGGACCACTGGATGGAACAGGTTACCTTGAGGAGAAGTTCGGCTAATGCCCCAACACAGTGCAGTGCCCCATCCTTCCTGCGGGGGTCAGCAGAGGGTCCATGAGCATCTGGTGACAGAACTCCATCATCTGAGGAAGAACCTGCAACAAAAACAAAACAATTGATCCGCTGGTATTCATTTGGAATGAGAAAATGTGTCGATACTGGTCTCTTTTTAAAACAGAACTCAGTAACTTGAGCTTAGAGCCCCCCCTGCAGGTATCTTATGAGAATAGGACTCTCAATATGACCGTTTAAAAAAAATATTGAACCTGAAATTAGCCTTGGCCGGGAAACCTTGCACTGGTACAAACTTGCAAAACTTGACACAACAACTAATAGCATTAATGAAATGTCAAAACAGGACAGGTATATCTAGGACGGAGGCTGAAACCCAGAATCATAACGGTCCAGGGGCCACGTCGGGCGGTCCATCTGGACCAATAAGCTCCAGCCTTAGCGGGCATCTCATCAATCAATTAATCAATCAATCTTTATTTATATAGCGCTTTTCATACATTTCATGTAACACAAAGTGCTTTACAGATTTAAAAACATTCTCTCACACCCACCTCCTCCCACAAATACAAACACATTGTCGCACTCACACTCTCCCCACCCACCTTCCCAGAGACACACCACACAAGCACAACACACACACTCAAGGTAAAACAATGGACGCAATGGACATAAAGCTGAGGTAAGGCTGGGTACAGATAAACCAGGTAAGGAAACACCATCCAAGGAGCCGTCTGCATCGGGAGCGGCCCCTCGGCTGCAGCCACAGGGCACCAGCACAGGACGCCCGGAGGAGGCGCGGTAGAAACACCACACCTCCATCCAGACACCCACAGGACAGCACCACAGCAGCCACAGCCAATGACCGCTCCCGAGGCAGAGGGCTCCTCCAGAGGAAACTGGGAGACCATAAAAATGGTTAAAATAAGTAAAAAGTAAAAATAAGAATATTAGGACCACTAAATAAGACCGAGAGGTAAAATACACAAAGAAAAAATAAATAAATAACAATTAAATAAATAGGCCTAGCAAGAATAAATATCAGTTAAAAGCGAAACTAAAAAGGATGAGTAGTCGTGTTGACGTCCCGCAGCTAAATCACTGCTTAAAAAGACTCTCTCACACCTCATAGCATCCCCTGATCTGTTTATCCCTGCGTCCCGCCTTGACAGCGCACAATGTTGGATCTCCACACGGTGCTGCTCTACCTCTGCTGCCGTAAGCGGCTCTGAGAACTCTGTGAACATGCCCTATGTAGCCTACTTTACTGAAGCGCACAGCAAAGACGGGCAAAGTGCGCTTTACTCGATTCTACAGAAGCTAAAGCTACCGCTGGCTTCTGAAAGCAAAATCATGCCCTACCTTCGTGTAAACTTCCATTCTCATTTCGATAAGGACTGGTAAGAGTACTTTCTTTTATTACATCTTCTTGTGTCAAAAAGTGTTTCAATGGTTCGACGGAATGGGAATTTCACTTCCATCTTCCTCAGCGTCATCTCCAGTGCATAATGCGTCTCTTATCAGCTGTTCTTCCCAGGTGTGGCCACACTGACAGAAGCAATAAGACTGACAGTGTGGCATCATGCACGCCTGGAGACGCCTCTGAGGAAGATGGAAGGAAAATTCCCACTCCGTCACAATGCGTAAAGGTATTTCAACTACATTTTATACCAAGTACCAGATGGAGTACAAGTATTGATAAAGTAGTGACAATACCCATCCCTAGGCGTCATAGGCACCGATCTCTTTTTCCAGTGGCTGCCCAGTCAAAAGTAAAACATATTTAAACATAGCATCGTTCTCTTTCCTTGAGCTTTCATGCTGTGAGGCATTGGGTCGGTGGCAGTGAAATTGTAGCTGGGTTTTGGTTTTCTGAGACACCAGGGGGAGACGACAGACCCTCCAATCATCCCATTAACACAATTACCCTCACAGAGACTTCGAAAAGGACTTCTGCTTTAACTCAAGTAGATGTTCATATCCTGCCCTATAGTTGAGCTTATTGTAGTTTAGCCATTCATAGTTGTCTCACCTCCTTGCGTTTGCGAGCAGCTTTGCACAGCAGACTCTGAGCAGCGGTGGCCGGCAGCGCGTGGTCGTCATACAGGTCTTAAAAAGAGAGAAACAAAACAAATACAAGAACTGTTGAGATGTGGCTGTGTTTTGTCATTCAAAGCAGGGTTTTTTACATTAGATTTAAGCTATACAGAGTTAGTAGTGTCTCAGTCTCCTTTGATGGTGCTGCTCAGCTCCTCTACAGTCTCCTCCGAAGAACCTCAGTCCTTTAGGGCTTGGCCTAAAGAACCTCGTGTGAAAAAACAACTCACTGGGGTCATAGGCACAGGTTTGGGTGCTTAGTCAAGCAACTGCTCCAACGACAGATTCAGTGATATTCCCAAGGAATTGGGCGTCTTTTTTAATGTTTCCGATGGGCTTTTGCTATGGAATAATTTTTGTGCCAAAAGAAACAAACAAAACTTCTTCAATGTCAAACAAAAATAGGGAATTTGAATGAAAAAAAAAGAAAAAAGAGAAAAAAAGTATAACTTGCAATCAAATTCTTTGTCTAATTGCGTAAAGTATTGGTATTTTACTCTTCTAATAATGTATTCTTCTGTTTACGGTTCCCTCTGCTTCTCTCTCTCTCCGGTCAGACTTTTGCTCCCACTCTCCGTTTTGCAGTCTCTCTGCAGCTCTCTCTCGTTTGCAATCCTTGACTTCTGGCACAATCCTCTCAGGTGGGCGGGCTTTTTCAGGAGATCGTCCCCATTGGCTAGTTAATTTTTGATTGACACAGCTCACCAGCGCAGTGCCCCGGAAGTTGTGTATACGTAGCTGGCGCTCAAAGCGAACCTGGCTTTAGTAAAGAGGATAGTTTACAGATGGTCGTTGTTGGTCTTCTTCTTTGTGTCGTCTTTCTGTAAACTATCCTCTTTACTAAACAGAAGAATACATTATTAGAAGAGTAAAATACCAATACTTTACGCAATTAGACAAAGAATTTGATTGCAAGTTATACTTTTTTCTCTCTCTCAAATTCCCTATTTTTGTTTGACATTGAAGAAGTTTTGTTTGTTTCTTTTGGCACAAAAATGATTCCATATTTTGCAGAGATGTACAATGTGCAAGAAGGAGCGCTACCGCAGGTCCTTCATTCCTACTAGGGCTGAAAGATATATCGTTATCGTATCGATATCGAGATATGAACATTTTGTTTGAGTTTTTATTTCGAGCTAAGGCACAAAATCCAAGAAAAAAACAGAAAAATATATATACACAATAAAAGAAAAAAGAAAAAAAGAAAAAATAATAATATACATTCTAACTCGAAAAGGAGTGGGAAGAAGACAAGCTTATTGACTCCCACCCCTGTTCATAAACTTAAATGACAATAACTAACAACACTGCATATTTCTTACCATCTTACAAGACAACTATCAACCGAGTTGGTTACATTTCAACAGATGCCATACTGCATTATACCAGGTCAACACTCACTGTATCTCACACTCTACAACCAGTGTATTATTTCTGTTTCCCATACAGAATTCATTACCATGTTGGCATTATCGTTATTCATCATCACCATTACAACCCATATAACATTACTCTGTATCAAAATGTTTGATATATTAAAAAAATATAAAAATCGAAAACGCAAGATATAAACGATATAGATTTCATCAATAAAACTGCACTCTTTTGTATTATGATTTTATTTTTCTGAAAAATGCTTAGCTTTCACCTAACCCATAGTTATATCGTAATCGAGATATCTGGCATGAATATCGAGATATGAAATTTTGTCCATATCGTTAAGCCCTAATTCCTACCACTGTCACAAAACTACTGTAAAGTAAATCCTGTGCAATAACTTCCATACAAACAATGGCGGCGTCATTGGGGATGCGTAAAGAAGAGGCAACCTCCCTCTCTCTTGGTACAGAAACAGCTAGCTTATGAGCTAAAGACATTTGAGACCTACACATTTCTTCTTCTGAAACACTGAAGAGACTTGCAGCACAGTGGAGGCGTCACAAGAGGAGCTACAGGAAACAAGGAATGGACAAACGAGGAGGTATCCGGGAAAAGCTCACAGCTAAGCCACACAAGCCTTCTATTGTTCTGGCTAATGGACGTTCACTGGAGAATAAAAATGACCAGCTGAGCAGAGGAAGAGGAAGGAGGAAGTGGAGCTGACGAGTGCAGGACACCACGCTCTGAAACAGGGACGTCACTTTATCAACCACCTGCACTAGGACTGTAAACCTTACACTGCCAATTTGATATTTTCTATTCTCTTCTAATTGGTTTATTTATAGGTTTTGCCCCTTTTAATGTCTTTTAATCCATTGCACACAAGACACCTCTCTCTCACTATTACTTTTGTGCACATTACCTTGTTTTTCTTTGACTGCAAATTTCCCTGACTACTTCCACCCCTGAGCATTCGTCGTACTCACTGAACTTCATGCGTATGTACTCGTAGGGATCTTCCTGCCACAGCTTCTCGTCCTCGTCTTTGTAGCACATCAGAGGAAAGATCACCTCCTGGTTCAGGATCTGCCATAAAATAATCACAAGAGTGTGTCAGGTGCCCTTCTAGCTCCTGCTCCGTTCGACAGAGTGACACCACCAGCTGTAGATGAGCGTTTCCCCGAGCCCCGGTAGCTGTAGCTCTAACCTGTGTGGTTTGAGGCGTTTCCAGGTGGGAGAGTTGACACCTACATGTTTAGTCCCCGCCCTTTTGTCGCTCTTTTGGTTGCACTCCACAGCCATTTAGACATTAGTCCCTCCAATTTAGACATGAATGTCCCACTTTTTCAATGTTGCCAAATGCCAATTATAGGAACCGATAACGTAATAATGGCCAATGACATAATAACGATTTACAGGCCGATAATTATTACGTTATTGGCCAGTCCAGTAAAATTGTTAAAGGGGGGGTATTATGTAAAATCGACTTTTTCAAGCTTTATATCATGTTATTATGTCATTCCCTCATTAAACACATGCCTGGAGTGTTGCCTTGGCTCATTCACATATTTTTGAGTAATCAGTAAAAACTTAGACGGCAGCCATTTTAGGTGTAGCTATGCCTCAGTCCTCCTAGGAACGCCCCCACCTCCTGGAGACGCCTCTGGACCTTTCGTCACCAGCCAAGCCACCAACCACTGCTCCTCAGCTCAGCAGAGCCCCCTCCCCGCACAGTAGTGTTGTTTAGATGCCACAGCAGTGTGCTGAAGGGGGCGTGTCGGAAAGCTTCTTAAAGAGACAGAGGCCTATTTCAAGACGTTCAGTGCAGCCATTTTGAGAGAGCAATTTTATTCAAGGCAGTTATTTTAATTTACTGCATATACAGACCAACAGAAGGTTACGTCATCATTGTAGTATGCTATAGACTGGTGCTATGTGATTGAAAAAAGCATAATGCCCCCTCTTTAACATGCACTGTCCCAACCAAATAAACCAATAAATTAAAAATAAATTCAAAACGCCCAAATGTTTTATCAGTTGTCAATATCGTGTAAAGCGAGCATAGCTGCAGCGAGCCTCTGCTGTCCCACAAACACAGACCTCTGACCTGTCCCACACAAACTGACGTGGGCTCATTCACTCCGCGCGCTCTCTCCCATACTGTGCCTTTTTCGCCCCCAATAATCAAATACATTTTTAAATGGATAAAGAATCTGGTTCATGCTTCAAATACATGTGAAAGACAATGTCCCTGACAAGACGAGGGGGGCGCTGTGTCTGCAAAATCATATGGCCTACAAGTTAAAACCAGTCTGTTATATTTCTCTGTGCGGTTTAGGACAGAGGCCGACAACATAAAGGGCCGATTAAAAGTGAAAACTTTATTGACTAGACCGGCTTTGGACAAATCGTATAGTGCAAATAACACACTGTCCGTGCGGCGCATCAGGATTGTCAACTACTTCATACGCGGGCAGGCGGGTATGAGCCCCACTAGTGTTCAATGTTACACAGCTACCAGGAACTGAAAGTTGCTGTTCCTGAAGTTTTGTTGATTTTATATTGGAGTCTATAAAATATACGCCTCAACAGCTGCAGACCTCAGTACATGTCACTGACCACATCACACAACTTGTCCCACTTTACCACTATTTGTAGCTGTAGTTCTTACCTGCACGTGTGGCTTGAGGTGTTTCCATGTGAGCGAGTGCGAGAGGCCTTGGCTGAGGTAAAGGAGACACTGCTGTAGAACCCGCGGCGTCACGTACCGTTTCTGACGATACTGGTCCACCACTTCAGCAGCGTCTGTAAAAACAGACACACGCAGGGTTGCCACCAGTCCCTGAAAATACCTCCTGAAAACAATCCATTTCGTATTGAATCTGAGCAGAATTACTGACAGTGTCCAACTCTCTGCCGGAGTCAGAGAGTTTAATGAACTCAAGTGAACAATCGAGATGTGCGGGAGGGTCTGCGAGAACTAGAAACGCTTTTAGGCAATTGCTGGGAGATTTTTTTCTCAACCAGCAGCAGCTTTAAGTAATGATGCTGTTGGCACACACAAACCGCTGAAGATGCGTGTGGCAGACTGGTATATCCACAAGGAGAGGTTGAAAGTATTTAACTTCTCACATCATTCCTGCTCAGTTTTGGCTGCCTAAACACATGAGGAGTAAAATTCAAACAAGTTTGACAACAGCTCAGACACAGCAGCCCAGTGTCAATGAGTGAGTGAGTGAGACTGGCCACAGGCAGGAGTTGGCACGTCCAGCCAGAATACATCCATCCATCCATTTTCTTCCACTTGTCCGTTGCCGAGTCGTGGGGGCAGCTGTTGGAGCTGCACCAGCCCCTATGGCTCCTCCTGCAGGTGGTGGTCCACAGAAGGACGGCCTCATGGTTCTAACCGGGCCTGTTGGTCTCTCATAAGGGGCTTCTGAACCGCTCTTTGTCTGACCCGTCACCTAGGACCTATTTGCCCTGGGAGACCCTACCAGGGGCACGAAGCCCCCGACAACAGAGCTCCAGGATCATTCGGGCTCAAACCCCTCCACCACGTTAAGGTGGCGGTTCCAGGAGAGGAGCCAGAATACACGCTTTTCCTATTCTTTACAAAGACTCTGGATCAGGGGTGATTTCCTCGAGCTCAGGATGAGCACGATTGACAAGCATATTAACCAATCAGAAAATGCCGGATATAAAACTGCGTACGGCATGCTGCGTGATCTGTAAACGAGGAAGTTAGTGGTTTTAAGACGCAATGGCCAGAAGAGCCGAGACTAATAAGAACCATCTATATCGTTTTCACCACAAAAACCTAAGGAACAAGGAGTCTTTAGCAACAGTTCAGATTTTAAACGCAGGGGAATTCAACACAAATGCGCAACAGCTTTTTCAATCAATGTGATCAATGAATGGGACAAAAAAACTTTTGAAGAAGAAAACTTTCTGAGAGAAGATGAAGCAGGTACATTTCGTGTTAAGTGCAGTTAATTTGGTTCCTGTAGTAACAAAATGCTCTGTGATTGGACTGACCTTTTGAGATTTGACAGGCTTTTAGCAAAGTTCCAGACTTTTGAACAGATGCATAAAGCAGGTGTGGACGGCTGGACAGGCAAGCCAGGAGCAGGGGAGTAATTATCATATTGCAGGCTGGGGCTTAGGTCAGTGCCCCTTGGATAAAGCATGTGTCACATATGATGTACGCCCAGAGTGACGCTCACCTGCTGCAGACCCACGGCGTACGTCTTCAGGAAGAAGTCGGCAAACTCAAAGTACTCTTTGTCACGTTCCCCGGACTGCCGTATCTGCAGCAATGAACGAAAGAGTTAGAATAGGGCTGAAGCAATACTGTACTGTGTATTGAGCTCAAGAAGTGCCGTCTTTGTGATTTGTTGATGGCAACCATTACAATTCCTCACTTCCGAAATATGTGCTGGTCAATATTCAGTTGAGTGTTGAGTGTTTGCATCCGCAAACACGAGAGAGAGGCCGAAAGTAGGCACTAGCATTTTAAGCCCCTTCAAACACCACAGCAGCAGCAACAGATGCAGAATTATAACTTTCCTTATGTTTACAAAGGCTGCACCGGGAGGCTGTGAGGCGTTCGAGGGTGAAAACAACTGCACTGTAAAATTAGTTCTAAATGGTAATATTATGTTCAAACTGCAAAAAAAAAAAAAAGGTTTGGTAAAATAAATATAATCTCAAAATGTTTGCTTTGCTACACATCGTGTTTATGCTGAAAACATGTAAATGTACAAGCACTCATGTCAAAATGATTATAGTTCATTTCATGTCTTGTATGTTTTTGTAATGTAAAGTTCTCTTACTGAGACAGTTGCAGTTTGTTACAAGGACAAAAATGCAAATGTTAAAACAAAAGAAACATTGGTATGAATGAGTCATATTATTTTCTTTAAAAAAATATCGGAAAAATCGAAATCGGGAACTTAAAATCGGAAATTGAATCGGGGCTTGAGTGAATCGTCACATCCCTAGTCAGTTGCCATTTGATTGTGCAGCTTAGAACAGTCGTATGAAGTGGTGCTCGGTTTTATCAGCAACACAGTGAGGTACCGTTCGAAGACTCTGGTGAGGATCCTCATGGCCCACTTCTTACACTTCCACCAGGCCAGCTCCGGCCGGTCGTCCTCGTCCACCTCTAATGTCTCCTGGAATAGAATTCAGGACTGTGATGTCATACCGCTAAGCATCTTGGGATTTGCAGCAATAATAAACTAATGGAGATTTTAAAAAGGTAAAATACTGGAGTTATTGTTCACATTAAAACACTTGGACACTACAGTGAGTTAGATGGATTTACCGTTAATGTTAATTTATGGAAAATGTATACCAACAGATCCGCTTGTTGTCATGGCGGATCTCCATGACAACAGTGGATTTTCCTACTATAGATACAAACGGCATCGTGTCATACAAGGGGCGTGGCCTCGCCAACGGGGAAGGAAGTATGTTTTAGGAAACACCATTTTTCACTCTTTTTAGCCATTTTCAGGAATATAAACTTCTTTATCACACGCATATAAAGTAATGTATAAATAGGGTCCATGTGGAAGTTTTTTCACAGCAGATTGTTGAATCGAAGAGAAAGAATGGCAGTCATAGCTAGCGCTAGCATGTAGCATGATGCTAATATGAAGCATCATGTTGGCACAGAAGATGACTCAAGAAGCTTCATTGATCATGTTAGCATTTGCCGTTATTTATGCATTTATGGGCTCTTGAACCACTTTGCTCCTCTCCATGTCTATGTATTTTTATTGAGTAGAAAACTATATTCATATTCAGCATTTGTTAAAGTAGTTTAGCAGTAATTATAGAAAGTTTAGATTTTTCTCCTCTTAGTTTGCCGTCTGTATAAGGTTGCGTTCACATGACGTCACAACACTCAAAACAGCCTTTAGTTTAAAAAATGGGTAAATGCAGCTAAGAATTAGATTATGGTAACTTTGTTCCTGGTTAATATCTGTGTGATAGCTGGACCAATCCACTAAACGGCATCAGTAAAATTCTGACATTACTAATTAGTAACCCATTTGCTGTGAACAAGTCGGTCTATACTATACATGCGTTTCCCGTGACGTCACGCATTGTTGTGGCCGCCATTTTGAATACCGAAACACCGAACACCGCAGTTATGCCATCCGCCTGTTGCGCTATGGGATGTACGAATGCCCTGTCTGAAAAAACGAGACTGGCTTTCTACAAGTTTCCTAAAGACCCAGTTCGTCGACAGAAATGGATAACTGCTATCAGGAGAGACCACTGGACTCCAACAGCCGACTCCGAGCTGTGCAGTGAAGGTAAGTGAAGCAACGCGGCCGCCGTTGAAACAGTTGCAACAATATAACGCAAGTAAGGCTAGGCTACAAACAAACACTAGGCTTTCCGTTTACCTACATGAATATACTCTGGCCTAGGCTGTAAGCTCCAGTCGAAAAGCTTTGGGTGATGCCAAACTGGAGAAAATGTGCTCAGTTAAGGCGGGGGGTAAGAGGTTAACATGTAGCCTACTGACCCGTGTGAACTGCCCGTCGTAGAACAACATAAACGCACTTCTCTTGTTAACGTTACCCCGATCCATAGCTGATAAAACCATAAACTATCGATAAAACACGATGCATAGAAGGCTAAAACAAAATAACAACCCACAGCTTAACTGTTTGAGAGAGACGAGCCGACACATGCTAACGTTCGCAAAAGGCAATCGTTTGTTTATTACTTACCCTTCCTGTGACCAAGAACATTTTGCGCCTCTTCACCTTTATATTGTTATGCGTAACCCATCCTGAGATAAAGCAGTGATAGGCGTCTGTGCTCTTAAAAGCCTTGAGGGCTTCACCGGTGTATGGAGAGGGATTATGGACCAAATAGATGTTCCGCAAAAGTTAGATGCGTAAACTGTCACTGGTTTTAAGTGGCGTTAAAAAAATCTCCAGACAGTTGATAAGGATCAAATCTAGGGATGGGTATCGTTAAGGATTTATCGATACTACTACTCTTATCGATACTCCTTATCGATCCGGTACTTTAACGGTACTCTATCGGTACTTTAACAGAAAAATATACTGTATATAGTAGATTGAGACTACCGTATACGTAGGCATTAATCCTTGGTCTATATTATTTATTTATTACTCTACATTTCATTTCCACTTTGCGCATACACTTAATATATGGGAGTTAAAATACTTCACTTACGTCGCTTTAAAAAAAAAATCATTATTATTGTCTAGTAAATCAAGGCTGTTGGTTAGATTTGGCTGTAGCTCCAAATGAGTCCAAATGTGCAGTAAAATAATGAACTGTTTCTGCCTCTCAGCTTGTGTCCAGTGGGGTCGACACCGGCTCGCGCTGACGTGCACGTGGGAGCGCGCACGCATGTGCACGTACATGCCACTGTGTACGCCGTTTGTGGAAAATAGACTCCACCCGAAACTCTTTAGTTTGGTATTTGTGAAAGAAGAAAAGTGCGAGTGGCTCGTCTGTCTGTTCAATACGAAGTCGTTACGTTTCGCTTTTTTACTGCGGGTTAGCGGTAGCAGCTCGTAACACCGCGTGTCTTCCTGCGAGCACCTGTCTCGCTGCACACGGCTGTGGAGGGGAGACAGGGCAGTGGCAGAGTGCAGGGGGACACCCTGCACTTTCGTGTGGGGTAGCGGGGATGAACAGATCCGATGCAGCGAACGCATCCATGAGGGCGGAGTGATGGTTTGAGCGCAGCAGCCCCGTTAAGAAGACCGTTAAGGCTGGAGCTTATCGGTCTGGGTGGACCGACACACGTGGCCCCGGGGCCGTTATGATACCGGGGTTCGGTACCCATCCCTAATCAAATCCCAAGGTTTCGATCTTTTTGTGCATCTGTTCAGCTCATCTGCTGTCAAGTGTGCAATTTTTTGATGTAGCATCTTGAATATAATAGTTGAGACGCTGGTAGATACACTGTTGCACTAGCCAGCGGATAGAACTACAGAAGTCACGTGACTGAAACGCATGTATAGACCATTCTCAGTCTCTCTCATTTGGTTAGCAAATCAGCTGTTTGGAACTCCACCCACCACTACAGAATTGTTATTATTTGATTTGTCCATTCACTGGAGCTTCCATTTTAATTTAAATCGGCAGAGTTCCAAACCCCGATTGCCAACCAAAAGTCACATGACTGAGAATGGTCTATAACCGAAGTATGTTTGCAGAAAATACCTTGTACTCGTATTGGTATTTGGTATCGGCGAGTACTCAAATGTACTGTACTTGCTTAAAGGGGGGGTATTATGTAAAATCGACTTTTTCAAGCTTTATATCGTTATTATGTCATTCCCTCATTAAACACATGCCTGGAGTGTTGCCTTGGCTCATTCACATATTTTTGAGTAATCAGTAAAAACTTAGACGGCAGCCATTTTAGGTGTAGCTATGCCTCAGTCCTCCTAGGAACGCCCCCACCTCCTGGAGACGACTCTGGACCTTTCGTCACCAGCCAAGCCACCAACCACTGCTCCTCAGCTCAGCAGAGCCCCCTCCCCGCACAGTAGTGTTGTTTAGATGCCACAGCAGTGTGCTGAAGGGGGCGTGTCGGAAAGCTTCTTAAAGAGACAGAGGCCTATTTCAAGACGTTCAGTACAGCCATTTTGAGAGAGCAATTTTATTCAAGGCAGTTATTTAATTTACTGCATATACAGACCAACAGAAGGTTACGTCATCATTGTAGTATGCTATAGACTGGTGCTATGGGATTGGAAAAAGCATAATACCCCCTCTTTAAGAAAAAGTGGTACATTAAGGTACGCACTACGCAGTATGTGATTGTATTTGCAGTAGGTATTTTGGGCAGTGCTTACCGCAGGTACGTCTCTCTCCATGACTTGTCGGAGCAGTTCCATCCACTGCGTCATGACGGAGGTGTTGATAAGCCTCAGAGGCAGAGAGTACTGTGGAGAGACAGGAGTGTTTTACAGGCCTTTTCCATAACGTACCGTTCAAACAGACACGGGCCAGGATGCACAACATTCCCTACTTGTAATGTTTCCATTACAGGCGACACTCTGTAGTGGTGGGCGGGGGAAATGAGCAGCATGTGCCTCACAGGAGGCCGCGAAACTAAAGCCAAGGGAATCGGCAGGCCGCGGGAGAATAAAGAAGCAACTAAAACATCCTCAACCTCTTTATGCTGTAAAATATTTGACATTTTGGATTATACTCAAAGAAAAGTCTATTTCTGCAGTGGGTAATCAAAGGATGGATTTGGATGAGGACCAAACCCATTTAATTAGGGATGTCCCCCAAAGATGGCAGTGAATTTGCAGCGGCTCCGACCTGCAGGTTTACCGCAGCGCTGCCAATGCTATTGCTAAGCTAATACATAACAGCCACAGCTTGAAGACTCACGGGGGACGCTCAACAGCCGCTGAAATTACAACAGCAGAGAAAAGTTCCTCGTTTCCTTTGCAGAGCTGTCATTTAGTTTTTACAGAGGAGTCAGAAAGTCAGGCTGATGAGAGTGCGCTCGTAGATGCGTACTTTATGCAGTGTGCTCCTAGTGCTTATGTCTTTTACACAGGCCCTAAACAATAGACCTGAATGGCTTTTAGAAGCAGATGGAGCTGAAACTATAATATCTGCTGCTTTGCTGTTGTGTTATGAAGGGCCTTAAATATTGCAATTATAACAGTTTTTTTTTAAAGTACATACAGTTGTGCTCAAAAGTTTACATACCCTGGCAGAATTTTAGATTTTTTTAGGGAATACGAAGCAACTCATAGTTAGTGGTTGTACGAAGCCATTTATGATGATCTGAGTTCACGCTTTTTAAATCATAATGAAAACTGAAACTGCCAATATGACCCTGAACAAAAGTTTTACATACCCTGGTGATCTGGGCCTGATCAAATACACACAAGTTGACACAAAGGGGTTTGAATGTCTACTAAAGGTGACCTGTGACTAAAGGCGGGCGATATTGATAAAAATTAATATCTCGATACTTTTTTTTAAATATCTCGATATCGATATTCAGACGATATTTTTGCAATCCTTCACAGAAATGTGTGCAAACTGGCAAAGAAGGTCCAGTTGGTCTTTTGACTTGCTGTATTTTACTTATTATTGTATAGAATTACTAGTACATAAAGATATGACACATTATTGATTTAAACATTAGGGGAGGGTGATATGAGCAAAAATTTATATCACGGTATGAAAAAGAAATATCACAATAACGATGTATTTGGCGATATAATTTACACCTGACAAAATACTTCAAAATCAAAGCCTTTAGACAATAGGGCAAATTCATTTAAAGCTATTTTATTCTATTTATTAATCTAAAGCTCTACCTTCATCTGGAAGAACCATACTGTCAATGGGAAGAACACGGAAGATAAGATAAAATAATTTTGCTACAATATTTGCCGCTTCATCTCCATCACAGTGAAATGCTCCTGTAAGTTCACCTGCCTCTGCCCAGTTTACTTGTGTTTTATTTTCAGGAGACTGGGGATAGATCTGTGAGTATTAACGCGTTTGGGACATGTGTTTTCTTCACCGTGTTCTTAGTTAGCGCGAGGCTAAAAGTTAGGAAAGTTAGCTAGCTAGCAAGGCAGTGCTACAACTTGTCCTGAGCCCTTTTCTCACAAATATGAGCGACTCAAGTGACAAACTTCATATCATTAGATTCTTCATCTCTGTAATCGCTCCACGCTGCCATGTTGTTGTTTGACTGTGTTACGCAGCGGAGGGGGCGGCTGGCGCGCTACGGTAACCCACAAGGACAACGCGACAAAGTCCGAAAAAAAAACATGTTTGGGGGGTCGGATAGTACAAATTATGAAATATTCGATATCCCAATTTTGCATATCGTCCAGACAACAATTTCTATGTTATCGTCTAAACGATATATCTCCCACCTCTACCCGTGTTTGTAATTATTGTGTGTGTATAAAAGGTCAGTGAGTTTTTGGGCTCCTGACAGACCCTTGCATCTGACATCCAGTGCTCCACTGACGTTTCTGGTTTCTGAGTCAACGGGATCTGCGAGAAAAGGTAGTTGAACTGTATAACATGGGAGAGGGTTATACAAAAAGATACAGAGTATCAATCAGCAGTAGTTGAAACCAAACCACGGTCAGGTAGACCAACAACAATTTCAGTAACAACTGGAAGGGAAATTGTGGATGCAATGAAAAACTAAGAGATAAGTTCATCTGAAATACAGGACTCTCTAAAAAAAAAAAAAGTTGTGTGGCTGATTCAAGATGCAGTTGATGAAAAATGGGCTGCATGGCCAAGTCCCCAGAAGAAAGACATTACTTCACAAATGCCACGAAGTATCCGCTTTAAATATGCAAAACAGCACAGAGACAAGCCTCAACATTTCTGAAACAATGTCATTTGGAATAATGAAACCAAAATGGGACTTTTTGGCCATAACCATAAACATTAGATTTGGCTGATGAACGGTGCACCATTCCTCCAGTGAAACACGGAGGTGGATCACAGATGTTTGGGGATGTGTGAGCTACAGGGAACTTGGTCAAAACTGATTTCAGGATGAATGCAGCATGTTATTAAAGAATACTGGAGGAAAAGTCACTCATCAGCCTAGAAGCTGCACATGGGACGCACTCGGACGTTCCAACATGACAATGATCCAAAGCACAAGGCCATGTCGACCTCTCATTAGCTCCAGCAGAATAAAGTGAAGGCAGAATAAAGTGAAAGGAGTGGCCATCTCAGTCTCCTGACCTCAATATCATTGAGCCACTGAGGGGAGATCTCAAATGTGCAGTTCATGCAAGACAGCCCTGGAATTTACAGGACCTGGAGGCTTTTTGCCAAAAAGAATGTCCAGTTTTACCATCCGAGGAAATAAAGAGGCCCATCCACAACTACCACAAAAAAATCCAAGCTCTTATTGATGTTAAAAGGGGACAATACACAATATTAAAAACTTTGGTAGTTTCTTCTGTCATTATGATTTAAAAAGAGTAAACTCAGTTGACCATAAATGGCTTCGCACAACCACTAACTATGAGTGAGGAGATGTGTTATCATTAATATTCTTTGAAAAATGTTCTTCAAAAATTCTGTTAGGGTATGGAAACTTTTGAGCACAACTGTAGAATGCCAACTTTAGCCTTTATATTACCTTCTAATTTAAAATATAAAGCTGAATCCAATCATTCAAATATAATACAAAAAGACTATCAAATCATACTGGCCAGCATGAAGTGTCAAAAAAGCGGATCGGGACATCCCTAATTTAAACCTCATATTGCTGCCTCTAGTCACATCTCCATGGAGACGAGCTGGTCTGGTCTGAGGCGAGGTGGTCGCTCACAGTGAGTTATTGTGTAGTAGTAGTTGATACCTGTACGAGTGAGTAGAAGATCTTGAGCACTTGTTTCTGGATGAGGACAGAGAAGATGGTTGCGTCTGGCATCAGCTGAGCCATGAGCTGCTGCACACGCGGCAAGAACAGCTCCATGGCCGCCAGCAGGGGCGCCCTCTCCTCCACTTTCCTGTATCTATGACAACAGGGGGAGGGGTTAGCATAATATTGACCCAACCTGGGATCGTCCTCTGGCAGTGAAATAACAGGTTTGTGTGGTTTGGAACACGTCACCAAGAAGAGATCAGAGAATGTGCATCCTTTGTATGCGCCATGAGGAGCAGCTTTAGTGTTAC
This sequence comes from Neogobius melanostomus, assembly GCA_007210695.1. Classification (NCBI taxonomy): domain Eukaryota; kingdom Metazoa; phylum Chordata; class Actinopteri; order Gobiiformes; family Gobiidae; genus Neogobius; species Neogobius melanostomus. The sequence goes on from VHKM01000421.1 coordinate 566,588, forward strand.
TCACTCGTAGGTCTTGACCAGCTGGTAGAGGGCGAGCAGCGCGCCGTACCATCCGCTGCTGTTCTGCGCCCGGAGGAACATCTGCAGTTTGTCCACGACTCCTGGCCAGCGCCCGGGGAAGTCATGGCGGATAATGGCGCGGAGACACATGGTCAGCTGGGCTCTGGGAGGCAAAAATCCATAAAAAAGAATAAAGTAAAATTCTGTAAAAAAAAAAGCCATCAGACCTGTCAATGACACGTTACCTCCTAGAAATATTTGACTAAATTCCGATCCCTGATCCACTCTCTCCCTGCGCAGAGGAAGAAGCAGCTTTTCCCTCTCTTTTCTTTATCTGAAACGTTTTATACTCAAAGTAATAAAAGCAATAGCTTTAGAACAAGCATTAGCACTTTGTCATATTGTCTAGTATTTGGTATTTTCTAAATGTTTACTTAGAAATCCATTAATTAAAATTAGTGCACTATAGTTAGGCCCCGTTACTTACTGCATCTTTCCCCTGGAAACAAGCCTAATTTGGTTTGTCTAATTTTCACGATAAGGGATTTAACATTTTCACTGGTTCAAGGTTTTTCCGAAGATGTATTTGGGAACTTGTAACTTCGAAGGCCAATTTCTTTAAAAAATAAATTTTTCGTACACTGTGACGACAACATCTCCATTCAAAGTAGCACCTACAGAATACAGTATACTTATATTTAATATTCTGGAATATTCCAGTATAAATACAGATGGCAATGCGTCAGGGGGCGTGGCCTAGCCGAGGGGGAAGTAAACTGTAGATGGGAGCAGCATCTACATCACTGACAAGGTTAGCGCCCCCTTTGGGTGTAAACAGCAGCCCATTGAAATGAATTAGCCTGGTAAACCACACCCACTTCTTTTCTGTGTATAAGAAGGTGGGTCTGGACATACACGTAAACAAGTGACTGATTGGCGGCTGAGGCCGAACCAATCACGACCGTCACAGGGAATTGACAAAGTTATGTCACTCACTGCACCGCTATGTTGTAGTTCAGTCAGCAATGACATGTGTACAAGTTATTAGCCAAAACTAATCAAGGATGAAGTCGTCGAGGATTTTGCCTCAGGATCTCGTCAGTTTATATTTTCTGATTTGGACTACAGCTGTCGTCATGTCCGCTGATTGGTTTATTTCACTGACAATCTGTCAGGACTTCTAATTTACATATGAAAAAGGGAAGTGATCCGTTGCTTCAGATAATTCCGAGATGGTTAACATTTTTAAACTGAGCAGCTGAACCCACTGTGATCACGACTTGTCAGTAAAAAATGTTTGTGTAACTTTTTCTCTGGCTCTGCAGAGGTTCCCAGATGTTGCTCCCATCCATTCATGGGAATTTCAATAGAATTTGTCACTCTTTTTAACTGTTTTCTGACGGACATATTTATCACACACAAATAAGGTTGAGCCAAAATCTATGAAGTTTTTTTCACCGCAAATTGTTCAGTAGAAGCTAAAAAAAAAAACTTGCTAACGTTAGCATATGAGACGAACATACTGTAGCTTCCTGGTTAGCATTGTCCGTTTTATTTTAGGTTTTTTGTATTTATGGGCTGTTTGCTCCTCTCCATGTCTCTGTATCTTTATTTGCTAGAAAATATAATCATAATTCAGCATTTGTAAAAGTAAGTAATGGTGGAGAAAGGTGTTTTTCCCCCCCTCTGGTTTACCTCTTCAGACATAACCATACGGGCAATTCTAAAGAGTCCATCTGTATCTATTGTATACAAATTTCTGTTTTCCATTTTTAAACCTGGCTCAATCTACAATTCAGATTTTGTTGCTACAAATACAGGACTTTTTTTTCCTTTAAAAAAAAAATTATTTACATTGAAGGAAAGAAAACTTGCTGTACCGTATGGACTCGGGGCAGCGGATGATGCCTTCGATGATGTGTTCACGGATCTGCTGCCGGTCGTTTTCGTGGATGTTGAAGGGGAAGATGACCTCTCCTGCCGCGGGCTCCCGATCCTGCCAGTACTGAGTCACCATGTTCTTCAGGTAGATCGCCGCTGCGCACAAACAGCTTTGATTTACAAAGGGCAGATCCTGCGCTAAAGAGGCTTCAAAACAGGCTTTTGGTAGCCTTAACAATTATATGTTTTGCTTTCTTCTGAAATACCAACTCAAACTCACAAAACAAAGGAAAACAAAACAAGAAGAAAGACACATCTTCAAAATGAAATTAAACTTATCTTTTGTCCTGTGTCCTTGACAAATATGTTTTGATTCTTTAGGGTCATAGACCCGACATTATGAACATTTATATATATTTATTATTTATCAAGTATTAAAGCAGAACTAAGTAACTCATGCCCCTAGAGGCCATAAGCGCCACTGCAGGTGTCGTAGCATGTTACGGTTTTTTACTCATTAATTGTCCGTGAGAGTAAATACTACGCTGACAGAAAAGACAAAGGGACAGAGGGATATTGTACATCCAATTACACTCAAACTTGGCTGTAAATACTGTTTAAGCGATGCTAGCCCGCAGTTAGCTTTGCCCGTTAGCCTGTTAGCTTCTTCTTCGTGATTCTACTGCAGTTGGAATTGTGGTTTTCTGGCCAGAGACACCGGGGGAGATGAAAGACCCCCCAATCATCCCATTAACACTTGTATTACCCCCAGAGGGACTACGGAAAGGATTTATTAAGGTAAACAAGTTACTTAGTACTGCTTTAAACTTCTAGAACGTGATCTCCAGTCACTTTTTCCAAGCCAAGGATGGAGGATGGAGGTATGACAATTCACCACCGGAAAGAGCTAAACTTTCTAAGTAGATGTGGAAAAGCTTATATTGGTACTGGTCTATCATTGGTCTTTTCAATCTCAGAGCACAACGCCTCCCACGCTGCTGCTCCTCCTCACCTGAGCCTTTCCAGCTCATCCTCACACCTGCCTGGCCTGCCTTCACAAACTACAAAAGAAACCAACTCCAGACTTAAGGTTGAAGTTTTTGTTTTGGAGCAGATACTGGAACAATACAATATTGGGTAACAGCTACTACATATATCCGATACTGAGCCGATACCTGTTTCAGCTCTCAAACTTTCACCAACTAAATGTAAGTGAATATGGGCATGCTGCACCTCATTTGGCCTAAAATCGGCCACTGCTGGAGCGGCCAAGTGTTTGTACTTTAGTTTATGAAATGCTGTTAAAAGAATAACTGATATAACATATTTGTAATGATCAGATCACTTTGGGAGTTGTTGATGCAACCTAAAGCCTGTCGTGTATCCAAGGATATTTAGTGTAGAAAAGTCCAGTGATCCTTGTTAACTGTTTTTACAGTCATTTATTATCAGTTATTATACGGCCCTTCACAATGCAAGTAGAACGCTCCATTGACTTGAATGTGATTTCCCAACGTTCTACCGGTCATTATTTTTTGATAGAAGACCTCTGAAAAAAATAATGACTGCTGCCAATGGCAACGGAGTTCGTGCTTGTAATACAGGTCTTTCATATCACTCCGCGAGTAGTAGTAGCGGACAGGCGGACACTATCTCTGTTCCCGTCCATAAGAGAGAAGTTGGGGGAATCACTCGTGAAGTTAACGGGAATCCGACTTTCAACTTACCCAGAGATTCACCACCATTCCTCCTCTCTAACTGCACCTTCAACTAAGTAGCTAGGCTAGCAATAAGTAGCTAGCCGTGCTGCTACTAGCCTAGCCACATAAACCTTTCTGCCTTCATAAAAGTGTATGAAGTTTATTTGTGTGTGTACAGTTGGCAAACAGCCGTATAATAAGCGGGATAATGTATAGAATGCTGGTCATTATCGGGAAAATAAGTACCGACAGGGCGAAACAAGACCAGTCCAGTTCGCCCTGTTGGTATTTATTTTCCCGATAATGACCGGCGTTCTATACATTATCCCTTTACATATCATTGATCTGTAACATCTCGTTTGCAAGAGAAGATAAGATTTTCTTGATCTTGCAATGAAGTAAAGAGGACCATTCACTTCTTCACTCAGAGACAGACATTTTTAAGGAAGTGTCTTGGTGTCGGTTAATATTGGATATGGGCAGTAACTAAAATTCCCAGTATCGGTATCGGAAGAAAAAAAAAGCTGGATCGGTGCATCTCTAGTGGACATGGACAAAAGTGAATTTCCACGTGATATACTTCCTTTGAACAACCGTTTGAGCCAATAGCAATGACACCACGGTTAAAAGCTGTAAAGACGTACACACAGTTAGCAGCACACGCGCTCTGTGGGTTTTGCTCACCTGCCTGACGGACGGGGAACTCCACCTGCTCGGACACGATGATCTGCAGGAGCGTCGGGGCAAAGTTGATGATTTTGTACGACTGAAAAACAAGATTCACTTTGGTCACAGCAAAACTTAAGACATTGGGAAACACAGAGAGCGCTGGGCAGATGTCGGGGTCGTGTTGTTCTGTAAAGTTGGCAGTGTGATTATTTATATTTAGATATCTGATGCCTTTATTATGACATTACTGTACAGTGATGTCATTTGTTTAGAGATCGCTATACTGTGCTATTCTAATTATGGCAGAGAGTGTAGTTTATCCATTATTACTTTAGCTATTATGTATTATTCCCATTAGTATAACTTTCTGTTTAGACACACATATAGTGCTGTTGAAAATAAAGCGGATTATAATTCCTCCAGGTACCAACAGACACAAGTGGCTTTCTCTACTGATGAATTTATTCTCTTCATCTTAATAAACACACCGTGAAAACTACAAAACACAGACAAGACAATAATTAGCTTCAAGAAAAATAAAGACAATTGGCAAATAAAAATACTTGTACAAAACAAAACAGACAAAATACCTCGTTGGCTGAGTACCGACAGAAAGGAATTAGCTCCAGGTTTCTTCTTACTTCTTGTTTAGTTAGTTTCTTCTTAAACTTTTAACTTAGTGTCCATGATTTGTCATGCTTCTTTTCTCTCTTGTGAGATCGCTTCTTCTTAAGATAATTAACCTCTACTTTGCAGACGTAAGCTGACTTAAGCGTCACAGCGCCCTCTGGTGCCGCTCAACCATAACAACATAAAATACATGGAAAACAAAAGGAAATTAAAGTGTGGCAGTTACACTCCCACCAAATCTCACCACTCTTACTGTGGGATTTCTATTAATTAAACTCAAACTGACACATAGTCTGAACATAAAAACAACTGTAGTCATTAGACTGCTTCTATCAAAACAATAACCTTATGTATAGGTCGTTCTAGTGAAACGGTTTTAATCGTAAGTTTGTTGTGTTTGTCAACAGTCCTTTCACTAACCAAAAGTCGAACCTTTCTCACTTTGTCATCAGGTCCAGGATAGACATCTGTAACTTTGGCTAGTTTCCATTCATTACGTGGTGCAAGATCTTCTTGTAGAAGCACTACATCGTTTATCTTCAGATCTCTTCTGTGTGCATTCCACTTCTGTCTTGGTTGCAAGTTGAGTAAATATTCTTTCCTCCAACGGATCCAAAACTCGTTGGCCAAATATTGTACTCTTCTCCAACGTTTTTGAAGATACAAGTCTTCTTTCATGAACTCTCCTGGTGGAGGCTGGATAATGGTTGACTTCATTGTTAAGATGTGGTTAGGCGTTAGCGGTTCAGGGCCAGTTGGATCGCTCAAATGTTCAACTGAGAGTGGCCTGCTGTTGATAATCGCCATGACTTCGTACAACAAGGTTCTTAAAGATGTACTGTCGAGTCTCTTTGCGGAATGGTCAAGGATAGCTGAAAGAACGCTACGGATGGTCCTTATCTGCCTTTCCCACACTCCGCCCATGTGGCTTGCTGATGGGGGATTCATGAGAAATTCACATCCATGTACTTTCACTTTCTCTTGGTCCAAATCTTTCATGAGTTTTGCGAATTCTCTCTGGGCACCAATGAAATTGGTTCCTCTGTCACATCTCAGTTGACGAACATTCCCTCTGATTGCAATAAACGCTCGTAAAGCATTAAGGAATGCGTCTGTACTTAGATCGTCCACAACTTCGATATGTATGGCTCGTGAACATAGACACGTGAGTATGAGTCCATATCTCTTGAGTTCCTTACGTCCGTCTTTGACATATATCGGTCCGAAACAATCCATTCCGACATAAGTAAAGGGTGGAGTAGGTTCTGTCCGATCGATTGGTAAATCTCCCATACTTTGATTTTCTGTTTTCCTTCTGTACTTGCGACACTTGACACATTGAAGATGTATGATGAGACTGCACGGCTGCTTCCAAGAATCCACCAACCGTTAGCTCGCAGTTCATTCATAGTCATTCCACGACCTTGGTGTTGAACTTTCGAGTGGAAATGTCTGATTAACAAAGTTGAGACATGACTGTCCTTGGGAGTATGGCTGGATGCTTTACGTGTGGGTGTAGCACAGCTTGACTCAAACGTCCGCCAACTCTGAGGATTCCTTCACCATCCAGAAACGGACTCAGTTTGTACAGTTTTCTATCTTTGGTCTTGGAAACTGTTTTCTTTGACTTCAGATTCTTTATTTCTGCTGCGAAAGCTTTCTCTTGAACTAGTTAATGACGAACAGTTCAGTTTCTTGTCTCTCTTCCAAACTTGTACTTTCTTTGGTCTTTGTTATTTCACCTTTGTGTTCCTTGACTTTCCTTCTCAAGATTGCAAGAGCTCTTACCAATCTGGTCCATTCTGAGAACTTCTCAAATCTGTCAAGAATAGTTCGTTCTTCTTTTCCCTTGGTGGTACACACAAAAGCTTTGCGAAGCTCTGGATCATTTTCTTTATCTCTCCCACCTTGACATCTCTATCAGGTAGGTTCCTTTCCCAGAGAAATGCTGGTCCTTTAAACCAATCGGAGGACTTGAGTTGTTCTGCAGTTAAGCCTCGAGAAGTGTAGTCCGCAGGGTTATGCTCTGACGCAACATATGCCCATTGCTCTGGTCTTGTGCTTGACTTGATTCTTTGTATACGATTAGCTACGAATACTTGAAACCTTCTGGCGTCATTACTTATGTAGCCGAGAACAACGGTGGAGTCTGTCCAGAAGAACTCTTGTATGTCTGGGATTTCAAGCTCCGTTTTGAGAAGATCACCGACTCTAACTGCAACAACTGCTGCTGAGAGCTCGAGTCTTGGGATAGTCGTGACACTAGTGGGTGTAACTCTTGACTTGGCCATTACTAAACAGCAATGGACTTGATCTGAATGGTTAATTACTCGCAGGTAAGTACATGCGCCATATCCGTCGACACTGGCATCTGCGAAGTGATGAAGCTCGTAGCTTTTGACTTGTCCGAAATCTGTAGGAACGAAACATCTTGGAATTTGTACGTCGGCTAAACTTGGTAGGTCTTTGATCCACGACTCCCACTGAGGCTTCAGATGTTCTGGAAGCTCTTGATCCCAATCAACCTTATCTCTGCACATTTGCTGGAGGATCTGCTTGCCTAGGAGGACAAACGGTGCGATAAAGCCAAGGGGGTCGTAAATAGAGGCTACGGTGGAAAGTACACCTCTTCTTGTCAGTGGGTTTGACTTGACTTGAACTCTGAACTTGAAAGTGTCTGATGTTACGCACCATTCCACTCCAAGAGCTCTTTCAATGCGTGGTAAACTTAATGACATGTCCAGGTCTTTAACTGTAGCACACTCCTCTTCAGGAATAGTGGACATAACACTTTCACTATTGGACACAAACTTGTGGAGTCTTAACTTTCCGGTAGCGCATAGCTCTCTTGAGTCTTTGATGAGTTGAATAGCTTCACTCTCTGTAGGAACGCTTGTCAAGCCGTCATCGACATAAAAGTTTCTTTGTATGAAGCATATGGCGTTCTCTTGGAATTGACCTTGTCCTTGTGCTGCGAGGTGTTTCAGGCCAAAGTTGGCGCAGCCTGGAGACGATGCTGCTCCAAATAGATGGACTTTCATCCGAAAGACTGATGGTGTTGCTTCCAAGTCTCCCTTCTCCCACCAAAGAAACCTTAAGTAATCCTGATCTTCCTTTGTGACATGGAATTGGTGAAACATTCGCTCTATATCACACATGAATGCGACAGAACTTTTGCGAAAACGACAAAGAACGCCCACCAACGTATTCGTCAGGTCAGGACCGGTCAAGAGGTGGTCATTGAGAGAGGTATCTTGGTACTTGGCAGAGGCGTCAAATACTACTCTGATCTTTCCTGGTTTGTGCGGGTGATAGACCCCATGGTGTGGGATATACCATGCAGGATTGTTGTCTAATTCTTCATCAGGGACCTTTTCTGCATCACCTCTTGAGATGATGTCATCCATGAAGTTTGTGTAATCACTGTAGTATGTTTTGTCTTTCTTGAATCTCTTTTCCAGACACTTCAAGCGATGCATTGCACATATTTTATTGTTTGGTAACTTGGGTCTTTCATCACGAAATGGTAATGGCATCTCATAGTGGCCACTTTCGTTTTGTTTGGTGTTCTCTCTGAGTTTTGCGAGGAACTTCAGGTCTTCTTGAGACACTGGATTGTCATCCATGGCCTTTTCCGAGAAGTCTGCTTCGAGCGCCTTGATGATGTCTGAAGGAGTGACGTCTCTGATTTTTGTCCTATTTACATAGTGGACCTTGTTCTGAAGCTTTACAGCTGGCTCGATCTCTGGAATGACTTTCTTGACAATAATGCGATGACTGATTCCAATTGCATCTCCATAGTTTAGACAGGGATTACTTTGTCCAACGATGCTCCAACCGAGATCTGTGCGTTGAGCGTACGGCTCTTCTTCTGTACCTGACACGATCTCTCTGGGGAGGAGAGCTTGTGAGCAGTTGTATCCAATCAACAATCCTACTTCACAATCTTGCAAAGGTGTGACTTCTGACTGAAGGTGTTCCAAATGTGGCCAAGCTTTAGCCGTCTCATTAGTTGGAATGTGAGCTTTGTTGGCAGGAATAAACTCTCGAGTGTATGTAGGAGGTAGAGTGATTTTCTTGCTTGAGTTAAAGCCACGAACTTGAAGATCTTGTAGTCTGTGAGACTGAACAACTGTTGTCTGGGAAGACATGGTAGACAGTTCTAGTTTGACAGGTTCTTGGTTGGTCTCTAGCGAGTCTGCAACTTCACTAAGAACAAACGTAGTGTCGCTTTGTGAGTCCAGTAAGGCATAAACAAGGACCTCTTTGGGTTTTGCAAAAGAAGAAAGCCACACAGGAATGATTGCAGCTGTTTGTGTGTTACTTTCTTGACTTACAACTCTGTTTGTTGTAGCTGTGGCATTAACTTGTTCTTGAGCTTGGTTGTTGTGGCTTGGTCTTTCGTTACTTGGGTTTGACTTTCCCGATGGTTGTTTTTGTTCTTCTTTGTCTTTGACTCTATCTTCATGAAGACAGGTAGGATGCTTTTTACTGCACTTGTCACAAACATTGCGGCTTGTACAGTTCTTCGAATGGTGCCCTGGTTTGAGACAACCGAAACAAAGCTTTTCCGACTGAATGAACTTGATTCTGTCTGACACTGCTTTATCCAAAAAACTTCTGCATTTGTGTAGACTATGATTGGGCTTCTTACAGAATATGCATGTCAGTTGTGGCCTTTCTTGTGAAGTAGTCGTTAGTGTTTTAGCTCCAATTTGTCTTGGTCTTGCGGGTTTCAGCTTTTCTGACTTGTCAGGATCACCTTGCTTCAGCGACTGCAGCGAGGTAACTGGGTTACAAGCAATCTTGGCTTCTCTTGTTAGAAATGCAACAAACTGGCTGAAGGTGGGAAACTGATTTGTTTGTTCTTCGATTTCAATTACCTTGCGGTTCCAGCTAGCTGTGAGCCAGTCTGGTAACTTAGAAAGAATCTTTCTGTTCTCATTGCAGTCATTCAGGATCTCTAATGACTTGAGGTGAACCATTGCTGCTTCACAACTGCGCAAGAAATCTGCAAAGTCTCTTAACTCAAAACTGTCCTTAGACGACATTTTGGGCCACGCTTGTAGTTTGTCTCTGTAAGCTTTTGCAATTGTGAATGGGTTTCCGTACCTTTCATCGAGAATCTTCCATGCGGCAACATACGCAGATTCTGTTCCCAGGAGGAAGTATCCATCAAGGGCACTCTTCGCTTGTCCACTCACATATCTCCGAAGGTAGAATATTTTCTCCTTTTCCGGGATGTTCTTTTGGTCAATCAGTGTTTGAAATGAAAGTTTCCAGTCACTGTATCCTAAAGGATCCCCACTAAACACTACAGGTTCAGGAACCGGGATGCGGCTTGCACTTAGTGCACTTGCTAGCACTTTCACAAGATTTGATGTACTATCACTTGTAGGGGTGGATGCAGCTTGAGGTACAGCTTGTTCAAGCAGAGAAGGGAAGCATACATGTTTGTCGTCTTTAACTTCTTTATTGATCTTTGTCAAATCAACTTGGTGCTCCCCGGTAACACTCGCTTGGTCATACACTTGCATCCTTGCTTGTGCTGCCTTGAGATCTTTAACCTTTTCCAGGTGCTGTACCTTTCTTTTCTTCTCATCAAGTGTTCTTTGCAGTACTGCATACTCTTCTTCTTGTTGAGCCTTTAACTTTGCTTCATCAGCTTCTCTTTGCATTCTCAGTTTGATTTCCTCTGCCTCTCTTTCTAAGCGCATTTGCTTGACTAATGCTTCTCGCTCTGCAGCCTTTTTCCTGACTTCAGCTTCAAGCATAGCGATTTCTTGCTGTTCCTTCTCTTGTTCTTGTAACACATTGAGAACAGCTTGACTTGCAGCTGCTTCTGCTGCGGCGTCTTGATGCTTTACAGAGGACCTACTTGAATGCTCAGATTTGTTCTTAGTTGTGTTAAAGGAGCTTGACTTACTGCTTGTTGTCTGAAAGAGGGAGCCTGCATCTGGCCAATCTTGTTCCTCTTCCTCTTTGCCGTCCAATCGATTAGTCGCTCGATCCACAATGAAGTTTGAAATCTCCACGCATTGATCTACTCTGCGACGTGTCTCATGATCTGGTGGGGTGAGCTTGCGTAACTCGTCATAGACTTTCGTGACATCTGCACACAGACCTGTAACATCACCAAGAATATCTTTCAGTAAGTCTTCACTTAATGGGTCAGATTGAGAGAAGGGTTTCTTAGATGATTTAGCATGTGTTCTCCACCTTTCATAATTGTAGTTAAATCTTTGTTGGAGTCCTTTAATTCTTTCATCTTGCATTTCTTTTCCTTTCTCTGTGAGTGTTTTCACTCTCTGACTTCTTCTTGGTTCTGCTAGCTCTTGTTGCTTGCTAGAATCAGTAGCTTGTTCTTCAGACAGCACTTGGAGTTCTGCACTAACCTCAGTTTCAACTGGGAGGTCACTTGGCTCTGTCATGTTAACGTTTAGTTACTCAAATGGTCGTTAAAATGTCTTATGTAAACTTAAACTCTCGTTTACACTGTAGGTACTTGAAAATGTACACTTCTTAATATTCTTGTAATCAAGGCAAAATAAAATTAGAATGTAACTTGGTATAAATGTAGCTTAACTCTTTGTTCAAAATTGTCAAAATATACTCAAATATGAAAAATGCCTTTTAAACTTTTCAAATAAAATACAGCATTCACTTGGCTGTTAATAATGTCCCAATAAAATAAAACATATACTGGTTCTTAACTTGTGTACCTTTAAACTTATACACTTGAGGTAGCTGTCACCTTATGAACACAAAACCTGGGAGGGCTAGGACGTTGCTTTCTTCACAGTTCACTTAGACAACCTTTAAACTTGCCCTTTTTACTTAGACACACTTGACTTGAAGTGCCCAAGCTTCTTATGGCCTTATCTTAAAGCATTGCTCCTCAAACTGCGTGCTTTTGGTCCTTGCGCACTCCTGGCTCCACTGTCCCATCACAGCTCCGCTCCGTGCATGTGCTGATCACGCTCCGACAAGACCGCTGCTCCTTTGATCATGCCGCCTCGTCATGTGCTCTCCACTCGCGCAGATCAGTCCGAGTTTTCACTATAATTCCTCCAGGTACCAACAGACACAAGTGGCTTTCTCTACTGATGAATTTATTCTCTTCATCTTAATAAACACACCGTGAAAACTACAAAACACAGACAAGACAATAATTAGCTTCAAGAAAAATAAAGACAATTGGCAAATAAAAATACTTGTACAAAACAAAACAGACAAAATACCTCGTTGGCTGAGTACCGACAGAAAGGAATTAGCTCCAGGTTTCTTCTTACTTCTTGTTTAGTTAGTTTCTTCTTAAACTTTTAACTTAGTGTCCATGATTTGTCATGCTTCTTTTTCTCTCTTGTGAGATCGCTTCTTCTTAAGATAATTAACCTCTACTTTGCAGACGTAAGCTGACTTAAGCGTCACAGCGCCCTCTGGTGCCGCTCAACCATAACAACATAAAATACATGGAAAACAAAAGGAAATTAAAGTGTGGCAGTTACACGGATGAAAGGATTCCATCTGTAGAGCTCCCATTCGAAGACTAACCATCCTAATAAAAGAATCGTTAAATAAAAGAGTTAGCTGGATGGTCCCTTTAAATCTGGCGAAGGAAACCGCGTGAGTGGATCGTTCGCCCCAACATTTTAGCCACTTAACCCAGTCGAACCAGGGTGTAGTCCAGACCACCTCGAATCGTAGTGAAACTAAGTGGGACAGGTCACGTGATGCGGTGGGACAGACATGAGACGCACTGCGCATTTCCTTTGGTACCCCGTTTACCCCTACCACTAAAAACATGTAAAATAGGTTAATCCACCAGCCTGGCTCCACATCTGGAGATGATGCTCCTACAGGTCAACGGAGTTTAAAGAGTACCTAAACGGGCGTGCCAAAGCCTTTCCCCACCCACAAACAAAAGTCAAAAATTGCAGTGAAAGAGGCGGTCTCTGAAGTTTGGGGTGACATGCGGGGGGTGAGTGTGTGGGCCTTTGCATTGGCACAATCACAGCAGACAGATTACGTGGGAGGGACTTGGTTATAAACCACAGGTACAGGGGCAGGACAATGGGCAGCACCTGATGACGATGTGTGGAGCTGGTGCGGCTTATGACGTTCTGTGGAGGCCGTGGACACGTCTCCAGCCAATCAGGAAATTCTAATTTAGTAGCAGAGTTTACCCTGAAGGGGGCGCAACCCATTCGTTTTCAGGCCAAAGTTAGGATTTAACACGTTTGCGCTATAATGTCAGAATAATGTCAGGGACCAGTGGACAACACAATGAGACACCCATTGAGACAGTTTATCAGTAAAAAAAACTTGATTTGGTGTTGCTCTTTAACTTAACTTCATCCGGCAAGTTCAGACACTATATTGCACATGTTATACAAAATGAAGGCTTCCTGAAAGCCTTAAAGGAACAGGCCACCGTTTTTCCATACTGAGATATGTTCTTACCTGAGCTTAGACGAGTTGATACGTACCTGTCTGGTCTGTGTGTGTGCCCTCAGTCGCACAAAACGACCAAAGATGTTGTTAGCATTTGGCCTCACCCAGTATATGCCTATGGCTCCAAACAGGGGGTGAAGTTAGAAGCAACCAAGCTCTTCCACGGGCACAAAGACCAGACAGGTGCGCATCAACTCGTCTAAGCTCAGGTAAGAACATTATCTCAGTATGGAAAAACGGTGGCCTGGTCCTTTAAATGCAACAAATCATTTATCATTTCTGAAACTGTGGAAACATTAGATGAAGCCCAGGAGTCACATTTGTATATTCAACAAATTGGGCAAAACAATTGAGTTTAGAGTAAATACTTGAAATGTCACCAAAACGTGAGCTCGAATGTGCTTTGGGCCAGACTTGTTGTACTTTTTATGAATTTTATTTAATACCGACTTGAAACTGTGATGCTTTTCAGTGACATTTCAGGCCTTCATTGTGGCACAGTTCCTTTAATGAAGAAAAAATGAAGGATCCGCACAACTGTTAGCTCCCAGCTTCTTAATATAGCTCACCAAGTAACTACTACACGTTTTCTTCACTATTGCCATTTTTGATCCAGCACACTGACTGAGTACTAGTGTGGATGCGCGTGCCTTTACCCACAAACAGTTCCTTTAATGATTCACAAAACTCGCAAACACTGGTGGATCATTTGTCGTACTCTATGTAACTTCATTGAAAAAGCGGGACATGATCTTTAATAGGTGGGACGGGGGGGGTAAATGGCTGGGCAGTGCAACCAGACGAGGGACCGGTGGTTAACCAAAAGTCCAGGAGTAAACACAGCCCCACAATTCCACTACGGGACCAGACGAACTTGGGGACACCTCTCTCTATTGTTCCTGTGGGCTTTACGGTCCACAGCCCGCCCTGGCTCTCTTCCCCCAAATCCCAGGACACTTTCCTGGGGGGGTGGGAGGAAGAGAAGAGCCTCCATCGCCTCCATCCACGGCAGCGAGTCTCTCCTCCCTCCCCCGGCCCGCTCTGGATCACCGTGTCCCCGGCCGCTTCTTAGGCGCACACACCGCTCTCTCGGACCCACCTGGTTGAGCTCATTCTCGGCCGCCAGGCGCAGGCTCGGGTCGATGGTGCCCTTCAGCGCCTGGACGATCCTGTTGGGGTCCATGGAGCGTCGGTGGAGCGGGACCTGCGCCGCTTTTTCACAGCCCGGGATTCATGAAGCAGCAGCGGGTTACGGGGCTAATGTTATTGTGGGTGACCGCGCACACGCCGCGGTGACGCTTCCGCCCGTTCGGTTTCAGAATAAAAGCGGCTTCCCAGATTTTGGAGGACGATGGTTTGTTTTTTGTTTTTTTTGGCGGAAGTGGGTTTACGCCGGGAAAAGCTGCTGCTTGACGCATTGCCGCTGAGCAGGAGCTTGTGTCGTAAAGCAAAAGTAAACGCTTCACTTTTACTCTCCCGTGCGCAAAAGAGAGCGCCGCGGTGTGGACTGGAGAGGACACACAGCTGACAGTCACTTTTTGAAGTCACTTTTGCAAGTAGTTTTTCCTACAGTAGCCTAGCTGTACTTTTACTTGAGTAAAAAAAATAAAGTAACTCGTGCCACTGCGAGTAAATCTTTAATTTTGCAGCCGAAAATAGATGTATTTTGTTACTATACTATTACAATTGTTCACATGATTCCATGTTTAGTTTCTCATGTCATAACTGAAACATAAATCAGACTTTTACGCCCAAACACTTACACAGTTACTCACAGTACTCAAGTAACATTTTCTCCAAGTACTTTTTGACTCTTGAGTAATTATTTGGGTCACTACTTTTTACTTCTACTTGAGTAGATATATTTTGGTTAGTCTACCCACCCGTACTACTAGCCAGAGTTTACACCAGTGAAGTCGCGATTTGATAAGGAAAAGTTGAAAATTAAGTGCAAGTTGTTTGTTCTAAAACAGTATTTTGCAAACCTTTCCCACCAAGTACCACCAAGCCTAGATCAAGATCAAATCAGGACTAAAGCCAGGTCTTAAAGTCTAAAATAGACCTAAATTGGACTAAATGATGTTTAACCACATGTTTAAACCACATCCACCCAGGAAAAGACCCTACATAAATGCTAACTAACTTTAACTAAAGCACAATAGTCACCAATGGCCGGCATATTCAACAAGACTTTTCTCCGGATTCCTACAGTGAAAGTTGATGAGATTCAGTCCACGTGATGAGGAATAATAACCCAGGGGAAGTTTTGTGTCACCTCAAAAGGAATTAATATAATCCTTTCCAAAATAGCATATATGGCACTGAGGATTATCTATTATGCATGACCCCAAGTACCGCCACAGTTTGAAAACCACTGGTCTAAAACATTGGTTGTAAAGGAGAGAGCGAGTGCCATAGAACACTTTACATGCTCGTGGTCCCATTGGTACAGAATGTCATGAAAATCCTCTTTAAAAGGATCATAAACACAGAAAAGTCAAACCATGGAAAAAGAAAACCGGGTTTGAATTTGAACCAAATCCTAAACATATGCAGACGAATCAGTCTGTGTGTCAGCTTCCTTTGCAAAAATCACCTCCTGCCGTTTCCCTGATGAACAAGCAGAGACTGAATCGTCCTTTGGGGCCTCGTCACTTTATATGCCTACATCTGTTAATACAATCCCGCTGTTGTTCAATGTCAAATTGTTGTTGTCTATATGTCATATATCACTTTATTTTATCTTATTTATTTAATATTTTTCACGCATGCCCCTATAGCCTTATAGTTTTAAAGTTTTTTAGCTTATTTTTATCTTAACTGTGTTATATGTTCTATGTCGCACGTTTGCACCGAGAAAAATTCCTAGTTTGTGAACCTGTTCTCAAACCATGGCAATAAAACCGATTCTGATTCTGATAAAGTGCCTTATTTTTATATAAAAACATAAAATGTAGGAAAACTTGCAATACATATATTTCTCATATTTATGCCTGTAATCCCCTCCTGAAACCACCACCTTAACGTGGTGGAGGGGTTTGAGCCTGAATGATCCTGGAGCTCTGTTGTCGGGGGCTTGGTGACCCTGGTAGGGTCTCCCATGGCAAACAGGTCCTAGGTGACGGGTCAGACAAAGAGCGGTTCAGAAGCCCCTTATGAGAGACCAACAGGCCCGGTTAGAACCATGAGGCCGTCCTTCTGTGGACCCACCACCTGCAGGAGGAGCCATAGGGGCTGGTGAAAGTGATTTGGGCAGCTCCAACAGTGTGTTTATCACGCACTGCTGGAACTGCTAACCATGCACTATCCAACCTGGAAGTTATTTTTAAGACAATTATTCCTACAGCTGCCAGCAGGAGGAGCCCCAGTCAAGAATTTCACCAGCTCTTTGCATTTCCTTGTTACCATTTAATTCTTATGCACCAAAGTAAAGTTTTTAAGTCTATTTTTAGGCTCCATATGCTTGGCCTGTCCACTTTAAAGTCACACAGCGGAATAATCCATGCTTTGTTGCAAGGTCAACTAAAATGTTCCAATAATGGGATGAACTGAAATAAACGCCTTACCATTTATTTGGGTGAAAAAGTCACTTTGACCTTGAATAATAAAAACCTCGGTGTTGAGTCCAAACAGACCAGACACGGGATAATTTGCTCATGATTTATTTAGGCACAATCTCCAGTTCATTTCGGTGCAAAAAACACACTTTGGCCTCAGTGCTCACACCAAACCCCTTCAAACCCCATCCACACTTTCGAAAACCCCCGCACCTTTTTTACATTCGGTCTGTACAACGTCACGTATTTCCATGTCAACAGGCAGGAAAGTGTAGCTTACGTTGACAATTGTTATTCGTTGCAAGTTGACACACACAAAAAAAAAAAAAAAAAAAAAAAAAAGTATTTCGCAAAGTTGGTCAAGTCTCCTGCTTGGATCGAGAGAATTTCAGGGAAAAGTGCAGAATTTCCAGATTTGTATAGGATATTGGATATTTGCTTTATGACTATCTGAGCCAAAACTAACCGTATTCAATTTTAACATTTCCTGAGAGATTTCTTTTGTCCAAAGTTTAGCAGGAGCAGGCAAATTCACCCATGTTTAAAGTCCTTAAGCTGCCAAACGAAAAAAATGGCTGAATTCTTACATTTATTGAGAAACGTTCTTCCAAATCTTTAGCAGAAGCAGAGTTTAGTGGTATTCTAAAAATGGCCGACACCCAATTGTTTTGGCCAAATCCATAGTTCAGTCCGGGTAGTATAAAAAAAATAATATGGTGGCAGTGGAAAAAGCTCACTTAGTAAATATATCAAACATAAACGAGTTCAATCCCAATTCTTTGAAAAGAAACCAAAAAAATAAGGTACTAAATATTATAATATAAAATATACAAAAAATAAAAATGGCAGAGTGACTTTTTGTGACCATTTTGTGAGAAATGATTTGGCCAAGTGTTGAGTAGAAGTTGACAAAGTTTTCAGCGTTCAGTAAAAAAGTTTATATTTTGACAGACCATTTTTTAACCCAAATGTTTGATCAAACATGAAAAAGCTCATCATGTTGAGTAAATAAATTAAAACTAAAATGAAAAGAAATCCCTTCCACTTTCCTTGAAACTTTAGCGACGCATTTTACTCCAAATGTTTAACCAAATGAACAAAAAACAAAACGTTATTGACAATTTTGTGACAAATCTTAAACCCAAAACGTGTGTCTGGTTTTCTTCAGTCCTGGTAGAGCAGGAAGCCTGAGAAGGTGCTGAACTTCCACGTGCTGCCGTAGATGGCGCCGCGGTGCAGCCTCAGCCACACCTGGTCGCCGTGGAACAGCGGCAGGATGGCGTGGTTGCTGGCCGTCATGTGGTCGGGCGTGCTGTCGTTGGCGTACGCCGACACCATCACCTCCTCGTTGCGCATCAGGTTGATGTAGAGCGGCACGTTGATGGCGAGCTTCAGAATGTGGAAGTGGAAGACGTAGGCGCCGTCGGCGGGGCACGTGAAGCGGCCGATGCGAGTGTCGTACGTCTCGCCCACGTTGAGGTGGAGCTGGTCAAAGACAATGGGCTGGTCCAGGTTCCCCGGGGCGAAGTTGGCGGTGCGCGATGCAGTGTAGGCCACGCGGAGTGCATACAGCGGCAGGCTGGGCGCCACGTGCGGGGCCTCGAGCGGAGCCAGAGGGTGAGGTAGCAGAGAGACGTCCACTGAATCAGAGCTGAGGGCGGGAGAGGGAGGAGTTAAAGTGATAGTCTGTAAGATTGTAAAATGAGGAGAGACATGGAGCTCATACATAAATAATAAGGGACAATGGGAATTGGAAATGAACATAATTTTAAATGATGAGGACTGGGAACAGACACTGCGGGAGGGACATAAAATAACAAATAGGAACATTTATGAAGAATAATGGCGCTGAATAATATATTTGTTGTGAGTTTAGTGATAGATTTTGATATTCAGATGAACTGTGGCCGTTTGGCATTGACTCGTCCTGTTCCACATAAACGACTCACAAATCCTCAGAGAAACCCAGGGTTAACTAAACCGACTGATAACGCACTTTGTAGAACCACTCATCCAGAAGCTGCTCCATGTCTGGGTTTGTCGACCCATGTTAGAAGAACAAATCCAGGACACGTTCAGTGTAGCGCCCTGGTCTGCAAAATGACCAGAGAGACACAGCAACTGTTTTGTGCCTGTTCCTCAAATCCATCACATCTGTCCGAAAGTGTTCCTGAAACTACCAAATTACAAATTAAGCACTGGTTGTGTCAGATTGTAGGCTCAACACCAATCTATTGAATATGTATAAAAAAAATTAAAAAACATAAAGACCATAACTTTAAAGTGGACATTTCCTTCAACTTTGGTTTAATAATAAAACCCTCCTTTTTTTTAATTTACGTAAAAAAATTGACAGGAACCCTACTTTGACCAACAGGAAGTTAGCCAAAAACATTCTGTGTACAGAGTTTTTACTGCATCCCATCCTTGTGTGTCAGATGCCCTCCCACCTGGTCAAAGCATGGACCGAGACAGAGGCTCCGTGTCCCGAGTCGGGGTCGAGGTCCATGGTTCTCTGCAGAGACAGGCCACTCCAATCGGCTGCAAACAGAGGACACCAGCTGTTATTTGGATTCAGACGAACGATCCGAACACTCAGACCACTTTACGTTTCAAGTGCTAGTGCCCTATGGAATTGGCCAACAAGAAGCACTGTGGGCAAAGATAATGAAACGATGGACCCAAGACAGGGCCGTAGTAATATGTTGGAACATATTGACAATTCTGGCGGCCATCTTGTGCCTGGCGCTCAAAGTCGCTTTACAATTTGGTGCATTATTCATTCACTCCATACTCTGTGATGGTAAGCGAGGCAACCAGTCTGCGCACGTCAGCCACCACCACCAACCATTCACACACACACACTACATTTGCCAGGCTTCCTGGTGTTCCCAAACGGTCTCCCATCCAAGTCCTGCCAGGCCCTTCCCTGCTTAGCTTCCGAGGTCTGACGGGATCGGGCAGAGCAAAGTCGGTATGGCCAGATAGCGCCACTCACTGAGAGTTCCTGAATGAGGTGAATATTCATTTCTTCTTTCTGCCCCTCTGTTCTACACTTTAACAACTCATCATGCAATGCAATGAATTTAACTGGTGTTCGGTGCATAGGGGAACTCGGGCTCTTGAGGTGGGTGTCTCCGCTCCTCCTAAACGATGGGCGCAATGCATCATCGCCGCACTTATGAAAATGTAATGGACCACCACACGCTCGCCTGCTCGCAGAAAAGGAAGTGACGGCTTGTGATTTACAGGTTATATCTATTGACTCATTTTGTAATTGGGGCAAAATCGCCTTGGTGCCCGAAGATTTGAGTAGGTGCTCGAGCCCCCCAGCACCCACTATGTGTTTTTCTCCCTCGGAAAACAGAATTTATCTCAAGGGACTTCCTGGTTAAATAAAGGTTAAAAAAATAAAATAAAATAAAAATTCTCTAAAATCACTCTTTTCTTTGCATTTACATGCTGGGAAGATTTTATAATTGTCGGCAGATTTCTCAAACCTGAGCTATCAGGTATCATCTTTTATTGATACTCCTTATCAGTTCTAAAAAAATAAATAAATAAATAAATATTGCTCTGTAATTGGACCCAATTTATTTCCAATCTGCGCACACATTTAATACTGTATATGGGAGGTAAAATACAAATATAGACCAAAATGCATAATGTCTCGTGTTTTATTAATCACAGGCTTAGATTTGGCTGTAGCCGTGGGGACTGAACTGCTGAATAATAATAATAATAAAATAATAATAATTTTTAAAAAGTGCGCGTGGCTCGTCTGATCAATACGAGGAATTTTCGCTTTTAAAGGAACAGGCCACCGTTTTTCCATACTGAGATATGTTCTTACCTGAGCTTAGACGAGTTGATACCCACCTGTCTGGTCGTTGTGCGTGCCCTCAGTCACGCAAAACGACCAAAGATGTTATTAGCATTTGGCCTCTCCCAGTATATTCCTATGGCTCCAAAGAGGGGTGCAGTTAGAAGCAACCAAGCTCTTCCACGAAGACCAGACAGGTACGTATAAACTCGTCTAAGCTCAGGTAAGAACAGATCTCAGTATGGAAAAACGGTGGCCTGTTCCTTTAAAGCTTTTAACAGCGGGTTACCGGCAGCAGCTCAGGGGGTGTCTGAGAAGAATAACCACGTTTTTAATGTTAAGCACCACGCGTCTTCCCCGTGTGTTTACATAAGGCATGTTTTAGCGCACCCGTCTCGCCGGCTGGAGAGGGAGGCAGTGGCACAGAGCGGGGATGGTCCGACACCGTGCACTCTCATGGGGGAGCGGAGATGAACTGATCTGATGCGAGGAATGCATCCATATAGTTGGTCCTCCATCTCTGACTTCACCCAGACTTTCCGGGGGACCATGACAGCCGTTTTGATTTTGGATTCCCCTCCTTGTCACCTTACTTTCCGTTACACATCACAGTAACAGGCTGCGTGCTCGCTTGTCCTCGAGGACACCACACAACCAGGAGAAATCAGGCCAAAACAATCCAGCATGTTGAATATCCCCGATTTATCGCTCGCTCTGTGCAGACGAGAGCAGTCTGAACTCACCACACACGGTAATGATCTTGCCGTGTGAACCCAGCTTAAGATGCGCTGGAAATACCATAAAGCACAACCCTTATGGAAATCCAACTCACTGCAGTGGATTTTCAAAATAAAGCAACTGGAAGAGGAACAGCAAAGCACCAACGTTGAGGTATCAATAAAAATAGATTTAATTCTATTTACTGGGAGAAATGTTGCACTGTGTGGCTTTACTGTGGCAAATAAATAATTATTGGCAGGAAGTATTTCCATATTCCAAAATGTTGATTTTGACTTTTTTTTTCTTTGGCTTTTTTTTCTTTTTCTTTTTAGACTTGGACTAAAATTTAAAATAATTATTTATCTAACAGAATTGATTGAACACCCCACACGACAGTCACTGTTTAGCCACGCCTTTTGTGTCCTACCTCCCATTGGTCTGTGGTAGTGGGCCGGCCTTTCTCCTGATTGGTTCGGAGACAGGAAGTAGTCAAGGGCTAAAAGAGAAAACGGGTAAGGAAAGTAGTATGGGATTATTGGATGGATGGTTGATTGAATACTTTTGTATGATTTGTTATGAATTCTGTATAACAATAATAACAATAACAATAACAATAATACATTTTATTGTAATGACATCAAATCTCAGAGTGCTACAGTGGACAACATAGTTAAAAACAATACAATATAACATGTTAAAAGACAGGACTAAAAAACAAGCATTAGCTGTTAAAATAAGCTTGTGTAAAAAGGTGGGTTTTAAGTCCTTTTTTAAATGCGTCCACCGTTTGCGGGGCCCTGAGGTGGTCCGGAAGGGCGTTCCACACATAGAAATAAAAAGGAGAAGCGTAATTCAATCCCCACGCATGCGGACAGTTAGCAAAGAAGCTACTCCGGTATACTTTTCACATTCCATTAGCCTCCTCACTGTATTTTCCCTATAGCCGTTAGCATTAGTCACCAAACATCTCCAATTATGAACGATTCAGACGTTTTCAGCTGTTGTCAACCCATCGACCACATTTAGTTAGTTAGAAATCGTTAATAAAGGTACAGACCTTTGGATAATTTATTTTAGATAGAAATTAGCGTCTAAAAGTGTCCTCCGAATTACATGCTAAAGTTTCAGCTTTTCATGGGTCTGATTCACAAATACGCATCTAATGGACATCATCTTATGACATGTACATGATAAAGAAACCACAGATAAGTATATAAATACTGTGAAATAATCACACTTAGCCGTACTGTAGCTGCCTTCACTTTTCATATGTAGTTAGCATCGTTACCATGGGGTTTACGGCTCACGGAGCAAACGTTCCTGTGCAGTTTGAGACTGTTTTAATCAAAGTACAGTCACTACGAAACAGCAGAGAATTACCTTTCTCAGGTATGAATTATACTTTAAAGTTTATATTGTTATTTGGTCACTTTATTTGATTGTTACAATCAGTCTGACAAAACGTTAATGGCAGTTTGTGTCGCTGGTATGTTTACTGATAATCAAAATTAGCCCATTAGGAAATAGGAATAATTATTGCCATAAACATAAATTAAGTTAAAATATATCGATGAAAAAAACAGAACGTAACGGAAGTCATGTTGATGTCAAGGCTGCCATCTACTGTTTGTATAGGTCAATTATGGGCTGCTCGATCAAAACTTCATCAAATATTATACAAGTTTTAAATGTGGCAAGAATATCAAACTGTAGTAGCAATCCTTAATCCTTATGATTTCCCATTGATTTGAGCCGTGTCCAGGGCATGACCAGACGGTGCTGTTGGCCTGACCGGGTCCTGGTTGATGTGTTTGGTGTGAACAGTTCGGTGAGGTAAGTGGGGGCCGCACCGTGCAGACAGTGATGGGTGTGAAGGAGGACCTTGTATTTTATGCGGGACTGAATGGGGAGCCAGTGCAGTGTACGGAGGATGGGGGTGATGTGCTCGTGTTTTCGCACCCTCATCAGGACCCTAGCAGCGCTGTTCTGAACGTACTGGAGCTTTTGGAGGCTCCTGCCAGGGATCCCGATGAGGAGTGCGTTACAGTAGTCCAGCCTGGAGGAGACAAAAGCATGGACGAGCTTCTCTGCAGCAGGGAGGGAGAGGGAGGGGCGCAGTTTGGAAATATTACGGAGGTGAAAGAATGCAGTTTTGCAGATGGAGGCGACATGACTGTCAAAGGAAAGGTGGGGGTCAAATTTAACCCCTAGGTTAGTGACAGAGGGAGAGAGGGGAATGGTGTGTCCAAAGAATGAAACAGAGGTGATTGGAGAGGAGCAGAGTTGATGAGAGGTTCCAGTTTGAATGGCTTCTGTTTTGGAGCCATTTAGCTGCAGGAAGTTTTGACTCATCCACGCCTCCATCTCCTCCAGGCAGGAGCTGAGGCGGGCAGCCGTGGCAGAGGGGCAGCTAGAGGGAGTGACTCGGAGGTAGAGTTGTGTGTCGTCAGCATAGCAGTGGAAATTAATTCCATGCTTGCCGACGACACGACCCAGGGGGAGCATGTAAATGGTGAAGAGGATTGGACCGAGTACGGAGCCCTGGGGACCCCACAGGTGACAGTGTGGGTCTGGATTTTGGGTCTGGATTTTGCATCCCCCAGAGCTACATACTCGGTTCTGTCAGTGAGGTAAGAGTGAAACCATTGAAGGGCAGTACCAGAGAGACCTGTGTAGTGCTGGAGTCGGTGCAGGAGGATGTGGTGGTCTACAGTGTCGAGAAGAATGAGGAGGGATGTGGAACCGGAATCAGAAGCCATCAGCAGGTCGCTGGTGACTCTTCTGAGAGCTGTTTCTGTGCTGTGGGAGGGACGAAAAGCAGATTGAAATTTCTCATATAGCCTGTTGGATTTGAGATGATTATGGAGCTGGGTGGAAACGACTTTTCGAGGAGTTTGGAGATGAATGGGAGATTTGAAATTAGTCTGTAATTTGACAGGGGTGTAGGGTCCAAGGTAGGTTTTTTGAGGAGGGGTTTGATGAGAGCAGTTTTGAGGGAGGTGGGAACATGGCTTGTTTCTACGGACAGGTTTTTTATTTTGGTTATGAGGGAACTGATGGAGTTTTTGTGAGTTTTAAGCAGAGGAGATGGGAGGGATCAAGGCGGCAAGTGGATGGTTTGGATTTACGGATGATGTTCTCGACCTCCTGCTGCGTTGTGAGGGAGCGTTGTGATAAGGTTGAGCGACGGGTGTTGCGGGCAGGTCTAGTGAGGTGCTAGTGAGAAGTGGGAATGAGGAACGGATATTGTTAATTTTGATGTGAAAAAAAAATCAAGAATCCGGTTGCAATTTGTATCCGTTTGACTGTAGAATGTGGAGATCTGTAGTTTGAGGATGTGATTTATTGTGGAGAACAGTTTTTTGGAGTTACCTGGGTTGTTGTTTATGTTGAGTAGTGTTCTGACCTAGCCTTGGAGAGTGCTTTGGCATAAGCCCTACGATGTTCCCGGTAGGCCAACTTATGCACCGTCAGGCCAGATGTTTTGCAGGCACGCTCCAGGACACGGCCAGACCTCTTCATCCCTCTCAGCTCGTTTGTAAACCAGGGGGCAGAGCGGGTAAATGTGACTGTCCGGGTTGTTAATGGAGCAAGACAGTTAAGAATAGAGGTGAGGCTGGTGTTATAGTAGTCCATTAAGTCGTCAGCTGATGAGTGAGGAGAGGGGGAGAGATGCTGAAGATGTTGACTGAGGGAGGTGGCGTCCAAGTTCTTGATGTTTCTGAACGTAATATGGCGTTTTGGTTTGGTGGGAGGAACTGATATTGGGACTTTAAATGTAACCGCCAGGTGATCGGAGACACCCACGTCATACACCTGAAGGCCTGAAACTGGGAGGGAGTCTGTAATGAGGAGGTCCAGTGTATGAGGTCCCATTGTATGATTTTATGTACGTTATATCTATGATTTATGTTGGTATGTCTTGTATGTCCCATTATGTAAAAAGATTTTTACTTTTACACTCATGTAGTACAGTTTTAGTTCAATGCTTTTTTATAATGCATTTAATGCCCAGATAGGATATTTTATATAAAACTGGACGAATTACATTTAAAGTGGCACTATACTAATCAGTGACTGATCAGATCGGTGCACCTCTACCCAAATCCATACCTTCGTGGCTCTCGTCATCGCTGGTGTCGAACTCTGGAGGGGTCTGGGTGCTGATGCTGCTGAATCTCGGCCTGTGCTCTGCCTTAGAGAAGACAGTCGGGGGCAGCGCAGGGTTCACCTTCACCAGAGAAGACAAGTGGAGTCACATTCAATGGGCGAGCATCAGCACTTCTCTTTGATCCTCATAGTGGGGTGTTGTTATGAGGACCAAAGACAACTACAGGCCATCAGGTTGTCGTCATGTCTGTGGCTTTGGTAGGCACAGAAATGACGACATCGTACTTCTGAGGGCTGCCTGTCTGCGCTGTAGGTGCAGTCCATTGTTTTGAACGTTTTCCCGTCCTTAATAAATGTCTATTGATCTTCATCTCTTCACTCACTAGAACACTTTTGATTTTGAAGAGTCCATAATGGTCCTGAAGAAAGCAGCTTTTTAAAAGTAAACAAACAGCTAAACTCATTTGAGACCTACAAATGTCTTCTGAGACACTGAAGAGGCACCAAGAGCCCCCACACCTGCAGCACAGTGGAGACGTCATAAGGGGAGAAAACCGGGACAAACGAGGAGGTATCCAGGCAAGACCTCCAGCGAAGCCACTTATGCCTTCTGTCCTAACTATTGCTCTGGCTAATGGACGTTCACTGGAGAAAAAACAGATTAACTGCTAAGCTCTTCCTAGAAGATGGTGAAGAGGAAGGGGGAGGTGGAGCTGACCAGTGCAGGACACCACGCTCTGAAACAGGGACAAGCCCAGGAACCGCTGCCTCTGATCAGTTTCAGAGGATCAGAGGAGACTGAAGGCAGCCAGCCAGGTTTCCTCTGAGTGCTACGGTTTCCCCAACCTCTGGGTAAGGTCGGCCCACAATGGCAGCGCGGCTCAGTCGCAGCGGCTCAGGACTAACACCTGAACACAATTTTGTTGTACGCTTGTACAGTGACAAGTAAAGCACTTACTCACTTTTAATGCAGCCAAACAGACACACATTTCTTCCCACCTTTTCACGCTGTATTGATTAAACGCGCTGTTGGGAAACCGAAAAAGCATGTGGCAAATTATAACCATTATGTAAACATAGATACGCTGGTTACACTCAAATCAATAATAACTATAACGTCACAGCAAGGCATTGAGAGTCATTGGCTTCAAGTCCAAGTTAAGTCTCAAGTCATCAACATGCACGTCTAAGGGCGTTTTCACACAGGCTCTACTTAGGTCGACCTAAAGTATCTTTCGACCGTGTGACACGCGCTGCATGAGGACGTTTGGATTACTGCTCTGATGAGACAAAATGGATGAACTTTAAATCATCAAGGTATGTCTTTCTTTCCCTTCTTTTTCTTCCCGTTGCAGTGAAACTTTCCTCTTCATGAGCCGATTACAGTGCATTTCTCCTCGCTTCATATCAGCCTCACTGTATTTACCCACGAGGGAGAGGACTGACCACATACCCTTCCCCATAACATCGGGAAGTGTTAAGATGTTTTAACATGAGGCAAAACTAGTCTAACATTGATTTCCAAGTATAAACAAAATATATAACTGGAAACTTGACAAAACTATAGGGGCAAACTCGGAAAATTAGACTATCGTGAAAAAGTTCATTTATTTCTGTAATACAACTTAAACTGTGAAACTAATATATGATACAGACTCATTACATGCAAAGTGACATAATATATGTCAAGCCTTTATTTGTTATAATTTGGATGATTATGGCTTACAGTTCATTTTCAAAATATTATAATTTCCTGAGATTTTTACAAGCTGAGCCATAATAATCAACATTATAACAAATAAAGGCTTGATATATCTCACTTTGCATGATGAT
The DNA here is from genome assembly GCA_007210695.1 of Neogobius melanostomus. NCBI lineage: Eukaryota > Metazoa > Chordata > Actinopteri > Gobiiformes > Gobiidae > Neogobius > Neogobius melanostomus. The sequence goes on from VHKM01000421.1 coordinate 593,965, forward strand.
TTTGGCTCACAGCTTGTAAAAAACAAATTCTGCTGCTGACCTGACAGTTGTGTAGAAAACCATCATTGACACCCTCCGTAAGGAGTTGGATGTTCTGGATGTGCTGTATCAAAGCACATTAATAGAAAGTTAAGTGGAAGGAAAAGTGTGGAAGAAAAAGGTGCACAAGCCGCAGGGATGAGCTCAGTCTGGAGAGGACTGTCAGGAAAAGGCCATTCAAAAGTGTGGGGGACCTTCACAAGGAGTGGACTGAGGCTGGAGTCAGTGCATCAGGAGCCTCCACACAGACGGATCCTCTGGTTGAAGCATCCTGGTCTTCCATAACACCTCAGCAGTGCCACAGGCTGAGAGCATCCATGCCACGCAACCGCATTAAGGCCGTCATTCAAGCAAAAGGCCCAAACCAAGTACTGAGTACATATGCATGATTATAGTTTTCAGAGGGCCCACATTTCTCAGTTTAATTTAATGTTTTATTAATTTCATGTAATATTCTAATCTTGAGATTTTGAATTTGGTTTTTTTTCAAGCTGTAAGCCAAAATCATCACAATTATAACAAGGGCTTGACATTATGTCACGAGTCTATATCACATATTAGTTTCACATTTTAAGTTGAATTACAGAAATAAAATCAACTTTTTCACAATATTCTAATTTTCCGAGTTTCACCTGTACTATCAAACACTAACACAGACAGATTGATGGATGTACCGTGTGCATGTTGTCGAAGTGAGCAGGGGGAAGGCCTCTTTTGGATGGAGGAGTGGTGAACCTTTGGGCCGCAGGCGGAGTACAGGGCAGAGGAGGCTTCACAGACACTGGGCTCTACAGAGGCGCACATTTCAAAATGGTCATACTTTGGAAAATCTTTTCATAAACATCTTTTACACAATTCACATTCATTCAAGTCTCTGCAGAAGACATTATAACAAACAAATGATTTAAGCCTTGGTTATTTCATAATGCCGGTGCTGACCTTCAGGGGGCGCTTGTGGTCAATGGCAGAGATAGAGGGATCGGTGCAGAACAGAGGAAACGTCTCGCTGCTAGACACAAGCTCCAGGTCCTAGAAAGAAGACACAGAACTGGAATCAAATACAGAACAAAAGAACTAAAAACTGGGACTCGGACGACTGATCAGTTAAGTCAAGTTTTTTTGTATAGCTCAATATCACGAGAGCTGCACCAAACATTCAAACAACGAAACAATAACCAATGTAGTGTCCAGGCAAATCTAATGTCCAAACCCATGTAATGTCTAAATAAGCAGTCAGCAGCAGATGGAAATGTGTATATGGAAGCTCATTTGTTTATTTGTTATTAGGATCCCCATTAGTTGCCACCAGGGTACTAAGAAGCATACACAATACAAAGAACCAAAACAAACAAAAAAACACTAAAATATAGTGAGGACTAAAAATAGTAACAAAGCAGTAATTTTCTCCCAGTTAATAGGTTTAAAGGAGTCATGATTTAAAGGGTTATGTTCGTAAAAAGTTCCTTAAAATAAATTAAAAACATCTAAAGTTGTTTGCTCTCCTCACGGCAGAGGGCGCTCTGTTCTACTGAACAGCAGCTCTGTACAATACTGTCCTCTGCATTGCACAGGTTCTAGCCGCAGGAGAAATTATACAATCTGTATCTGTATAGCTGTGCATATTATAAAATCATAAGTGTCTCAGAGAGTTTGATGCATGTTATCGATGCTAGTCCTTTGTGGACAGCGAAGAGCCAGTCTTGCAGCTTTGTTTTGCAATACTTGAAGCTTATGAATATCTTTCCTTGGAGCACATGACCATATTACCGAACAATAATTGAGATGAGATAATACTAATGATGACTGTGTGACTTTAACTGAAAAGCTTGACATAAAACAGGCAAATCTTATGTTTGTTGATTTATTTGTCATTATACATATACAACGAAATTTGTCCTGCATTTAACCCATCCCTCGATGCCACTGGATGACCCGTAGGGACCCATCTCCGCGATGTACATGGTTTTAGTGGTAGGGGAAACCGGAGTACTCGGAGGAAACCTACGCAGACACGGGGAGAACATGCAAACTCCACACAGAAAGGCCCCGTCCAGGTGGGAATCGAACCCGGGACCTTCTAGCTGTGAAGCACGAGCGCTAACCGCTGTAACCGTGCCGCCTAATGTGACTATTGAATATTAGACTTAAAGCTGCCCACAGCAACTCCAATTTGCCAGTCCGGAATTGTTGCATTCCCACATTGCATCGCTCGATGCGCCACCTTCGAAACAGCGAGCTAACATTTTCAGAAGCAGATTCAATCCCCACACCTCCCTCCCCTCACCTGGACCATGTCAGCAAAAACACGTGCAGGGATCGCAAATGTTTGAAGCAGCAGATGCAGTAACTGTTGACGGCTAACACAGAGTTTAGCATTATGACGGAAGTTTACAAAAACATCTGATCAACTTGTTCTGATGCAGATGAAATCCTCATTAAATGTCCATGTTTGTTTAATAATCCAATATCTACAGGGAGCTGTCAAATCATTTTCCTCCTTATGATTAGGATATGAAGCGTTCAAGGGTTGCAGGGAAATAAAACATCTGCACTGTAAACTTGGTTCTAAATGGAACATCAAAATGTTTACTCTGCTACATATCTTATTTATTCTGCTGACAAAATGTGTGTTGCACAAAAGATTAATGAGATTTCCATTTCTCATTGAATCCATCATCAGTGCAGCGTGTGGAGGGGAGTGAAGGGAGTGTAGCAGAGCAGTGTTCATTACTGACACCTACTGACGATAAAAATTCCCAAAGACTCCAACTCCACTAGGATTTGGATTTTAAAGAACCCTGAATATTAAAATATGCAAAATTTTGAGAAAGTTCTTGTTGCACGTCACGTGTGCATATTTTCAAGTAACAATAATGCCTTACAACTTGTATTGTGCTCTTCAAGCTTGTGTTTCTCAAAGCTCCACACTGTTATTATTCATTCACACTATACACTCTGTGCTGGTAAGCTACTATTGTAGCCACAGCCGCCCCTGGGGTAGACAAGTTAGGTTGCTTTATTTGTACCCATAGGTAAATTTGTAATTCTGAGAAAAACTAATCAAACATTTAAACACATAATACAAAGAATAAAATAAACATCACACACATGTTTAGATATAAAGCTTGTAAGTGCTCCAGATACTGAGCCTTTGCTAAAGATACCACCCAAGTTTAAGCAGTTACACTATAACAGATAAAAAGCAGTCTCAGGGACGGCGAGATCCCGCCTTTTCATCAGGGAAATGGCAGCAGGAACAAAGCTTTGCTTAAAACCATTCATACGAGTATAGACATTAAAAAGTGTCCAGAAGAATTCTGATAGACTGACTGAAGCCAGGCTGCCAATCTGCCACCTCCGACCATCACCAACCACTCACTCACACTCTCATTCATTCTGGCCTATTGTACATGTTTTTGGTGGTAGGGGAAACTGAAGGAAACCCAAGCAGACACGGGGACAACACGCAAACTCCACAGAAAGGCCCTGTTCGACCGGCTATCGAACCCGGGACCCTCTAGCTGTGAACCATGAGCACTAATCGCTGCACCCCCAATGCCACCCAGTAGATCAAACATATTTTGAAAGAAGCATTAATAGTCGAAGAGTGAAAGTTAGGCCTAACTCCAACATGTACGACTTGAAGTGACTTTTGACTTGTCAAGCTACGACTCAATTTAACTTTGTGACAAATTGACTTGGAACTTAACTTGAGACTTGTACTTAGTGACTTACCCCCTCATCTGCTGTGGAATCCAGGCAGTGGTCTCCGTTCGGGATCAAGGGTTTGGGAACACAGTGTTGCCCAGGTAACGGCGTGGACTGAAGGAAGACAAACGGTGTAAAACCATGTGCAATGAAGGTACTTTGTGGACTTTTGAAGCGTCTTACATGCAGTTTCTTGGGCAGCAGGTCGCCAGGGCTCCTCAGGTCAGACTGAGCTGAACGAAAGTATTCAAAGTTCAACAACAAGAAAGGGTTCAAAAACTCTCAACTATAGCTTTTAAGAACATTGAAATAACCTTTTCTGGTGGAAAAGTTGGATATGGTTATGTACACCGGTTTTCATGTTTTTGTTGTCATTTCTGCAAAGTGCACATCATAGTTTGACATCAGTGAAGTGCTGTTTTTGGCAGTTTTGGTCTTAGTCAAAAACGGCTAAGATGTATTTAAACATCTGTATTTAATCAGATGTTTAAATACATCTCATTGTCCATTTGTTCCAGAGGAAACACTGGACAGTTTTGTCCATGTTAGTGCTGAGATGCTTGATAAAGTTTTCTCCTCAGTGAGGCCCACCACATGTCTTTTATAAGAAGAGCTTTTACACATGATGAATTGCTCTCTTCAGACTGGGGTCTTCCCTGCTGCCTTTAAGGGGGCGGTGGTGAGGCCTCTACTGAAGAAGAGCAATTTGGACTGTAATGATTTTAACAATTTCAGACCGGTATCCAACTTACCATTTTTAAGCAAAATCTTAGAAAAACTTGTCTTTATCCAACTTCATGATTTTTTACTGCACATAATGTCCTTGAGAAATTCCAGTCTGGCTTTAGGGTAAACCACAGCACCGAGACGCCCCTTTTAAAGATTTTAAATGATCTTAGATTAAATTATGATTCACAGAAGGTCACAGTGTTGGTTCTACTGGATCTGAGCGCTGCCTTTGATACAGTCGACCACACTATTCTTTTAACTCATTTAAAACACATCGGCCTCTCTGGTGCTGTCCACAAATGGTTTACATCCTACCTCACAGACAGGACATTCATGGTGAGTGTGGATACCTGCTCCTCTAAGGTCCATAAAATTACATGTGGTGTGCCCCAGGGTTCGATTATAGGGCCAGTGCTTTTTAACCTGTATATTCTCCCTCTTGGTGGTGTCATCAGGAGACATGGAGTCAGCTTTCAGAGTTACGCTGATGATACACAGTTGTACATCTCCATGTCTCCTGATGACACCAGGCCAATGGAAAACTTTCTCCAGCTTAACCAGGACAAAACTGAAGTTTTAGTCATCGGTCCTAAGGCCCAGAGAGAGAAACTTTTACCCAAACTACAGTCATTGTCTTTTAATCCTTTCTCACAGGTGAAGAACCTGGGTGTGATCTTTGACTCTGAGCTGACTTTTATTCCACACATTAAGAATATCACAAAGATAGGTTTTTACCATCTAAAGAACATAGCCAGAGTCCGCCCCATTCTCTCTCGGGCCAACACGGAGACGCTGATGCATGCTTTTATCACCAGTCGTATCGACTACTGTAATGCCCTGCTCTCTGGTCTTCCCAAAAGAGTATCTCAGGTTTACAACTTTTACAAAATTCAGCAGCTCGTGTCCTGACAAAGACCAGGATGGACCACATTACACCGGTTTTAGAGTCGCTGCATTGGCTCCCCGTGTGTTTCAGGATCGATTTTAAAGTCCTTTTAATGGTTTTTAAATGTCTTAATGGTCTTGGTCCTTCTTATCTTTCAGAAATGCTTTTACCTTATGAACCTTCACGGCCCTTCGCTCCTCTGGCAGGCGTCTCCTAGTTATTCCTAAAGTCAACAGAAAGACTCACGGCGTCTTTCCAATATTATGGCCCTCGCCTCTAGAACGACCTGCCGGAGGAGCTCAGGACCACAGAGAACGTTCATGTATTTAAGAGCAGGCTCAAGACCCACCTTTTAGCTTAGCTTTTAAATGACATTTGTTTTTTATTTCCATATACACACACACACAGTCAACAGTTTTTTCCCCACCTTCATCAGACTCATGAACGAAAACAAGACCCAATAACTGAACGTAATCTGCTCCATTTCACTATGTGGTACGTCCACACTCATATCTGCTGCTAACACTGAATGCACCTGTACATCTGTAAATACACTCACGCTGTTCTATGTCAAATTGTTGTTGTCTTTATCGTAGTAGCATCTTCTTACGCATGCCCTTACAGTCTTATACCCTTACCCAGTCTTTATAGTTTATTATTTATCTTAAGTTATGTTTTGTGTTTCATATTGCACGATCGACCGAAAAAAAATCCTAGTTGTGAACCTGTTCATAACCATAGCAATAAAACCAATTCTGATTCTGAACAGCAGTACTCTGTCAGAGATACGGGACACAAACTAGAATATCGGGTTGATCAAAACTTATATTAGACAAGTGAAGCGTGAACCACCTCCAGGAATAGTGTAGCCTGGCCTTAGCCATCCGTAAACTCCCTACATGTACTTCTGGGTCTGATCTCAGTGGTTGAATTTCAGCAAGCGGGGGAGGCGGGTGTTGTAGGTGACGTCAAGCATTTGCTGGTTGTAGTTTGGCGATGGCGGCGAATACGAAAGTAATGGAAGCTTTTCAATGTGTTCTGGCTTGGCATTCGAGCTAGGAATGCTCCCAAGAGTTATGATAGAGTTATGATCGCTGCTTCACTCACTCGGGCGCATTACATACGTCATGACCAACGCTAGCGAAAATCAGATCCAATCGTTTCAAAGGAGTTCACCCCTCCCACCTGATAACAGAGCTCAATTGTGAAGATCCAGACCCTCTGTACGAAACGAAATGAGTACAAGGGTATGGTAAAACCAGGCTAGGAATAGTGTTCTCGCCAAAAAAACCTGCTGGACCTCCGGACAGCAGATCATCGGTTTGTGGACCTTACCCAGAGGAGAGGGGCATCCCGAGGCTCTTTTCCTCTGTCTGTGGTGGGCAGTGGAGGGAGAGCAGTCACCGTCCAACACAGAGTCCTGACAGACACACGACATTAACCGCTCAGTACATGGCCTCTGGGTATACGACTCACGGTGCATCTGCTGGTGGCACCTGCACGAAGCTGAAGGCTCCATTGATGTTGGTCAGTAGCTCCTCCAGCCTCTGTCTCCTCAGCTCCGGGTCTGTGGGCAGTGCCAGCACCTCCATGGACATCTGCAGGTCCACGCACTGATGGGCACAGCAAAGGGTTAAACACCTCCAGACGCACAAAAACGGAAGGACCGGACTAGAGATCGGCCGATATGGGCCATTTAGTTCCATCCATCCATCTTCTTCCACTTTTCCGTTGCCGGGTCATGGGGGCAGCTGTTGGAGCTGCCCAAATCACATTGCACCAGCCCCTATGGCTCCTCCTGCAGGTGGTGGGTCCACAGAACGACAGCCTGACTATTAACCGGGCCTGTTGGTCTCTCATAAGGGCCATTTAGTTATCATTTGAAACAAATCTTGATCACTCTGTTGGTTGGTCAGAAAATGCTACAGTGGATTGTGAAAGTTTCGTCCCCGCGGAAAATAAAATTGTTGGGAAGTTGACATGATATCCAAAAGGCATGAGGTTGTACAGGTAAAACTTGAAAAATTTGAATATTGAATATTCATTTCTGTAATTCAACTTAAAATGTGAAACCAATATACGATATAGACTCATGACATGCAAAGTGACATGTCAAGCCTTTGTTTTAATTTTGATGATTTTGGCTTACAGCTTGTAAAAACCCCAATTCAAAATCTTCAAAAATTGTAATATTATGTAAAGGGACTATATTGTAGCTCAAAGTGATTCCTTTTATCAGATAATGAATCCAAAACACCTGCAAAGGGTCCCTGAGACTTTAAATGGTCTCTCAGTGGTTCAGTAGAATTCACCATCATGGGTTCAGACTGCTGACCTGACAGTTGTGCAGAAAACCATCATTGACAAAAGCCCCAAATAAGGAAATAGCAAAAGAAGTTGGATGTTCTCAAAGTGCTGTATCAAAGCACATTAATAGAAAGTTAAGTGGAAAGGAAAAGTGTGGAGGAAAAAGGTGCACAAGCCGCAGGGATGAGCTCAGTCTGGAGAGGACGGTCAGGAAAAGGCCATTCAAAAGTGTGGAGGACCTTCACAAGGAGTGGACTGAGGCTGGAGTCAGTGCATCAAGAGCCTCCACACACAGACGGATCCTGGACATGGGCTTCAGATGTCAGATTCCTCTGGTTGAAGCATCCTGGTCTTCCATAACACCTCAGCAGTGCCACAGGCTGAGAGCATCCATGCCACACAACCGCATTAAGGCAGTCATTCAAGCAAAAGGACTGAGTACATGTGCATTATAGTTTTCAGAGGGCCCACATTTCTTTGTTTGAATTAATTTTTTTATTTCATGTATTATTATAATCTTCTGAAATTTTGAATTTGGAGTTTTTACAAGCTGTAAGCCATAATAATCCAAATTATAACAAAGGGTTGGCATAATGTCACTTTGCATGTAATGAGTCTATATCATACATTAGTTAGTAAATAAATGAACTTTTGATATTCTAATTTTTTCGAGTTTCACCTGTAGATGAGACATTCCCACAACATCAGGTTTTAATTCCATCATTTACACTTTCAAAAATAATATTAATGTAAAAAGGCCAAAGCAAAGGTTTCAGCCCTTTCTTCCTTACAAAAGTCTTCCAGAACTAAGATTTCTGGGCTTTCTTTCACAGAGGGATAAATTTGGCACTGACCGCTTTGAACGGCTCCTCTCTCCTGGCCTTCCTCTTCTTCTGTAAACACAAACAGTGAACAAGTACAACATGGAATTGCTGCATGTAAAAAAACAACAACAACAACAACCTTTGTCTACAATGGAAAACTTCTGTACGACAGAGTTTACACAGGTGGTCCGAATGGCCCATAGACATATTATTAATAGACCGTTAATACTCACTCCTCCCCGTTTACCACAATGACCACGTTCGAGGGGGAATTCATGGCGGATTTACAGACTCCTCCTCCCCAGCTCTGACGAAGCATGTTCCTAATAAGGGCATAAGGGCGGGATCTTCACTGTAGACTCGGCCCTTGCGTGACGTGTAGCTCGCGCAGCTCCAATGCTAACAGTCCGACCCCCGTTAAGTAGGAGATTTCTAAAATGTATCCTACGATATCCAGCCCGGTGCCTCTGATTGTGTCTAACCCAGCGTAATCACAGGAGGAATATCTAGCTTTAGACAGTTCCAAAAATTAGGTACCGGGCATTAAAGTTGTTTTTAACGTGTCTAAAGTGCAATGCATTCCAATGGGGGACTAGCGGCTATATGGCGGTACTACAGCAATGGCGGCCTCCAGTGTCGTCGTCGCAAAGCAGAGCAGCCAGCGGCCATTGGAATGGCCACACTATGTTCACTAGACGGGTCACTATAGACCACAATGCATTGCAAGAGTCAGAGGAACGCAGTGGACAGTGGGCGATATAGCAAAAGATTTAATCATGTTTTTTGTTTTGTTCTTATATTGATCGATCTCGATTTTCGATTTGATTTAAGTTTTTTCTTGGTAAAAATAAGTACGCGTAGCCGATTAATGAACTTTGTGCTTTTAAACAAACCTCAGCTCAAACAAATGCTTTCCTCCAGTTTCATTTAACAAACAAAAAAGAAGAAATGGCGGTGAACCTGACAATTATAAAGTCCCATGACGATTGAGATTGAAGTAGGGATTGCAACTTCGATTTAATTTTGATTCACTTCCAAAAACTTTAGCTTCTCTACATTAGAACCCTACTTTTGGTTCCATATTTGACCAAATTATAAAAAAAAAAATATATATATATTTTTTTAATGCAAATTAATTGACATTCAGAGGTGGCCTAAGGCACTTGAGGTTTCACTTTAATTTGAGGATTAATTCTGCAAAAACAAACCGCTAATAATTTCAGAAACTTTCTCTGTAAACACCAGTGACGTGCGGTCAGGGGAGGCAGTGAGACCAGGCCTCACCAGTCATGATGGGAAAAAAAACTTTAAAAAATACAATAAACTTTTTATTTATATTTAAAAACAAGTCCCTTCTCTTAATTTGATTTGGATTTCCTTTGCTTTTAATCAATCTCGTGGTTAAAAAAAAAGCCCAAATGTTTTATCAGTTGTCGATATCGTGTAAAGAGGGCGGAGCCTCCAGCGTCCCGCACATACTTGACTGCGGCTCATTCACTCAGCGCTCTCTCCCATTCTGGGCTTTTTTTCGCCCCCCAAAAGTAAAATACATTTGTAAATGGGTTTTTGTTGGTTTTCTATCACCTGGATAAAGAATCAGGCATAAGAACGACTTGTTTAACCTGTTCATTTGACCTCGTTTTGAGAGGGCAGTGCATTGGAGGCGAGCTTCACTTCGGGCCTGACGATACGACATTTCTACAAAACATGTGGCCTACAAGTGAAAACCAGTCTGTTTTATTACACTGCACGGTTTAGGAGAGACAATTTAAACGTAAAGAAATAAGTGAAATGGAAAACTAATTAGACTGACATTTTATGGATGAAATGCTGTAGACGAGTCTTTACGCTGAAATTGCTTCCATGCACCGCCCGCGTGTCGCATCAGGATTGTCAATAATGTCAATCATTTGGACGGGCGGGGTACGAGTCCCGGTCACCATGTTGTCATTTTTCATTCATTTCATTCATTTATTTCAGGCAAACAACAAACGAAAAAAGAATATACAATATGTAAACAAGATGACCCATTTCTACCTGAAAGGGAGTGGGAAGATGATAACTTATTTAATCCCACCCCCAGTTCCCCATTCAAAACTTAATACATTATTTTAATTTTTATTTGCAATATCGTGAGAATGTATTTTATGTTTAAATGTGTTGCTATTTAATGCTATTTCAAAGTAAGAGAATACCAGAGACAGACCGTTTTGTTACTTTATAGTCAATGGCATGTGCCTCACCAGCAACAAACGTCACCACACGTCACTGGTAAACACGGAGCCAGCTCAGTAAATGTGTGCGTCCACATGGATGGAGTCAGGTCTGTTAAAACACCACAAAATATGTGCCAGACCTGTGTGAAGCACTACCAAAGAGAATAGCACTGTTGACATAAAACTCTGCTGGGAAATATGAAACTTCAATGGATTTACGATCTACAGAATAGATGAGGAGGTGAATTCTATTCCTCAGAGTCACGGGACTAAAGCAGAAACACTGCCAGTGACCAGACTTTCACTATCAGTCCATAAACACCTACTGTACAGAATGCCAGGCCAACAATTTCTTTGCTCATGTACCAAAGATGTCGGTCGAAAGGATTTCTTGATGATTATCAATGATTTGGCTTCTTAAGGAATGCCAATCATTTACAGGAGCTTTCCTTGGTCATTCAAACCTGTAACATATATCGATTTAAATCACTGATATCGTTAATCGCAAGAGAATCGTGAGTAAAATTTTGGATTATTGCTCAGCTTGTAAAAACCCCAAATACAAAATCTCATAAAATTAGAATATTTGAAAATGGACTGCAGCCATAATCAAAATTATAACAAAGGCTTGACATGTGTCACTTTGCATGCCATGAGTCTATATCATAGATTAGCTTCACATTTTAAGTTGCATTACAGAAGTAAATGAACTTTTTCACGATATTCTAATTTCCGAGTTAGAGAAGTGTGTGAAACCCTAAGATAAAAGGCGTATGTATTTTCCAGATATCATTATGTAGTCATTTCCCCTGCAAGCTGCGTTTGTGTCCACACTCTTGAACACAGACAGCGCAGCGGGTCGAACTCACCTTCTTGCACTCGTCCGGCCTCTTCGCTCCCGGCTGGTCCTTGAGCACCAGGGCGGCCCCTCCTCTCCAGGGTTTCCCCGCGGTCGGGCTCTCGTCCCAGCGCTCTGGGGGCTCCTGGTCCTTCAGAGCCCCACTGTCAGAGTCCCAAGCCTGGACTGGAGCAGGGTCCGAGTCCGGCTTGTGCTGGGGTTTAGAGATCTGCAGGCAGGTAACAAAAGTCAGCGCACATTTGAAGGTCCTGTATGTCACAGGTTTGGCTTTTTTAAAGGGGGGGTATTATGTAAAATCGACTTTTTCAAGCTTTATATCATGTTATTATGTCATTCCCTCATTAAACACATGCCTGGAGTGTTGCCTTGGCTCATTCACATATTTTGAGTAATCAGTAAAAACTTAGACGGCAGCCATTTTAGGTGTAGCTATGCCTCAGTCCTCCTAGGAACGCCCCCACCTCCTGGAGACGCCTCTGGACCTTTTGTCACCAGCCAAGCCACCAACCACTGCTCCTCAGCTCAGCAGAGCCCCCTCCCCGCACAGTAGTGTTGTTTAGATGCCACAGCAGTGTGCTGAAGGGGGCGTGTCGGAAAGCTTCTTAAAGAGACAGAGGCCTATTTCAAGACGTTCAGTACAGCTATTTTGAGAGAGCAATTTTATTCAAGGCAGTTATTTTAATTTACTGCATATACAGACCAACAGAAGGTTACGTCATCATTGTAGTATGCTATAGACTGGTGCTATGTGATTGAAAAAAGCATAATACCCCCTCTTTAAAGAAAGACGCTGCAGGTGAATAAGGGAAATGAATATATTTGAAACTTTTGCTGTCAAAAAAAACTTTCGCTGTAGCTTGACCTTAGGCAAGGCAGAGGGCCAACCATCAGCAGGTTGCACTGCTCCGTGACCATGACACTGGGGCTGGCATTACTGTAATAAGTCATCTGGCGGTGGCACAAGCAGCTAATCTTCCATTAGAAAGCATTTCACTTCACACATGTTTTAAAACAACTGTGAAGCCTGATGCCTAATTTTTAAAATCTTTCTACAGCTAGATATTCCTCCTGTGATAACGCTGGGTACTATTTAAAAGGACCAGGCTGTTTTTTGTAGGGTACATTTTAGAAATCTCATAACTGACTGACTGACAGGCCGTTGGCATCAGAGCTATTGGTGTGGTTACGAACGAACGCCATGCCCCATGAGGGTCGAGTCTACAGTGCAGGTCCCGCCCTTTTGCCCCATTAAGGAACATGCTCCATCTGAGCTCGGTAGGAGGAGTCTGTAAATCCAGCATAGATTCTCTTTTGAACGTGGTCATTAACGTAACTGGGGAGGAGTGAGCAGAGGCTGTATCATTTTTACAGTCTATGGGGCCAACAGATTTGACACAAACAGCCTAGCGCAGTGGTTAGCAAGAGGAGGTCCGGGGCCCCTCTGGTGTGCCTCAGGGGTAATCCCCGATCCTTCACTACACCCTACATCGCTTAAGTCGAAGAAATTAAATTGGCTGATGGCAAGTTTGACACTGGCGTATTCCACAACAGAGTATTTACATCGCAACAAATCAGACATGTGGCACACAGAGGCGTCGTCAGAACCCGGGGTATAATCGAGATCATGGACGATGATGGAAGAGGATCCACCGCTTTATTTGGTTTATATGGATATTATGAGTGAGTGAGCTGGAGTCAGAGACCAAATGGTGATGTTAATCTGTTGGCCCGGATATGTCCTGACGTGAGCCTCCAATCTACCCTGTGTTGCGTCAGTGGCTGAGCTCTGGGTCATAGACTGAAAGTAAACGTTGGTTCAGTGATTTTTTTGTGTGTGATTGTGTGGCTCAAACAGGCTTATTTTTACTCCAACATGCCAAATTAGCTTTTTTTTTAATGCATATTTGTTTGCAACTCATCACAGATCAGTTATCAACGTAGTTACTTTTGTAGAGAAGTGACGTTTTTTAAAGTAATGTTCCAACACTACTAGGTATGAATAGTTGTGACAGCATGAGCATGATTGTATGTCTTATCGGTGCAGTTTGGTTCAGATAAGTTGCAGTTTTTGTCAGCACCAAGCTACACCCCATTTTTTTAAAGGCCATACCGCCTTTGTGATGCCCAATCCCGTCAGACCTTGGAAGCTAAGCAGGGTAGGGCCTGGTTAGTACTTGGATGGGAGACCGTTCAGTAACACCAGGAAGCCTAGCGAATGTAGTGAGTGAGTGAGTGGTTGGTGGTGGTGGCTGATGTGCGCAGACTGGTTGCCTCGCTTATCATCACCGAGTATGGAGGGAATGAATAATGCACCAAATTGTAAAGCGACTTTGAGCGTCTGGAAAAGCGCTATATAAGACTAATGCATTATTATTATTATTATTATTATTTAGTCGACAAATCGCTGCTCAGGGCATGTTTTTGGTTGACTACGTATTTCTTTGGCATGAGGCAGCCAGAATGCATTGTTGGAGAGCATGGTAACTCGTGCCTTATACTTAAAGAGGGGTATTATGCTTTTTTCAATCACATAGCACCGGTCTATAGCATACTACAATGATGACGTAACCTTCTGTTGGTCTGTATATACAGTAAATTAAAATAACTGCTTTGAATAAAATTGCTCTCTCAAAATGGCTGTACTGAACGTCTTGAAATAGGCCTCTGTCTCTTTAAGAAGCTTTCCGACACGCCCCCTTCAGCACACTGCTGTGGCATCTAAACAACACTACTGTGCGGGGAGGGGCTCTGCTGAGCTGAGGAGCAGTGGTTGGGGTCTTGGCTGGTGACGAAAGGTCCAGAGGCGTCTCCAGGAGGTGGGGCGTTCCTAGGAGGACTGAGGCATAGCTACACCTAAAATGGCTGCCGTCTAAGTTTTTACTGATTACTCAAAATATGTGAATGAGCCAAGGCAACACTCCAGGCATGTGTTTAATGAGGGAATGACATAATAACATGATATAAAGCTTGAAAAAGTCGATTTTACATAATACCCCCCCATTAAAATTAAGTCGTACACAAACAAATGGTCACAAAGTTGAATTTCATTTTCATTTTCAAAATGCTCACCTTGACACTGGTGGATTTCTGAGGCTCGGAAGTCAATGCTGCCAGAGGAAACAAAATTATTAGTTCCAACAACATTTGCCAATAGCAGGGTTTAAACAAAAAGGCAGCAAGCTCAATGTAATGCTTCTTTAATACCATTTCTAAAGATCTGTACCAATTTCAGTGAACATGGCAATGATGGAAAAGGTTTGATTCAAAGACAAGACAGAAAATGTTACAGAAAATGCTACATTTACAGGGTCACGGATATTCCTTTGTACCTCCCAGAATGCTGTTCTTGTGCCAGGAATGGTCTCTGTCAGGGGAGCTCTTTTTGGGCGGTTCTGGCTCCGGAGGCAGAGAACTGAAGTACGGGCTGAGAACCAGGACACGCAGCTCCTCCTTCAGCGATGCAACTGGACCAGAAGAAAACGTCACACGCATAATAAATGTGCATCACAAAGGCATGGCTCATTCCGAAACCCTTAAATTGGTAAAAGGTCGAACGCCAAACCGGATGTGCGTCAGCGTCCGCCATGATAAGAAGCATCCGAATTGGGGTGTCAGTTAGGAAGGAGTTGGGAAAAGGAGCCTCAATGCTAACTATCATGGCTACTTTAGCATAGGGACCTCTGGTGGTAACTACCCGGTGATTAGGAGCCATGTGCCATCCCATAAGCCACCCCCCTCGAGTGATTAATGCGCAACCACTGTTGATTGACAGGCGCACATTTAATAAAAAAAAAAATACAGGATCAGATTCTGCACAAGCCAAACTTTATAAAAGTGACGAACTACATGTTGTCGTCACCACAGCACAGTCACATGTCAGTGTTTTAAAGAGACTCCTCAGTAAATGGCCTAAATGAAGGCAGTTTGTGCTTTTGTTTCATTTAGTAGAAACTTAAGCCACATGGCTAATTTGCATACTGTGGCTTTATGAATCAGCTGTTGAGATAAAGAGAAATGTGAAGGATCATTTGGATTTTATTTTTTTTTCTCCTTAAAATGTTTTTTGGACACAAAATGTCATGAGTTCAAACTTCATACAGAAAGGCCCCCTCCGGCCGGGGATCGAACTCGGGACCTTCTAGCTGTGAAGCACAAGCGCTAACCCCCGCGCCGCTATAATAAAATAGTCTTACAATGAGCTATAAAAAGTCTGCACTGTGGGCCAGAGCAGTGCGTGAGCTGAGAGGGTGAGGTCGAGAGATGCGTGGGCACAGTGCCTCTGTGGGAGGAGCAGAGAAACAGTCTAGATGGTGCCCCTCTAGTTCAATACCCATGCATATCAGTAGCTTAAATAATAATGGGTCAGGGTTTTTTCTTTTGTTTAATGTCTGTGCACTCCACTGACAAGGATTGTACTTAGTATTATAAATATAAATTTATAGTCATAAGGTTTATATATTTAAATATATTATAGAGTGATATTTCAGTGTGGTGAAAACCCTATATTGCATTGATTTTCCTTGTATAAGTCCTTGTATAAGGTGAATATAAACATGGGCTTGGCAGATAGAGCTCTAGGAACTCACAGGTGGAGTTAGCGACTGGTGTGTCCTTCCCATCCAGAAGGTCCTGGAACAGACCCGCAGCCCTCTCCATCTGCTCACTCACACTGGCACACACAGGGTTTGCATTACTTACATTATTCATGAAGTTTATCAGGTCCTAGGCTTGACTTAAAGTGAGACGCTGCAGGTGAAAACATCCACCTTTTCATGTAGTCAACGATGAGATTTCTATCTGGTTCTCTTCCTTAACATCTTAGTTGTAATGTCAAGAGTTAAAAGACTGGCTTTGGCTTCTTGCCCACGCTTATTCATTGACAAGTTTGGTATCGATGTAGCACAAAAAGCGACCGTGATGACGCTGCAATCCAAATACTGTCATTTCCTTTACATCCGGTTTTCTCAAACAGGTTTTGATTCCACTCTTGCAACAACATCACCAGTTTAGTAGCTCCTACAGACTCAAATATTTCCAGACTTGTACTTAAGAGTATTCACCTACATCGTCTCACCTTAAGAATGTCAATCTGGGGAATAAGTTGAAGTTTATTCACCTGAGGGCGTGGTCCCGTGTGAGTCCCAGCAGCGCCCGCAGCCCCCTAAGGCTCTGCAGGGTCTTGGCCGGGACTTTCGGTGCCTGGTTCAGCCCGGAGAGCAGGTCTGACTGGACTTTGTCTCTGTCCAGACAGCGGAGGACCTGCTGGAACTGCAGCACGGAGCAGAGACGCCGGCGCCCAGACTCCATCCTCTGCACCTGCTCCCTCTTCACCGCCTTCCTCTGAGCGCGCAACAACTGCACCGAGGTCAGGACACACAGCTTTAAAGCCTCAACACGCACTTTCACATGACTTTATTTTACACTAGCCTAGGGGGTAACATACACAATGGAATAATATGTACTTGTAGTTTGTACAGTAGGTACATATTTACTTAAAGCCTTGTGTGTCAAACACCAATTTCCTTCAGGTCTAATAAAATGAATGTTGAACCCTAAAGGACATTATGTTCCTCCAAAGTACTAAAACACATTATTCCATGGTGTATGCACTACATAAGTACAAGTTATTACAGATTGTTACAAAGCAGATTAGATTGTACCAAATTAAGTTGAGTACAATGTATCAATAGTGTGAAATAAAGTGCAACCCCTTTTTGGTTTTAGATTTAGTCTAGTTTTGTAGACTAAAATGTCAAGTAAATTATGTCACCGCAATCTGTATCTACTTTTATTTCATTTTAGCTTTGACTAGAAGATTAGGTTCTTACCTGCATAACTAAACTGTATTAGGGAGAGGTTAACATGACAACCGATATATCGGGCCAATATTTGACTTACAAAAATGTTTCATTACAAGTATATTATGTGCTGAATCGAGCATTACTACACGTCTACACAGACAAAAGAAATGTGTTCATGATTTGGTCAATTTCCCCAGTGTGAAACGATAGCGCAAAACAAAACATGCAGTAAGTATGTTATGCCAGTGCTATGGCCCATAAACATGACCATTACTGACACTCCATTAAAACCCGGACAATTCAATTCAAGTTTCAATGGGTCGCCATTGGCAAAATACTATATATAGTATTGTAATATGTAATATTTTTAACACATGGCCTGTTTTGGTTTCACTACTGCTCACATATTACACCGAACAACCAAGGTCTAACCCTTTCAAACAACACAGACCCAGTTATGGACACAAAAAACATAAAATTGCTTTTTTGGGAGAAAATGGTGAAACTTTAAAATTGTCCTCACTACTGTAATCATCGGATCTGCTTCAATGACCTGCAGCTGAAGCAGAGAAGCATGTTCACATAATAAGAACTCTTATTAAACGGCCCTTCACAATGCAAGTAGAACGCTCCATTGATATGAATGTGATTTCCCAACGTTCTACCGGTCATTATTTTTTGATAGAAGACCTCTGAAAAAAATAATGGCCGCTGCCAATGGCAACGGAGTTTGTGCTTGTAATACAGGTCTTTCATATCACTCCGCGAGTAGTAGTAGCGGACAGGCGGACACTCTGTCCCCGTCCCTGCGAGAGAAGTTGGGGGAATCGCTCGTGAAGTTAACGGGAGTCCGACTTTCAACTTACCCAGAGATTCACCACCATTCCTCCTCTCCAACTGCACCTTAAACTAAGTAGCTAGGCTAGCAATAAGTAGCTAGCTGTGCTGCTACTAGCCTCGCCACACTGCCTGGAATCAACAAACGTTGCCAAGCAACGCGCAAACTTTTGGGAACTATTTGCCGCGGAAATCCTTAAATAAACCTTTCTGCCGTCATAAAAGTGTATGAAGTTTATTTGTGTGTGTACAGTTGGCAAACAGCCGTATAATAAGCGGGATAATGTATAGAACGCCGGTCATTATCGGGAAAATAAGTACCTTCAGGGCGAAACAAGAGTCCAGTTCGCCCTGTCGGTACTTATTTTCCCGATAATGACCGGCGTTCTATACATTATCCCTTACATAAATGAAGATGAAATGGTTAATCATCTATTCTCCCCAATACAGTCCCGATCATTAAGTTTAAGACCACAATTCACATTTTGCATGGTTGGATCTTAACAAGTTTCCAAGTAGAACTTCAATATGCAACAAGAAAAAAAAAAAGAGTGAGACAAAAAAAAATTCAGAGTAAAGCTTTTATTGAAAATGACAAACTGAAAAAGCTGATAACAAGTTTAAGAGCACCTTTAAAAAGGGGGATTCTGTGCTTTTTCCTGTCAGGTATTCACACGGTCATGACGTCCTGACGGCAAAGGCAAAAAAAGTGTTTGTTTTGAATGTGTTTGGGTTTAGTTGTTGAGCTGCATAAGAAGGGCCTCTCGCAGCACACCATCGCTGCTGAGGTGGGACGCAGTAAAACAGTCATTATGAATGTCTTCAAAGGGTTTTGGAACAAAGAAGTCAAGTGGAAGACCTTAAAAAAAAATGTCACCAGCACTGAGCCAGAGGATCCAATTGGCTGCACGATCCTCGACTCCGTTTGGACTTTGAAGAGAGACCAAACATGGGACATTGAACGGTGGAAGAAAGTTTTATTCTCCAATGAGAAAAAACCATAACCTTTATGGTCCTGATGTTTCCAACGTTACTGGCATCACAAGTAGATCCTCCCGAGATGTTTTCTACGCTCCACAGAGAGGGGGCGCCATGATGATCTGAGCCTTTTTCCTTCAGTGGAACAAAGGAGCTTCACGTGGAGCAGAGATGTCAAACGGCCGCCGTCTCTGTGCAGATGTTACACAGATACACAGAGCATCCCTCACACTGAGGCCCTCGTCTGTGAGAAGCACTGGTTATTGGGCTCCAGTAACGGCTTCATTTGGGTCTTGTTTCATATTGAAGTTCTACTTGGAACTTTGTTAAAATCCAACCATGCAAAACGTGAATTTTTGCCATTCCGAATTAACTAAATTTAAAAATGGTGCAACAGCTTAAGATCACATTAATAAAAGTGCCCGTAATAACATCATCTATCACATAATAATCATCTATTTGGATATACAGTATAATGAGTAAAATCTTCAATTTCCAGGAGCGTTGCAACATGAACCCAGCCATGACACTTTATATCATCTAAAACACAATGTACATATGGTGCAGTTAAAAGGAACAGGCCACCCTTTTTACATACATATGTTCTTACCTGAGCTTAGACGAGTTCATTTGTACCTGTCTGGTCTTCACGTGTGCCTTCTGTAACGCAAACACAGCACAGACGGCGTTAGCATTTAGCCTCTCTCTTCTCTATAGCTCCAAACGAGGTGACGATAGAAGCTACCAAACTCTTTCACGTTTTCCTTATTTAAATATGGTTACATGAAGTGTTACACTATAAAGTATAATTACACAAAATTAAACAATGTGGGTTTTCTAAGTGGATAAAAAGGGGAACTATATTGTAAGGCGTAATAATACCAGGAGTAATTCGGCATCCGCGCAGTAAAGTGAAGATATCACTGCGCTGATGCCGAATTACTCCTGGTAATATTCACGTAACCATATTTAAATAGGGAAAAGGTGGAAGAGTTTGGTAGCTTCTATCTTCACCTCGTTTGGAGCTAGAGGAGAAGAGAGAGGCTAAATGCTAACGCCGGCTGTGCTGTGTTTACGTTACAGAAGGCACACGTGGAGACCAGACAGGTACAAATGAACTCGTCTAAGCTCAGGTAAGAACATATCTCAGTATGTATAAACGGTGGCCTATTCCTTTAATGAATGATTCATTAACATGCTTTCTGTGTTCATACAATACTTATTTTGGAAAGGTTTGATGTCACACGTGTTTGACACATGCAGTTTACAGTCTGGGGTCTCCTTACGCTCTGAGTGTGAGTGTCCAGGGTGCGGTGCAGCTCCTGAGCCAGGGACAGATGATGAAGGACCTCCTCGTACCTCTCCACACTCGCCTGAAGGACAGAAAGATGTAAATCACACATCGCACAAAACCGATCCAACCAATTCAGTGCAATTCATCCGAATCGCACGGAAAACGCAGCTGCAGTCGATCTCGATTATGTGCAAGGTTTGGAAGACTTGTGTGTGTTGAGTGGAGACACTGCAGCAAAATGCTCAGGTTTTAAGAAGTAAACTTTCAATACATGGCCAAATCTTCACAAGTGGTTTAAATACTGCACTGATTTAGTGTTTCTCCACAAATGTATGTACGTCGTCACCACAAAGTTTCCAAGCCAGTCATGTACTTAAGCTTTTATTGCGTTTGTTTTTTCACACATTTTTAATTCAAAGATCAAATTAGAAAAACAGACCTGAAAATCTAAACTTGGCTAAAACAGTTTTTCAGATGATTTTACTTTTTTTTTTCTGTATTCATGTCCATGTGCTGAATCACAGTAAAAGCTGTATTGCTTTGAAGGAAAAATTAAAATTGAACCAAATATCAAGGTCAATATGAGGGGGGCCTCACCAGCTGGTCCTTGTTCAGCTTGTGTCCTTTCGTCAGTCTCAACTTGTACTCCTCTAGTTTGAGCTGCAGACGCATCACCGGAATGAGAACATTTTATTAAAAAGGTAGAAAACAGATAGAAACCATTCAGAATGTGGCTAAACAAGCCCTGTTCGGATCCACTCCATGCTTAAAAGGAACAGGCCACTGTTTTTCCATACTGAGATATGTTCTTACCTGAGCAGACGAGCCGATACGCACCGGTCTCGTCTTTGTGCCTGTGGAAGAGCTCGGTCACGTCTAACTTAACCCCGTTTGGAGCCATAGGAATAGGCTGAGAGAGGACAAATGCTAACAACATCTTTGGTCGTTTTGTGTGACTGAGGAAACACACAAAGACCAGACGGGTACGCATCAACTCGTCTAAGCTCGGGTAAGAACATATCTCAGTATGGAAAAATGGTGGCCTGTTCCTTTAAGTCAATTCACGTTTTATACAGTTGTGCCAATAAGTTTACACACCCTGGTGGATTTTTTTGGCCATTTCTCAAAGAATACGAATGAAAACAAAAACCTTTTCATTCATGGGAAGCTATTGTGAAAAAAAAAGTGTAAACTCATTTCAAACCAACATAACAAATTCAAATGCTAAAATGACCCTGTTGAAAAGTTTACAGAAGAAGAAGATCTTTATTTATATAGCGCCTTTCACAGACATGGTCACAAAGCGCTTTACATGAGAGCATTTTACATTCACTCCATACTCAGTTGTGGTAAGCTACGTTAGTAGCTTCAGTTTCCCCTGGGGGAGACTGACAGAAGCCCCTCTGACCACCATCATGCATTCACAGATCATTCATCCTGGCCTATTGTATACGTTTTCAGTGGTAGGGGAAACCAGAGTACCCGGAGGAAACCTACACAAACACGGGGAGAACATGCAAACTCCACACAGAAAGGCCTCGTCCAGGGGAGAATCGAACCCCGGACCTTCTTGCTGTGAAGCGAGAGCGCTAACCGTTGCGCTACCGTGCCGCCCACGGTTCCTAAGACCGTGTATTGCCCCTTTAGCATCAATGACAGCTTGGAGTCTTTTGTGCTAGTTGTGGCGAAGGTTCTGTATATATTCTAGTGGTAAAAGCAGCCCATTCTTGTCAAAAAGCCTCCAGTTCCTGGAATGTCTTGCATGAACTGCATGTTTGAGCTCTCTCCCACAGTGGCTCAATGATATTGAGGAGACTGAGATGGCCACTAACGGGACCTTCACTTTATTCTGCTGGAGCCAGTGGCAGGTCGATTGGTCTTGTGTTTTGGATCATTGTTGGAACATAGTGCGACCCATGCGCAGCTTTCGGGCTGAGGAACGCAAATTCTCCTCCAGTATTATTTGATAAGCTGCTGCATTCATCCGATCATCAATTTTGAGCAGGTTTCCAGTGCCTTAGTAACTCACACATCCCCAAAACATCAGCAAACCACCTCCACATTTCACAGTAGGAATGTTACACTTATCATACGCCTTGTTGACTCCAAACGTAACGTTTATGGTTGTGGCCAAAAAGTTAAACTTTGGTCTCATCACTCCAAATGATTTTGTTCCAAAAATGTCGAGGCTTGTCTCCGTTCCGTTTGGCATATTGTAAGCGAGATAATGGCTTTCTTCTGGCAACTCGGTGTGTGTGTCCTTATTGTGCTTCTGGAAACACTTTTTGTGGGAGTCCTGAATTTTAGCAGAAGTTATTTGAAGGTTCGTCTGTGCATCGCGAACATTTTTCCTGGCAGTTGTTGCAGAAATTTTGTTGGTCAATCTGAACGTGGTACCCCTAATTTTCCACTTCTTTATCAGAGTTCCAACACTGTAAATTGGCATCGTCAGTACTGTGTATATCTTTATATCCCTTTGCTATATAGTTCAATCCTGTGACAATTCTGTTGCTTCCCTCATGACTCAGAAACTGGAAATGTCAGTGCAGCTCTGGACAGTCAGGAGCCCAAAAACTCACTGACCTTTTATAATCACACACTGATTGCAATAAAACAGATCACAGGTGAGGATGGTTACCTTTAGCAGCCATTCAAAACCATTTGTGTCAAGTCCATGTTTCAGGCCAAAATCACTGGGGTGTGTAAACTTTTCAACAGGGTCATTTGGGTATTTCAATTGTTATGGTGATTTGAATAGTGTAAACACATTTTTTCCCCACAATAAATGGTTTCACAACATCACTGACAATGAGTGAAAAAATAGTTGTGTTTTCAGTCATATTCTTTGATAAATGGGGTAAAAAAAATAAAATAAATCCACCAGGGTGTGTAAACTTATTGGATCATCATCATCAATATAAAGACACACAACACAAACAAAACAAAACAACACAAATAACAAGGTTATCATAAATACAGTACCAGTTCTTCCATAGACCTGACTGGTAACGTATGGCACCAACATGATTCACAAGTGTCCAAACAATCTCACAGATTCAGTGGTTTAGTTAGCGTAGTAGTTCATTTCTTTTTCATTGCAAGTTTGTTACAAATGGCCGCTGGCTGCTCTGCTTTGTGACGATGACACTAGGAGCCGCTATTGCGCCGTCATTGCTGTAGTACCTCCATATAGCCGCTAGTCCCCCATTGGAATGCATTGCACTTTAGACACGTTAAAAACAACTGTAAAGCCTGGTTTCTAATTTTCTACAGCTACATATTCCTCCTGTGATAACACAAGGGCCGAGTGTACAGTGAAGATCCCGCCCTTATGCCCTTTTTAGGAACATGCTTCAGACCTGGGGAGGAGGAGTCTGTAAATCCGCCATGATTTCCCCCTCGAACGTGGTCATTGTGGTAAACAGGTGGAGTGAGGAATGATGGTCTATTAATAATATGTCTATGTTTGTTACACAAACTGTACATGCATCCTGTGTGTGTTTTTTTTCTTATTGTGTGAATGTTTGACTTTAAAACGTCATCTGGATCGGCTGCTGCTCCAAAAACATAAAGATCTGTTTAACCTTGTGATCTGCAGATGTTTCAATTGAGAGTGGAAAATCTACGTTTAGTAGGCATATTAAAATTATTAGTTTTACGTAGACCTTAATGTCATATTAAACAGGGGGCTGCACAGTGGTATAATCAAATGGTCACATGGTAAATGGTCACATTTTATATAGCGCCTTTCTACCTGCTTTAGGCACTCAAAGCGCTTATATCAAGGAACCAGTCACCCATTCACACACCAGTGTACGCAGACACTGGAGGCGAGGTGGGTGAAGTGTCTTGCCCAAGGACACGACGACAGTGGGCACCTGCGGGATTCGAACCACCGACCCTCTGGTCACAAGACGACCCGCTCCATCTCTGCACCACCGTCGCCCCAAGACTTTAAAATAGGCATTAAAATGCTTTAAAACGCAAGTATTATATTAGACAATTCATGATACGACATGTTGCCTCGTGCCTGTGTATAGGTGTGGCCACTTCATGAAGAAAACCAATGCTTCGGCCCGGTTTGGTCTCACCATATTTGAATACTACATTTAGGTGTTTATATATTAAATTCTTTTAAATTTTTTGATGACGTCACATCATGCATGTTAATGACTGCTTTCACGATGTGGCTATGCTGCTTCCGCTAACCTGAAGTTGTGAGCTCTTCACATCACATTAATTTTCCATGGAGATAAGTTTACATCCGTTGGAATAATCATTCATTCTAAAAGATTCGATGGACAGTTAAGTTCATGCGTCTTTAAAACTTGATGTATGATGTAAATCAGGGGTGTCCAAACTTTTTCATTGAGGGCCGCATATTGAAGTGTATACAGCCAAGGATGACCAGGCTGTTGGTCAGATTTGGCTATAGCTGAGTCCAAATGAAAACTTGGTTCAG
Organism: Neogobius melanostomus; assembly: GCA_007210695.1. Classification (NCBI taxonomy): domain Eukaryota; kingdom Metazoa; phylum Chordata; class Actinopteri; order Gobiiformes; family Gobiidae; genus Neogobius; species Neogobius melanostomus. The sequence continues at coordinate 618,905 of VHKM01000421.1, forward strand.
TAAAATAGTGAACTAGACTCGAGCCACAGCCTGTTTTCTGCCCCCTCAACGTACCAGTGGGTCGACATTGGCTCACGCGTACACGTGGGCGCCGCCGTGTGTGAAAAAAAAAAAAAAAAGACTCTTCCCCCGAAACTCTTCAGTTCAGGTATTTGTGAATGAAGAAAAGTGCGAGTGGCTCATCTGTCGGTTCAATACGAAGTTGTTACGTTTCACTTTTTACAGCGGGTTAGCGGCAGCAGCTTGGGGGGTTTCTGAGGAGAATCAGCAAGTTTTTAATGTTTAACACCGCGCGGGAAAGACGCGCGGTGCTGCTGCACAGCTGCAGAGGATGGTCTGACACCCTGCGCTCTTGTGCAAGGTAGCAGAGGAACATTTTAAGTCAAGTTGATATGAACAGTTCATTTTGAATAACAATGGATTTCACAAATTATTGGCTGTTTACACTTGATAATGTACTAAAACCGAACGATTTTATCACTTCGTTTCATCTTGAAATCATCTGGGGACCCTCACCCAAGGCCTCAAACCCCCCACTGCCCTAATGCATGGGTAAGGGGATCGATATTTAGAGCCATACTATAGATAGTAGGGGTGTGTATCGCCTAGTCTCAGGCGATACGATACGTATCCCGATACAAGGGTCACGATACGATACGATACGATATATCCCGATATTGAAGAATTAGACGATTATTGCGATTATTTTTTTACTACTTTGGAAACCACTATTCAGTAAACTAGTCCACCTTCATTAGATTTGTATCAAATACATTTGATCTATCCATCTTATGATATAAATGCTTTTCACTAATGTGCTTGTGACTGTGGTGTTTATGGTGATTATGTAACTTTGAACGGAAAACAGATTCTTGGAAACCTAGTAATGAAACCAATTACTGGGGATGCACGTTTTCTAGTATTTCTATAGTTGGGAGTCCTTGGCGATCAGTAACTATTATGGGTTTCATCCATTAAAATATACAATAACTCAGACGGGGCATTTAAAATCGTGTCTACTCCACAACGGGTGTCACTCGTAGATCAGGGACATAATGACACAGGCATCACACGCAGCAGTAGCACACAACTTTAGCAGGGGAAACCAACTACAGCAGGCTCCCCTCAAACCTGCGTCGTAGTACTGCAGTGGCGAGACACAGGTCTAACATGAGCCCGCTGTATCCAGCCTCCCCTCGGCTTTGTTTAATTCCGTAATAAAATGCTACGAAGATAAATCCATGCTACGAAGATAAATCCATGCTACGAAGATAAATCCTCTCCAAACGCAGCAGCGACGCACTCAGCAATATGCACAAAGCTGTGGCTCTCGTAATAATCCAGGTCTCTGTCTTTGCTGTAAAAGCCAAAGCCAAATGTAGAGTTTTAAAAGAGCCCCGTAGCGTCTCATAGCTCATTCTTTTCCATGCTAAGCTCTTCCTGTGTTTCTCTAACTCTCACTAAATTCTAGTGTTACTCAAGCGGGCTGCGCGGTGCGCTGCCATCTAGCGGGCGGGAGTAAAAGTGCAGGACCAAAGAGAGACGCTGCAATGAATATTTCCCCAAAAATAGATGTTTAAATATCGATACGGCGCTTTTTGTATCGATACGAGAATCGCGCGACGTAATATCGCGATATATCGGCGAATCGATATTTTTCAACACCCCTAATAGATAGGGTACTGTTTCATAAAATATGGAGCTGTGTCAAAGCTGAGTGTGCATAGCTACCTTCTTCTTCTCCAGGTTGCGGACTTTGTGCTTGAGGCAGATGAGTCCGTTCTCGATGTAGCCTTCGTATCCGGGGTAAACCTCCATCAGCTCCAGCGCCTCCTCCCTGTCGGACGACCCCGCCCGAGAACTGGTCAGGTGATGATCCGGCGGCCCTTCATTGCAGTGGTTATGAAGATCAGGGTAACGGGTCAGGCTAAGGGACAGGTGCGCCATGATGGATCCCAACACTCAGGTCTATGCACTGGGGGAGGGAGAGAGAACAGAGGTTAAAGCCACACGGCGGAATATTCAAGGTTCACATCTGGGTTTCTACAAGAGTTTGCTTGTTTTGTTTGTATACTTTATTGTCCCTGTAGGGAAATTTGTCCTCAGCAATTGACCCATCCTTCGATGCCGCTGGGGCAACCCGTAAGGAGCAGTGGTCGACATCAGTGCCGTGTCCGGGGACTGATGGTCAGAATAACCTGGCTGGAGGATTCACCTATATACAGTACAGTGGGGAAAATACTTAGTCAGCCAACAATTGTGCAAGTTCTCCCACTTAAAAAGATGAGGCCTGTAATTTTCATCATAGGTAAACCTCAACTATGAGAGACAAAATGAGAAGAAAAAAGATCCAGAAACTCACATAGTCTGATTTTTTATGAATTTATTTGCAAATTATGGCAGAAAATAAGTATTTGGTCAATAACAAAAGTTCATGTCAATACTTTGTTATATACCCTTTGTTGGCAATGACAGAGGTCAAACGTTTTCTGTAAGTCTTCACAAGGTTTTCTCACACTGTTGCTGGTATTTTGGCCCATTCCTCCATGCAGATCTCCTCTAGAGCAGTGATGTTTTGGGGCAGGCGCTGGGCAACACGGACTTTCAACTCCCTCCAAAGATTTTCTATGGGGCTGAGATCTGGAGACTGGCTAGGCCACTCCAGGACCTTGAAATGCTTCTTACGAAGCCACTCCTTCGTTGTCCGGGCGATGTGTTTGGGATCATTGTCATGCTGAAAGACCCAGCCACGTTTAAGTTTCAATGCCCTTGCTGATGGAAGGAGGTTTTCACTCAAAATCTCACGAGACATGGCCCCATTCATTCTTCCTTTACATGGATCAGTCGTCCTGGTCCCTTTGCAGAAAAACAGCCCCAAAGCCTGATGTTTCCACCCCCATGCTTCACAGTAGGTATGGTGTTCTTTGGATGCAACTCAGCATTCTTTCTCCTCCAAACACCACAAGTTGAGTTTTTACCCAAAGGTTCCATTTGGTTTGATCTGACCATATGACATTGTCCCAGTCCTCTTCTGGATCATCCATATGCTCTCTAGCAAACTTCAGACGGGCTGGGACATGTACTGGCTTAAGCAGGGGGACACGTCTGGCACTGCAGGGATTGAGTCCCTGGCGGCGTAGTGTGTTACTGACGGTAGCCTTTGTTACTTTGGTCCCAGCTCTCTGCAGGTCATTCACTAGGTCCCCCCGTGTGGTTCTGGGATGTTTGCTCACCGTTCTTGTGATCATTTTGATCCCACGGGGTGAGATCTTGTGTGGAGCCCCAGATCGAGGGAGATTATCAGTGGTCTTGTATGTCTTCCATTTTCTAATAATTGCTTCCACAGTTGATTTCTTCACACCAAGCTGCACCAATTGCAGATTCAGTCCTCCCAGCCTGGTGCAGGTCTACAGTTTAGTTTCTGGTGTCTTTGGACAGCTCTTTGGTCTTGACCATAGTGGAGTTTGGAGTGTGACTGTTTGAGGTTGTGGACAGGTGTCTTTTATACTGATAAGTTCAAACAGGGCCATTAATGCAGGTAACGAGTGGAGGACAGAGGAGCCTCTTAACTTAAAGAAGTTACAGGTCTGTGAGAGCCAGAAATCTTGCTTGTTTGTTATTGACCAAATACTTATTTTACACCATAATTTGCAAATGGGGGAAAAAAAAAAAAAAAAAAAAAAAAAAAAAAAAAAAAAAAAAAAAAAAAAATCAGACAATGTGATTTTCTGGATTTTTTTTCTCATTTAGTCTCTCATAGTTGAGGTTTACCTATGATGATAATTACAGGCCTCTCTCATCTTTTAAGTGGAAGAACTTGCACAATTGTTGGCTGACTAAATACTTTTTTCCCCCACTGTACATGTTTTAGTGGTAGGGGAAACCAGAGTACCCAGAGGAAACCTACACAGACACAGGGAGAACATGCAAACTCCACACAGAAAAGCAGCAGCAAGTCCAATTTAATCATTAACCTAATGCCATTTAAGGCTCAACTATGCTATTTTTTAAAGCCACAAACAGTCAAATGTGTGCATATTTTAGTTAAGGCTGGTGAATGTAATAGTCTAGTACGAAAATCTGAAATTGTAACATTTGTGGTTATGTTAGGGTTGGTTAAAATGAAATTTCTGCAATATTAAACAAGATTTCTCATGAAATTTGCACTGTATGTGTAGTTTGACATTATGTCACCTCACAGGAAATCTTTGCTTTATAGGTTTAAAAATAAACAAATGTCGTCAGTTTTTTTCATAGTGGAAACAAGATGGCCGCCGTAACTGAACTGGCTGATACTCAGTTCAATTGTTGTAGCTTCATAATTATACCAGATTTTCTGAAATAATTGACACTGTATATAGACTATATCAACCTCATGCTGTGTGCAACATTCATCTTCATCGGTTAATGCATAAATAAATTACATGACATTTAATTGGTGAATGTTAACCAAAATGGCTCATTTTCACATAAAATGAAATATCTTCAATATAAATAAGATTTTCTCATAACATTGGCATAGTATGTGTGGTTTGATGTGATACTATCAATTCAGGAAATTTGACCTTATAGGTTTGAAAATAAACAAAAATATGTGAGTTTGATTGATTGAACAAACAAGATGGCCGCCATAACTGAAATGACTGGTGTTCAGTGAAATTGTAATATCTTCAAAATTATACCAGATTTTCTGAAAAAAATCTTACAGTATATAGAGTTAATCAACCTAAAGTTGTGTGCAAAATTTAATCTTCATACATTAATGTATGAAGAAATTACATGAACTTGAGTCTAATTATACTATAAAAAGAGAATTCCGCACATAGAAGCTTTGCCCCTCAAAAATATTCACACTCTGTGACCAACATTCCTCGCCAACATTGTTTCGGTGGTACTGATGTTTGAATGTGTTAGTTTGAGGCTGTTTCTGAAGGTGGTCGATCGGCCATTGGCACAATAATCAATGATCTGCCTCTGACCAGTTGTAGCTGTGACAAAATATAGAGTCAAATGATCACACACGACAGGTTTATGCATAAACACAGTGTAAGAATTTGATCTGAACAATGGGTACTCTAAGTAAAAATATAATGCATTTCAATGATGAAAACCACTTTCTGTCGGCCATCTTGTTTCCACTATGAAAAAAAACTGACAATTTGTTTATTAAACCTATAAAGCAAAGATTTCCTGTGAGGTGACATAATGTCAAACTACACATACAGTGCAAATTTCATGAGAAAATCTATAATATTGCAGATATTACATTTTATCTGGCAGCTAGTACATGACTGAAGGTGCGACTTTTTGGTAAACATCCTCTTCTCAATTCTTTTTCTCGAAATATGTTCCCAACATATTATATTAACATAAAAACAAAGTTGCCAACCCCCAACATTCCGGAACCACAAAAGTGTTAACGGAGCCCTTTTTCAGATTTTTTTACTGGACTATAAGCACTAGATGGCGCTGTAGCACACAGTGTTGGGTACATTTTTTACAGTCAGATCAAAATTTAACTTATCCACATATCACCAAATATCTACAGAACCAACTGATTCAGAGCACCAAAACTTTGGGCATTTTCTAATTTTTCTTTTTCTTTTACTAAACCCGATGTTCTATTCAAATGACTTTTTCAAAACGGACCTGGAGTTGTGTCAAGTTGTTTGAGTAATCCTGTTAATGATTTTTGATTACATTTAGGAGGCCATACGGTGTTGAAAATACTTTAACATAGTCATTGCAAGATTGAAGACCGTCATATATCGCATTTTTCCCCAACTCACAGCGCTAATGGGTTTTTCTTTATATACAAAACAACCATAACTTACAACACCTGCGTCTTAAATATAGATTGATTTGGGAACAAGAAATATTGTGTCCCAACTATCGATTGGAATATTTTGTGTGATTTGGGGCCAAAATGGCAAAGGAAACGATTCAGTGCTAATCTTCACTTAACCTCTTAACCCCCGCCTTAACGGAGTGCATTTTCTCCAGTTCAGCTTACTCAAATCCAGGGTTAATTTTGACCACACATTTTAAATTTAGTTTTAGTCTTTTGACGGAAAAGTCATTTAATTTTAGTCGAGATTTAGTCAAAAATATCTGAATTTGAATGATCTGAGGCCCTTTCAAACGGTCACTGGAAGTTTTCATTTTAATTTAGTTGTCTTGTAGTCGACAAAAATATCTGTCATGTTTGATCCGTAAATAAACCTTTTTTTTTTAAATCCATAAACAAACTACAAGCTTCCGTATGTCGAATAGCACATCATCGTCTTACCGTCCCACCTCGTTGTGCGATTGGTCCCCAGGCTGCTGTGCAGTTTGAAATGATTCCCAGGCTATAAGGTCACAGCCTATAGGCTAGTGTAACGCCCCATTTGAAAGCTAAGACCTACTAAACTGATCTAAATTGAGCTTTTTCCTCACATTGTTGCCACTTTTACATTTTGTTTTACATTGTTTTATTAGTTACTTCTTGTTACGTTGGACACTTCTTGCAAGAAGCTTTAAGATGTGGGTAATGGAGAAAATGTGCTCAGTTGATGTGGGGGTTAAGCGGTTAATCTACGTTTGAATTTCTCTGTCCCGCCTATATCCCACCGCATCACATGACTTGTCCCACTTTCACGTAGGTTCAAGGTAACTTTATTTGTACCAAAAGGTACATTTGGTTGGCAAAGAGTCATCGCCACACACACACACACACACACAGATACAGACCAACATACAATAGAGACAGATATAAGACAGATCTGTGCACAGCTAAAAGGCCTGGAAGCCAGTTACACAAAACAAATTAGCATTTTAAGCCCATCAACAATAGAACAATCATCATGTGATACATCGAATACAGAAGTCAGGAAAGGTCACTTGTTCAGAGCACACATAGCAGCAGGACCAAAACTATTTCTGTAACTGTTAATTCTGCCAACTGGGACTTTTAACCTTTTTCCAGATAGGCGCAACTGAAACTCACCATTCAGGGGATGGAGGACATCTTTGGATATGGAAGACACCATTCTTGGAAGCCTTTAATCATACAAGGCAGCAGGATAGAGCAGAGACTCCCCAATCCATTTGCTCGCCCAATTTACAATCTGATTCAAGCCATTTTTGTTCTTCAGAGTCAGGTTCCCAAACCAAGAGACCAGACAATATAACAGACTCAATGAAACAACGATAGAACATGGTAAACAGAGATTTCTCAATGTGAAAAGAGGCCAACTTTCTTAGACACACTGGTGACCCCTTCAGCACACATCTACATAGGCACATCCTGACTGTGAACACTCTTACTATTTGAGGTGGTCACCCTAACTTCAATACATTGGCCACATAAACTTTAACCATCATCACGCCTGAGACCTGAAGAGCTAAACTAGCACCAGACACAATCAGACAGAATCCAAACAAACTCGTTGCACTGACGAAGAAATAAACAGAGATTACAAACGAAATCGCGCGGGTCATTCACAAAGGCTCAGCGACACTTTTCAAACAGGTCAAATGAAGCTAAAGTCAGGTGGACGAGAGCCCGGCAGCACGTGGGGGCGGCACGGGCCGAGCGGTGACCCACCTGTGGCGCACTGGTTCCGGGGTGAGACGCGGGCAGGGACCGGTCCAACACGGAGAACATCTGAGGCCACGCGGCGCGACACCGGTACGTTTTTATGGCTCTTTATGCGTCACCACGCACGCACGCACGCCGCTCCTACCTGTCCGCGTGCACAATGGTCTAACTTCAGTTTAACCTCCTAACCCCCGCAAAAACCGAGCGCATATTCTCCAGTTTGGCTTTACCCAAATCTAAAAGCTTATTGAAAAGACTGTCAAAATAGCAACGAAAAAATCCCACAAAAAAGTAACAAAAATGAAACAGAAAAGTTATGAAAACGTGACAAAATGTGACAAAACAAAAAAAGCAATGGAGAAAAAAAAGTCAAAAAAGTGACGACAATGCGAGCAAAATGATCCGATCAGTTTTGTAGGTCTTAGCTTTCACATGAGGCGTTACACCGGCCTATAGGCTGTAACCATTTAGATTTGGGTAAAGCTGAACTGGAGAAAATGCGCTTGGTTAAGCGGTTAAAGGTGACGTAGCGGAGACCGGGGCTATTTGTCACGCGGGGTAATTTGTGACATTGCTTTTTATAGCCAGCTGGTATGTTATTGATATTCCTCTTCTCTTCCAATAATAATTTTCTCATTTGGACTGAAGACATGAGTTGAGGACACATTTGAATTGTTTTTCTGCCTTTTCCCAAACTTTAAAGAGGGGGTATTATGCTTTTTTTCAATCACACAGCACCAGTCTATAGCATACTACAATGATGACCTAACCTTCTGTTGGTCTGTATATGTGTGACCTATATTATATCGTCTGCGTTGTGTTGCTGTGCTCTGACTCATAAAGAGAGACCTTGCTGAAGTTGGGGTAGGGCAACGCCCGGAAGCCCATTTATTCTGGCGACAGAAAACCAAATGAATGGCGTTAGCCCATTAGCAAGGGAGTCGACCCAACGTGGTCTTTGGAATAAAACAAAACAAAATACACGTAAGTACAAAATACAGACATGACTAATGATAAAACACTATAAACAACATAAAAGACAAGTTAAAAACTTATGATGGACAGTTTAACAATATGATGGCTAACGATTCCTAAACACGCTCACCTCATCTCAAGACACAGAAATCAGAGAAGGAGGTGGAGGAGGAGCCATCCCTATATACTCCCAGACCGGATGTTCTCATCGTTGGACCGACAAAATAAAATACGCAAGACAACTAACGCACACTCAACCAGGTACACAAAACATATACAACAAAAAGGTGGGACAATGTGTACACAGCCCCGAGTAACACTTACTCGGGGGCACTCCCACGCCATGCCACACCGTGGCGCACAAAACCATTACCAGGATTTTAACCGTCTATATTCACACCATTACATACACCCCCCCAAAATTCTGGGTAATGGGGGATGCATAACAAAAAGACAAAAAGAGGAGAAAAAAAATGCACAAGAGTAACCCCAAAACCGGAATAACCCATCCCAAAGGATCGCACAGAGTAGAGCCCTACCCCGCGCGGGTGTGAAGAGTGCCGTTTACACCCCTCGTACTGCAGTGAAACTCTTGAAAAAAAATATAATTTTACACCTCTTCTCTTCATGGGAGTTACAAAACCTCCCTAACACAAAACCAATGGAGCTGGTAAGCCTTCCCTTGCGTGAACATACTATTTACAAAAGAGATAACCAATCTCACAGGCATTGAGGATCCCCCTAACTCCACATTTTGTTCATTCATTTCACAAATTAACCGAGCGGGGGGGTTAACCAATCTGCCTGCTCTGGTACGCACAGGTAACAGTTGCGCGTCAGCTACTGCTGCGGAGACCAGTTCTGATTGATCCTCAGGTAGGGTGTGGTCACCCACGCTAAGTGGCAATTGAGAGAGCGCGCCATCAGATTCAACACAGACAGAAGCGCCATCACACGGACTCAACGCCACAGAATCCACATCAGATTCAGCAAACGGATCAGACACGGTCTCTTCGTCGACTAGACTCGCTTCTACGCTCTGGTAAGAACCATTTTCAGTGTTCAGAAGCCAATTAATCGTCCTAGTCTCACTGTCCTGGGTCTCAACAGGAATTTCTGGTTCGTCGTTCGCTAATGAGGAGCAATTAGACGCACATGGGCTCTCTACATTCGACGAAAGGAAACTGACAGGGAGTAGAAGATTTCTATGTACCGTTTTGACTTTCTGAGTGTCAGGGTCTTTGATGGAGTAGACATTTACGCCCGGTCTCACGGAAATAACTTCAAACACCGTCGAAACCCATTTGTCCGCAACTTTCCGCTTCCCTCTCTCCCCTCGATTGGCGAGTAAAACTTGATCACCCACGACGAGAGCCGCGCCCTTAGCCTTACGATTGTAGTTTTCCGTCTGACGGGCCTGAGCTGTCCTACTGTTTTGGAGGGCAATACGTGATGCCTCAGCTAAATCCCGCCTCAAAGCTGCAATAAACTCATGGTGGTCAACGACAGGGGTGCCTTCGAGCACATGCTGGAAAACGATATCAACTGGCAAGCGTGGAACTCTCCCAAACATGAGGTAGAAGGGCGCAAATCCTGTAGTCTCATGTTCTGTGCAGTTGTAGCAAAAAGTCAGCATTTGCAACATCTGGGGCCATCTTGCTTTCGACTGCGGGGGCAAAGCACGGATCATGTTCCCCAGAGTCCTGTTGAACCGTTCTGTAATACCATTCCCCATAGGATGGTATGGCGTCGTGTGCGATTTCTGGACCCCAGACAGCGTCAAAAGTTCTTTCATAAGACTGCTCTCGAAATTTGCACCTTGGTCTGAGTGGATGCGCTTTGGGAAGCCATACACACAGAAAAAGTCATTCCACAATCGGCGGGCGACTTGTTTAGCCGATTGGTTCTTGCAGGGAAATGCGTGCGCCATTTTCGAAAAGTGGTCAGTGACGACCAAGACATCGACACATTTTTCTGTTCAGCAGTCCAGAAGTCGATGCAAACCAACTCCATCGGCTCTGAGGTTTGGATACTTTCCAAGGGAGCACGTCCGTGTGGTTCAGGCGTTTTACCCACGATGCATCTGAAGCACTTCCTGACGTGGTTGATGACGTCCCTTTCCATCCCTATCCAGAAAAACCTTTGCCTGGCCAGAGATAGCGTCCGCGCTTGGCCCTGGTGGCCCGCTGAATCGTGGAGGCCAGTGAGGACTTGTTGTTTCAAGGCGCTCGGTACAACGAACTGATGGAGCGTCACGTTCATTTTACTGTCTCTTTTCGACCGGAACAACAACCCGTCCTTGATGGACAACTTCGCCCAGTGTTTGAGAAGGTTCTTCACACCACCTGGTTCACGTGCGCGCTCACGCTTGGTGGGTCTTTTCCGCCTTTGCACGTAATAGAAGACTCTATTCAGGGTGCCGTCCTGTTCTTGCATGGACACAAGCTGGCTCAGCGGGAGCGAAGCACTGTCGGTGATACACGCTAGTTGCGGGACATCAGCACAAGTGACACGCAACGGACTGGCGTTCCCTTCACTCTGAGCGCTTAACACTGCTTGGACTTCGTCGAGTGACAGAGATGGCTGTGGGGAGAGCGAATCAGCAGAATCCCCAGACTCGTCTACGCGTTGGCAGTTGTTCGTGCATCTAAATGCGTCTTGGACTCTCTGGTCCGCTAACTCACTAACTTGGGCGAGCATGTGAGAGTACGGTTCAGACACTAGACGGTGGGCTACGCAAGACTTAACAAACGGCTCCCTACTAAGTGCGTCAGCAACTACGTTCTTAGGGCCCGGGACATAGTTAAGATCGAAGCTATACGCCGCTAACTTCGCCACCCACCTCTGTTCGCAAGCGTCAAGTTTGGGTTTAGTCAATATATAAGTCAGTGGATTATTGTCAGTCCAAACAGAGAAGGTCCGTCCCTTTAACCAATGGCCGAATTTGTCGCACACAGCCCACTTAAGAGCTAAAAACTCCAGGCGGTGAGCTGGGTAATTCAACTGGGCTTGAGACAAAGTTTTACTGGCAAAAGCCACAGGTCTGGCGATCTTACTACCAGGTGGCAATTGCGAAAGAACAGCGCCTATCCCGTCGAAAGAAGCGTCTACAGCGAGGATAAAAGGAGCGTCAAAATCTGGATGAGCCAACGTCACACTGTGTATCAAATCGTATTTGAGGGTCTCAAAGGCTTCCCTACAGTCGTCAGTCCAGTCAGTGGGGGTCAATCTCACTAAACCTTTCTTGAACTTAGGCTTGGGAGGTCTACCCTTTTTCTTGGAAGTGGAGGGTTCTGACACGAGACTAAACAGGGGCCTAGCCTTGGCTGAACAGCCTTCAATAAAGTGGTGGTAATACAGGGCCATGCCTAAAAAGGACCTAATCTTTTTAGCGCAGGGGGTTTTACCGTCTGCCTCCATGAGGTCTGTTTCCCTAATGTCCCCGATGGCCTGGACTTTACTGGGGTCGGTTTTTCATGCCTTCTTCGCAGACGATGTGGCCCAAAAACTTTACAGAACGCCGGAGGAAATGACATTTCTTGGGGGAAAGCTTAAGATTGTTTGCAGCTAACCGCGAAAATACCATCTCCAAACGCTCTAGCGCAATCTGTTCGGACGGCGCAAACACCATCAAATCGTCCAGGTAACACAACAGGCTGGTGAAGTTTTTATCACCGAAGATCGACATCATCATGCGCATGAACGTCGCGGGGCTGTTGGTCAGTCCTTGAGGCATCCTGTTATACTCGTGCAGCCCGAACGGGGAGGAGAAGGCGGTGTATCGTTTGTCATCCTCATGTAGTGGGACGTTGTAAAACCCCGAAGTGAGATCCATGGTGGAGAAGAACACATTGCCCCAAGCGCCGCGAGCGCATCAGTCTGGTGGGGCAAGGGGTGTGCATCTTTAATCGTTCTTGCATTAAGCCACCGAAAGTCATTACAGATGCGTAAATCACCATTGGGTTTCACGACGAGGACTAGCGGAGACGCATACTCGCTCTGGGACTTCTTGATGATCCCGACTTCCTCCATCTCGTTCAAAGCTGTCCTCAGTTTCTCATAATGGCAAGGAGGGACACGCCGGTATGGAAGTCTGAACGGCTTGTCATCCATCAACCGTATCCTGTGCACAAAGTCTTTCGCCTCTCCACAATCCATCTTGTGCCTAGAGAATGTGGAGTCGTATCGTTCGACCAGGTTGAGTAGCTTATTTTTCCACTCCAAGGACACTTCACACGACGTGATATCAACTTCCTGGAGTCCCATGTCGATGAGGCTCTTGTTTATCTCGTCCTCAGTTTTCAAAACTGGAGTCTCTGTCGTGCGCTGGGTATTTGACTGAACTCGTGGTGGCTCCGGTAGATTTTGTACTGACAAACTAGGCGAAACATCCACTAGTTTGGCATTTTTCTTCAGGGTGAGTGCTTTCTCCGTAGGGTTAACTATTTTAACGGGAACCCACCCATCCCCATACAGAGTGGTGACAACCCTCCCCACCAAGATCTGCGCTGGTCTCGTTTTAGATCGAATGGGTTCTACGATAACGGAGCTCCCTACCGCTGAAGCGTCTACAGATGGTAATTTAGCCCACACCAAATGTTCAGTCAAAGGCTGTAACGTGACACTCCTCTTCAGTTTTGCAGTCCCAAAATCCAGTGACGAGTGTCAGTACGGTGCACTGTATGAGATAACAGTGACAGCAGCTGGGGTAGCTCTTTGCCAAAAGCGCCCATTTTACTCGAGTCTATTTCTCCATCTTCGATCCGTCTCATGAGCCATTTCAACACGTTACTCCCCAGGATCATGCTGTCGGACTGGCCGGGCACCACTAGGACCGGGACGATGACCTTGATACCGTACACCAAAACAGAGAGGTCGTACAGGGCGGTAGGCATTACCCGTTGACCTCCGCAGCCCACGATGACATACTCATCCGCTCGCTTCCTGTCAATCTCCGGATAATCCCTCTTCATTATTGAATCAGTCTCTCCATTAATAGTGCACGCCATAGATCCACTGTCCACTAAGGCCTTAATGATATGGCCATTGTCCATGATAACGTCCGTGTGGAATAACGAGTCGGTTTCCGAAAGTCTTTGCAATACCTGTACAACTGGTGTCTTGCCCAGCGGCACTTTGTCGCTGTAAGCTGCACGCCTGGAACCAGGATGTACCGCACTGTCCATTGTGGGAGGTGAAGAATCCCCATCTACGCCGTCCTCCCCTACGCGCAGACTTACTAGTTTCCCTTGAGGCCCGGAGGGAGAAGTGTCAACGCCCTGGGGACACGCATTGCTAATGTGGCCCTGTTTATGGCACCGAAAACACAGTTTATGCTTCCAACAATGTGTGTACGTGGTGTGGGACACATCTCTACAGATAGCGCATGGCATGCTGTTTAAACTGCTTGCTCTGGGAAACCGCGTGTCTCGACGTGGCCTATGCGTAACCTGGGCGCCATCTTGGGACTGCGACAAAACCTTTTTCAACATGGCGGCTAGCTTCTCGAATGCTGAGTGGTCAGACACGTTAGCAGTGGGGGCTACGACAGCGGGAATATCGCCTTTATTCACAGTAACCACATTCATTACACCTGCCTTTCTAGAACTATTTTCTAAATGGTACTCGTCCAGCACCTCCTGTACTTCACGAGCCGTCCACTTATCAATGGTCTTAGACCGGAACGTGTAAGACAGCTCTTTGTTTGGGCAATGTCTTATGAACAGCCGCGTAACATCCTCCCCTGGGATATCGGAGAATTTCCCCAACCCCGCGAGGCAGCTAATGGCAGTGTCCGCAGCATTGTTTAACCGTAACCAAAAATCATACGGGTCCTCATTAACTGTGGGGCGGATGGAATAGAAATCAGCAAGAGGGACCGAGGAGCACAGACCAGCGCCAAAATGTTTACGCAGGAGACCGTAAATGGCCTCGGGCCCTTGTGTGGAATCCGGCCCGCCAGTTTTAATACCCAGCTTCGCGACATTTCTAGCTTTGCCCCTTAAATGGACGAGGATTTCCTCCGTTCTGCATTCAACGGGAATATTACTTTTCCTGAGATAAACCCTCATCAAATCCTCCCACTCATCGATGGCCAGGACATCGGAGCCATCCCCTCTATACACCGGTGGCTCTTTGGCCCCTTTTTCGACAAAGGTAACATTTGACAGGTTTAAACTGTGACTTCTCATGGAATCATTTGCCTGTGGAGGCGTAGCAGGAGCCCTGGGAGACTCGGCGGATGAGCTAGACGAGTTTAACCTAGACACAATATTATCCGCCAACATGTGACCCATTTGTTGCATCATTTCACTCATCTGGTTCATTCCCCCCACAGTATCATCATCAAACACATGTCCCGTGCTGCACTTAGGCAGACCAAAACCCACATTGTTCATATTACGAGGCATAGCCCTGCCCCGAGCCACACTAACACCCACATCACTCAAGGGAAATGGAAGAGGGGACACCAAAGCTCCGCGCCCCCTGCCGGCCATAGCAGGCGTGTGCAGCTCCTCCGAGTCCATCTCCGCGGCGTGAAGAAGACGTAGATGTGGACGATGCAGTTTCCCGCCCCGGTGGTCCGAGCACGAACAGCCCCTCGTGTGGCGATGGCGGCTCCCAGTGGCGAGGCGGCGGTGGCACAGGAGAACCGTCCTGTAGCCCAATCTCGAGAACCCGTGGACCCAGCAACGTCTGGTCCGGTTCGAACGGAGTCACGGCACCAATGTGACCTATATTATATCGTCTGCGTTGTGTTGCTGTGCTCTGACTCATAAAGAGAGACCTTGCTGAAGTTGGGGTAGGGCAACGCCCGGAAGCCCATTTATTCTGGCGACAGAAAACCAAATGAATGGCGTTAGCCCATTAGCAAGGGAGTCGACCCAACGTGGTCTCATCTCAAGACACAGAAATCAGAGAGAACAATATAAAATGTACCTGGCGACAGAAAACCAAATGAATGGCGTTAGCCCATTAGCAAGGGAGTCGACCCAACGTGGTCTTTGGAATAAAACAAAACAAAATACACGTAAGTACAAAATACAGACATGACTAATGATAAACACTATAAACAACATAAAAGACAAGTTAAAAACTTATGATGGACAGTTTAACAATATGATGGCTAACGATTCCTAAACACGCTCACCTCATCTCAAGACACAGAAATCAGAGAAGGAGGTGGAGGAGGAGCCATCCCTATATACTCCCAGACCGGATGTTCTCATCGTTGGACCGACAAAATAAAATACGCAAGACAACTAACGCACACTCAACCAGGTACACAAAACATATACAACAAAAAGGTGGGACAATGTGTACACAGCCCCGAGTAACACTTACTCGGGGGCACTCCCACGCCATGCCACACCGTGGCGCACAAAACCCATTACCAGGATTTTAACCGTCTATATTCACACCATTACATATGCAGTAAATTAAAATAACTGCCTTGAATAAAATTGCTCTCTCAAAATGGCTGTACTGAACGTCTTGAAATAGGCCTCTGTCTCTTTAAGAAGCTTTCCGACACGCCCCCTTCAGCACACTGCTGTGGCATCTAAACAACACTACTGTGCGGGGAGGGGGCTCTGCTGAGCTGAGGAGCAGTGGTTGGTGGCTTGGCTGGTGACAAAAGGTCCAGAGGCGTCTCCAGGAGGTGGGGGCGTTCCTAAGAGGACTGAGGCATAGCTACACCTAAAATGGCTGCCGTCTAAGTTTTTACTGATTACTCAAATATATGTGAATGAGCCAAGGCAACACTCCAGGCATGTGTTTAATGAGGGAATGACATAATAACATGATATAAAGCTTGAAAAAGTCGATTTTACATAATACCCCCCCTTTAATGTTTGGCTTATTTCTGTAATGAGAGCTTTCCTTTAGTTAGAGCCTTGGACAAAAGACACTGATCTGATTTGAGCCGTTTTAGAGCTAACATGCTAAATTCGGTTGTTAGCTAGCTTACATTGTTGGTAAAGTGGACGCTCTGGGTTATTTGTTACAAAATCTGAGGGGTTATTTGTCACATGGGGTATAACATGGTGGGACATTTGTTTTGTTTTGTGTCTAATATATTGTTCTGATCACTTTATTTTAACATGAGCTTTTATAGAGTTTCTGTTTGGGTCATTTTAGTGAATGTGTACATTTCAAATAATCAACAGTTCAAATGAGTGTTATGACCACATCTGCATTGCACTGTGACTGTTTTTAAAATATTTTGTCCTTGTATCTCAAAAAGCAAATAGTTACAAAGGTTTATCAAATTTTAAGTTAACATCCAAAACTCCATTCAAAACAAAAGCGACAATCAACCCCACGCCTTGTGATAACTTGCCCCGCATATGGGGTACGTTGTCCCAGTCGATTTTGTTGTGTTTAATGGTTAATAACAATTTATTGCAATACGATGATGAGAGATGGTGAGAGCTTCAAGTCAAGGGTTAAAGCTTTCATTTAATGCAGGTCTGACTCTTGTGGGATTTACTGTTAATGATGAGCAGCAAACTCTAGAAAGAAAAAGTGTGACAAATAGCCCCGGTCTCCCCTATTTTCTAACTTAAAAGCCGGGACACAATTCCTTGAATTCGTCGCAAGGAACCAGGTAACCAAACTGGTAACTGTTGACATGTATTGCAATGACATTGAACCAATTAAAGCAGTACTAAGTAACTCTTGCCCCTAGCGGCCATAAGCGCAACTGCAGGTGTCGTAGCAAGTTACAATTTTTTAACTTATTAAATGTCTTGGAGAGTAAATACTACGCTGACAGAAAAGGTGAAGGGAGAGAGGGGTGTTGTACATCCAGTTATACAATGGAAATAATTGTTTTCACTCAAACTTGGCTGTAAATACTGTTTAAAGTGGCGCTATCCCACAATTAGCTTTGCCCGTTAGCCTGTTAGCTTCTACTTCGTGATTCCATTAGTGTGTATTGGTTGCTCCGCCCCAGTGGCACTCAAGTTGCAAGCATGGTTTTCTGGGCAGAGACACCAGGGGGAGATGAAAGACCCTCCAATCATCCCATTAACACTTGTATTACCCCCAGAGGGACTACGGAAAGGATTTATTTAGGTAAACACGTTACTTAGTACTGCTTTAAGATGACTGCACAGCTGTTTAGACCTAGTTTAGTCCCACCTATTTAGCCTAGATCAGGGGTCTCCAACAGGCGGCCCGAGATGATTCAATCCGGTCCCTGACTGAGCACAAATTCTTGAGTAAGACAAGTCTCTAGACCATTCCTGTGCGGAGTTATGAGTTTTTAAAGAAATAACCAGAATGCCCACTCCAGCCACTAGACGGCAGCTTAAATAAAGAAAGTAAAGAGTTCCACACGTGTCCAGCAGAGGGCACTGACATAAGAAGAGATCAGTACATAAACAACACATTATAAACACGTGGTAAATGGACAGTCAGTGGCTACAATAGTAGCTTACCCCCAGCAAGTGCTGAGTGACTGAATAATGACTACAGTGTAGCAGAGACTTGTGACACAGGCAGGTTAAGTGCAATACAAGTGTAAGCCGAGGTTACAGTCCTGCCAGGCTCATTATTAGTCATTTATTGAAAAAGATTTCCTCAATAGTATAACATATTTTACTGGAGCTTTTGTTTATGGACCCCGGCAATACACTCCCGATATATTTTGGCCCCCAGAGAAATTTACTTGGAGACCCCTGGCATAGATCATGACCTCCGTGAAACTGGCCTCCATCATGCTCAAATTTAAATTAAAAATATGTCAATCGTTTTTGCCGTTTTGTGCAGTAAATCTTTGTCTGTGCTGTTGTCGTTTTTGAGATATTAATTTTTTATTGGTCAGATCTGAGCTCACCCTGCTTGTTATAAAGCTCCAAAACTGGTAAAATTTGATCTACATCTGTGCTGTTCTGTGCTGTAAAGATTTTTGTTTGTGCTGGTTCGGTTTTTAAACTATTACAAACTTTAGAGCCGTACCGTCCACCCTTGTCCTCCTCTGAAGCGTGTGCACGTGTCAGAGGGGCATGCCAACACACACTGCTGCAAAAAAAAGAATCATCAATATCTCAAAAACAAAAACAGCACAAATGAAGATTTTTTTGACATATATATTTTGTTAGTATAGCCTACATTTACATTTACTGGGGGGGCAACTTCTCACAGCTTAGATCATGCCCCATTTTCTCATTGTTAGATTTACATAGAGAACGACAAATGATCCACCAGTGTTTTCCAGGTTTATTGAGTCATATTGCGTCACTGAAAAGCATCTCAGTTGTTTCACGAAGGCATCAAATCTACATTTCTGGATCTTTCCTGTAGGGATGGGCAAAGTGAAGCACAGTTCCAAACAATCACTCCACAGTGACCTCTAGTGGCAAAGTGTCATTACAACCGCATTCACATTGTTTCAGGATTACACCATGTTATTGATACATCTGTGACCGAAACAAAACCACATTCTTTTGATTTTATTTGCCATTAAAATATGGACTTTTCCTGAATGTGTTATTGTTCTCTCTGAGGTACTCGAAAAATAAGCCCATAAAGCAATTTTCTCAATGCTTCTTTTTGCTAATCTATTTCGTAAAACACCTGTATTAACAATTATATAAACATACGGCTTAGAGGCCGGCATCTATTTGTCAGAGCTGGGGTTCGTACCCACATAGCTTAGACAAGGCCCTATTGCTGGGTTTCAGGTGACATCACAGTGTTCTATCAATCAGTCAATCAATCAATCTTTATTTATATAGCGCTTTTCATACATTTCATGTAACACAAAGTGCTTTACAGATTTAAAAACATTCTCTCACACCCACCTCCTCCCACAAATACAAACACATTGTCGCACTCACACTCTCCCCACCCACCTTCCCAGAGACACACCAAGGTAAAACAATGGACGCAATGCACATAAGGCTGAGGTAAGGCTGGGTACAGTTCTAAAGCCCTATAATGATAATTGAGGACATTTTTGGTCTTGTACAGTTGTTCTATTTCAGTTGGAGGGCAGGTGCCAATACAACTCTATGGGAGAGAAGCAGTTTTTGAAAGAAATTTCCAAAAAGAAAATATCAAAATATTTTCTCTGATCATCATGTGACAGTGGTTGGATTCACAAACCTGACATGTGAATTTTATGTCTGAAAGTCCTTTCTACTGGCCAACATCAAGCACATGTTTTGAATATTGTCTCCACTTTTGGACGCCTTTGTGAGGAAATAATTAGACATATGTTCATATGTGCTGGAAGGTATGACTTTGAACTTTGTGACAGTTTTTGTTTCATGTGAATTGGCCTCAGGAATTACAGAGAAATTAGCAATGATTTAAGACTAGAAATCTGCATTTTGAGCGTCACTATGGTTGTTGTGATGTCATGTGAACGCAACCTATACCTGTTTCTCTTGTGTGTTTCCCAAGTAGAGTTTTTGAGGATCATACTTTATCAATCAATCAATCAATGGCTTTGTATAGCCCAATATCACAATAGGAGTTGCCTCATAGGGCTGCACCAAACATTAAGGCAATAAAACAGAGCAGTAAATAAGACAATGTAAAGTTCAGGCGAATCAAGTATCCAGACAAACATAATGTCCAAATAAGCATCAGCAGTGGGTGGCGACGAGCGGCGCGGGTGTCCCCTGTCCTTAGACTCTCCAGCACGGCAAGGAAAAACTAAAAAACATGGAGAAAAGAGAAACCTTCAATCAAAGTTATTCCCCTACCTAAAGATGGAAAATTAGCATTCACTGGTGCAAGTGACGACAAATTCTTTGGTTGTTCCCAGACCCAATAGTAACTCAGTGAAAAGAACTGTTCTGTACAGAGGAGCAAACGCCTGGAACTCGCTTTCTTTTATCATTAGAAACACTAAAAGTAAACCACACTTCAAGCTGAAAGTAAAAGGTCAATTAGCTCAGTACATGTCCTATATGCTTCCTATGGTTGTATGATTATATGAAATGTGTAACATTCATGTATTCCATTTTAACTGTTTTGTAATTTTATATTATGTCTGGACCCCAGGAAGACTAGCAACCACTTGTGGGAGCTAATGGGGATCCTAATAAAGAATAAAGAATAAAGAAACCTTGGGGAGAACCACAGAAGGAGAGATCCACTCCCATGGACGGAGAGGCTATAGAGACCCAGGGCCGATGGAGTCCCAGAGCAGACGGGCCAGGATCGAGACCGTCCAGTCCTTGTTGTCAATGCAGTAGGCAGAGTGGGACAGGAGACACCATGTGAATAGTAATGAACAGGCTACAGATAAAGAAATATTGTATCATTGTATCATTTATTTGAGTAGTATTTGCATTGAGAACTTACCATTTTTACTCCACTACATTTAAAAGAGAAATATAATACGTTCAGCTCCACTATATTTTTTGTTCCATTTAAACCTTTTAATGCACTTTAGAACAGTAAGAAGATTTGTCGCTGCCCTGTTGCCGTGCGGGTGTTTAACTTGGGCCCAATCTTGAAGCTGCAAAATCAGTATTCATAGCACTTAGGCTGTTGGAAATCATTTGTACTTGATACTTTGAATACTTAAATATTTTCTACAGCTAATATTACTTTTACTTAAGTATTAATTTGACTGTGCGACTTTTATTTGTGTAGGTTGCGTTCAAGTGGCGTCACAACATCGAAGGATTCTACTGCGGTAACTATGGTATGAATTTTGGACTCGGTTTATGGTGGATATCTCTGTAACGGCTGGAGCTTTCCACACGAAACAAAAAGTGTCAAAAGTTCAGCATCTTCTGTCTCAGCACATATCAACTAAAATAAAGGCGTCCAAAAGTGGAGACAGTATTCAAAATGATGTGCTTGATGTTGGTCGGATGAATGTGGCAGGAGGTTTGTGAATCCAATAATGATCGGGGGAAAACATTTGGACATTTCTCTCCAAAATGATCACATGATATTCTTGAATGACGTGAATGCAACCTAGCAACCTATTGGAGTACCCTAATATTTAAACAGTCGGCTTGTAAAGTGCAATAAAGCGCATCATCGTCACCATTCCTATTTGTATTGTATTCCTATTCTAATGACGAGCAGCTCGGCCGTTACTGCAGCACAGTTCTGATCAGATCCAGATGTGCGGCCCTGACAAGCGGCCCCCTCGGCCTTTCACAATAAAACGATCCAGATGTTCTGCGCTCAGCCGAACTCTTGCCTCAGCGCGCTTTACTGTGGCGGCCGAAGAAGGAAGTGGCGGCCGTTGGGGGGAGTTTGAACCACAGAGCTGGGCTGAGGGAGCGCGGACAAGCATGGATCGCCTCGAGAGGTAACACGGCTGATTTATGTGTTATACATCTATTTGAGCAACATATATTTCATAGCAGTGGTCACTAACCTTTATCATCCATAGATCAGCCAGCTCTTTGCGTATTTGTTGTTTTTTATGCATAAACATTTCCAAAATTGCTTATATTTTTGGTGTGAATAATGGACAGAGCAAGGTTTAAACTTGTGGTTTTATTTTGTTAATATGTTAAAGTGGATTTTAGATATCTATAGTTTTGAATATACTAGTCATTACTAGGGCTGGTCACTGATACATTTTTTTCGATACCAATATTAAAATAGTAGTTCTATGTGTTTTTTCCTTGTTTTTTCTCAGATTTCTTTCATTTCCCCCCCTTTTTCCCAACTTGTATTACCAGTAGTACCTAAACCCTTTTTTTTTTAGATACAACTTTTGCCTCAAAATCTTGCCCAGAATTAGATATCAACAAATACTTCTGTAAAAATCAAAACAAAAAAACTTCAAAACCTAAAAGACTGTAAGATGATTTTCCATATACATCTATTGAGAAACAGTGACTCAGTGCGATAATGAAACACCTTTGTTCTGACACTCCGTCAATGATTTGTTTCCAGGTAAAAATGTATAGGTTTAAGTGAGCAAGCGGATCCAAATAAGCGACAATCATCCTGACCTTTACCGCACAGTCACAAAGATCTGCCTGTAGGTCACGATCAACTGAGTGTTTTGTTTCTCTGCTCACCTCTGTTCCGTCCTTACAGGAGCCAGGAGGACCACTACCAGCTGTGCATGGAGGACCAGGGGAAGAGAGGCAGGAGAGGGAGGAGAGGGGGAGAAAGGAGAATGTTCAGCCAGAGCCGGGAGCCGAGCCGGGACGAGGACCAGGTTAGACCAGCATAAACAAAACAGCTGCTGTGTTCATTTAAAAAGAGAAAATCAATACTGCACATTGCTTAAAGAGGGGGTATTATGCTTTTTTCAATCACATAGCAGCAGTCTATAGCATACTACAATGATGACGTAACCTTCTGTTGGTCTGTATATGCAGTAAATTAAAATAACTGCCTTGAATAAAATTGCTCTCTCAAAATGGCTGTACTGAACGTCTTGAAATGGGCCTCTGTCTCTTTAAGAAGCTTTCCGACACGCCCCCTTCAGCACACTGCTGTGGCATCTAAACAACACTACTGTGCGGGGAGGGGGCTCTGCTGAGCTGAGGAGCAGTGGTTGGTGGCTTGGCTGGTGACGAAAGGTCCAGAGGCGTCTCTAGGAGGTGGGGGCGTTCCTAGGAGGACTGAGGCATAGCTACACCTAAAATGGCTGCCGTCTAAGTTTTTACTGATTACTCAAAAATATGTGAATGAGCCAAGGCAACACTCCAGGCATGTGTTTAATGAGGGAATGACATAATAACATGATATAAAGCTTGCAAAAGGCGATTTTACATAATAACCCCCCCCTTTAAGACTTGTTTACTGTCCCTCTTGTCGTTTGCCAAGAGTTTCATGAGCTGTGGTTGCTGGACATCGTCACAAAAAATCTGCCGCAGGAATATCTTGCACGTTCACTTTGTAATTGTTACAGGAAGCGTTTAGTTCTTTGTTTTGCCACTGCAATGATAACACGCGGGACATCATGGCTGGAGAATCATGACTAATATGTTACCTCGCTGAATAAGAACCACAGCCTCGGGGGAGACAGAGCCACTGTAGCCAGGGGTCTGAGTGGTTTAGGTTTAGCAAGCTGCTAACATAATATTTTTCAATACAAGATCAGACTTACCTGGTAGTGCACGAGCATGACTAGACTGCTTGATTTTTTCCCCCTCCGCTATCACGACAGACTGGTGCTTTAGCCCTGATAGTTGTAGTGTCCCCTTCATTGCCTATTTTGAACATATTCCTCCCATGCACATTGTAATCCATTCTGCCTCAATCGCGCTGGTATTGCACCAGAAAAAGTCACTAACACGCCTTTCTCCCCCGTTATAACGTGTTAAACTCCACTAACATTAATTAAGGGAGTGGGGCTTTTGCGAATGGTCAATGGTTCAGTGACACATAAATAAAGCTTATACTGTATTACAATAACTATATTACAAAAACTTACCTTACATAACAAGCAGCATAGAAAGGATCTTTAGATGTAATAAATATTCAGTTTGAATCTGCTCTTGTATTTAGTCGCTCCCTGGTGTGAAGTTTGCCGTGCGACTGTTTCAGGTATGCTGCGGGTGTCCGTCCACAGAGTGCGGGCCCTGGTCCATGTCCACAGTAAGGCCGCCTCACTGTCACACTGTCATAGTAGCTCCCAGGTTTACACACAGACTGGGCCCTTTGTGCCTGTAGCGCGAGCTCATGGTCAGGAGTATCCTCACTGCGGAAATAAATGCCTACTGTAGATAACTTGAAATTACTCAAATTTAAGCTATTGTGATATAGTGTATTGACCAATGGTATTGACCCACATTATCTTTTCCGGGAGGTTTCCGACTTGTTTCAATACAGTATATTGTTAATGGGGTTGGGTAATTGACCTTTCGCAAAACCACGCCCCAAAACGGTAATTGTCCAATCAGGCATCCTAGCAACCGTTACTATTATTTTTATTTAGAGTTTTATTTCGAGCTAAGGCACAAAAGCCAAGAAAAAACAAAAAAGCCGAAAAATATATATACACAATAAAAGAGTTTAAAAAAAGAAAGAAAAAAATAATTTACATTCTGGCTCGAAAAGGAGTGGGAAGAAGACAAGCTTATTGACTCCCACCCCTGTTCACTATGAAGCTAGGTCCGTCATGCCGCAGACCTCCAATGCAAAACATTGGGACATACCAGCATTTAAGCACTGAGCAGATGCACTTTTTTTTTTACTGCTAACCACCAAAAACCCACCAGACAAAGAAGAAGAAGCAAAATGGTGAAGCGATCTGCCTATGGAGGATGTAAATCGGACACTAGGGACCACAAGAGTGTGTCAGGGAGAGTCCAGTTATTCCCCTTCCCAAAGCGAAAACACAACCGGAGCACTGCCTACAATGGATCAAACAATGTGGATGGTCTACGCCCAGCTAAATGTCTCCAAATAAACAAGCATACGTCTGCTCTAAGGTAAGCCTAGGGCCTGGCCGCTAGGCTAACACCTTAGCATGCTAACAGTCACATAACGTTACACAAACTGGCACTGGAGCTGTAACTTTACCTGCGGTGGTGAACTTTTACAAGCCTACAGTCTCACATGTTTTTGTCTCCCTTTTTGATAAAAGTACTGTGTATTTTGTCTCGGTTCTAACAACAACTGTCATTGTGGCACCTGTAGGTTTAGCTAGCGTTAGCTAACTTTAGCAGAAAAATGCACCGGAGAAATGTTCCTATTTTTAGAAATACTAAAAAAATAAGAGGGTGCTTACCGGGCAGTGCAAGAGCACGACTGGTACACAAGGCTGTGCTGTTGCATTTAAGGAAGAGATCATGAGGTTTCTCTGATATTTCTGGAGACTTGTCTGTAGCTTTTGTTCCAATAGTCCTTTATCCTTCGTTGGATAGTTTAATATCTTGAATATATCCCTCCACTGCATACTGTGACCCCTTTTGCCTCGATCTGGAGGATATTGCGGCGGTATTGCTCCACAAAAGGTCACTGACGTGCATGGCAATCTGTTGCGCTGCTCGTGTTTGACCATTTGTTTGTCGGGCGTAGCAACAGTAACTAAGGGAGGGCGGGGCTTTGCGAAAGGTCTATTCCTGTTGACCGTTTTATTTTCTCATCTCCGGTGAGACATTAAACTAGTCAAAACAACTACTATTCTGAATTCAAGTCATTTAAACCTTGTTGGATATTGAGTTGTGTAGTGTAGCAGGAGGTATTAGCCTGTTGTGCATGTTTTGAGTTGATGGGGGAAACGTTGCAAACTATTAATCTATTGTTCTATATAAATGTCACTTCTTTACAAGAATGTATTGTTTTATTATAGGGATGCAGGTGCCGAAAAGAAAATTACAGTTGATGCTGTTGGCCCAGGGAAAGAATAAGTGACTTGTTTTTTTGTTTCAGCTCAAATAAATATTTTCCCCCCTTTTTTTCTGAATGTTTCCCCCATATTATTTTATTTTACATTTTTAAAATAATAATCTGATCAAAACTACTCAACCTTGGCTGTCAGATTGGCTCCTAAGCACAGCAACAGCTAGTCACCTTGCTTGCTTGAAGTCATGAAGATGCTCCATGTATAAAAAAATTAAACAAAATTATCCCTAATGACCCTAATGTGTGTGCAGTCCAGGAAGTCCACGGGCTGCCAGGAGAACATTGCCCCCACAGGCCTAAACGGGCACAGCGCCACCATGTGGGGTCAACTCACGGCTGCTACGTCCAGGTAAACGCCACCTCATCGCTGAACAAACGTAACCAAGATGCTCGTCAACGTTCTGACTAATGTGTGTGTGTGTGTGTGTGTGTGTGTGTGTGTGTGTGGTGCAGGTGTGTCTGACCTCTGACCCCGGGAACCTCAGCCGGACCCGAACCATCCGAAGCAGCAGAACTTTGTGCGAGCAGAGGTTCACCCTGTAAGTCTGGAGCAGATATTTACAGTTTTATTAGACAAAAGCTAAACTAAATAGGCTCTGTGCGCGGAATCGTTTTTGGTAACTTCCTGTTGGCTAGGGCAGATTAAAGACAACTTCCTGTCCACATTTTAACGTAAATTAAAAATAAAACATGATTTAAAAAACAGAAGAAAACTTAAATAAACGAGTGTTTTTACTCGGGATGATTTCTCTCGGTCATTCTGACGGACAGGGTTGTAAAAGATCCATCATGAGCTATTTTTATCTGTCACAAATTAATCTCTCATTATAAGCACTTATTGGCATCATTTGCTCCCTATAAGTTAAGTCTTTTCTGCTGTACTTTCATTTGATAATTTGACATGTATTGGAGTAATATTTGACCAGTAGTATTTGTTCTTCAATTCAATAAATGTTTCATTAAACGTTTTATTATTGCTTATGTGTCCTCAATATTTTTGTTGTTGTCTTTGCAGGTTTGTGGGCGGGGACTCGGACATCAGCTCCCGACTGGTGTTGTCTCTGGTCAGGTCACACCCCCACAGGTCAGCCACCAAACAATACTATTACTCTACTCCCTCCCAGAGGCCAGAAATAAGAGGGCCACTACTTCCAAATCATTTTAGAATTAAAATAACAAAAAAAAACTTAAACTAAACCAAACTTGGTGAACATACTACTTGAGTAATTGTTCGAGAGATAGAATAATTTTTCTTTGCTTTTATAGGACAAAGATAATTGTCTGTGATTTTCAGATTAACTCGCAGTGGAAAGAGTATTCAAGTATAAATAAGTCCAAGTGTCTCGTGTGCTGAATGATCTGAGCTGTTCCTGAGCCAGATAAGGTTTGTTTGTTCTGTTTTTTTTTTTTAATGAAATGATTTTCCTCCAGGTCTGAACGCTGTGCTCTGATTGGCTGCATGAGCTTTGGAGTCAACTCTCTGATCGCAAAGGTATTCTCATCCGGTTTCCAGGCAACTCGGGGGGTTGGCTGGTGTTTCCCAGTTGAAAGTTACGAGTTCTCTCCTCAGAGCGTTCCAGCTGCTAAATCAACTCAAACATGACTTTTTCTAAAGGTTTACAAATGACACACAACTTATGTAATGGACTCCTTGTTTATAGATGGGAGCAACATCTACATCACTGAGAAGGTTATTGTTCCCTTTGGGTGAAACAGAAGCTCTCGGCCATTGAAATGAATGGGCAGAGCTCATTCAGTGAGATTGTCTCATTTACATCTGAAAAACGTATTTGTTTCATGTATTTGTCAAATATGAAAAGGCAAAGGAAGTGATGTATTGCTTCAGAAAATTCACAGAGGACGTTAACGCTTTTAAACTGAGCTGAACTCACTGTGATTATTACATCAGTCACATTTACTTTTTCGCTTGTTGGTTTATAATCATTACAGATACAGCTTTTATTCGTCCCTTTTATATTGTTTAAATCAAATCAAATGTCTGCAGCTCACGATAATAATGCATCAGTTTTATATAGCGCTTTTCTGGACACTCAAAGACGCTTTACATTGCACTATTCATTTACTCCATACTTGATAGTGGTAAGCTACTATTGTAGCCACAGCTGCCCTGGGGTAGACTGACAGAAGCGAGGCTACCAGTATGCGCCATCGGCCCCTCCGACCACCACCAACCACTCACTCACTCACTACATTCGCTAGGCTTCCTGGTGTTACCAACGGTCTCCCATCCAAGTACTAACCAGGCCCTTCCCTGCTTAGCTTCCAAGATCTGACGGGATGGGCATAGCAAAGGCGGTATGGCCACGATGTGCTTTGTAAGATTGTGCAAGTTAAATATCCATGGTTCATTCAGCAGCTTCTTCAAGCTGCTATTGCTAACATTAATGTATGTTTTATGACTCACAATCATTAATTAGGCCTAATCCTGAGCACGTGTAATCAGGCTGAATATTTACGATTAAAGAAGTCACAAAGGGTATGATACACAGCCACTAGGTGGAGCTGTTTCCCCACTAATGACCATTGACAGATAGTAGCAAACTGGCTCTTGTATTTTTCCATTCAAATAAAATAGCTCCCGATCGTCCTCGGACAGTGAACCGATGTTTTCTTATGCAAGACTGGCCATTTTCCTGTAGTTCTGACTAGGGATGGGAATTGATACGTTTTTATTCATATCAATCCCATTGATAATTTCTCTTATCGATCTGGTTCTTTATCGATTCCCTTATCCATTCCAATCAATATAAAAATAGGCTCAATATTATATAATATGTGCATGCTTCTTGTAGCTTTAATTTCGGATAAACAAGAGGGATAATAAATTGACTTATTTTTTAATTTTAATTTTTAATTTGAAATATTTATTTAGTCTGCCTTACTGTTTCTCTAAAACGTTCGTTTGACTTATTAAACTTGTAACAGCCAGTGTTAACAATGGCATGCAGGGCTCGAAATTAACTTTTTTTTCTTGGTAGCGCTTGTGCTCCTAATTCTGAAATTTAGGAGCACAGTCAAAAACTTAGGAGCACAACCAAAAAAAACAGGGAAGCTTTTAACAGGGATGAAGGGAATTTAAACATATCACATGCCACTTCCAGCCTTCTGTTGCATTTTAGATGCATTAGGCTAAATTTTAACATTATAAATGGGACACCAGATTTTGTGCCGCGTGTTATTTGAGAGATAGTCCCCAGTCCCCAGAGTTTATGAATGACATATATATTCCTCGTTTTCTCATAAAGAGACTACAGTTGCGTAAATACATTGGCTCATTCAATGAAAGCGGGCAGAGGAATGAGAGCGGAGCACAGGCACACCCAGAAAACACGCACTGGGCTGGTGCAGGCAGCGCGTGTGACCCTCCCGAATGACAGCGGCGCTGAGCCAAAAGAGAGAACAGATCGTAGTGTACTATAAGCTCTTGAACCATTTTGGAACAGAAAGTTTGCTGTTGCTAACAGGCAGCGTTTGTGAAAACAATGACACAAGCTTATTTAAGGTAGCACGAGAAGGTTTTCTTTTAAGGTGGACCGGAGGATTTGTTTGCAGTCGCAAACATGCGAGTGATTCTATTTTGAGATCGCAAAGGCATCATTTTGGGAGCATATGCGACCAAAATGGTCGCAATTTCGAGCCCTGGCATGCAGAGGTGCTGCACCTAAACAGGTTGTTAGTGATTATCTTACCGCGCGCTCCCTTCTATTTTTATGAACAGGATATTTGTCATCAGCTCCTTGGCGCCGTTGTCTCTGAATGATATCGAGCGCGCAGAAGCACATGTGTCAGCACGTACTGTTTTAGTTCTTAATGTATGTAGCAGCTATACGTTTATACGCGTTTATAGAGGACAGATTCAGATGGAGTTGTGACGACGTGCAGCAGATCCTAAAACAGAGCAGACTTTAGTTTGTGATGAAGTGAAAGTGGTGCATGGATCTGCAGTCTTGGATCTGCAGAGACTCCACACCTGCAGGTTATGATATTAAGAGGCTGCGGCATCGTTAGTGAAGGAGACAACAGTTCTGATGGATTGCTCCAGTAGAACCGCTCGATTCCCATCCCTAGTTCTGACACTGGAATATTTTATCCCCAGAATGAGAAACGATCTGAGATCGGCTACCATACTCTCCCTCTGTGATGTGACGTTCATGACCGAGTTCCTCTTTTGAACGGCTCTTTAAGGTGAACAGTTTGAACCGGATTTCAACTGTGAAAAGAGCCGGATCTTTTTTATCAGTCAATTTTACCCCGAACGAACACAAGAATTAGCCCAACAATGGAGCAGACGTTTTTTGCACTAAACTCAAAATTAAATGCACTAAAATGGTTATTCAGACAGTTGCAGCCTCTTTTTTTATTATTTGTGGTCATAAGATTTTATTCACAAACTTGTTTTTCAAAGCATAAATATCTGTTTTTCTTAAAAAAAAGTGCCTTTTATTGATTGCGTCTTAGATATTGTGAGTTATCGGCTGGTGTTATTAAAGTTTTATATGAAAAAGAGCCAGTCTTTTGAACGGCTCTTTGAAATTAACGGATCCTAAAGACATAAATCCCATCACTACTGTTTTCAAAACAAAAGTGCTCAGATGTTCTCTATACTAACACTTATCCATAATACAATGATTTCATTGTTACTCCATTAGTCATTCATGATTGACTTCTGTTTATGAATGGGAAGAGGGAAAAAGCACAGAAGAACATATACAACAAGCCTGGGGCAGTGGGGTGAAACTTCTTGATATAAAACATTGGTGATAGACAGGAAGTACTTTCCCCATCAGCTTGAACGTAGCCCCCAGCGCCACCTGTTGGTCTCGCTCATAGTGGTCTGGAAAGGTTTATTCTAAAAGAAATTGAAAGAAGCATATGCCTCTATATGCATAGAGTGACTGTTCCTTTATTTGTGTTGCCCTGTAGCCGGTGAGTGGCTGGTTCTACTTCTTGAGCCCCCGGTTTGGGTGGCGCAAACACCTGAGGAGGACGCTCCACATGCTCACACGGCAGGTAAGGAAGGGGAACACATGCGCTGATATATCTCTACAGTCAATCAATACTTTTGTAATGGTTGAAAACTTTGTAGTAGTCTTTACGCTTTTTGATTTGAAATGTAAAGATAGAAAGTTACTCTGAGGACAGGGACCAGGGATTGTTTAAAACACATTCATTGAGGCCAAAGGAGGTGTTTGGTTTTGGGAACTTGTTGTTCTATCGTCTGTCCGGTGTCCAGTTTTTGTAGGTGCCCTTTACAAGCCGATAAATGATGCAGAGGAAGGACGGACATTTCCATGATGACATTTTAGCTGAGGATGTGAAGGGGGAATGGTTTCTGTGCAAAAAGCCCAGTTTTACTTTAATCTTTGCTTGAGGCATGCTAATGTGATGTTGGAAAGATAAATAGATATCTAGCCCAATTGCTTTTTTACTTTCAGTAACTTGCCGAGGACGGATCCATCTGAGGTGAATGAAATGAAACATGCACAGAATTTATACGTTTGTTGCAATAAAGAGTACAGTATAGCTTATGGGCATTAAAGAGGCATGATCCGTGACTGTAAGAAATAATGCATTTGTGTGCTCCCTGGACCCAACTTTGTGGATCATTCTTAAAGGGGGGGTATTATGTAAAATCGACTTTTTCAAGCTTTATATCATGTTATTATGTCATTCCCTCATTAAACACATGCCTGGAGTGTTGCCTTGGCTCATTCACATATCTTTGAGTAATCAGTAAAAACTTAGACAGCAGCCATTTTAGGTGTAGCTATGCCTCAGTCCTCCTAGGAACGCCCCCACCTCCTGGAGACGCCTCTGGACCTTTCGTCACCAGCCAAGCCACCAACCACTGCTCCTCAGCTCAGCAGAGCCCCCTCCCCGCACATAGTGTTGTTTAGATGGCACAGCAGTGTGCTGAAGGGGGCGTGTCGGAAAGCTTCTTAAAGAGACAGAGGCCTATTTCAAGACGTTCAGTACAGCCATTTTGAGAGAGCAATTTTATTCAAGGCAGTTATTTTAATATACTGCATATACAGACCAACAGAAGGTTACGTCATCATTGTAGTATGCTATAGACTGGTGCTATGTGATTGAAAAAAGCATAATACCCCCTCTTTAAAGGAATAGGCCACCGTTTTTACATACTGAGATATGTTCTTACCTGAGCTTAGACGAGTTCATTTGTACCTGTCTGGTCTCCACGTGTGCCTTCCGTAACGTAAACACAGCACAGACGGCGTTAGCATTTAGCCTCTCTCTTCTCTATAGCTCCAAACGAGGTGAAGATAGAAGCTACCAAACTCTTCCACGTTTTCACTATTAAATATGGTTACGTGAAGTGATACACTACAAAGTATAATTACACAAAATTAAACAATGTGGATTTCTAAGCGTAAAAAGGGAACTATATTGTAAGGCGTAATAATACCAGGAGTAATTCGGCATCTGCACAGTAAAGTGAAGATATCACTGCGGCGGATGCCCGAATCAGACCGGTACAAATGAACTCGTCTAAGCTCAGGTAAGAACATATCTCAGTATGTAAAAACGGTGGCCTATTCCTTTAAGGCCTTCTTTGAAGTTTGATTATGTGTATTGTATATGTGTTGCCCCATGCAGCAGGTAGATAGAATCAGGGAATTGTACATGAAAAAGTGTCTCGCTCTGCCCAGTAAAGTCTAATCTTTGCTGTATGGGTGTGATTTCATTATAGGCAGTTGTCTATGGCCCTGTCGCTTTTGCCCTTTTCCCCTCGGCGATGTTCGCAGAAGGACATGAACTTCCCTACTGCCTTTTGTACTTGTAGCTGACATCTTACTTGAGTGCGTCCCTATGGGGTCTATGGGCATCTCTGTGCTGGGCTCCCATGTTGCCGTGGAAACCAGCGGCTGCTCTTGGTCACGTGACCATACCCCCTCCTGTTTCTTTAATGTGAAGTTGCGCACAGAAAAAAAGCCTCTCAGACTGACTTGGGACACACTTAGACTCGCCGCTCTTCCTCCTACACTCCGTCGCCCGCTGGGATGACCTGCTACCAACGAGCCAGCGTTAGGAAAGCCTCCTTCGCGGGGAATTCTGCAGTTTGTGAAGAAACATCTTGAGCCTTCTGAAGGAGCTACCTGTCCATATTCACTTTTGTTAAATCCGTGGGGTTAGCTATGGAAAGAGAGTTCTCTTACTAAGCTCTGTGACGACTTGATGCTGTTTTTTTTGTGTTTTTTTTACTCCAGCAGCTCTGTTTTACTTTTGTTTTGTGTCTTTGAAAACTCTAATGTCCTCTGCATTTGAGCCATCCTTAAGCTAGTGCTGCAGGGGTTAAAGCTGTCAGGAGCAGTGGGTGACCGTCCTGGATCCTGGTCTGCAGTAACCAGCTGGAGCATTAGCCTGTTGTGCTTGTTTTTTTGGTTTTGTTTTAAGAAGGTCTAAAGGATGTTCTGGAGAAATGCTGTTTGGCCGTTCGACGGTGCGTTCAAAGACACTGACAGTGATGGTTTTTTGCTCACAGCGGCAGAGCACACTGCCTCCAGCCGCGTAGGTCCCGCCTCCTTGGAGTCCAGCGGCCAATCCAAGTCCAAGCTGGCATCAATCGATGGGCGTGGCGCACCAAAGGAACACACTTACGCCAGCTACAGCTCAACGCGGAGCAACGCTAACCCCAGCGCTAACCCCAGCGCTAACCTCAGCGCTAACCCAAGGTTAACCCCAGCGCTAACCCCAGCGCTAACCCCAGCGCTAACCTCAGCGCTAACCTCAAGGTTAACCCCAACGCTAACCCAGGAAGAGCAGACAGTGGCAGCCTCACGGTGAGTGTGAGCTCCTTTTTCTTAATCACGAAAAGTTGGTGCCGTGACATCTGAGCGTGACCAGCGTTGCTATAATTCAATTACTTAAGTTGCAGTGATGTGTAACAATTACAAAACTGGTAAATAGATTATTATTACTTCATCATGTAAATATTTTGAAGCTGAAAAATAATCTTTTTACCAATTTAGAAAAACAACAGACGACTCTGAAGTCTGAGGGAAATACAGAAATGATTTAGAGTTGATTTAAAGCAGAGAATACTGTGGTCCGGTTGTTGGTTCTGTGGGAAACAAGACGTTCTCTGTGGAAAAACCAAGCGGGGCAAAGCTAAAGAGCCAAAACTAAAGTAATCCGCTTACTTTTGAAATAAAGTAATCAAAGAAGTAACTAGATTACTTTTAGAAGGAGTAATCAGTAGTTGGATTACTCTTACAACACTGATTGCTGATCAGTCTGATTCTGATACTAACGCACAGACATTCATACTAAAACTGACGAAAGAATAGGTTTGTTTTGGAGCAAGTTGAGAGTAGTTTTTAGAACAAAGATGGTACGATTGAAAGTGTTTTAACGGGAAGTTTGCTGGTGTGGTTTGGCAGTGTTTACATCATGTGACCACTCCCTTCTGAAAAGGACAGTTAAAACCGCATCTGGGATTATTAGATCTTCTCTGCTTCAGATACAGGACTTATACACTAAGCGCAGTGAGAAAAAGGCTCACAGTGTTCTGGAGGACCCGAGTCATCCCGCACATTCCCTCTTCTCCTTCCTCCCTTTGGGGAGACGTCTGCAGAGTTTTTATCCTCGATGAGGCTCATGAACATTAGCCTAAAGCAGAGCTGAGGATTTTATGTTTTTATTACTTTGGTATCTTGTACTTGACGCATATGACAAATAAACTTGAAGTTGAACATGGTACAAGTAGAACTACTCCCATTATGTTATGTATTTGGCCTGCTGCTTGATTTAACCCCTGAAAACTTACAAAAAAGTGCTTCCTTTGAAATTACGTTCAGGTGTTGGGTTAGTCCTGAGCTGCTACGACTGAGCCGCGCTGCCATTGTGGGCCAACCTGACCAGCATGTTTTTGGAGGTAGGGGAAACCGGAGTACTGCCTTCAGTGCTCCTCAGAAACGGTGCAGCGCCTCCTGGGTTTGTCCCTGTTTCAGAGCGTGGTGTTCTGCACTGGTCAGCTCCTCCTTCCTTTTCCTCCTGCTCAGCTCCCTCCGCTCCACAACAGTCTTTCACCATCTTCTGGGAAGAGCGTAGCAGACAAATACGGCACGGTAGCACAGCGGTTAGCGCTCTCACTTCACAGCTAGAAGGTCTGGGTTTGATTCCCACCTGGACGGGGCCTTTCTGTGTGGAGTTTGCATGTTCTCCCCGTGTCTGCGTAGGTTTCCTCCGGGTACTCCGGTTTCCCCTACCACTAAAAACATGTACAATAGGCCAGGATGAATGTGAGTGTGTTTGAGAGTGCGCATGGGGGACGACGGATGCATATTAGCCCAATCCGGTGTGGTGTGTTTACATGCATGAGACCCATGTGTGTTCATTAACATGCAGTGTCCCGACCAAATAAACCAATAAATATAATCCGTCTTATTCTTCAGTGAACAAACATTAGCCAGAACAATAGTAGGGGTAAAAGATTTGTGAAGCTTAGCTGTGAGTCTCGCCCGGATACCTCCTTGTTTGTCCCATTTTGTTTCCTGTAGCTCCTCTTGTGACACCTCCACTGTGCTGTAGGTGTCGGGGGGCTCTTGGTGCCTCTTCAGTGTTTCAGAAGAAGACGTGTAGATCTCAAATGTCTTTAGCTCATAAGTTGTTTGTTTACTTTATAGTAAAGCTGGGTCCTTCATGGTCTGCTTTACAAAGGCCGAGTGTTGGATTTAACCCTAAAACACACGACAAAGATGATTTCTTTGAGACTTTTCCACTGTCTGTGATAGATATTTAAGTTAAGTTATTCACATGAATTCCCATGAATAACCCTTCCCATAGATTCCCGTTAATCCCTGTGGAAAATTCCCCGTGTTGAAATGACCATAATTTTGCAACCCTTGTCTTGACTCATCCATTTCAAGTATGTTCCATTAAACGCAAACAAAAACTGTGAGCCATTTGTTTATCATCAAATTGTAAAACGTATCGATTTGAATTAGAAATCTTTTTTGTGTTCCGTATGTTAGACTGCTGCGTTTACAAAGAATGTGTAAATCTCCTCTGTGATTTTGCTTTGCCTAATATAAATAACCTGACAACATAGTGCAGCTCTACTTTAAACACGTGTACTGTATGCCTTGGTCGATGGCTGTATAGACCCGTAAGTGACAGCAGCAGAGTGGCCATCGCAACTTACGCCACTTTACTCAGGCCTCATCAAACTTTCAGTACATCAATATTTCACATCTCCACATCTCAGAAATGTAGAGGGTGAGAAAAGCAGCTCCTTCTGAGCGTATCTTTAACTGGGACAGAGAGTTTAATCGCAGTTCAATCAAAATCACATGGGGCAAAGACGATGCCTCGATGAGCTCAAATTAAATACATCTAATTTGCCAAGTAAAAACAAGTCAGTGGAGTTATTTTGAAAGAAGTTAGATTATATTTTCAAGGATTAAGTGCTATGAGATATTTAATGGTATTAAAGGTGCAATAAATGTTTGTTTTTTTCTTATTCACTCATACAGTATCAGTCATATTTATTTCAAAGTATTTTTGACCCGAAGGCTGAAAGAGACATTCTGCAAATTGTCGAAAAAGCCAGAGCCATTTTAAGATTATGATTGGTTGTC
This sequence comes from Neogobius melanostomus, assembly GCA_007210695.1. NCBI lineage: Eukaryota > Metazoa > Chordata > Actinopteri > Gobiiformes > Gobiidae > Neogobius > Neogobius melanostomus. The sequence goes on from VHKM01000421.1 coordinate 655,379, forward strand.
CTCCATAGGGGCCGACCGATATGGATTTTTGCTGTTCGATACCGATACATATCTGAAGGGAATAGGCATGGCCAATAGCTGATCTATAGGCCGATATTTTAATGAATAATTGAATTTGATGTAATTGTTTTTTTATCTCTCAAATAGCCTGTTAAACATGTATTATTATAGTAAATGTTTCAATCATGGAAATATATATAAATACTGTATATCTAATAAAGGTCGACCAATGTTGGGTTTTCTAAGGCCGATGCCGATATGCACCACAGATATTTTTACCAAGATTTTTTAACATGTCTATAATAATAATGCACCAGTTTCATATAACCCTTTTCTGGACACTCAAAGACGCTTTACATTGAATTACCCATTCACTCCATACTTGGTGGTGGTAAGTTAGTAGGTACTTCATGCCACACTGCGTAAAATGTTACCCAATAAATAAAATGGAACTAAAAGCATTTATTTTATGACAGATATTTTCAGCATTAGAAAATACCTCTTAAATGTACAAACAAATATGAGCCTTTGCTGTGAGCGGCTCACCTCATCCCTCCTGAGACATGACTGTGACTTTACCGGGAGTGGGTACGTCTCCAGCTCGTCTCCATGGAGATGATGACTAAAGGCAGCAGAATTTGAGATTCAAATAGGTTAAAGGGACTGGATGGAGTTAAAAAAATTAATCTATTTTGTATTTTTTACCTCCTACTTGCTCCAGCCATGTCCTAATGTGTAGAATGAGCCGAGACCTGTTCACCACAACTGCCTCTAAAATCCTGCACTGTCACTCAGAAAGGTGTTAATTCGGGTCATGCACGAGCTTAATATAGAGACTGCAGTTACGCGTAAGACCTGAGGTGGCAGTAGTGAGTAAACATCTGGTTCTCACTGTACACAAATCAGGACCGAAACAAGGCGTTCAGCAGGTTTCTTATACCAGCCTAATGTCTATGTCCTGCTTTTTGTATCTGTTCAAATTTGGACCGTCTGAATCTTTATAACAGCCAATCAAATCTCAAAAGGTTTTATATCGATACAATCACAGAGCACGGTGTCACGTCAGGAACCAAATAATTTTTTAAAATCTTTTTAATTAATTTATTTGATTGGTCAGGACTGCACATGCTAATGAACACACATGGAACGCACGCATGAGCTTATCCCCACACGCACTCTCAAACACACCCTCACTCATCCTGGCCTATTGTACATGTTTTTAATGGTAGAGGAAACCGGAGTAGACACGGGGAGAACATGCTATAACTACAAAGGCTCCATCCGTCCGGGAATCGGACCTTCTTGCTGTGAAGTACAAGCACTAACTGCTGCGCCACTATGCCGCCAGGAATTAACCAATAGTCAGATATTTCCTTAATAAATGTACTTAAAGGGATACTTCGGGATTTTTGACATTGGGCCTCATTTCCTAGTTATCCAGAGTGTTGTTGATGTCTGGAGATATTTTTTTCTTAAATTCATGCAGTTCTTATATTTGAAGAGTCTAGTGGCGCTAGGCTAGGGCAAGGCTAAAGCATTTCTATGGTATCAGTTAGCCTGCATTAAAAAACAGTCTGACCCACTCCACAGTGCACCTGAGGTAAATCACTTATAACGCCAGACTAACCATATAAATGTCTGTGTTATTAGAATAATTTTAACCATTTTGCATTTAAAATAACTTATATTTGAGCAGCATCAGCTTCGTGGCTGTAAGCTAACGCAGCGGCGGAGTGATCTGCGAGAAAATAGTCCCTCAAAATGCGGTAATTCATGTGATACAAGGTCAGTTATATTTCAAACATTATTCTATTAACACAGACATTAATATGGTTAGTCTGGTGTTATAAGTGAATTACCTCAGGTGCACTGTGGAGTGGGTCAGACTGTTTTAATGCAGGCTAGCGGTTACCATAGAAATGCTTTAGCCTTGCTCTAGCCTAGCGCAACTAGACTCTTCAAATATAAGAACTGCATGAATTTAAGAAAAAAATATCTCCAGACATCAACAACACTCTGGATAACTGGGAAATGAGGCCCAATGTCAAAAATCCCGAAGTATCCCTTTAACAAGAATGTACCTGCTTCATCTTCTCTCAGAGGATTTTCTTCTTGTTGCCGTCTATCGGAAGTATTTTTGTCCCGTTCCAAACGTACATTGATTGAAACCGCCGTTTCAACTGCATTCGTATTGAATCCTTCTACGTTTAAAGTCTGAACCGTGTTGCTAAGGACTCCTTGTAAGAGCGGCACGGTGGCGCAGCAGTTAGCACCCGTGCCTCACAACTAGAAGGTCCCGGGTTCGAGTCCCACCTTTGGAGTTTGCATGTTCTCCCCGTGTCTGCATAGGTTTCCTCCGGGTACTCCGCTTTCCCCTACCACTAAAAACATGTACAATAGTTTAATCCTCCCACCAGGTGTTTCTGATCATTAGCCTGGTTCCACATCTGGAGATGGGTCCCCGAGCGCCCTCAGTGCCACCCCAGCGGCATTGAGGATGGGTCAAATGCAGAGATAATTTGCCTTCTGAGATGAATAAAGCATAACTTAGCTTTGTAAAAACACTAACCGCATGTCTCACACATCATATCTGTCTTTTCTCTGATTGGTTAATACGCTTGTCAATCCCGCCCATCAGGAACTCGGAGCAATCGTCTGATCTCTGATACACGTCTTTGTAAAGAGTAGGAAAAGCGTGTATTCTGGATGGCCAGTCTACCCCGGGGCAGCTGTGTTCAGAAATAGGAGTGTGACAATATATCGATTTTCCGATATATCGCGATATTTTGCGGGACGATACCGATACTTTTTATTCCGATATCGATACTTTTGATGGCGTCATGCATATTAATGAGCAACGTCATGCATATTAATGAGGCAGCAGTGCGCCACTGTTTCACACACTGTAAAATGTAAAATTTGTTTCAACTCAAAAAACTCATTCCAAGGGCTGCCAAGAAATTTTATGTGTAACCAATAACCATTTTACAATCTAGTCGATTTGAAATTTGAAATTCACCTCTTTCGTTCAATTGTATTCTTAGGTTGACATAACCGTTTCCAGTTGTCTGAAGTGAAAAATGTCAGTTACAATTAAATCAGTTGTGTCAACCTAAGTTTTTCACTTCAGACAACTGGAAACGGTTATGTCAACCTAAGAATACAATTGAACGAAAGAGGTGAATCTCAAATTTCAAATTGACTAGATTGTAAAATGGTTATAAAATGTCTTGGCAGCCCTTGGAATGAGTTTTTTGAGTTGAAACAAATTTACATTTTACAGTGCAGTCAGAGGCCAACAATGATCAAGAATTCAGTCAGACCAGCAGGGGCAGCACTACAGTTTTAAGCACTTGGACCAAACACTGTCACACAAATACATTACTTTTAATGATAGTTTTGTATAATTATTAAGAAGATTAATTTGGGGTTGATTTATTACTTTTTAAATAGGACTGTGGTTTCTTGTTTGTTTAAATGTAAATGAAGTCACTGACAGATCTATGACCCATTTTCAGTGAGTAAGTCAGGGATCATTTATAAAAGTGGTACAAAGGACATGAAAAGAAATGTAAATGATGAATAATATGTAGAATGTTAAAATAAAGGTTAAAAGTAGCATGTTTTTTTTAATCGTGATGTATCGTAGATTATTTTTGTGCAATATATCGATTATCGCAGTATCGGCGTATCGTGAGATAATCGTTATCGTGAGCCATGTATCGCGTATGGTATCGAATCGTGAGGTACCCAGAGGTTCCCACCCCTATTTAGAAATAAAAGCCTAAAATGGAACCAAAATAGGACAATCAGGGCCCCCGTGATTGTATGTTTGATGTAGATATACAGTAGATATAATATATAAATCTCAGTTAGGTGAGTAGCCTCAGTGATTTTGCGATTCATTGCTGTTTCTTATGATATGGATATTGCGTCACTCGATGACTTGGCGATATATGGAGCAGACCTGTACATTTCTCACTTGAAAGCTTTGAGAGCGGTGGCAGAGTGGAGGCCCTATCGGCAGGAAACAGCTTTTGTTTGTGCCACGACCGCTTCCTTTTCCCACAGTGCGTCTCTCGCTGTGGGCTGGGACTGAGCGCTTTGTGCGGATTCGGCTCCAGGACTTGGAGCTTTTCCCCCCCGATCCTCAACTATGTTTTTGTTTGGAGCCGCGTCGCTTTGGCCGAGGCTTCGCTGTGGCGGTTCGTCCTCCGTGTGGATCTGACTCTGAGATGTACACGCTCCACTGTCTGTGTCGGACCTGCATCCAGCACAGCCTGCCCCAGGTTCGCAACCGCACAGTTATTCTCCTTTCGCAACTTCACATGACGCAGTATCCACATCCAGAGGTGGTCAGTAGCTTTTGAGGATCTGGACTTTACTTGAGTTTTATTTTTGTTGAGAACTTTTGGATAAGATAAATATAACACTTTCTACCGTAAAGGTTCCAAAGCCAAAAGGTCCGTGTGTTTGGCTCATTTGAAAAGCCTTAAATGTCGCCCTCCAGGACAGTAGGTGGCGCATGTGCAGACTCACAACAAGGAAGAAGGATTGTCCCTGTTCCGTACGGGTTGTGAATTTGGACGCAATCTATATGCAAAGTTATTTTTCCTAACACTTATTTCTACTTTGAATACTTGGGTTTTCTACAGCACATATTTCAGTACTTTCATTGTAGTAATAATTTGAACTTTTTCAACTTCTTCTTTTGTTGGAGTAATGTTTGATCAGTTGAATCTGTACTTTTGCTCAAGAAATGAAATCAAGTACAGTGTCATTAAGGGTTTCTATTTACATCTTTTGCTGACGGAAAGTGAAAGTGCGAAAAAGTTCAGTGTGAGTTGAGATTTTCCTAATTTCATTTGAGGCATGTTTGGATAATTAAAGGGGGTATTATGCAAAATCAACTTTTTAGACTATGTTACAAAGTTATCTCGTCAAAAACAGACCTGGAGCTGTGTTTGGAGCCTCTCTCACATCTTTGAGTAATCTCTAAATCTTCCCTGTGGCTGTTTTTAGCAGTGCGTCTCCAGGAAATGCTCTCCTCACCTCTCCATCTCTGGCTAAACTTCACCCTTCCATCGCAAAGTGAAAACACTCACCACAGCGCCACATTTTCTTTCTTTTTTCTCTATATTGAAATAGTTATGGAGCCAACCCCTCCTTTGCCTCACTGAGCAGCTATTTCAATAAAGACTTTTTGTTTGTTTTAATAGACGGCTCGTGTGGCTGTAGTGAAGTGTTTTCACATTGCGATGAAAGGATGAAGCTCATCCAGAGATGGAGAGGTAGGGAAAGCATTTCCCGGATTCGCAGGACCTGCAGGAGGAAGAAGAAGAAGAAGAACTTTATTTATATAGCGCCTTTCACAGACATGATCACAAAGCGCTTTACATGAGAGTATTTTACATTCACTCCATACTCTGTGGTGGTAAACTATGTTAGTAGCTTCAGTTTCCCCTGGGGAGACTGACAGAAGTGATGTCGCGACTGCACACATCTGCACCAATGGTCCCTCTGACCACCTCCATACATCCACACACACATCATTCATCCTGGCCTATTGTACATGTTTTTAGTGGTAGAGGAAACCGGAGTACCCGGAGGAAACCTACACAGACACGGGGAGAACATGCAAACTCCACACAGAAAGGCCCCGTCCAGGTGGGAATCGAACCTGGGACCTTCTAGCTGTGAAGCGAGAGCGCTAACCACTACGCTACCGTGCCGAGGCGCTTTCTCTGAGCTGTTGCCGTGCTGCTAAGAACAGCCACTAGGGAGGTTTGAACGAAATACATCAAAGATGTGCGAGTGGTTCCGAACACGGCTCCAGGTCAGTTTCTGAACATAAGAACAACATTGTAACAACAAATCTCTAATGAGTCAATTTTGCGTGAAAAAACCTTCCTTTAATTCTGTTTCTTTCTGCTATATGACTTCATGAATTGTTAGTATTTCTTTTAATGGGTTTAGATGATAATAACAATTAACCAGTGAATGGATTAGTCATTAACACCCCTAGTCTAGAGCGAAATGATCGACTGTTTGGAGAAATACTTAAAGTAGCCTAATACAATAACATAACCACTGCTGAAGCCAATTGTTTGTATTTTAGTTTAAAAAATAACTGATCTAACATATTTGTAATGACCAGATTACTTCATGTGAGTGGTTAATGTTAATGTAACCAAAAGCCTGTCATAAACCCAAGGATAAGTAGTGTAGAAAAGTCCAGTGATCCTTGTTTAATGTTCATCCATTAGTTTATCAATGGACATAATTGATCCGTAATATCATGACGATAATTTTTTTTAAATTGATATTAAAATGGAGAAAAGAGTCAATTCAAGTTTTCACTCAGAAAAGCCACTTTTAAGAAAGTCTCTTAGTATCGGTAAATATCGGCAGATATTCAAACTCCAGTATCAGTAGCAAAAAAGTTGGATCAGTGCATCTCTACTGTAGTAAAAAGCAATTCATAATAATATATTATTTAAAGAGCCTGTGATCAACAAAGTGTAAAAGATTAAATAAAAGATATTTAATATTTAATAAAATCCCCTCATTTGGCAGGTTACGATCTGGTCGCCCTCGGTAGAAGTGGGTTTCTGGTCTGGTGTCGGCTCAGAGCTCTATCTCACATGGATTTGTATCTTTCAAACAGAGAAACATCCGCTTGGACTGCGGCACATGTGTTATTCATGTGTGGCTAGTGCGGGCAGAGTGACAGGGTATATTTAGTGACACTGGTCAATGTTTGATGAGCTGCAGTTCCCAGGGGCCCGCGCCGCGCTGTCCCCCCCCCCCCCCCCCCTCCCCTCTCACACAGCTTGTCTGCGGTTTACTCCCACTGTCCTCGTTGCTTCTAAGTAAATATGTAGAAATCCCATTCCAACCACCTACATCTACTAGAGTCACTTTGTGATGTAAGTTCAGCTTGTGTTAAAACCCTACGTCAAAAGATGTGTCTTTAAAGGAACAGGAACCGTTTTTCCAAACTGAGATCTGTTCTTACCTGAGTTTAGACGAGTTGATATGTACCTGTCTGGTCTTTGTGCCCGTGGAAGAGCGTGGTAGCTTCCAACTTCACCCCCGTTTGGAGCCATAGGAATACATTGGGAGAGGCCAAATGCTAACAACATCTTTGGTCTTTTTGCGTGACTGAGGGCACATGTAAAGACCAAACAGGTACACATCAGCTCGTCTAAGCTCAGGTAAGAACATATCTCAGTATTCCAGTGTTCCTTTAACAGAGTCTTGAAGCTCTGGAGTGAAGTGTCCCGTCTGACGTTCAGTGGGAGGGTTCAGGGCCTGCGACTGCAAAGGCTTAATCTCGCCTGCTTTATAAATCACATCTTGGACGGTGTGGACAGTTACCAGCACCACAATATAAACTGCCCTGAAATAGTATTGTGAAAGTCCAGTCCATTTCCAGTCCATAAATCCCACTAGAGCCGACCCTTCCACTGCCGCGCTCTGTCCGTCAGCAGTGGGAGCACACTGCACTCTGAATGTTTTGGTCAATTATTAATGTCCTTTTTCTCACTTGAATAAACACATCACACACGCTTTATTTTCAGGGACGCAACAGTACCACTGCGTCCGGACGGTTTCTGTCATAGAGGAGAGGAAAATGTCAGCTGTGTAAACTTTCTAACCTCATTCATCCACAGAAGGTTTAGTTTGAAATTAGACACATACAGGACCACACAGAAACTGAGCATTAAAGTCTTGTTTAATACTTGGGACTCGAGATTTTGCCACGATATGAACCACAAACATAAATATATTCAATTGAAATGTAATTGAAAAGTGACACACAATCGTGAGGTGAAATAAGATGTATACATGATTTTGAACTTTTCTTATGAATAAAAAAGTGGGGTGTGCAAAAGTATCTATAGCCCCTTGAGTTAATACTTTGTGGAACCGCCTTTGCTGCAGTTACAGCTGTAAGTCCTGCACATCTTCATACTGGATTTTTTACCCATTCTGCTTTGTAAAACAGCTCCAGCTCAGTTAGATTAGATGTAGAGCTTGTGAACCGCAGTTTTCAGATCTTTCCACAGATTCTCGATTGGATTTAGGTCTGGACTTTGACTTGACCTTTCTAACACATGGATATTTTTTGTTGTCCTGGCTTTATGTTTAGGGTCGTTGTTTTGCTGGAAGGTGAACCTCCGCTCCAGTTTCAAGTCTTCTGCAGACTCCAACATGTTTTTTGTCCTGTATTTTGCCCCATCCATCTTCCCATCCACTCAAACCATCTTGAGCTGCATATCTAATCTATATAGATTTATATGGTGCATTTTGAGGGGTAAACGCCATGCTTGCTAGGGATCAGACAGAGCTGCATATATGGATATAATATGGATGAACATGATTGCAGAATATACCATATAGTTAGTCCAAAGTTCGCACAGACTGTCGTTCCCTCTGAGTGGGCCGTGTGTGCACATCCCAGCCAGGTGATGCTGTGCGAGTCTGAAGAAGCATAGGAGCGATCGCTGTTATTGTTTTCTGTTACAACGCCAGAGAAGCAATGTTTCTGCCTATCATAGAACTATTATTTGTGTCCCCACCAATATTGACACCAAACTTACGCCCTTGGTCAATACAATATGAATCACATATTGACTATTTGGGTATAACCATATCATATACTTCACAAATCAGGACTTTTTTCCCCCACAAATTACTACTTTACAACATACTTTTATGAGGCAAAAAGAATGTCACCCGACAAAAGGGAAAACATGTCAGGTCCAAGTAAAAATAAACGTCCACTTTCAAATGTAAATGTAATTTGACACTTTTTGAAAACTTTTAAAGAGGGGGTATTATGCTTTTTTCAATCACATAGCACCAGTCTATAGCATACTACAATGATGACGTAACCTTCTGTTGGTCTGTATATGCAGTAAATTAAAATAACTGCCTTGAATAAAATTGCTCTCTCAAAATGGCTGTACTGAACGTCTTGAAATAGGCCTCTGTCTCTTTAAGAAGCTTTCCGACACGCCCCCTTCAGCACACTGCTGTGGCATCTAAACAACACTACTGTGCGGGAGGGGGCTCTGCTGAGCTGAGGAGCAGTGGTTGGTGGCTTGGCTGGTGACAAAAGGTCCAGAGGCGTCTCCAGGAGGTGGGGGCGTTCCTAGGAAGACTGAGGCATAGCTACACCTAAAATGGCTGCCGTCTAAGTTTTTACTGATTACTCAAAAATATGTGAATGAGCCAAGGCAACACTCCAGGCATGTGTTTAATGAGGGAATGACATAATAACATGATATAAAGCTTGAAAAAGTTGATTTTACATAATACCCCCTCTTTAAAATAGTCAAAACTGTTATTTCTTTGGAGAAATGTGCTTTTACTTCCTCTACGGAAGTGCCTGAATGAGCCATTGTTTTCTGACTTTTTATTATCGTGATGTTTTTTGATTAGGGCGACTTTACTGTAGCATTGGATCCACTGACTGAGGTCACACAGAGGTTATGATTTAGACATGTTTAAAGTACTGTTTCAAACTAATGTTACTTTAAATCCAGTTCCAATAAAGGTAGTGGAGTTGAAAGTACAGATACCTGCTCTAAAAAGTATTAATCTTTTTACTTTTAACCTCTGCTACTTACATTATTATAGTGTACATTATTCTACACAAAAGTAGAATTTTACTTTTAAAAGCCTGAATAATACCTGATGTAGAATCAAGTCATTAGTTTTTTCCAGTATCACCGTAAAGCTACAAAATGATCTTTAATTCTCCTCTTTAGTGGAGGGCTCTGTTGCCCCTGGGAGCAGGACTCTCTGTGCTCATTATCCTCGTCCTAAACCCCCGCAGGAGTCCACACAGTCTCCACAGAAACATCCCAAGTATCCAGTGTAACCTTTAGAGCCCACAGCGGAACAGCCTGACAGACAAGGCCCAGGGCAGCATAGGCAGGGGTCTGTCATCCCCTCGTCACCCCGGGCTGAAGAGCAACTAGCAACTGCGCCTTTGGCCCACAGATACAGAAACAATGTCAAGTCTCTCTTGAAGAAATATAGGAGTAATCATGGACCTGAACTTCAACAGTCCCATCAGAGCAATAACATCAGCAGCTTTTATAACATACAACTACTCAAATCTAATGAACCAGACTTATATATAATCTCCTGTGCTGAGACCGGGACAGACGGGAGGAAACCTGAGCAGACAAACAGTTTCCCTGTCGCTGTTTGGGGGTGGGCAGGGTTTGGTTGGTTTGAATCCACCATTAGACAAATCCATGTGTTTGTCTCCAGTTGGTTAGTCGACTGTAATGGTTGCTCACTGACAGGCAGCTGCAGAACATCCAGAACACTGCTGCTCCAGTCCTGACTAGAACCAGAAAATATAGGACCATATTAGTCCAGTGCTCCGTTCTTTGCACTGGCTTCAGTCGCAAGAGAATGGACTTTAAAAGGTTTAGCAACAAAGTGCATCTCTGACATGTTAGAGCCGTATGAACCATTCATCACTGTGTTTAGTCCTGACTTTGGGACCATAAGGTTCTCAGAGCTCCAGATGGTGGCTATAACCCTCTCTACTCTAGAGGTACCCAAACTTTTCTGGCCTCAACGCCAAATCCCCAGACCACCAACATCATTTTTGGCGCTAGAGAATTAATATTAGTTTGGATACTCACTTGTCTCGAATCATCTCACGACCCCTACCCCACTTTGGGAACCAGCGCCGTCGTGAATGCCTCCGCAGTGTGTTCAGATCTGTGCTCAGTGTGAGTCTAATGTGTTTCAGATCGTCATAATCCGAGGTCCAGACGGGTTTGGCTTCACCATCTACTCCGACAGCCCTGTCCGAGTGCAGGACGTGGACTCAGGTAAGCCCCGCCCGCACACCTGTGGCTCTTTCACGTGACCTGTAAGTGTGGAGGAAGTAGTGAGCTGTGTCTGAATCACCAGAGCAAGTGTCTAAATCTACCATGAGTTTACTTAAAGCAGTACTAAGTAACGTGTTTACCTTAATAAATCCTTTCCGTAGTCCCTCTGGGGGTAATACAAGTGTTAATGGGATGATTGGAGGGTCTTTCATCTCCTCCCGGTGTCTCTGGCCAGAAAACCATGCTTGCAACTTGACTGCCACCGGGGCGGAGCAACCAATACACACTAATGTAATCACGGAGAAGAAGCTAACAGGCTAACGGCAAAGCTAACTGCTTTTTCCTGAAGGGGGCAATAGAGCAGTTTAGGGAATAGTGTATTCAGAGGACACAGCCAATGGTCTTGTTTCTGTACAGGAGGCCCCGCCCACTCCGCCGGCCTGCGTCATGGTGATGTTGTGCTGCAACTCAACGGTGCCTCCGTGGAAACCTGGGGGTGTGGCCAGCTCGCACATGCCATCAGGTAACACAATCCACACAACATTATCCAAAGACCCAACCACACGTGTTCCTATCTTCCAACCCAGTTACGCCATGATCCCACCCCTACAGAACCTTGTCCCTAAACCGAACCTTTATCCTGACCTTAATCTCTAATCATTTGTCAAATTTAAATATTAACTTAACAAAGCCAACTGAAAAAGCTTGATTCGGCGTGTCGTCCAATTAAAATTTGCGGGGGCGTGGCTTATGGCTCAACTTTGTGGAAAAATGAAATGAGGCCCCAACCACAGTGAGAATTTTCCAAAAACGTGGGATAATACTTTGTTTAGGATGCCCACCTGAGCTCACGCCGCCCCAAACTACCCCCACACTGCCCCAGACTGACCCAAACTACCCCCACACTCTTCCAGACTGACCCAAACTACCACCACACTGCCCCAGAATGACCCAAACTACCCCCACACTGCCCCAGACCGACCCAAACTACCCCACACTCTTCCAGACTGACCCAAACTACCACCACACTGTCCCAGACTTAAGCAAACAACCCCCACACTGCCCCAGACTGGCACAAACTACCCCCACACTCTTCCAGACCGACCCAAACTACCCCCACACTCTTCCAGACTGACCCAAACTACCACCACACTGCCCCCCAGACTGAACCAAACTACCACCAAACTGCCCCAGACTGACCCAGACTGACCCAAACTAATGAACAAGGAAAGCCTGTCTCTTTGGTCCTCATGGCGGGGAGCTTACATTGTTGTAATACCAGGCTGTGTATAGATTGCATGTAATAGAAGGTGTTTTACATTACTTTTATTTTTAAAATACATTTTTATATTCCTTATAAATGGGATAATGAGGGAAGAGCGGACACTTGGCCATGGAACAGCTGAGCAGCCACTTGTCCCATTACTTTTGGTCCCTTAATAAGTGGGACATAAGAATTGAGTTGATGTCCCAATATCCGGCCCACTTTAATCCCTGCTTGTAACCGGTAACCATGAGGGCCTTTTTGCCCTTTTAAGGAACATGCTCTGTAGGAGGAGCAAGGTGTGCCATGTTAATTTCACAGGCCACATGGGCTCATTACTATGAATGGGCTGAATGGCTGACCGTGTGTCTCTTGTATATTATATCTATGCCCCAAAATGCCTCCAAACTTACAGTATAGCGTTGAATTTGTACTTGTAACTGAACTGGGAAACTCTCATTTGGTGTGAATCCACCATGAGACAAATCTACGTGGTTGTCTAGAACCAGGAAATAGGACCATATTAGTCCAGTGCTCCAGTCTCTGGCTTGTGATGCTTTGTGATCTTGTTTTTGTGGAAAAGCACCTTGTGCACCTTCTGGATGTGTAACATGCTATACAAATAAATTGTGATTGATTGATGTGCAATACTGACCTGTACCTGACTTTTACCAACAGGAGCTGCCCCGCCCACATTACATTAGTCATCTGGAGACCCGCCCCTGAGACCACACCTGGAGCATGGCCCCGCCCACCTCTCCCACAGGTCTCTACTGTGTTTTTGTCTGAATAATCATGTACATGTTCTGCCTGTCTTCACAAAACACTTTCCCCCCTGATGAGGTCATCCTTTGAGTATACTACCAGTATTTTTCCATACAATTTCCAGTTAGGCAGGAACAAAAGTTAATGTATTTGTTATGTTGCTGTAAATGTTAATGGGATGATAATAGAATAGATACATATAGAAATGACTGAAGGCAATATGGATGTAGTTTGCTCAAGAAAAAACACCGCATTTAGAGAGCTGCGTATAATGCCATGTCCAGCTGACTGAAGGACAGTTGAACTCTCCCTTTCCCCCCGTTTTGTGGTATTAACTTTTGTTTGCACAGTTTTGATTCTTTAGAGATTACAATAGAGCTGACTGGCCTGAACTGGAAAGAAATCACAGTGAGCACCTGGGTTTTGGCTGCAGAAAGTCTTCAGCCCCTCTGTGACCTGTCTGTTTGACTTTCCCAGAGCGAGACCACAAAGGCGCCGCAGGCCGGGCCCGACGAGCGTAGGCGACGAGGCCAGGCTTCCTTATGGAGGCGGAGCCAGGAAAGAGGGGCGGAGCTCAACGCGAACCAGCCGAGCAGAGACGAGCAGCCCCTCGGCAGGAACGTGCTGAGCGGCTTCGGGGGGACGACTACATCCTGCTGTCCCCCGTGGAGCATGCACTGAGCGTGGGCCGCGCCACCACCATCGGTAACTCCCGCTCCGCCCCAGACACGACCAGAAGCATCAATTTGAAGCTATAGATTACTGACATAAATAAGAGATGAAAATATATTGCTAGTTTTCTGTCATTTATGTTTTATATGAACATAAGTGAAAATGACAATAAAATACAAATGAGTTACACAAAGTAGTCACAAAACACGATGATCATAAAACAACCTTTAATCCACTGGAGTGAAAAACGCTTTACGAAACAAGTGGGTTTTTAGTTTGCGCTTAAATGCACTGACCGAATCAAACACGGAAAGCGGAAGATCATCCCAGAGCCTCGGAGCGATCTCCTGTGGTGCGTAAATGAGCATATGAGCGTCGGAAGCTTCTTCTCATATTCGGTGACCCGGACGATCCAAATGTGTCAGTGCAGTTAGGAGGGAGTGAGGAAAGGAGCTGTGATGCTCCGGGCTGCGTACCGTTAAACGATAGCAGTAAGGTTATCGGGAAAAAAAGTTTAGTTACTACTGGTATCGAAATAATGAAAGTATCGCTTTAGATCCACGTTTTGATGCTGTTGGTCCAGGGACAGCATTAAAGGAAGTGACTTTGTTGTTTCAGCTCAAATAAATTATTATTTAAAGAGGGGGTATTGTGCTTTTTTCAATCACATAGCACCAGTCTATAGCATACTACAATGATGACGTAACCTTCTGTTGGTCTGTATATGCAGTAAATTAAAATAACTGCCTTGAATAAAATTGCTCTCTCAAAATGGCTGTACTGAACGTCTTGAAATAGGCCTCTGTCTCTTTAAGAAGCTTTCCGACACGCCCCCTTCAGCACACTGCTGTGGCATCTAAACAACACTACTGTGCGGGGAGGGGGCTCTGCTGAGCTGAGGAGCAGTGGTTGGTGGCTTGGCTGGTGACGAAAGGTCCAGAGGCGTCTCCAGGAGGTGGGGCGTTCCTAGGAGGACTGAGGCATAGCTACACCTAAAATGGCTGCCGTCTAAGTTTTTACTGATTACTCAAAAATATGTGAATGAGCCAAGGCAACACTCCAGGCATGTGTTTAATGAGGGAATGACATAATAACATGATATAAAGCTTGAAAAAGTCGATTTTACATAATACCCCCCCTTTAACACATTCCCCCCCCAATTTATTTCTCGTCTTCCCCATTTTCCACCAATTTATTCTCAATTTTGTCCTTTTTTCCCCCCCCCATTTAAAAAAAAATGTTTTTACAAATTTTTTCCTTATTTTTACCACAATTAAGCCCCATTTTCCCCCCAAACGATTCCCCATTTTTTACACATTGGACATGAACCCGATATTGTAAATTAGCAGATCTTCCACACATTATTGTGCTGTTTTCTTGTTCTAGATGACAAATATCTGAGCATCGGTATCGGATAAAGTATAGTTCAGGTATCGGTATCGAAACCAAGTATTGAAGTACTGGTATCGAAAAAATTTACCCAGCCCTAGTGATGCTTCTATAACACCTCCTTTAGCAGAGGAACCTGGGGAGAACAATCCCACAAGCCACTGCGCTGCCTCCCGAAGGTTTCATTCAATAAAAACATGAGCTCTGTCCTGATAGGTGAAAGTATAAAGAAGGTAATGCAGCGTGAGAGCCGCAGCAGCATCTGGAAGTTTGATTATGAACATAACGTTACGCTTAGCAGAGACTGCGGTGAATTAGGGACAGGATGTGGTGGAATATTTGACCAGAGCGTGTTGTTTCTGTGACAGAGCAGCAGAGAGTTGAGGATGAAACAGTTTATTCATCATCAGTCTGTGTAGTTTCATATCGCAGGGGTTCATGTTTGAAACTTTGATCCTGTTCCTGATCCTGTTCAAAGGTTAAGGAAAAGGAGAACAGAGAAGGAGCTATTTTGCTACTTTTTAGATGCGGCCACAAGTCTCTAATACTGTATATGTTTTATGTTTCATGTTGCACGATCAAACCTGTTCATAACCATGGCAATGATTCTGATTCTGATTTAAAAATCCCTCTGAAAGTACAATTCCATCCAGACGGAGTAAAAGTGTGTGTCTTCCTGGTGCAGGTCGCTGGTACCACCCGCCGCCCTCCTCGCGCTCCTCGTACGCCTCTGCCACACTGCCCCTCCGCTCGCCAAGACTCTGGGCTGCTATGGCGACTACGAGAACTGCACCATAGTCCAGTCCCACGTCTGCACCAGCGACTTTGGCGCCATCACCCCCAAAACGCTCATCTTCCCCATACACCTCAAGGTAAGACCAAATCGTGGCGCTCCTTCGGCTTTCCTTTATGGGAGACAGCAGCGGCCAAAGACGGGAGAAATACACACGAATGTGCAAACAAACTTATATAGTTTATAGCCATTTTCTCCAAATTAGGTTTTCATTCCACTCTTGCAACAACATCTCCACTTTAGTCGCTCTTACAGCACAGGTGAGCAAACTGTGGCCCCCAAGCATTTTTATCTGGCCCCGACTCTTTCCATTCCCTGCCAGAGTGGGCTTTATATCATATGTCAGATCCGGCCTGTGAGAGGATTTAATCTGGCCCGCGACGTGTGAAGCATAACTTCCTGAGTGTGTGCGTATATGTATGTATATATATATATATATATATAATGTCTCTACAACATTCCTGTGCAAAGTTATGATTTTTTTTAAAGAAATAACCAGTTTACGGGAGCTGATTTTTGACCCACAACCCAAAATGAGTTTGAACCCCCCACTCTGTTGTCCAGCCATTATGATAGTAACTCTGAAAGAATAAAGAACTCACCTGCAGCTCGCATGTGTCCTCGTCTTTCTCGCTACATTGGATCACGTCGGGATCATTGGTGACCCCGACGTGATCCAATGAACCAATGTTCTTTCAGAGCTACTATCATAATGGCCGGACAACAGGCCGAACAACAAGAAGGGCAAGGACACGCCCCCCAAACCCCGCTGGGTGAGAGACACCCCTTCTACACGGACACCACAGTATCATAAATTATGTTTCCATTTTGGGCCACCAAGGAAAAGAACGTTTGTGCACCCTGAGGCAGATGAATGAAAGTACGCACACACGCGTTACCGTTGATTTGAGTTTGGCCTTCTTCTGCAGCCCATCGACCTGTGCAGTCCGGACAGAACTCTCCTCATGTCTGAAGACATCATTCTGCACCAGCCGGACCTGCTGCCCGCCAAGGTACCGCCCCCCCACTCCCTCTCTGTGTGGAGTCGTTCTGAAGCGCTGTCGTCTCTCATGCAGGTAACGGTGATGGTCTACAACGACCTGCTGCTGTTCACCAGAGAAGACGAGATCGGCCGATACAACATCCTGCAGAGCCCGGTGTTCCTGGACACAGTGTCTTTCATAGAAGGTGACCGCTTCCCACATACAGAGCAACCGCAGACCTGATCTGGAGACAGTCAGGTTCAGCACCGCACATGCTTTTTATCCACATCACAGTGTAAAGCAGCACCTTATTGATGCATTTGAATTAGATTTCATTGAAGTGGATGTAAAGGAGTAAAGACGTCTGGTGTGGAGGGATTTCAGAAAATAATATCCTATTTTTTAGGGACCTCTCTTCTAAAACCGGTACGAGTACTTTGATTTAAGTACTTGCTGATACCGAATACCGATACAAGTACAAGGCATTTTCTTCAACATACTTTTTAAAGTGTACAGACGGTTTATAGACAGACTTTTGCGCAGCAGATTGGTTAGTAATTAGTTACTCATTTACATTTCCTTGAGTTAAGTAGGCTACACTTTTCAGAGACGTTATATCAGAATTGAACATAATGTGCCATTTTATTTTATTTATCTTTCATTCAATGTCATTTGGAAATTGTATTACTTATAATTTCACTATTGTCTTCTGAGGATTAATGTGATTTGTTTCCTGGGTCTCACTTTGTTAATTTATAAAGATGTTAAATGGGGATTTAATAATAGTATTGAGATGGTTACTTATTACTACTACTAATTGGCATCTTTTTGCATTAGCTGCTTACTACAACTCTGTGTGGATTTTCCCGTGTGTTTGCGTATACTATAGCAACTTCGCAAGTACAGTATTTTGATTATTATTTTTGCTGCAGCTAAATTTGGCTCAATATGGACATACTGTACCTCCTTTATTTTGCATTTTCTTTTCAGTCGCTTGGTTAGTTTAACAGATGAATTAAACCCCTGATCATTCGTTAGCAGCAAGTTAGCAACATTAGCTAACTAGCAAGACCCAGCGCTGAGAGACAACATTTAACACTGGTTAAATCCAGCACAGACTCTGATGTAGAGTGCAGTGTGTAATAAAGTCAGCTCTATGTGGAATATTGTATTTCCACTGAAGAATTCTCCACCTTGATGCTCTGCCATGTTCTCTTCAGTGGAGAGGAGCAGCAGGGGCTCCGCATGTCACGTGGTATCGGTTTCTGGTATCGGGACCACAGAAATGAGTACAAGTATGAGTACAAGGTTAAGGTTAAGGTATACTTTATTGTCCCCGTATAACTATGGACATTTGTCCTCTGCATTTGACCAGTGCTTTAAGTGGCCCAAAAAAGGTGCCAGTACTCCGGTCTGCGCGCTGCGTCCCGGCACTCAAGGGGAACGTTCTCATGCTTCGGAGAGGTGGCGGTACTCTATACTGGGATTTTCAGAGGTGGGTACCGGCCCACTTAAAGCACTGCATTTGACCTATACTTCGATGCCGCTTGGATAACCCGTAAGGAGCAGTGGGTGACGGCACAATAGAATAGAATAGAATAGAATAGAAAAGATTTTATTGTCTACCACAGTGGTCCCCAACCACCGGGCCGGGGACTGGTACCGGGTCGTGACGCATTTGCTGTCGGGCCACAGAGAAATAGGAAATCATTTATAAACGACCACATTTTCTCCGATTTATCTTTGGCCTGTCCACAATAAGCTCATCCATAGATATATAATGAAACTCCTGATAGAAAGTTGCCCTAGAAATCCTTTGGACTCGAGTTTATCAGGTTTTATTACAGACAGAATCAGTGCAGCCTCGAGCAGCTGAATGTGTGCAGCTCTTTCTGTCACCAGCACCGCAGAGCCTGTGCAGCCACCATCATACACATATTTGGCACAATCAAAGTCTTTCATATACGCAACAGAATTCAGTGTTATCCGTTTAACATAATATATTTTCGACCATGAGGACTTGATGAATTAGTATTTAAAAACAATTGAAATGAAAGTCCCTAGACGTCGCTCAAAACGACTGAAAGTAAAATGCACATATCCCTTGGTTTCCCATGGTCTGAGGCGGGGACGAGCCGTTCCCCTTCAGCTCACGCTATTTTTTCCATAATTTCTCCATGCTACAGCCTCACAACTTTTCCTCACAACCTTTCACGCTTTCACAGGACAGAGACCCTTATTTGTCCTGCTGTAAAGTGAGAAAAAGAGGGAAAGAGAAAGAGAGAGAGAGAATGTGCTGCAGTAGGGGTGGGCCATATCGTATCGCATATCGTTATCTTGATATAATTTTTGATATCGTTGTAATTTTTGATATTGTTGTGTATATATATATAATTTAATATGTTACGCTCAGCTCCATCAGAGCAGCATAAACACTGACTGTAGAACACGGGACAGGTGCTTAAAAAGTCAAATGAAATGAAGGATGAAAATGAGGAAATTAGTATCACTGAGTTAATCTTCCCAATAGGCATATGGCTGGGATTTTGTAGCCTGGTTGGACCAGAATGATTCCCCTCTGTATTTTTTTATACAGCGGGGATCAGTCTGGAGACCCCGCCCCCGCTGGCTACGAACAGCCCACGAAAGAGAGAAAGTGTGTCTCCAATCGGCGGTAAATGACCAAAAACACATTGACAGTACGTGAGTTTCGTGATTCACAATCCTGCGCAAATATGAACACAAAACCGCTAATAACATCGCAACAACGGCAGACGCCAGGCCTTTGCTGATTGGTTTACTCCTCTTCCCTGTTCACTCCCGTTTCCGGCCGCCACATGTAACGGTGTCTCAATACAAAAAATAAACAATCAATAAAAATGCCTGGAGTCATGTCTTCACTTTCACAACAGTAATACTGTTGTCTTGCAACATTAAAATGAATGCACAATACCACATTCCCTTTTGCCACAACTATGTGATAGCTCAGCACATATAGTAAATACCTTTACTACACCTTGACACGTAGTTACACGTTGTACTACCTTGTTACACATGTACCGCTGTGGAAAATGGAATCGACGCAGAAGTGATTTTTCCTAGGGATTTTGAAGTAATTTGTCTGTTGTCAATTATATCGTCAAAAATATCTTTGACATTTCTTTTTTTATATGGTGACATAGATTTTAGGCCATATCGCCCTAGCACGCAGAGATCAAAGGGCTGCCCTCCATGTTTTAAAAAACGTGACCCTAATTATGCACGTGTTTCTAAGCGCGCTCCTCAAACCGCCCCAAATTATATGTCCCATCAATTATAACATTATAAAATAAGTTCACTGCAGACACAGCAGCAGCAGATTCACCTCATCAAAGGCAAAGGGAATGGAACATACTGAGGAGTTTGGTCCATTCGTCCAAACAGAACTGGTGTAACTGAAACACATTTGTAGGCCACCTTTGTGTGCAGAAGGCGCATTGAGTTGCCTTGTGTACGAAATGTGCGGTATAACTTGCCTTGCCTTGCACATGCCTTTTCAGCTCTGCCCATACATTTTCAACTGGATTGAGATCAGGACTTAGTGATGACCACTTCAAAACATTGACTTTGTTATCCTTAAGACACTTTGTAACCCGTATTGGCAGTTTGCTTTGGGTCATTGTCCATTTGGAAGATCCATCTGTGCTCAAGCTTTAACTTCCTGGCTGATGTCTTGAGATGTTGCTCCAATATTTCCACATAGTGTTCTTTCTTCATGATGTCATCTATTTTGTGAAGTGCACCAGTCCCTCCCACAGCAAAACAACCCCACAGCATGATGCTGCCCCCCCCCCCCGTATTTCACAGTTGGGATGTTGTTCTCAGGGTTGCAAGATTCCCCCTTTTCACTCAGCAGTAATAATCTGCCTGAACCTCCTCCTCCTTGTCTCTGTCACAGTCAGCTCGAAACCCCTGCACCTGTTCTTCCTGAAAACGGCTCACGGCTCCGTCCAGTTCAGTCTGGAAGCCTACAGCCTCCAGCAGAAGCACCGCCTCAGCATCTGCCTCCACGACAACATGCAGTATCTGGTTTCCGTGGAGACACAGCGCCTCTCCCTGCACGACAACGCCCGTCCTGGCTCGGGGCCCCATCAGGTACGAGTCTCCAAAGCGTTAAACGTACGGGAGTAAAGAACTTGCCTTTGCGATTCGCTAATGTGACACGCTGCAGGTGAAAACGTCAGAGATTAAAGTTGAGTTTTTAGCTAGTTTAACATCCCTTAGCATCTTAAGAGACCCAAACTCTCCCTTTACGGTGTTTATTCAATGGAAATTACTCCAAACATGGCTGTGTCGCTCCCTCGTCTTTCCCACGCTTTAATTATTTACAAACGCTGTCATGTTTGGTATCCACGTGTAGCAAAAAAGGCTGTGACCGAGATGACGCTGTAATCCTAATGCGGTTATTTTCTACAGTATGTGGGAGACAGCAGCGGCTAAAGGTGGAGAAATATACACAGGGCGCATGTGCAAACAAAACTTAAAACAACTTTAGGGCCATTTTCTCCAAATGAGGTTTTCATTCCACTCTTGCAACAACATCTCCACTTTAGTAGCTCCAGACTTTACAGGCTTGGACAACGATATATTTGAAGGTTGTTCTTTTTCAGTGGGATGTTTTAATATCTAATCCCTGCCTGATTTATTGAGCTTTGAACTGCAAAAAATAAGACAAAATATGATTTTTTTTTTTTTTTTTACAAATAATGGCAATAAATAGCTTATTCAAAAACAAGATCCAAAATCCCTCTCAAAAACCTTTGCAACTAATATGTCACAAAATAAATAAATAAGAACCTGGGTCATTCCATTATTTAGATTTTTTTTAATCTTATCTTTACAATACATTTAAGAAAGAATAATAAACAATTAAGGAAGAAACAACAAAAAGAAGAAAAAAAAAAAAAAAAAAAAAAAAAGAAGCAACCACAAACAATACCCACCCCAGCCTATTTACAATATATACGTAAACATTTACAAAGCTATAGAGAAGACATATATATTAAAAAGCTATAACAAACAAAATTCATGGCAATAAATAAATCAATGTAGAAAAAACAAAACAACAACAATAACAATCTGTACACGTATATACGCATACATATTCACACATACACACATATATATACACAATATACATACAAACATACATACACATGTACACTTAAACATACGCGCACTCGCAAATACATAGATAAATAAATGCAATAGAAATGACAGCAATAAAACTTTTCTCTATCAAAGCTAACATAATCCATTACTACCATCCGCTAACAATATAACAATATTTACAAATAATATCAATCTTGACAAGGACAATTCCATTCACACAAACAAAAAAAACAAAAAAAACTGTTTGTATATTTATTTAACACTCAAAATAAATTCATATAATGGATCCCATATTTCGAGATAGTCTGATTCATTATTATCTAATCTAAAAGCTGTTTTTTCTACTGATATCGTCTCCATAGCTTGTGCGTACCAGTCATAATGAGCTGGACTGTCATTATCTATCCATTTTTTCAATATTATTCTTTGGTTATAATGCATAATGATAAAAATGCATTCTTCTTCATTGATGGAACATTACTAAATTTATGTAGATCTCCATATCTTTATATGATAACAAATGACGGAAAACTTGCACTACTTTGAGTCGAATTTATATCAGTGGTGGTCTGATTGGACGTGTAGCTCGAAGTTAACCAACATCCCCCTGGATATCTCCTCAGCCCAGGGACCGCCCCTCTGACCCGCCCTCATCCGTCTGCAGCCCAGTGTGGAAGCCCAGAGGCCCAGGGGAACAGGGGCCCGCTGGGAGAGGGAGCGCTCGCCGAGACCCGAGTCCCATCTACGCGCAGGCGGAGGACGGCTACGAGGAGCTCAGGCTGGACCCGGCCGCCGACACAGGTGCTTTACACGGTCACACTTACAGCGCTGTCACATGTTAACTGCAGTGTGCAGGTGAGTGGGGGAAAACTATTGTCTAGTGATATCAACTTGAAACTTTTGCTATAAATTACACACAAAAATAAGGCCTTTTATTGGTCAAAGTGGCCAAAATTGCCAATATTTAATGAATGAATGAACTATTAAAGGGGGGTATTATGTAAAATCGACTTTTTCAAGCTTTATATCATGTTATTATGTCATTCCCTCATTAAACACATGCCTGGAGTGTTGCCTTGGCTCATTCACATATTTTTGAGTAATCAGTAAAAAACTTAGACGGCAGCCATTTTAGGTGTAGCTATGCCTCAGTCCTCCTAGGAACGCCCCCACCTCCTGGAGACGCCTCTGGACCTTTCGTCACCAGCCAAGCCACCAACCACTGCTCCTCAGCTCAGCAGAGCCCCCTCCCCGCACAGTAGTGTTGTTTAGATGCCACAGCAGTGTGCTGAAGGGGGCGTGTCGGAAAGCTTCTTAAAGAGACAGAGGCCTATTTCAAGACGTTCAGTACAGCCATTTTGAGAGAGCAATTTTATTCAAGGCAGTTATTTTAATTTACTGCATATACAGACCAACAGAAGGTTACGTCATCATTGTAGTATGCTATAGACTGGTGCTATGTGATTGAAAAAAGCATAATACCCCCTCTTTAAGGGAGAACATTTGCTAAAAATCTCAACATTTACCACTAAGGGAATGCGTCACGAAAATGTAATTTAGTTTGTGTCATTCTTTTCTGATATCGACCAGAGGTGCCAACAGTTCTTGAGAGCACAGTATAAGACCTAAACATGCTAAACACTCTGTATCCTCTTGCGGGCATAGGCCTGTGGCGGTCTCTCTCGGAGGGGTCCCTTCTCCAGGAGCCCCGAGCCCCACAGCTCCTGACGCACAGCCCTGTTCTGACGTGGCCCCTGAGAGCCGGCCTGGCCCCTGACAAGTCCAGCACCCCCCGGCCCTCAGCACTGACCCTGAAGAAGCACCTGACTGAGGGAGGCAGTCTGCAGCGGGTCCTGGAGCTGCTGTATGGAACCAAGGTGCCTCCAGCCACACTTCTTTGAACTTTGAAGTACAGAGGAATTAGTTTATTATTCTTTTTTTATAGATCAGGCATTTTCATCCCAATAAAGAACGACACACACACCTTTTCACTATTACAACGTACTGTATATAACACTGGGCGAGCAACAGATCGCAATATATTATAAAGCAGTTGGATGTAAAAATAAATAAATAAAATCACGAGGTAGGCTTCAATGAAAAAGTGGCACATCTTAAGCACCAGAAGGGACAGAGAACGACATGGCTCTGCAGTACAACCAAAAGAGGTGGTCACTATTTTAGGTCTGTGGATTTATTCATCTTAATTTAAATCGTAGATGTAGCGTAAAGATATTTAGCGCAAAAACTTTGCAGCAAGGGAGAAGTAGACAGAGTAGGATGTTAAAGTCTGCGTTTGGTGAGGAGGGAAAGGAGATAAGTTCGTCATCATACCCTTACCTTATGTCACACTTTGAACAGTGGATGAATGTGTAGATCGTCTGTCCTGATGGTAAATCATCATTGATGCAGTTGTTAGCATTGTTGTAGCGATAGCGGGGAGAGCCGTGTCCTTTCGCCTCGTTAGCCTCCGTCCTATCTTCACCTCTCGTTGCTGAGTTTCTTCTTGTTTGAGCCGTGTTTTGATGATTTCGACGGCCTGGTTTTCCGCTCTGGTACCTGGTTCTGCCTGGCTACGAGTTTTAGCACAGCTAGCTCCACTCTGTTTACTACCTTAGACTGAGCTGTGCTCTTCAGAAGCGGTCGTGCAGAAACAAGCGCTGCTTAAAGTTCCGGGCGCGTAAGCTGCCCTGTTTCACGCGGTTTTAATGAGATATATTAATTAAACGAATCATCGAAGCATTTTACTAATCGAGTTAATCGATTTAATCGATTAATCGTTGCAGCCCTAAAAACAACAGTCCCCTCTGCTGGTCAGTGGAGAGTTTCCTGTGGGAGCAGGATTTTAGTTCTGTTGGAATAACTATTTTAGTGATTCTATTAAACACCGGTCACTGCTCCACTTCTGCATACAACGCCTCACCGCTGTCAAAGCGACACAAGCGTCCACAACCTCTCACCTCCACAGACTTCCTAACAACCTACACGCCCTCCCACTGTCTGCACCGTTGTCAGCCTGTCTGTCTGTGTGCAGGCTCTGGAGTTGGGACAAGCACGGCTCAAGAAAACGACTAGGAACCTGTAAGTCACCGGTGGCATTTGGTTGGCCGAGAGGTGGGTGTGGCTCTAACCTATGTGTGATGTCATCAGGGTGAGCCTGGCGTTTCTCCAGCGAAGGAAAAACAATGGAAATTTCAACAGCAACAGTCTGGAGAAGGCGCTAAGGAACAACAGGTGACTATCCAAAGGTACCCCAAGTCTCCCTCCCCAGTCTCTTCCCCTCTCTGACCACAGCCTTTGTTTCAGACCCGCCACGGAGCAGGTGCGGAGGTGGTCCCAGTCACTGGAGGCTCTTCTGACCAATCAGTGTAAGCAGTGCTTCATTTGGAGCTATTGTAGATGACAATATTAAAGGGGGGGTATTATGTAAAATCGACTTTTTCAAGCTTTATATCATGTTATTATGTCATTCCCTCATTAAACACATGCCTGGAGTGTTGCCTTGGCTCATTCACATATCTTTGAGTAATCAGTAAAAACTTAGATGGCAGCCATTTTAGGTGTAGCTATGCCTCAGTCCTCCTAGGAACGACCCCACTGGAGACGCCTTTGGACTTTTGTCACCAGCCAAGCCACTAACCACTGCTCCTCAGCTCAGCAGAGCCCCCTCCCCGCACAGTAGTGTTGTTTAGATGCCACAGCAGTGTGCTGAAGGGGGCGTGTCGGAAAGCTTCTTAAAGAGACAGAGGCCTATTTCAAGACGTTCAGTACAGCCATTTTGAGAGAGCAATTTTATTCAAGGCAGTTATTTTAATTTACCGCATATACAGACCAACAGAAGGTTACGTCATCATTGTAGTATGCTATAGACTGGTGCTATGTGATTGAAAAAAGCATAATACCCCCTCTTTAAGGTTCGTTGTACACTCTGTGCTGGCAACAAAGTAGTATCTCGCTTCAACACACTACATCAAATTTAGAGAAAGTCCCACCAGGTGATTTGAAGCAGAGAGCTGATGCAGGAGGGGCGGTGGAGGTTTTGTCAATTGTTAAGAACATTACGTTGGATATAAATACTTCACTGTGTTCATTGAGAAGTTTTGATCTCAGAGCTAACAGCTAATATAAAAAAACAAAGCCACAAAAATGAAACAACTGCAAAGTCTTTATACTAAAAGACAGGCCCATTATTTTTTGTGCGGCTCGTTCAAAATGTTGGCGCTATTCGGATTTTTATTGAGTGTTAGCCGTTAGCTTCAAGACAAAAACACTGTGATTAACTTTCCTCCAGTGAAGTCGTTGCTCCTGACGTTTTTAACATGATGCTGTGAATGTCCGTCAGTAACTCACTGCCTGCCTGTAATTGGAGATATTTATTTACTTGGACAAGACGACACTACTAACTCATAGGGAAATAACAGGACAGGAAAAGCAGCGCCTCCTGAGGATCCACTTGGAATCATGCGACGCGTGCGTGCATATAGCCCATAGACATATTATTAATAGACAGTCAATACTCACTCCTCCCCGTTTACCATAATGACCACGTTCGAGGGGGAATCATGGCGGATTTACAGACTCCTCCTCCCCAGCTCTGACGAAGCATGTTCCTAATAAGGGCATAAGGGCGGGATCTTCACTGTAGACTCGGCCCTTGTGTGACGTGTAGCTCGCGCAGCTCCAATGCTAACAGTCAGACCCCTGTTAAGTAGGAGATTTCTAAAATTTATCCTACCATAACCAGCCCGGTGCCTCTAGTTGTGTCTAACCCAGCGTAATCACAGGAGGAATATCTAGCTGTAGACAGTTCCAAACAATTAGGCACCGGGCATTAAAGTTGTTTAACGTGTCTAAAGTGCAATGCATTCCAATGGGGGCCTAGCGGTATATGGCGGACTACAGCAATGGCGGCCTCCAGTGTCGTCATCGCAAAGCAGAGCAGCCAGCACCCATTGATATAGCCCTTTGACTCGTCAGGAGCAGTGGGCGACCGGAGTGGGGAGCCCAGGGACCCATCTCCAGATGAGGAGCCCCGGGGATTTAAACCTGCAACCTTCTTGCCGTGTGCGCGCTAACCACTCACTTGTGTTCGGCAGACGGCTTGGCAGTGTTCCGTCACTTTCTGCGCTCGGAGTTCAGCGAGGAGAACCTGGACTTCTGGTTGGCTGTGGAGAAGTTCAAGAGAACGGGTCCTCAGAGGATGGTCTCCAAGGCAACCAGGATTTACAATGAGTTCATCTCCAGCAATGCCACGCGACAGGTCAGTGCAGGCGGCGGAAAAGACAGAGTCACATGTAACAGAAACCAACGTGTTTATATTTACAGGTGAACATCGACTCTGCCGTTCGAGAGCTGACCAATCAGAGTCTGTCCCTCAGTATCAGCCCCTCCTCCTTTCAGCTGGCACAGGATCATATTTATAACCTCATGTTGACGGACAGTTATCCACGCTTCCTCAAGTCCCGCCTCTACAACCAGCTGGCCAATCAGAATCAGCATCAGAGCCAGACTCTGCCCTGAAGCCTCCTGCAGAAAAAGCATTCATCACTAAGGGCTGACTAGGATCAAAAGAACTAACAAACTGTTAATATTGTGAAACTGTGTTGTCGTCCCCCTCTGTAGGCTCTCAAACATAGTCCAGAGGTGCACACGAGGTGAAGTTTGCATGTTCATGTCGTCCGCTTCAAAGTCATGGGAAGTTTGGATCGCAGAACGGTGTAAGGCCTGAGCCACACATGACACAACTCATGTGTGTGCGAGCTCCCATGTACCACAGTGTCACTGAGACGCGAGGGCAGCCACACTGGCACCATGGACTCATAGGGGTGCAAGTAGAGATTCTTGTCAGTAAAATACATTGTGATACAACTAAAACGGAAGGTGCCTCTTCTAACACATCTGCAATGAAAGTAACTACTAAATAGGCTTGTTTAGATAGATGGACAGAGGCTGGTCACAGCAAATGCAAAGTTTTTAAAAGTGAATATCGATTGTCCATCACAGTCAGAATTACTTCAAACAATAAAGTACGGCATCAGGGAGACGTTACACTGAAGGTAATTGCATAATGACAACATTAAATGCCTATTTTCTACATCCTGGGTTTGCATCTGGAACAGTGTGCGGACAGCCTTCCCACCAGACAGTAGGACTGCGATTCGTTGGGCATTGTAAAGGTGGTAGGCTCCCAGCCGTAATTTAAAAGCTCGCCATCACTCGTCTCCAAAGAGAACTACCTGGCCTAGTACAATAAACAGGACCAGTAAATTACCCGATAGGATAAGCTGCCTTTAACCTTAGCTTATCCCATACTCAGTAACATTCATGTTAAATTCATGTGAAGACATTCTTAAAGAAAAATACAAATAATAAATTAAATGTATAAATTACAAATAATATAAACATCCAAAACAAAGATTTTGAATAAACTCTAAATAGGACATGGCCACAGTAATGGTGGAATAAATGGCATTTCTGGCGGCCATCTTGTGACTGGCCCTTCTAACCCAGTGCAATGTGATCAAATAGGAAACACCACTTATTTCCTCGATACACTTTTTAAAAAAAAATCTATTTTTAGTTATTTCATGACTCTTTGATAATTGTGACTGACCTTATGTCATATCTGGCAAGAAAATAATGTGTTTGCAGTTTTCCTCTGTCAAACACTTCAGTTCTATTAACAACATTTGTTTCCTACTTTAAAACAGTATTTCTGTACTTTGTAACACAATGACCAATATTTATTGAAAATGGGACTGTGAATGCTAACCACCAGAATGCTAACCACTGAACCCTGGGAATTAATGGAGAAAACAATGCTAATTTGGCTAAACAATCATAGGGTTGTCAAAAAAATTGATTCCTCGATACTAAATCGATACTAAAAGTGATATCGAAGCATTTGAGCAAGTATCGATTTGACATCTTCCTTTGACCCTCCTCCTCCTGGAACCTGTGCGCTGCACTCAAAACTTGCACTAGCTAAAAAGTACTCACTCACCCTGAATAACTAAATGCATCCATTGTCAAATTGTAGGATCTGATTATTGGTGCTGTAACAGTTCGAAAGGAGCAGCGATAAACACTTTAGCTTCCATTGGTTTACATCATAGATGTAAGATAGCCATTGTTTGGGATTGGTTGTATTACTTCTGAGTTGAAATCGCCGCAGCAGCTTAAACACTCGTGCTCAGGTACACGATTGGCTAAGTGTGGTCATGTGACTGTGTTTGCGTGAGGTCGCAAGGGCACTCACTAGACACAGCTAATTTAAAGGGACAGGGAGGGCAGAACTAATAATATATAAAAGATTTGTTTACGTGTTTAATTAAAAAGCAGATTTGAACCTGGGTTACATATCCTCATGAAACTGTCTTCTCATGTCACGGGGTAGTGTTTTATGGTAGGTTTGAATATGACAGTGACCGAGCAGAAAAAGCAGCTTATGGCAAAAATAACAAAGTTGAGGTAGGAGCTATATGTGGTGTAAACGCTCTTAAAGTATGAAATTACAATTGATCAAAAGGCCTACAGTATATTAAAAACAGGACAGAACCATCGCCCACATCTCCACAATCCATCCGGGCACGAGGGTGCGGCCAGCAGGGCTCCTCAAAATGGCGTCTATAGGCCTCCAGCAGCGCTCACACTGGGTGGGTCGCCATCCTGTGTGCCTCGACCGATCCCTCATTGTTGGCGGCGTCCACCTCCGGATACCTAGGCAGAGGGACAGAGTACACGCGCCACCAGACCCCGTCGCCATAGGCCAACTTAGGTGCTCTTCCCGGGTCGTTCCTTGCGCCTCCTCCACTGCCGTGCTCGTGTCCGTGCCGCTCACCCCGTTACCCGTCGCCTGCTCCTCCAGGCCTCACCACCGTTGCGCGGCTCTGCTTCTTCCTCCGCGCCCCGCATTTCCGTCTGCATGCAGAAGTTAAAACATTAAAACATACAAGTCAAATAAAACACAACAAATCTCTAAAATCAAAGTAAAAACACCTCTCGAGTTGCACCCTCTCATGTTCACTCTCATAAAGATGTCCAAAAGTGGAGATGGTATTCAAAATGATGTGCTGTGCTTGATGATGGTCAGATGAAAGGACTTTCAGCCAAGTTGAATGTGGCAGGTTTGTGAATCCAGTCACTTCCAAATTATGATCGGGGAAAACATTTGAACATTATCTGTTTGGGCCTTTCTTTCCAAAACTGTCTATCCCTATTGTTTTATATTTGATTCACGTAAAAGCATTGTGACACTACCGTATGTTGCATATACTTACCAGTAGTGACCCAGCAGCTAACAGAGCTGTCCACGGCTTTTGTCTGTACTTTTTATGTTGTTTTTAAGCTAATGTTGGTGTCTGGAACATGTTTGCTAGTTTGCTCTAAAATGGTGGATTCCCATGGTAACGTTACACTTTTAGCATTCCATCCAGAGCTCCATTGATATTTATTAATCAAATCCTAGCACTGCAGGTCATTTTGTACTTGGCAGACTGTCTGACCACATCTCTAGCGGTCATTCCAGGATGTTTTGGACCTTGGATCGCTCCTCGAGACAGTGCGATACTTAATACTTTTGTGTTTAAGTGCACAGTTAGCATGAGGCTGCAGGCTGGTGGTGGATTGAAATATTTAACAGAAATTATTTCCTTTACTTGTTGCTTTCTACCTGAAGATTGTCGTCTGTCATGTTGGACTTTTAAATAAAATATTTAAAATTGTTTTGAGTAAGAGACCTTTTTGCTTTCACCTCAAGGAGAAGTGTTCTATGCTAATGTCTGCGGACAGTTAGCAAAGCGAGCCGGCTACTTTGTAAACAGTCCGTTAGCCTGTTCAATGTATTGAGCCAGACGGACCAACGTCATGAACCACGTGACCAGACGGTGCCATACCAGTCAAGTGTTGGATTTAAAAATAGTGAAAATGTTCCTGTGCCCGCTGCGAGCCGTCCCACCAGCCCAACCAACTCCAGGATGTGTCAAAATACGGTAGTTTCTCGGCCATAACGGGAGACTTGACAGCTATGGACGGTGCCATATATAAGACTCGGCGAAACTAGAGTGGCTCTGAGGCTTGGTAGTTTTTACATTTAGCATATTATATTGTAAGGACTATGTTCTTTTGTATCACGCGAGAACAGTTGTTTGGATATGGCCAAAGCAAACACTGGAGATAGAAGTCGTCTCAAGAAAAGGCTTTATTGCCGTTGTTCCTAGTTACAAGCAGTATAACCAGCTGGTGACTTCAGAGGAAAAGAAGAAGTGAAGTCCAGACCCCCGTCGACCGTTGCCTTTTATCCTAGTCTTGCACTTCTCTCCGCAGAGAGGGTGACTGCCTATCAGTGAATCAGTTGTTTATGTCTATGTGTTTGTACATTATCTGTACTGTACGTCATGTTCAGAATGATTATGGTGTCGACCGCTATCTATCAGCTATCTCACTGACATGGTTTGTTCTGTAGTGTGTAATCAAGCATGAGTCAGGGCCTGTTCAGATTGCGTTACAACCCTTACAGTCCCCCTGTTATTTACTCATATAGGAGTAAGTATAATAATAAGTTCTAAAACTAATCCACTATATTAGCCCTTAAATCTAAACTAACTAACTTTCAGCTTGTGTGGTGTGTGATCCTATGTGTAGTGACATTCCACCTTCACCTCCATAGTTAGGCGTGGCTTTAACGTGATGCTGACCACCTCCAAATCAGTTCTGCCACCCATTCAGTTCCAGTCAATGCCAGCATGTAGCGTGTTTTTTTTTGCAAAGCACATAGTGTATTATTTTTATTACTAAACATGTGTACCTGTCAATAATCTAAATAAGCAAACCTACAACTATTTCTAGCAAAGCACAGCGTTAACTTGTGTGATTAACTTTAGCATCATTGTGTATCAGTAATGTAGACCCTAAGCTCTCACGTCCAAGGTCTCCAGCCTCATGATCTCCATCTCTATCTCACCAACACCTGTAACAGAATCAAGGGAACAACCGGGGAAGTTACCCTACTCTCCCTCACCTCATGTCTAACTTTGTTATTTTCCAATTGGCTCACCTGGTAATTTTGAGGTTCGTGTCCTATACTTTTATTAATGTCTGTCTATGGCCTTTTTTAATTCAATTCAACAATTTCGAATCGAAAATTGTATTTCTCTTATGGTCAATCCCCTAACAGAAATTCGAGTCGAAGTCTTATTATTTGTTATCTTAACCAGCCTAAGACAGAATACCGTTCACTTGCTTCCCATGTTTTAATCAAGATTAAAAATAATGTTTCTGAAAACTGCTAAGCAAGAACCTGCTACAAAGGCCAAACCCATTCAATCCTTGTATAGTTCAGGCGTATCGGCTTCTGAATAGAGCTTAAAACCCCCTTTGACCTAAACATACAATGAGCAACACACACAAAACATAAAATGAAAGAACCTCTCCACAAGATAACCAAGTATTAAATAAGCACTAAAAATTAAATACAAAATCAAAATAAAGAGGCTCTTACCACTTGCAACGGTCCAATGTCTTTTCAGTTTGTCCCACCTTGGGCTGTCCTGTCTTCTCATCACCCGTCTCCTTCCTGTATTTACTCCAGGACCAGTCCTTGGGTTCCTCGACAGGCGTTTAGACATAAGTTTAGTATTCTTATGTATTCAGTTATTTATTTGGCGTTGCTCTTTCAACAACATTGTTTTGGCGCTTGGTCCTCCTGTCTGAGGACATGTATTTTTGACCTGTGAGAAACTCATGGGCCATTAATCCATGGCCTCAACAGGGTGAGCTCTCATTCCAAATAGCACTGTAGTGCAGTTAGCCATTTAAGTTTAGTTTGTGCACATACCCCCTGTTGATTTACACCGTCCCCCTGTTCAGATTTATAGTACGCAATTGCCTGTGGCTCTTGGTTCAGCACCAAGCACAATTATTTATTTTTTATAACTTATTGTACTTTTTTTTTTTTTTTTTTTAAATTAGCATTATCTTTGCCCAAGTTTTTTCGTATAGAACCCCTTTCTAAATAGGTCAGACAATAAGAATATCGACTGCGCCCAGGGTGATCAGGCCTTTCCACATTCCACATCCCAGTCTCTAGAACGGCTTTTCCCCCACTTAATCTTCAGGAGGTCCGTTTCAATGTCCCCTCATTATTACTATATTTTCCCGTCACAATCGTCTCCTCAAAACTGCACTCTTTCTCCACTGGAAAGGTCCTTTCCATCGGGGTGTTCCAGTCAATCTCCACCATGCTCCAGGTACCTGAGAAGATAAACACTGCACCGCATAGTTTAGTCTCTGGACTCAATGTGTTAGACTGTCAGATGTCGTCATATCTCATTTCATGTCCTTCATTATTTTTATTCATTTTATTTCGAGGTGCCATTAAAATGTTAATACTAAAACTGCTAAGTCGATACAGTTTGAATGCAAGGGATCAGGAGATCAATCTAATGATCTCCCCCTCAGTGTCTACAGGTAGTGCACGTCAGGTCCGTCAGTTTGTCTTTGTTCGATGATATTTGCAATTATCAGTCAGTTCTTGGCAATATTTCAAGGTTCATGTCCAGTACTGAAATATGTACAGTTATTTTTTGCATCTTCTGCACAGTATGTACAAACATTCAAAATACAAAACCATCATATTCATCATATATCTTTGTTCATATAAAATTGATTTTTCATATTTCATTAGAATTGTAGCTATATGCATATTGTGTATCCGGCCCTTTAAGATTTAAGTACATTTTCCTTTCATATATTCATACGTCTGTTTAAGGTCCTAATCAATAATGACTTCTCTGATGATGACAGCTCTGTTTCTTTTATCCTTCAAATGCCCATCCCATTTTTATTGATACGTCAACAGTTTTTCTCATGTCATTGAAAAAATATATTGTTTGCTTTAACAGGAAGAATTAGTCTAGTGTTCTTGTACCCATGTAGCTTTTTGCCATTATATTATTTTTACCCCAGTTCTGATGATGCATACAGTTTAATACTTCCTATACTGGTTGTCTGTTTCTTTTGTTTGAGCTTTTAACATTGTTAGATATGGTTAATCTTTTCACAAGCTTGTTTAACCCCTATAGTGATTCATGGTTTATTGTCTTGGCCCTTGAACTATAATTTTACAGTTCTTATTTTACAACTCATCACTATTTCTATAAAAGAATGATATGCTTCATTGATATTATTTACATTGACTGCATCTGATCTCAGTTTTTAAAGTCTTCATCTAGTGTCTCAAAGGCTTAAAATGGTCTATTTCTTTCCTTTGTGATGTGGTTTTGCTTTATTTTAGGACTATATCTAAATACGGTTTAAAAAGTTAGACTCTCACAAATATCTGTCCTTGAAATCCTGCTCTAACATTTTTGTATTTATATTTGTAACATATTGTCTATTACAGCAGCACATGGTCACGTGCTTCTGGTTGGTCTTGTTATCAGAGGGATTAGGCCCATGCCGTTTCATCGATGTTAAGGTGTCAATTGTTTCCTATTCATTCAATTTTTCCAAATTGACGTTATAATCTCTGCACATAATTTGCCTCTTATTTTTGTCCTCTCAAATCAATCGGTTGTTTTATCCACTAACAAGTACACTCGCACTTACCTATATAATTTTATGTTGTAATTTTATTTCTATGGTATTATTTTCACATTACAGTAATCTTTATAAAAACATCTCTCAACCCATGTCAGCGTTTTCCCTTATAGCTTTACTGGTTTGACTGCCAAGTTAAGACCAAATGTGCTTGTGCACAGTATGTGTACACAGCCGGGGCAAATATCTAGGCTGTAGATAATATTGCAACAATCTATTTTTGGAATTCCTGCATAATACATTTTCAGTTACTAACAGTGACTTTTACATAAATTATAATCTAATTGAACACCTCATAGGCCTGTGTTTTGCATAAAACAAGAGGAGCCAAATCAGCATTTAGGCTAAGTTCTCTGCCTACACTCAACAAGCATATTTATTTACTGCAACTCACTTCTCTTTGGCCTTCAAGACCCTACAGAAACTACAGATCCTCCAAAACCAAACAGCACACATCATCACACGGACCCCTAACTCTCACCCCCTTTTTTTACAACAACGTCACTGGCTTCACACACAACAAAGAATCAACTTCAAAATACTCCTTTCATATATATATATATCCATTCATTTATTCATTTATTTCAGGCAGACAATGGTAACAAAAGAAAAAATATACAATATATAAATAAAATTATTAATTTCTACCTGAAAGGGAGTGGGAAGAAATCTTATTTAATCCCACCCCCAGTTCCCCATTCAGAGCTTACTACATTCAGCTTCACTGTTACTTTGTTCAAGGATTATTTTACAAATGAAAGATCATGGTGGCATTACCACAGGTAACAATATTTTTACATTACAACAAACTGTGTACCAACAATATAAAGAAAATTAACAATACCAACAATGGTCCATCATCCATCCATTTTCTTCCGCTTATCCGGGGCCGGGTTGCGAGCAGCAGTCTCAGCAGAGATGCCAGACTTCCTGATCCACGCAACCTCCTCCAGCTGTTCTGGGGGACCCGAGGCGACACCAGGCCAGCTCGGAGACATAGTCCCACCAGCGTGTCCTGGGTCTTCCACGAGGCCTCCTCCCAATAGGACATGCCTGGAACACCTCCCGAGGGAGGCGACCAGGAGGCATCCGGAACAGATGCCCTAGCCACCTCAGCTGGCTCCTTTCGACGTGAAGGAGCAGCGACTCTACCCGAGCTCCTCCCGGGTAACTGAGCTCCTCACCCGATCTCGAGGGTGCGCCCAGCCACCCTGCGAAGGAAACTCATTTCGGCCGCTTGTATCCGCGATCTTGTCCTTTCGGTCATTACCCAGATCTCATGACCGTAGGTGAGGGTGGGAACGTAGATCGATCGGTAAATCGAGAGCTTTGCCCCCTGACTCAGCTCCCTCTTCACCACAACAGTCCGATACAGCGACCGCATCACTGCTGACGCTGCACCGATCCGTCTATCGATCTCACGCTCCATCCGTCCCTCACTCGTGAACAAGACCCCGAGATACTTGAACTCCTCCACTTGAGGTAAGGACTCCCCACCAACCTGAAGAGGGAAGCCACCTTTTTCCGGTGGAGAACCATGGCCTCAGATTTGGAGGTGCTGATCCTCATCCCGGCCGCTTCACACTCGGCTGCAAACCGCCCCAGTGCGCGCTGGAGGTCCTGATTTGATGAAGCCAACAGAACAACATCATCTGCAAACAGCAGAGATGAGATCCTGAGGTTCCCAAACCGGACACCCTCCGGCCCTGGCTGCGCCTAGAAATTCTGTCCATAAAGGTAATGAACAGAACCGGTGACATAGGGCAGCCCTGGCGGAGACCAACACGCACCGGAAACAAGTCTGACTTACTGCCGGCAATGCGAACCAAGCTCCTGCTGTGGTCATACAGGGAACGGACAGCCCTTAGCAGAGGGCCCCGGACCCCATACTCCCGGAGCACCCCCCACAGGGCACCACGAGGGACACGGTCGAACGCTTTCTCCAAATCCACAAAGCACATGTGGACTGGTTGGGCGAACTCCCACGAACCCTCGAGCACCCGATGTAGGGTATAGAGCTGGTCCAGTGTGCCACGACCGGGACGAAAACCGCATTGTTCCTCCTGAATCCGAGGTTCGACTATCGGCCGGATCCTCCTCTCCAGCACCCTGGAGTAGACCTTACCGGGGAGGCTGAGAAGTGTGATCCCTCTGTAATTGGAGCACACCCTCCATTACCACAATGGTAATGGACAATATTATACCAATAATGGTAAAAGACAAATTAAACCAACAATGGTAAGGAAACATTGAGCACTTGTAACACTATGACAACAGCAATTTAAATTAAAGACCCTCATCTCTATATTTTGACCAGACCCGATGTTTATATAACAGTTTGAATCGATGGACGGTTTGGCATTGCTTGTGATGTAAGTCCAGTTTGTTCCAGAGTTTCACTCCGCATACAGACACACAGAAAAGGTTACGAGTGTTTTGAGCTCTAGGCAATGAAAAATATCCAAAACCTCTCAAGTCATAAGCTCGTACTGGAGTTATAAAAAAACGTTGTAGGTTAGGCGGTAATAAATTGTTGAATGCTTTGTATAAGACTATTGCTGTACTATATATTTTACAAGGTCATCAAATTTTAACAACTTTGACTGCATAAACAGATTATGAGTATGGTCTAGGAAACCAACCTTGTGAATGATCCACATTGCTCTTTTCTGTAATATGATCAGAGGATTAATTATATTCTTGTAAGTATTCCCCCACACTTCAACACAATACGTATATATATCAGATTTTCACTAATTGCTCTGTTATGGTCATATTAGTTCTATAGTGGGCACCCCTGTTTATCTACATACCCCCTCTTAATTCTAAACCATCCTGTGGTCCCCGATTAGTCATAACTATAATCTTATCATTTTTCCTGTAACTTTATTCTGCATGTGCTCCTTCGGATTCCTGCCTCAGAGCTCCAGGGTCAGGCTGATAAGAGCCTCAGGAGCTGAGGAATTTAACTTTTAGCCTTTTCCAAACAATTGTTGTCATTTGTTTTACAATAGCTTCTCTGTTCTGCCATATAAGGTTTGGTTGGTTTACGTAATCTTCCACACTCGTTATCTCTTTTAATGATTTTTGCTCAAAATATAGAATAAGGTTGTTTTGCTGTAGTTTTACACATATTTAGTTTGGATTGTTACCCAGTTAATGAGTTTGAGATCCAGTTTATATCAGATCTCTATACCTCCCATGAACTCCTGTTTTTATTTATTTATTTATTTATTTTTATTTAATTTTAAATTTTAAATTTTTATCTTTTATTTATTTTTTGTATTAAAAAACTCAGGCCTGACCGCGTCCTCTCGCCTCCGCAAGTTTATATAGTGGTACTCTCTGACCCTGCGGATTTCACAACATTTTTAATGACTTTTTTTCAATCCTTGACCGGTCCTCTGACCAGTCGCCGCAAGTTTATAGTAGTACACCTCTGACCCTGCGGATTTAACTTATCTAAAAGAGTCCTTGTAAGAAGGAACGGCAAACAACTTTTTTTCCCCACTTCTCTTGCCTTTGATCAGTGTATGTCAACAATTTAAACATAGGGATATACCAAACCTTAAGAGCGAGGCCACTCAAATATAGGGAAATAACACGCAAGAGCGTGGCAGAAATTTAGAAAAGGTTTTCTGTTTACCTTATTTTGAGGCCTCTTTCCCCTTTGAGTGGTCCCGTCCTCAGGCTGCAGCTCCCACGTCTGCTACTGGTTGGCCTGTCCAATTATGAGATCGCCATGTTGTCTCGTTCAAAGCGCTGATGAGGAAAGAAAGAAAATAATTATTATTCTCGCGAAGATATCCCGGGTTCGGCACCAATTGTAAGGACTATGTTCTTTTGTATCACGCGAGAACAGTTGTT
The DNA here is from genome assembly GCA_007210695.1 of Neogobius melanostomus. Lineage (NCBI taxonomy): Eukaryota > Metazoa > Chordata > Actinopteri > Gobiiformes > Gobiidae > Neogobius > Neogobius melanostomus. The sequence continues at coordinate 693,725 of VHKM01000421.1, forward strand.
TGGATATGGCCAAAGCAAACACTGGAGATGGAAGTCGTCTCAAGAAAAGGCCTTTATTGCCGTTGTTCCTAGTTACAAAGCAGTATAACCAGCTGGTGACTTCAGAGGAAAAGAAGAAGTGAAGTCCAGACCTCCGTCGACCGATGCCTTTATCCTAGTCTTGCACTTCTCTCCACAGAGAGGGTGACTGCCTATCAGTGAATCAGTTGTTTATGTCTATGTGTTTACAGTATATTATCTGTACTGTACGTGTTCAGAATGATTATGGTGTCGACCGTTGTCTATCAGCTAGTCTCACTGACATGGTCTTCTTGTTCTGTAGCGTGTAAGCAAAGCATGCGTCAGGAGCCTGTTCAGATTGCGTTACAACCCTTACAATACAACTAAAATGAAAAAGGAGAAATGGTTTACAGAGACAGTGTTAGCAAGCCGGGTACTCCGGGAAACTAGCCGTTAGCATTAGCCATCAAACATCGCAATATAATGAACGATCCAGATGTTTTCAACTGTTGTCAACCCATCGGCTACATTTACTGTAGGTGAGGTCAAAGCTTCAAGAATGAGCATATAGAAGTGGCTTCAGTTCCAAATGTTAAATCATATTCAGTGTCTGCTTATTGTGGGATACACATCCAGTAATCACTAAACATCATCTAATAATATTTCAACCTGGATAGACTCACACAGATAAAAGCAGAGATTAGGAAGATTTATTGACATGTATATTGGTTTGACGATCAGACCCCGGCGGTAGCCATCGATGTATAAGTCAGTGTAGATGAACAGCTTGGAGTTAGGGATGTCTTCCCCCTCCGCGTTCACGTGCTGGACGCACGTGAGAACCAATCAGGGAGTTCGCGACAGCTGCACCTGCCGCTGACGTGCACCTGCCGCACAAGGGCCGTTTCTCAATCCCCAGTATGCGTACTCTGTACTTGTGAACTCCGGGGTACGGACTTGCGGGTGCAGACTCGGAGAACGGACTTGAGGAGTTCACAAGTGTGGACTCTGCTATTTCAGCGTTTGGAACGAGTGAACCATAGACATATGAACTAGATGACATCACAGGAAGTAGCTCATGAAAATGGGGCTGTGAGCTTTTCTAACATTAAACAACCTCATATAAAATTAAAAGGGTGAGACACTGCAGGAAGTGGAAAGATGTTTTTAAAGACATCAATTACAAACTTTTGCTGTAAAAAAAAATAACATTGTACATTTTAGTCAATTTCACATTATTTATACAATTATAGCCTACATAGATAAGGCATTATGTGTAAGTAATTAAACATATCTGATGTGCAAACTGAAACAATAATAAAAAAATAGGTCAAATATTATTTATTTATTTGTTTGGGGGTTGCAAATTATTCTGAAAAAAAACCGAACAAACAATTTAAACTTTTAAATATGAAACTGTTTTGGAAGTTCCCACATAAAGATTTGTCTACAGTGCCCCCTTAATTATACAATATAAACATAAAATGCATTTGTCCTCAATAACCTGTTCATGACGATATGACTTAATATTGCTGATCATTATGAGAAAATGAAAGCATGACCAAAGTTGTTTTAACACTTCTGCTCAGAAAACCATCTTGAGCTGGAGACACTTCTAAAGACTCTTAAACCGGTCACATTCGCATTTATTTACATGCGCACGATCAGCTGTTGATCAGCTGGAGCGCGGCTCGGTGCGTGCGGAGGAGGGGCCGCTGCAGGCGGAGGCTCGCGGTGATCCACGTGCTCAAAGCGAAACGGATTGTGGGAAATATAGCTGGCGGAGAACGCACAAGTCTCCTCTGATGCATCCTCGGTAAAACGGGCGGAGCAAGTTCTCATCCGGGGATTTCCAGCGGACTTGCTGAGAAGCGAACTTTGAATTGGAACAGGACTTGGGCCGCGCGTGATGACGTTGCACGAGTCCACGAGCACACAAGTCCGCACAAGTACACAGATTGAGAAACGGCCAAGGTGTCTCCGCGGCCAGTGCTGCAGAACGCAAGTGCCGTGGTTGGTTGATCTTTTCGCAAAACAAGGAAACACACAACAAACTCCTTCAGTCTCCCTCTTTGAAGTTATTTTTCATGAATATATTGTTATGATTTAGTGCTTTTGTGTTTTCACTTTTTATGCTATTAAAAAAAATATTTGAAATAGACATAACAACGTGAAGGCAGAGGAGCTACGCCGAAGGTCGAAACGATTCTGGCTTGCGTGAAGCGGACGGGGCTGCGGTGGGCGGGACCGGACGCTCGAATATAAAAGAGCCTTAACGGAACACAGTACCGGACCGTACCGGCTTACTTTCACCCCTCGAATTCGGGCTTTTATTGTTGGTTCGGCTCGGGGCCGCTGGGCTCTCGTAAAGTATGTCACTGTGTGGTGAAGATGGAGAAAATCCTCCTCCTCAAAAATACGCGCCGTTGTGGAGCTGCAAGCGATCGCTCGCCTCAGCGCTCTCCATGATCTGACAGATGCGGATCACTGTTACGGCCTCTTCCAGCGAGGCCGCTGTCACTGACAGCCCAGACAACGCCCACACACTTGTCTGACACAGACCCCTGTGTCTGCATGTGTGTCTGCATATGTGCTGTGTGTGTGCCTGCTCCATGTTGTTGTTTTCCACGCCCTGGGCCTGCTGTGACAGTGTGACAGTGACTCAGTGGAATCTCCTGGTTTTCCTGTTTGGACATGTGGATATATTTTTGGGAGGACTGGAGAGTTCCGATCATTCCTCTGTGACGCCACCGCCGCAGATTTACGTGCTTATGAGTGTGACAGTGTGGGCAGACCTCACCAACCTGCAGTCTGCCGGGACTGGGGTGCAGTGGTGGAGAGTATAAGTAAGAATACACAACCTGTTCTCAAACAATGGCAATAAAACCTATTCTGACGTTGGAACGTCCGAGTGCGTCCCATGTGCAGCTTCCAGGCTGATGAGTGACACTTTTCCTCCAGTATTCTTTAATAACATGCTGCATTCACCCTGAAATCAGTTTTGACCAAGTTCCCTGTAGCTCACACATCCCCAAAACATCTGTGATCCACCTCCGTGTTTCACTGGAGGAATGGTGCACCGTTCATCAGCCAAATCTAATGTTTATGGTTATGGCCAAAAAGTTCAATTTGGTTTCATTATTTCAAATGACATTGTTTCAGAAATGTTGAGGCTTGTCTCTGTGCTGTTTGGCATATTGTAAGCGGATACTTTGGGGCATTTGTGAAGTAATGTCTTTCTTCTGGCGACTTGGCCATGCAGCCCATTTTTCATCAAGTGCCTCCTTATTGTGCATCTTGAATCAGCCACGCAACTTTTGTTGTTGTTGAGATTCCTGTATTATCTCTTGGTTTTTCTTTTAATGCACAATTTTTCTGCCAGTTGTTACTGACATTTTTGTTGGTCCACCTGACTGTGATTTTGGTTTCAACAAACCGACATTATCATTTAAAAAGAGCAAACTCAGTTGTTTGACCATAAATGGCTTCCTATAACCACTGTGAGGAAAAAAAAAAACTCTTTTTGTGTTATCATTCATATTTTCTCTGTAAACTTTTGAGCACAACTGTATTATCTGAACAAACTATTGTTTACCTTGTGCGTGTGTGTGTGTGTGTGTGTGTGTCGCCTTGTGTTCAAAGCTCGATAAATCAGGCTGTAGAATCCAACAAGAGGCTGTTTCTCCCAAAGAGGCTGAGCGCTACTTGTTTGTCAGCACTGAGGTTGTGACGAATGGCTCAGACTCACCACGGGACAGCCCAGTCTTACCCAACATCCTCTCTGCCTCCTACTGCCCTGCCCCAGGGAACACACACACACATACCCCTGGCACCCCGCGGAGCCGCCCCAGTCTAACCCAACAACATCCTCCCCAGGACTATAAAGGCCCCGCCGCACAGAGCAGCGGCACAAAGGAACCGCTCCCCGCTCCACATCTATCACAGGTGAGTCTGGGACCACACACTGCACAGCCACAGTGGCACAGTAGTTAGGGTTTTGGATGCAGGATTATAGATATCAATTAGAAAGTTTCGCTTTAGCTTACAGTACCAGTCAAAAGTTTGGAAACACCTTTTTATGTATTGGGTTTTCTTTCTTTCTTTTTTTCTATTATTTCCATTGTAGATTCTCACTGAAGGCGTTGAACACATATGTAATGTTACTTTGCACACTTTTCTAAATGAGATGGTTTGGACTTCACAGACTGTTAAACCATTGCAGGAACAAGGACCAAGAATAAAGGGAATTTAAAATATAAAACATATTAGGAGTTATTTCACCCTTTTTGTTTCCTACATAATCTCATTTGTTCATTCATAGTTTAATGTCTTCAATGAGAATCACACAATGGAAATAGTGTTGGAAATAAGGAAAAGTCGATACATAAAAAGCGTTTCCAAACTTTTGCCCGGGACTGTAATTATGAGGAAATAATGTATTCTATGTTTTTATGTAGAAATAAGGTATTTTAAGTGTAATATGGCTCAAATCGCAGATATCTTTGAGGAAGCCTGGATAAAAATGTGTGGCTTCATTTTGTGACGTTGTAGTTACAGATTTGCAAAGAGGGATTTTGGTTTTGTTTAGTTTTAGCACAAGTTACTGCTGTACGGTTGTGGCTAGTTTGGCCATACCACCTATGCCCAATCCCGTCAGACCTCAGAAGCTAAGCAGGAAGGGCCTGGCTGGTACTTGGATGGGAGACCATTTGGGAACAGCAGGAAGCCTGGCGAATGGAGTGAGTGAGTGAGTGGGTGGTAGTGGCCGCTGATGGCGCAGACTGGTTGCCTCACCGAGTATGGAGTGCGTCAATAATGCAAGAAATTGTAAAGCGACTTTGAGCGTCTGGAAAAGTGCTACATAAGACTAATGCATTATTATTAATAATAGTGTCGCGAGTAGTGCATTACAAAAGTTATACTATTACTACTGGGTTAACAATCTTGGTTTGTCTTTTCATCCACAATTTACCGGTCAGTTGATGCTGAAACGTTTGTTCGTCCACCTGGCTGTGGTTTGGTTTCAACAGAATCCTGCACTGCTGATTGATATTTATACAGTTCAACTACCTTTTCTTACAGTTATAATAATAATAATAATAATAATAATGCATTGGTTTTATATAGCGCTTTTTTGGACACTCAAAGACACTTTACATTGAATTATTCATTCACTCCATACTCAGTGGTGGTAAGCTACTATTGTAACCACAGCTGCCCTGGGGTAGATTGACGGAAGTGAGGCAACCAGTCTGTGCCATGGGTCCCTCCGACGACCACCACCCACTCACTCACTCACTATATTCACCCAGGCTTCCTGGTGTTACCAAACGGTCTCCCATCCAAGTACCGACCAGGCCCTTCCCTGCTTAGCTTCCAAGGTCTGACAGGTTCGGGCAGAGCAAAGGCGATATGATCTTCTGACAGTTATGTTGCTTTCGTTATGACTCAGAAACCAGAAACACCAGTGCAGCACTGGATGAAAGATGTCTGTCAGGAGCCCAAAAACTCACTGACCTTTTATACAAACACAATAATTACAAACACAGATCACAGGTGGATGCTTACCTTTAGTAGCCATTCAAACCCCTTTGTGTCAACTTGTGTGCATATTATCAGGCCCAGATCACCAGGGTATGTAAACTTTTGATCAGGGTCAGTTTCAGTTGTCATTGTGATTTAAAAAGAGCAGTTGTTTGACCATAAATGGCTTTCCACAACCACTAACTATGAGTGAAAACAAACTTTTTGTGTTAATCATTCATATTCTCTGAATAATAAAACATTCTGCCAGTGTATGTGAACTTTCAAGCACAACTGTAACTCCAGCCTATGATCATGTCTGCGAGGGTCACACCTCAGCCAATCAGCGCAGAGCCACACTTTTGTCACAGCGAATCATCGCCCTCTGTCCCGCGTTTAAGCTCCAGGGTTCATGGCTCGTCCGCTTCCCAGCTGTGCTGCGACCCACCTCCACCCCTTCACCGCCTCTTCTGTCCACGGCTTCACCCTGCTACATTCTTCACCGGTCAAACATACCACCACCAGTGTCCAGGCTCCGGGGGAAGACGTCCCTAACGCTAACTTATCCATCCATACTAACTTTAATCCATATATCAATGTTACTGCTGGGGTCTGATTGCCATAAATATATATATGTCAAATCATTCTAATCGCTGTTTTTGTCTGGGTGAGTCTATACAGGTTGATTTTTGCCTTTACTTATTTTTTTACTATTTAACTGTTTGCACATTTCCTGTCTATTTTGCACACCCTGAGTGATCTTATTGAATGCCAGATGTAACAAGTGAATTTCTCCGTTGTCAGATCAATAAAGGATTATCTTATCTTATCTTGAAATGACCTTCGAAGTACTTCTGCAATGACTTGTTGTTTTTTATCTTTTTTGCTGCAGAGTTAAAGAGTCAGCGTTCCTGTCCCGAGCCTCTGACCCTCTTGTCTGCAGGACACTGTGACATGGAGCTTCTGACCTGTGCCCTGCTGTGTGCCCTCTTCACCAGCGCCCGCGCGGTATGTCCTCTCTGTCACTGCCAACTCACAATGTCATGGGGCTGCACCATTCTGGAGAACTGTCTCATCAAGCACAAGCATATTGACTTAGTTTTAGTCACTGAAAATGTCATTAGGTGCAGCTTTTTATATGAAAAAAAGAGCTTAGCGGCTGTATGAGTGGTCAGCATGGCGCCTTTACTTTCCGTCACTGTGGTCTCTATGATGCTCCAGCAAAATAAGTGATCCTGGAGCTTTGTAGAGACCACCGTGATGGAAAGTAAAGGCGCCATGACAACCACTCATACAGCCACTGGGCCACTACAAGATCAAATACACACTAATATCCCCCTGTTTTACCCATGAAAAGTTGTATAATGCACCTTTTAAAATCCCCTAAGAATGCACTAAAATAAGCTTTGGTCATCCTCAGGCTGGTCTGTGGCTGCACCAGGACGCCGACCTCCCGGACTCAGACCTGACCTCTGACCTGGACCCGGGCTGGCCCGACCTGAGGATGAGGTCCAGCTACACCGCCCTGCGCTCCTCCAGCGAGTCCTCCAGCGAGTCCTCGTCCTCAGAGTCTTCTGAATCTTCCGAGTCTTCAGAGGAGTCAGCCCTCACTCAGGCTCCTCCCACAGACACGCCCCCCACCCGCTCCGTCCTTCCCACTGGCATCCCTGTCGCCATGACGACAGCCGGGCTGGTCACCCCCGGGACAAACCTACCGACGGTGGACAACAGCACCCTCCCGGAGCCCTGTCCCACCGGCGCGTGCGTGACTGTGGACATCCCCACGGGGACCCCGGTCACAGCCAGCAGAGGGGACAATTAACCACAGACTTTAAACAATACAATGACTCATCGCTGGAATCGCTCTAATCACATACAGACATTTGTTTCATGGCCCATTTGACACATGGATTTCTTTTTTTTTTCATAGAATATACCTATATAGTATACCTGATGTATACAATCAGATACTTGTAATGTACAGGTCCATCCACCAGGGGTCAGTAATTCATGCCCCAGAGAATTAAAAATCACAGAAATGACTTTAACTCTGAGCCTGTTCCTACGCATTTTGTTAGCCATTGAATCCCAGGCCAGTTCAATTAGCCTTCTATCCCCATACAAATGCTTAGGGAGGCCAGGCACAATACTAAAGTATGGAGAGGTATGTTTTGTCCTTTTCATGGAATTTATACAATTTCTGCGGTTTCTTATCATTAAGATCTTATAAGTTGAAGTTTAGTGTGCATGGCAACTTAACTGAATATGAGTTAGCATTTAGCTTTTATACACCAATTTTTTTTAAATCTTTAATTAAAATCTCAAAAGGTCTGTACATGCATTAAAGGTACATTATGCAACTTTTATGCACTTTTTTTTTTTTTTTAAGTAAAAATTGTGTGTAATTTACCTTTTTGTGACCAATGGGTCCGTCAGCAGTGAGAACCCACAAGAAACTCTGACAACAATTGATCCTGGAGCATCATCGGGCCACTGTGATGAAAATGTTCCTTTAATGATTTCAAACTTTGACTAGGTTGGGCGTCTGCTGGTCCACCACACGTTGTTTCTCTCTCTCTGCTGCAGTATATGTGGTACCGGTGTGCGATAAACATGCAAGAGACGTCACGCGCAGGCTGTGGCTCGGTAGGCACGTTTTCTTATGTGGGCCGATTTTCTTCATTGTAAAAAGACCGAGGGCCGAAGCCGCCAATTTTAGCCCAAAGTAAAGCACCACACTGGAATGACCATCTTAAATGACCATTGAGATAAATGACTGGAAATTGCTTGAATAAAAGTTCTTTATGTTGAAATTAAGTCGGTTTGAACTAATCTAAGGTCAGATACAAATATTAATGCCAATGCACAAGCATAACACCCACTTGAAGTCAGACAAACTTTACTTTACTTTTAAAAAATAATCTTAAGAAAATACTGACTTGTTCCACTGGCAATAAGAGGTTTAATCTTATCTAAATTCAGAACTAACCTACTCAAACTTTAGATTAAATCTCTTAATTCAAGTAGACCTATGTCATTTCTACCTTAAAATGATTCTTTTTCCAGTTCACTTCCTACAAATGTCAGTGTTGGTCACAATATATGACCTAATTGGTGGTATTTACATTATTTCTCCCATTTTTTCTCCCATTTAACACTAAACATATTAAAGTACTCTCTGATTTGTGTAATGACGTATCTCAACATCTTGGGGGCCAGAGGTTCTGTGCTGGAGGGTCGGATTTGGCCCCCGGGCCTGACGTTGGGGGTTTTACAAGCTGAGCCATAATAATCAAAATTATAACAAATAAAGGCTATACATATCTCACTTTGCATGTAATGAGTCTATATCAGGGGTGCCCAAACATTTTGTCTCCGAGGGCCAAATGAAAAGTGCCGGTGGGTCGTGGGCCAAACACTGCGATTTCAAGCGTGAAACGCATATAACTGCAAAGAATACTAGTTAGTTACTTCATTTTTCAGTAGCCTATACATTTGCATTTGATTCTATATGCAAATAACATGCATTAAAACAAACGTTAACTATGGCAAAAGCCTAGTTTTAGTAGAACAAAATCAACAATTGCAGCAATATAGTGCAAAATGTAAACAACACCTATATCTACAGAACCTACAGTGACTTTACCTCATGCATTTGTTAACTCAAAGAAAATGCCATATTAGATCATTTTTAAAGTGTCAGTTCAGCATAAAGTCTTCAGTCAATTTTTAACACACACCTTTTGTTGATGTCAACAACCTTTGCAATAAAAGATGGAAAACTGGGAAAGTTGATGCTACAACGCTCTGTGATTGATAAACACCAAGACACCACAACAGTGTTTCCTTAATGTAGCTATTGTTCCTATAGACAGACCTTAATGTTAGTTTTTAATGTTAGAGGTTGTCACGTGATGTCACACCTCTGAGGAAGGCCACAGTGGTAGCCGAAACCGTCAGGTAGGAAAAACTAACATTAAGGTCTGTCTATAGGAACAATAGCTACAATATTAATTTGAAGACCTAATGAACCTAATCGGACTAGTGTTTCCTTAACTTTGCGAAAGGAGAGAAACAGCGCCCCCAATTTGACACTGGTGGCCAAAAAGTGTACTGCATCCATATTTACCATTTAGAATGAATGTGAGCGAGTTAGTATTAATCATACCGGCGCAAAAGTAGGTCACTCTCTGGCGGGCCAATGGAATTGCGGGCCCCACTTTGGGCACCCCTGGTCTATATCATACTGTATATTAGTTTCACAGTTTAAGTTGAATAACAGAAGTGAATGGACTTTTTCATGATAGTCTAATTATATGAAGAGGACTTGTATATCGACCTCATGTAAGCGTTCTGAATCTTTGGATTAGACGTCCACCACCTCCCAAAGTCCACTTTAACCACTGCCCTCAAGGCCTCACAGCCTCCCGGTGCTCGGAAACCATAAGGAGGAAAATGACCTTACGACTCCCGGTAGATATTGGATTATTAACGACATGGACATTTTCTGAGGATCAGAACAGGTCGCTCAGATGTTTCTTTTGTAAACTTCTGTCATAATGGTAAACTCTGACTGGGTTAGCCCAAAGACCTTTAAAAACTCTGGATAGGACATGAGGACTATTGACGTGGCAAATATGGCGGCCGGCGAAGCTAACCCCCAAAGCAATCAATGCAAAACCAGGAGCAACATTTTCATTGATTCAACCACAGAATGTGAGATACACTCATTCACAGGTACGCAATGTCAGGCTCGGGGGCCAAATCCGGCCCTCCTGCATAGAACCTCTGGCCCTCAAGATGATTTTCAGGAATAACTTTGCACAAATCAGAGATCAAATGCCTGTTAAAGTACTCAAAAAAGTAAAAAATACTGTCAATTCCTTTAACATTTCTTAGCATTAATCAAGTCACACTGTATATGATGATATAACGTTTATGGGGCTGAAAAAGGTGAATATTCAATGTGTGCAGAGGTTAGTTGCTCTTTTGAGTAGATAATTATGAATGTCAATTATCAGAGATACAGGCAGTCACCAGATTTTCTACATTTTATCCAACTATTCACTTTTATAATGAATATGAAATACAATTTCATGCTCCGTAAGAAGTAAGTCCATTATTAAAAGAACTAATTTAGGGAAGTCATTTGAAAGTCTAGCCCTATATTCTGCTGGTCCTGTTCATCAAATCTTCTTCCCCCTAAAAGCCCATACGTGACTTCTTCCTGGACTGTGAGGACTGGGAGGGTCTTTGTGAGGACTGGAGGGTCTCTGTGAGGACTGGGAGGGTCTCTGGGAGGACTGGGAGGGTCTCTGGGAGGACTGGGAGAGTCTCTGGGAGGACTGGGAGAGTCTCTGGGAGGACTGGGAGGGTCTCTGGGAGGACTGGGACCAGCTCAAGGCGTCCCGGGAGGAGGCCGCTGGTTTAGGCGTCATTGAGGAGTCAGGGAGGGAGGATGAGGAGGGGGGAGTGGAAGGAGCCAGAGACTGCGACGCCTGAAACACAAAATCAAAAAACAAATGTACATTCAAAGTGACAGTTTTGTGCTTTCTTACAGGTATTTGGTAATCACTTAAAATACATCTTGATCACTTCTAAAAGAGGCAGGGAAAAGCGCTTCCTGGACATCCACAGAATGTAATTAAAAAACCAGAGGTGCTCTTTGGTGAAGTTAAAATGCCTTTATTTTATGGCATGTCATTTAGACATGCCATAAATGACATGAGGCTGAAACGCGTTGGGGCTATGTTTGTCCATTTAGACAAAATAAATAAAGGCATTTTAACTTCACCAGAGAGTGCCTTGGTACATCTTGATCACTCTCGCAAGTGCAGGTCGTCTGTCTCCTGTCTCCCGGGCGGAGACAGGAGACATGTTTTCTCTGCGGCGCTTAAACGGGTCGGCCATATACTCACTGAAACGAGAGGACACTCATATCAGTGTAGTTTGGCGAACAGAAGAGAGCGAAGCTGTTACGTCTCAAAGGAAAGTTGAATCCACACGGCTCTCATGGGTGTGGCAAGTTACTTTCAGTAACTGCACCTCAGTTCTCTGAATATGCACAGCCTAAAACAAATTACCATCAGGCTAATTCTCAGTGGTAAGATAGAAATAACCAGTCAGGTGCAGGTTTCAGTTAGTTTTAAATCAGCGGTTCCCAAACTGTGGGTCAGGGACCATTTACCATTTTAAAAAGTGTCGTCCTAAACAAAGTCTGACAGCGGCAAATGCTTAGGGGTTCTCACACAGTGGGGGGGAGCCCGAACTGAGGTCATTATGTTCCACTTCTGCCTTGCACTACTACGTGTAACTGTTTTTTTTTTTAGGTACATTGAGTTGCCTTGTGTATGAAATGCACAGTATAAATAAAGCTGCCTTGCCTTTTTGACCATAAATGGGTTTGCTCTTTGTTGAGTAGCCTTGGGATGTGAACTGTACGGGCCCTTAGTGGACTTTTGCTTAGGGCCCCAGAAAGGCAAGAACCGGCTCTGCCTCCGGTTCACGTCTGTGTAACATAACATTGTAGTTTATCTCTTATACTTTTTTTTTAATGGATAAACAAACAGCATTTGGGTCGGCGGAAATGCTTTGATGCGTAATAATAGGGCCGGGAAAAATTAACGAATGAATCGCAAATGTACATTTTAATTATTGCCATTATGAAAAGCCTTAAGTCGCCTGACTAGAATTGACTTTGGCAACGAAAAAGGCTAAAACATCTCTCTTAAGTTCCCTTACTGCAGGGTCCTCACCGAGAGTCACCAGTTGATGAAACTGAAAAGTTTCCTACCGCTGTAGAGTTTACAGACTTCCTACCTTTGCTTTGCTGTGTCACTACAGCCGCCCACAGCGCAGCGGAGATCATCAGGCTTGTCATTTTCACAGAGGAACAGGGATTTTACACGCTTCGATTCAAATATGTTAACGCTTTAAGTGTATAATTCTAACGCAATTGGTTAACGCGATCATTTTCCCGGCCCTAATCATATTATTAATTTGGCTTACATGAAGACATACAGTAAACTGTTAAGACATTTTGAATAGTTTTTGCCCTTATTTAGACTGGATTGAAAACTTTTCAAACTCCAACATGTGGATTCGCATGGGACTAGAACAACATGAGGACCTCGGAGTTTGCAGAATTACCCTAAAGGTTCAAATCTTCCAAATTGGCGACATGGCATTTTACCTGAGGTCATTCTTATCCCGTGTGAACGGGGCTTTGGACGTACAAAAGGAAATGGAAAAGAGTGAGTGAGATTCTTTGACCAACCTCAGACCAGAGGCGCCTTGCTCTTCTCTCATTGGTGGGCGTCTGCACTAAGGGGCGTGGCCTGACAGTTTCAGGCGTAGCGGCCGGCATGGGCCGTGGTTTCACCCTCTCCTCTGGCCCGGGCGATGTGGGGCTTCTCCCTTTCTCAGGCGTTTCCAGCGTGGGCGGGTCTTCGGGCTGCGACCACGCTCCTCCTGTGTCCGACCCCGCCCAGTCGCTCGGGTCGCTCAGCTCCGATTGGTAGCTGACGGAAGAGGTGAAACTGCCCATGGCGAGGAGGCTGAGCCCGCTGGCCCTCCGCGCCTCCTTCTCCCGGCGGCGTTTCCGACGCAGCGCCTGGGTTTTCTCCATGGCATTGGCCCCCAGGTGCTCCGCCCACCAGCCCTGCCACGCCACCTCACCGTCCCAGCCCGCCGTCAGCCTGCTGCTCAGCTGGTCGCTCCAGTCTTCTGCCCGAACGTCCACTTGGAGCGGCACTACCTCCCCGGATGAGCCCACATGCAAAGACTGCGCGCACATGGACTTCCTCAAATCCTGCAGGGCTTTTCTCCTCCCGCGAAGGTCTTTGGTTCTGCTTTTGTCCACGTTAAGCCGGGTTTTGGCGTTCGCATCCCCGGATTTGTTGGCTTCGGGACTTTTTGCTAGTTTCTGCAGCCACTGTTTCCAGATGGATGTGGTTTCTTGACTGAGACTTTCCGCCTGACAAGACGTAGGGATGTGCGCTCGCTGCTCTGGTCTCTCGGCCCATGGTTTGTTTGGAGACGAGGCCTTTTCCAGGATTTGGTAGAAAACGTCTCCTGTTTGTAACACTTGAAGGACACAAAGCTCTCCTCTGAAGTGCTCCTCTTCAGATGGACAGCAGTCAGCCCTGGACACAAACCAAAGCCAAAACATACTGAAACAAATGGGTTACAATGCATGGGCTACAGGCTACATCATTATAAATAGAGGTTATGCATCTGATGTCATCCATAGAACTCAACAGTTTTGACTTCAGGTCCTTTGGTAGGTGCTGAAAGTAAAAATCCCATTCACTTTGTGCATTGACTTTTGGAAAAATTCTAATATCAAGAGCATGACGCAGGCTAAACAGCTCTGTGCCAACTCATGGACATAAAACACACCATTTTTAAATTGAATATGGATGGATGGATGGATGGATGGATGGTGTTTTCTTCCAAATCAGCTGTTTGGAACAGTTTTTAATTTATATTTAAATAGGCACAGTTCTAAACAGCTGATTACCAACCAAAAGTCACATGACTGAGAATGGTCTATAGATGAAGGGAGGGAGTTCATGCTTGAGAGGCTGAACTCTCTCCCTTCATCTATGATGGCTCCATGGCTTAGGTCCAACTATCTGAGGCCCGCACCCTCATTTGCATTTGGTGGGAGGAATCAAGGAATGAGTAATGCAGGCTGTAAAAAATAATGCAGGGGAATTAAATAAAACAACAATATAGAGGATTAATTATAGGGATTTTTTTTTTAATTATTATTATTTTTTACCGTAATATTTTAATAACTTTTCTCAAATCAGGACATTTATTTATTCATGAGTAGTATATAACAGCAGATTGAACACGAAGCCAAAATGGAACTAAATGAGGAAAATCCGGATCTGAACTGTTCTTCTGCACAGGTTTTTGTATTATGTGTCTTCCATCTTGGTGCTTTTGCGATGCACAGTGACATGTGCATCGCGTGACCTAATGCAATAACAATTTTGTAGTTGTACCTGTGGCGGAGTAAGTCAGTCGGGCCCGGGACAGCTCCGTGCGGTGGGGGATCTGAGCGGGCAGGCGCTCCACACTGTCCCTGGGCCTGAGCAGAGCCTGGGGGGGTCCGCGGCTCACACAGGCCTCTGCCCCTCCACCTGCACACAGCAGCACAGCCCACACACGCCGCCTTAAGTATTACTCATAGCCTTTATCAGCATATCCGCGGTGTCTTAAAAACTATTAAAAGTTGATATAAGAAAAATTATAGGCCATTATTAAGTATTAAAACGTCTTAAAGTAATTTTCTTTGATTGATTGTTTATTCCGAGTTCAATGTACATCACATACCTTTTTTTTTTTCTTTCTCATTAACGTGCTAATTTTAAGAACTTTTGACATGTGTTTATGACATTTCCACATGCTTCTATACATAACACTGTACAAAAAACTCAAAAAGGAGTGGGAGGAAGTAAACTTATAAGTTCCCACCCCTGTATGTATCATAATTTCATTAATGTTATTGGAGCCAGTAGCAGGGCAGTTTATTTTATTTATTTTATTTATTGGTTTATTTGGTAGGGACAGTGCAAGTTAATGAACAAGCCACACCGGATTGTAGCCTTGGGCTAATTTCCATCCGTCGTCCCCCATGCGCACTCTCAAACACACTCTCATACATCCTGACCTATTGTACATGTTTTTAGTGGTAGGGGAAACCGGAGTACCCGGAGGAAACCTACGCAGACACGGGGAGAACATGCAAACTCCACACAGAAAGGCCTAGTCCCTGGTGGGAATCGAACCCGGACCTTCTAGCTGTGAAGCACGAGCGCTAACCGCTCTGCTACCGTGCCGCCCAACGCCCATTTGCGACAACCTGATGGCAACAAGCAGCACAACGATCCAGCCAATCCCAGCTGCAGCAGGCCGACAACGCAACGACACACGCTGGTTTTAAAGCTGCTCCCGTGGGCAAGGGTTTGGTGCATGGTGGACTCACCGGCATACTGCAGCAGCATGACCTCCTGAGCACACTGAGAGCCCAGCAGGACTTTGGCCACTGCCCCGGTCGAGGGTCCAGAGCCGGGCAGGACGTGGCAGAAGACCGGGGGCGAGTCCATCATGTGGTCCCACTTCAGCATGGGCACACAGGGGAAGCGCTCATCCAGGACGTACGCAGAATACTGAGAGGAGACAGACGCGTGATACAATGGACTGGAAACACCCGTTACTTATGCATTTATATTTATGTTTTGTACTTTCATTTTCTAACTAAAAATACTGTACATGGGATATTTAATATTGTTCATAACTCTTCCAGGACTTTTCAAACATTTTCTTTTGGATTAAATGTTTCTATGGTTAAAGGTCCTAACCTGAAATCACAGTGAAGCCCATCCATTTATTCTTACGTTGTTGAACCCACTTTTATTTCTCTAAAGCATTTTACAACCCGTCCACATGGTTTATCTGTGGCTGCTGTAGACTCTAAGTTACACACCGAAATACCCAAACAGCTCGCTATTTCGTTTATTTTTCTCATCTAAATTTCTGTCACCGATCCGAGGTAACATTCTAACAGGGGGAACATATTTCCACAAAGAGCACCAATAGAAACAGGAACAGTCTAAAATTATGCCCACACTCACATAAACGTGTACAGTTATTTATACTAATGACTGTTCTCCCGCCTCTTTTTATTCCTTTAAAGCAGTTCTAAGTAACTCTTGCCCCTAGAGGCCGTAAGCGCAACTGCAGGTGTTGTAGCAAGTTACGATTTTTTTACTTATTAAATGTCTTGGAGAGTAAATACTACGCTGACAGAAAAGGTGAAGGGAGAGAGGGGTGTTGTACATCCAGTTATACAATGGGAATATTTTTTTTCACTCAAACTTGGCTGTAAATACTGTTTAAAGTGGCGCTAGCCCGCAGTTAGCTTTGCCCGTTAGCCTGTTAGCTTCTTCTCCATGATTCTATTAGTGTGTATTGGTTTCTCCGCCCCGGTGGCAGTCAAGTTGCAAGCATGGTTTTCTGGCCAGAGACACCAGGGGGAGATGAAAGACCCCCCAACCATCCATTAACACTTGTATTACCCCCAGAGGGACTACGGAAAGGATTTATTTAGGTAAACACGTTACTTAGTACTGCTTTAAGGGATAAGCAGTGTTTTGTACAAATAAAAAAAATTATATTTATGTTGTAGAATTTGAAATGATTTCTCTGTAAGAATGAAATGGTAACAATGAAGACTTTTGCCAGGAGCTCCTCCCCCTGGCAGCTGTGGGAATAAAGTATTCAAAAAGTTTTACAGCTTCAGCCCAATGACCACACTTTACTTTTTAAAATTGTGGAGGACAGTTTTGGGTTTTGTATCCAGGAAGTGAACAGCGTTATAACATGGTTTAAAGAGAGAACATTTAGATTTTGCATACAGTGTGTCTCCTTTAAGCGTTCAAAATGGTAGGGTTTCTTTCTCTTCAAGCTTATCCTTAAAGAGGGGTATTATGTAAAATCGACTTTTTCAAGCTTTATATCATGTTATTCTGTCATTCCCTCATTAAACACATGCCTGGAGTGTTGCCTTGGCTCATTCACATATTTTTGAGTAATCAGTAAAAACTTAGACGGCAGCCATTTTAGGTGTAGCTATGCCTCAGTCCTCCTAGGAACGCCCCCACCTCCTGGAGACGCCTCTGGACCTTTCGTCACCAGCCAAGCCACCAACCACTGCTCCTCAGCTCAGCAGAGCCCCCTCCCCGCACAGTAGTGTTGTTTAGATGCCACAGCAGTGTGCTGAAGGGGGCGTGTCGGAAAGCTTCTTAAAGAGACAGAGGCCTATTTCAAGACGTTCAGTACAGCCATTTTGAGAGAGCAATTTTATTCAAGGCAGTTATTTTAATTTACTGCATATACAGACCAACAGAAGGTTACGTCATCATTGTAGTATGCTATAGACTGGTGCTATGTGATTGAAAAAAAGCATAATACCCTCTCTTTAAGTTTTGTAACACCTGCACAGTTTTTAGCCGCTGCTGTCTTCCACAAAGGAAATTACCTTGGATTACAGCGTCATCTCGGCAAACATGCCAGTATATGTGAATGAATGAATGAATGAATACACGTGGTAAAGACGAGGGAGCACTGCCATGTTGGAGTTCTTTCCTGGAAAACTACAAAGTGATACTCAACAAAACGTCCTAAAACACACATCGTAACAGGGAAAGTTTGGTCTATTTTTTACTCTTAGATTAAAACATTTAGGGAGAAAACTTTGATGTTTTCACCTTAAATGTGCCACACAAATAAACTTGATCTCGATGGTTGTGATGTGGCATGAGCAGAGAGCACTGTGATGTGGTTACCTGCGTGGTGACGAGGTGGTGGAAGGAGTGCAGTGGGCTCAGGTATCGGCACAGCAGCAGTCTCTCCCCGCTGCGGCACTCGGCACCTTTGCTTATTCGGAACAGGGTGTGGCACGAGGACGGCTGTACCTGTAAAAGCACCAGGGCTTTCAAATGTGCCAAATGTAGGAGATAATCAACATCTGTCCATTCCTGAGACCTATGATTTGGTGTCAATATTGGTGGGGACACTTCACTATTTTTCTGATCATTTTGAGTAAAACCTGATCAAATTAAACTACAGACATGACGTGTTGCGCACGTTGATAAGCTCCATAAACAGACTGTAGCCCAGTTGCAACCCGACAATTTTTAAATCTCTGCTAATATTTCACCATTAACATGAAACAAAAAGTGTTGTGCTGCTGACCGTCCTCTCTCTGAGCCTAAAGTATCCATATGCTTTTGTGAAAGATCGCACAATGAGAAGAATTCCACATGTCCCCTACGCCCATCACATCACAGTGGGAGCAGCAAGGCTTAAAGGTCCTATATCATGCAAAATCGACTTTTTGGAGTTTTTAACCATGTTGTTATGCTATTTCCTTATCAAAAACACCCCAGAGCGGTTTTTGGCTTCATTCACGCAGTTCTAAGTAATCCTCCTGAATCCTGCTCTCTGAGCAGCTGCTCCGCCCTCTCCTGGTAAACGACTGAGCTGTTCAGTTGTGTCGTCACAAAGGAACGGAAGTGCTCTACGTCTGCAATGTAATGCCTTACGGCCTGATTTTAATTTATAAAACAGCTTTTTCATTTTTTGTTGTTGTAAGAGAGAAATAAATAAAAAAAAGAAAAAGAAAATAAAAGAAAGAAAAAAGAACTCTGCGATGCGTCTGTGCTGTCCCACGAGGCTAAACAAACGCACCCACGGCCGGAGGATCCATGGATCCGAGCAGAAGTGTTGTTTTTGAAGACTGAGCTCTTTCTAACCTACTCTGGACACGCCTGTTACGGGTTCGCGTTTGGCTCCGAGAGGAACAGGACTATTCAACCTTCCTAAAGAAGAGTGCACTCGCCAGAAGTTGGAATTTCTTTCCGGGATTCAGCGACTTTATCAACCAACCTGATGGATGCTTGGTGAACCTTGGCCAGAATCAAAGTGGATTAACTTTTATAACCAACGCGATCCCATAACCCGATGGGGAGGCTGAGCGGTGAGTCAATCAAAACGCGTGTTAGCGTGTGTGTTAGCGTGTGTGTTAGCCATTTATGAAACTGTGTTGCACATGTCAACTCCTTATAACTGCATTATGTGAAGTAACTACAACTATTTATATTTATAATACTGCAAATGTGGAATGAGTGGAGAGAGGGGCGGAGTTAACTGAATCAAAGAGTCTTGTCTTCCGGGTAGGGAAAATACCCCCCAGAAAATACTTATATTGCTCTCAAAAATGAGTACTCCATAGTGATAGAGGTACAATATATCATATAAATGCCTATACTTTACTTTGGAATGGCTAAAATAGCAGGATACAGATCCTTTAAAAATGGTATTTGGCTCGAAGATGCTGAACAGTGAACTCTGCACAGCCGCTGCCGCTCCAGTTACTGCTGCAAATGTAAATGCTCGGAAAGGAAAAGGTGAGAAATGTTGGTGGAGACTGTCCCTGCCAGCCCAAAGTTGGTGGAGACATGTCCAGACCTTAAAGGAAGTTACGCCCATGGCACATTCATACACTGCGTTAACAATGATTATGCAAATTGTATTTCAGTGACATAAAAGTAAAAAAAAAAAAAACATTTAATGAAACTCATGGATGGTATTGTGTCTCAGGGCTCTTTGAATTACTGACATCAAGTCAGTTGTCAGTTAAAGGAAAACTCACCCTCAAATCCACTTTTTTTTGCTGATAAACTGTATAAATGAGTGTCCAATAGTGTCGTCTACATATCCTGGTTGTAATTTTGGCACTTTAGTGTAAATTAGTTGAAAGAACAACTTTATGCCTTAAACCGTCAGTGAGGCGCCATCTACAGCGATCTGTCTTTACTGCATTTGATTTTTGAATTTGTTGCCCTGCCGCTCTGGGCTATAAAAGCGGCCCAGTCTCGCTCACGCCCCCGTAGCGAGAAGGAATAGCGAGAGAGTATTTTCATCGATTTTCAGGTTTGCGATTAGTTATAGCATTTAGGTAGATTTTTTTTAGCATAGCTTTTTGTATTATAGATAATTGTGTAGTGTTATAGTGTTGTTGTTGAATATTGTAGTTTTAGTCATTAGTTGCTTTATTGCTAGATTAGTTAGCTGGATTTAGTTTAGGATATTTGTTAGTATTGGTTTTAGAGTTAAATATTGTGTGTAATTTTAGTGTATATTGTTTATTGTACTGTATTGTACTACTGTGTTAGGATTAGGAGTGTGACAATATATCGATTTTCCGATATATCGCGATATTTTGCGGGACGATACGATACTGATACTTTTTATTCCGATATCGATACTTTTGATGACGTCATGCATATTAATGAGCAGCGTCATGCATATTAATGAGGCATCCGTGCTCCACTGTTTTCACAGTCAATAGAGGCCAATAATGATCAAGAATTCAGTCAGGACAGCAGGGGGCAGCACTACAGTTTTAAGCACTTGGACCAAACACTGTCACACAAATAAATTACTTTTAATGATAGTTTTTATAATTATTAAGAAGATTAATTTGGGGTTGATTTATTACTTTTTAAATAGGACTGTGGTTTCTTTTAAATGTAAATGAAGTCACTGACAGATCTATGACCCATTTTCAGTGAGTAAGTCAGGGATCATTTATAAAAGTGATACAAAGCACATGAAAGAAATGTAAATGATGAATAATATGTAGAATGTTAAAATAAAGGTTAAAAGTAGCATGTTTTTTTTTTTTTAAATCGTGATGTATCGTAGCTTTTTTTGTGCTACAAAGCACACGATACTGCGATCGATTATCGCAGTATCGGCGTATTGTGAGATAATCGTTATCGTGAGCCATGTATCGCGTATCGTATAGAATCGTGAGGTACCCAGAGGTTCCCACCCCGAGTTAGGATGGGGAGGAAGTGTAGCGTAGTAGGGTGCCATAGTTCTGGAGGTTTGCACAGGTTTCCACAGAACTTAGAAATTAGGCGCCAGTGGACGCGCGCAATGGGCTTGGGGGAAGACTGTGAACTCCCTCCTCAGGCTGGAGTTTGCAAACAACATTTTGCGCGTGATTCCTTCGCCAACTTAATGGACGTTGAACTGGGCTATGCCAGTTATCTCCGTTTGAAGAGCGAGGCAGTCCACACCCTTGCTCTTCCACGACTGAGCCAAAACCTGGGAAAAACTACTGAAAAAGGACTTTCCACATTATTAATATTATTATTAAGTAGACCACCATTTACAAGCAAAACAGGAAAGAAAAAGGATCTCTCTGGCTTTTTCCCCCAAACGTGACCATGGTCATTATGGCCAAACAATTTGTTTTTTGTTTTTTTGTCAGACCACAGGATATGTCTCCAAAATTAAAGTCTTTATCCTTTTTTATTTGCCAACTCAAATCTGTCTTTTTGATGTTTCTTTTGTAGTAAGAGCTTCTTCCTGGCAGAGTTCCCTCTCGGTACAGGACTTGTTTCACTCTGGATAATGACAAACTCTCACCAGGTTCAGCATCTTCACCAGGTCTTTGCATTTGTTCTTGGGTTGATATTCACATATCAGACACAGCACGTTCATCTCTGGAACACAGAACCCGCCTTCTTTCTGATCTGTATGATGACTGGTCATTTCCATCATTTTTTTAACCAATGAACCAGAACCTTCAGGTGTCTTGAAATTACACCCAAGGATCAACCAGACTTGTGCTTTCAAGGTCATGACATCATCATCTGGGCTTTAACAAATTGTTTAAAGGTATAGTAATAGTGTATGTAAACTTCTGTCTTTGTAAAAAAGTAACACAAAATTATGTAGAAAATGCCATCTCTCATTCTTCTGCCATTTAGCAAATAGAAATAATTTTGAAAATTCTAATTGTCCTAAAAAGGTAAAAGTTAATTCTGGTTTCATGTCAGACACTGAGAAAAATGCATGCGTTTCTGTTTTCCCACCTGCTTTTATTATACGCGTTTATTCTGCAGAGTTTTTGACAGATGAACATTTCCTTGATGGAAACGCTTACACTAAAGTTTAGGCTGATGTACGGTGCAGTGATGAGCGGCAGATACTGTGGACTCACCCTGATGTCCGTGAGCTCCGCCCCGGTGCGGTCAGCATACAGCATCACTCTGGGGTGAGCAGAGAACTCACACCATCGCCATGGTGACTGGCCGTTGAAGTACAGGTTACTGTCCTCTGAGCGCACCAGCTGCATCCTGCAACACAACAACACTCGCTTAAGGAAAGTGCTTCTTATGCGGTGAAAGCAGGTGTGTGTGGAAACAAGTTCAATTAGTGAACCTATTTCATACCATGGTCAGTGTGAACTATAATGCTAACGTATACGTCGTCTGGAAAGTTAAATGCGGGAGCATAAAATCGTGAGCTGTACTTGTCTCCACTGTGTGATGGTTCAAATAATCTAAAGTTTGTCATAGCGAGTTTCATAATAGTTCCAGACGCCGTGTGTTTGTTTTTATGTTAGCGGTACTTGTTTCCATGGAAAAGTGCAGAGAAAGTCAAACGCGGTCTTTTTATGTGTGGGCTGATTCTTAAAGCAGCAACAGCCCACACATTACATTTTATTTTTACAAAATCAAATTTAAAGGGGGGTATTATGCTTTTTTCAATCACATAGCACCAGTCTATAGCATACTACAATGATGACGTAACCTTCTGTTGGTCTGTATATGCAGTAAATTAAAATAACTGCCTTGAATAAAATTGCTCTCTCAAAATGGCTGTACTGAACGTCTTGAAATAGGCCTGTGTCTCTTTAAGAAGCTTTCCGACACGCCCCCTTCAGCACACTGCTGTGGCATCTAAACAACACTACTGTGCGGGGAGGGGGCTCTGCTGAGCTGAGGAGCAGTGGTTGGTGGCTTGGCTGGTGACGAAAGGTCCAGAGGCGTCTCCAGGAGGTGGGGGCGTTCCTAGGAGGACTGAGGCATAGCTACACCTAAAATGGCTGCCGTCTAAGTTTTTACTGATTACTCAAAAATATGTGAATGAGCCAAGGCAACACTCCAGCCATGTGTTTAATGAGGGAATGACATAATAACACGATATAAAGCTTGAAAAAGTCGATTTTACATAATACCCCCTCTTTAAGACTTTTTAAGACCCCGCGGGAACCCTGCAATTGTACATTTCTCATCATTTTCTACCATGTGTGGCGCCACACTACTTGGGAACTGGTGCAATGTGATCGTACCCTCGTCCCAGCCTCCACAGATGAGCAGCTCCACTCTCACTGGCCACCAGCAGCTCGCCGACCACATGGGGACTGGAAAGGACAGCAGCGGAACAAACACATCAACTTAAAACACAAACTCCACAGTTGATACAATGACCAATTATGTGGAAACAAAACATTGTAGCAGTCATCTGTACTGGGTTGTTTTTAGTCTTGAGGACGTTTAGCTTCTCACCTGAGACAGCGACTAATGATACGTATTCCTGCAGTAAACTAAATGTAAAATTCAACTAGTTCTCTCTATATGAATATGTGTATTTTACATGTCTGATTATTAGAGATGTCAAAGGTTTACCTGAAGCTGACACAGCTGACCCTCTCTGCGGACGACGTGGCCTGCAGTAGGTGAGGCTGCTGTGAAGGAGACACACTCCAGACCCCACAGTGGTACAGGGAGCGCACCGCCACGCAGCCTGCAACACAATCATAAAGGTTACACGCACTGGAAATTCTCCCTCATTAACTGAATATATTTAAGGCTTCAAAAAAATCACGATGTGAACCGCTGCATATTGCTTTTTCTTAAAGAGGGGGTATTATGCTTTTTTCAATCACATAGCACCAGTCTATAGCATACTACAATGATGACGTAACCTTCTGTTGGTCTGTATATGCAGTAAATTAAAATAACTGCCTTGAATAAAATTGCTCTCTCAAAATGGCTGTACTGAACGTCTTGAAATAGGCCTCTGTCTCTTTAAGAAGCTTTCCGACACGCCCCCTTCAGCACACTGCTGTGGCATCTAAACAACACTACTGTGCGGGGAGGGGCTCTGCTGAGCTGAGGAGCAGTGGTTGGTGGCTTGGCTGGTGACAAAAGGTCCAGAGGCGTCTCCATGAGGTGGGGGCGTTCCTAGGAGGACTGAGGCATAGCTACACCTAAAATGGCTGCCGTCTAAGTTTTTACTGATTACTCAAAAATATGTGAATGAGCCAAGGCAACACTCCAGGCATGTGTTTAATGAGGGAATGACATAATAACATGATATAAAGCTTGGAAACGTCGATTTTACATAATACCCCCTTTAAACATTAAGTTACAATTGAGGAAATGCAAACAATAAGCTCCAATTTGCATTTGTAACATTGAAATACGAGCCTTAATATTGACGAGCAGAAAAAGTCATCCTTATTTGAGACTTTTACATTTTAACACTTTTTTGTTATACAATTGCTTTCCCATGATTCTGTTCAGATCAGGTTTAGTTTAGCTCCATTTATCCTGCAATCTCAGATCATTCCCTGAAATAGATAAATACATAGAGAATAAAACTTTCTAAACACCTAAAAAGTGCATACAATGAGAGATTAATTCATGACCACTGGTTCAACAACAAAATAATGTGAGAATTATATTTCAAAAGATTACACCGCAAACTTGGATAAAAGTAATTCTGTAAATAATAATGTGCTAAAGAATCATTTCTTTTCAACCTTCTGTGTTACAAAAGCACTCTCTGAAGTGCAAATGCTACAAATAAATGATCAAAAGTACAGTTTTTGCAAAAAGACATTATAAACATTTTAATTGTGCTAGAGCAGTGGTTTTCAAACTTTTCACACCAAGTTCCAGCTCATGAATCAGGACTAAACCAGGTCTACAAATACAGATCTAATTTGGACTAAATTATGTCTTGAATAAACCAAGTGTTAACCAGAGCAACACCTGGTTTTGAACCTGAACCTTAAAGGCATCGCTAAAGCGTTAATTAAATCTCCATTTAAGGCGAGACACTGCAGGGAAAAAAAAAATAGAGAGAGAGGTCAATTTGAAAACTTTGGCGGAAGATAACGGATAAAAATATTACAAAAATGGATTTCAGGTTTTCTGTCATTTTATTTGCATAATAAAATGGCCATAACTACTGATATATTTCAGCGACAAAATCTAAATATTGGACAGAGCCCGATTTAAATGTATACCGTAAATTTGGGACAATTAAGCGCACCTTACTAAAAGCCGCGCTAGCTAAATGTGCGGCCTTGTACACATACAGTACAGGTCGCACTCGAATACAAGCCGGTGGTTTTCATAGAGCTGTGCATTCGCTCAGAGCGGCCCATGGCGCAGATGAGGAGGAAGAGACGCCTCATCCTGGAGAAAGGTGCAGTTGCAGAGGGAGGGTGGCAGGGACGGCAGTGATAAACACGTAAAAAAGGCAGAAATGGCCAGTGTAGCCGACCTCAGTGTGGAAGTGTAGAGACTGAGCACACCAGAACACAGCGCGCCGCGTCACGGCACTTCAGAGGCTTTTCTCAAACGGGGGCTTTACACACGTGATTTATACATTTGTCATAAATAAAAGAAGACACGTATGTGCGTGTTGTAAGAGAGAGCAAACCTGGCTCTTGTAGGTTAATAGCGAGTTGGCGACAGACACGAGTTTAACATGCTTCCCCTCATGCCCGAGCCCTGACGATGGTTTCTCTGTCTCCACGGCTTCTCTCGTCCAAACAAACAAAGTTCACGGCGCCCCCTGTCTGTTATGGTCAGACCCGCCTCTGTGCCTCTGTAGGAGGTTAAAAGCCTGTGTTTTCCTCCGCGGCGCCGCGTCTGGATTCAGCAGAACCGTGGCGCGTCACTGCGACCTCAGTGTGCGTTCTCTCATAGAAAGTAAATGAGGCGGCTCTTTTCCCGCACGTCAAGGCGTTTCAGTGAGTTGGGTCGAGCAAAGCCCTTCCACATTCAGGCTAAAGTGAGCCTTCATCATTTTAAAAGTTACTCATCTACCGTTCCTCAGCCAAGAGCAGATTAGAAGTCCCGTCACACTTTTGCGTTTACTGCTAGAGACGCCTCTAGTGCCTGTTGGCGGCTCGATATCGGCCGCACAGTCATGTTGGCCGCAGGGTTCAAAGCGTGGGAACAAAGTAGTGGCGGAAATTACGGTAGTTTTATTTTGTTGATATATTAGTTACAAAGTTCTTTCCAGAGGGGATTTTGGATCTTGTTAAGTTTTGAATAACCACAGTAAAAGTGAAAAAAATCTGTAACAATTCAAATTCCTCCTTGTTTTTTTGCGGTTCAAGGTTCAATAAATCATGCTGGAAATAGATATTAAATAAATCGTTCTGAAAAAAACTCTTCAAAATTAAGTGCGGAGTCTATAGGAGCTACTAAAGTGGAGATGGAAATGATCGTAATTGGATTTACAGCATCGGTCACAGCCTTTCGTGGATACCAAACCTGTCAGTATTTGTGTATGAATAAGCGTGGGAAAGACCAGGGAGCGCCACAGACATGTTGGAGTGATTTCCTGAAATCTCAACATCGGCCACAGTGTGAAAAATCCATGTTTTCACCTGCAGGGTCTCGCCTTTAAATGAAGTGTACACTTGCAGATGTCTGGAGTCCCACCATGTGTCCACGCACCACAGTTTGAGAACCACTGCTTTAGGAGATGGGAGGCTCTTACTGTGGCCACATGTGGAGCTGGAGCTGATCTGCTGCACTGGGCCTTTGAGGACAAACGTGGAGGCTTCGTCAGCGCTCACCACTGCACCGGGATGAAGCGCCACCTGCTGGAAGGCTGAGCAACTGAGTCAAGGGCTTTCACTGCAGCATTCCCTTTTATCGATGCTCACTCTATCACTCAATGCAATGATCTACAAACAGCAGAAACTAAATATCCCCCGAGTTTCACTTCCTGGTTTTCACACGATCTCACCATAAGCCCCATCCACCCCCTCATCTTGCTCCATTTTGCTGAGCAGCTGTTTCAATAGTGGAAAAAATAAAACAAAAAATTGTCAGTTTGGCTTGTGTGTGTGGCTTCAGTCAAATGTTAGTTTTTCAGGTTATAATTGTGTAGCATTATTACATTTTCTGTAAAGAATGATCATCTTTAATGCTTGAGGGCCACCCAAAATTGGTATGAGGGTCACATTTGGCCACGTGTGTCTCACAAAGTGCAAAATCAAAACTAGTCTCATTGTAGGAACAAACGACGGGTGTTTCGTGACCTGTTGGCCGGATGAAGTCATCAGTTATTTCCTCGCGGAGCAGGTTGAGCTGGTCAAAAAATACATAAAAACAATGGCCGCACGCCCACATCAGTGCATTCAAGCTAGGGCTGGGCGATATATCGATATTTAATATATATCGATATATTTTTAAATGAGATATGGAATTAGATCATATCGTGTATATCGGGATATTTCAAATTCAGATTTTTTTTAAATTGTATTGGTTTATTTGGTCGGGACAGTGCATGTTAATGAACATACTAGATAAGCTATTAAGTTACAAAAAGAAACAGGTAATCTCAAGCTGATTTTTAATGAAGTTTATCTTAAACTGAGCACTTTATTTTGTTATCTCTTTAAATATAAATGCTGCCCTCAGAAAAAGATTGACCTATTTTATTTTATAGGCTATTTTATCCAAGATATTTATACATCTATATATTTTTTATTTAATTTAAATGTGCACTTTACAGAGCGTTGTTATACAGTGTTTATGTTTATATTTTATAGTGAGTTTTCAGTAAAACTACTCGTATTTGGCTTTGGCTTGACTTAACATTTCATTTCACTGCTCTCACTTTGCGGAAAAAATATCAGGATATATATCGTATATCGATATTCAACCTAAATATATCGGGATATGACTTTTGGTCCATATCGCCCAGCCCTAATTCAAGCCCACCTAATTGTAACATGTTTACAGACAGTTTTTGACGTAAATATGAAGCGGATTTTTATGAAAAGAGCAGCGTTTAGCAGCTTGTGATTAAGAGAATGCATTTATGTAACTGAGTATGGAGAAAATGTGAGAGTGCCACATTTATCAGAGAATGATAAAAACTAAGTACGTTTCTCTGGCAACGCCATAAATGCCTCTTTGTTGCATCTTGTTACTGCATGAAGCTGAAGCTGAAATATAATAACTGAGCACCATGATGTTTGTCTGTCAACTACTCCACGATGAGAGGATTAAGCTTAGCCAGAGATGGAGAGGTGAGGAAAGCACTGGATATGTTGGAGCTCAGAACAGCCACTATGGAGGATTCAGAGATTACTCAAAGATGTGTGAGTGGCACCAAACACAGCTCCAGGTCTGTTTTTGAACTAAGTAACGTGTTTACCTTAATAAATCCTTTCCGTAGTCCCTCTGGGGGTAATACAAGTGTTAATGGGATGATTAGAGGGTCTTTCATCTCCCCCTGGTGTCTCTGGCTAGAAAACCATGCTTGCAACTTGACTGCCACCGGGGCGGAGCAACCAATACACACTAATAGAATCACGGAGAAGAAGCTAACAGGCTAACGGGCAAAGCTAACTGCGGGCTAGCGCCACTTTAAACAGTATTTACAGCCGAGTTTGAGTGAAAAAAAATATTCCCATTGTATAACTGGATGTACAACACCCCTCTCTCCCTTCACCTTTTCTGTCAGCGTAGTATTTACTCTCCAAGACATTTAATAAGTTAAAAAATTGTACCTTGCTACGACACCTGCAGTTGCGCTTATGGCCTCTAAAGGCAAGAGTTACTTAGTACTGCTTTAAAACATAAAGGTATCATTTTGAAAGATTATTCACGTGAAGGATACTGAGTTTGTCCACCCCGTTAGCGCAGTAAACCAGACATGCGGACTGCGGCGCCCCCTCTGTGCTGGAGGGGAATGGGATGAGCTCCAAAGCGCCCCCGGTGTTGGCTTCACAGAACGCGGCGTCGAGGCTCTGCAGGCTGAGCTCCTCGTGCAGCAGCGGCGCCAGCAGCTCCACGGGGACCGAGTGCACGGCGTCGGAGAGCAGGCGGCTGTACGCGTCCACGCGGGTCGACGTGAGGGTCCACGGGCAGCTGCGGGGAGGGGAGGTGGGCACATACAGATCAGGGTTTCCACAGGCAGCAGCCAGGCAAAAATCTGTGCATATTTATTTCCATCCGACGTTTTGATATTCAAAAGCAAATTGGACACAACAAGCAACTTATTTTATAAATGAAAAAAGTGGAAAATATCTGCCAAAATTACAGCTGAATTGCGTTTGACTATAACTTGCGCAACAATAATAATAGTTCAGCAATGCCATCAATATCCCCCAAAACACCTTCAATGCCGGTTCGAGTTGAATTTAATGTTTTATGGCAAGACACTGAAAAAAAAATGTAATTCAGTGATGTCAATTTGAACTTTCTGCTGTAGATTACTGACACAAATATGAGAAAAAAATGTATTGCAAGTTTTGTGTCCTTGGGCAAGACACTTCACCTGCAAGAGCTTTTATAGAAATGTCGTGGAGCAGAAATCATCTTTCAAATGTAATGGAGTAAAAGTAGAAAGTTCTCTACAAAAACACAACTCAAGTAAAGTACAGATACTCAAGAACTCTACTTAAGTGCAGTACTTAAGTAAATGTAATTGTTACTGACTGTCTCCGTTTATGGAATCAGAACAGCCTCCACAGTGGAGCGCTGCAAGTCTATTCTTAAGTCCCATCTTTCAGTCTCTGGCTTTTTCAGGCCCTATACTGCAGATGTAAATTAGCCTCAGGCTAACTCTGGTACAATGCATCAAATGGCAACATTTATGTTATAATTGTACATGGTCCCTTTTAATTAAATAAACTAACTAAACTAAAACTGTACCTGATTTTTATTTATTTTTTTGCTTACACCAATGAAAGAGAGCGAACGTTTAAACTGCTAGTTGCATCCAAACTCATCCCCAACATTTCCAGCACACATCCTAATTCTTAATTTAGACTCTTAGTCTAGTACAAATAAATATAGTGGAGTAGGAAGCACAGGTAAGGGCTCTAAAATGCAGAGAAACAAAAGTAAAAAGTATTCATTATAAACTTTACTTTAAAGCAGTACTACGTAACGTGTTTACCTAAATAAATCCTTTCCGTAGTTCCTCTGGGGGTAATACAAGTGTTAATGGGATGATTGGAGGGTCTTTCATCTCCCCCTGGTGTCTCTGGCCAGAAAACCATGCTTGCAACTTGACTGCCACCGGGGCGGAGCAACCAATACACACTAATAGAATCACGGAGAAGAAGCTAACAGGCTAACGGGCAAAGCTAACTGCGGGCTAGCGCCACTTTAAACAGTATTTACAGCCGAGTTTGAGTGAAAAAAAATATTCCCATTGTATAACTGGATGTACAACACCCCTCTCTCTCTTCACCTTTTCTGTCAGCGTAGTGTTTACTCTCCAAGACATTTAATAAGTTAAAAAATCGTAACTTGCTAAGACACCCGCAGTTGCGCTTATGGCCTCTAGGGGCAAGAGTTACTTAGTACTGCTTTAAGCAAAGTAAAAGGTTGGTAACTTGGTAACCTTCCGCCACTGCCTTTACTCACGCCTGGTACTTGAGCTTGTCCATGAAATGATTCATCTTCTTCACCCTGATGGAGTCCTGAAGCTCCGGAGCATTCTGAGACAAACATAGGAGACAGGAAATCCATGATAGAGGTATCTTTGAGATCACCAAATGAAAAGAAAACAATGTCCACTTTCTGAAGTCGGCTGACAGACTGTCCTTTACCTTCCGTTGCCTTCCTCCAAAGTGCATTTTGTCTCCCAGGAGGCCGGCCGCGGAGCCAAACGCGTCTGAGGGATGGTCCACGAAGAAATTTTGTAACTAGAAGGAAACAAACCACTCACGTCAGCGCTGACTAGGGCTGGGTACCGTTACATTTTTTTCTGTATCCAAACAATACTTTTTTCCGATAACTATACTAAATATTTGTCATCTAGAACCAGAAAACAGAACAATAATGTGTGGAAGATCTGCACACTTACAATATCGGGTTCATCTCCAGTGTCAAGAAATGTGTGAAAATTGGGAATAATTTGGGGGGAAATTGTGACAAAAATAAAGAAAACATTTGTGGAAAAAAAAAGAAAAACGGAGGAAGATTAGTCATTTAAAAAAAATTGGCAAAAATGTGGGGAAGAAATTGTGAAAAAATTATTTATGTGAGCTGAAACAACCAAGTCACTTCCTTTAATGCTGTCCCTGGACCAACAGCATACAAAAATTGGATCTAAAGATATCGCGAAAACACTCCGGAACAGGCTTCAGATGAAACTTTGTGCTCTTCCATTTGAGCCACTGTCTAGGATAGAAATGGGATTACTCTTTAGGAAAAGTACACAGTTAATGGTTAAAGGTACTATCAAATATGCATGATGTCACACATACTTTTGTTATATTGTATGTTAACGGACATATAACTTACTTAGTGATGACACGGGTAATATATTTGGTAAATATTGTCAATAAAATGTAAAAAGTAGGAAAAAAAAAGTCTGTCACAAACTTCCAAAACTTCCTAAACATATTAATTGCATCGAGGCCTGATTGTAACCATACCCCCATACAGAATATTTGGTATATTAACATCTAATATGTCAAGTATGAAGCAAATCCAAAAAAGAGAAGTTGAATTGTTGTCCTAAAACATGTAAACTTGCTATGGAATGATGTCACAGACAAACAGTGGGTTGCGTAAGTATCCACCCCCTTTCAACTTTTCGACATTTTGCCACAAATTATGGTCCACAAACATAAGTATGATTTCTGAATGATCACATGTTGACCCAATGACTAAATTTGTCTACCTGTGTGTAATCTAATGTCAGTTCAAATACAGCTGATCTGTGATGGTCTCAGAGGTCTGTTCAGAGACTATTGGGGAGCAGACAGCATCATGAAGTCCAAGAACACACCAGACAGGTCCAGGATAAAGTTATTGAGAAGTATAAAGCTGGGTTAGGTTATAAAAAGATTTCCAAAGCTTTGAACACATCACTCGAAGTACAGTTAAATACATCATCCAGCAATAGAAAGAGTGTGGCATCACTGCAAACCTACCAAGACCCGGCCGTCCTCCTAAATTTACTGACCGAACAAGGACAGCACTGACCAGAGCTGTTACCAAGAAGCCTATGATGACCCTGGATGAACTGCAGAGAGCTACAGCTCAGGTGGGGGAAACTGTACACAGGACAACTATTAGTCGTACACTGCACAAATCTGGCCTTATGGCAGAGTGGCAAGAACAAGCTATTTTTGAAAGAAAACCATAAGAAGTCCCGTTTTCTGTTTGCTAGAAGCCACCATGTGGCCTCCATGTGGCTTCTAGCAAACAGAAAACGGTATTTCTTACCGTTTCTTACCACCTTATTAGAAAAAGGTGGAGACCCAAACCCAATATAAAATTCATTATTTGATCTATATTTGTACACTTGTATATTTTTGGTAGTTTATACATTTTGAACTGTGAACTGTTACATTGATTTATTGTCATAAAATAAAGTGCAAATATATATACATAATTATCAGTGTCCTTATGTATCGGCACATGGGAAATTATCGGACCAAATTGGCATTATAGTGCATCACTAGTTTTTTATATCAATAATGCAAAGGAAAAGTTTCCAATTAATTTCTCTACATATTTGTCTGCAGTGTCTCTTGAGTTGAGACCTGAGGCCTTGCACTTACATGCTCACTGAAGTCCAGAGGGTTGGCAGGAGTTGATGGCCAGAGTACAGCTGAAAATAAAACATAAAGTATGCATTATTCTTCTTTGGGGTTAGATCTTTTGCTTTGGTCATTTTTAAAGAGTAACTAAACACCAAATCAAGTTTTTTTTACTGATAAACTGTCTCAATGGGTGTCTCATAGTGTTGTCTACTGGTCCCTGACATTATTCTGACATTATAGCGCAAACATGTGTCAAATCCTAACTTTGGCCTGAAAACGAATGGGTTGCGCCCCCTTCAGGGTAAACTCTGCTACTAAATTAGAATTTCCTGATTGGCTGGAGACGTGTCCACGGCCTCCACAGAACGTCATAAGCCGCACCAGCTCCACACATCGTCACCAGGTGCTGCCAACTGTCCTGCCCATTGTCCTGCCCCTGTACCTGTGGTTTATAACCAAGTCCCTCCCATGTAATCAGTCTGCTGTGATTGTGCCAATGCAAAGGCCCACACACTCACCCCCACATGTCACCTCCAAACGTCAGACACCGCCTCTTTCAGGGCAATTTTTGACTTTTGTTTGTGGGTGGGGAAAGGCTTTGGCACGCCCGTTTAGGTACTCTTTAAAGCTGGGCTGCATGGCCACGATAATCATTGGTAATTATGTCTGCATTTCGAATGCCAAAACTTCAGAAAACTGAAATTTACAATATATGAAAAAAAAACGTTGTCACATCTATTTGTCATGTGAATATTGCGTCACCAAATATTGCAGTAACAATGATTTTGTGACATAATGTGCAGTGCTGGTCCAAGGGAGAATTAACCTTAAGTGCCACTCTCCAGCTTTAACAGACGCTTGGAACCCCGGGCCAGCAGCACAGAGCTCTGGACACACTGACCGTGTTTAGGAGAGAACAGCGGCACCGGCACGGGCTCCGTGTGGCACCAGACGTCTCCTGCAGCTTCATGCTGGGCTTTAAATCTGTGGGTGGAGCTGGACGTCTGAGGCAAACACACAAAACAGGATTGTGTTAGGTAAAAACTCATGTTCCTTGTTCTAAATTAAAATGTAGATACTCGGGGTAAAAGAGAAGCTTGCACAGAGAGCCCCGGCTCGGCCAATCCAAGGACTCGTGGACTAAATGTCCACCAGTTATACAATATTATATATACGTAAAACAGGGTAAACTATGGGAGGTTGCAACTATAACTGTAACTACTACTGGTCTCTTGGGACACTGTGCACAGCAAACCTGATCACGCTGAATCCTTTCTGTGTATGGTCACTTCTGAAAGTTGTGGACAGTGTTGGGGGGAATTCTTTAAAATGGTATTTAGTTACAAAATACTCGACTTAAAATGCACTTCGTAACATCGACTTCAGTCACTTTGTCCAGTCAGAGAACCGTATTCTGAATACTTAGAATACCTGTCGTGTCACTTACCAGGGGCAGCACATCACATGACTCACAGTGCACATTAACCGTGACATAAGGAATTTTAAATCCGTTTATGTTTTGAGAGGAGAGACATCTCATTGATTGTACTGGATACAGTGACTTAAAATGAGTATTCTAAATAGGAAATACAAGTATTCAGTCACTACCCAACACTGGCTGTGGATCAGTGCTGAGCATTGCAAAAGTTGCTGCTCATTAGAAATAGCTTATATCTGCTTTCATGATTTAGCATCTTTGAAAATATCAGAATTTGCATCTTTTTTTTTTTGTATGTTAGAGTTACAGCAACACACACTTATCAGATTGTAAGGACAAACTCGAGTAGTAGCTAATATTTTCACCAAACATATTTACGAGTACTCGCAGGTAATAACTTTCCCATGAATAATCATGGCCAGTACCTTTAACGTCTACTCGAGTAACGTTAAAGCAGCGTTACTCTTATTTGAGAAAGTGCTCATTTCTTATTTCTATGGTGCTAACAGCCCCAGTGAGGAGGGGATCACCTGCGGAGTGAGGGGTCGGAGCTGGCCGTAGCAGCCCCAGGACCCCGCGCAATGGCCCAGGGCAGTGTCCGGGGGCTCGCTGTTGTAGAAGGACGGGAACAGCACCGAGGGGAACTCGCGGTCCATGATCATGCCTGCCCTGCGCACACGGGACACACTCCTAGCATTAGCCTCTCGGAAACTTTATCATCGGGAAACGGCACCGCAAACGGGGGCCTCGGCCGCAGACAGGAGAGGGGTCCCGGGCAGGAAGACCCCGTCAGTGTGAGGAAAGTCCGCTCATCCAGGCACGTGTGAAGTCGGACTACTTCCGAAACAAGAGTCACTTCCGCTTTAAAAAAAAACAACTTCCGCTAACGCGCTTTACCAAAATAAAACTCCTCCACAGTGTTTATCATAGTGTTTATCCTTCTATCACTCATTATTTTTTAACTTCTACTTGACTAATATGATTTTCAAGTAACAGTACTCCTGATTAAACATTCGGTTACATTTCCACTGCGACAAATGTTGACATTTAGTTCAATTACTTCATTTTCTAGTACATTATAACCTAACAATTATTTGCTTGTCAAATTTTATGGTGTATATTTATGTTTTGTTGATCAACTCTACAACAGACTTTTACACTCGATGATAAAAGGTCTTTATGTAGCACTTTCCCATCTTTATTAGGCACTATAAGCGTTTTACAAGAAGCAGCCACTTGTCCTTTCACACACCAATTTACGCAGACACTGGATTAAGGACAGTCACAGCATGTACCTATGGGAGCTGGGATTCGAACCACCACAGCGTATTTCATGTATTTTTGATTAAAAACAGCATATTTTTGTGAAATAAGGCCAAATAAAACAAAGTATGCAAATAAACATTAATACGTTCATGTTTATTTTAATATTTGTTTTAAGTGTTATGCATCTGAAAGTGCAAAAATACATTTTAAAGCAGTTGTGCTGGTAGTTTTGGAGGTTGTTGGCTGAAAGGTTTGGGAACACCTGCAGTAGAAATATTTTACAAAAAAGTCTAACAACATCCCAAAACCAAATGTCTTAATAAATACAATAACGTAGCTCTAACTTTACTTTGAACATGCGGGAGGCTTCAACTCTCTTGATGCCGAGTGTAATGACAATAAGCTTCCTGTTGCAGAGTGGTTAAACACTCTAACCTCCTGTGGGTTCCCAACAACACTGAAGAATGACTGATGGACCCAGGCCAAAGGATTGACAAACAACTGTTGTAATATGTAATGTAATAAAGACATAGATAGATCTGTAGAGCAAAGGACTGACAGCACATGTTTGAAGATGTTGGAGAATGCAGACTCTGAGGACATGCACGAACATGTTGCCTCTGGCACCGGTGTCACATTAAAGTTCAATGCAACACTAAAGTTATCAGTGATTGAATACCGTTTATACAAATCTCTATGAATACAACCATACTCACATTCCCCAAGTGTTTAACATGATTTATATGGATTTGAATTAAATACATTGACATGCTCAAGTGCATTCAACAGTGTGTCAAAAACAGCATAATACTTTAAACAATTCATCCACACAAGTGCAACTTCGGTGTGTAACATTACCAGAGCAGTGGATTACAGAGTTCAGAACATATTTTTGTGTGCAGTTGTACACAGTATTCTCTTACTGTGGCAGCATTAATCAACACATGTGAATAAGAAAGTAAATCAAATCGAGCCCTAAACAAACACTTGTCCATGAACAGAGGGCTTAGTCCAGGTCTAATCAGATGGCCCACTCTGCCTTGACCTTCTGCAGGGACTTGGGTTTGAGAAAAGCAGCCAGTGAAGTGGACCTCTTGACTTTAGCGTCCCCTGAAAAGATCAGGGGGCGCTGTCCGGAGGCGTTGGAGAAGCGATGTTGTCTGCGGCGTTTCTGTGTCTGTGGGTGGGTTTGGGGAGCGGTCCACGTCTCCCCCACAGCAGTGGGCCCCAGAGCTGCTTTAGCGGGCGCACCCAGCAGCTGGAAGAGGTCCGGGGGGGTGCCCGGGGGCAGGTAGAACCAGGCTTTCTTCCCTGCTGCGTCCCGTAGGCTCACGTTGGCTTTGAACTTGTTGACCAACAGTCGGATGATGTTCTTGTGGTTGTGTATAGCAGCGATGTGCAGAGGAGTGTAGCCACAGGACGACTGAGCATCCGTCTCAAACATCAGGCCCTCCTTGTCCACACCGTACCTGAAGCAAAGGAATGAAGAACTTAGAGAAGGGATTCCCAAACATTTCCAAATAACTCTGCTCTCTGCAGATGTTTGACAGCCTATTCCATGCACAACTGAAATCACCTCAGCTCAAATCACAAATCTCAGCACATGCTTGCAGGCCCAATAAAACCCCCTGAAGGGCCTGGTTTTGTCCGCGGGCCCCCCTTAAGTCATCCCTGAGTGTGCGTCTCTCACCAGAGTGTGTTGAGGACGCGGTGGTCTCCATGCTTGGCGATCCAGTGCAGGACGGTGAAGCCAGAGATGAAGTCCCGTTTGTGGAGCAGAGATGGGTCATCTCTGAACAGGGAGTAGATGTCAGGCCACACCCCTGACGCCGCGTTCACCAGCCACAGGTGCTCCTTCTCCTCCAAAGGCACATGGCTCTGACACACACAGGGCAGTTATACTCAGAGATAAAGAATTGATTTAGTCATTTTCCCCACATGTACGGGGGGGGAAAGTACCTGTCTGCTGCTGCCCTCCTGGTGCTTCGGGGCGCTCTGGGAACTCCTGTGCTCTCTCGTGCTGTCTCGGTCTGCGAGGTCAGCCGTGCTGTGACATCGTGGCGGCGTGGAGCACGAGGACAGGGAGGACATGGAGGACACCTGTCCCAGGCTGAGGGAGGAGGAGATGAGGTGCAGGCGCTGGAGACGGGCCGCCTCGCTGCCCCCCAGAGCTGCAACACCAAACTCTGCGCATTAACACAACTGACAATGTCCCATCCTGCCTTAGCATAAGCAGGTATGGGCCCAGGAAGTACCAGGGTGGGGTAACCGTGTGGGGTCACCTGGGTACCCCTAGGGGCCCCTTAGACCCTGAAAACATTTTGGAATTCACTGATGACAATTTTAAGGCGAGACTGCAGGTGAATAGGGTGAAATAATAAATTTAGACTAGAGGCAAACATGTTCGCTGTAGATTACAGACATTTCATGAGGATTTCAGCAGAACAGGCCAGATGTGTTGTAAGGAAGTGAAGATGTAAAAATGAGGTTTATATAAAGTTAATCTTAATGAAAGGCCTAATAAATAGTAGCCCGTCTATCGCCAGACAAAATATCACAAGTAATGTTTAGTCTGGGGACCACCAATTCATTTTCTCATAGGAGAGGTGTGGCTTACGATTGTCCATAGCCGTTTATTGAATGTCTCTCATGCGTCTGCACGTAGCCATAGCCAATCGTATCATGGTATCAGATGACGTATGACGTACCCGCTGTAAACTTTCAAGCTAAACTATTTAGAACATGGTCTAAAGCTTGATCGACAGATGGCGTCGCGTCTGCTGCTGTCATGTTGGATCCATAAATAAACTTTTATTTTTTAATCCATAAACAAACGACAAGCTTCCGTATGTCGAACAGTGCGTCACCGTCTTGCCGTCCCTCCTCGTTCTGTGATTGGTCCCCAAATCCATGCAAAGCTTTCGGCCATAGTCCCCAGACTGCTGTGAAGTTTGAAATGATTCAAGCGCCCACAGCAGTCTGGG
Organism: Neogobius melanostomus; assembly: GCA_007210695.1. Lineage (NCBI taxonomy): Eukaryota > Metazoa > Chordata > Actinopteri > Gobiiformes > Gobiidae > Neogobius > Neogobius melanostomus. The sequence goes on from VHKM01000421.1 coordinate 732,141, forward strand.
TATTGCCAGGCTAAATAAATAGGCCTATTTATTGACAAATTAGGCCCATGGTTGAGTCTGCAATTGTAGGCTATTAGCAACTGGACCTGCTAAATATGAATTTCTTGCAAATCCTTGCAGAAATGTAATTGTTGTTTTTTTTATTTCAGGCCATATTTTTTTATAAACAGCTTCCTGGCCTTTTTTATTTATAAAACGTCGTTTTTGTAAGCATGATTTAATATTTGATCACATGATTTGACACGTGACGCAGCGGCTTGCTCTGGAGGCTGTTCCAATTGAGCTTAAATGCGGCGGTAAGAGGACACCACCGAGGACGTCAACGACAACGGACAAACAGAGGAAGGCTCCTCGCAATTGAAAAACAGCCAGTAACACGCTGTTTCCAAGGTGGTGCATCTAGTGATGTAATGTGGGAATCAGTGGCGCGTGGTGGGTTTTTGAAGGAGGCAATCTGGTGTGAGGAGGTGGAGGGTTAAAAAATGACTCCTTACTTCCTGTTCAGGTGTTGTGTACTTGTGTAAATCGCCGCTTAATGTTTTTAACCCATTAATGGCTATTAACTACTCTATAAATGAAAATTATATATAGGTAGATTCAACCTACATGTTTAATTTTCTTATTGTATACAAAACCAGACCAAGTATTACCAAAACCCAAGTGTCAATGAGACCTCTGCAGTGCTGCCACTTCAGAGTAAAGTCAGAACTGCATCTGCTGTGGGTTTTAAAGGGGTTTAAAATGCTGGGAGATACTTCACTAGACTCAACATCGATCTAGAAAATATTTCGGAAGTGAGGAATTCAAACATGATTTATTGATCTTTGAACCCCAAAAAACCAAGGCAAATTACAGTTTTACACTAAATCTGGTTCAACAATAAAAAACCTTGGAGTGTTTAAGTTCTGTAAAGGGGTCTCATATCCTTAAAAGGTTTGAGAACCCCTGGTGTAAGAGGTGCAAAGCCAGGTCCATACCTCTCTTGTCATCCTCGTCCATGAGCTGGTCCAGGTTGGCGCCCACGCTCAGGCACATCCTCTTCAGGTTACTGCTCTGTCGCCGGGCAACTCCCGGGCGCTGGAGTGCGGGCGGAGAGGGGGCGGAGCTGGCACTGGTGTCCGTCCCATCGTCATAGAGGTCACCTGAGAAATAGATACAGTCAGTCAACATTAGGGCTGCAAAGGGATGGAAAGTTCCCGATACGGTTACGGAAATTTTCAATGGGAACTTTAGCCCAAAAATGTTGGGAATTTCAAAATTGAAAAACTGTACATAACACATAACATTTCTGTGTAAGTTCTCAGTCGTACAGGAGTTGTCCATCTTCAATGAAGGTACTTGAGTCATCTTCTGTACTAGGTAGTTGAAGTCTCCAAACGTTTCGCCTCTCATCCAAAAGGCTTCGTCACTGGACAAAATCTCGCTCAGCACGCAGCGTAGATAAAGACCATAGGGAGGAGTTGGGGAAGGCCGGTCCCTCCCCTCTAATCACAGCTACTCTCAACTGTGGGTAAACAACCTTTAAAGTAGGGCGTCTCTAACGACCTGCTAAGTCCCAGTATCGGTCAGTCCCGTCCTATTCATAGATGATCACTGCCCATTATCTGTCCTATTCATGGCTGTTCACTGCTAATTACCTGCCTATTGTTCGTTGTTGGCCGAGGTTTCACCCGAAGGAGATTTGAGTATAGTGACGAGAGATTAAATCTGAGCCCGCCATTCCGGTTCATGGAGGGATTTTCTTTCCTGACAAAAATAGCTTCTTTTACTCCTCTTTCAAACCAACGTTCTTCTTTAGCTAAAATGTTGACCTCCCCGTCCTCAAAGGAGTGGTTGGAGGCTTTGAGGTGAAGGTGCACCGCTGACTGAGGGCCGCTTGTGCTTTCTCTTCGGTGTTGATAAAGTCTCTTCTGTAAAACTTGGTTGGTTTCTCCAATGTAATGTTCTTTGCATTCTTCTTCTTTGCATCGAATAGAATAAACCACATTGCTTTGTTTGTGGCTCGGAGTTTTGTCTTTGGGATGGACTAATTTTTGTCTCAGTGTGTTCACAGGTTTGTGGTACACTGGGATCCTGTGCTGTCTAAACATTCTCTGAAGTTTCTCTGAGACCCCGACTACATACGGCACTGCAACTCCCTTTCTTCTGGGCTCTGTAGTCTGTCTGTCCTGCTCTTTGGGTCTTCTTGTCTTTTGTGCTTTAGTGAAAGACCAGTTAGGATAAAAATAGACTTAGAACTTAGACTAGACTTAGAACTACAGCAAACTAACTCTATACATTAAAAAACACAATAAAACTCCAGACAATAAAAGTAAAATAGTAACACTAAGTTTGCTGTGTTGCTGTCTGACCCTTTCACAATAAGAGTCTTACTAAAGCGATAACATACTGTGTCTTTTATTGTGTGAAAGGCAAACCGGAAGCAGATCGTTACCATAAGTTATTACTTGACCAAGTAATTCACCAAAGTTGGACAAGTCTTATATTTTCAAAGACATGGATAAACAGCACATTTGTGAACAGGATTTAAATTAAACAAATGAGAAGCATGCGGCGCCTGACAGAACTGTAAGGACGAAGGACACACTCGCTTCTTCACACATGTGTCGCCAGGTAAATAAATAAACACACGCTGAGCAGAGCAGCGGCGTTACGGGGGAAAGACACTGACATAAACACCGCTGAAATAGAGACAGAACGCTGGGTTTAAAAGCTCCAGATGGAGGAGCCTGGTCGTGTATGTGACTGTAGAGGAGCGGCTCGCTGTAGAGGAGCGGCTCGCTGCCAAACGCTCACATTAGCGTCTGACATTGCGTAGCAGAACGTTAGCGTCTTGGGTTTACATCACTGACAGTGAAAAGAGTCAACTGTGCAGAAGTGCTTAGAACCGTGATAAAACGATCCCACGAAAATGACAGATTGTCAGCTCTGGAGATCGTAAGACGGTCTAATATAGTTATATCGCCCAGCCCTAAGACAAATTATGATTTGTGTTTAAACTGAATGGAACATTGAGTGTTGAAACGGTTTAGCAAAATATCGTAATAATATTGTAATGGCAATATTGCACACCCGTATTGCGGATCGTTCTTTCAATACATGCTTTTCAGTCATATGACTTTTGTTGTTATGGTGGCCATTTTGAATACCGAAGTAGAATTATGCAGTACTGCAACATGTAACAATATCTCAACTCAGGATGAAAATGAAAGACAACTGATTGACAGTGGTATTTTTATGTCCTCGTAATCATTGCTCATGAAGATAACAGTTAAAACACGGCCCCAGAGACGCACGTTTATGTGAAGAAACCAGTGAGCCTGTGTTTAAGCTGCTCAAGATGTTAGCATGCTACCAGTTAGCATTTAGCTGCAACATCTCAGCACTGACCTCTCCAAGAGAAAGCCCTGAACCACAAACATCTAGCCTTGGATACAACATGTGACAGAGGTCAGAGCTGAGCTGTTACTGTAGTATTTCCTCAGTGTTCGTAGATGTGAGACACACATGTGTTTGTCGTGTTGACAGTTGCTAACCGGTAGCATGCTAACGTCTTAAGCAGCTTAAACACTGACTCAGATTGAGACTCTATTGACATGACAAACTGTAAAAATCCCAGAGAAGGGTTTTCTGTTTCCTCTTTGATGAGTTAATTTAGTCTGAGTGAAGCAGATCTATAGTAAATCCTGCTGTAGCTCGACAGACAGAGCTGCTACGTCTGTGCCACATTAGCTGATTATATCACATAAAACGTGCGTCTCTGGTTCCGTGTTTTAACTGTTATCTTCTTGAGCAGTGATTACGAGAACATAAAAATACCACTGTCGATCAGTTGTCTTTCATTTTCATCCTGAGTTGAGATATTGTTACATGTTGTAGTACTGCATAATTCTACTTTGGTGCTCAAAATGGCCGCCAGAACTATGCGTGATGTCATTGGAAATGCATGTATACTGTGCAGCTCTAGTCCTGATGATCCGCACGAAACAACAGACCGAGCCCCTGGTGTAGCGCTAGTTTGGTTTGCGGTCACCTGTGGAGCGATGCCAGGCTCTCCCCTTGGTTTCCCCGGGGCTCTCCTCGTCTGCACTCCCCCCCTGCCTGCTCCATCCTGCCCGGGTTCTCCGGCCCGAGCCCCTGGACCTCCTGGAGCTCCTGATCCTCCTGCACACAGCAGCGAAAGGGTCCGTCATTCCAAATCCCTCCACAGTATTATACACCAGGAGAACGCACCAGGACGGCTCAGCTCCTCGCAGCTGCCTGAAGACACCCGGCCCACCATCGGCCTGTATCCCACACTGGTACTGAAGCCCTGGTTTCCTTTCTGGGAGACAGAAGTCGGGAGAAATATACACACGCATGAGCAGACATTACAAAACTTTAGGACGCGTTATCTTTATACTCTTGCAACAACCTCTCCACTTCAGTAGCTCCTACAAACTCCAAACGTTACAGTCCTGTACATTTTATTATCACATTCCTGCCTGATTTATTGAGCTTTGTGAAATATACAAGATCCAAATCTCCTCTTAAAACAATCTTTGTGACTAATATATCAACAAAACAAAAGCATACATTTAAACCTGACTTTCATCGCTGAAAATATCTCTGGGAGTGAATTACGTACATAGAGGTTGTGAACGGGCAGTGGAAAGCCAGTCCTGAACCTGGGCTGCTGGTCCCATCCTCGTCTGGAGCTCGAGTCCATGTCCTGGATGAGGATCTGGGGGACGGCTGTCTCTGGGACACCTGAGGAGAAGACCTACTTCAAGCCAATGGTTTGAGCTTTCATTTTTTTTGTCAGTGTGGCTCTCGTGGAACACTCTGCGGATGTGCAGTGGGCTCGAGCAAAAAAAAGAAAAGAAAAAAAAGTGTGACCACCAGCCCCAGTATCCCCTACTGTCTGAATGTAGGGGAGAGTTGAGCCACTTATTGCTTTGCTAGTTGTTGTGTAAAACAGTAGAATATAAATACAAAATGTAACTATTTATTTACGGATATGTTTTATATTTGTTTGCATCTCCAAAAATTGACTGGAAAAAAGGGTTTTAAAGATGTTGGTCTTGTAGCTCATTTTACCCCAGGAGCTCCAGAGATGCACATAAGTCCCTCACCTGCAAGTCCCAGTCAAGTCCAAGTCCCTGACCCACAAGTCCAAGTCAAGTCCGAGTCTGTGACCCCACAAGTCCAAGTCTCTGACCGCAAGTCCCAGTCTAGGTCCAAGTCTCTGACCCACAAGTCCAAGTCCATGGTTTCTATGTTTTACACTAATTCAAATCACAGTACAATAAAACTATTTAAAATCAATAAACACCTGTAAATTAAAAACAACTATCAGACAAATACGAGCCCAGGCCTTCCACACACAAATAATCAACATCTCAATATTTCTATGAAGCATAAGGCCATTCACAGTCAATCCCAATGTAATGGTAAGTTAGGAAAACACAAAATAATAACTATTTACCACTGTCTACAGCTGTGGCAAAAGGCAGGCCCTGTGTCATTCATTTAACTAGCCTCCCACACCACTACATTACTTAGTTCAGTTTGTAAAAGTAACATCAGTATAGTTATCACAGCTGTACTCTGTCACAAACATGTCTGCAGAATTAGCTTCAGAATGTTACTGAAGTGCCCTTTATCATACAGTAAAACTCCACTGTGGATAATAATACTTCCAGTCTTACCTTGAAGGTTTACAGACTGTTGACATCAGTGTCCTATCTTCAGCCTGTAGCTACAGGACCTGCTATATCCACTGCCAGCTTTTGGTCTTTGACAAAATATTCCCCAAATAAACTGTAGCCTCGTAATGGTAATGATTTGATCACTAATCACTTTACTGAGTAGTAGCTTTAAATTACAACTTATGCAGCAGCTCAAACTCTTAACTTCGCCTTTTCCTTCACTCTTGCTGTGTCGCGTATGCTAGTATTAAGCCAATGAAGGCTTACCGCGGGGGCTTTACATTAATAAAGAGAGAAACTGTTGTATTTCGCCGTGACCGCTACAAGTATAGTCCGAATAGCGCGCTCACGATGTCAACAAACCCACGACAGGACAGCGTGCGCACGTAGGGAGGGCGGGGCATACAGCAGAGGATCCGCTAAGCAGCGCACTGCTGGGGGAGAGAGAGAGAGTGCACACAGAGGAGACAGAGACAAGGGAGCGGCCGACAAAAAAGCCAGAATAAAGTGTCCAAACAGCGTGTGTAGTAAGTGTGCAAGGGACTCGTAATGTTCACGAGTCTCAGACCACGAGTCCGAGTCAAGTCTCGAGTCTTTAGGGGACGAGTCCGAGTCAAGTCTCGAGTCTTAGGGACGAGTCCGAGTCGAGTCACAAGTCTCTAAAAATAGCGACTTAAGTCCGACTCCAGTCCGAGTCCGACTCGCGAGTCCCCATCTCTGAGGAGCACAAGGAGCAAGGTGAAATTGACAATTGACACTAACATCATCAAATCGTAATTCTGTTACATTTACATAATTATATATTTTTAATTTTTCATAATATATAATAATAATAATATATTTTATATAATTCATAATACATACCTTTTTATTTTCATCTGTAGATTATTATCTCTAGAATTGCACATTAAAGCAGTACTAAGTAACTCTGCCCCTAGAGGCCATAAGCGCAACTGCAGGTGTCGTAGGATGTTACGATTTTTTAACTTATTAAATGTCTTGGAGAGTAAATACTACGCTGACAGAAAAGGTGAAGGGAGAGAGGGGTGTTGTACATCCAGTTATACATGGGAATATTTTTTTCCCCCCACTCAAACTTGGCTGTAAATACTGTTTAAAGTGGCGCTAGCCCGCAGTTAGCTTTGCCCGTTAGCCTGTTAGCTTCTTCTCCGTGATTCTATAAGTGTGTATTGGTTGCTCCGCCCCGGTGGCAGTCAAGTTGCAAGGATGGTTTTCTGGCCAGAGACACCAGGGGGAGATGAAAGACCCTCCAATCATCCCATTAACACTTGTATTACCCCAGAGGGACTACGGAAAGGATTTATTAAGGTAAACACGTTACTTAGTACTGCTTTAAAATGTTCTGTAGTTGTATGTTGGAGGGAGTTTTGCTGGAAAAATATCACTAGATATTTCAGCACACCTGCTCAAAAATCTAAAAAAATCAGTTCTTTATTTAACCAGGAAAGTCCACTGAGATTAAGAATCTCTTTTACAGGTGAGTCCTGGCCCCAGGGAACCTATTGTACATGTTTTAGTGGTGGGGAAAAACAGTATAATCTCACTTTACTGCGTGAACTTCGAAGTGCTCTCCTAAGGTATTATTACGCCTGACAATATAGTGCGCCTTTCTATCTATGTTTAATTTTGTGTAACTAGACTTGGATCGTCTAACTACTCACGTAACTGTATTTAAATCGGGAAAACGTGGAACAGCTCGGTCGCTTCTAACTTCACCCCAGGTTTGGAGCTATACCTTTGCTGGGAGAGGCTACATTTGCGTGACTGAGCGAACGCACAAAGACCAGACAGGTACGTATCAACTCGTCTAAGCTCAGGTAAGAACATATCTCAGTATGGGAAAAAGGTGGCCTGTTCCTTTAACCCCTTAACCCCCGCCTTAACCAAATGCATTTTCTCTGGTTCAGCTTCACCCAAATCTAAAGGTAACGCCTCATTTGAAAGCTGAGACCCACAAATCTTTTTCCTCGCATTGTTGCCATGTTGTCGTCACTTTGACATTTTTTCCCCCAATGCTTTTTTGGTTGTGTTTTCGTCACACATTTTTGTCCCTTTTCTCTTACTCTTTTGTTGCATTTTCATCCTCGTTTTGGACTCATTAAAGCCAAACTGGACAAAATGTGCTGGATTCAGGTGGGGATTAAGGGTTAAACCAGACACTGTTTTCTCATTCTTGTGATTTAAATAAAGATCAGACCACATTTATGACGAAATGGGAGAAATTCCAAAGGGTTCACATACTTTTTCCTCCCACTGTATCAGCGGTACGGCCATTTTGTTTGATTCTGTCCATGTTGCTTTTATACCCACGGTCTATATGATGGTGTTTTTGTTAAAGATGAAAACCAACACAATTTGAATGAATTTTGTTTCTTCTGGCCCAGCGGTGGCTCTTTACCCCGACATATTTGCTTCTTTGGAGACACCAATCGTTTCTGTGATCAGGCCTCTTTCTTCATACAAAGTGGGATTATTCATTTTATGGCTAATTTTTAACATTTTTGGTCTGGCAAGTTCAAATCTATAACCTAAAAATAAAATTGTGTCAGAATATAATAGGTGGTTCAACTTCTCCCACTCTCTCTGTCCCTACTGTTCTAAAACTTTACACACAAAGTATCCTCTCATAAAGTGGTGGACCTTCCAAAAGACTAAAAAAAGAGAAATCTTAACCCTGGTATAAGTTTAGACCGTTTATATCAAAACTGATCAAAGTAACTTTAGTCTAAAACTGCAGATGAGCCCACCTGAAGAAGCTTAATGAAATAGAGTCTAGAGGTATGGAGTTAAGAGAGAGACATCACCTTCCCGTGAGGCTGAGGGGGGGACGTCTGGAGCAGGCCTGTCCCGGGTGGAGGACCCTGGAGCTGGGCTGGAACGGACCCCTCCTATCAGGGACCACCACCTTCTCCTCCTCCTCTTTATCAACATCATCACTTTCATCTCCCAGGGACAGCGCGTTCCTGTAGCTCGGCCTGTGATGAGGAACAGGTTTTTTGGCGGGGCTCTGGAGCAGGCTGTGTGGCGGTGGGGACGGACAGCCTGAGAGTACCGGGACAGGGGCACGTTCAGCGCACAGTTTGGGCTCTCGGGACGCTGGAGGAACAGGTTTGATTTCGTAAGAGGCTTCAGGGAGCCCCGTGTGCTCCCGGGGCTGGGCTGGGCACGGACCCGTCTCGCCGCTCCTCACACCCCACCCTGCCACACACTCCAACGGGACCGAGGCCCTCCTGTCAGGGGCCACCTTCTCCTCCTCCTCTTTATCATCCTCATCATCTCCTTCATCCCCCAGGGACAGCGCGTTCCTGTAGCTCGGCCTGTGACGTGCACGGGCTGCCAGCTGCTGGGAGTGGAAGGGCGCTTCACTGACGTGTGGAGGAACAGGTTTTTTGACGGGGGGGTGTTGTCTCTGTTGGGGCATGTTGATGGGAGCCTGTCCCGGGATGACAGGGGGAGCAGGACTCTGGAGCATTGTGTGCGGCGGTAGGGACGGACGGCCTGAGAACACCGGGACAGGGGCACGTTCAGCGCACAGTTTGGGCTCTCGGGACTCTGGAGGAACAGGTTTGATTTCGTAAGAAGCTTCAGGGAGCCCCGTGTGCTCCCGGGGCTGGGCTGGGGCTGAGTGCCCGCCTGGGACGCCCGTGAGGAGCGCCTGTGGAGCGGGTCCAGGCGCATGGCTCTGCTGGACTTTGCGCTGCGGCTGGTTCAGGTTGGGCTTTGCGGTGTTGTTATGTTGCTGAGGATGATCCCCGCGGCAGGCAGGACCACAGGCCCCGGCTGGCGGGTTTGGGCTCTGAGCTCCTTTGCAGGGTTTGTCCGCATTCCTGAGCGGACTGAGGTGCGCATTCCCCTGGGTAGAGACTCCGGGCGACTCTCCTTTGCTCCCCCGCTGTCTGCGCCCTGACCGCGGAACCTCCGCTGGAGCACTACGTGGCTCACGCCGTGCTCCTGTTTGACCCGCGCCACGGAGTTCACGAACCTCTTAAAGAGTTCGCGGTTCCGCTCTCGGTCCGCGTGATCCCGGAGGAAGGGCCGAAAGTGAATCAGCAGGTCCGCGTTGGTCACGGAGCCCCCGCAGCTCCGGAGGAAGTGCAACAAGGCGTCCTGAGAGAACTCCGCCGCCATCGCCCTGCTCTGAGCAGGTCAGAGTCCAACTGCTGCTCACTTAGCTCCGCCCACCGCAGTAAGCCCTCACCTGACGCATTCCTGCACGTGACCGCGTCAGACATATCCTGGACAGACAGGAGCGTTTAATGGTCGTTTGACTCTTTGATTCTTGTTCTGTGTTCTGAAAGGACAGCTGGGGCCATAGACTACACAATATTAGTCTAATGCAGTAATAATATTAGTCTAATGCAGTAATAACATTAATCTAATGCAGTAATAACATTAGTCTAATGCCAGTAAATAACAAAAAAAAAAAAAAAAACATTAATCTAATGCAGTAATAACATTTAGTCTAATGCAGTAATAACATTAATCTAATGCAGTAATAACATTAGTCTAATGCAGTAATAACATTAATCTAATGCAGTAATAACATTAGTCTAATGCAGTAATAACATTAGTCTAATGCAGTAATAACATTATCTAATGCAGTAATAACATTAGTCTAATGCAGTAATAACATAATCTAATGCAGTAATACATTAGTCTAATGCAGTAATAACATTAATCTAATGCAGTAATAACATTATCTATGCAGTAATAAATTAGTCTAATGCAGTAATAACATTAATTCTAATGCAGTAATAACATTAATCTAATGCAGTAATAACATTATCTAATGCAGTAATAACATTAATCTAATGCAGTAATAACATTATCTAAGCAGTAATAACATATCTAAGCAGTAATAAATAGTCTAATGCAGTAATAACATTAGTCTAATGCAGTAATAACATAATCTAATGCAGTAATAAATATCTAATCATAATACATTAATCTATGCCAGTATAACATTAATCTAATGCAGTAATAACATTAGTCCTAATGCAGTAAATAACATTAGTCTAATGCAGTAATAATTATTAGTCTAATGCAGTACTACGAGCCGGCGGGTCTTGATGATTTAGCCAAAAGGGGACACTTTTGGTAATGGAAAAGACACAGATAGAATAATGACCGCCACAGGGAGGAAATACTTACATCAGCTCCGTAGAAACATCAGGAAAACGTGCAACAGTCAATAGAGGTATCTAGGCAACTAACACATTTAAAAATGTAACATATTAATAATAACTTTGGAACACAATATAAAATGTTCCAAAGTCAAAGCAGTGCGCTTTCCACGTCTTAGTGCAGGTGAGTTGATGAGCTGCACAAGATATTATTGCAAGACGTTATTTATTTACAGTGTTACAGTCGTGACTGCAGGGGTGAAGAACCTGGTAGCTCTTCCTGCACTGAGGTTGTCTCGTCTTTCCACCTGAGAAGGAGCTGCTCAGCTCCTCTACAGTCTGCTCTGAAGGAGCTGCTCCTCTACAATCTCGCATGTACATGTATTTAGCAGAAAGCCTGCTTTTTCCTTATCAATAATCATTAGTACAAGTCAAATGATTAAGCACCATTCATTGTACAATTTATCCAAGCAGTCGTATGAGCTAGATGTCATTATTGCCCCAGCTCTGCTCTACAGTGATGTGGAGTCTGTGATGTTCAGAAACATCATTAGAGCTGAAAGAGTGTGATGCTGAGTGAGTGTGTGAGCTAAAGTTGTTTCAAATGTTTTGTTTTAAAAGTAATAATATAAAATGTTCCTTTTACAGTGATTAAATCTTAGGACAGGTTCACCTTCTGAATTGAGGAATGCAGGAAAATAACAATGATAAACTCTAGATTTCTAACCCCTCACTTTAATGTATCTGACATTGCCACATCTGTCACACAACAATTCTGGAGAAGCACATTACAGAAACTGATTCATAATGACTGTAATGTGTGTGACATTGTCATCAATTCCCAGTGATTTTTTAGTTTAGTTTGTTTATTTGAGCTTTTTTTTTTTACAAACATGTTTGCATGGTTACATCTTTACATTGTTAAAAAAAAAAAACTCAAAGGAGTAGGCCGAAGCAAGAAAGCGTATAAGTGCCCGCCTTCTATTCAAAGTAATTGAGGTTTACAAGACTTCCAAAGTAAGAGGACATAGCACGAAAATAGAAATGTATGCAGTTTACCAGTAATATAAACATTTATTTTATTTTATTTTATTTTTTACTTTTTTTTTACTTTTTTCTTTTTCCTCTTTCCCATTCACATAATAACATTACTTATAAACACCAGTCACCATTCTATTAATTGACCATTGATATAGTTATTATTTAAGTATTACATTGTCATAGTTTTTATAATCAACCCTACACATTACTGTATGTCCCCTTCCAGTCATTCCCATTTCCACTGTAAAATGGTTGTTGATTGGTTTATTATTTTGTTGTTTGCCTTGTTTAGTGAGGTGCATTAAAAAGACAAGATTTATGAACCTGTTGACAGTCGCCAGCCCTCGCTCAATATTGTTTAATAGTGACCAGTGGAAACAGGCTGTCACATCATTGTGGTTAGCTTTTACTTATTCATTTCTATCCAGTTCCTTTAATTCATAACAACTTAAACTTAGAGGTTGGTGACATTGGTTCTATCAGCAATGATATGGTTAAAACAGATTCACAGTATAAGTAATACTTATAATATCTATACGCAAAACAAAATTACCTATAGATAATAAGTACAAGGTCACATGTCTTTAGCATATTTCTCACACACACTTCTCTTATACTGGTTTTTAAATTGTTGTAGACTATCAGCACTTTTTAATGTTTCCTCTAGATTATTCCACAGATTTACACCTCTCCGGGTGATACAATGACTTTTTAGGGTAGAATGAATACATTGTACTTTCAGATTATGAGTACCCCTTAGATCGTAACTTCCCTCTCTTTTACCAACATTTGTATATTGTTTGGGAGCTGATTGTTTACAGCTTTATATCTAACAAAGTATTATATTTTATGAGGTCATCAAGTTTCATGGTAGATTTTAAGAACAGTATATTGTCCCTATCCGACATTGTGAACAATTCTAATAACCTTCTTTTGGAGTCTGTATAAAGCCTGTAAATTAATTTATGTACGGTAGGATTAAGGAACAGTACAGGGTAAAAAGAGCCTTGTGGTCCAGTAAATATCTACACTTGCTCATTATGGCCACATTTTTCGCCATTTTCCCACAAATGTTATCTATGTGTGGTCTCCAGCTAACCTTATGACTGAGGATGCGTATAAAAGTAATCTTGACCCATTGTTTAAAGTTCAGAAAAAGACAATAAGAATAATCCATTCAGCTGGATACCGTGAACACACAAATCCTTTATTTTTTAAATCAAAAACAATGAAATGTGTGGACCTTACTGAATTTAAGATGCTCAAATCATGTTCAAAGCCTCACAAAAGTCACTTCCTGAGAGTTTACAAAATATGTTCTGCAAACGAGAAGTCAAATACAACTTGAGAGATCAAATGAGTTTTAATAAACAATACTCCAGAACATCCATGAAGACGTGGTGTAGAAATATGGACACATTTAGATGAAAGCATTAAAATATGTAAAAACCTGGTGCATTTTCAAAAGGTTTACAAAGAATTATTATTTATTAAATACAAACAATTATTGTGAGTGTTGTAGTATATCTTTTGTTGTTTCTTTATTTTGCTTTTGCTTTTTTTATATTATTGTTCCTTATTTGTTGTTGCCTTGCCTTATGTTCCCTTGTTTATGATTTGTTTATGATTTGTTTATGATTTGTTTATGATTTGTTATTGTGCATTACGTTCCTTGCTTTGATTGTTAATGTAAATATTGTTTTTATTTTTGGGGTGGGCGTTTATAAGATTTTTGCTTCGGCCCACTCCCTTTGAGCAGACCTACTGCTCAAATAAACAAATAAATAAATAAATAAAAATAAAGATCACACCCAGAAATGTATATTCCTTTACTTGTTCTATTCGAACATTGTCAATATTGATTTGAATCTGCACGTCATTCAAATGACGTTATTTTACCAAATAAAATCATTTTTGTTTTCAATATGTTCAGTGATAATTTATTTCTATTAAACCATTCTTGAATTTGTATAATTGTATAATTATTGTATAATTCATCACTTCTAATTGCTCAGTGATTCTCTATGGCACGTGCACAGGAGCGTGCATGCCAGCGGCTGTCTTGCTGGTAGACTGTCACCTTTTGCACCATGGGTACATCCGAAACCAGTGAATAGGTAAGAGGATGTGCATCAGCGTCAGCCATGACAAGAAGCGTCCGAATAGGACTGTCAGTTAGGAAGGAGGTAGGGAAAGGAGTCTCAGTGCTTCCTCATGTCTCCCTTTAGCATAGGGACCTCTGGTGGTTCCTCACTGGCGATTAGGAGCTATGTGCCATCCAAGCGATCGCGATGTCGTCACATCCGGGGCGGTATAAAGGTCGACAGGCAAAACAACACGAGATGACAGTCAGTCACGAGTGAACTAGATAACAATGCTGACCAGTTGCTGTGCCATAAACTGTACTAACCAGCGATCTAATGATAAAAAAGAGCTTCTTTCGTCTGCCGTTGGAGCCACAAAGGAAGAAGACATGGATGAAAGCACTGAAGCTGCACAATCCACAAACGACCCCAAATGTCCGTCAACGCTGGTGTGTGGAGCCTGGACAAATCTGCTGCCAAAGCTCGTCAAATAAATGTAGCCATGTGGTTCTATTTCCACATGTTGTTGTTGTTGATTTATGTGCTTAAAAGAACTAATGAGTCATGTTTTGAAATGTAATATTATGGTGGAATCATACAGTAAAACATTGGTTGTGTATAAACAAGTTTGGCTCTTGATTTTGGGAAAATAACTTAAAGGTCCTATATCATGCAAAATCCTTATCAAAAACACCCCCAGAGCGGTTTTTGGCTTCATTCACGCAGTTCTAAGTAATCCTCCTGAATCCTGCTCTCTGAGCAGCTGCTCCGCCCTCTCCTGGTAAACGACTGAGCTGTTCAGTTGTGTCGTCACAAAGGAACGGAAGTGCTCTACGTCTGTAATGTAATGCCTTACAGCCCGATTTTAATTTATAAAACAGCTTTTTCATTATTTTTGTTGTAAGAGAGAAATAAAAAAAAATTAAAAAAAGAACTCTCCGACGCGTCTGTGCTGTCCCAGGAGGCTAAACAAACACACCCCCGGCCGGAGGATCCAAGCATAAGTCTTGTTTTTGAAGACTGAGCTCTTTCTAACCTACTCTGGACACGCCTGTTCTTTTTTCTTACCAAACGATAATGTCACGGGTTCGCGTTTGGCTACGAGAGGAACAGGACTATTCAACCTTCCTAAAGAAGAGTGCACTCGCCAGAAGTTGGAATTTCTTTCCGGGATTCAGCGATTTGATCAACCAACCTGATGGATGCTTGGTGAACCTTGGCCAGAATCAAAGTGGATTAACTTTTATAACCAACGCGATCTCATGGGGAAGCCAGACTGAGCGGTGAGTCAATCAAAACGCATGTTAGTGTGTGTGTTAGCATGTGTGTTAGCGTGTGTGTTAGCGTGTGTGTTAGCGTGTGTGTTAGCGTGTGTGTTAGCGTGTGTGTAGCCATTATGAAACTGTGTTGCACATGTCAACTCCTTATAACTGCATTATGTGAAGTAACTTCACTTTTTGCAGCGATATTTATATTTATAATACTGTAAATGTGGAATGAGCGGAGAGAGGGCGGAGTTAACTGAATCGAAGCGTCTTGTCTTCCGGGTAGGGAAAATACCCCCCAAAAATACTTATATTTCTCTCAAAAATGAGTTCTCCATAGTGATAGAGGTAGAATATATCATATAAATGCCTATACTTTACTTTGGAATGGCTAAAATAGCATGATACAGATCCTTTAAATGCAGTACCTCGGAATGGATAGTAAGGAGATAAATTTACTACTGCGTAGTAAAGGTCAATCACAATGATGTACACTTAACAATCTTTACTTTTGTTGCCTTGCTCTATGCAGCCACTCATCAGTCTACTGTCTAAACATAGAAACTCAACTGTGACTGAACATAACCTTTTAACATGTACATGAACTACAAACGTATGTTTTTCCAGCCATTATACTGACACCAGCATCTGAACACAGATTGTGTAATACACATGTCAGCCCAGCAGCTCTCGCCTACCGGACACTGCGCATGTGCTGGAAGCTACGGAAGTAAACAATAACAGCGATTGCTCGTATAAACCACCGCGCCTACATCAACCCCACCCCCACCCTCCTGTGATTCATGCGCATCCGTGGATTGACAGGTGCACATTTAATAATAATAATTAAAAAGAACATTCTGCATAAGCCACACTTTATAAAAGTGACAAAATACATGTTGTCGTCACCACAGCACAGTCACATATCAGTGTTTTAAAGAGCCTCCTCAGTAAATGGCCTAAATGAAGGCAGTTTGTGCTTTTGTTTCATTTAGTAAAAACTTAAGCCACATGGATCATTTGCATACAGTACATTGCACAGCAATCAGGACATAGAAGCTACATACTGAGCCCTTGCCCAAGTTTGCAGCCCTGTACAGTCCCCACTGAAAGAGCTGCTCAGTTACTCTACAGTCAGAGCGCTACAGAGAGGCAGGGGCTCAAAAATCAAAAGGGCACTACATCAAGAACATAGAGCTGTTCTTGGATCTTACACTTGGATCGTGTAAAGGCTCACGTAACTGTATTTAAATAGGGGAAATGTGGAACAGCTTGGTAGCTTCTAACATCACCCTAGTTGGGAGCTATACCTATGCTGGGAAGAGGCTAAATGCTAACAGCATTTGTGTGACTGAGCGCACGCACAAAGACCAGACAGTTAAGCATCAACTCGTCTAAGCTCAGGTAAGAACATATCTGAGTATGGAAAACGGTGGCCTGTTCCTTTAAGTGGAAATTCAAAACATGAAGTAGCAGGTGACGCTGCTACTTCATGTGTTGCTTTCTGTGCAGTTTTATGACATCCTGAATTATTTTTATACATGTAATTTTTTGATAAAATAACATAGGTATCGAAAAAAGTACTGTTAAGGCACCGGTAAAAGCCCTGATTTCTACACATAACTATTAATGGATATGTACATGTTAATCTTTCAACTGTTCTCATAGAAAGTTACGTTCGTTCTGCGCCTCGAAAGCAGAGGCCCAGGGGTGAAGTCTCTGCGATGGTAAAAGTCTTGGGATGTTCATGAACTGCTTTGCCCCATTGTCCCAAGACACTCAGAAGCGTTTTCATTGGACTTGTGCTGCCCTAAAGCTTGCATCATTCTCACTAAACCCCTGATCCGATCAAAGAGGGGTCACCGTGACAGGGCAATCCAGGCGGGCGGGGCCTGAGTGCCAGGTGGGCGGGGCCTGCGTGTGCATGAGGAGAGGGGGCGCGGAGGACAGAGCCAGTCCGACCCGGCTCCAGCCCCGGGCCTCGGTCACCTCCAGAGGAACCGTGTCCAGGAGCAGGCTGAGCGTGTCCTGAGCCTGTCGCCGCAGGTCGTCCAGGCGCCTCAGGCCGACCAGGAGCGCCGGCGTGGAGCGCACCAGCCGCCCGTACTGCCGCAGCTGGGCCCGGGCCAGGTGGAGGTGAAGGAAGGCGTGGACTGCACACTGCCGCCGCTCCAGGTGGTCTTTCAGCTCCAGGGCCTCCTGGGTCTGCCGCAGGAGGAGGGTCCGCTTGTGAACAAGAGAGTCCTGGAACAAACACAAACGCACGTTACCCTCCATCATGGCATTCCAGGGTTTAGTAACAGGATACTATGTTTTTAATGACAAATGGAATAAAAACTCTGTGCATATTTCATTTCTAAAGGTTTTGGATTTTGATAAACTAAAAGTAATTGAACAGTGTTATTTTCCAAGAATTTTCCATTAAATGCCAGTTCAAATTCAATGTAAGGGTCTTTAAAGGGGAGTGTTATGCAAAATGGACTTTTCAGAGCTTTTTTAACCATGTTACAAATCTTTCATCAAAAACAGACCTGGAGCTGTGTTTGGAGCCACTGGCGCCTCTTCGAGTAATCTTTGAATCTTCCCCACTGAGCTCCTACATACAGTGGGTTGCATAAGTATCGGCCCCCCTTTAACTTTCGCCATACTATGGACCATAAACATCAATATATTTAATTTTACGTGAAAGACACACAATCGTGAAGTGAAATGAAATTTATTCATGATTTAGAATTTTTTATAAATGAAAAACTGAAAAGTGGGATGTGCATAAGTACCAGCCCCCCTTTCCTTTTAGTGCAAACAATTGCCTTCAGAAGTTGAATGATGATTTCTGATAGCCTGGAAAAATCCAGACTCACCGCTGCGTCAAATCCATTCCAACAGCGGTAGATACGTGAGCAAACAGGAAGCGGAGTAAACCAATCAGCGAAGGGCGGGCGTCTGCCATTGATGTGGTGTTATTAGCGGTTTTGCGTTAATATTTGCGCAGGATTGAATCACGAAACTCACCTACTGTCGATGTGTTTTGGTCATTTACCGCCGATTGGAGACACAGTTTCTCTCTTTTCGTAGATTGTTATTGAGGACTTCCGCGTCCCGTGAGTGACGTTGCTCGCTAACAACACGTCACGGCAAATAAACAAATCTGATTGCACGGGAACGGTTTGATTTTGCGGATACATCCAGGAGGTGACCAGACTGATCCCCCGCTGTATACAAAAATACAGAGGGGAATCATTCTGGTCCCACCAGGCTAGATTTCTGAGAGATCACATGTTGACCCAATGATTAAATAGATCATTTTTTAATCTAACTAATTCAAGTACAGCTGCTCTGTGATGGTCTCAGAGGTCTGTTAAGAGACTATTGGGGAGCAGACAGCATCATGAAGTCCAAGAACACACCAGACAGGTCCAGGATAAAGTTGAGAAGTATAAAGCTGGGTTAGGTTATAAAAACATTTCCAAAGCTTTGAACATCTCTCAAAGTACAATTAAATACATCATCCAGGAATGGAAAGAGTGTGGCATCACTGCAAACCTACCAAGACTCGGCTGTTCCCCTAAACTTACTGACCGAACAAGGACAGCACTGACCACAGCTGTTACCAAGAAGCCTATGATGACCCTGGATGAACTGCAGAGAGCTACAGCTCAGGTGGGGGAAACTGTACACAGAACAACTATTAGTCGTACACTGCACAAATCTGGCCTGATGGCAGATGGCAGTAGTTGTTCTGTGTACAGTTTCCCCCACTTACTTTCCTCACCTCTCCATCTCTGGAGATGCTTCATCCTTCCATCACGGAGTCAAAAACACTTGCCGTAGCTTCACTACAGCCACACGGTCTGCACTGTAATGTTTTTATTAAACTTTTTCTTTATTGAAACAGCTGCAGCAAGAGGAGGCGGGGTGGGAAGAGATTTTGGGGAGATCGTGTGAAACTCTTTCAATTTGTTCACAAGTGACTATTTTTGTATCAAGTAAAGGTACAGATGGCAGGGGTGGTGCTGCTGCGACGTGATTTTTGTGAAATGAAAGAAGGTGAAGAAGTAATTGCGTTCTGCTATTGGTCAAAAGAAATGTTCCTGTTTTGGTACGTCTCAGTATTGTTGGTGTCTAGCTACACGAGCGATCGCAATGTCGTCACATCTGGGGCTGTGGTAGGCAAATTAATATTTTAATAGTTCCATGATAAGCAATAACGATGTTTACAGATAGGGCATTGCTTCCCTTGCACTGTAACAGATCTGTAATTACATAAATAAATAAAACAGCGCTAGAGGTCTGGATAAATCTGCTGTTGCCGACCATTCACCAAAACATCTGGGGAAAATCACGGAAGTAAACAACAACAGCGATCGTGCGTATTCATTAGAAGCCCTTTTGGTATCACCTGACATGTTTGTTTTTGACTTCCGTAAAATTGCTCTGGTGACAAAGCAACAAATATCCAAGAATGATCTGCAGTGTGTCTTTAACTTGAGCGGAACAGATACAGGTAAAAAGGAAAAGCAAACAAAGAAACCATTCCGTTTAATCAACCTGTTAAAGCTAAGTACAAAAGAAAATACTGTAACTTGAGTGGTGTTACCCAGAGTTCAGTGCTGCCCTCCTCAGGCTCCTGTCTGCGCTGCGAGGCCAGAGAGCGCTCGATCCGGGCCAGGCGTCCGCACAAGGACAGGAGCAGGTTAACCACCCTCTCCAGGTCACCTGCAAGGACGGGGGAAGTACAACTGAACACAGAGACATGCTGGGTCCTCGTGTTGGCCCGGGAGTTTCATCATTCATTTGTTCATATCTCAGAGAGGAGTGTTCAATGTAAATGTGGTACCTCCTTCCTAATACAGAGCAATGAATGAACAGCACGATCAAAGGTTTTTTCTTTCCATTTCTGAGCATTAAATTAGGGGCTGGCTGCAGTGGCTCTGTCTCCCCCGCGGCTGTGGCTCTTCTTCAGCGAGGTAACATAATAGTCATGATTCTCTAGCGTGTGCTATCAGCGCATATAATGTATCAAGTCGCTGCTAAGAGCAACCTAGCACTTCCTGTAGCACTTAGAAAGTAACTGTGCCAGATATTCCAGCGGCAGAAACAGTTTTTTGTGACAATGTCCAGCACTGAGTCTTACCTTCCACAACAAACTGGCACAGGGTTTACAAATTCAATGCTTTTTAGTGCCATTTACTCCCAAAT
Source organism: Neogobius melanostomus (assembly GCA_007210695.1). NCBI lineage: Eukaryota > Metazoa > Chordata > Actinopteri > Gobiiformes > Gobiidae > Neogobius > Neogobius melanostomus. Next base: position 752,564 of record VHKM01000421.1, read on the forward strand.
GCCATGAAAATATATATATTTGCACCTGAAAATTAGATTAAAAAAAAGAGTCTCCCTCCCCTTGACCCAGGTCCATTTTCCTTTTGATTATACAGTAGTTCAAATAAACAGTGTCGTACCGATGAACATGTGGTACTTCTCCCTCTCGCTGTCCTCGCAGAGCTCCCGAACCCAGGCCTCCACGCGGTTCCCCAGCTCCGTGTGGGCCCTGAACGCATCGCTCAGAGCCTCCTTCTCCGTCTGCAAACTCTCAATGCACTTCCTCAAAGCCTCACACAGCTCCACCTACAGGGAGGGAGGGTTAGGTAAACAGACAGATCGTTATTAATAACCATCGTCGAAACATTTTGTTGTTAAAAGTATTTTTTGTTGTACCTATATTTTCATTCAAGGTATGCCAACACAGTGTTATAGACTATAAAAAGATTGGAAAATAATCATTCTAATGGGGTTGCAGAGGAGCAGAAAATTCCCGATAAGTTTCCGCACATTTTCCAGACACTTTCAATGGGAACTTTTGCTCTGATCTTTATGAGAATGTTAAAAAATGTTTATTATTATATTTTAGCATTTGAACAATTAGCGAACTATTTCTTAAAGGGGGGTATTATGTAAAATCGACTTTTTCAAGCTTTATATCATGTTATTATGTCATTCCCTCATTAAACACATGCCTGGAGTGTTGCCTTGGCTCATTCACATATTTTTGAGTAATCAGTAAAAACTTAGACGGCAGCCATTTTAGGTGTAGCTATGCCTCAGTCCTCCTAGGAACGCCCCCACCTCCTGGAGACGCCTCTGGACCTTTCGTCACCAGCCAAGCCACCAACCACTGCTCCTCAGCTCAGCAGAGCCCCCTCCCCGCACAGTAGTGTTGTTTAGATGCCACAGCAGTGTGCTGAAGGGGGCGTGTCGGAAAGCTTCTTAAAGAGACAGAGGCCTATTTCAAGACGTTCAGTACAGCCATTTTGAGAGAGCAATTTTATTCAAGGCAGTTATTTTAATTTACTGCATATACAGACCAACAGAAGGTTACGTCATCATTGTAGTATGCTATAGACTGGTGCTGTGTGATTGAAAAAAGCATAATACCCCTCTTTAACCATTAATTCATTTTGAACCATAAAACATGCTTTTGAGTGATGTCACACCCACGCTGCCCCATACAGTGAGTCAAACACAACATGACTCTCAACTTCCCTAAACCTACATTTTGCTTAATTCTCTCTTCTAATAAGCATTTATCAGACTGTGATTGGTTAAATTCACCTGTCACTAACTCAGATCATGACAAAAGGAAACCTGACACCCGTCTCTGAGCACTATAATACAGTGCCTATAATATTATATAGAGGTAAAATTATTTAGTTTTTGAGAAAATGTTTGGTCTCGTACAGAGAGATCATGGACCCAGTGACTGATATTAATGATCATTTTTGCAATTCATACATTTTCTTTTTAGATACGACTTGTGAAAGTGTAATGCAGTTAATAGGAAAAACTGGCTCCTCCCCCACTGGGTCCTGTGACATCATCACATTCTAGAACCTGCAACCCAGCAATATTGTAATACTTGGTGAATATACGCCAGATGGATACTAACATGGAATGAGTCTCTTCCATCTCCAAAAGCTCATTTTGGCCCTAAAGGTCTGTCCTCTTCAAACCCTGGTGTCAGACATGGCGAGGATGATTTCTTTGAGACTTTCCTTATTGCCCTGGCTGGGTATTTATATTTATTCCCATATACTCCCATAAATTCCCACGAAAAATGACCAATGCTGAAAATACCCAGAATTGTGAGCAGTGGCCGTGGTGTGGCCTGTGTTGAATTTTGCACATATACCTTCATGGTGATGAGGTCCACACTGGGCTCAGGGCTCTCAACAGCAGGCTCCCGGCCCCTGGAGACAAAACAACAGCCCTGAGACCGGAATACATCTCAAAAGCTCTACATCAGCGTGCTGTTACTTATCATGAATAACACACTGAACTGAAAATGGCCACACTGATTCAAGGATCAGCTCTGCTACAGTGGGTTGCATAAGTATCCATTTGCCCCCTTAACCTTTTGCCACGCTAAGGACCAACATAAATATATTTAATTGAAATTTTATATGAAAGACACACACTAAGTGACACACAATCATGAAGTGAAATTAAATGTATACATTATTTTGAACTTTGTTTTATAAATAAAAAACAGAAAAGTGGGGTGTGCAAAAGTATCTATTCCCTGAGTTAATACTTTGTGGAACAGCCTTTTGCTGCAGTTACAGCTGTAAGTCTGTTGGGGTTTGTCTCTACCAGTCCTGCACATCTTGAGACTGGATTTTTACCCATTCTCCTTTGCAAAACAGCTCAAGCTCAGTTAGATTAGATGTAGAGCGCTTGTGAACCGCAGTTTTCAGATCTTTCCACAGATTCTCGATTGGATTTACTGTAGGTCTGGACTTTGACTTGGTCTTTCTAACACATGGATATTTTTAGTTTTCAACCATTCCATTGTTGTCCTGGCTTTATGTTTAGGGTCGTTGTCTTGCTGGAAGGTGAAACTCCGCTCCAGTTTCAAGTCTTTTGCAGACTCCAACATGTTTTTGTCCTGTATTTGGCCCCATCCATCTTCCCATCCACTCAAACCATCTTCCCTGTCCCTGCTGAAGAAAAGCACCCCCAGAGAATACCACTGTATGTAAACAACCTGTGCTAAGGTTGACACAAGGTGACACACTGCAGGTGCAAACATACATTTTCCACACAGTGGTCAAAGATTTTTTTTTAGCTATTTTCCTCCCTTAACATCTGATCAGACCAATTTTTCCCCTCTTTGTTTTGATCATATGTGGCTGATTCCAGAGATGCCGTGTGTATACGTTTGTTAGGTGTGACATCACACACAATAATAAGCTACTTCCGGGTCCTTTGGAGAGTTCCATAGACAAAAACAACTTTATCTGAATCTCCTGTTGAAAGAACAACAGATAAAAGGCCTAAAACTGGTTAACACCTAATCAGAATAATATATCTCACCATTTCTCCAGGCAAAATGAAGATATTGTGTATGGATTATTATTATTTTTCTATAATTAATGTCAGAAAAGCATTACTAAAGAAAATCCAGAGTAAATGAAATATTTCTTTGCGATCAGATGTTTAAAAAGAACCATGTAGTCGGCTCTGTGGTTAAAATCGCAGATGTGTGCAGCCTCGCTTCTGTCAGTCTACCCCAGGGGAAACTGTGGCTACAAAATGTAGCTTACCACCATCAGCATGCAGTGAATGACCCCCCTCCCTTTCATGTGTGAAGCTCTTTGGGTGTGACTTGTGTCATATGAAAAGCGCTATACAAGTAAGATTCCCTTCCCTAAAATCAGCGAAATGCCATTACAGTATACTGAATAGGGCTAAACCCGGTTGGAGCAATGACATCATCACTTAACAAATGTATTGTAGTGGTGGCAGTAGATCAGTACAGATAAATGTTTTTAGTTAAATCACTATTCAGTTTTAATCCAGTTAAAACACGTAATGGAGTAGAAAGTACATAAAGGCTCTTAAATGTAGTTAAGTAAAAGTAGAAAGTGTTGATTATAAAATCGACTTAAATACTCTGTTGTACTTTCTGCCACTGCTTTGGATACTTTGGCTTTACGCACGCCTCACTTCACACTGGAAAAGCTTGCAGGCTCTAAAACTATCGCTAATCAATACTTGTGTGTACCAGTCATCAAGAGGATCGTCGTGTTGCTGCGGCAACTTTTCGACCAATCGGCTGCTTGGAAAATGTCCTTCAGAACATCAACGGTGGATTTTCCCCACATGTCCATTAGGGGCGCCAGAGTGCGGTCCGAGCGAACCTGCAAAACATCATTAATGCTAATGGACATGAGGTCTTTCAATATAGTTGCGCGGCTTGAACGTTTTCTTTTTTGGGGGCAAATTCTTATTTGTTTTTTGTATTAAAAATGTTACATGGTATCGTTAGCATCCTTATGTCATTTTCTAGGTAAATTAGCATAGTGCTAACTGCTCACTAATGCAATCCATTTTTGGGTTCTCGTAATACGTTAAGCCACTTGTAATATGTAGTTACATCATTTATTTTTTTCCAGACATGATTGTACATCTGCTTCTGTATGTTACAGTTTTAGAGCCAGCCCCATTTAACGTGGCGTTTGATCCTAACATATGCAGACTGTTAGCAAGTCGGCTAGTCCATTAGCCTGCTCAGTGTATTATTCCTATCGGTCAAATTCGGCCCACAGGAGCACGCCATTGTGGAGGTTGAGTTATTATTTACGTTAGCTATACCGCTAAACAGAAGAGTTTGCAGTAAGAAAAGGGTGAACAGTTGTTAATGAAAAGTTGCTGTAGCACTTTGGGCCAAAAAAATACACCAAAACCTAAGTTTCTATAGGTTTCCTTGGTGCAAAATATGCCATGGAGGGCAGGTTGAGCAAATTAGCAGAGGACGCCAGTCATCTGTGGGGTGCAATGATTTCCTTCTCTCCGTGCTGTAAACCAATCAACACAACGATTGACAGGCGTCATATCACATGCAGCTAAAATGGCGACCTCCAGCGGACTCGTTGGTCACATGTCTTCATTTGACCGATAGCCGTTAGCATTAGCCATCAATCATTGCAAATAGAGCTCAACAGTCCCACCAACTTCCGGCCACATGTCTGGACCGACGTAAAAATGTCCCATTTATTTCTAGCATACATTTTTTGGGAAATTAAAATATTAAGAGTTTAAAAGCATGAGAGAAAATACCCAATACTTGAAAATACAGCAAAAATTATTTTATAGCTTTTCAGTTTATATCATTTCAGACAAATCTTCAATTTTACCTTGTATGTTTTATGCCCTTGAGTTAGCACATAGCTGATTAGCCAGCGTCGTGCTGTTAAACCTTTGATACTGTATTTTCATTTTTCGAAAAAATGTATGTGATATTTTATGTCCGATCCAGACACGTGAGCGGAAGTGAGTGGACTGTTGAGCTCTATTATGAAGGTTCCAGATATTTTCAGCTGTTGTCAACGATAAACCACATTTAGGTCAAAGCATTGTTAGAAATCATTAATGAATGTACAGGCCTTTGGAGATTTTACTTTAGATACAAATTAGCGTCTAAAAGTGTCCTCTGAGCTAAAAGCTAAATCATATTCAGTTTCTGCTTTTGTGGGTATTCACTAAACATAATTTTATAAGATGTTAGTGATTAAGAAACCACATAAATTATATACATACAGCGTCTTTGAGTGTGGGAAGAAAAGGTTTCTTAGAATTTCTCACATTTCTGCCTAAATTGGTCACTAAATGTGGTCTGATCATCAAAATCATAAGAATGAATAAACTAATACCCAAACATTTCATTTATCATATTTTTATTGGCCATAACATGTAAACATTCACAGGACAGGGAGGAAAAAGTAAGTGAATCCAGGAATCTCGCTGAACTGCAGCAGTTTTGTAAAGAGGAATGATCCAAGATTCATCCTGATCGTTTGAGTGTCTAATCTGCAACTACAGGAAAGCAGTTATTGCTACAAAAGAAGGATCAGCCAGATATTTAATACAGGGGTTCACTTATTTATTCCGTGCATGTTGTGAATGTCTTAGGTCTTTCTGCAAAATATCTTCATAAACGTGTGAATTATTTTTCTATTGATGATATCACGTTGTCCGGGCCCTGAGGCAACAAAACAGCCCACACCATGATGCTCCTGCTCCAGACTTCACAGTGAGGAGAGGGTTTTGATGTTGATGTGCTGTTTCATTTTTCCTCCACACATGACGTTGTGTGTTCCGCTCAAACTATTCAACTTTGTGTTAATCATTCCACAGAATATTTTGCCAGTAGTGCTGTGGAGCATTCAAGTGCTCTTTCGCAAACCAGTTAAATTTAGGCAGAAATGTGAGAAATTGCCATTAAACAGACGTAACAAACCTCACCATACTGCGCGGGGAGCCGGTCGTTAACATAATGTACGTATTTGTAGGACGTGGCGTCCTGGTAGGTTATTGGTGTCTGTTAGCTACTTGCAAAGCTACTTCACAAACACTAGTTAAGGCAGAATAGCAGAAGACTTTAAAGTCACTCACCAGTGTCCTGACCAGCGCCTGTACTCTCTGCTCCTCTGGGCTCGGGAGCCGCGCTGGCACCGGCTCATACTCCAGCACCAAACGATCCCCACCGGCGCCTCAGCACTGGACGCTGTGAGGGCCGCGGTGGGACTGCTGCTGCTGCGTGGATAGAAAGGACTCAGTCTGCTCTGCTGTTCAAAGCCTGTTGTTTGGCATGACACTTCAGACCCCCTGCCCACGTATGAATGTGGCGCTTCCGTGAGTCTGCCCCAGGACAAACCCAATCTCATCGATAAATTAAATTGACAGGAAAACTGCATATGTTTAACAACAAATATGGCACCTTCACCTTTACGTTAAAGAGGGGTATTATGCTTTTTTCAATCACATAGCACCAGTCTATAGCATACTACAATGATGACGTAACCTTCTGTTGGTCTGTATATGCAGTAAATTAAAATAACTGCCTTGAATAAATTGCTCTCTCAAAATGGCTGTACTGAACGTCTTGAAATAGGCCTCTGTCTCTTTAAGAAGCTTTCCGACACGCCCCCCTTCAGCACACTGCTGTGGCATCTAAACAACACTACTGTGCGGGAGGGGCTCTGCTGAGCTGAGGAGCAGTGGTTGGTGGCTTGGCTGGTGACAAAAGGTCCAGAGGCGTCTCCAGGAGGTGGGGCGTTCCTAGGAGGACTGAGGCATAGCTACACCTAAAATGGCTGCCGTCTAAGTTTTTACTGATCACTCAAAAATATGTGAATGAGCCAAGGCAACACTCCAGGCATGTGTTTAATGAGGGAATGACATAATAACATGATGTAAAGCTTGAAAAAGCATAATACCCCCCTTTAACATTTTTAGTTTTTTTCTATATATGATAGTTTAAGTCCAGTTTTAATCATAAGTTTACTGTATATATGTATATATATAAAGAATTAGTATTAAACAAATTAATTTGGGTCAATATTGGAAATTAGGCTGAAAGTTGACAGGTTGTATCAAGCTTTGGACAGACAGATGTGTCCTCATTGTGTGTGTACAGTATTTAATATCAGTTACCGTGTCTTTAAGCCAATGCTGGACCTTCGTTAGGGCATTTGTAAGCTTACCTGTCTTCACTGCGGTCCTTGTCTTGAGCCTGTCCCGTCGGTTTCTGAAATTGCCTTTGCGCTGATCCTCCACTTTCACCGCGCTCGTCTCTCTTCTCCGACGGTTGGTGTCCGGGGGCGACGGCGTGTGGGACAGCGGGCAAGGCAGACCCACAGAGGCAGCTAGAGCGGAGCGGGCACTGCGCCGCGAACGCTCTCGACGAGGGAACGACCCAGAAAGCAGGGCTGGAGCTGAGCAGGAAAGATGAAACAATTCCTTATACATGAAACTATCTGTGGAACAAATATTTATCTTAAAGTCCCACAATATCATGCTTTTATTCACACTTTTTAAACTACTTTTGGACCAATCAGCCTTGATGTTTTGAAGTAAATAATAATGTGTATGCCAAGAAAATATCCCCGTAACTAAAGACGTTATAAGATGCAGTTAGACAAAGCGCCATATGACAAGTCAGAACTAACTCTAACAGGACGTAGAGGAATTCACACCGAGCGCAGCAGCCAGCGTTGTTTTTGGCAGAGTCACTCACCTGCCTGTGGCGTACCTGCTTTGGGGCTGTGGGGCAGTGGAGAGTCGTGTGCTGAAGCCTCATGTGCAGCTCTGAAACACAGACGGACCCATGAGCGCAGAGAAGGGACAGGAGAGTCGTGTACTAACAGAAAACCAAAAAGCTGTTCTAATCATTTATACATCTTTTCAAAGCACCCAAATAGATGCCATAGTAACACTGCCGTCTCTGTCTGGTTAGCGTTAGAAAAAGGGCTGTTTTTTTTGTTATAACATATTCATGGCCGGAGGGATGGAGACGTAAATGCCTTCTGAATGCTGTATACTGTATGTTACCTGCTTGCATCCACAGTAAAACCCTCTTCTTCCAGTGGGATTCCAGACGAACTATTTACGCCCTGGAACACACGAAACACAACTACAGTCACTCACTCAGGTTTGATATAACTGCACTTAGAATTGGTTTGCAGAAGCAGTTTCAATCTTTTTCCATTCTTTAAGCTTAAAGGTCCTATATCATGCAAATCGACTTTTTGGAGCTTTTAACCATGTTGAACCAGTTCTCAGTAATCCTCCTGAATCCTGCTCTCTGAGCAGCTGCTCCGCCCTCTCCTGGTAAAAGACTAAGCTGTTCAGTGGTGTCGTCACAAAGGAACGGAAGTGCTCTACGTCTGTAATGTAATGCCTTACGGCCTGATTTTAATTTATAAAACAGCTCTTTCATTATTTTTGTTGTAAGAGAGAAATTAAAAAAAAATAAAAAAAAATAAAAAGGAACTCTCCGATGTGTCTGTGCTGTCCCAGGAGGCTAAACAAACGCACCCCCGGCCGGAGGATCCATGGATTCGAGCAGAAGTGTTGTTTTTGAAGACTGAGCTCTTTCTAACCTACTCTGGACACGCCTGTTCTTTTTTCTTACCGAACGATAATGTCATGGATGCGCGTTTGGCTACGAGAGGAACAGGACTATTCAACCTTCCTAAAGAAGAGTGCACTCGCCAGAAGTTGGAATTTCTTTCCGGGATTCAGCGACTTTATCAACCAACCTGATGGATGCTTGGTGAACCTTCGCCAGAATCAAAGTGGATTAACTTTTATAACCAACGCGATCCCATAACCCAATGGGGAAGCCAGACTGAGCGGTGAGTCAATCAAAACGCGTGTTAGCGTGTGTGTTAGCGTGTGTGTTAGCGTGTGTGTTAGCGTGTGTGTTAGCCATTTATGAAACTGTGTTGCACATGTCAACTCCTTATAACTGCATTATGTGAAGCAACTTCACTTTTTGCAGCGATATTTATATTTATAATACTGTAAATGTGGAATGAGCGGAGAGAGGGCGGAGTTAACTGAATCGAAGCGTTTTGTCTTCCGGGTAGGGAAAATACCCCCAGAAAATACTTATATTTCTCTCAAAAATGAGTACTCCATAGTGTTGAGGTACAATATATCATATAAATGCCTATACTTTACTTTGGAATGGCTAAAATAGCATGATACAGATCCTTTAAATTGCTAGTTTTGGTCCAAAAGTTAATAAACTCCAAGGCCAATCAGATAAACGGGGCATATCATTGGCAGCAAAGCAAAGTGAAAGCATCTGCAGCTGAAGCGACAGATGTAACCAGAGTCCACTCATTCTATGCAACTGGACCTTTTTTGACCGAGACAGTCAAGATCATGAGAATCATCCAATTTTCTTCAACAACTCAGTGTCGTTTTTTTGGCGTCTGTCCTACTCGCATGGAATTAGAATGACCTTGGGACCTCAAGTAAAAAAAAGGAAAAATGATTGACGTCCTCGGAGTTTCTTTACCCGTGTTATGTTCTTACCTTAGACGAGTTGAAGCGTAACTGCCTGGTCTTTACACGTGCACTCAGTCACACAAAAAGACCAAAGATGTTGTTAGCATTTACGGTTACATGAGTAGTTACACGATCCAAGTCTAGTCACACAAAATGAAACATGTCGATTTTCTAAGCGGATAAAAGGGGAACTATATTGTAAGGCGTAATAATAAAGTGAATGATCGCTTCTAACGTCACCCCCGTTTGGCCACATAGAGGAGAGGAGGAGAGGCTAAATGCTAACAACACCTTTGGTCGTTTTGCGTGACTGAGCGCACGCACAACGACCAGACAGGTACGCATCAACTCGTCTAAGCTCAGGTAAGAACATATCTCAGTGTGGTAAAATGGTGGCCTGTTCCTTCATAGACATTCAAAATGACTGTTTTACTGCATCCCACCTCAGTAAGACAGGTGGGCTGTGTTACTGAGCCCACCTGAGCGCCGCGAGAGGCCCTGCTTATGTAGCTCAACAACCCGACCACGATCAAAACCAGCCAGAACGTTTTATTTGCCTTTTTTTTTGTCTCACGCCCATTTCTTCTTGTTGCAAATTGAAGTTCTACTTGAAACCTTGATCCAACCATACAAAATGTGAATTTGTCTCAAACTTTTGATCGGGACTGTATCAATAACCCTAAACCTAACCGTAACCATATCCTGTTCCCAACTCTAATTTGAGTCATGAAATCTAAAGTTTTCACGGTAGACCCTCCCTTCCGAGCGGACTAGCATTGGCCGTATTTACCAGCCTCTATCCAGAACCTGAGAGTGATACCTGCTCCACAGCGTCCCCTGCAGGTGTGGAGTCCAGTAGGTCGTCAGATGAAGCACACGTCTGCAGAGGGCTGTCCACCTCCGGGACAGGCTGTGGGACACAGAGGCAGGCTGCTGCGCGTCTTCACCCAGGGACGCTGAGGAATCACAGCTGTAGGGAGAGCACATATCATTGTCTCATTGTTATTCATCACATTATATATTAAAGCAGGTGTATAATGCCTTTTCAGTTTCTGTTTGAAACACTTCTACATCACCATATTACATTTGATCAGTAAGAACTTTACTACAAACTGTGAGAGGAGGAAACTGTTTATTATAAGTGTAAGCTGCTGCCCAAGTCATTTCTAGCTCACATGCATCTCCACATCCCGATTGTTCACGTGGATTAATCATCCATGTTAATGATCTAGTTTTGTATTTTTCTTTAATTACTCTGCTACATTCAAAAGGGAAAGCCACACCGCGCAACATTTGATCCAATAAATAAAATAAAATACAAGCATTTATCATACGGCCTTCACAATGCAAGTAGAACGCTCCATTGATTTGAATGTGATTTCCCAACGTTCTACCGGTCATTATTTTCTGATAGAAGACCTCTGAAAAAAATAATGACCGCTGCCAATGGCAACGGAGTTCATGCTTGTAATACAGGTCTTTCATATCACTCCGCAGTAGTAGTAGCGGACAGGCGGACACTCTGTCCCCGTTAACGGGAGTCCGACTTTCAACTTACCCAGAGATTCACCACCATTCCTCCTCTCGAACTGCACCTTAAACTAAGTAGCTAGGCTAGCAATAAGTAGCTAGCCGTGCTGCTACTAGCCTCGCCACACTGCCTGGAATCAACAAACGTTGCCAAGCAACGCGCAAACTTTGGGAACTATTTGCCGCGGAAATCCTTAAATAAACCTTTCTGCCTTCATAAAAGTGCATGAAGTTTATTTGTGTGTGTACAGTTGGCAAACAGCCGTATAATAAGCGGGATAATGTATAGAACGCCGGTCATTATCGGGAAAATAAGTACCGACAGGGCGAACTGGACCCCGACGCGCAGAGCGGCGTTCTATACATTATACCTGACTTAATTACATTACACAATTTTATGTTGATATATACGTTTTAAATATGAGCAAATAAACATGTGTCTTTGCTGTGAGCGGCTCACCTCTCCTCAGACATGACTAACTTTACTGAGAGTGGGTACGTCTCCAGCTCGTCTCCATGGAGATGTCGACTGAACGCAGCCAAATACGAGATCTAAATAGGTTACAGTAGGTCCTCATCCAGATCCATTCTTTGATTACACACAGCAAAAATACAGTAGCATTTTCTGTGCCGAGCTAGTCACTAGGAGCATGTTTTCTATTGCTGGTTAAGCAGTGTGCCTTTAAATAAAACACATCCTACCAGCACATTACGATAAAGGCTCTAAAATAAGTCGATGAACACTCCAGAACAGTAGGTGGCGCAGGGCAGAAGTACTGTTGGTAATGCCACTGACTCGTGACAAGAACAAAAGTTTGATTATATCATTTTTGATTATAAAGAATCATCCGCCTGAACTCCTACTGAGCACCTGGCTGATTAATGCCAAAGATCCACAAAGCGCTCCCCGTTCGTCTTTCTTATAGCGCTACAGCAGGGTATGGCGTTGACATTGCACAGCTCTGGCAGACATTTCTTGCACTCGCTGCTCTGCAAGGGGAGGAGTGAGCAGTGCTGCATGCTCTGGAGCAGAGCATAGTATTGGAAGAAGAGCTTTCTAGTTATAAAGAGCAGTGTGAGAGAGTGTTTATACACTTCGAATGGACTTTATGTGCAGAATTGACATGTGACGTCATTTCTTGAGGCGAATTGCTGCAGGTGAATTGGGGAAAATATAATTTAGAGCCAGGGCCACTGCAGGCCATTTTGGTTCCCCTAGCAGAAAAAAAAATTCTTCTGAAAAAGTGAAAGTTTGTAGTCTGTAGGAGCTACTAAAGTTGAGATGTTGTTGCCAGAGTGGAATGAAAACCTCATTTGGAGAAAACAGCCCTAAAGTTGTGTAACGTCTGCACATTCAGAGCCGGGAAAAAAGCATAAACAGCTTCTGCTAATTTGTAAGCCAAGGTAAGGTACTTAATGCTGGGCATTGTCACAAAAAACAGTTTCGGCCACTGGAATATCTGCATGTTTTCTTTCTAAGTGCCGCAGAAAGCATTTACTTGCTCAGAGCAGAGCCTTGAGATTTCAGTGGCGGGTCAGCGCTGAAAGCTCACGGGACACAACAGCTGGAAAATCATGACTAATATGTTACCTCGCTGAATATGACAGAGCCACTGCAGTCAGTAGCAGGGGTCTGTGAGCCGCTGTAGGTTTAGCAAGCAGCTAACCTGACGATAACGCTCATAAAAAGATAACTTATCCGGTGGAGCAAGAGCATGACTAGTCCACACACCTGTGCCTGTTGCAATTAAGGAGCTCCAGGGTTTTTCTGAATTCACGAGACGGCTGCTTTAGCCACAATAGTTGTGGCGTTACCTTCGTTGCATATTTTGAATATATTCCTCCACTACACACTGTAACGCATTTAGCCTCCGGAGGAGATCGTGCTGTAATTAAAAAATATCACTAACAGGCACTTCTCACCATTATGACGTATTAAACTCCAAATCTTGACGGAGCTAGCAAACAGTTGCTAAGGGGTGAGGGCTTTGCGTTCATGTGACATCAGAGCCTATCATTTAAAACTGAGGTGAAGGGCAGCTGAAAATTCCATGGCGCTAATGATGGTAAATGACAAAATGCAGATTTCCACGTCTTAGTTTCTCTGAAATTCTTCACATGAAACAAAAACTGTCACAAAGTTCAAAGTCCTCTCTTCCAGCTCATATGAACTATATGGTCTAATTATTTCTTCACAAAGGTGTCCAAACGTGATGACAACATTCAAAACCATGTGCGTGATGTTGGCCTGTAGAAAGGACTTTCAGCCATAAGAATAATGTGACGGATGGCGCTCGTGCTTTACAGCTGGAAGGTCCCGGGTTCGATTCCCACCTGGACGGGGCCTTTCTGTGTGGAGTTTGCATTTTCTCCCCATGTCTGCGCAGGTTTCCTCCGGGTACTGCGGTTTCCCCTACCACTAAAAACATGTACAATAGGCCAGGATGCGTGGTGTGGTGTGTTCATTAACATGCACTGTTCCTACCAAATAAACCTATACATAAAAATCAAACAATGATCAGGGAAAGCATTCGGACATTTTCTTTTTGGAGATTTCTTTCAAAAACTGTTTCTCTCCCACAGTTGTATAAGCACTTGCCCTCCAATAGAATTTTATAACGTGATCTCAACCTATTGATTACTGTGAACAGCTACAATATTGAGAGATTGAATGTAGTAATATAATAATTTTCACTGATCTTTGATTGTTTCTGAAGCATACCCAGGCGGTGGGAAGGCGGGGGCGCGGGGGAGGTCACTCGTCCAGGATAAAACATCGTAGACTGGGTGTTGCGCAGGTGTCCCCCGGGGGCCAGCGCTGAGCTCAGGGACCCTTCCACAGAGAAGAGGTGAGGCTCTTGGGCACAGTCAGTCAGAGAGCGCAGGCTGGAGGAGGAGGCCAGTCTAACAGAGTCTGAAAACACACGATACAGTAGGGTTCACTGAAAACAAATCCAGGCGTGTGGCTGAGGGCAGCTTTAACGTTTCACCTAGAAAAATAAAGTTATCAAACCACTGAGCTGTTCCATGATTTCACTGAGTCAACCTTATAGGAAGAGCTTCAAAGGCTGTTTTCTCACAACCAAGGGGCACCTCCACTGAGAGTAGCTACGACAGACATTAACATTCTTGTCTTGCCCTGAACAATATTTGAAATTTTTTTCAGAAAGATGTTCATTTTCTCAAAACCAAGGCAGACAGATTTTTTTCAGAAATAACTTAAAGGGGGGGTATTATGTAAAATCGACTTTTTCAAGCTTTATATCATGTTATTATGTCATTCCCTCATTAAACACATGCCTGGAGTGTTGCTTTGGCTCATTCACGTATTTTGAGTAATCAGTAAAAACTTAGACGGCAGCCATTTTAGGTGTAGCTATGCCTCAGTCCTCCTAGGAACGCCCCCACCTCCTGGAGACGCATCTAGACCTTTCGTCACTAGCCAAGGCACCAACCACTGCTCCTCAGCAGAGCCCCCTCCCCACATGTCGAGCGCAGATGTAAACAGTCAGAGTCATCATGGTTAAAACCGGTGATGCCCTGATAGCATTCCCTCCGGAGAAAGCTAATTTTACAAGCTAAAGCTCCAGTCATGACGTGAAAACGAGAAATATGCAGGAATAAAGTCAATAAAACCACCATCTACACAATGAACCCTTGAACAATGATCACACACTGAACTGGGCTTGTTGATTTTGAAGTTTATTGCTCACATTTCATCTACAATGGGTCGTAGCCGAGTGGTTTTCTCTCGAAGCTAACAAGTATTAGCAGTTAGCCGCTAACCACTAGGCCGGAACGATTTATTGAAAACAAGTAGCCTTTTATGCACTCACCACGTCACTAAAACATGCAACTACTTGAAGCAGACTTTGCAATGATAACACAATTTTATTCAAGGCAGTTATTTTAATTTACTGCATATACAGACCAACAGAAGGTTACGTCATCATTGTAGTATGCTATAGACTGGTGCTATGTGATTGAAAAAAGCATAATACCCCCTCTTTAAAAAACAAATAACGGAATAAGATAAACAAAACAAAAACTGAATATAAACCTGGCTCTATCCATTACACAGCCAGTTGGAATAATTAAATATAGACAATTTCTTTGGTCTGGTTAAATAAAATGCCTTAATTCTGCATGAAAACATGATAACAAATGATGATAGCAAGCACACACAGCATATATTTTTCCTTAATAATGTAATCTACGGGAAATGTTTCAAATTGATCTCTTGTTTTATTCTCCCTTATTCACCTGCAGTGAATAAGAAAGTGTTTTGCTGTATTGTTACACTGGACAAATCGCTGCATTGCCACGGTAATCTAACAATAGAGCTGTAGCTTTATTTGATCTGTAACAAACAGAAAAAGGATCTAGATCTTGAGGCTAATTACTTGTTGGAAGTGAGTACTAAAATGTAAACAAATATGAATTTTTGGTAACGCTTTAGAATACAGCTCGTGAGTTCCAGGTGTAAGTACGGGTAACAAGAAAGTAATTACACATGTAAGTACAGGTACTCTTACAACGTGTAACAAGGGGGAACAATGTGTAACAAGGACGTACAAAGTGTTACAAAGCGGAACAATGTGTAACAAGGCGGAACAATGTGTAACAAGGTAGTACAACGTGTAACTACGTGTCAAGGTGTAGTAAAGGTAATCTTTTTCATTTTTTTCTTTATTTCTTTCTTTCAAAAGGACATCATACAATCACAACAAAACTGCCAAGCCAATACAGTATGAATGAAACGGAGCAATTAATGGTGCTGAGCTTTCACATACTTTCACAACAGTATTACTGTTGTGAAAGTGAAGACATGACTCCAGGCAAAAAAACAGCAAAACAAGGAAAATGACCACGTTATCAATGTGCATGAATACTGTAACTAATGTGTACAGGACAGCACAGGCTGTAAATGAAGTGAGAGTCATGTCTTCACTTTCAGAACAGTAATACTGTTGTCTTGCAACATTAAAATTAATGCACTATTAATAATACCACATTCCCTTTTGCCACAACTATGTGATAGCTCAGCACCATTAATTGCTCTTAGAATACCTTTACTACACCTTGACACGTAGTTACACGTATTTACACGTTTTACTGCCTTGTTACACATTGTTCCCCTTGTTACACATTGTTCCCCCTTGTTACACTTTCTACTTCCTTGTTACACATTGTTCCCCCTTGTTACACTTTGTACTTCCTTGTTACACATTGTTCCCCTTGTTACACGTTGTAAGAGTACCTGTACTTACATGTGTAATTACTTTCTTGTTACCTGTACTTACACCTGGAACTCGCGGGCTGTATTCTAAAGCGTTACCGAATTTTTATATTCTATGATGTGATGTTCACGCAGCTGCGCCTCACCTGGGTGCGTGTGAGGCGGCTGAAACACAGCGCTGAACGGCCTCTGGCTCCGCCCCTCTCTCTTTTTCTCCGTGTGTTCCAACTGCACTTCCTGTACCGGAGCCCCGCCCACCGCACCTTGGGCCGCCAGCTCAAACATCCTCCTGCGGTCGGCCACGGTCGGATCTGAGAGGACAGCATCAACAAAGTAGTGAAATGATCAAAACTGCTATGAAATAAAGGCCCAGCGGCTGTATGGGTGGTTAACATGGCGCCTTTACTTTGCATCTCGGAGGTCTCTAGGATGCTCCTGGATCAATTGCTTTCTAGGGTTGCTGGTACATTGCATTCAGAAACAAATTACTAATCACCTTTAGGGTAATTCTGCAAAGGTCCTCAGGTGATTCTAGTCCCGTGCGTCAATTAGAGCAACATCGATTCAAAACGTCTTTTTAAATGTAAACTATATGCAACTTTTTATGTGGAAAAAAAAGAGACCCAGTGGCTGTATGGGTGTTTTTTTTTTAAGGTTTCTGGTAGGTTTTCCAGATGGAATGTATACTGTAGCAATGGAGACAGAGCAGTGAAAACCTACCAGAAACCCTAAAAAACAATTGGTCCTGAAGCGTCCTAGAAGCCAGCGCGATGAAAAGTAAAAGTGCCATGTTATAGCTTAAAGGACTATACATAAGTTTAACCACAAATAAATGTATACAAATTTAAAATTTCTTCCTCATACATGCTCCAGCAATGCCCTGGTGAGTAGAATGAGCCCTGGCCTTTTCACCGCAATTGCCTCTACATGCCTGTAAAGTCACTTGAATAGTCTATGCTATATGCTATTTCCGTAGTAACAGTGGTAATGGTGCTGTATTTACAATGGCAAAAATAATGCTGCTAATGTTAGCTTTTCTTGGCCGCAAAATAAGCCTGACTGTTCACGGATTATAAGCAGTGAAACGACTACAAAAAGTGGACATGTGCCATTTACAATATAGTTTACGAGTTAGCTACGCTAACTTTGGGCCCACGGAATTGAAGAGACGATTTTGGCTTTTCCTAGTAGCATTTCTACCAGTGGAATTATTTTATTATTTCAATTAGGTCTGCGTTTATGCATACAAAGTATACGAGTTTTTTTTTCTCTCCTTCAAACGTTTATTCGTTTATCTGTATTACTTGGCTTCTTCCCTCGATTCACTTTGCTGCATTTGCTCAAGTATCGCATCTTGGAAAACATTCACTCAAACTGATTTGGTCTAAATATCTTACAAAACAGTAACGTTTCTTACCTCAGTTGAAGTCACGCCTGCAAATCTGTAAATTGACCAGGACGGGACTGTTATTTCTGGTGCTCGTAAAGCCTGAGCGCCTCATGCACGAGCTTATCATGGAGGCTGCAGTTACGCGTTTGGCCTGAGGGGGCAATTGCGAGCACAAAACTGCCAAACTCCACAGAACCCCTTTAAATAAAGCTCTAACCTACTAAACATGAATGTCCTAAATAAATCAGCAGGAAAATAAAAAGTTCCGCACAACTCGAGTTTGCGCCCACAGTTTTATTACTTGCACCAAGTCGTGACGTTACTAGCGTCAAGTCCTTCCTCAGACATGAAGAAGAGTGGGATTGCGAGCACAAAACTGCTAAACTCCACATAGCCCCTTTAAGTAATCCCATTTTGACAAACAGCGAGGCCACTTTGTACCGCAGAAGGAGACCAGTGCCGCACCTCCCTCCTCACAGCACACCCCCACCAAACCCCTCACCATGTAAAAACAACACGTGTAGAGATCACACATATTTGAAGCAGCCGAAGCCACAACAGTTAGCGGCTAACAGTTTAGCATCATGTAGTTTAGAAAAAGATTGTGAATTGACTGAACATCTGACCGACCTGCTCTGCTGCAGCTGGAATCCTCATGAAATGTCAGTTTATTTGATAATCTAATATCTACAAGGAGCCGTCAGGTCTTTTTCCTCCTTATGATTAAAAACCAGGCACCGGGAAACAGTGAGGCGTTCAAGGGATAAAAGCTCTGCACTGTAAACCTAGTTCTAAATGAAAGTATTATGTTCTAAATACCACAAAAAAAGGAAATACATGAAAGTTTCAGTTTAGCAAATAAATAATCTCAAAATGTTCAATGTGTGTTGCTCACAATATTAATGAGATTTCCGTATCTCATTGGATCTAAAACTCAACAGCAATAAAACAGAACTCCTCATCACCAGTCCCCAAATCTCTCCTCCCCTCTGTCCAGGACTTTACCCTCCTCATCGACGGTCACAATGTCAACCCCGTACACAACCTCGGCATCATCATGTTCTCCACCCTCTCATTCCAAACACACATTAATCACATCACTAAAACATCCTTCTTCCACCTCCGCCCCTCCCTTACCCAGTCTACAGCTGATATCCTCATCCACGCATTCATTATGGATGATGAATGCATGGCTGTCAAATATTTCCAGACTCGACTACTGCAAGAGCCTCCTCTATGGACTTCCCACCACTCATCTCCAAAATCTGCAATCAATCCAGAACTCCAGAAGAAAGCCCGCCTCCTCACCCACACCCAGTCCAGAGCACACGAGGGGACTCATTCTGGTCTCAAAAACCACCCATACAGCCCCTGGGTCACTGAAAGGTGAAATACAACACGAATGAATAAAAGGATTGCTCTCATCACAGTGTCATTATCTATCTGTCATTTCTGGAAAAAAGTTTGTAAAATGAGTGAATTACTGACATTGCTGATCGTTTTTTTTTTTTTTTTAGAAAAAGTGGTATCGTTATATTACTGGACACGTGTGCTTAAACCACAAAGGGAAATCGACGTCTCCTCACCCCCTGTGTGTCTGAAAAGCGCTGCGCTGTCAGAGCGCGTCAGTCCAATCTCATTCATGCACTCGGGCTCGGAGAAAGACCTCTTCTTCTGCTCGGACGTGAGGCGCTTGCGTCCACAGATGCGAGTGAGCGGAGAGGGGCTGGGGGGGACCTGGCTGGACGGTGCTGGGGGAGGAGGCCTGGAGTGAACGCCAGACTGTGAGGCTTGGGCAGAGTCTTGGGCCCCTTCTTCTCCGCTGGGGGCAGGGGTTTAGTGTCCCCTTTATCCAGGTAGGAGAGCGCTTTCGGGGGCACAGGGGCAGGGCCGTAGGGGCACTGGAGGTACATCTGAAGGAAGTCGAGCGGAAGACTTGAGTGTCTTTCGCGCCATCTTTGTATGACCTGGAAAGAAGAAGTAAGCTTAAAGAACTTCTTTTATAGATGAATGGTGGAATCTTTGAGTGTGGGGTTGAATACAGTATGTGTGTGCACTCGAGTGGCGAGCATGACTGTGTAGATGCGGCAAAACATTGGCATGACGTGCGGGTTGGTACTTGTGCGCATGGCGACAGTGTGAAACCATCCTTAAATTCATTGCTTCACAAGCTTTTAGACCATTTTTATTTGTTGGTAATCGATGGATTCATGGACATTTATTTACACCGCGGCGCTGCCCAAAGTTTATCTCACAGACCTGGGGCCTCATTTATCAAACTGTGTGTGAGACTCTGACTTTGAAAGTGCGTAGCAAAAGCACAAAAAATGTTCTACGCAAAGTTTTTTTCCGATTTATAAAACCCTGCGTATGCGCGGGTACGCACACCTGACCGCAATCTTTCCTTCACTGATCACACATGCAGCAGAAAGCTGCGGACATCACGACACGCCCTCTGCCCACCTCCATTTGACCATAAAAGGCAATGCAAAGTGACTTATGAATGAGATTTCCCTAAACATGAGGCGATAATGAGTGGGTTTAACTGAAGGCGAGAGACAGAGAGGGAGGGTCTTGTTGTACAGAGTAACAGCAGTGGGGATGAAGGACTTGCGGTAGCGCTCCTTCTTGCACTGAGGGATTGTTTCAGTCTTCCACTGAAGGAGCTGCTCAGCTCCTCTACAGTCCCGTGCAGTGGGTGGGAGGTGTACCCTCCTGTCCCTCACCTCCTCCACAGAGTCCAGGGGGCAGCCCAGGACGGAGCTGGCCCTCCTATTCTTGTCCCGCTCTGTGCTGCCCGGGGCCCAGCACACGGAGCGTAGTGGAGAGCAGAGGCTACCACAGAGTCATAAAAAGTCCTGAGCAGAGCCTGCTCACTCTGAAGGACCTCAGTCTCCTCAGAAGGTGGAGGCGACTTTGGCCCTTCTTGTTCAGGGCATTGGTCCAGTTTATTGTTGAGGTGAACACCCAGATACTTGAATTGTCCTCCCCCTGGATGTTCAGCGGTAGTGACTTCCTCTTGAAGTCGATCACCATCTCCTTCATCTTACTGGTGTTCAAGCACAGGTGGTTGCGCTCACACCGGTCCACAAAGTCCGTGATCACCGACCGGTACTGCAGGGCGTTCCCCTCAGACACACAGCCCACAATGGCGGAGTCGTCGGAGAACTTCTGCAGATGACAGCTGTCCGTGTTGTATGTGAAGTCCGATGTGTAGATGGTGAAGAGAAGCTCATGTGAACACCTAACGCTCTTTGTCAGAATCAGGGGCCTCATTTATCAAGCTTACTGTGCACAAATGAGGCCAATACTTTGCATAGTCGCTCCTCTGCGCAAAAGATGGTATTTATAGAAAACAAATTGAACGTGAAACATCGCGCTCCTCCACGCAAACGATATAGCCTTCTAGCACCCTCAGTGCAAGAAGAAGCGCAAGGCCTTCATCTCCACTGCTGTCAGACTGTACAACAAGACTCTAAAATAACATGTGCAATAACCCCCCTTTGCAAAACTATGTGCAATAATCTCTATATCTACGTCACTTTAATCTCTGTATCAGCGTCAACCACTTGCACTAGTTTCACCGGTGGACTTCTGCGTGCTGTTGTTTATGCAGTTTGTGGTGCTTTAAGGAGCCACGGGACACAGCGGAAACATTTGGAGGCGGTCTGTGTTTAATCTGGCAGACAATAATAAAAGTATCAACTTGTGCCGCTAACCAGATCCAGCCCAAACTAAAGGGGAGAAGACGATGGACAGTGTTGGCTTGTCACCGCATCTGCACATGAATAAATTAAATCATCGAAACAAGGTCGACGCTCGATATCAACATAAATACAAGTAAAATATGTGCACAGAAGAAAATAAATGAAAAATGTTCATAAAAGGACACTTAAAACATTTGATCACAATGGATGACCGACCTCGTCCCAATATCGGATTTGCAAAGGGAAGAGGCAGAGGTCAAACTCCGAATTTATACCAGGGGCATGTCAAAGGTCACGTGAAGAAGAAACAAAAACATAGAAGAAGCGGCTGAACCAAGTCTGCACAGTCTCTCCAGAGTGTATCAAACGCCAGGTTTGGACAAAACTCAATGAAACAAAAGGGCAGTTTTGTGTAATTATAATAACGTTATTACATTTGAACAGGTTACACTAGGACTGAAAGAATTTGCACTTTTGACATTTTTATAGTCAGCTCTAATTGTATTTTTTCATTGTTTATACTTTTTGCCCCTTGAAGCTTTTTTTATCCATTGTATATAAGATCATTCTATTTACTATTTAACTGTTTCATGTCTGTTCTGCACACCCTGAGTGTTTCTTGAGAGCTGATGTAACAAGAGGAGAAATTTCTACATTGTGAGATCAATAAAGGCTTATCTTATCTTAAAGAGAAGATATTAAGGAATGAGAGATTGGGCTGGTCAGGATTTTGAATTAGCCTGGACCTGGAAGAGCAGTTTGCTCCCTTAAAGTAATAGGCCACCGTTTTTACATACTGAGATATGTTCTTACCTGAGCTTAGACGAGTTCATTTGTACCTGTCTGGTCTTCACGTGTGCCTTCCATAACGTAAACACAGCACAGACGGCGTTAGCATTTAGCCTCTCTCTTCTCCTCTATAGCTCCAAACGAGGTGAAGATAGAAGCTACCAAACTCTTCCACGTTTTCCCTATTTAAATATGATTACGTGAAGTGTTACACTATAAAGTATAATTACACAAAATTAAACAATGCAAATAAGGCGTAATAATACCAGGAGTAATTCGGCATCTGCACAGTAAAGTGAAGATATCACTGCGCGGATGCCGAATTACTCCTGGTATTATTACGCCTTACAATATAGTTCCCCTTTTTATCCACTTAGAAAATCCACATTGTTTAATTTTGTTTAATTATACTTTGTAGTGTAACACTTCACGTAACCATATTTAAATAGGGAAAACGTGGAAGAGTTTGGTAGCTTCTACAAAATGCAGCTGCACGACTGCTCTCAGGAACATCACGATATGACCACATCACTCCTGTGCTTGCATCTCTGCACTGGCTACCTGTTGTTTATAGAATAGATTTTAAAATCCTCTTGTTTGTTTTTAAATGTCTAAATGGATTAGCCCACCTTATTTGTCAGATTTGATATCCCTGTACAGTCCTGTCAGAGCTCTGAGGTCTGCTGAACAATGTCTTTTAGACATTCACAGGTCTAAGCGTAAGAGCAGAGGGGATAGAGCCTTCGCTGTAGCTGGCCCTAAGTTGTGGAATTCTCTCCCTTTGGATATTAGAACTACCACATCTTTGGAGAGTTTTAAGTGCTCCCTGAAGACTCACTTTTTTGCGCTGGCCTTCGGCACAAGCTGAGCTGAATACTTTTCTTATGCTTATTTTACTCTTCTATTTTGTATTAAATGTTGATTGTTTTTATTTTTATGAACTGTACAGCACTTTGGGGCAGTGTCTGCTGTTTGTAAATGTGCTTTATAAATAAATTTGACCTTGACCTTCTATCTTCACCTCGTTTGGAGCTATAGAGGAGAAGAGAGAGGCTAAATGCTAACGCCGTCTGTGCTGTGTTTACGTTACAGAAGGCACACGTGGAGACCAGACAGGGACAAATGAACTCGTCTAAGCTAAGGTAGAAGATATCTCAGTATGTAAAAACGGTGGCCTATTCCTTTAAGCAGGCTGTTTGTTGGCCGCTGCGCATGGGATCAAACAACACCCAGCATGTAATATTTTTAAAGGATTTTTAAATCAATTATCCCAGTGAAATCATGGATTTTTTTTCTTTTTTACTTTTTGAGAAAATACTTTCTTACTTATTCTTTCACATGTTTGCTCCTCAAACGCCAAAAACACAGTTGTCACAGAACAATTATTGACAGAAAGTACCCAAATTTTACTTTACTACTCCAGGTTCATAACAGGGTTATAATGTTAGGCTTAATCAGGTTGTTAATATGGACTTTTTATTGATGTCATTCTGAATGAGACACTGTGACGAGATCCTGAGGCCTATTGTTGTGTCTTTATCCATAACCATCATTGTTTGACTAAATATGGATTAAAGCTAAATTATAACATGCTGTCAAATGAAGACCGGTGGCGAAACCAAACCGGTCCTTGTAGTGACAGTGTTGGGTGCTGATGGGGTAGAACCTGCTCTTCTCATGGCTGACTCCCGTGTGGCTGAGGGTGCGACAGTGGCTCCTGTCAGGCGTGTTCCTCAGATCCTCTGCTCCAAAAAGCGTCTTCAGATTTGTGTCAATCACCTACAACACCAGAACGGACAAAGCACGTGAACAGATGCAAAGTAAGAGCTGCGTCACAGGCCTCAGCTTCAGGATAGTTTATAGACCTTTTATAATTCTCTTAGTCCTTAAAATTATAAGATAGTGATTTGTACAACAATAATACAGTCATAAACAGGCACATGCATGTGTTTGTACCTAGTATACATATTATGTCTACTTATTATTTGTATTGTTCTCTTTTCTATGCATACGTGCACACAACAGCGCTTTTTGTAAATTTAAAATAAATTCAATGTGAACTACAGTACCGGTCAAAAGTTTGGATAGACTTTTACATTTACATTGTGTGATTCTCACTGATGGCATTAAAGTGTGAATTAACAAATGGGATTAGGTAGGAAACAAAAAAGTGTAAAATAACTCAAAATATGTTTTATATTTAAAATCTTTATAAAATGGCCTCCCTTTATTCTTGGAATTTTCTCAATGAGCTTCATAAGGTCGTCCCTGAATTTCTGGAAGCCCATTGATAAAATTTCAAAAGTGCAAAGCTGTAATCAAAGCAAAAGGCAGCTGTTTTGAAGAATCTATTTCACCTGCTTTTGTATAAAACATAGTTCCACATGTGTTCATTCATAAAGTAAGTAAGTGTAAGTGAGTGCTTTATTTGTCATTGTACAAGCGTACAAGGAAATAGTGTTCAGGTGTTAGTCCTGATCCTCTGGAACGGTGCAGCGCCTTCTGGGTTTGTCCCTGTTTCAGAGCGTGGTGTCCTGCACTGGTCAGCTTCACCTCCTCCTTCCTCTTCCTCCTTCAGTTCCCTCCGCTCCACAACAGTCTTTCACATCTTGTGGGAAGATCTTAGCAGATAATCTGTTCTATTCTCCAGTGAACGTCCATAAACCAGAACAATAGAAGGCATGTGGGGCTGATCTGTGAGTCTTGCCCTGATACCTCCTCGTTTGTCCTTTTTTGTTTCCTATAGCCCCTCTTATGACGCCTCCCCTGTGCTGCAGGTGTGGGGGCTCTTGGTGCCTCTTCAGTGTCTCAGAAGAAGACATGTGTAGGTCTCAAATGGGTTTAGCTGATAAGCTAGCTGTGTGTTTACTTTTAAAACGCTGCTTCTTCAGGACCATTATGGACTCTCTGCAGTAAAAAAATCCACCGAACCCCACAAAAACACGACAAAACGTATCCAGTAAAACAATGTGGAGCACAGAAACCACAAATGCAGCTCGCAGAAAAAGGCAAAAAATGCAGCTGTATCAAGAGAGAGGGAGGTTGCTGCCTATTTTGAAATAAATGAAAAAACAATCCATAAAAAATGCGTGTATATTATTCCAAGTATTGCAAAAACGTCAATGTATGTGCTTAGTTTACATTTAAAATTAAAAATGGCTTCAGGACACATAAGTAACATGTCATTACAAGGGGGCGTGGCCTAGCTGAGGAAAAAGAAAGCTTCTATCACATATCTATCACACACAAACAAAGTCAAGTCAATATCGGGTCATCATGAATGTTTTTCAAAGCAGATTGTCCAGTAGAAGTGAAACAGCGGCACTTCAGCTAGTCTTCAGCTAGCATAGGTAGCATGATGTTAACGATTCTATATGATAATAATAATAATAATAATGACTTACAAGCTTGTGCTACCAAAGCGCTATACTGTAGTCATTATTCATTCACACATGATTCTAAGAGGGAGCGTGTGGTTTGGAGTGCACCTGTTTGGATCCGCTCCGGTGCCGGCTGCTCGGACCGTGTTGTCTTGTGGCCCACTCTCGATGCTCGAAGCGGCTGACCTTCTCCAGGACTGACACACTCGGGGCGGGGCCAGTCTCACTGAGGGCCCCCGCACTCCCCTGCACCTAGCAAGGAGATTCACTTGAAATGTCTCCGTTTTACAAAATCATTATAACGGCAGACAGATACTCATGCTTTGGTGATTTTAGAGTAATTATGAAACTGTGTAGGTCATATACTGTAAGGGCCAGCTTTTTGACACAAGAGCCACAGTGAAAGTCAATCAATAAAAAGCAACTAAACAGCTCTAAGAAGAGTCCTGATGGTTCTGAACTTCTTCCATTATGAATGATGGAGATCACTGTGCTCTTCGGGACGTTCAGCTCCAACAGTTTTTCTGTACCTTCCCAGGTCTGTGCCTCGATACAAACCTGTCTCAGAGTCTACAGACAGTTCCTTTGACTTCAGGGCTTAGTTTCTGCTCTGACATGCACTGTCAGCTGTGGGATTTTATAGAGAGGTGTGTCTTTCCAAGTCAAATCCATTTAATTTAGAACAGGTGGACTCCAGGAGAGTTGTAGAAACATCTCAAGAATGATCAGTGGAAAAAGAATGCTCCTGAGCTCAGTTTTAAGTGTAGCAAAGGGTGTATATACTTATACACATGCAATATTTCAGAGTTTTATTTTTAAAGAGGGGGTATTATGCAAAATCGACTTTTTCGAGCTTTATATCATGTTATTATGTCATTCCCTCATATTTTGAGTAATCAGTAAAAACTTAGACGGCAGCCATTTTAGGTGTAGCTATGCCTCAGTCCTCCTAGGAACGCCCCCACCTCCTGGAGACGCCTCTGGACCTTTCGTCACCAGCCAAGCCACCAACCACTGCTCCTCAGCTCAGCAGAGCCCCCTCCCCGCACAGTAGTGTTGTTTAGATGCCACAGCAGTGTGCTGAAGGGGGCGTGTCGGAAAGCTTCTTAAAGAGACAGAGGCCTATTTCAAGACGTTCAGTACAGCCATTTTGAGAGAGCAATTTTATTCAAGGCATTTTAATTTACTGCATATACAGACCAACAGAAGGTTACGTCATCATTGTAGTATGCTATAGACTGGTGCTATGTGATTGAAAAAAGCATAATACCCCTCTTTAATAAATGTTTTCTAAAAAACTTGTTTCACTTTGTCATTTTGGAGTAGTGTGTGATGAGAAAAAAACAAAACAAATGTAATACATTTTTGAATGAGGCTGTAACATAACAAAATGTGGGAAAAGTGTAGGTGTGTAGACTTTCCATATCCACCGTACAACTTCTGTGATACCTCAGCCAGCGCCATCTCCAGGCGGGTCAGTGGGTGCTCCGGCTGGCTGGGGTGTGGGAGGGGCCCAGCTGAGGCAGGGGCGGAGTCCTGGGGCATGGGCGGGGTTTGAGGATCGACAGGTGAACGACAGGGCGGGAATCCCATGTGACTGTGTGGGACCACCCTGGAACACATGCAGTGACATATTACGTGAACGAACAGAATTCAATCTAAAACTAATCAGTACAGTTCTTGAAGATAAAGTATTGCTATACAATACAATGCTAACAACATCTTTAGTTGTTTTGCGTGACTGAGCACAAGCACAAAGACCAGACAGGTGCGTATCGACTCGTCTAAGCTCAGGTAAGAACATATCTCAGTATGGAAAAACGCTGGCCTGTTCCTTTAAATAGTAACAGTTTTAATGCCTTCGGAGACCTTTGTGTCACGCACTTATTTCAGACTGATGAATATTTACCTGTGGTGATGTCCACTCTGGTTGTCCCTGAGCCAAGTGGGGTAAAGCCCAAGGCAGGAGGGCTCCTGGGGGCTCCCGGGGCCCTGGGTCTGGCGGGGTCTGCTGCCGGGACTGCTCTCTGGGCTCTTCTCTATCACGGTGTGGAGCTGTCCATCTGCCGCGTACACACCCTTTGCTGGACCGACGACACAATGACAAGATCATTACAGAAACTGGTCCCGCGCCTCTAAGGAGAGGGATGTTACCTGCTGATGCCAGGGAGCCACTGGAGTGATGCCAGGAGCCTCTCTGCTGAGACCTGAGACAGAGCATTCTGGGGTTTACAGAGGGAGAACAACATTCTAAAATACTTGAACATATGCAAGACCAAGCTGCGAATCTGTAATGAGTCTGTGGTAGCCAGCGGCCTCCTGTATGCTGTCGCCAGTGTTGCTAGTAACGCATTAGAGTACTCAGATTACGTTTTCAGAGTAAAGTAATGAGTTAGTTTTGCATTTGCAGGTATTCTTGTACTATTTTTGTTTTCAAACCAGTAACGTAGTTATTTTGGGTCCGTATCTCATTTCTCCTCCCGCTGCAGTGCTGCTCAGACTGACAGCGCTCAGTCAGTGTTAGTGTGCATGTGCATGTGCAGACTGTGTCCTCCTTAGCGACGAAAAGGACAATACAGCACTGGTAGTGAAGCAGGCTAAAGAGGAAAATGACAATGGAGCTCAACCTCCCAATCAACAACACTTAGCTTTTGGCAAGTTTGTGAAGGCTCTCGTTCATCCAGGGAGTATCCATCATAGAAAAGGTTCAATCATCGACTGGAACGTCCACAACTTTACCAAAACCCAGTCAAGTCGATTATTTAACCTTTTCTACGTCAGCTTTCCTTCCAGTGTAATCAGCAAAGTCATAGCTGCTTATGTGGTTGAGGGAAGCTGCACAATTAGTCTGGGCGTAAGGTAGTACAGTGCTTCACAGCTAGAAGGTCCTGGGTTCGATTCCCATCTGGACAGGGCCTTTCTGTGTGGTGTTCTCCCCGTATCGGAGTAGGTTTCCTCCAGGTACTCCGGTTTCCCCTACAACTAAAACATGTACAATGGGCCAGGATGAATGAGAGCTCCCTTCCCAAATAAGTAGGAGTTGCCGCTTCCTGCCTAGTGGCGGAAGTGGCGCCTTTATATCTCCCCCGCGCCTGGCGACCAGTCTTGACGGCTGCTGGCTGGTGACAGGTATGTTTTTAACCTCTCCCCTGATTTCAGCATTTTATTGTTTTTAACATCCTTCTGGTTATGGAGCTGTAAAGGACCCCGGTGGCAGCCATTATCCCCCGTTTTTAGAGTAATATTAAGGTGGCACAAGCTTTTAAATACCTTGTTTACATTTGTTGTATTTGCGCTTTAACGTTTGTTTCCATTTTAACTGCAGATTTTAGCGTCCTACTGTTTTAGAGTTCGTTTTAGGGTTTCATTTTGGTTGAATTTGAGTTTATTTTTGTAGCTTTTTTGTAGCTTTTAGAAACCCTTTTAGCTCTGCACCAGTTATGTATAACAGTCCCTGTGTCTTTTAGTCTTTATATCTTCAATAATGTCTTTATATTTAGTTTCCCTGGGTGTGGGATTTTTGTTATTTAGTTTGTGTTTGTGGGGAACACTTTCTGTTTTTCTAATATTTATCTGTTTTTCAGATTTTTCTGACCCAAGGTTTTAATTTAAATTGTATTTTTAATACTTACTGTTTTTAATCCTAGAAATAAATATTTTTTTAACCTTTTTATGCTAACTCCTGGTCTTAAACTTTTAAATAAACTTTTAATAACATATTTTAAAAGCACTCCTATTTTACAAACTTACCTGTGTGTCCTTTGGTTTTATTATTGCCTTATTTTTAGGTTCAGTACCTCAGGTCACACATGCATGTGTGTTGATTAACATGCAAAATAAACCAATAAATGAATAAATCAAGTTAAGTATGTTGTGTTTATTATTACCAATTGAATGCACTTTGTAATGCGCTTGTAAGAGCATCCTTCACAGATGTTCTTTATGTTGAAAAACTGACGCAGTTTCTGACAGGGCCAAACTGTTTAGTGAATGAAGCTAAGCTATTATAAGTCGACTAGAGGCCTGTAGCTTGTTCCTACTCATTATTGTTGCCTATTGCTGTAATTTGTCCGCATACAAAATAAAGCTTAGTGAAGCGAATTTATTTTGCCATCATTAAATACACGTACTGGTATCAGGCTGTTTGCGTGAGTTACCTTTTTGTGGGGCTCTCAAAAAAAGATTGACAAATGAAGACGATATATAGATGTTTATTACTGGTGAGCATGAGTACTCTAACGCGTTACTTTCATAATAAAGTAGCGCAGTAACGAAAACAAGCTACTTTTCCAGAGGAAAAACGAGCTAACTTAATGAGTTACTTTTCAAAGTAACGTTGCCCAACACTGGCTGTCACATGCTGGGGAGCAGGCTGAAGGAGACTGACTGTAAACAGGCTCCATTAGGTGGCATTCACACCGGAGACTCGGTTCAATTGGGAACCAAATTTGCAAAAAATGTTCACTTTTCTAACTGGTGCGGTTTGTGTTCCAACCTCTTTTCTGTCTATTGGATCATCATTTTAGATGAAGGACGCCTCTGCACGGCGCTGTATCAAAACCTTCCACAGATGAAGACAGTGAACAAGAAACAGGCTTATCTGATTGGTCGATTAAACTCCACTTCCTTTTCTGTGTCTTGTTTACAAAATGGAGCGGTATCAGATTGTGGCTTTGTTGGTTATTCTATTCGCAATTTTTAATACGGCAGTGACAGTACCTACGCTCGGAACGCACAGATCTTTTTACGTACAAAATGAGAGCATAAATGGGCCGCTACACAGTGCAGCAATGGGCTCGTCGTGAGTAACTGATGAGGTTGCGGATGACGGAGATACAGTGGGTTGCATAAATATCGGCCCCCCTTTAACTTTTCGACATTTTGCCATACTATGGACCATAAAAGACACACACTAAGTGACACACAATGGTGAAGTGAAATGAAATTTATACATGTTTTAGAATTGTTTTTATAAATAAAAAACTCTGGTTAAGAGTTCGTCTTAAAACGGACCAAGACCCATATTTTCAGACGGAGGGTTTGTTTTTTTGGTTCGGATCATTTGCACATTCACGACACCTCAAACAAACCGTACTATTTGAGCAAATGGGCCAGGGTTCGAATGCACCCTTAATAAATGTCCCCAGGAATGGGGTAAAGCAAAATGGCATAAGTTGACCCGGCTGGGTTACCGTAGTGATCGCAGAGTGCGGGCCTGCTCCAGTGTGGACCACGAGCTGGGCCGCTCAGGTCTTGTAGCTGTGTAGCTCTCACTGCGCCGCTGAGGAGCCGGCACCCCCTTCAGGCTTTCACAGGAACTGCCCCAGATGGGACCCAGACTGTGACGGTCCTCCCTGCTGCCATGGTAACAAGCCCCACCCACTAAACATGGAACACAGACACATATCATTGTACGAGTAGATAACAACATCAAAAACAATAACTTTTTTTATTAAGATTTTTTTATTTAAGGTGAAACGCTGCTGGTGAAAACAGTGATTTTTCATGGTCAATGGTGAGAGTTCTCCTTAACATCTTAGTTTAAAGCAGTACTAAGTAACGTGTTTACCTTAATAAATCCTTTCCGTAGTCCCTCTGGGGTAATACAAGTGTTAATGGGATGATTGGGGGGTCTTTCATCTCCCCCTGGTGTCTCTGGCCAGAAAACAACACTTTCAACTTGACTGTCACCGGGTTGGAGGCGCAATACACACTAATAGAATCACGGAGAAGATGCTAACAGGCTAACGGGCAAAGCTAACTGCGGGCTAGCGCCACTTTAAACAGTATTTACAGCCAAGTTTGAGTGAAAAAAAATATTCCCATTGTATAACTGGATGTACAACACCCTTGCTCCCTTCACCTTTTCTGTCAGCGTAGTATTTACTCTTAAAGACATTTAATAAGTAAAAAAATCGTAACTTGCTAAGACACCTGCAGTTGCGCTTATGGCCTCTAGGGGCAAGAGTTACTTAGTACTGCTTTAAATGTCAGGGTAAGAAATAAACCAAACTCTCCCTTTTTAAGATGTTTATTTGATGACATTTTGCCGCTCATTGTAGTTTTTCAGGAAATCGCTCGAACGCTTCCCACGCTTACTCAGTCACAAATACTGACATGTTTGGTAACATCGTCTCCATTTTAGTAGCTCCTACAGACTCAACATGTTTGCCTTACTTTTATATACATCATTTTACATAAAATGACAGAAAACTTACAATAGAATTTGCCCCTCATATTTATGTAAAAAATCTACAGCAAAATATTCAAATTGGTTTCTCTACATTACACATTTTTACCACTATTCACCAGCGGCGTCTTCCTTCATAGCATCTAGAATCAAATACAATGACTTCCTGGTGAGTTCGTTACCTGTCTGCTCCCTCAGCCTGACTCTCGCTCCACTCTCCTGCTCCGGAGACAAACCGTGTGCACTCCTGAGGTCCTCTGTCTGCGCAACAGTCTCCCAAGAGAAGGACCTCTCGCCGCTAAGACCCGGGCCTTCTGGAAAACCGAGGCTGGAGGGGTAGGACGAGTAAGCAGCCTCTCTATTACTGTGACGCAGATCAATGTTGGAGGATCTGGAGGGTAAACAAAATTATTATTACTGTCATATATTGATAGGAAAGAGCTAAGTTCTGTTGACTAAAGCGTCGATCATAAATAAGGCCAACAACAACAAAAAACAAACAATTTCAACAGTCACTTTGGTCCGACAACTGCAGTCCCACTAAAACCTAAAGATCTAAAGCCAAGCACCTCCTCATAAAATATCTGACCTTCTAATGACCACTAGACCTAGTTCAAGATCAAAGCAGCAGAGGAGGTCACTAAGTAAATGTACTTAAAGAGGGGGTATTATGCTTTTTTCAATCACATAGCACCAGTCTATAGCATACTACAATGATGACGTAACCTTCTGTTGGTCTGTATATGCAGTAAATTAAAATAACTGCCTTGAATAAAATTGCTCTCTCAAAATGGCTGTACTGAACGTCTTGAAATAGGCCTCTGTCTCTTTAAGAAGCTTTCCGACACGCCCCCTTCAGCACACTGCTGTGGCATCTAAACAACACTACTGTGCGGGGAGGGGGCTCTGCTGAGCTGAGGAGCAGTGGTTGGTGGCTTGGCTGGTGACGAAAGGTCCAGAGGCGTCTCCAGGAGGTGGGGGCGTTCCTAGGAGGACTGAGGCATAGCTACACCTAAAATGGCTGCCGTCTAAGTTTTTACTGATTACTCAAAAATATGTGAATGAGCCAAGGCAACACTCCAGGCATGTGTTTAATGAGGGAATGACATAATAACATGATATAAAGCTTGAAAAAGTCGATTTTACATAATACCCCCCTTTAAATGTAGGTGGTCATAGGTGGTGCTGAGCAGATGTTCTGTCAATGCCACAGACGCACGATAAGGAGGGTTGTTCCCGTCGTGGTGCTCAAAGAAATCACAGAGATGCCTTAAGCTATCTGTGCTTGTTGCAACAAATGTGTACGTTTGTTAGAAGATCTTTATTTATATACGTCTGCCCAGACTTGCTTGATTTGAGCCTTCTATCCCCGAACAAATTCATGGAGCCAGTCCCTGTACTTAAGTATGGCGAGGTACAGTATGTCCGTTTCATGGCATTTATATAATTCATGTGGTTTCTTTATCATTAACATATTAGAAAATGATGTTTACGGGGCACTGAATGTGTATCCGACTCACAAAAAGCATAAACTTGACTGAATTTGATTTTGCATTTAGATCTGGATTGTTAGCTAACAGCTAACAAACACTGAAAAGTTTCCCAGAGTTGCCAGCTTACTTACTATGCGCATGCAAACGTTAGGATTGAATGCGGCTTCTCCTTTTACGTCTATGATGTAGCTGTACAGGTGGTGATTTCAGGTGCAATTTTTATGTTTTTGCGTCAACAATAAAAAGGAGACTTGTGTTGAACCTGGTAGAGGAGAGCTGCAGGCAAGAGGAGGAGCCGCGAGGCCCAAGGTGTGCTGCCGCGGGACGCCCTGACCTCTGAACGGGCTCCAGGCTCTCCAGACTCCACCTCCCGCCTCCCCCAGAGTCCAGGCCTGAGAGCAGGTCCGCCGCACTGGAGAGCACAGCACACAGCTTTTATCCCATGACTCACCTGCTCAGGGACTGCAGATGGAAACTAGCTCAAGCTAAATCTGGTGCAAAGGCAAGGCAAGGCAAGGCAAGTTTATTTGTAGAGCACAATTCATACACAAGGCAATTCAAAGTGCTTCACAGTTGCAGAAAGAGAAAAAGCATCTTTAATTAATGTGTTTGCACATTGTCCTTGTTGAAATAAATTAATAAACTAAAACTAATAAACTAAACTAACCATGTCCAGAATTCCTCCTGTTTTTTTTGTTTTTTTTCACATGAACTAAAAAAAAAAAAATAGAAGCTTGTCGAATGGATGCAGCACTCTTTGATTTTTCTTTTTTTTTTATTGCGACAGGACCACAGAACCAATAGCAAACTAGTTTGTAAGAGGAGAATTGACAGAAAATGACGCAACGTAACTGTCAAAAACAGCATCAAGGAAATCATGGACTCCATTAACTACCAGCACTGTCATTTTCAGCAGCTTTAGTCGATCCTTAAGTGTGTTCAGTGCTAAGAGAAAAGTGGAAACCCGAACACTACTGAACAAGACACATGCGTGCACATAATATTTTGTAGCAAAAACAACAGATTGTTCATACTTGTCGCCGCTCTGCAGATGCCAGCGTAAAGCCTTGCTTACAATACTCGCAGCATGTCGCTTGCATTACATCCGACTTCTCTCTTACTGATTTCTATGTTTAGAAATCACAGCTACGAATACTACAAGAAAACCAGTTCCAGACTACACGCTGTTTTGGAAAAGCGTGTAGTCTGGTGTTAAAGAATTCTGTATTTGAAGTTAACATGAAGTATTACATTAAGTTTGACTGTCTGTGTTTTGTAGACAGTCAATTTATTGTGCAATCAAGCAAAGCTTGGTGCGCTTGCAAAGTTGACCTATAGGGAATTTGTCTGTTTAGATAAACCCAGGAAAGAATTTGACCACTCAAACTTGAAAAGCCAGATGTCCATGGGTAAGCGATTACAAGGAAGACCTGTTTTGGTCATCTCAGTTTGGGTCATGAAACTGTATAAACAATGTTTACCAACCCCCACTGGTCCAGGAAAGAAGGAGTAAGTCTTTTACACCCCCTCTCAGGTGGCAGGGGGGTTAAAGTTTATGACTGACTTCCACCAGCGGACGGAAAAAGCCAAGTTACTTACCAGGGGGGGGGGGGGGCTGGTTTGTGCTGTGATGAAACGGAAAGTTTTGTGTCTTGGAGGAAAGTGGCTGTGCTTATTTTTCAATAAAGCCTCTGAATCGAGGGGATTTGAGCAGAATGACAGGCGAGGAAGCCTGTGGGTCATTCTCTCATATTCCCCAGATCCGATAAGGTGTGACCGGTGTAAGTGTGTAGAGAGGCCACAGACTGCAGTTATGATGGTTTGACTGTGATCTGAACCACAAAACACAAACAAAAGTCCATCAGGGTGGAGACAACTGCGAGCAAGGGTCGTCTCCAGCTTTTACCGTTGCTCTCTAGATATTTATAAAAGTTTGATTTTTCTTTCTTTTTTACAAGTGATCGTATAGTATAGATTATTATTATACACAAATATTTACAGTATTAAAATATGGCAATAAACATTTCTAAACTTCTAAATTTTAAAATAACTAACAGAAAATTCTGCCTTCTGCCAATGACAGTTTTTAACAGATTACATTGTTGCCAACGGCAACGGTCAACAGTGCAACCGATTTACATTTTTAATATAATAAAACACATTTTGGAGCCTACCTGAACCACAAAACACAAACAAAAGTCCATCAGGGTGGGGACAACTGCAAGCAATGTCTGACTTGTGTGTTTTAATCTGTTTATTCTGTGGCAGAAATAACAGAGCGTTTCCAGGTCTGTTGTGTCAAAGCTAATCAGGCAAATTCCCTGATTTTGTTTGATTACACAAAATGAAAATGTGCTTTGTTTTGATTTTAATTTGAAAATTAATTGAACAAACATTGTCCTCATTTAACTTGTCCATCTTCAATGAAGGTTCTTGAGTCATCTTCTGTACTCTGTAGTTGAAGTGTTGAACTTTTCGCCTCTCATCCAAAAGGCTTCGTCAGCGCACTAAGGTTCAGCCCGCTGCCCAGATATAGACCACAGGAAAGAGTTCAGCTTGGCTTAGTCCCTCCCCTCTATTAAGAGCTATTCTCACCTGTAGGTAAACATCTTTGTAGTTCTGAGTCCTAACCAATGGCAGCTGGCTGCTCTGCTTTATGACCGCAACACTGGAGGCCACCATTGCTCCACCATTGCTGTAGTACCTCCATATATCCGCTAGGCCCCCATTGAAAAGCATTGGACTATAGACACGTTAAAAACAACTTTAACGCCTGGTTTCTATTTTTTCAACACTTTCTACGGCTACATATTCCTCCTGAGATAACGCTGGGTTAGTCACAATGACAGAAACCAGGCTGGTTTTCGAAAGAAATTTCTGAAATCTGGTACTAATGAGGGTTGGACTGTTAGCATTGGAGCTGCACGAGCTACACGTCACGCAAGGGCCGAGTCTACGGTGAAGATCCCGCCCTTATGCCCTTATTAGGAACATGCTTCGTCGGAGCAGAGGAGGAGGAGTCTGTAAATCTCCCCTTGAACGTGGTCATTATGGTAAACGGGAGGAGTGAGGAGGAGTTGTCTATTCTTTTTAACAGTCTATGGTCCTAACGACCTAACTCACACCTGAGTTTCAGTCTGAACGACCCTAATCTCAGCTGATCACTGCTAATGACCTGCCTATTGATCTGACCTGGGCTGAGTGTCAGCCTCATTAACATGACAAAGCCTAAAGCTACAATCCGGCAGGCGTGTTTACATGTACGTATCCATGTATGTTCAATTAAAAAAATGGTCCCGACCAAATAAACAAAGGGCAGTAATAAGGACAGTTTTGAGTTTCATCTGTGATGCTATATAATCCAGGAAATACAGATCATAGCGCTTCAGCAGGACAAGAAACATCCAAATGAATCAGGATTACTCAAACTGGCATGAGTAAAACTCTACTCTTGGTATGGCCTTGACGAGGAAACAAAGTTATAAGATGTTGGTCAAAAAAGTTGTTTTTGTTTGTCTTAATACAAAGTGAAAATCCAAGTTTTTGCATATTATGACGGTTGTGACCTTCACAGAAGTGTGTAGTGGAACATACCTACTGTGGACGCTTCTCATCCTGTCCACTTGCTCTATAGACTCAGATGAACCCTCTCCCAGTTTGGTGGAGTGCCAAGAGTGAGGACGATGCTCCCTGCGCCTACAACCGACAACAAAACTCTAAGTCACTCACAGTCGTCTCCTGAACACACTTTTACACACCACTACTTTGACTCATCTATTCTTAATGTTACAATTATGGATTATGGATTATGGATTAAAGATGAAGTCAACAGAACATGGGAGTCACAAGAAGAACTGCGTATGCACAAGTGGAGAGAGGCACACGACAAGGCTGTCCTCTATCTCCACTGTTATTCACACGTTTTATGGGGACGTAGTTGGCGAGTCTCTTTAGGATTTGTAAAAAAAAAAAAGTTCAAATCAAGGTTTGGTTTTTAGAATATGTCTTATGGATATGTCCTTGTCAATTGGCCTATTATACTTTTATTGGGAAATGTACTACATTTTTCATAATGTTTGTAAGTAAGTGCTTTATTTGTCATTGTTTCTGTCAAGGATTTTGTGATATTATCATATGTATTGCAATGAATTTGTGTGAGATTGCAAAATATTCTCAAATCCATTTGTATGCATTGAACTGTTAACCTAAGCATGTGTTGGTTGAAATGTTAACTTCTTAAACCTTGAGTTGATGTTGGAGGCCGAATGTCAAAGGTCTCTTGTTTGTTTGGTTAAGGCACTGAAGCTTAAGGGAAGAAAACAGATGTTCTTATCAGCCACACTACTTTTACGATCCCAAAAGCTTTCCTTGGGTTTATGACCCCAACGGAAATGTACCAGCCCCAACTTGACTGAAGGGAGCGGAAAGTTACGGGAAAATGGGAGTGGCTATATTTTCTATATAGGCTGTAAGATTTCTGTATTCTGAGGGTTTTGAAGGATTTAGCAAGCTGGTAGGCTGCAAAATCCCGTGACAATGCCTCCTTGCAAGTAAAATGAGGCTCTGGTGTGACCTTGTGTTTTTGAATCTGTTTATTTCTGTGACAGAAGATAACAGAGCGTTTGCCGAAAGTTGTGTTGGAAGCAGGTGTTAATTCCCTGACAGTTTCCTCCTTCCTCTTCCTCATGCGCAGCTCCCACAACAGTCTATCATGTTCTCCTCATTTGTTTCTTTTTTGTTTCCTGTAGCTCCTCTTGTGACGCCTCCTCTGTCCTGCAGGTGTGGGGCTCTTGGTGCCTCTTCAGTGTTTCAGAAGAAGACATTTGTAAGTCTCAAATGTCTTTAGCTCATAAACAAGCTGTTTGTTTACTTTTAAAAAGCTGCTTTCTTCAGAGAAAAAAAAAACAAATTCCCCAAAAAACACAGCAAGGACGTTTAGTAAAACATCTAGTAAAACAATGTGGAACACAGATATCACAGAAAAAGGCAAAAAACGCAGTTCTACCGAGAGAGAGAGGAAGAAATAATGTTTTGGCCTAACTTATTAAAATCTATTGACCCTCAAGCTTTAGTTTAGGTCTATTGAGTTGCTTCCAAGTTGTATCTCACTATTCCTTGGTTTGACTCTCGATCCATATATTATAAAGTTCAATGAAACATTTTTTGGGATGAATATTGGCAGTTTTGTATCATTTGTATCAGTAATTACAGCTGTCGTAGTAGAGTACATTTCTTTTGCCGCATAGATCTAAACTCAGCATTTGTGAAAGGAAAAACAGACGCGTTTTTATTGCTGAAGTAAGAGTTTAAATTAGCACAGTGTTTTTATTGGCGGTCCATCTAGATCACTTCTAAACGCAGTCTCAGTCTGACCTCTGACTGAAACTCACATCTAACAACCGAAATAATGGATCGATTTTTTACGCAGTGGTCAATGTTGAGATTTGCAGTGAATTTTCACATGTCAAAGACCAAACTCGCCGTTTACAATGTTTATTTCATGACATTTTCTCCACTTGCCCACCGTTGTGTTTCAGGAAAATCAGTCCAACATGGCGGCGCTCCCTCGTCTTTCCCACGCTTATTAATTCACAAATATTAAAGGGGACCAAGATGGCGCTGTAATCCAAATATGGTCATTTCCTTTGATGGAGACTAGCTGTGTACGCTCGAATCCTTTCGAACTTCACAGCAGCCTGGGGACCGTGGCCAAAATCTTCAAATGAATTTGGGACCAATCATAGAACGAGGAGGGACGGTAAGACGATGACGCGCTATTCGACAGACGGAAGCTTGTAGTTTGTTTATGGATTAAAAAATAAAACTTTATTTACGGATCCAGCATGACAGCAGCAGACGCGACGCCATCTTTCGATCAAGCTTTAGAACGTGTTCTAAATAGTTTAGCTCGAAAGTTTACAGCGGGCCGGGTACGTCATCTGATACGATGATACGATTGGCTATGGCTACGTGCAGACGCATGAGAGACATTCAGCCCAATAAACGGATATGGACAATCGTAAACCACACCTCTCCTACCAGAAAATGAATTGGTGGTCCCCAGACTAAATATCACGTGTGATTTTAGTCTAGAGTTAGCCAGACTAGATGGAGACAGCAGCGGCTAAAATTCCACTCTTACAACAACATCTCCACTTTAGTAGCTCTTACAGACTCCAAACTTTCCAGTCTTAAATAGAGTATTTTGAAGGTTTTTTCTCTCTCTCAAAGGGTTTGTTAAAAGCTTATTCCTGCCTGACTTAGGAGAGTGGAGTGAGAGTCAGGCTGAGGGAGCAGACTGGTAACGAACTCCCCAGGAAGTCATCGTATTTTTTTCACTAACATTTACTTAAAGGTGGGGTATTATGCTTTTTCAATCACATAGCACCAGTCTATAGCATACTACAATGATGACGTAACCTTCTGTTGGTCTGTATATGCAGTAAATTAAAATAACTGCCTTGAATAAAATTGCTCTCTCAAAATGGCTGTACTGAACGTCTTGAAATAGGCCTCTGTCTCTTTAAGAAGC
This sequence comes from Neogobius melanostomus, assembly GCA_007210695.1. Lineage (NCBI taxonomy): Eukaryota > Metazoa > Chordata > Actinopteri > Gobiiformes > Gobiidae > Neogobius > Neogobius melanostomus. Next base: position 792,330 of record VHKM01000421.1, read on the forward strand.
TTTCCGACACGCCCCCTTCAGCACACTGCTGTGGCATCTAAACAACACTACTGTGCGGGGAGGGGGCTCTGCTGAGCTGAGGAGCAGTGGTTGGTGGCTTGGCTGGTGACGAAAGGTCCAGAGGCGTCTCCAGGAGGTGGGGGCGTTCCTAGGAGGACTGAGGCATAGCTACACCTAAAATGGCTGCCGTCTAAGTTTTTACTGATTACTCAAAATATGTGAATGAGCCAAGGCAACGCTCCAGGCATGTGTTTAATGAGGGAAAGACATAATAACATGATATAAAGCTTGAAAAAGTCGATTTTACATAATACCCCCCTTTAAAAACTAATTCAAGATCCCAAATCCCACTGAGCAAATCTTCATAAAAAAAAAAAAAAAGACAAAATAAAACCATAAAATGACAGAAAACTTGCAATACATTTGACATGCACGCCTACACACTTGTGACATGCCTTAAGTAGGAGAGCGCTCACAAGGCACAGCTCACGTTGCTCTGCATGAATCTGTTTACTCTGGGCTAAACAGGAAGTGATAGCATCAGACAGAGAGGATTGTGGATAACGATGAGGAAAACCGCATTTTCATCCTGTTCTGCTGAGTTCATGAGTCAGACGATGAGTCCAGACCATGTCACTGCTCAACTTTCTCCTTAGTTTACCAGAACATGAAAAAGTCATGTTTAATATTGATTCTAGGGCTCAAGATATGACATATGAAGAGGTAGAATTTCAATTATAGCAGCCATACTGTTACATTGGCAGTCATTCTGTAAATATAATTATATGGATGCAATTGCACAAGTCTTCCACTAGCTCCATCTGGCACATTTTTAAACCCCTCCGTTGGCGCTGTCTTGAGTTATGATTGGCAGATATGCTTGTATATAATGAGCAATGGGACCAATTTCTTGGATATAACTTTACTCATGCCCCTCACATTATATTTGCCAATAGCTATATGTGAAAAGAGTTTATGCATGCTCATGCATGAACAGGACAGACAGCATGAACATGCTGGTCCTGTTCATGCATGAACATGAACAGGACAGACCTGTTCATGTTCATGCATGAACAGGACACACCTGTTCATGCATGAACAGGACAGACAGCATGAACATGCTGGTCCTGTTCATGCATGAGCATGAACAGGACCGCGGTCCTGCTGTGATTTTAGTGTGAGATCAGCTGCACAGGTCCAAACTGTTCTAAACTCCAAACTTCAGAAATAGAGACTTAATCTGCCTTTGGTCTCTGCTGTGAATATGAATCAAAGGCAGTTTCAGAAATACAGGCCATTGGCTGATATAAGCGATTTTGGGGCGTTTTTGTTTGTTTTACTATATTAATTTAATCTTTATACAGGTTTGTCCTTTGAGACCATAGTTTGAGATGATATGATGTCTAATAAGTCAGAGAGACCTGTTTCAAACACATCAAACATATGGGCTCATAGGCTGCAGTTACATCGGCATCTTTACTCTTTTTTGTAAAAATAATCAAATAAATGTTTTGAAAGCATAAAGAAAAAAGACAGGAAAAAAACAACAACAAATGTTCGTACAGTGCAGCATTTGTTGTTGTTTGTTCTCACATATAGCTTCAACCAGCACAGAACAAACTTAAATTGAGTAAAATAGAGCCTGAATAATAATGTTTTTAATCGCGTTTCATCGTCGACTGTTTTTACTTTGTACTTTAGTACATTTTTGATGAAGTACTTTTGTACTTTTACTTAAGTAAACTAGTTGCAGCTGTACTTTTACTTTTACCGGAGTATCTGTACTTTTACTTAAGTACGGAAATTGAGTACTTTCGACACCTCTGGTTTTCAGGTGACTCGCCTTCCTGCCCCTTGTCTCAGTGCGAGCAGTTTGGAAAGAGCTTCTGGTTTCCTTTTCAGGACTAGTATTCTCACGCTACACCTCCCTAATCCTATGGTGAGTTTTACCATTTCGTTACCCAGATCATTTGGTTGGTTTTGTTAGGTTTATTTGTGTCGCGTTTGCTTGAATTTGGCAATAATGACACGCAGCTATTATGCTCTGTTTTGTAGATTATACTGTTTTTGCTAATGGCCTCGACCATTGCAATGCAATGGTCACTGATATTTTGACTGGCTTTGAATAGTTGCTTCTCAACTCGCCTGAATCATATTGCACTGATTTATGATGGAATTAATGGTGGCATGTTTCTACTCAATTATTAAAATAAAAGTAGTCTACCTCAATACAATAGCACTATCTCTTTTTACTTTATTTATTTACGGTATTTTATTTATTTGCGGCGGGGAGAAGGGGTTAGAGATTGCCGGTCTTGACCCAAAAGTCCTGGACGATCTTTTCTGCCTGTCCAGCCCTGGGCACATCTCCTCTGTTCTATAGGAAAAGGCCGAGATACTGTACATGCACAGGAAGTCGCCAAAATGAAATGATCAAACTGATTAGGTTGGGGTTGGGGTTGGGGTTGGGGTTGCATATGACAGATTAGATCACCCACCCAACACAATGATATTCAAGACTTTGACTGTAAATGTATACAAATTATAGAAATGCCTTTAGCTAGTATCTGCGTTTGTGCCTACAAATGTGCATTTCAGTTAGCTAACCTATTAGCGGGCCTGCTTAAATTGAGCGTTCTGTCACCATACAAATGAATGGTGTAGTCAGGCCCTATCTTAAATATGGTGAGGTACGCATGGCAATAGTTTTTGTGGTTTCACCACCATTATCATATGTTCAATGGCCACTGGATGTGTGTCCGACCCCGCAAAAAGCAGAAACTGAACTGAATTTGAGTTAGCGTTGAGCTCAGAGGACACTTTTATATGCTAATTCTTATGTAAAGTAAAATCTCAAAGGTCTGTACATTCCATTGACAGTAGATTCAAAATATACAGTCAATGGTACATTCACTGAGGATTCCTAGCGAGTCTTTAACCCCCACCATTTACTATTCTACAGTATGTCTCTCATTTTTTCCACATTCAATGAGTGTAGTGTAAAGTGCTTTGAGTGCCTAAGTAGGTGGAAAAGCGCTATATAAGTTGAGACCATTCACCATTTTTCACATTCCACCCCAAATCTTTAATTGAAAAGGTAAAAAAACGGGGCAGCTGGAGAAGGTGGGATTTAGAAAGTGTCATTTGGGACCAAGGCTGATATTGCAGGGCAGGAGAAGCACACAGTAACGTTAGTGAAGGTGTGTCATGTGACCTGGTGAGATGCAGGACCCTGGTGATGAGCCCCGTTGCCGCGGCGCCCCCACTCGTCGCCATGGCGCCGACACTGGCCAGTGATGGAGCTCGGTTTAGCTCCACTTCAGAGTGAAACATGGCCGACCTCTTCTGCTTCTTCTTCAACTTCCGCCGATAAAATGCCTCCAGGATCTCCATGGCAACAGAGCCTGTGGACACAGAATCGGGAAGTGGGAATACATTTTTATGAGCACTTCAAAAAATATCTCTGGTTTATAATACCAGCCTCTGTGAGCAGCTACTGTGAGCGGTAAACACACAGCTTAAAAGGTTAGGTCCTCATCCAAATCCATTCTTTGATTCCCCACTGCAACAAAACCTTTACCCAGTTTTGATTTGATTTGATTTGAATATTTTATTTCGAGCTAAAGAAGAAAAGAAAAAACAGGAATATATATATACATAATAAAAGAAAAAAGAAAAAATAATTTACATTACAGCTCGAAAAGGAGTGGGAAGAAGACAAGCTTATTGACTCCCACCCCTGTTCATAAACTTCAATAACAATAACTATAACAATAACTGACAACACTGCATATTTCTTACCATTTTACAAAACAACTATCAACCGAGTTGGTTACATATTAACAAATGCGACACTGCATTATACCAGGTCAACATTCACAGTATCTCACACGCTACAACCAGTGTATTATTTCTGTCTCCCATACAGAATTCATTACCATGTTGGCATTATCGTTGTTCACCATCACCATTACAACCCATATAACATTACTCTGTATCAAAGTGTTTGAATGGAACATAAAATACTCCACATTTATTCATGAAGGTACAGTAATCGCAGACTGATTGATGTTCATGATAACAAGAATGGTCTTACTGATATGTGTTAAAAGGGATTCGGGGCTTTTCTTTCTTTTTCTTCTTTTCTGTGACTGGACCAGCTGCCAGAGGGGAGCAGCCCCCGAGCAACCGGACCATCATTTGTTAAGTGTCCTATACTATGCATTAAAAGAGACAATTTTTAGGAGTCTGCTGCCAGAAGAGGGTTTCCTCGAGCTGCCGGCCCCCACATGTCTGCCCTATACTATGGGTTATGTTGAATGCGGAGTACATAGATATGTGCATGTTTTACTTCTAAGAGTTTATTTCCTTTATATTACCATCAGCATCAATAGCAGTACTGTTGTCTGAATCGATTGAGTTGGATTCTAAGAATAATCCACAGATTGTTAGGTATTAATCCTAGACTGTTACATTTAAAGTTTAAATAGTGATGATAACAACACAACAGCAATAGCAATAACAATGGCAATAACAACTGCAATAGTGTAATAGTAACAACCACAATATACTTCATTATTAGTTAGATCTGACCTTTAAAGTATACAGCACTTTGTGACACCCATTAGCAATCAAGTTTTCATTAGTTTGACGGTTTTTGTGATGTTTATTGTTTCACTTCCTTATTGGACACTGACAGGAAGTGAAGTACGTAGAAATTAATAAATAAATATCACCTGGGCGGAGCCATCAGATCTTACACCTGTTACTCACACACCTGCTCTTCAAGAACACCAGTTTCTCCACAATTCCTGGCCAGTTCTTTTCTACTGCAACAGTCAGTTGACGCTTTTGGCTCAATCTTGGAAACGTTTGGATTTTCTACTGATCTCTGCTTCTTCAGCTCCTGCCTGCCAGCCTGCCTACCAACCAATACTCACCTGTCTGCTACTTACCCTGTCCAACTGGTCCTCTGGTCTACACTTACCTGTAAAATTCACTATGACACTATGTCATGGTTAACTTAAAATTAGCAATAAAAAATTACGTTTCTTCGTTAAATCGCTGCGTCACTGAAATAAAATAATTCCTTACAACAGAAGTTATCCTTCTGACTAAATCATAACAAAGGATTAAAACCTGTCATATGCATTTTTCGATGAAGTACTTTTGTACTTTTACGAGTTGCAGCAGTACTTTTACTTTTACCAGAGTAAGTATCAGTACTCTTGTATAATTATTGAGATTAACTCGTGCAAACCAATTCTACCTGAAGTTACCTTAAACCTTGCCATCACTGGACCTCAGTGATTTTGAGATATATCGAGGCTATATCTACAAATATACTGTGCAGTCCTACTTTTAAATACTTTTAAAGCTCCTGCCACATTTAATATAGGATAAAATACAATAATACAATACACAGCTACTATATTCATCCTACAAAAAAGGCTCTGAAAGGTCAAACCCACCTTTCAGAGTGCAAGTTAAACTTGATTATCATATTCTCCAGGGGTTGAATACATTTAAAAGTCATTCTTGAATTCAATTAAAAAAAAAAAATTCATTGATCATGTTTCAGTAAAGACAAAACTCGAGAGTGTACTCACAGAAGTTGGCAGTGCGTACGAGTGATTGTCCTCCCGTTCTGTCTGTGAGCTTCGATCTGATCTGGCCTTGTGCGGCGCCACGCTCTGGGACCCACCACCAGGGCGGGGCCCGCCGCTGTGTCTCCCCCGTTGAGTTGTATCGGCCCCTGCTCCAGCTGAAATTATGACGTGACAATCTAGAATGCCATCAACGCGTCCTATTACACAGATGTTGTCATATTGAAAAAACAAGGGTCTTAAATCTGCGGCCCTGAATCTGCTCCGGTCTGCAGACATACCCTTCTCCACTATAAAAGCAGTTATTGTTGGAGGGCCACATGCTCCGTCATGAGGTCTGTGGTCTTGCAGTTACTTGGTGTCTCTCTCTCTGCTTTGGGCTGCTCTCTAACCCGGCTCCTGTGTTTAGTCGATAGAAAATGAGCGTTTCCTCCGAGTAAACCCATACGTTTGTTTACTGTGCCCAGGGTGGGTCTGCCTGTTATCTGCTGCTGGGGAATGTCTGAGACGAGGCGAGGGTGGGTGCCCATGATCACTGTGGTGCTCATGCAGAGCTGTCACGGTCAGGGGCAAACAGGGCAGTACAGTCTAAAGCCCCGAGCTCAAAGGAGCTCTTTGGCTGTGTTAATAAAGTGCATAGGTTTGAATCCTTTTGTGAATATGACTTACTTTGATGGATAACATCTGTGGTAAGTATTATACAAATTAGAATATCGTTCAAAATTCGTTCATGTGAAACTAATATATGATATAGACTCATGGCATGCAAAGCGACATATGTGTCAAGCCTTTGTTGTTTTAATTTGGATGATTATGGTTACAGCTTATAAAAAACCCAAAATCAAAATCTCAGAAAATTTGAATATTACATGAAATCAATCAACTTTTATGTTCAAGTCAGATTTCCCCCTCTATTTTAAGATTAAAATCTTTTCAAAGCTTTACTGCAATTTTTAAGCTTTAGAGTTTCTGTGGCATTAAAAGGTCTTCAATAATATTAATTGATTGATTGAGCTGTTTATTTGAGCTGTTTACATTCATATTTTCACAGTAATTAAACATTTCATCACAGAAAAGCTCAAAAGGAGTAGGCTGAAGCCGAGCTTATGTGTGCCTACCCCTCGTTCATCATTAATAATTAATAATCACCCTCATGCTAGACATATTCAGTGGTAACTTTTAGGCTTTGTTTGTTTGTTTTTTTCTTCAACAGCAAGACGATACAGAATTATTTTGTTTCCATACGCAAGTATACACACAGTAACATGCGTGCACTTGCCAATGAATTACATTCAGTTCTTCTTTCAGCAATACAACAAGATCATATTGACTGGCATCATTGACATTATACCGTACATTGTATATTACATAAAGGAAAGCATTGTACCATTCAGGTTATCAGTGTGTATCAAAATTCTTATGTTTATGGCTCTATAAACCACCACAATGGATTTCAAATGAAACAACAAAGATGTGCTTAAACTGCAGACTTTCAGCTTTCATTTGAGAGTATTTACATCCAAATCGGATGATCGGTGTAGGAATTACAAGCGTTTGTATGTGTGCCTCCCACTTTTAAGGGACCTAAAGTAATGGGACAAGTGGCTGCTCAGCTGTTCCATGGTCAGGTGTCCGCTCTTCCCTCATTATCCCATTTATAAGGAACAGGTGAGACGTCCAGAGTTCATTTCACTGTGATATTTGCATTTTGGATTCTGTTGCGGTTAATTCTCAATATGAATTGACGAGTTATCACCATCAGTGAAGTAAGCCATTATTAGGCTGAAAAATCTAAACAAACCCATCAGAAAGATAGCAAACATATTAGCGTGGCAAAATCAACAGTTTGGAACATAATTTTAAAGAAAGAACACACCGGTGAGCTGAAAAACACCAAAAGACCTGGAAAACCACGAATGACAAATATGGTGGATGACCAAAGAATTCTTTCCCTGGTGAGGATGTGAGGTATGTGTCAAAGTCAACAATCAAGAGAAGACTTCACCAGGGAGAATACAGACCATTAACCACAAGGTGTAAACCACTGGTGAGCCTCAAAAACAGGAGGCTGATTAGAGTTTGCCAAAAAACATCTAGAAAAGCCTTTACAGTTCTCAAACAACATCCTATGACAGATGAGACAAAGATTAACTTGTACCAGAGTGATGGGAAGAGAAAAGTATGAAGAAAGGTCCATCTCTCGCCGGCCCTCGCTCAATATAGGGCTGGAAAGCGCGGAAATGCAAGATTTCCGTCCACGGATACAAACAAACAACACACGCTGGTTGTCCTGTACTGATATCGCGGACTTCATACGCTCTGATGGCTTTTTCAGTGTTATTTTGGACACATTTTGTCACTGGGACGAAAAACTTCGTATACGGCCATGCTAGTCGCTGAGTGGATCGGCAAATGCCCCGCTCAGGTTTGTGGCACGGTCCCATTTAGTGATCATATTCGAGTAAGTTATACTCGTAGTGACATGCGCCTTTTTATATCTGTAGACGCCTTGGTCAAGGAGGGTCGACACGCCTGCCTTTTCCTCTGCCTTTGATTCGCTTTTTTTTTATTCCCCTGTCACTGGACATGTGGAGCTCCGTGTGTGAGGGCAACACCTCTACTGTGAAACAAACCACGAACTAAATATGGTCATAACCTCTTAACCCCCACTTTAACCAAGTACATTTTCATCACTTTGGCTTTTGTTGATTTTTTGTCATGTTTTGGTGACATTGGTTCTATCAGCAATGATATGGTTAAAACAGATTCACAGTATAAGTAATACTTATAATTATCTATAGGTAATACAAAATTACGTATAGATAATAAGTACAAGGTCACATGTCTTTAGCATATTTCTCACACACACTTCTCTTATACTGTTTTTTAAATTGTTGTAGACTATCAGCGCCTTTAAGGTTTCCTCTAGATTATTCCACAAAATTAACACCTCTCCGGGTGATACAATGACTTTTTAGGGTAGAATGAATACATTGTACTTTCATATTATGAGTGCCCCTTAGATCGTAACTTCCCTCTCTTTTGCCAAACATTTGTTGTATATTGTTTGGGAGTTGGTTGTTTACTGCTTTATATCTGCAACAAAGTATTATTTTTTATAAGGTCATCAAGTTTCATGGTGTTAGATTTTAAGAACAATATATTTGTATGGTCCCAAATCCGACATTGTGAACAATTCTAACAGCCTTCTTTTGGAGTCTATATAAAGCCTGTAAATGGCTATTAAAGGTGTTTCCCCAGACCTCAGAGCAATAATTTATGTACGGTAGGATTAAGGAACAGTACAGGGTAAAAAGAGCCTTGTGGTCCAGAAAAAATCTACACTTGCCCATTATGGCCACATTTTTCACCATTTTCCCACGAATGTTATCTATGTGTGGTCTCCAGCTAACCTTATGACTGAGGATCACACCCAGAAATGTATATTCCTTTACTTGTTCTATTCTATGGAAGACTATTGTCAATATCGATTTGAATCTGTACGTCACTATTCCGTTTACCAAATAAAATAATTTTTGTTTTCAATATGTTCAGCGGTAGTTTATTTCTATTAAACCATTCTTTGAATTTGTATAATTCTGTTGTGACCTCTGAGACAAACAGTTGTAGATCTTTGCCGGAGCCGAGAATTGTTGTGTCGTCCGCAAATAATATACATTTTAACTTTGTTGAGACTTCACACAGATCATTTATGTACAACAAAACAATTTAGGTCCTATTATTGACCCCTGGGGGACTCCGCATACAATGTTCCGTCGTCCTGATACATGTGCATTCATTTGTACATACTGCTTTCTTTCAGTCAAGTATGACTTCAACCAATTGTTAGCGATCCCTCTGATCCCGTTATTATTTAGTTTATTTAAAAGTATTTCATGATCAAAGGCTTTCTGGAGGTCTATGAATATACCCAATGAATACAGCTTGATTGTCAATATTGTTGGTGACTTCTTCGCTTAGATTGATTAATGCATGTGCAGTTGACCTGTTGCTTCTGAACCCATACTGACAGTCACTGAGCAAGTTATGTTTATTCACAAAACTGTCCAAGCGGGCGGCAAAAGTTTTTCCAGAATCTTGGATAGTTGAAGAAGTACAGAGATCGGTCTATAATTTGTAAATTGATGATTATCCCACGTTTATAAATTGGAACGACTTTGGTAATCTTCATGAGGTCAGGGAATTCACCAGTTGAAAAGGATTGGTTGCATATATGTGTTAAAGGCATAGATATGTTATGTATTACTTTTTAATGTTCATGTCAAAGTCGTTCCAATCAGTCGAGTTTTTATTCTTGAAAGCTTGAACTATTTTAATTATTTCATTTTCATTCGTTGCCGTGAGAAAGAAGGAGTGAACATACAATGTTTTTATGTTGAGAGACGTCACTGTTTGTTTTGGCTATTTCTGATGCCAGATGAGGCCCAATATTGACAAAATAGTCATTGAAAGCATAAACTACACTCTTCCCTTCTGTAATTTTCTCATTATTAATCATGTAGTCTGGGTAACTTGCAGCTTTCGAGTCTTTAGACATTGCATGATTTAAGCCTTTCCATAGTCCTTTCATATTGTTTTTATTGGCCTCAATCATGTTTCTATAGTAATTTCTTTTACAATTTTTGATTATACTTGTTAGTTTGTTCTTATATTTAGTTTCCGTTTCCAATGTTCTCTTTTTTATAAATGTTTTATATAAGGAATTTTCTTTTTACATGTGTTCAATAACCCCCTTGTCATCCATGGGACAATGTTGATCATACAGCTGTTTGATTGTGTTAACAAAATATATGCAATATTAACATCTTGTTCTCTAAGGACATTACTCCAGTCCTGATCTGACAAACTCAGCTTGAAAGCATCCATGGAGCGCTCAGATGTCAATCTTACATTCTTTACCATAATAGTACTTTTGCTTTTTACAAAGCTTTGAACATCTCTCAAAGTACATTTAAATACACCATCCAGGAATGGAAAGAGTATGACATCACTGTAAACCTACCAAGACCCGGCTGTCCTCCCAATGGCCGCTAGCTGCTCTGCTTTATGACCGCAACACTGGAGGCCGCCATTGCTCCGCCATTGCTGTAGTACCTCCATATCGTCGCTAGGCCCCCATTGAAAAGCATTGGACTTTAGACACGTTACAAACAACTTTAACGCCTGGTTTCAATTTTTAACACTTTCTATGGCTACATATTCCTCCTGAGATAACGCTGGGTTAGTCACAAAAAAGAAACCAGGCTGGTTTTCAAAAGAATTTAAAAAAAAATCTCCTACTTAACGGGGTCGGACTGTTAGCATTGGAGCTGCGCGAGCTACACGTCACACAAGGGCCGAGTCTACAGTGAAGATCCCGCCCTTATGCCCTTATTAGGAACATGCTTCATCAGAGCTGGGAGGAGGAGCCTGTAAATCCGCCATGAATTCCCCTCGAACGTGGTCATTGTGGTAAACGGGGAGGAGTGAGTATTGACGGTCTATTAATATGTCTATGCGTCCTCCTAAACTTACTGACCGAACAAGGAGAGCACTGACCAGAGCTGTTACCAAGAAGCCTATGATGACCCTGGATGAACTGCAGAGAGCTACAGCTCAGGTGGGGAAACTGGACACAGAACAACTATTAGTCGTACACTGCACAAATCTGGCCTTATGGCAGAGTGGCATTTTTAAAAGAAAACCATAAGAAGTCCCGTTTGCCGTTTGCCTGAAGCCATGTGGAGGATACAGCAAACATGTGGAAGAAGGTGCTTTGATCAGATGAGACCAAAATGGAGCTTTTGGCCTAAACACAAAACGCTATGTTTGGTGTAAAAGTAACTGCACATCACCCTGAAAACACCACCCCCACTGTCAAACATGGTGGTGGGAGCATCATGCTCTGGGGGTGCTTTTCTTCAAGATGGTTTGAGTTGATGGGAAGATGGATGGGGCCTTTGTTACTTGCTTTGTACTAGACATCGTACATGAAACGAGACAGTTGTGCTTCATTTGTTAATTAATTATATGAATATTCAAAATAATCGTTTGTCAGTTTGATCTGTGTTAAAATAGCCGCTTTGAGGTGTAACAGGTTCTCCTTTTCTAATTGCTGCTAATTGTATGATTGATAGTGTAACTACAATAGGATAAGGTTAATTCATAAACATGCTGTGTGTATCTGTGCATGCGACTGATACGGTTCCTTATGTAGCATTATTGTTTCATAATCAGTGTTACTCCTTTGTGGAGAATGTATACAGTATATGCGTTTCAGTCATGTAATCTCGTAAATGGTCTGTTCTACCATGATCGGATACTGCAAGAATGTATAATCCATTTTTTATTTTTTGCTGTTGTTTCCTTGTTATTTTCCTTTTGCACCATGTTCCTTTGTATTATTTTATTGCATGGATTTTGGGGGTGGGCGCTTATAAGCTTTTGCTTCGACCCAGAGCGTTAACTGCTCAAATAAATAAACTAAACAATGCAATCTTGGATGAAAACATGTTGGAGTCTGCAAAACACTTGAAACTGGAGCGGAGGTTCACCTTCTCGCAAGACAACAACCTAAACATAAAGCCAGGGCAACAACTGAATGGTTGAAAACAAAAAATACGCACGTGTTAGAAAGGCCAAGTCAAAGTCCAGACCTAAAGCCAATCGAGAATCTGTGGAAAGATCTGAAAACTGCGGTTCACAAGCGCTCTCCAGCTAATCTAACGGAGCTTGAGCTGTTTTGCAAAGAAGAATGGGTCACTTAATGTGTGTCTTTCACATGAAATTTAAATTATATATACTTATGTTTGTGGACCATAGCGTGGCAAAATGTCGAAAAGTTAAAGGGGTATGGATACTTTTTCAACCCTGTACATGTCGTAATTACCAGTTCGAGTGGTATTCAAAGGCATGATGTGCTGCAACAGACTCACAAACAACTTTTTTTTTTAACTAAATTTAATTGCTTCAGTGCCTTGTTGTGCCATTTAGACAATTACAGCAGCTGTGATGAACTAAAACGAGGTGCTCTTGATCCAATCTGCAGGAAACATCACAATTAAAGTCCATCCTTTTTATGAACAAATGTGACTTCTTTTTTTTTTTAAACAAAACTTCCCTGCCAATACTTATTTCATTTGCTGTCTGTATAAAACATCCTTAAAGTGGTTGTGAATTCGTTGTACGAGATTTTACATTGCATCCATTGATTAATTTCAAAACACTGGACAAAGATCACTGGACTTTTCTACAATAAATATCTTTAGCTACAAGACACAGACTGGTTACATTCATGTATAACATCCAACACAAAGAGATTACACATTACACTAGTCCATTACAAATATGCAGCAAAAAGGGACATATTCTTTCAAAAGAGGTCATTCATATAGTTGAGGAAGCTGGTGGATCTATAAAGGGGACCTTAGGGAATGGCTGCTTTATGTGACCCAGTCAGTTTTCTGTCTCAGCCTCCATTAGCTGACTCTAGCATTAGCAATGCAGCTGCTAAAGCACCATAAGATTTTCTAACAAAAACAGGTTCTCTCCCTTAAAGGTCCTATATCATGCAAAATCGACTTTTTGGAGTTTTTAACCATGTTATGCTATTTCCTTATCAAAAACACCCCAGAGTGGTTTTTGGCTTCATTCACGCAGTTCTAAGTAATCCTCCTGAATCCTGCTCTCTGAGCAGCTGCTCCGCCCTCTCCTGGTAAACGACTGAGTTGTTCAGTTGTGTCGTCACAAAGGAACGGAAGTGCTCTACGTCTGTAATGTAATGCCTTATGGCCTGATTTTATTTATAAAACAGCTTTTTCATTATTTTTGTTGTAAGAGAAAAATAAATCAAAAAAATAAATAAAAAGGAACTCTCCGTCTCCGACCGTCTGTGCTGTCCCAGGAGGGTAATCAAACGCTCCTGCGGCCGGAGCGTGCATTGTTTGTGAAGACGGAGCCCTTTCTAACCTACTCTGGACACGCCTGTTCATTTTCTTACCCGACGATAATTTCACGGATGTGCGTTTGGCTACGAGAGGAACAGGACTATTCAACCTTCCTAAAGAAGAGTGCACTCGCCAGAAGTTGGAATTTCTTTCTGGGATTCAGCGACTTTATCAACCAACCTGAAGGATGCTTGGTGAACCTTGGCCAGAATCAAAGTGGATTCACTTTATAACCAACGCGACCATAACCCGATGGGGAGTTCAGGCTGCGCTGTGAGTCAATCAAAACGCGTGTTAGCGTGTGTGTTAGCGTATGTGTTAGCATGTGTGTGTTAGCGCGCGTGTTAGCCATTTATGAAACTGTGTTGCACATGTCAACTCCTTATAACTGCATTATGTGAAGTAACTTCACTTTTTGCAGCGATATTTATATTATAATACTGCAAATGTGGAATGAGTGGAGAGAGGGCGGAGTTAACTGAATCGAAGCGTTTTGTCTTCTGGGTAGGGAAATACCCCCAGAAAATACTTATATTTCTCTCAAAAATGAGTACTCCATAGTGATAAAGGTACAATATATCATATAAATGCCTATACTTTACTTTGGAATGGCTAAAATAGCATGATACAGATCCTTTAAGAGTTGCATTGGCCCCTGCCCTCCATCTGAGATTATGACATCAAATTCTAGAACGTGAACACAACAGCTATAGAGTTTGGGAAAATCCACTGTTACCACAGAGATCCGCCATGTGTGTGTGACTGTTAGCCACAAACATTTTCCATAGACTGACATTAGCTAAAAAATAGTATAAAAAGTGGAGAAATATAGCCTTGGAACAACATCACTAGCTGTCACTGTAAATACATCTAAATACATCTGTGTATGGGCGTTTTCACACAGGCTCTATTTAGGTCGACCTAAAGTGTCTTTCAATCGGTCTAAACAGCTGTGGTGTGAAGGCGGCCGACTTCAGGCCGAACTATTCTCGCTTTAACGCCTTTTTTTTGCGTGAAGAAAGAATGAACACACGATGCATGAGGACGTTTGACGAGACAAAATGGATCAACTTTAAATCATCAAGGTATGTCTTTCTTTCCCTTCTGTTTCTTCCTGTTGCAGTGAAACTTTCCTCTTCATGAGCAGATTACAGTGCATTTCTCCTCGCTTCATATCAGCCTCACTGTATTTACCCACGAGGGAGAGGACTGACCACCGCGTAACATCAGGGAAGTGTGCACGTACATGCGCGCATGTCGGCGCATTGACAGGTCGTTGCCCTTTGACATGGGAATAAGTTTGTTGAACAGCTGATCGTGGCTGATGGTGCCATGTTTGGTGCGAGCGTGTGTGAACATTGATTGAACTAACTTTGGAGTAAACGCTGTTGGGACTAGAGCGTTCTCTGGCCGACCTACAAGATACTCCAACATGAAAACGCCTCGATGTGAACAATAACAATGTGAACAATATTTTACCTTTTAAAATCTCCATTAGATTATTATTGCTGCTAATCCCATGATGCTTAGCGATATGGCATCACAGTCCTATTGACACTCAATCTTCTTATTTTCATTGTTCAACACCAATTTCTGATCCAGTTTCAGAATGAGTACATTCCTAAATTGTGGTGTGGCAGTCTTAAAAGTTCATATGGGTTTCCAAAGAACAAGGGTTTAATCATGTAAGGTATGATAAGACCCCGCTCCAAGCTGAACGTAGAAAAGAGTAGATAAAAAGGGAGCGTCAGTGCTGTCCCTCCCCCTGACGGACCGCCCTGAGCCCCAGCGCGGAACGCAGCCGCAGGAGCTGCCTCTCCTGCCGCCTGCATCGCTGCTGGCTGCTCTTCAGCCGCCTGCGCAGACGCTCCACCTGCTCCTCCAGCTGCTCCACTCGCTTCTTCTGCCGTGCCGAGTCCTCTGCTGTGTAG
This sequence comes from Neogobius melanostomus, assembly GCA_007210695.1. Lineage (NCBI taxonomy): Eukaryota > Metazoa > Chordata > Actinopteri > Gobiiformes > Gobiidae > Neogobius > Neogobius melanostomus. The sequence goes on from VHKM01000421.1 coordinate 807,813, forward strand.
TTGTGGTCACAGGACACGGCTGCAGTTTGCTCGTGTGACTCAGGCTCCTCACCCTGGTCCACGGGGTCAGGAGTCAGGGGGAGGGAGAAGAGCAGCTCCGATGTGAAGGGCTCCAAGCACTCGCTCTGGGGACACAGTCAGATATTTCAGAAGAATTACATTTATACGATCCAACATGAGGGTGGCAAAGGTGAACATAATACTATAGCCTCACAGAAATGACATGATCAATATCAAAGTGAGGCCTACACCTGCAATCCTGCAATACCTGAACAAAAAGCCAGAGGTCGGGCTGTTTCAGAAGTATTTAAAATATTTAGTATATTTAGTAGTATATAGCATTTAAAATTAAGAGCGTTTGTTTTACAGTGATAATTAATATTACCCTTTTTAAATGCTCTATAATGCAAGAGGGTGGGAACTTTGGGTTTCACTCGTTTTGATTCAATTCAGAGCCCACAATACTGAACACCTCACCTTATGACAATCAGGGATGTCAAGATTAACCGGTTTTACCATTACCATGATAAGAAAAAGGACGCAGTAAGTAACTGCAGCAATTTTAGAAGCCTTGGTTACCGCTGACATTCCTCACGCTGCAGGGCACGAGTAGTTTCAGAGTTGCATCCACAACGACTGAAGTCAGCAGTGTGGAACCTCTTTGGGTATCTACTGTATAAGATGACCAAGGTGTTGTTGTCGATGATGGACATTCTACATAAAAAGCGTCGGAAAGTTGCAGCAAAAGGCGTTTCATACGTCGAATATGAAACATCTTCGAGATAATCCTTCTCTGTAAATGCCCTAAGTCAAGGAAACAAAGTGCATGATTCCCAATAAAGTTGTCCAAATGTTCAGAAATAGCAGAATTAGCCACAACTGGCTAATTTTCTCTTGCAATCATCCCTAATGACGATAGTGTGGCAGCTGACTTTGCACAAAATCACTGTTATGTTTTTTTCAATCACATAGCACCAGTCTATAGCATACTACAATGATGACGTGACCTTCTGTTGGTCTGTATATGCAGTAAATTAAAATAACTGCCTTGAATAAAATTGCTCTCTCAAAATGGCTGTACTGAACGTCTTGAAATAGGCCTCTGTCTCTTTAAGAAGCTTTCCGACACGCCCCTTCAGCACACTGCTGTGGCATCTAAACAACACTACTGTGCGGGGAGGGGGCTCTGCTGAGCTGAGGAGCAGTGGTTGGTGGCTTGGCTGGTGACGAAAGGTCCAGAGGCGTCTCCAGGAGGTGGGGCGTTCCTAGGAGGACTGAGGCATAGCTACACCTAAAATGGCTGCCGTCTAAGTTTTTACTGATTACTCAAAAATATGTGAATGAGCCAAGGCAACACTCCAGGCATGTGTTTAATGAGGGAATGACATAATAACATGATATAAAGCTTGAAAAAGTCGATTTTACATAATACCCTCCCTTTAAGATAAAAATAATTTTCATTTTCTAAAACTACTGCTCAATCTTTTACTGAACGTATTAAAATACATTCAATGGTACTGTTAGAAAGACTTGTTTATAATCAATGTATAGTTCCATTTTACAGTTACACTTTGTTTACCATCACCTAGCAACCATCACTCACTCCACATAGCAACCACTTCACTGCTGCATCTTACTGCTGAATCTTCCTCCTTTCCCTGGTGTGCGTTATCTTTTATAAAGTGAGTACTTGTTGTTAACTTCTTTTTCTATTAGTTTCCAAATTAGATAGAATAAGTTTTATGTGATGATTATCCCAATTTATAACTGTTAAATATATGTAATCAGTCAAGACCTGTCTCCACTTAGCGGGGATTTCAGTTAGCCGTCAACTGTTACTAATTTTCCTTCCCTTTCTCTGTTTCCTTACAGACCACACACACACACACACACACACATCCACACACTTACAAACCTGTATCAAATCTTCCCAATCTATCTACCAATCATCTGTCAACGTATGCTGTATAATCAATCAATGTTGCTGTACCAATCATCTGCTGTTCACAATTAAATGTTGAAGAAGCAAGCGGCAAGATCCAGTGTCCTGATTCCCTAACCAGAATCAACTGTCCATATTGGCCGCTCCAGCCAAGCGTGTTATTTATATATTTGACGTAGAGTTCGTCACAATATTTATGGTCCTTCGAGCCGGATTGGAGCAACGCGAAAACAATATGGACAAATCAGCACAAATGGAAGAGACACACAGCAGGCCACAGAGAATCCCTCGTCTACCCTCACATCTAATGAACTTTGAAGTGGATTACCAAGTTTCCGGCTCACACCCTCCAACTGCTTCATCCCGCTCAGGCAAGCACCGAAGCACCTCGAGGAGAGCCCACAGCTCTGCGTCCAGCTTCAGTTCACATTCAGGGAGACGTACCCCCTACTCTACAGGCTACTACCCCCATGAAGGTCTCTCTCCCATCCAAGCTGCAATACTGGATGAGAACGCTAAACAGCTTGATCTCAACAACCTCCGAAGGCAGATGGAAGAGGAAGCACAAGCTGAACGAGAACTCCAGCAAATACAGACCAGAGCAAAAGCTGCACAGCAAGCACAAGAGGAAGCAATCAAAGCTCAAGAATCTATCAGTAAACGACTCGACCAAAGCAGTAGACTAAAACAACTAGAAACTGATGTTGAACTAGCCAAAATGGTCACCGCTATGCTTGTTACTACCAACTCACCGAATTCAAGCCAGCCACAAGCAACACCTACAGCTTCACCTGCTCCTGCAGTCTACAGCGTTCCAACAGTTCACCACAGTTCTGTGCCACCTCAACCTGAGCCACACCCAGAAGGTGCCATGTCACATAGACCACCTGATCCAATCCCAGCAGCAGTGAACAACTATGCTATAGCACCTGTCCTCCCAGCCAGCGCACTGCAATCCCTAGCAAATAGCCAACTGTCATCGCCACGACAACAAGGCAGCGGAAGACTGATGAGAGAGTCAGCTCCTGCAGTGTCCTGGCCCGAGCCAACGTCAGCTCCCGTAAGCACTCACCCAGTAGTGCCACCTCAAGCCCTGCCACTGTATTCTCCACCTCCTGTACCGCACCTTTCTCTCACCGGCACCAGTGTTTCGCAGCCACCACCACCAATGGCGGATCACAGGTGGGAGCCAACTCTGGTCACCTCTTACTCACACCAAGCTGCTCTGCCAGCAACTGCCCCCTATCCTGGTCTACAGCCACAACTCGGAGCAGACATGCTAATCACAGCTGCCTTTGGTATCCCTAAGCCCACGCTGCCCGTGTTCGAGAGCGGCCGTGAGAGTGACTTTGCCCTTCTGAAGATAGCATTGGATAGTTTATTAAATTGCCATAGCCACCTCAGTGAGCAGTACAAATACCAGGTGCTGCTTAGCCACTTAAAGCTGTCCAGTGCTCTCCAACTTGCCAAGGCATATATGCACCATCCAAGTCCATACACTGCTGCCCTCAATGCACTTCAAGATAAGTACGGTCAACCAAGGCAACTTATCCAGTCTGAGCTCGGCACCATTCTGAACTCCCCTGCAATCCGGATGGGCGATGCCGACAGCTTTGACAACCTTTCTCTGTCCATCCAATCTCTCGTGGGCATGCTGAGAACTTTGGAGGGTCAGAACGGCATTGAGCTCAAGTGCGGCTCACACGTAGACCGGCTGATGAGTAAACTTCCCCCAGCTTACCGTGACAGTTTTGTGGAGTACTGTCTCAACCGAGGGATCCTGCAGTCAGGCTCTAACCAGACATACACTCTCCCTGACCTAGCAGCCTGGCTCCAAGTTAAGTCCAAAGCCAAAGCATTTCAAGTCGTGCTGCAGCCCTTTACCACACTGAACCCAGGAAGCCACTAACGAGCACAAGGAGCTTCACACCTCACAAAGAGAGATCCACATCAGTTCTGCTCACTGTAGAGGAAGAGTCACCTCTCCCCAAGCCTGCTCACTTCAAGTCTGCCTCCAAGTCACAACCCTACTGCCCACACTGTGACAATAAAGACCACTACCTGAACTCCTGTGACAACTTCAAGAAACTCACACCTAACCAGATCGTGGAGTGGATCAAAGATGGGAACAGATGCTGGAAGTGCGGTCGCAGCCACGCAGCAGAGAACTGTAACCTCAAACGGCCTTGCAAGGTTTGTGGAGAGCAACATCTCACAGTCCTTCATGACTCCATACGTCAAACCTCCAATACTGTCCTGATGGTGAGCCCAGCCGTTACAGGAGTCTACCTCGACCGGCCCAATCGTACACAGCGGGTGATGTTAAAGGTAGTGAAGGTTCTCATCCACAATGGCAGGCAAGCTATAGAGGCACACGCTATTCTGGATGACGGCTCGGAGAGGACACTCGTTTTACCACCAGTCATCCAATCCCTCAAGCTTCCTGGAGTTCCAGAGACTCTCCCCATCCAAACAATTCACCAGAACGTGAAACAGGTAGAGGGTCTGTCAGTGTCCTTTGAAGTCTCTTCTCTTTCAAAGCCCGATGAGAAGTACCTCATATCCAATGCCTTCTCCGCTGATGGACTGAGCTTCGCAGAGCATAACTACCCCATTGCTGCTCTTCAGCGTGCTCACCGACACCTTAGAGGCCTTCCCCTCCTTCCAGTTGACCACGTACAGCCACTGCTCCTTATAGGATCTGATATGTGCCACCTTATCTCTCCTGTCCAGCCAATCGTGCAAGGCCCTTTCGATAGTCCCATCGCTGTACAGACACGCCTCGGCTGGTGCCTCCAAGGTCCGATGACTCCCGTGCAATGTTCACAAAGTCCTACTCAGTGCTTGCACATCACCACCGCTCCAAGCAATATCGTGCAACTCCAACATGTACAGCGTCTCTGGGAACTCAACAACCAGCTGTACAGCAGGAAAGATGCTACACCACTCCGACGCGCTCCACCGATTCCTCTGCAGGCTCCCAAAGAAGCAGCTCTGCCAAGTCTTTGCAGCAATGAACATAGACTTGCCAAGGACCCTGTAAAGGCTGCCACATACTGTGCAGAGATCCAAAGGCTAGAAGCAGCTGGCATGTCCAAAATCTCCCTAAAGAAGCACTCAAGCATCAGGCCTTTGTTACAGAGTCTCCCGACCACTGGCCAGACATGCCAATCACCATTGCCGAACCTCAGCAAAGTGAGCTCAAGAAGAGTGCCCTCATCGGTGCGAAAGCAGCAGCCACGAGCACCCAGGTGCCTGATGCTGACCAGTGCTGTTCCTGGTCAGCCCTTGTTCGAGCCACTACACTGTCCCGTCACGGGGCGGCTTCTCCTGATGTCAAGATTGAAGCTTCAGATTGCACTGCCGCCAAAGGAACCCTTCTCGTCCAAGCCCAAGCAGAAACCTTCTCCACAGAGCCCTGCACAACAATGAAGACCTGCTGGGAAGACGCCAGTGGAGACACAACCAGGTGCTTGCTGACAACTTTTGGTCCTCCTTCGTCCACCTCGGCCTTCCCAACCTGCAAGCCCGCCAGAAGTGGAAGAGACGCGAAGGAGCTCCGCGTTGTTCGCATCGCATATCCTCACTCTCATGGTCGGGAACATACAGCTACTGTGAAGGTGAAGGAGAAGACCTGCACCCGTCCGGTCGTCAGGCTCATTCCTCTCCCCCCAGCTGGCTGAAGATGACTGCACTCCAGGCAGTCTTTCTGCAGATGAACACTTATCCTGACAGATAAGTGGGGGCGGCTGTGTTAGAAAGACTTGTTTATAATCAATGTATAGTTCCATTTTACAGTTACACTTTGTTTACCATCACCTAGCAACCATCACTCACTCCACATAGCAACCACTTCACTGCTGCATCTTACTGCTGAATCTTCCTCCTTTCCCTGGTGTGCGTTATCTTTTATAAAGTGAGTACTTGTTGTTAACTTCTTTTTCTATTAGTTTCCAAATTAGATAGAATAAGTTTTATGTGATGATTATCCCAATTTATAACTGTTAAATATATGTAATCAGTCAAGACCTGTCTCCACTTAGCGGGGATTTCAGTTAGCCGTCAACTGTTACTAATTTTCCTTCCCTTTTCTCTGTTTCCTTACAGACCACACACACACACACACACACACATCCACACACTTACAAACCTGTATCAAATCTTCCCAATCTATCTACCAATCATCTGTCAACGTATGCTGTATAATCAATCAATGTTGCTGTACCAATCATCTGCTGTTCACAATTAAATGTTGAAGAAGCAAGCGGCAAGATCCAGTGTCCTGATTCCCTAACCAGAATCAACTGTCCATATTGGCCGCTCCAGCCAAGCGTGTTATTTATATATTTGACGTAGAGTTCGTCACAATAGGTACATTTAAAGTGACATGAAAGTCATTATCAATTACCCATTAATGGCATTTGATTGGGTATTGAGCAGAGTACTGCAATAGTTTGTACCAATACTATAACGGCAGGGAAGGGCCTAGTCGGTACTTGGATGGGAGACTGTTTGGCGAATGTAGTGAGTGAGTGAGTGGTTGGTGGTGGTGGGAGGGGCGATGGCGCAGACTGGTCGCCTCGCTTCCGTCAGTCTACCCCAGGGCAGCAATAGTAGCTTACCACCACCGAGCATGTAGTTAAACAATAATGCAATGTAAAGTGTTTTTGGGTGTCCAGAAAAGCGCTATATAAAACCAATGCATTATTATTATTATTATTATTATTATGTGTATGTATTGCCTAGTCTCTGGCGATACGATTCGTATCCCGATACATAGGTACACCTTCATTAGATTTGTATCAAATACTATTTATCTGTCTATGTACAGTATCTATCTATAATATATGATTTAAATGCTTTTCACTAATGTGCACATGTGACTGTGGCGTTGTATGGTGATTATGTAACTTTGAATGGAAAACAGATTTCTTGGAAGCATAGTAAATGAAACCAACTAACCTGGGGATGCATGTTTTCTAGTATTTCTATAGGTGGGAGTCCTTAGCAATCAGTAATAACAGAACTGTTTCATCCATTAAAATATATGATCGTTCAGACGAGGCATTTAAAACCTAATCTACTCCACAACGGGTGTCACTCATCTCTGTGGCTCATCTGTGCATTAGATCTGGGACATAATGACAACATGGGCATCAAGTATAGAGGTAGAGCTCATCTCTTCGTTACATTTATGTGTTAGCACAAACTGAACGCACTTCTCACCACCGCGACAAACGTTTAACATGAGCCTGCTGCATTTACTTTCCCCTCGGCTTAAATGAGCCAAACGGAGGAGTTGAACTGCGAAAAGGCGAGTGATCTGAGTGAATTGGAACACCACTTGGCGGCGCTGTGATGACGTGAATTACGTCCGAAGTGGTTGAGGCGCCGAGGATCCTCGCAATTGGGAAACAGCCTAAGATTCGTCTCACCTCCCTTTCCATGCTTTTCTTCCATTATGAAACTTTTCCCGTGTTTCTCTAACTCTCACTAGACTCTAGTGTTACTCAAGCAGGCTGCGCAGTGCGCTGCCAACCAGCGATGAATATTTTCCAAAAAAATAGATGTTTAAATATCAATACAGACACTTTTTTAGATTGATCTGAGAATCGCGCAAAGCAATATCATGAAATATCGGCGGATCGATATTTTACAACACCAATGTTACTTGGTGAACCTTGGCCTCTTTGAAGGTATGTTATCTTCTACAGCAATAAAACATCTTACAAAGGTACAAAGTGTTTACAGTGTGCTCGGCCCAAAGTTACTCGCAAAGTGAGACAGTACCTTTATGCGCAGGCTGGAGGAGAACATGGAGGGCACAGCATGTTCCTTCAGCACGCGGTTGTTGCACTGCTTCTTGAAGCAGTCCTGGGTGAAGTGCTGGGAACACAGGTTGCTGTACTTGGTGGGTCTGAAGTTGTCGCGCCTCATGGCTGAAACCCATTTCAGGCAGATGTCCGGTCGGCCCAGAGGAAACCTAAAACAGCAACACAACACAGCGAAATCTCATTCTACACAAGACTTACCTGTTAAACATTACTTTCAATTAAAAATGATAGAGACGTAAACAGATGTTTTTGTTCTATGAAAGCAGAAGAAACTATGAAAAGATTTCTAATGTTTGTCATCAATATTCTGGGTTTACATTTTAACTTATGGTCTAAATGTAATTTCTTGAATCTATCAGTCAAATGAAGACACGTGACCAACGAGTCCACTGGAGGTCGCCATTTCGGCTGCGTGTCATATGACACCTGTCAATCGTTGTGTTGATTGGTTGGCCGCACGAACCACACGGCTGACTGGCGTCCCCTGCTAATTGCTCAACCTGCCCTTCATGGCATATTTTCCACCTAAGAAACTATGGAAACGTAGGTTTTGGTGTTTTTGGTCCAAAGTGCTACAGCAACTTTTCACCATTTTCTTACTGCAAACCTTTCTGTGTAGCTGTAGCGAATGTAATCACTCCACCTCCACAATGGCGCGCTCCTGTGGGCCGAATCCGACATCACAATTTTTTGACTGATACGTATTAAACTTAAATTTAATATATTAGGTAACATAAGGTAAAGTTAAACAATGGCTCAAACTGAATCAAACTTGTGGACACAACCAAAGTGTATAATATTTTATTGCCTTTTGTGTTTTGTATTGTAATGATTTGTGTCGGTGTATTGTGTTTTTGTGTCTTAGGGACCAGGTCTGGGAATTAGCTATAAGGCCTATGAACATGGCATCGGTTATTTTGTAGCAATGCTTCTTGTTCTGTCCCCATCAAATAAACATAAATAAATAAATAAAATATAAATCTCAGTTTAATATCATGAGGTAACAATGTTTGCATCTTCCATCTTATCACATGTGGTAATTTTACATGAATTAAGCTCCATCAGGTTGGATGTGCATGTAAAGTGGCGCACGTCAAAACCGTATTCACCTGTGTGGTGAATACGGTTTTGACGTGCGCCACTTTGGGCTGTGCAGCACTTTGAGGGTTCATGCTAATGCTAACTAGCCGCGGCCTGCATGAACTCACTTGTGAAATGAGATATCTTTGTCTTTGTGGTAGCGGTTTTTACAGCCGTACGCAGAGCACGTTTGCACCATGGTCGTGTCCCGCTGCCCGCCTCCTCAGCAGCTCTTTTTGTGGGTAGTCAGTGCACCGTTCCGGCGCTCACCTTGTAGAGCTCAGGTCGGGGCTTCACTGCCACAAACAAACATGGCGGCGGCTGGGCCCAGGCGGCGCAATGGAGAGGTGCTGCCCCCGCGAGGTGATACCTGTAACGATACGCTATTTCTACAGAGGCCTAGACCGACCCATTAGCCATTTGTTGTTATCGCATATTACGTACAAGTTAATTTGCTAAAAGAGACAGTGTACGCTTATTTTATTGGCCAGAATTATTCAAGGATGAAAAAGAATATTTGTTTAAATACTTAAATACATTTTTTTAACTGCATTTAAAGATGCATTATGTAACTTTTTATCCTGAAAAATAAGTTGATATTAGTGCGAATTTGACCGCAGTGACCCAGCGGCTGTATGGGTGCTTAGTAAGGCGCCTTTACGTTCTATCACAGTAGCTTAGACTCCCGGATCAATTATTTTCAGGTTTCTAGTTATCTCTGCTGATGGATTTGTCTCCATGGTTATGCATACATTCCATTCAGAAAACCTATCAGAAACTCTTAAAACAATTGATCCAACAGTGTCACGGAGGCTACGGTGATAGAAAATAAAGCCTATGCTAACCACCCATACAGCCCTTGGGTCACTGACAGGTCAACACACTAATGTCAACTCCCTCCTGCATAATGTACCTTTAATTTTGTAAAATTTTCAATCATTAAATCAAACAGAGAAATGAGGGAAAACTTTGATATTCAAAAGTAATTTTGGTTGCGTTCACATGACGTCACAACTCTGTAAACAGCCTGTCATTTTAAATAGAGTTGATGCAGCTAAGAATATTATGGTGGTAACCAACCACCAAAAAGCTGAATTTTGGACTTGGGTTATGGTAAATTCTTCTGTAATGGCTGGACATACTGTATCCACATGAAACAAAAACCATCCCAATGTCCGACGTCTTCTCTCACATATGAACTAAGGTCACATGACTGTCTAATAAAGGCGTCCAAAAGTGGGGACAATATTCCAAATGATGAAAGGACTTCGAGCCATAAGATCAATGTGTCTGGCAGGTTATGAATCCAATCAAATAATGATCTGGAGAAATTGTTTTAGATTTTCTTTTTTAAACGGTGTCTCTCCCATCGAGGTCCCTGCTCCAACTAAAATCATGAAATTAAATTCTAGAATAGGTTGTGTTTTAGAGTTTGATGATTGAGGGCAGGGACAGGGACCAATACAACTCTACGGGAGAGAAACAGTTTTTGAAACAGACCAATGTTGAAATGGATTATTTGGTAGTGACTGGATTTCCAAACCTGCCACATTCATCTTATGGCTGAAAATCCTTTCTACTGACCAACATCACGCAAATGTTTTTGAATATTGTCACCACTTTTGGACCACAAAAGTAAATTCCATATTTTTGTCAAGCTTATGTAGCAAAAATAGTTGAGCAGTGTCTTTGTCTTCCAAGAAATCATTATTTAATGCCAGTTATATGCGGTTTAATGCTAATGAGATTAAAGGATTTAAGTCTTCACAAAAGGTCTACTTGTTCCCCGTGAGCAGCTTGACAAGCTTTGAGGATACTCCAAAACCTGTGGGACTGTGGCGGAGTACACCCTGGACAGTAAGAATAGCCATGGTCATACAGGTTCCTCTTGACACTTTGCTGTATTTATTTACTTGAGCTTTTGGCACGATACAATATGGATCTCGATACATATAAAAAGTACTGCAATTTAATATTAATTATTGCTATACTTTACTCAGACCAAGCCAAACATTTCGATGTAGCCTGCAGTGCTGCCCCCTTGTGACCTATGAGTGTATAAACCACAGCTATAATAATTAGCGATAGATCACGTTCCTCGCCCATTGGTGTAACCCTAACCTGAACACTGTGCTTTGATAAACTGATAAGTCCGTCTCTCCAGGATTTTCCAATCGCAACTATCAAAGCTGTGGTAATCAAATTATTTTCTTGTAGTCAAGTTTACTTCATTTGACAAAATAGACCTACATTGTAAACACGACCTTTGGAGCAGAAAAACAGACCATGAGCACTGTTGCATGTCAAAATCGAGCACATTTCCTACAGCTCAAACCAGGAAGTCACAGGCTAAATTAGCACAGTGTTTGCTTAGGGGTGCATACCTATGTTCCCGGGTGTGATTTTTTTTTCCGTAGGTGAGTTGGTACTTCAACCAGTCACAAGTCATGAGAGTGAAATGTCATACATATATCAATCAGCTTAACCCTGACCTGCCTAGCCACTAACCTAAGAAGAAGAAGAAGAAGAAGGGCTGACCCTTTGCTTAGCGGTCCGCCATTCACGTCTCAACTGTTCACTATAAACTCTGGCTGTGACAAGCTTCTAATTAACTCAAGTGAACAATCAGGATGTGCGGAGGGTCTGTGAGAGCTAGAAACGAGTTTAGGCAACAGCTGACAAATTTTACTCAACCACCTCCAACTTTCACAGTTTCATTAAGGTAGTGTAACTTTCACAGAAAATAAAGTAAACTCAAAATCAGTGCGGCAGAGCAGCATTTCCAAAAGCCCACAACTATTCTGCAATTTTCTTGCAACTGAAGTGAGTTTCTGTTCAGTTAAATCCGTTTTACTGGTCTCAGCTAGCCTGGCTAACGCCAGACTGCTGTGTGCGCTCGAATCCTTTCGAACTTCACAACAGTCTGGGGACCATGGCCGACATTTTTCCATGGATTTGGGCACCAATCACAGAACGAGGAGGACGGTAAGACGATGACGCACTATTTGACATACGGAAGCTTGTAGTTTGTTTAGGGATAAAAAAAATAAAAAAAATATTTACGGATCCAACATGACAGCAGCAGACGCGATGCCATCTTTCGATCAAGCTTTAGAACGTGTTCTAAATAGTTAGCTCAAAGTTTACAGCAGGTACGTCATACGTCATCTGATACAATGATACGATTGGCTATGGCTACATGCAGACGCATGAGAGACATTCGTAGCGCCAATAAACGGCTATGGACAATCCTAAACCACACCTCTCCTACGAGAAAATGAATTGGTGGTTCCAGACTAAATATCACTTGTGATTTTAGTCTGGCGTTAGCCAGGCTAGGTCTCAGCGGCCTCACAGCGATAAGTGCCCGTCTACTCCGCCCACTGTCCACAGTTGAGCGGAGGACATGTCTCTGTTTCATATGATCCAATTACGCACTGACACAAACAGAAGATGACTGTCCACTTCAGCACATATTTAATATGAACCACTAAAGGAGCCAAGCGGTCAACAAACAGAAGATGACTGAGTAATACAAAACTGCAACGTACTTCTCTATTGCCATGAATAATATGTTAAACATTCGATTTACCGTTTTACTGAAGACAAATCATGATTCAGAATCTCTTTTACATGGGAGTCCTGAACCCAAAGGATCTATTGTACATGTTTTAACAGATTGGGAGAAACTATAGCCATCTTTGAACAGGAGCAGCATGGAGTGGGTGACTAATGTGATTTGGTAGACTTTGAGAGGAAGCAGCCGAAGACAAATGATCTCCCAAAATAGACGCAATGCAATTAAGTAAATAGTGGCTAATAATACAAAGTACTACACAATTATTTCAACAGCCTTAAAATAAATATTTATTTTCCCTGTGAGCTCCCGAATGTGTGCGTGCCACTGGAAACGCAAGTGCCGTGATTGGTTGATCTTTTCGCAAAACAAGGAAACACACAACAAACTCCTTCAGTCTCCCTCTTTGAAGTTATTTTTCATGAATATATTGTTCCTACGATTTAGTGCTTTTGTGTTTTCACTTTTTATGCTATTAAATTATATATTTTTTTAATAGACATAACGTGAACGCAGAGGAGCTACGGCGAAGTTCGAACGATTCTGGCTTGGGTGAAGCAAACCGGGCTGAAGTATAAAAGGGCCTTTACCCGCATCATACTCCCCCGTTTGAAAGACGCCTATTTACATTAATTTCAAAGGGACATGGCTAAAACCCCATAGGAATAAAACAAGGACAGGAAACAGTTTAGTTCCTTGGAAGTTAGCATCATGTTTCTAAATTCCTTCCTGTGGGTAGTACTCCTTGCAATAAAGAACCACAAAAGCACTGCGCCGCATTATCCCTTCATCTACAAGATGAAAGCAAGAAGTCTCGCTTTGCTTTTGTAAGCAACTACAATGTGAGGTCTACAAAATTAAGAAGCTTGTTTGAGTTTCCACACAGCAGGATTGTTGAGGTTCCTTTGCAAAAACAAAACAGTTTGAGTCCTTCATAGATTCTGGGTCATGCCTGCCCCCTAGTGGAGACGAGTGCTCACGCCGGGCCGCTGCCAAAGGTTTAGTCTGAATTTCCTCCTGATCTGCACGTTCTTTCACACAGCATTGGCACATACAAACAAAAGCAGACATACATGTGTCCAAAGTGATGACATATGGAGACTAGAGCTGGGTACCGTTAAACAATACCAGTATGGAAGGGGTGGTGAAGCAGCTCTTGGCCAATTAGAGAGCGACTCTTTGCATGATTGGGTATGTTTAATATAATGCGGCTCTTTGCATAGGAATTGGTACATATTTCCCATAAACTGTAACAGTCTTTAAGAATATTGACCAAAAATCCTAAAACCCTGTGTCCCATCTCTACACACATGAATGAGAGTCCGTATCTCTCTCCTTTTTGAGGCAGCGTAAAAGGTGCCCGTGCAGCAGACGCAGGTTTAACAACAGCCAGGCAGGTCGTGGCACTGGGAACAGCTTCTGTACTTCTCAAGATTCTGATCACTCTTTATTTAATGACATTTGGCCTTCTATTCACAGAAAAAGTGAGCAAATGAAAAAAAAGACGAGCTCTAAAGAAGCATAAGATGCGAAGCACAACATCGCAACACGGAAATACGCAAAGTCATTGACTTTTCTCTCACATGTGTTGTAACTGCAAATGCAACATAAACCAGAATCTCCAGAGGCTCCTGATTAAAGTTTGTGAACTTTGTGCAGCCTGGAGTAGAGTACTTTCTCTGCTCAGTCCAGTCAGGACCAAGCTGCAGGCACTGAGTGCACAGGCCAGGGGTGAATCAGAGGAGGGGGCTCAGTGGGCAGGGCCCCACACACAAATACACACCAGCATTGAGAAAAACAAAAACAAAAAACAATTCCAAATAATAATAGTGTAAATCAAATGTTGTCCCAGTCAGAGCAGAACAGCAGAAAATGTCAGTTTATTTAATATAAATTGATTTCAATCTTGGTGAGGAGTAAAAGCATTAAATCTAATACAATTATTGAAAAGAAGAAGACCAGGCATACAGTTTTAGTTGATTGTGATTTAATTTATCAATCACATTATTTTTAATCACAATGAACTACCACCCCTGGATCTCGCGAAAGGTCGGTGCCTTTGTGGCTCTTCACAGGATCAAGGTTGAAAATTTCGGCTCTTAGTCTCTGACTAGTTACTGTATGGTATTAGCCTGGCTAACGCCAGACTGCTGTGTGCGCTCGAATCTTTTCGAACTTCACAACAGCCTGGGGACCATGGCCGACATTTTTCCATGGATTTGGGCACCAATCACAGAACGAGGAGGGACGGTAAGACGATGACGCGCTATTTGACATACGGAAGCTTGTAGTTTGTTTAGGGATAAAAAAATAAAAAAATATTTACGGATCCAACATGACAGCAGCAGACGCGATGCCATCTTTCGATCAAGCTTTCGAACGTGTTCTAAATAGTTTAGCTCAAAAGTTTACAGCAGGTACGTCATACATCATCTGATACCATGATACGATTGGCTATGGCTACGTGCAGACGCATGAGAGACATTCGTAGCGCCCAATAAACGGCTATGGACAATCGTAAACCACACCTCTCCTACGAGAAAATGAATTGGTGGTCCCCAGACTAAATATCACTTGTGATTTTAGTCTGGCGTTAGCCAGGCTAGTATGGTATACTTGCGGTATTGAAAAAATGAAAGTATCAAAAGCAGGTACCGGAAGCGACTTTGTTGTTTCAGCTCAAATACACTTTTTTTTTGCCCCAATTTACTCGTTTTCCCAATTTGTTTCCCTCATTTTTTAAAATTTCTGATATTTTCCTATTTCCCTCCCACTTTTCCCCAGTTTATTCCCCATTTGTTTTCACACAATTTCTCCCCATTTTTCACACATTTCTTGACATTGGAGATGTATTGTAAATTTGCATGTCTTTCACACATGATTGATCTGTTTTCCAGTTCAAGATGACAAATATTTTAGTATAGGTCAGAAATAAGTATCAAATATAAAACCAAGTATCGTTAAAGTACTGGTATCGAAAAAATGTAGCAGTACCCAGCCTAAATGGGGACTGTTGCCATAGCATTAAAGAATTCAATCTCTTGAATGGAAAGGCGCCAATAACAGGAAAAGACATGATTTGAATCCAATCTTTACATCGAGATCCTGTGGGAGCCCATCCATCCATCTTTGTGCCGTTCGCTCCGCTGAGCACCCACTGGGAAATTATAAATGGTTGCCTACAGTTACAGGTATGTATCACTATTGTAATTGTTACATATTTAGTGTCCATTTGCTGCAAACAGACAAGAAGGATTTGAAACAAAGCAGTTCCATATTTTGTGAAACACTGGAGGGATTCAATCAATATGTTGTTTTTATAAACAACTGCTGAAAAAATCATTGCGTCCTATGAAGACCTTGTCAGGAGCCAATCCAAGCACAGTCTGAGGCCTGACAGTTTACATCGTCTCCTCCTCGTGGTCTCCTGCTGCTGCCGCCTTATTGTCTTCTTTCTTTGTGGTCTCCTCTCTCTCCCCGTTTCCTTTCCTCGTTTCCTCCACGTCTCCTCCCCTTGTCTTCTCCTTCTCGTCTCCTCCACTTGCCTCCTCGTCTCCACTTGCTTCCTTGTCTTCTTCACTTGTCTCCTCGTCTCCTCCTCTTGCCTCCTCGTCTCCTCCTCTTGTCTCCTTGTCTCCTCCTCCTGCCTTCTTAACACTGTCTTCTTTAACTTCTTCTCTGGACTCTTCATCTGTGTCCTGAAAGAGATGTTAGTGTAAACTTCAGTGCCTGGTAAATGTAATCATCCACTACACCATGATTCCCAACCTGCTCGTGCTGTAGTCGGGTCATTCATTCCTGGATGGTGTATTTAAATGTACTTTGAGAGATGTTCAAAGCTTTGGAAATCTTTTTATAACCTAACCCAGCTTTATACTTCTCAATAACTTTATCCTGGACCTGTCTGGTGTGTTATTGGAATCTCTTAAGAGACCTCTGAGACCATCACAGATCAGCTGTATTTGAAGTGACATTAGTTTACACCATAGACTGTAAAAAATAATAGACAACTCCTCCTCACTCCTCCCTGTTTGCCACAATGACCACGTTCGAGGGGGAAATCAGACGGATTTACAGGCTCCTCCTCCTCTGACGAAGCATGTTCCTAAAAAGGGCATGAGGGCGGGATCTTCACTGTAGACTCGGCCCTCGGTCATAGCCGCACAGCTCCAATGCTAACAGTCCGGCCCTGATTAGTATAAGAGATTTCTAAAACGTTTCTTACGAAAACCAGCCTGGTCCTTTTAATTGTAACAAACCCAGCGTTATCACAGGAGGAATATCTAACTGTAGAAAATTCCCAAAAATTAGGCACCAGGCTTTAAAGTTGTTTTCAACGTGTCTAAAGTGCAATGATTTCTAATGGGAGACTAGCGGCTATATGGAGGTACTACAGCAATGGCGGACCAATGGCGGCCTCTAGTATCGTGGTCATAAAGCAGAGCAACCAGCGGCCATTGGTTTACACACAGGTAGACTCTATCCATGCGTTAAATTCCAGTGACATCACGCATAGTTCCTGCTGCCATTTTGAATACCGAAATAGAATTATGCAGTACTACAACATGTATCAATATCTCTACTCAGGATATAAATGAAAGACAACTGACTGACAGTGGCATTTTTATTTACTCGTAATCCTTGCTCAAGAAGATAACAGTAAAAACACGGCCCAGAGACGCACGTTTATGTGATATAACCAGTGAATGTGGCACAGACGTTGAGCTACAGCAGGATTTACTAAAGATCTGCTTCACTCCTCAGACAAAATTAACTCATCAAAGAGGAAACAGAAAACCTTTCTCTGTGATTTTTACAGTTTGTCATGTCAACAGAGTCTCAGTCTGAGTCAGTGTTTAAGCTGCTCAAGACATTAGCATGCTACCGGTTAGCAACTGTCGAACACAGTAACAGCTCAGCTCAGACCTCTGTCCAAGGCTAGATGTTTGTGGTTCAGGGCTTTCTCTTGGAGAGGTCAGAGCTGAGTTGTTGAAGCTAAATGCTAACCAGTAGCATGCTTGAGCAGCTTAAACACTGACTTACTGGTTTCTTCACATAAACGTGCGTCTCTGGGGCCGTGTTTTTACTGTTATCTTCTTGGGCAATGATTACGAGTTCATAAAAATGCCACTGTCAATCGGTTGTCTTTGAATTATATCATGAACATGCACTGTCCCGACCAAATAAATAATTAAAAGGGGTTTTGCACACCCCACTTTTCAGATTTTATTCATAAAAAATGTTCAAAATCAATTGCCTCGTTTTGTTTTGGGTTCAAAGCTCACACAGGAATGAGATATTGAAAAATCCCACTAACAAAACCTTCTAAACGTGGTTAAGACCAAGACTGTTAGTGTGGAGTCTGTAGGAGCTACTAAAGTGGAGATATTGTTGCATATTTGGAGAAAAGGGCCCTAAAGTTTAGTATATGTATACAGTATATCTCCAGTCTTTAGCCGCTGCTGTCTCCCACAAAGGAAATGACCATATTTGGATTACAGCTTCATCTCGGTCACAGCCTTTTGTGTTACATGTGGATACTAAACATGTCAGTATTTGTGAATGTATGAGCGTGGGAAAGACCAGGGAGTGCCACCATGTTGGGGGATTTCCTGAAAAACTACAGCTCTACCAGCGAACAAAATGTAATGAAAAAAGCATTGTAAAGGGAGTTTGGTCTATTTTTTACCCATTAACACATTTTACTCATTAGTACTCAGTGTACATTTTGAGGCATTACTATCTAAAGTCTGGAGTCCGGCCAGTTCCCGGAGTCTCCTCTAGCTGCCTGGATGACGTACCTGCTTGAGGCGGCTTCTGCGCCGGGGCACGCCCGCCTTGATCCTGCGGGACAGGGCCAGCAGCTTGTTGTGTCTCTGGCGTCGCTTGGCCTTCTCCGGCGCCTCCTCCCTGGGCTTGTCATCGGAGTCGGACTCGCGGTTCCTCTGCACACGGCTCCGTTTGGCCGAGCGGACTGAGCGTTTGGGCGCCTCCTCCTCATCCGTCTCCTCCGAGCTGGATGACGAGGATGTGCTGTCGCGAGCCAGAAAGGAGCGCTTCTTCCGGGTCACTGAGCGGCTGTGGTCACTGGAGCTGGCCGCGGAGTCGCTGTCCTCCTCCTGTGAGCTGCAGACATTTATTTATTCCATTTGTCCATGTTGAGCAATAAAAGGAAAATTACACATGTAGGGCTGGGTGATATAGAATGAATATCTCAACATTTTTGGGGACTTTCTCGTTAACGATGATGAAGTGATATGTTTGCAAATAGGGGTGGGAACCTCTGGATACCTCACGATACGATACGATACATGGCTCACGATAACGATTATCTCACGATACGCCGATACTGCGATAATCGATAGATTGCACAAAATAACCTACGATACATCACGATTTAAAAAAAAAACATGCTACTTTTAACCTTTATTTTAACATTCTACATATTATTCATCATTTACATTTCTTTTCATGTGCTTTGTACCACTTTTATAAATGATCCCTGACTTACTCACTGAAAATGGGTTTATAGATCTGTCAGTGACTTCATTTACAATTAAATAAACAAGAAACCACAGTCCTATTTAAAAAGTAATAAATAAACCCCAAATTAATCTTCTTAAAGAGGGGGTATTATGCTTTTTTCAATCACATAGCACCAGTCTATAGCATACTACAATGATGACG
The DNA here is from genome assembly GCA_007210695.1 of Neogobius melanostomus. Lineage (NCBI taxonomy): Eukaryota > Metazoa > Chordata > Actinopteri > Gobiiformes > Gobiidae > Neogobius > Neogobius melanostomus. Next base: position 826,933 of record VHKM01000421.1, read on the forward strand.
TAACCTTCTGTTGGTCTGTATATGCAGTAAATTAAAATAACTGCCTTGAATAAAATTGCTCTCTCAAAATGGCTGTACTGAACGTCTTGAAATAGGCCTCTGTCTCTTTAAGAAGCTTTCCGACACGCCCCCTTCAGCACACTGCTGTGGCATCTAAACAACACTACTGTGCGGGGAGGGGGCTCTGCTGAGCTGAGGAGCAGTGGTTGGTGGCTTGGCTGGTGACGAAAGGTCCAGAGGCGTCTCCAGGAGGTGGGGGCGTTCCTAGGAGGACTGAGGCATAGCTACACCTAAAATGGCTGCCGTCTAAGTTTTTACTGATTACTCAAAAATATGTGAATGAGCCAAGGCAACACTCCAGGCATGTGTTTAATGAGGGAATGACATAATAACATGATATAAAGCTTGAAAAGTCGATTTTACATAATACCCCCCTTTAAAACTGTAGTGCTGCCCCTGCTGTCCTGACTGAATTCTTGATCATTGTTGGCCTCTATTGACTGAAAACAGTGGAGCCCTGCTGCCTCATTAATATGCATGACATCATCAAAAGTATCGATATCGGAATAAAAAGTATCGGTATCGTATCGTCCCGCAAAATATCGCGATATATCGGAAAATCGATATATTGTCACACTCCTATTGCAAACCATTGGAAATATGCATAAATGTGCTACCGACATCTTATTATGCAATGCTTTGCCGCTGAAAAAGATTTAAAAAAACACTCCACATTTTTTACAATTTTCCCTCTTTTTTTTTAAAGCCGCCCTCAGCTATTCCATGTTTCTGGCCTGGAATGCAAGGCCGTGGGAACCTAGAGTGCTGAGGGTGCTGCAGTACCCCCTGGTGGATAGTTTGTGTATTGCAAGCAATATTATTAAATAGGTAATAAGCACAGAAAAAGCATTTTTGGGGGGAAATCTTGTCCCTCAGCACCCCTAACAAAAATAAGTTCCCACAGCTCTGCCGGAATGGTTGAATTCCTACATCGAAACATCAAGCTAACTTTGTCCCACAGAAGCAGACGAGCACCGCACCTCCCACGCCACACCCTCAACACACCTAGGGGTGGGCGATATTGACAAAAATGAATATCTCGATATTTTTTTTCAATATCTCGATATCGATATTCAGACGATATTTTTTGCAATCCTTCACAGAAATGTGTGCAAACTGGCAAAGAAGGTTCAGTTGGTCTTTTGACTTGCTGTATCTGACCCATTATTGTATAGAATTACTAGTACATAAAGATGTGACACATTATTGATTTAAACATTAGGGCAGGGGGAACAAAAATGTATATCACGGTATGAAAAAAATATCACAATAACGATGTATTTGGCGATATAATTTACACCTGACAAAATACTTCAAAATCAAAGCCTTTAGACAATAGGGCAAATTCATTTAAAGCTATTTTATTCTATTTATTCATCTAAAGCTCTACCTTTATCTGGAAGAACCATGCTGTCAATGGGAAGAACACGGAAGATAAGATAAAATAATTTTGCTACAATATTTGCAACTTCATCTCCATCACAGTGAAATGCTCCTGTAAGTTCACTTGCCTCTGGGCAGTTTACTTGTGTTTTATTTTCAGGAGACTGGGGATAGACCTGTGAGTATTATTAACGCGTTTGGGAAGTGAGTCTTAACGCGTTTTTCAAAGGATCCAGTTTTCGCGTCTCTCCTGATGCACGCCTGTCTGAAAAAAACAGGTGAGGAGGATATTATTAGCCTTTAACCGCGTTTGCATTGTGGTTTTCTTCACCGTGTTGTTAGTTAGCGCGAGGCTAAAAGTTAGGAGAGTTAGCTAGCTAGGAAGGCAGTGCTACAACTTGTCCTGAGCCCTTTCCTCGCAAATATGAGCGACTCAAGTGACAAACTTCATTCATACCATTAGATTCTTCATCTCTGTAATCGCTCCACGCTGCCATGTTGTTGTTTTGAATGTGTTACGCAGCGGAGGGGGCGGCTGACGCGCTACGGTAACCCACAAGGACAACGCGACACATGTTTGGGGGGTCGGATTGTACAAATTATGAAATATCTCGATATCCAATTTTGCATATCGTCCAGACAACAATTTCGATATTATCGTCTAAACGATATATCTCCCACCTCTAAACACACCCCTCACCAAGTAAACACAAACACGTGCAGGGATCGCAAATGGATGAAGCAGCAACGGTTAGCGGCTAACAGAGTCAAGAGTTTAGCATTATGACGGAAGTTTACAAAACATCTGACCGACTTGTTCTGATGCAGATGAAATCCTCATGAAATGTCCATGTCGTCTGTTTAATAATCCAATATCTACAGGGAGCCGCCAGGTCACTTTTATTTTTTATAGAGCACACACAGGGAGGTGTATGAGGCGTTCAAGGGTTGTGGGAAATAATAAAGCAGGAGTATAGCTGAGGGCAGCTTTAACCAACTTTTTTACAATGTCCCCCCCATTTTTGGAAAAACATTTATCCCCATTAAAAAATATATACAAATAAATTCACCCGCTATTATCTTGTAGACCACCACTATTTATTTTTTTGGGTCAGGCTGTATATTCTCTTCCCTGGAAACATAGAAATGGTCCACAATATACATTACAAAAAGGTTAGAGTAAAATAGAAAAAAAAATGACTGTATTACTCATAATTATAAGTGGCTTAAAATGGTCTCAACTTTGGAGATAACTGTTCCACTTAAAATCAGATACAGATATACAGATACCCAGGGGTAGGCCTTAAGTACAGCTCATCTCAGTCGGCTCAAACATTGGGCAACATGTTGTCTTGGGTAAACAAACAGTACCCTTTCCCACCATCCAGACTGCAGATACCCACTTTTCCCAATATTATTATTCATTTCATTGTTGATGTCAGCTTTCAAGTCTGACTTCTTGAGCTTCTACTTTCCAAAACGTTTTCTTTTCCAGAAACTAGACTAAATAAATAAATAAATATCTGTATCAAATGTAAATTAAACATGGTTCTTTCCAAAACACCGATGTGTCCATAGATTAAAACCCTTATAAAAATGATATAAAAAATGTTTTGTAATATGTATACTTTTGTTATACCCTATGTCAATAATATACAGCACACGTTTCAAGTGGGTATCTGCGCCCTCTCCGTTCACCTGCAGAGTCTGTAATGTGCGAGGACTGATCGTGGATAAAGGGGGACAGGAGGTGACCCCCGCCTGCAGACAGAGGCCCGGAGGCACTGACCTGCGGAACTCGGACTCGGAGCCTGATGAGGACGAGGAGAACGAGCCCTCATCGCTGTCGTCCAGGATGGAGGCGGGCAGCCCGATCTGGCGCTTGGCCGCCACTTTGGTTTTCCGCATAGAAGCGAACATTTTGCGCTTGTAGAGGCTCTCCATGGCGAAGGCTCTCTGTGTGCACGTTTACACAACTGACAGGGGTCCGCGGTGGGGAGTTTAATTTCACGACTACGACATGGAACCTTGCGCTGCAAAGGTTCGCAGCTCTCTGACGCACACGAAGAAGATGCCCCGTGCCTTAAATGCGTCCTCCTCCTGCCTCTGTCCTAAAACATTTGATGCGTAAACCGTCTGCTACACGAGCGTGCACTGGAATTGTCACATTTCGGTCATTTGGGTGTTTTTCTGTAGCTCTTCGCTGCAGCCCGTGGAGGATGCGCGGTGCTATGCTAGGGGTTAGCCTTGTTATTGTGCGCGCGCTCTCCTTCTCCGCTGGTGACGCCTCAGCGCAGACACAGTGGGCGCCCTCTAGTGTGCGCTTGCTCTCTCCCTTTGATTAAAAACTGCAGTTGACCATCATTAGTAGGGGAAAGCTGCAGACCCGGAGCCGAGACAGCTCTACAGTGAAGCGGATCCACCGTGATAGTGCGCCCTCCGGTGGATAAGGCGGATCTAGACCGATCAGCTTTTAGGAAGGTTGATGTTGATTGATATGTTGATCTACTTCACGCACGTGAGGAGTAGGCGGAGTTATTTACATTTTTTCATGAAAACAAACGACATTCTTATGATTTTCTTATCTGTTGATTAATAAAGATAACATAACTTTGAACAGCTTACGAATTGCTTGTTATTTTTGTTCCTAAACAATCCTAATCTTAAAGGGATAGTTCAGGATTTTTGACATTGGGCCTCATTTCCTAGTTATCCAGAGTGTTGTTGATGTCTGGAGATATTTTTTTCTTAAATTCATGCAGTTCTTATATTTGAAGAGGCTAGTAGCACTAGGCTAGGGCAAGGCTAAAGCATTTCTATGGTATCAGTTAGCCTGCATTAAAAATTAATTAATATTTTATTATTTTATGTTTTACAATTATTGTTAGAGTTAGTTTACAATCGTTAGGATTAAGGTTAGGGTCGTTAGTGTAGGATTAGGTTAGGGTTAGGTTAAGGTTAGGGTTGTTAGGATTAGGGTTCAGATTATTGACACTGGGCCTCATTTCCTAGTTCTCCAGTGTTGTTGATGTCTGGAGATATTTTTTCTTAAATTCATGCAGTTCTTATATTTGAAGAGGCTAGTAGCACTAGGCTAGGGCAAGGCTAAAGCATTTCTATGGTATCAGTTAGCCTGCATTAAAAACAGTCTGACCCACTTTTGCATTTAAAATAACTTATATTTGAGCATCAGCAACTAGACTCTTCAAATATAAGAACTGCATGAATTTAAGAATAAAATATCTCCAGACATCAACAACACTCTGGAGAACTAGGAAATGAGGCCCAGTGTCAATAATCCTGAACCCTAATCCTAACAACCCTAACCTTAACCTAACCCTAACCTAATCCTACACCTAACGACCCTAACCTTAATCCTAACGATTGTAAACTAACTCTAACAATAATTGTAAAACATAAAATATTAACAAATAATACCGTCGTGGATCTGCTCCTACCAGCAGAGGGCGCACTATCACGGCGGATCCGCCTCGGCTCCGGGGCTGCAGCTTTCTATTATTGTCATTTTTGTATTTTTGATTAACTCGTGCGTAATAATAGGTGAGCATTGTCTTACTTTAAATCAAATTCAATACTTTGAATCACTGGTTCCCAAAGTGGGGGTCGCGAGGCATTGGGTGGGGTCCCCAGATGATTTAGGATGAAATAAAAAAGAAAAAGGCAACTGTTTTTGATATATTTTGAGTGTAAAACAGCATATCATTTGTGAAATCCATTCATATAGTTAAAATAAACAGTTTAAATACATGTTAACTTGATTTTAAAATGTGTTTTTCTTCCCTAAAGAGGCAATAACTTTATACAATGGGGGTCCCAAGTTGTTTACGTGTCAATTTTTGGGTCCCAGCCAAAAACGTTTGGGAACCCTGCTTTGAATGACATTTAAAGCGGGGGTACCTGATTTTCGCTGTTCAAACAGTGAATTTTTTTGTTTTGGCCCAAACTTGTTTCTAGCACTCACAGTCCCTTCTGTGTATCTGAATTGTTCAAAGGATTGAATTTTATACATGTACACAGCTTTGAGCAGTGGCAAAGTGAAACAAGGGAGACCACCGCCAAAATAAATAGATTTAGATTCTACTTCATGTCATCCATTGCTCAATAAAACTTTAGGTGAAGACAATGCAACAAGGTCTGTGTTTTGCTGTGTTTACAACATACTCTCAGATGGCAAAAATACATTTACCCTACAACAAAAAGTCAGGTACCCCAGCTTTAAGGCTTTCATTTTTGCACCATTCATTTAATGACCTTTTGTTTCGAACATGCATGTAAAGACCAATATGACAAAAAAATTAAAGTCCGTCTTAGGCACCAGTTTTGCAATTTTTCTTTATGTAATGGTGTTATTATAGACAGGTTAAAATCCTGGTAATGGGTTTTGAGCGCCACGGTGTGGCAGGGTGTGGGAGTGCCCCCGAGTAAATGTTACTCGGGGCTGTGTATATTTTGTCCCACCTTTTTGGTTACATGTTTGTTTTATGTACCTGGTTGAGTGTGCGTTAGTCGTCTTGTGTATTTTATTTTGTTGGTCCAACGATGAGAACATCCGGTCTGGGAGAATATAAGGATGGCTCCTCCCTTTTCTCCCCCTCTGATATCTGTGTCTTGAGACAAGGTGAGCGGGTTTAAGGCATCAGTAGCCATCACATTGTAAAATACATATCCATAGCTTTTAACTTGTCTTTTATGTTGTTTATATTGTTTTATCATTAGTCATGTCGATATTTGTTACTTACGTGTATTTTGTTCTGTTTTATCCCGAAGACCACGTTGGGTCAACTCCAGATGCTAATGGGCTAACGCCATTCATTTTGATTTCTGTCACCAGGTATAGTTTTAATTTCTTTATGTTCTCTCTGATATCTGTGTCTTGAGACAAGACCACGTTGGGTCAACTCCAGATGCTAATGGGCTAACGCCATTCATTTTGATTTCTGTCACCAGAAATAAATGGGCTTGGAGCGTTGCTCCCCTCCCAACTACAGCCTGGTCTCTCTGGTGGTGTCAGAGCACTACAACACAACGCAGACAATATAATATAGGTCACATTGGTGCCGTGACTCCGTTCGAACCGGACCAGACGTTGCTGGGTCCACGGGTTCTCGTAATTGGGCTACAGGACGGTTCTCCTGTGCCATCGTCGCCTCGCCGCTGGGAGCCGCCATCGCCACACGAGGGGCTGTTCGCGCTCAGACCAACGGGGCGGGACCATACATCATCCACGTCTACATCTTCTTCACGTCGCGGGAATGGAGCCGGAGGAGCTGCACACACCCGCCATGGCCGGCAGAGGGCGCGGAGCCCTAGTGTCACCTCTTCCTTTTCCCTTGAGTGATGTGGGTGGTAGTGTGGCTCGGGGCAGAGCTATGCCTCGTGCTATGAACAATGTGAGTTTTGATCTGCCTAAGTGCAGTACGGGACATGTGTTTAATGATGAAACTGTGGGGGGTATGAGCCAAATGAATGACATGATGCAGCAGATGGGTCACATGCTGGCGGATAATATTGTGTCCAGGTTAAATTCGTCCAGCTCATCCACCGAGTCTCCCAGGGCTCCAGTTACGCCTCCGCAGGCTAATGACTCCGTGAATAGTCACAGCTTAAACTTGTCGAATGTCACATTTGTCGAAAAAGGGGCCAAAGAGCCACCAGTGTATAAGGGGGATGGCTCCGATGTCCTAGCCATCGACGAGTGGGAGGATTTGATGAAGGTTTACTTAAGGAAAAGCAATATCCCCGTTGAATGCAGAACGGAGGAAATACTTGTACATTTGAGGGCAAAGCCAGAAATGTCGCTAAGCTGGGTATAAAAATGGCGGGCTGGATTCCACGCAAGGGCCCGAGGCCATTTTCGGTCTCCTGCGTAAACATTTGGTGCGGGTTTGTGCTCCTCGGTTCCTCTGGCTGACTTTTATTCCATCCGGCCCACAGCTAATGAGGACCCGTATGATTTTTGGTTACGGTTAAATAATGCTGCGGACACTGCTATTAGCTGCCTTGCGGGGTTGGGGAAATTCTCCGAGGTTCCAGGGGAGGATGTCACGCGGTTGTTCATAAGACATTGCCCAAACAAAGAGCTGTCTTACACATTCCGGTCTAGACCATTGATAAGTGGACGGCTCGTGAGGTTCAGGAGGTGCTGGACGAGTACCACTTAGAAAATAGCTCTAGAAAGACAGGGGTGATGAACATGGTTTCTGTGAATAAAGGTGATATTCCCGCTGTCGTAGCCCCCACTGTTAACGTGCCCGACCACTCCGCATTCGAGGAGCTGGCCGCCATGTTGAAAAAGGTTTTGTCGCAGTCCCAAGATGGCGCCCAGGTTACGCATAGGCCGCGTCGTGACACGCGGTTTCCCAGAGCAGGCGGGTTAAACAGCATGCCGTGCGCGATCTGTAGAGATGTGTCCCACACCGCGTACACACATTGTTGGAAGCATAAACTGTGTTTTCGGTGCCATGAACAGGGCCACATTAGCAATGCGTGTCCCCAGGGCGTTGACACTTCTCCCTCCGGGCCTCAAGGGAAACTAGTAAGTCTGCGTGTAGGGGAGGACAGCGTAGATGGGAAATTTTCACCTCCCACAATGGACAGTGTGGTACATCGTGGCTCCAGCCGGGCAACTTGCAGCGACAAAGTGCCGCTGGGCAAGACACCGATTGTACAAGTATTACAGAGACTTTCAGAGACTGACTTGTTATTCCACACGGACGTTATCATGGACAATGGCCATGTCATCAAGGCCTTAGTGGACAGTGGATCTATGGCGTGCACTATTAATGGGGAGACTGATTCAATGATGAAGAGGGATTATCCGGAGATTGACAGGAAGCGTGCGGATGAGTATGTCATCGTGGGCTGCGGAGGTCAACAGGTAATGCCCACTGCTTTGTATGACCTCTCTGTTTTGGTGTACGGTATCAGAGTTGTCGTCCCGGTCCTAGTGGTGCCCGCCAGTCTGACAGCATGATACTGGGGAGTAACGTCTTGAAGTGGCTCATGAGGCGGATCGAAAATGGAGAAATAGACTCAAATAAGATGGGCGCTTTCGGTAATGAGTTACCCCGGCTACTATCACTGTTGTCCCATACAGTGCATCGTACGGACACGTCTTCGCTGGATTTTGGGACTGCAAAATTAAAAGGAGTGTCACGCTGCAGCCCTTGACTGAACATTTGGTGTGGGCTAAATTACCATCCGTGGACGCTTCGGCAGTGGGGAGCTCTGTCATCGTGGAGCCCACTCGATCTAAAACAAGACCAGCGCAGATCTTGGTGGGGAGAGTCGTCACCACTCTGTATGGGGACGGATGGGTTCCCGTTAAAATAGTGAACCCAACGGAGAAAGCACTCACACTGAAGAAAAATGCCAAGCTAGTGGATGTTTCGCCCAGTTCGTCAGTGCAAGACCTACCGGAGCCACAGCGAGTTCAGTCAAATATCCAGCGCGCGACGGAGACCCCAATTTTGAAAACTGAGGACGAGATTAATAAGGCTCTTATCGACATGGGACTCTCCAAAGTGACATCAACGTCGTGTGAGTTCCTGGAGGGAAAACAAGCTACTCAGCCTGGTCGAGCGATACGAGCTCCACGTTCTCCAGCAATAAGATGATTGTTGGAGAGGCGAAAGGACCTTTGTGCACGAGGATACGGTTGATGGAATGACAAGCCGTTCAGACTACCATACCGGCGTGTCCCTCCGTGTCATTATGAGAAATTGAGGACAGCCTTGAACGAGATGGAGGAAGTCGGGATTATCAAAAAGTCCCAGAGCGAATACGCGTCTCCACTAGTCCTCGTCGTGAAACCCAATGGTGACTTACGCATCTGTAACGACTTTCGGTGGCTTAATGCAAGAACTATTAAAGATGCACACCCCTTGCCCCACCAGACTGATGCGCTCGCGGCGCTTGGGGCAATGTGTTCTTCTCCACCATGGATCTCACCTCGGGGTTTTACAACGTCCCGCTACACGAGGATGACAAACGATACACCGCCTTCTCCTCCCCGTTCGGGCTGCACGAGTATAACAGGATGCCCCAAGGACTGACCAACAGCCCCGCGACGTTCATGCGCATGATGATGTCGATCTTCGGTGATAAAAACTTCACCAGCCTGTTGTGTTACTTGGACGATTTGATGGTGTTTGCGCCGTCCGAACAGATTGCGCTAGAGCGTTTGGAGATGGTATTTTCGCGGTTAGCTGCAAACAATCTTAAGCTTTCCCCCAAGAAATGTCATTTCCTCCGGCGTTCTGTAAAGTTTTTGGGCCACATCGTCTGCGAAGAAGGCATGAAAACCGACCCAGTAAGGTCCAGCCATCGGGGACATTAGGGAAACAGACCTCATGGAGGCAGACGGTAAAACCCCCTGTGCTAAAAAGATTAGGTCCTTTTTAGGCATGGCCCTGTATTACCACCATTTTATTGAAGGCTGTTCAGCCAAGGCTAGGCCCCTGTTTAGTCTCGTGTCAGAACCCTCCACTTCCAAGAAAAAGGGTAGACCTCCCAAGCCTAAGTTCAAGAAAGGTTTAGTGAGACTGACCCCCACTGACTGGACTGACGACTGTAGGGTAGCTTTTGAGACCCTCAAACATGATTTGATACACAGTGTGACGTTGGCTCATCCAGATTTTGACGCTCCTTTTATCCTCGCCGTAGACGCTTCTTTCGACGGGATAGGCGCTGTTCTTTCGCAATTGCCACCTGGTAGTAAGATCGCCAGACCTGTGGCTTTTGCCAGTAAAACTTGTCTCAAGCCCAGTTGAATTATCCAGCTCACCGCCTGGAGTTTTTAGCTCTTAAGTGGGCTGTGTGCGACAAATTTGGCCACTGGTTAAAGGGACGGACCTTCTCTGTTTGGACTGACAATAATCCACTGACGTATATATTGACTAAGCCCAACTTGACGCTTGCGAACAGAGGTGGGTGGCGAAGTTAGCGGCGTATAGCTTCGATCTTAACTATGTCCCGGGTCCTAAGAACATAGTTGCTGACGCACTTAGTAGGGAGCCATTTGTTAAGTCCTGCGTAGCCCACCGTCTAGTCTCTGACCGTACTCTCACCTGCTCGCCCAAGTTAGCGAGTTAGCAGACCAGAGAGTCCAGGACGCGTTTCGGTGCTCAAATAACTGCCAACGCGTAGACGAGTCTGGGGATTCCGCCAATTCGCTTTTCCCGCAGCCATCTCTGTCCCTCGACGAAGTCCAAGCGGTGTTAAGCGCACAGAGTGAAGGGGGTACCAGTCCGTTGCGTGTCACTTGTGCTGATGTCCCGCAACTAGCGTGTATCACCGACAGTGCTTCGCTCCCGCTGAGCCAGCTTGTGTCCATGCAAGAACAGGACGGCACCCTGAATCGAGTCTTCTATTACGTGCAAAGGCGAAAAAGACCCACAAGCGTGAGCGCGCACGTGAACCAGGTGGTGTGAAGAATCTCCTCAAACATTGGGCAAAGTTGTCCATTAAAGACGGTTGTTGTTCCGGTCGAAAAGAGACAATAAATTGAACGTGACGCTCCATCAGTTCGTTGTTCCGAGCGCTTTAAAACAACAAGTCCTCACTGGGCTCCACGATTCAGCGGGTCACCAGGGCCAAGCGCGGACGCTATCTCTGGCCAGCAAAGGTTTTTCTGGATAGGGATGGAAAGGGACGTCATCAACCACGTCAGGAAGTGCTTCAGATCATCGTGGGTAAAACACCTGAACCACACGGACGTGCTCCCTGGAAAGCATCCAAACCTCGGAGCCGATGGAGTTGGTTGCATCGACTTCTGGACTGCTGAACAGACGGACAAAAAATGCGTCGATGTCTTGGTCGTCACTGACCATTTTTCGAAAATGGCACACGCATTTCCCTGCAAGAACAATCGGCTAAACAAGTCGCCCGCCGATTGTGGAATGACTTTTTCTGTGTGTATGGCTTCCCAAAGCGCATCCACTCAGACCAAGGTGCAAATTTCGAGAGCAGTCTTATGAAAGAACTTTTGACGCTGTCTGGGGTCCAGAAATCGCACACGACGCCATACCATCCTATGGGGAATGGCATCACAGAACGGTTCAACAGGACTCTGGGAACATGATCCGTGCGTTGCCCCCGCAGTCGAAAGCAAGATGGCCCCAGATGTTGCAGATGCTGACTTTTTGTTACAATTGCACTGAACATGAAACTACGGGATTTGCGCCCTTTTATCTTATGTTTGGGAGGGTCCCACGGTTGCCTGTCGATATCGTTTTCCAGCATGTGCTCGAGGGTACACCTGTCGTTGACCACCATGAGTTTATTGCGGCTTTGAGGCGGGATTTAGCTGAGGCATCGCGCATTGCTCTTCAGACAGTAGGACAGCTCAGGCCCGTCAGACGGAAAACTACAATCGTAAGGCAAAAGGCGCGGCCCTCGTCGTGGGTGACCAAGTTTACTCGCCAATCGAGGAGAGAGAGGGAAGCGGAAAGTTGCGGACAAATGGGTTTCGACAGTGTTTGAAGTTGTCTCCGTGAGACCGGGCGTAAATGTCTATTCTATCAAAGACCCTGACACCCAGAAAGTCAAAACGGTACATAGGAATCTTCTACTCCCTGTCAGTTTCCTCTCGTCGAATGTAGAGAGCCCATGTGCGTCTAATTGCTCCTCATTAGCGAACGACGAACCAGAAATTCCTGTTGAGACACAGGACAGTGAGACTAGGACGATTAATTGGCTTTTGAACACTGAAATGGTTCTCACCAGAGTGTAGAAGCGAGTCTAGTCGACGAAGAGACCGTGTCTGATCCGTTTGCTGAGTCTGATGTGGATTCTGTGGCGTTGAGTCCGTGTGATAGCGCTTCTATCTGTGCGGAATCTGAGGGCGCGCTCTCTCAATTGCCAATTAGCGTGGGTGACCACAACTCACCTGAGAACCAATCAGAGCTAGCCCCTGCAGAAGTGGTGACGTGTGACGCAGTAGCTGACGCGCAACTGTTACCTGTGCGTACCAGAGCAGGCAGATTGGTTAACCCCCCCGCTCGGTTAATTTGTGAAATGAATGAACAAATGTGGAGTTAGGGGACCCTCTATGCCTGTGAGATTTGTTATCTCTTTTGTAAATAGTATGTTCACGCAAGGGAAGCTTACCAGCTCCCATTGGTTTTGTGTTAGGGAGGTTTGTAATTCCCATTGAGAGGAAGAGGTGTAAAAAATTTTTTCATGAGTATCACTGCAGAACGAGGGGTGTAAACGGCACTCTTCATACCCGCGTGGAGTAGGGCTCTACTCTGTGCGATCCTTTGGGGATGGACTATTCCGGTTTTTAAGGTTACTCTTGTATATATTTTTTTTCTCCTCTTTCTGTGTTTTTGGTTATGCACCCCCGATTACTCAGGATTTTGGGGGGGTGTATGTAATGGTGTTATTATAGACAGGTTAAAATCCTGGTAATGGGTTTTGAGCGCCACGGTGTGGCAGGGTGTGGGAGTGCCCCCGAGTAATGTTACTCGGGCTGTGTATATTTGTCCCACCTTTTGGTTACATGTTTGTTTTATGTACCTGGTGAGTGTGCGTTAGTCGTCTTGTGTATTTTATTTTGTTGGTCCAACGATGAGAACATCCGGTCTGGGAGAATATAAGGATGGCTCCTCCCTTTTCTCCCCCTCTGATATCTGTGTCTTGAGACAAGGTGAGCGGGTTTAGGCATCAGTAGCCATCACATTGTTAAAATACATATCCATAGCTTTTAACTTGTCTTTATGTTGTTTATATTGTTTTATCATTAGTCATGTCGATATTTGTTACTTACGTGTATTTTGTTCTGTTTTATCCCGAAGACCACGTTGGGTCAACTCCAGATGCTAATGGGCTAACGCCATTCATTTTGATTTCTGTCACCAGGTATAGTTTAATTTCTTTATGTTCTCTCTGATATCTGTGTCTTGAGACAAGACCACGTTGGTCAACTCCAGATGCTAATGGGCTAACGCCATTCATTTTGATTTCTGTCACCAGAAATAAATGGGCTTGGAGCGTTGCTCCCCCCAACTACAGCCTGGTCTCTCTGGTGGTGTCAGAGCACTACAACACAACGCAGACAATATAATATAGGTCACATTTACAGCAGCAGGTGTTGGGTAGTAAGTGAAACTTGTATTACATATTTAGAATACTCATTTTGAATAACTGTATCTGGTACAGTTACTTTCCTAAAATCAAAGGAATACATCACAGTACTCAATCATTAAATTAAAGTTGTATAATAATAACAAGAAAATATCAAAATCACAACAAAAGCCTGGAAAAAATTCATTGATTTATTGACATTAGTAACATTAGTGGAATGAGCACTTTTGACACCGCATAGGCTTTATTGTGAGTTAAAAAACACACCGTGCCCTGTGATCTCATCTAGCTGCAGTTGATCACGTCTAGGCCTTGGTTCTGGACATTATGTGGCCAAAGAAGGAGATCTGCTGACGACCTGAACATCCAGAATGACCAGGTTATTCCATCAATGTTTTTTTTTCCTCCCTGATGGCACGGGCATATTCCATGATGACAAAGCCGGGATTCAAACTGAGAATGAGTGGAGCACGAGAGCTGATTTCACTCATGGATTGTCTGACTTTGGGATAGGCTGGAGAAGGCTTTACGCAGTGGTCCAGTGCCACAGGGAACGGCGCGAACTGGTGCTGTAATCAAAGCTAAAGGTGGTCCAACATAATTCATTGTGTTCTCTTCATTGTGTCCAAGGTGTACTTGAGAAAGTTCTATAAAGCTTAATTTATGCTCCCAAATTTGTACGTAAATAGATCCGTGCATTCCAAGCGTAAATACTGCCACTGCATTTGTGATTCTACATGTTTATAATGTCCAGCATGTGTTATCAAGGAAAAATGGTTGGGGTAATACGATGGTGGTTTGTTCAAATGGTTCAAACTCTTTTTAGAAGTTAAGCTTGTTCTGCTTCACCTGTTGAGCTGTGTGCAGTAATGTCCGCAGCGGTTAGCTCATGTACTACTTTGTTACTATGGCTCTGAATAAACAAAGCGTTTGACGGAGCAGAATCATGCACGAGACGGACAGGAAGCTACAGGCGTATTGATATAGACAGCAACGCGTCAGACAAGTAGGCGTGGCCTAGCCGAGAGGGAAGAAAACCTCTCATGGGAATCACAATTTGAGCTGTTTTCACATGGACTATAAACATATATTTATCACACACAAATAAAGTCAAACCCTCGTCGCTAATATTAGCATATGTACCATGAAGCTAAGGTAGCTTCCTAGTTAGCATTGACCTTTAAAAAAAAAAAAAAAAAAAGTGTTTAAGAGCTGTTGAACCACTTTGCTCCTCTCCATGTCGCTGCATATTTATGTAGAGGAAAAATATCTTCATAATTAAGGATTTCTGTGTTTTCCCCCTCTGGCTGCTTTGAACATGACCATATATGGGCAATTCCAAAGATGCAGTCTGTTTCTATCCGTATGCGTTTCGAATGGAGAGCACAAATGAGCCTCGAGTCCTCCACCAAACATGCCGACTATGACCCCTTTAGAGCCTGGTCACATGACACCATAGGGCTGTGGTTAGGATTTGCTCGCCAAGAGCGTGCTCAGTTTGATCTTGCCGTCCATGGAGCCGGTGAGGCAGGTGCCGCAGTCCACCGCCGAACACCAGTCTACAGTGACCACTGGAGCTCTGTGTCCCCCCAGAGACAGCACAGCCTCCAGGGCCCCAGACTCTCCACCGGTCAGCTGCAACAGAGCAGGTGTGTTCACATTAGTCACAAGAGAGGAGACTAAAATAGGACTCACTTCAAAATGAATTATTCTTATTATCAAGTTCTGCCCCTTAATGGTGACGGGGGAAATCACATTGAAAATCTGCACACTTTTCGAAAAAAATAAAATTAGATGCACACACCTATACATAGTATAGTCAATAAGCCTGTGTGTGGACATAAGTCACACTATTGAAATAGGTTGCATTGAATGTCATAATTTGACTTGCAGGGGCCAAAGCATCTCAATGGGAGACACCGTTTTGGAAAGCAATGTCCAAACAGAAACTGTCCAAATGTTTTCCCTGATCATTATTTGAAAGTGACTGGATTCACAAACCTGTCACATTCATCTCATGGCTCAAAGTCCTTTCATCTGGCCACATTAAGCACATCATTTTGAATATTGTCTTCACTCTCGACGCCTTAGTACATATGAGAGGAGATGCTGGACTTTGTGGCAGTGTAATCTAATTCATTTACTTTTAAAATCAAGTAATCAGTAAAGTAATTAAGTTATTAAAGGAGTGATCAGTAATCGGATTACTTTTTCAAAGTAACTGTGGCAACACTGGTTACAGGAAATACCATTTACAAACGCACGGCATCAGCTGTTATTAACCCTGTTAGCTAATGATAAGCAATTAGCTGAAAAGCGTCTTTTTATGACTGTAACTTGCAATTTAAGCACTATATACACTAAATATATTTTACTTATGAATATCATAATCTATTTTGTTGTTTGTACATTGTGAACAGGTGTTTGACATATATTTAAGTGTCTAGGGCAGGGGTGTCCAAACATTTTTCACAGAGGGCCGTATATTGACATGTATAAGGCATGGAGGGCCACAGATCAGTGGTCAATGCATTCTAACATTCAACTGCGTGTATTTAACAGAGGCTTGGAACCATAGTGCCAGCTCAGTCTCACAATAAATGGTATTTTTGAGGTTTTAATTGTGTGGAATTATTAGAATTGCAGGAAAATGACACCAGGAGGAGGCGGGACTGTGGACTTCCATATTACGCCAGAGTTAGCATTAGCATTAGCAGAAGTACTGACCCGATGGATGACGCCGCCGGAGCTGGAGCAGGTCAGTACGTGTTGTCCCTCCGAGTCAAAGGCAAAGAGCCGGCCGCGAGGAGTCTGCACCTGCACAAGACATCACCATCAGTACATGACAGTGTTTGTTTGTTGATTTCTTACAAACTTACAATTAACAGATTATAATGAGATCTTTTATTAACAGAAGAAAAAAAAACAAGATTAAAAAAAAATTTAACCATCCATTTACATACATACAGTCTGAATAGGGGACGGAAGAAGCAACGCTTATACAACAATACAACATTTACAGTGACAATTAGTACAAACACAAGACAAAGACAGGCCCACACTTACTCTGATTCTACACCCCTTCCTCCCTACACAAACACGTAGTAAGCACAGTAAACAAGAAATAATACGAAGAGCAGTAGGCTGAAACACAAAGCTTAACGGCTCCCGATGGTACTCAGTATTGTGTTATATATGATTATGTTTAAAGAGGGGGTATTATGCTTTTTTCAATCACATAGCACCAGTCTATAGCATACTACAATGATGACGTAACCTTCTGTTGGTCTGTATATGCAGTAAATTAAAATAACTGCCTTGAATAAAATTGCTCTCTCAAAATGGCTGTACTGAACGTCTTGAAATAGGCCTCTGTCTCTTTAAGAAGCTTTCCGACACGCCCCCTTCAGCACACTGCTGTGGCATCTAAACAACACTACTGTGCGGGGAGGGGGCTCTGCTGAGCTGAGGAGCAGTGGTTGGTGGCTTGGCTGGTGACGAAAGGTCCAGAGGCGTCTCCAGGAGGTGGGGGCGTTCCTAGGAGGACTGAGGCATAGCTACACCTAAAATGGCTGCCGTCTAAGTTTTTACTGATTACTCAAAAATATGTGAATGAGCCAAGGCAACACTCCAGGCATGTGTTTAATGAGGGAATGACATAATAACATGATATAAAGCTTGAAAAAGCCGATTTTACATAATACCCCCCTTTAAACAATAGATTCATATTATAATATACCATACACATACGTACATAATATATTACAACATCCATCTACTATTAAATACACTCATCACATGTCTTTTGAACATTATTTTAAACTGAATTAAATGTTTAGAACTTTTTGTTTCCTCTGCTAGTTTGTTCCACAAAGTGATTCCTTTCACTGAGATGCAAACAGATTTAAGGGCTGTCCTGAGACAATTGATTAGTTCCTCTCAAATTACAGTGGTGATGGGCATCTCTTATCTCGAAATAGATTTTGGACCTTACCAGGCAGGGAATTTTTTTATACCCTGAGTAGTTTATATAGAAAAGGTGGATGGTGTAGTCGTTGTTTTTAACTTTATGAGCAATTCAAATGGCTCGTTTTTGGAGAGTGACCAGAGGTAACAAATTTGTCTTGTAACAATTTCCCCAGACTTCTAAACAATAATTTACATATGACATTATAAAGGAGCGATACAGAATAAGGCATTTTGATCAAGTACAAGGCTACATCGTTTCACTACACCGACACACTTTGCCACTTTGGAACGCAGGTAACTTATATGAGGTTTCCAAGAGAGCTTTTCATCAACAACTACACCAGGAACACATTTTGTTGCACTCTTTCAATGATAGTGTCATAGTTATGTGTATTGGCGTATCATTCACCACATCACCATCGGTGCAAGACATCACCATCAGAATATGACATCACATCTGAGTGTGACGAAAGACCTGTTTTCAGCAGTTTCGTTCAGCTCTATACCCATCTGTGCTCCATACCTGTTTGTACCCGCTGTACCCCGACAGGACGAAGGGGCCTGTCGCCTCCTGGGCCAGGGCCTGCTCTGACTGCCGGACCCCGCAGCGATGGATGTTCCACTGGATGAACTGCACACAGGAGGAGGACAATTTGAACATGAAGAAACACATTTCCACCAGACAACGAGCCAGGCAGCAGCCCAGCACCCATATGTGCTATGTGTCTGACAAACATATTAAGAACAGGGGCGATTGTAGGTTAAGATAAGTTATACTTTATCAATCTCTGTAGAGAAATCTCTGTAGAGAATCTCTGTAGAGAAATCTCTGTAGAGAAATTCGTTCTCTGCATTTGACCCATCTTCAATGTCGCTGTAGGAGCGGTGAGCTGCCAGCCTGGGTCGGCGCTCGGGGACCCATCTCCATGATGTGGAGCCAGGCTGGTCGTCAGAAACACCTGGCCAGAGGATTCACCTTGAACATGGTTTTTAGTGGTAGGGGAACCGGAGTACCCGGAGGAAACCTACGCAGACACAGGGAGAACATGCAGACAGGGGCCACGGAGGGCCCACGGAGGGCCCACCAAGACTGGATGTAACCCAGATATTATTCTGCTCCTCATCCGTCTCTGGCTTTTTGCGTCACTGTGCTCCAGGCAACTGGTAACTGGTATTCAGACCAGTGTTAATTTCGTCGACTAAAATATTTAGTCTTAATTTTAGTCAAAGTGATATTTTTGACGACTAAAAATGGACTAAAACTAAATTAAACGTTTTTCATGAGACTAAAACTATGACTAAAATGTCCAGATATTTTAGTCGACTAAAATAAGACTAAATAAAAATGAAAAGGAGAGACTAAAATCATCCAAACTTCTATTGACAGTCTGAAAGAGCCTCAGATCAGGTAAATCCTCTGCCAAAGGATCAGCTCTGAGCTTTGTTCATGTGGGAGCAGCTCCATGAAGCAGAGGAGCTGATTAAATATGATTATAATGAATATTATAAATGCAAAGTCGACTAAATTTGTCTTAAATTTAGTCGACTAAAATGTCTTGCAATTTTAGTCGACTAAAACTAGACTAAAATTGAAGAAATTTTTTAGACTAAATCTCGACTAAAATTGAATTACATTTTCGTCAAAAGACTAAGACTAAAACTAAATTAAAATATATTGTCAAATTAACACTGATTCAGACCAATTTCTCCACTCCGGTGGAAAAGTGCCGCGAATGATAAAACTTTAACTTAACCACTGCATCTGAGCGTTACTTTATCTGGTGTGAAGCAACAATGATACACTATAACATTAGCTAACTGTTGTAGCATTAGCCATTTTGTTTAAACAGCATAGAGTTTATTCAGCAAACAATCTGAGGCCTGATATCGAATTTTCAAGTGGGAAAAAAAAAAAAATCACAGTTCCCAGATTCCTGGAATGCAGCATTTGTGTCTGCTGATGTGAATGACCTATCCATTGTATTTGTTTACAGAGCCCATGTGCTTCTTAGATGATGCAGAACCGTGAGAAATACAACCTAGTTTACATAGAGAACAACATGGCTGAAACAAACAAACAGCTTTTGTGACACCCATCTGTAGATATTGAATATCTACAGATGGTGCAGATTGGCAGCCTCGCACATGTTTTTGGTTGATGGGAGGAACTAGAGCACCCGAAGGAAACACATTCAAATATGAGGAGAACATGCAAACTCCACAAAGGGCCACACAGTCCGGGCCACCGTGTCACACGTAGAGCTATAGTGTGTCGTTACCTTCCCGTCCTCGCCGATGCTGTACACGGTGTTCTCGTCATAGCTGAATTCCACACTGTACACCTCCCCGTCGTGGGCCCTCCAGCTCATGGGGCAGTCGTACCTCTGCATGTCTGCACACACGACCAGGCGTTAAACTGTACAATGATATTCCTTAGTCCACTGGTATGACCTGCTGGATGTTTAAGGTGAGACGCTACAGACCATTACGTAACAAATGTAATGAAGAGTTATCAATTTGAAACTTATATATTATATACATTTTTATGCATAAAAATAGACAAAGGTATATTTTCAGCAACAAAATCTAAATGATAGAAAGACCTAAGTTTAAATGTATGATTTTATTTTGTTGACGTATTAGTTACAAAGATTTTTTTCAGAATAATTTACTAATGTAAAATTTTCATTTTTTTTTGCGGCTCCCCCTTAGGACGAAGAGTAAGTAAGTAAGTAAGTAATATTTATTTATATAGCACCTTTCACAGACAGAGGTCACAAAGTGCTTCACAAAAATACAAATAGAAATAAAAGTACATTTACATTTAGATTTACAATCACAAACATGGTGGTCAAAAAACAACCCCTTTCCCACTGGAATTAAAATGCTTTTTCAAACAAGTAGGTTTTCAGTTTACTCTTAAAACATCAACACAATCAAGTAAGCGCAAGGAAAGCGGAAGATCGTTCCAGAGCGTCGGAGCGACCACCTGGAAGGAGCGATCTCCTCTCGTCTTGTAACGGGTACGAGGGACCATGAGAAGGTTCTGATCCTGAGACCTCAGCCTCCGAGAGGGAGTATAAGTCTCTAATGTAAGAGGGAGCCTGACCATGCAAGGCTCTGAAGGTCAACACCAGGATTTTAAAATTGAAACGAAAAGAGGAGGCCCCCGACCCCCTTAGGAAGAAGAGCGCATGCAGGATGCAGCACTCTGCACAGCCAGGTGTGCGCGCTAGGTCCTGCAGCTGCCCCTGTCCTGGGAGAGGCAGTGAACACTGAATGATGCAGACCGTAGGGTGGGACACGGATAACAGCTCGAGCCTTTCTTCAGTGTTGTTCCCGACTGTCATTAAACAGCAGCAGTTTGCCGAGAAAGTTTAGCTCTGAGTCTCTCACTGTCCGGGAGAACGAGTCGAACGGGCAGGAGCTGAAGTATTGATCCTGCCTGTGCTGTGCCATTTAGTGACCATACGCGAGTATTTGACCAATCTTCACCAAATAAACACCAATTTAGAGCACACGAGTATCAGCGCAGCACTGTGGGATCTCCTAACAGTTACATGTGGACAGTTAATGTGCATTATTTCCCCCGAATTACCGGGGATCCCCTCGACTTTGAGGTGCATTGCTGGGGATTGGACGTCATAAAATCCCTCTGAAAAAAAATCTTCAATGTTGTTGAGTCCAAGCCTGTAAAGCGAGCCTATTCGATAGGCAGCCCGCGGAACTGTATCTGACACTTCGGGACCCATAACCTGCCAGAGCGGGCTCAAATTAAAACACAGCTCTATTACACAGACTTTAACTAAGGAAACAGGAGGCTTATCGTTGGGCAGACTGACCGATTTAACCACACTAAAGCACAAGGACCATGTGCATCGTGTTGTTGGAGTTTTGCTTGGATTATCACATGCAGATGAAGGACTCCTCACAGATGGACAGCGTGTTTCCCTGTCTTCATGTCTACAAAGAGCCTGACCAGCAACTTCAAGGTCAGACGCCGCTTTGTGGATGGTTTTGCAAAGCGGGCGATGAAGCTGATGGTGCATGAGTTTTGGGAAACACCAGGTAGCATGTTAACTGGTCAACACGTTAAACCTCGCTATCTGGACTCTTACCGTTTGTGGGAAATGTACAATCGCAGCAGAGACGTTATTTACGATGGTAGTTAACGAGTAAAAGAAATGAAGATGAGAACATGAGCCCGCCATCTCATAAGAGCGCTTAATTCACTGAGTTTTCTCATAAAGCGCCAGCCCTCTGTCCGCTCAGCTGTGAGGACTGAGCAGAGTCTCATGTTTGAGAAGCTCCTCACATGAAACCGTCTCATTCTGTATTAGGCCTTTGGGTCTGGTTTAGATGTGCTTTATACCTGCTTTAGCCCTGATATTGCCAGTTACGCTCTGGCTTAGTCAAAGTTCTGAGTAGTTCTAATTTATTATTACTGTTTATATTGTATTAATCTGCTGCTGCTTTGGTGGTTTTTAAAAATGACTTAAATGACTTGAAATTAATGCTGGAATATAAAAGGCCTCTTTCTATTTGAGCAATGACGATAATGAAATTCTCATTTATATCTATCCCAAAAATATGAATATGTTTGGTGGCGGTAGGAGGCTCGCCAAATGACCGGCCCAGTGGCCAATGACCTCAGAGAAATCTGGCCCAGTATAAAATGTAATTGACTAGCCCTGCTGTAAAGTGTGGAGTCTGTAGGAGCGACTAAAGTGGAGATGTTGCGAGAGTGTAATGAATACGATCTCACAACACTGTAATTTGGAGAAAACGGCCCTAAAGTTTAGTCCCTTTGTCTGCACATGTGCCCTGCGTATATTTCTCCCGTCTTTATCCGCTGCTGTCTACCACAAAGGAAATGACCATATTTGGATTACAGCGTCATCTCGGTCACAGCTTTTGGTGCTACACGTGGATACCAAACAGGTCAGGATTTGTGAATGGATAAGAGTGGAGAAAAGGTAGGTGTGGCACAATATTGTTTTTTTCTTTGAATCTCCGTCTTGCTAGCAAAAAAAAAAAAGCTTTGTAAAGAGTAGGTTTCCTCTTTTTCTAAACTAAGATTATAAGGAGAAAACTAGCTCAAAAATCTCAACATTGACCACTGCTTGACAAACCAATGTTTTCACCTGCAGCGTCTGGCCTTAAAGCAGTACTAAGTAACTCTTGCCCCTAGCGGCCATAAGCACAACTGCAGGTGTCTTAGCAAGTTACGATTTTTTACTTATTAAATGTCTTGGAGAGTAAATACTACGCTGACAGAAAAGGTGAAGGGAGAGAGGGGTGTTGTACATCCAGTTATACAATGGGATTTTTTTTTTCACTCAAACTTGGCTGTAAATACTGTTTAAAGTGGCGCTAGCCCGCAGTTAGCTTTGCCCGTTAGCCTGTTAGCTTCTTCTCCGTGATTCTATTAGTGTGTATTGGTTGCTCCGCCCCGGTGGCAGTCAAGTTGCCAGCATGGTTTTCTGGCCAGAGACACCAGGGGGAGATGAAAGACCCTCCAATCATCCCATTAACACTTGTATTACCCCCACAGGGACTACGGAAAGGATTTATTAAGGTAAACACGTTACTTAGTACTGCTTTAATAAGAGGTAGATATTGATCTAAAACGGCACAAAAAAAAAATCCCTGCGCCCCAGTAAAGAGGAGCTGCAGTTGTTCGCACAGAGGCGAGGCTTACCAAAGAGGCGGATGATGCCGTCGGCCGCGCCCGTCACCAGCAGGTTCCCGTTGTGGTTGAACGCGGTGCAGTTTATGGCCACTGGCTCCGGCTCCAGAGAGAACCTCAACTGAAACGCACAGGCACAATGGAAAGTCCCACTGAGATTAAGAATCTCCTTTTCAGAGGCATCCCAGCCAAATGGCAGGCTGAC
This sequence comes from Neogobius melanostomus, assembly GCA_007210695.1. Taxonomy (NCBI): domain Eukaryota; kingdom Metazoa; phylum Chordata; class Actinopteri; order Gobiiformes; family Gobiidae; genus Neogobius; species Neogobius melanostomus. Next base: position 850,347 of record VHKM01000421.1, read on the forward strand.
AGCTGCCATTTTGGATTTGAAAGTCAAAAGATCTGACATAAAAAATGAACTTCTCAATCCAAAAAGTTGCAGAATTCACATACTGCATGTGGAAACCATGGTAAAGATCATTTCTACAATTATTGATGGCAGCCATTTTGGATTTCGGACTCTCACATTTTTGCCCGTATTTTTGAGAGGGGCATGGGGGCTAAACTGTTCCTTCATTCACCCTCCATAGATGACAAATCCATTAAGAAACAAACCTTCACCCTCCATGGTCACGGAATTGGCATAGATGACCCAACGCTGGTCGGATCGCTTCCAGAGAGCGGCTCACCTGCTGTTTCACTGTCTTGGTGTCCCAGAGCAGCAGTTGTCCCGACGCTGTCACAGGGACACGCCGCCCCTCTCCTGTCCCACCGCGAGAAAGGGCGGCCGCGGAGCAGATAAACGACGAGCCGCTGGGGCTACAGGCCAGGGACAGGATCCTGGAGCACAACGGGGACAGCGGGACATGAGAGAGGGGAGGACACCAGGTACTGAAGGACAAAGACGGCATGCGGGGTGGGAAGTAACTAAGTACAAGTTGACGAAATGTGGGCATTGATATGAATACCTTATTTAAAAACTAAATAAGATCCAAAATCCCCTGTGATTAGTAACTATTATACAAAAAATGTAAACCCATTATTTAGATTTTGTTGCTGAAATTATAGGCAATATTGATCATTTTTAGGCATAAAATGTCATTTTTATATGAAAAAAATGAAATTACAAAAAATCTACAGCAGAAGTTTCAAATTGATATCACTAACTTTAAAGGGGGGTATTATGTAAAATCGACTTTTTCAAGCTTTATATCATGTTATTATGTCATTCCCTCATTAAACACATGCCTGGAGTGTTGCCTTGGCTCATTCACATATTTTTGAGTAATCAGTAAAAACTTAGACGGCAGCCATTTTAGGTGTAGCTATGCCTCAGTCCTCCTAGGAACGCCCCCACCTCCTGGAGATGCCTCTGGACCTTTCGTCACCAGCCAAGCCACCAACCACTGCTCCTCAGCTCAGCAGAGCCCCCTCCCCGCACAGTAGTGTTGTTTAGATGCCACAGCAGTGTGCTGAAGGGGGCGTGTCGGAAAGCTTCTTAAAGAGACAGAGGCCTATTTCAAGACGTTCAGTACAGCCATTTTGAGAGAGCAATTTTATTCAAGGCAGTTATTTTAATTTACTGCATATACAGACCAACAGAAGGTTACGTCATCATTGTAGTATGCTATAGACTGGTGCTATGTGATTGAAAAAAGCATAAAACCCCCTCTTTAATAGTTTTGCCTATTCATCTGCAGTATCTCGCCTTGACTACGAGACGTGTTCTACAGGGACACAGGGGACATGTCTGACCGTGGATGGGCCTCGTCGATGTTCATCTCGTACAGGTTCTTCTTGGCGTCAGTGTCGTACAGCCGCACCGTCCCCACTCCACTGCCCAGCAGCAGCTAAAACACAGGAGACGGGACAGGTCCAGGTGCTGCATGTACAACTCAAGCACACAGTGTGTATGGGTGAGCGGTTCCTAATGTAGATGGAAAAGCGCTATACGTCGAGACCATTTACCAAAATTGCACTGAAACATCATTGGTTTAGTTTTTAATTTGGTTAATTTCAGACAAAACGTAAAACAACAAAGTCAGAAGACCATTATTTAGTAAAAAAAAAAAAAAAAAGAGACTGAAAAATAATGATTTGCACTTGGAAACGCATGTTTGGTGTGTGCGACTGTGTGCATGATGAGGGTTGTACCAGGCGGTCGGGTTTGGTGGCCCACTCCAGGGACAGCAGCGGGGACTTGGACATGATGGTGGCTTTGGTCTGCATCATGGGGTTAAAGGACCACACCTGATGCCACAAAAAAACACTGAGCATTTTGACTTTCTCACGAATAAACGTTTACAGAAATCAACGTTTACCTTCACAACTCCGTCCACATCTAAGCTGGCCACTCTGCGCCCAGAGGAGTCCACCCTGAAACAAATGAGACTTATTTTTAAAAATAATATCAATCAATCAATCAAACTTTATTTATAAAGCGCTTTCATACCACAAGGTATCACAAAGTGCTTTACAGATAACATTTAAAACAATACGCCCCACATCATACATCCATACACACATACATATATACTGTACATATATACAGTATACACATATATACATACAACATATCATTAGGACTAAATTAATAGATGTCAGTTAAAAGCTAAGCTAAAAAGGTGGGTCTTGAGCTTGCTCTTAAATACATGAACGTTCTCTGCGGTCCTGAGCTCCTCCTCAGGTCGTTCCAGAGGCGAGGGCCATAATATTGGAAAGACGCCTCGCCGTGAGTCTTTCTGTTGACTTTAGGAATAACTAGGAGACCCCTGCCAGAGGAGCGCAGGGGCCGTGAAGGTTCATAAGGTAAATGTAATTCTGAAAGATCAGAAGGGCCAAGACCATTAAGACATTTAAAAACCGTTAGAAGAACTTTAAAATCGATCCTGATGTATTTGCATACATAATAATTTTATTTGTGCAATTTTTGAGTGAAATTTTTGAGGAAGTTCAGCTTCAGATAGCGCATTTGCAGCATGCTTATGAAGCTTATCAGTTGTATTTATCTTTGCACCTATACATTGCACCTTGGTCACTCCAGAGCTGATTAGCCGATTTGCGACGCTTTTAAACTGGAAACATCTTGTGTTAATTGCATTGATATCTGTCCCATTATCTGCATGAACACAAGTGTGTCCGGGTCTGTGGGGCTTACCTGCAGTGCATGATGGAGGAGTGATGCTCTCCGTACTCCTCTTGGCTCAGTTTGATGAAGGGATGTTCCAGGGACGGAGCCCCTCCCTGTGCTGCGGCCCTGCTGCTGGGCTCCAGTGGGGGGCTGTCCACCTCACTGTCCCCTTTCTTCTCTGGGGTCTGCACATATGAGAGCAAGAGACCACACGGTTATCTATCTCTATCTGTAGTTTATACAGACAGAGATGGTTATAAATAATCCCCACCAGGACACTTTTTTTCACCCGCGGAAAGAAATTGATACAAATGCTTTACAATTAGAGGCACAGTGTTTTCTCTACAAATGTTGGGTTTACAAAGGACAAAACAAATTCCAGTACGAGAACAAAAACAGGTATAGTGCAGTGGGCTGAAAAGATGAACGTGGATGTGTGTTTTTACCTGCACTGTGGGTTTGGTGAACAGCTCCTTCCGCTCCTTCTCATGCTCCTGTATGCGCCGGTGCCTCGGAGCGCCGGGCTGGGACGAAGGCTGGCTGAGGGTGCCTGGGCCCTGGGCAGGAGGCTGAGCGTAGGGCCCCTCTGTGGCGGAGGGCGGCTTCACCTCTTTGACAGGGCCATACTCCTTTGACTTCTACACATAGGAGGTCATTTGTCATTAAAAAACAATGTAACGTGGTTAAAGGCACAAGAGGAAGTTTCAAAGATTGTGGGCCCAATAAAATCTCCACAGACCTCACAACAGGGAGAGAAGAATTAGTGAAGGCAGTGAGCATTTGAGTCCACTTGATACTGTTGGCTATTTCTATATATGTTTTTGTCATAATAGGCATCAATGATTATATATGAAACTGTGTTGATTGTAATCTGTGCTTTATGGTTCATTTTAAATTAGGCGGACATTTTGTTGTTTTTACTCTTGGATCCACTTGGGGGCAGTGTGTTAGAATGAGGAGTCCAATCGCGCTGAAGAAACATCCTAGAGTACTGATTGGTTCGACGAGGACACGCCTACTTCATACTCAAATTTGTGATTGCCCAGTGCCCAACTCGATATCTCTGTTGTGCGTCTGCGCAGAGGGGCTTATTGACATTGGGGATTGGTTTCCATCAAATCTAATGAACAGATTTTTCTCTGTTCACACTGGCCCCCACCAGTCTAAATCAGCCCCTCTTCGTTGTGGTGTACCTCAGGGTTCCATTTTAGGCCTGGTTCTTTTGCTATTTATTTCTTGCCCTTAGGATCCATACTGAGAAAGTACAACATTTGATTCCATTCCATTGTAATGTGTCATTACAACTAAACGTGTCATCCCTTGAAAAACTGTCTGAGAGACATTAAAGACTGGATGTCTCTGAATTTCTTACATTTGAATGAGAAAAAAATCCTTCTCGCAGGTGTGAACAGTGCACTAGGCCTTGTATTTTCCTTCAGCAGACCTTATGTGAAAGACATTCGTGTGCTCTTAGATTCTTGTTTTGAAATGGACAAACAGGCTCCTTCATATTTGTGTGATTTGGTGTCGGTTCATGGTCCAGCCAGAACCATGAGGTTTCCTCTCAGTTACTCTGGGACATTCCCAGGACAAATCTGAAGAGCAGAGGGGACCGAGCCATTTCTGTGGCCGGCCCCCAGCTCTGGAACACTTTGCCTTTCCATATCAGAGCTTCAGTACTTTAAATCGCTGTTTAAGACGGACACAAGTTGAGCTGAGTATCTAAGAAAATTATGTCTTTTTATTATGTGTTGTGTTTATTACTTTTGGCTGCTTAAGTTGTAAATGTGCAATAATTTAGGAATAAAGTTGACAGTTGACATTGACATCAGCTGCTCCTCAGTGCTCGTCCATTACAGGGTCGAAGGATATTTTACACAAAGCGGAAACAAGAGGAAACTGAGTGAATTCGATGTACAACTTCTGTACAAACTCGCATAGCAAGACTGGATTTTAATGGGAATGTAAATGAAAAGAGCTACAGCCAGCAGGACGACGATGTCAGCGCCACGTGTTTGGGCCGCTCAGACAATGTCAGCAGCAAGAAGGCAAGTAACTTTAGCGGTTCTGTTCATCACGCTATAAAATGGTCTTAAAATAAGACACTGTATATTACCCAGAGCCAGGGACAAAGCTGCGTGAGGGGCTGAGGAGAGCGAGGCAGAGGAACATGGACAGCGCAGTGGATTATAACTGATATTTGATATGGGCACAACAATGACGTGAACAAACCAGATGTAGGCCATGTGCTGTACCTTTGCATTATTTTTTTATGTTTATACGAATCATAAGCACAGAGCCTTGTGATAGAGTTTACAAGATTGAACAATCTAGTTTCTTATTAAATATACATTGTATCGTGCATGTTATATTAAATATAAATGGTCTGTCAGTCTCAGTGTTAATTAGTTACAGAAAATGCAAATATACAGTACCAGTCAAAGTTACACTTACTCTACTGTATGTTTTGTTTTCTACTTAATTTTCAACACTAATTTATTACCATTGTGTGATTCTCATTGAAGACATTAAACTATGAATGGACACATCAGATTAGTGAGGGGACTTTTCTGGTCTTTTCTCCATGAGCTTCATAAGGTCGTCCCTAAAATGGTTTAATAGTCTGTGAAGTCAAAACCATTTCTGGTGACGAAGCTCATTGAGAAAATGTCAAAAGTGCAAATCAGTAATCAGTAAGGCGGATACAGTATTTTGAAGATTCTTTTTTTTAAACATAATTCCATCGTGTTCAGTCATAAATTCAGTGAAAATCTACAACGGAAATTGTCGTGAAATAACAGAAAAAACAAAACTGTTTTTGATGAGATTTCTAACATGGTATTTCGCTCTTTAGAGTGAATTTTGCATACATTAAAAATAAAACAGATTTATGTTTGTAAGTCTGTAGCAGCACCTTGTGTTTTTCTGACGTCGCCATGTTGTTCACTATCGATAAAAGTGCTTGTTGTTGCTTGTCACACGGCCATGTGATTGGTCCAGATGGTCGGTGACACCAGATTTCATTGACTCTATATTAAAGATGGCCGTGTTTGAATGAGCAGTTACCAGTTACCTCACCTGGCTGCTGAGTGGCTCCTTGCGGCCCAATGCAGCCTGGCCGGGAGAGGCTACTGTGGCAGAGCTCTGGGGGGCTGCTGGGAGGTCCTGCGATTCTGGGGGAGGAGGAACGTGGACAGGAAGTTTCTGGGAGGAAGCGTGGCAGCACTTGCAGCTCGCTGACCCCACACCAGGTCACTGAGAACGAGACGGTCAGGCGGAACATTAGGCTCATTCATACTTCAATTAAGTCATTTTTGCATGGTAACCATGGAAATGGAAAATACATCATTTTGTTCTTGCAGCTCTTGGTCTTCTGAAGTATGAATGAGCCTGAACAATTTCAGTTTTGTTTTACAGCTTTAGGTCTATTTAATTAATATGTCATGTGCGGAATAAAAACAAACAAATAAAAACACCAAGCAGGCATAAGCAGCCTTTCTGCTTAACGCAAGGCTCAGACATGAACCTCTTCTTATTGTTTTTGTCAGTGTGAGGAGAACATGTATTCGATTCTCTCCATACTGCATATCCTGTCTTAATTATCCATCCATCCATTTTCTTCCACTTGTCCGTTGCCGGGTCGTGGGGGCAGCTGTTGGAGCTGCACCAGCCCCTATGGCTCCTCCTGCAGGTGGTGGGTCCACAGAAGGACGGCCTCATGGTTCTAACCGGGCCTGTTGGTCTCTCATAAGGGGCTTCTGAACCGCTCTTTGTCTGACCCATCACCTAGGACCTGTTTGCCATGGGAGACCCTACCAGGGGCATGAAGCCCCGACAACAGAGCTCAGGATCATTCGGGCTCTCAAACCCCTCCACCACGTTAAGGTGGCGGCTCCAGGAGGGGCCGGTCTTAATTATGGTACATACATTCTTATATCTGAAAGCTGTTCATCACAATTAACATAGTGTCCCCTGTCCCATTTTTGCTTTGGAGTGCCTCTGTTTCAGATGGTGAGTTGTTGGTGTCGTGGTCTTCGGCCCTGTCCATGGAGGAACAGAGGAACCCCGCCTGCAGGGACTGGACAAGATGAACTGAAGCTCCAACAAGAACTGCAGTCTTGGCCCGTCTACTGAGGGACCCATTCACCCCACCTAATGTTTTGCATTGTACTTTTAAGATGTTTCCTTGATGTAAGGTGACCTTTAGTGCTTAGAAAGGCGCCAAACAAATAACTTTTGTTAGTATTCTTTTTATTTCTTAGGGAAAATCTCCTTACTGAACTGGCCAACAAAAATCCAAGCTGGGCCAAAACTAACTAATGCTAACAGTAAAACAACATGGGTTGGATATTGTTTCTTACAAAATGCCAGTCAGCATTAATATTTGCTTAGTAACATCCATTGTGAACACTTGCACTATAGTATTAATATTCATTTTATAATGTATTCTATGAAGATGCTGAGGCTGTGTGGCTACATTATAAACACATTCATTTCAAGGACTATGTAAACAACTGCACACACATCCCCCTCCCTAACCACGCCCCAATCCTTCTGCATCTGCGTTCATGACCTTTTCTCAATCCCCAGGCGGGCGTCCCTCCTCGTGCACTGTGTATATCCCATGTCTGGATGTTTTTGTTTATGTGCTTTGCCTTAACTTTAGCCTGATTCTAAGTTGAACTCTAGTATCAATCATTAGTACCATGTCAGAGATACATACAGTATCAGCTGCCTCTGTGGCCAGACTATTTGCACAAAGACAGTAGGAAGACTTACAGCTCGGTGTCCCCCAGGCGGTCAGTGTTCTGGACGTATGGGGGCAGTTTGTGGTGCACCAGGCTCTGCTCCTGCTGGTCCCGACAGTCCATCTGCAGAGCGAACAGCTGCAACACAACACCGGCCGTCAGGACAAACTCTGGTCCAGCATTATCTGTTATCAATCGGATACGGGATGTCACGCTAAACCCGAGAGCACGTGGTAATTGGGAATAGAAAAGTCGCTGCTCGATTCTGCCTAAATTCTGCTTCCACTAGGCGAAGGCATCAAAGACGTAACATGAACACTTCCGCTGTGATTATTACATATTTCTTAAAATAATACGTAATATATTGAAATGTTAAGTTGAAAGACTTGTTGTGGACTTTTCCCTATTTAAAGGGGGGTATTATGTAAAATGACTTTTTCAAGCCTTATATCATGTTATTATGTCATTCCCTCATTAAACACATGCCTGGAGTGTTGCCTTGGCTCATTCACATATTTTTGAGTAATCAGTAAAAACTTAGACGGCAGCCATTTTAGGTGTAGCTATGCCTCAGTCCTCCTAGGAACGCCCCCACCTCCTGGAGACGCCTCTGGACCTTTCGTCACCAGCCAAGCCACCAACCACTGCTCCTCAGCTCAGCAGAGCCCCCTCCCCGCACAGTAGTGTTGTTTAGATGCCACAGCAGTGTGCTGAAGGGGGCGTGTCGGAAAGCTTCTTAAAGAGACAGAGGCCTATTTCAAGACGTTCAGTACAGCCATTTTGAGAGAGCAATTTTATTCAAGGCAATTATTTTAATTTACTGCATATACAGACCAACAGAAGGTTACGTCATCATTGTAGTATGCTATAGACTGGTGCTATGTGATTGAAAAAAGCATAATACCCCCCTTTAAAAAGGCACACTGCGTAACATTTTGGATTCTACTGTTGCCAATACAATGAGCAGCTCGACATAGAAAAGTCTATTTCTGCAGTGGGTGATCAAAGAGGTGATTTAAATTTCATATTTGGCTACCTTTAGCTGACATCTCCATGGAGACGTCCCGCTAAAGTAAATAAAGTTGGAGTCAGAGGAGAGCGGCGCCGCTCACAGCAAACACACATTTGTTTGTCTGGTCATGTTTTAGGTATTTTTCAACAATACAGATATTTGTAATAAAATAAATGCTTGTATTTGATTCTGTTCATTGGGTGAAATAGTACGCGGTGGCTTTATATGATTAAAGGGCCTCATTTTCTAGTTATCCAGAGTGTTGTTGATTTGTGGAGATTTTTTTTTATTCATGCAGTCCTTATATTTGAAGAGTTTAGTGGTGCTAGGCTAGTGCTAGGCTAGTGCATGTCTATGGTAACTAGTAGCCTGCATTAAAAACCTCCTCAAAATCATGGGGTCGTCCTCCAAACGTTGCCATATCTGATTTGTAGAAAGCTCCTTTGTGAATTCCACGTGTAGTAATGCCGGCCACAGGTAAACAAACTACTGTAGATCCGATAACCAAGCAGATCACTCCGCCGCTGCGTAGCTTACAACCAGGAAGCTGATGCTGCTCAAATATAAGTTCTATTAAATGCAAAATGGTTATGTTTCAAAAATGATTCAGTCAACACAGACATTTATATCGGTAGTCTGGTGTTATAAGTGATTTGCCTCACTGTGCTTGGGTCAGACTGTTTTTAATGCAGGCTACTAAAGCTAAAAGCAGTTGAGAACCGCTGGTACAGAGCATTTCAGCTTCATGGGAGCGCGCCCTGGTCAGTCTGTGTGGTCACTCACCATCTGACGCAGCTGTTCGTTCTCCTCAGAGACAGTGATCATCCTCTGCACCTCGACGTCAAAGTTCAGCAGAATGGGCTGAGGTGGGACTGGGTTAAAGACACAACACGGGACGAGCAAACAGCCATTTACTGTATGTGTGATAATCAGGGCTGCACAAATATATGGCAGTATTACCGTTATCGTAACATACTAGCATATTGGGTGACATCGCAAGGATCACTGAAGTCTTCCATCTGGCAGGATTTTTGACATTGGGCCTCATTTCCTAGTTATCCAGAGTGTTGTTGATGTCTAGAGATATTTTTTTCTTAAATTCATGCAGTTCTTATATTTCAAGAGTCTAGTGGCGCTAGGCTAGGGCAAGGCTAAAGCATTTCTATGGTATCAGTTAGCCTGCATTAAAAACAGTCTGACCCACTCCACAGTGCACCTGAGGTAAATCACTTATAACACCAGACTAACCATATAAATGTCTGTGTCGATAGAATAATTTTAACCATTTTTCATTTAAAATAACTTATATTTGAGCAGCATCAGCTTCGTGGCTGTAAGCTAACGCAGTGGCGGAGTGATCTGCGAGAAAATAGTCCCTCACAATGCGGTAATTCATGTGATACAAGGTCAGTTATATTTCAAAAATTATTCTATTAACACAGACATTTATATGGTTAGTCTGGTGTTATAAGTGATTTACCTCAGGTGCACTGTGGAGTGAGTCAGACTGTTTTTAATGCAGGCTAACTGATACCATAGAAATGCTTTAGCCTTGCCCTAGCCTAGCGCCACTAGACTCTTCAAATATAAGAACTGCATGAATTTAAGAAAAAAATATCTCCAGACATCAACAACACTCTGGATAACTAGGAAATGAGGCCCTATGTCAAAAATCCTGAAATATCCCTTTAATGTGGAGGAAACACTGCCTCCCTGAGTAGGGCAGCACCTGTGGGGTGGCCCAGCAGAAATCAGGGGTCTCCTCTTAGACACACCGCTGATCCTAAAGCCGTGTTTAAAGGAACAGGCCACCGTTTTTACACACGGAGATTTGTTCTTACCTTAGACGAGTTGATGCGTAACTGTCTGGTCTTTACGCGTGCCCTCAGTCACGCAAAAAGGTGTTGTTAGCATTTAGCCTCTCCACTTCTTCTCTATATATTGTAAGGCGTAGTAATATTACTACGCCTTACAATATAGTTCCCCTTTTACGTAACCGTAAATAGGGAAAACGTGGAAGAGCTTTGTCGCTTTTAACTTCTCTCCTGTTTGGATCCATAGAGGAGTGGAGGAGAGGCTATATGCTAATGCCGTATGTGCTCTGTTTACATGACTGAGCGCACGCGTAAAGACCAGACAGGTACGCATCAACTCGTCTAAGCTCAGGTAAGAACATATCTCAGTATGGAAAAACGGTGGCCTGTTCCTTTAATAATGCTTTCTTAATCGTATAGTATTACATGATTGCAATTAAATGTGGATTAGGAACCGCGGTGAAGGATATGCATGCACTGGAAGAGCACGGACAGGAAGTTGTGCAGGGAGACCAGGAAGGTGTCGGCCCATTGGCGCGAGAAGTACGTCGCGAAGAGCGGGTTCTGCTCGGGGGCTTGCAGGAACGGCAGCACAAACCAGTCACGCCATTCCACCTGGCCTTGCAGCTCTGGACCCAGCTTCAAGAAGAACTCCTGGGTCTTCTCCGGGCTCACCCTCTGAAACACGGAGTCATACCATCACAAACCCCCCCTCAAAAAAAAAAAAAAAAAAAATCACACTTTTGAGCTAGTTTCTTCCCTTAACGTCAGAGTAAAAAACAGACAAAGCTTAACCTTTACGATTTTTATTTATGACGTTTTGTTGCTAGCGAGCTGGAGCTGGAGATTTGCCAAAAATAACAACAACATGGTGGGGCTCGCTGGTCTTTCTCATGCTTATTCATTCCCAATACTGACTTGGTATCCACGTGTAGCACAAAGGGCGATGCTGTAATCCAAATACGGATTACTGTCTCCAACAAAAGATATTAGAGCCCGGCTGATATGGATTTTTGGGGTCCGATACCGATATGCAGGGGGTCAGCATGGCCGATCGCCGATATATAGGCTGATATTTTAAATGATTTAATTTGATCTTTTTATTGTTTTATCTCTCAAATAGCCTATAGTTCAACATATATTACCATAGTAAATGTTTCAATCATAGAAATACAGTATATACAAATATATCTAATAGAGGTCGACCGATGTGGGTTTTTCTAAGGCCGAGGCCGATATATTAGATCTATTAGATCAACTCTTTTGTAACTTCCAAATAAGATTATTTTATGGCTTGTTTCAGTGAAGTTTGTACAACATGCACGGACAGTCGGACACCGTTGTTTTGAAGCATCAACTATACTTTTCTCCCTCGTATTTAGTAATAATTTCTTACCTTTCAAGCAAAAATAAGCTGCGGGTCTTTTGAGAGATTCTCAACATTTTCCGATGTTTACTCTGGTTCTTTGCCTACGCTGATCAGACTCGACTTTTTTATCACACTCGAATAAACTCTTTGTTTCTTTTCGTTATTTGGGGTCTGGGCTGGAGTTTCGATGGTGCTTGAAGCCGGTCTCCTCTTATTCTCCACTAAATCCATCGTTCTGAAGTTACCACTCGCGCTGCAGCGTCAGTATAGAGGAGATACAGCTAACGCTACAGCTGAGCGTGAACGCGCATTACGCATTACACTGTTTGCTTGTTCGACCCGAGCATAGACTATTTAAGTGACTTTACAGGCATATAGAGGCGATCGCGGTGAAAAGGCCAGGGCTCATTCTACTCACCAGGGCATTGCTGGAGCAAGTATGAAGAAGAAATTTTAAATTTGTATACATTTATTTGTGGTTAAACTTAACCCTTTAAAGATAAAAATCAGCAGATTCCAAAACAGAAAAAAGTCTCTGTCTCTTATTGTTACGAAATTATTATTATTGAAGTTTGCAACATAAAATATGTAATATAGATGTCCAAACTTGTTACCGATTTTCACTGCGGTGCTTCTCTGCTCCCCAGAGGCCTAGGAAGTTGTGGGAGGCGGGAAGTCTTTATCACTTTCATTTCCAGATATATCGACCTTGTAAAATACCCAAATATCAGCGCGATAGCAGACGTTACTAAACTTTAGAGTTGAGTTTTTCATTCCACTCTTGCAAACATCTCCACTTTAGTCGCTCCTACAAACTCCACACTTTACAGGCTCAGACTCAACAACATTTGGAAGCTTTTTTTTCCCACAGGGATTTTTTCCATATCTAATTCCTGCCTGATTTATTGAGCTTTGAACTGCAAATAATAATAAAAAAAATAGAATTTTGGCACATTTTTTACACTTACAAATAGTTTTTAAAAATAAACAAGATCCAAAATCCCCTCTGAAAAAATCTTTACGACTAATATATCATGTCATAAAATAAACATCGTGGGCGACGGTGGCGCAGTTGGTAGAGCGGGTCTCATGATCGGAGGGTTGTGAGTTCGAATCCCAGCTCCTGCAAATGCACACTGTCGTTGTGTCCTTGGACAAGACACTTCACCCTACTTGCCTCCAGTGTCTGCGTATACTGGAGTATGAATGAGAGAGTGAATGGATGACTCATTCCTTACTGTAAAGCGCTTTGGGCCTGATGAAGGTAGAAAAGCCAACATTAAAACTAAGAAAATGAGCTAAAAATCTCAACATTGCGTAAAAAATCCATGTTTCACCTGCAGCGTCTCGTCTTAAAAAAAACTGTTCATTTTAATGCAATAATTGACCTTTTGCAAAACCACGCCCCAAACCGGTAATTGTCCAATCAGACATCCTAGCAACCGTTACTATGAAGCTAGGTCCGTCATGCCGCAGATCTCCAATGCAAAACAATGGGACATACCAGCAATGAGCAATGAGCAGATGCACTTTTTTTTTTACTGCTAACCACCAAAAACCCACCAAACAAAGAAGAAGCAAAATGGTGAAGCGATCTGCCTATGGAGGATGTAAATCGGACACTAGGGACCACAAGAGTGTGTCAGGGAGAGTCCAGTTATTCCCCTTCCCAAAGCGAAAACACAACCTGAGCACTGCCTACAATGGATCAAACAATGTGGACGGCTTACGCCCAGCTAAATGTCTCCAAATAAACAAGCAAACGTCTTCTCTAAGGTAAGGGAAGAGCCTATAGTTAGGCTAGCACCGTAGCATGCTAACATCGTAGCTACTGACAGTCACATAATGTTACACAAACTGGCACTGGAGCTGTAACTTTAACTGCGGCGGTGAACTTTTACAAGCCTACAGTCTCACGTGTTTTTGTCTCCCTTTTTGATAAAAGTACTGTGTATTTTTTTCACGGCCCTTATAACTGACTGTAGCCGATTCTCATTGTGGCACCTGTAGGTTTAGCTAGCGTTAGCTAACTTAGCGCACCGGAGAAATGCACGGAGAAATTTTACTATTTTTAGAAATATTATATATAAGCGGGTGCTTACCGGGCAGTGCAAGAGCACGACTGGTCCACAAGGCTGTGCTGTTGCATTTAAGGAAGAGATCAGAAGGTTTCTCTGATATTTCTGGAGACCTGTCTGTTTGCTGTAACTGTCAATAGTCCTATATCCTTAGTTGGATAGTTCTTGAATATATCCCTCCACTGCATACTGTAACCCCTTTTGCCTCAATCTGGAGAATATCGTAGAGGTATTGCTCCAAAAAGGTCACTGACAGGTATGGCAATCTGTTGCGCTGCTCGTATAATTGTCGGGCGTAGCAACAGTAACTAAGGGGGCGGGGCTTTTGCGAAAGGTCAATTGTGCTAACGTGCCAATTTTCTCACGCAATGAGCGGAAGGAGACCTGTATGGTGCTGACGACGTAGTAGCGGTACAGACTGGTGCGCAGCTTGTGCACGGTGGAGCGGTACACGTCCTCCAGGCGACTGAAGAGCCGCTTCTCCAGGTAGGCCCAGTACTCCCGCAGCCCGGCCAGGTCGAAGCTCAGCACCAGCTGCTGCAGTTGCTCCAGGATCCGGTCCACCTGAGCGAGGAGCGAGACACAGAGGTCCGGTCACACTCAGCGCCTGGAGAGGGCTCGGCGCAGAGGTCCAACTCACCCTGAAGCCCTTGTCTTTGTCGGCCTTGATGTCGGCGTCCAGCTGCTTCAGGGCGTTGCTGAAGCCGCGGTAGATGAGGTACTCTCTAACCAGCTCGTCGGTGCGCTCCACTGCAGACGCCATGCTCCACGCCAACCAGCGGGGACCACCTCCAAAAGTAGCAAAGAGTAGCAAGATGTGAGGAGTTGAACTGCACCATTAAATACATCTGAATCAAAAAGTGAGGACACCTGATGTTGTATATTTTAAGCAAGGAGTGAGCAAGGACCGCCTATTCCTGGACACCACAGACATCATAAAACTGGTTTCAAAGAGGCAGAAAATTCCTATAAATTTACCCAAACTTTCAATGGGTATTTTAGCTTGGAAATGTTGGGAATTAAAAAAATAGCGTTCAACTGTTCAACTGATTTTCAAATTTTCTGTTAAATAAAGAATTAGTGAACTATTAATTAATTATTAATGATGTAATAATCATTAATAATTATTAATGATGTAAGGCGTATTATTACGCCTTACAATATAGTTCCCCTTTTTATCCGCATAGAAAATCCACATTGTTTAATTTTGTGTAATTATACTTTATAGTGTAACACTTCACGTAACCATATTGAAATAGGGAAAACGTGGAAGAGTTTCACCTCGTTTGGAGCTATAGAGGAGAAGAGAGAGGCTAAATGCTAACGCCGTCTGTGCTGTGTTTACGTTACGGAAGGCACACGTGGAGACCAGACAGGTACAAATTAACTCGTCTAAGCTAAGGTAAGAACAGATCTCAGTATGTAAAAACGGTGGCCTATTCCTTTAAATCTAAATTCTGCTTTGGACATTATGTTTGCCTGGATACTTAATTCACCTGAACTTTACATTGTCTTATTTACTGCTCTGTTTTATTGCCTTAATGTTCGGTGCAGCCCTATGAGGCAACTCCTGTTGTGATATTGGGCTATACAAAACCATTGATTGATTGATTGCTTAATTCTCTTTCTTATAAGCGCTGAGACAAACGGCTAAGTTCTATATAATGATTTTGTTTTGTCACACTGTGATTGGTTAAATTCACCTGTCACTCACTCAGATCATGATACACCAATAGTGTATGAGGAGTGGACGAGGACTGAGTAAGTCAGTGAGTGCTTTATTTGTCATTGAACAATTGTACAACGAAATAGTGTTCATTTGTCAGACCTGAGCAGCATGTTTTTGGAGGTAGAGGAAAACGGAGTACCCAGAGGAAACCTGGCTGCCTGCCTTCAGTGATTCTCTTAAAACTGTGCGCCGCCTCCTGGGTCTGTCCCCGTTTCAGAGCGTGGTGTCCTTCACTGGTCAGCTCCTCCACCCTCTTACTCCTGAGCAGCTCCCTCCGCTCTTCAACCGTCTTTCACCATTTTCTCATCGTTCGTCTCTTTTCCGTTTCCTGCAGCGCCTCTTGCGACGCCTCCTCTGTGCTGCATGTGTGTGGGCTCTTCAGTATTTCAGAAGAAGACATGTGCAAGTCTCAAATGTCTTTAACTCATCAGCTAGCTTGGTTTGGTTACTATTGAAAATATGGGTCATTCATGGCTCGTACGGACTCACTGCAGTAAAAAACCATCCACTGAACCTCACAAAAACACGGCACAGATGTACAAAAGTATCCAGTAAAACAATGTGGAACACAGAAAATGCTGTACCAAGAGAGAGGGATGTTGCTTCTTGTTTACATGTCAATTTAGTCTGACACAGAGCTGCATTAAAACAGAACAGACCTAAATCACAGAACCATCTCTCCAGACGGACACACGACACAGACTCTTAAAACGATATAATAGAGTTCGGGAATGTGATGTCATATCGCTAAGCATTATGGGATTAGCAGCAATTGTAAACTAATGGAGATTTTAAAAGTTAAAATACTGGAGTTATTGTTCACATTAAAACTGTTAGAGAAATAACAATAGTGCTCGAGAGGATCGGTGAAGAATAGGCAGCAGTCAGGATGTCTTATACAGGAGAAGTTTATTTACCATCGTTACGGGACCCGGAGACATGAACTCGAGACATTGCGCTAGTCACACCATTCAAGTCTGTCTATGCTTCCACAGAAGAGGGATAAATACCGTCTAAGAGCGTCATACTGATACGCAAGCAAAGCATTCAGTGGCTGAGAGTGGGCGCCTCACCACAAAATTGACCCAGTATGATAAATAGCGATTTAATGTTACCTTCTAACAAAAACACTTGGACACCACAGTGTGTTAGCCGTTTTTACCAGCTGTAACTCAGCAGCTAACGGAGTTGTTACACGGCTTTTTTCTCCACTTTTATACTGTTTTTAGCTAATGTTAGTTAATGGAAATGTATGCTAACAGCTGCAAAGATGGCGCATCTCTATGGTAACTGTGGAATATCCCGAACTCTATACTGTAATACTGGTGAATAGAAGATGGACACAAACATGGAATGAGTCTATTCCATTTCCAAAAGCCCTTCTTTGCACTGGCCACACATCAAAGTCTGTCCTCTTCGAAAACTGGTGTCAGACTCTCTCTTGTGATAGATATTATAAGTGAACAACTATCAAATCAGACTCTTATGCTGCAGTGTATATCCTTCAGTTGTGCTAATATTATTATCATCATCAGTTTAGTACAATTTCTGTTTCAGAGCCACTTTCTACCTGACTGATCTTGCTACTTAGGTCAAATGCTTTATGAGGTGGTACTTTACTTGCGGTGAAGTTTGAGAACCACGGGGGAAGATGGTGCAGCCTGTGCGACGTCCGCGTCGATTCAAATTGATTTACGTTTAATTGTGCGTTCAAACTGTCTTGCAAAGGGGCCTACCTTGAGAAAACAGAGGTGCGCGTCTCAGTTCGGCTCACGCTCCTCCAAATCCACACAATCCAGCCCCAAAACAGACAGGAGTTTTCGTTTCCTGTTGTTCTTGCTCACGTCGGCTCCTGACAGTCACGTGATCGGTCATCTGAACGCGTCACGTGCTTGTTTCTTTGCGTTGATTACTATGGTTGAGACTGGACGCACGGCTCCACAGCGCCTCTACAGCTGCGGGAGGTAGTGGTGCATAACAGGGGGTGTTAGATTTGGGAATTTGAACATTTCTGTTTTCATGTAACATTAAAGATACAGATTCGCCTACTCTTCCATCATTACTTAGCATAGGCTGAATTATGGATGTATTTTAGAACTACCAAATATAGGTGGGGTGAATTCAGGTAAAGAGGGACGATTAAGGAGTTTAATATTTTTAAAAGTGAAAAATAAACAGCCACTCATCAGCTTTGGTCTCAATTTGAAGCTTCAAAAGCGCTGTCAACAAAAGTATTGTTTCTATTGGTCTGACAGTCTCACAATTGGTGCAGTGGAGCATCAAAAATAAGACGTTTACTACAATATGTGAATTTCACAGCGGCATATTATACAAGTGTTAAAGATAATAAAGCTTATGAATCAAATGTAAATATTTGAGAAGACGTCATTCAGAATGTTTTTCCCCCCACAGTTTAAGACTCTCCTGAAGGAGTATCCACCCTGTGAATGCTTTTGTTTATAAGTATTTTAAGTTTAAGTGTTATTAATGTCTTTGTAATTGTTTTAACTGAGTTTGATGTTCAGGACTCCCTTGGAAATCAGATTATGATCTCAGTGGGACTTTTCTGGTATATAAAAGGTTAAATAAATTATAAATAAAACCTTCTCTATTGACCAAACAGGGTTTAATGACCCTGCATGACTGCTTTTTCGGAAATGTCATTTTGTGTCACTGTCCCTTTAACATGTTCAGGTACACAATGTTTTTGGATTGAGTCTGGCCCGTATGGGTGTTGCTAAACAAATATTATTTTTCAAGAAAGTCAATAAAAAGTCAGAGGGAGATCAGGAAAAATGAGAGGAAAGACACACACCACAAATGATTTTAGCACAAAATACAAATCAATCAAACAAACCACTTTATTGCAATTCTGTTGCTGTTCTCTGGTCATAAAAAAAACAATAAAATGTGTCAGCTCTGGGATTGAGCTGCTGTGTCCAGAGAGAGAATAGTATCACTTTATTTAGAGTGAAAATACCTTTATGCTCTCAATGTTGATGAAGGGTCTGGATAATTCATGTGAAAGTAAAATGTAAAAAAAGTGAATAATTCTGTATTACATTTCTTTAGCAGACCTGCCGTCTATGATCTAAACCAGTTTGGACATGTCCAGCCCTTTGGGTTAAGGTGAAGTGTCTTTTAAAGTGTAAAAGCCTTTACATGTGACTCATTACTGAGGAATAACACTGGAATGAACTGTCCCACGTTACCCGAACAGACGACTGACCGAGGGGACTTTTTAGTTCAAAAAGTGGAACAAAACAACTTAAAAAAGGGGATTTCCTGCAATCAATATTTAAAATTAACAATGCTACCTAATATGACACAAAATTCAATTCATTCAAATTCAAGGCAAACAGAATTCCTGAATTTACCCTACTAAGACATGGGAAGGAGCAAAGTAGTTCAGCAGCCGATAAATACATTAATAATGGAGAATGCTAACTATAATCTAATGTTAGCTTCATGCTAACTGCTAGCTTCGAATATAGAAATAAATAAGGAGAAGCGGCGTACAATCCCAACGTGTGTGGACAGTTAGCAAGTAGGCAAATCAAATTATGAACGGTCCATTTGTTTTTAGCTGTGTTGTCAATCACAAACCACATTTAGGTCAAAGCCTCGTTAGAAATCATTAATGAATGTAAGGATCTTTGGAGATTTTACTTTAGATACAAATTAGCGTCTTAAAAGGGGCCCCCGGAGCAAAAGTCAACTCAAATTCAATTAAGTTTTTGCTTTTTGTGGGTCGGATCCACATCCAATGGCCGCTAAACGTCCTCATAAGATGTTAATGATACAGAAACCACACAATAAATATAAATATACATTCATTTGTATATGGATAGGGTCCAGGATTTGATGGCTAACAAAATGTGCACATTTGTAAGAACAGGCTCAGACAGATAAAGGCATTTCTGTGATTTCTATGGCCGGTATTTCACTTCCACTGGACAATCTGCTTAAGTGTGAGAATTAAAAAAAATCACTATAGCACCTGATTTTATTTGTGTTTACTAAACAGTGCGATACTCATGGCTTCCCCAATGCGGGCTAACTGAAGGTCGTTCGAGATGCTATTTTGTGACTTGGGAGCCAGCTCCATTAGAAGGCCCAGTATAAAAATGGAAAGAGCAAAGGGAGAAAAAAAAGCACGATGTAGTCCATGCTAAGACACACTCGTCTTAAAAAGAGAAGGCTCCGGAAGTTCCTTGTTCTAATGGACATTCCATTGAAACGTTGCTATCTCTCTTCAAAGATGCACTATGCAATTTTTATGTCAAAAAAAGTTGATGTCTATATGGATTTGACCTTTCAGTGACCCAGTATGGCTGGTTAGTTTGACGCCTTTGCTTTATATCCCTCTATGATTCTTCAAGATCAATTTTATTTAAGTTTTTGGGGTTTCTGGTAGGCTTTTGGAATGGAATGCACACGTAACCATGGATACGGTTCAATCAGCAGTGAAAACCTAAACAACAATTGATCGTGGAGTGTCCTACAGGCCATCAGGGTATAGCAAAGGCGCTATGCTAACCACACAAGCATCCACTGGGTCACTGAAAACGTCAAATACCTATTCAAATATATATATATTTTTTTTTACATAAAACGTTGCATAGTTCACCTTTAAAGAGAGGCAGAAACATTTCATTGGAATGTCCATTAGAGCAAGGATCTTCCAGAGCCTTCCCAAAAGTGGATTGGCGCACCCTCTACAGGCAATGGAGAGAATGACACATTATAAAACAGTGATAACATGCTTTCACTTTCAGCCGACGACATGCGAGCAAATTCATGGGGCTGTGATGAACACACTTTGAGCTGCTCAGAACAGGTCCAGCGATGGTTTATGGGATTTTATAAATGTGGAAAACGGTTTATAGTGAAATCGCAAAAACGCCGTTAGCTCTGAGCCTGTTCCTTCAAAAGTGTACTTCTGTTAGCCAATAGCTGCCCTGGCCTTTTTTGAATTGAGTGTTCAAGTATGGTGAGGCATGACATGTCCGTTTCATGGCATTGACGTCATTTCTGTGGTTTCTCCATCATTAACATATTATTAGATCAAACTGACAGGGCCGCTCAGAGGGTTAGCGAACAGGACAATATGCAAATCAGAGCCAAACATAATGCACTCACTTTTACTTTCATTTAGGTGTAAAAAGTTGTGGGACCACATTTTGTCAAGTCCAACAGGCAGACATTAGATGATGGTTAGTGGCCATTGGATGTGTATCTGACCCGCAAAAGCATCAACTCAACTGAATACGAGTTAGCATTTAGAGGCAAAGATCAGAGGCAAAGTCAAATCTCAAAAGGTCTGTACATTCTCACTTAAATGTGGTTATTGGGTTAACAGCTGAAAACATCTGGATCCTTCGTGCTTTATAATGCTAAACTATTGAAACCAAAGAAAAACATTAAAGTTGACTTAATGGTGACCTCTCACCTAAGAGAAACCACTCATTATATCAGCACCATTTCCTTTGAGCACCTTGCACGTCAGTCCGCCCAGTCTTGCTGATGAGCCTCACAGTTCCCAATGTGCCCAACCTTTTGCATACAAGTCTGGTGTTTACATGTCAAAGGGCGTCTCTGTCAGGGAAACGACTGTGGGATTAACAGGGTACCCCAAGACACTCTTCCTGCATCAGAATTCCCCATTTGCATTTCTAAAGCCTTTATTTGAAAGGAGCTAGTTAAGTTAAAGAGGGGGTATTATGCTTTTTTCAATCACATAGCACCAGTCTATAGCATACTACAATGATGACGTAACCTTCTGTTGGTCTGTATATGCAGTAAATTAAAATAACTGCCTTGAATAAAATTGCTCTCTCAAAATGGCTGTACTGAACGTCTTGAAATAGGCCTCTGTCTCTTTAAGAAGCTTTCCGACACGCCCCCTTCAGCACACTGCTGTGGCATCTAAACAACACTACTGTGCGGGGAGGGGGCTCTGCTGAGCTGAGGAGCAGTGGTTGGTGGCTTGGCTGGTGACGAAAGGTCCAGAGGCGTCTCCAGGAGGTGGGGCCGTTCCTAGGAGGACTGAGGCATAGCTACACCTAAAATGGCTGCCGTCTAAGGCAACACTCCAGGCATGTGTTTAATGAGGGAATGACATAATAACATGATATAAAGCTTGAAAAAGTCAATTTTACATAATACCCCCCTTTTAAAACCTTGAAAAACACCACGTGCTGGGTGTAAATGTCGTAACTGTCATTATGATCCATTAGCACTTTGATCTTTGAAATTTCTAAACTGCTAAAGTTCTAGTCTTGTTCCTCTTAAAGAAAGCCAAATGTTTCATTCATTCAGCAAGATCCTGGAAAACCCCTTGAAAAATGAGAATAGACTTAAATCTGTTTTGACTAGGTGTACAGAGCTGAAACAACTATACAATTCTGTGTGAATCTCTGTGACTTCCTTAATGTTTGATTCTTGATGCTTAATGCTTGAATACTTGCCAGAGACATGGGAAAGTGGTCTGAACGGAGCATGTCGTCTCTCTGACTTTGTGCTCGTCTGATTGTTGCTCTTGTTAATAAATCTGGCTCTGGACACGAGCCGCTTACTCTCCGGGAGTTTTTGGTCATATTTTAAACTTCCACAGACAAGAACATGTTTTTCATTGATAAAACGTCAGAATTTGGAGACACATTCATTGGTGTCTAGGGTCAGACATATTAAAGGGATATTTCAGGATTTTTGACATAGGGCCTCATTCCTAGTTATCCAGAGTGTTGTTGATGTCTGGAGATATTTTTTCTTAAATTTATGCAGTTCTTATATTTGAAGAGTCTAGTGGCGCTAGGCTAAAGCATTTCTATGGTAACAGTTAGCCTGCATTAAAAACAGTCTGACCCACTCCACAGTGCACCTGAGGTAAATCACTTATAACACCAGACTAACCATATAAATGTCTGTGTTAATAGAATAATTTTGAAATATAACTGATCTTGTATCACATGAATTACCGCATTTTGAGGGACTATTTTCTCGCAGATCACTCCGCCGCTGCGTTAGCTTACAGCCACGAAGCTGATGCTGCTCAAATTTAAGTTATTTTAAAAGCAAAATGGTTAAAATGATTCTATCAACACAGACATTTATATGGTTAGTCTGGTGTTATAAGTGATTTACCTCAGGTGCACTGTGGAGTGGGTCAGACTGTTTTTAATGCAGGCTAACTGATACCATAGAAATGCTTTAGCCTTGCCCTAGCCTAGCGCCACTAGACTCTTCAAATATAAGAACTGCATGAATTACAAAAAAAAATATCTCCAGACATCAACAACACTCTGGATAACTAGGAAATGAGGCCCAATGTCAAAAATCCCGAAATATCCCTTTAACTCTGAAAAGTTTTTAATATCTTTCAAGGACTGTTGTTTTGTCTTAGCACTATTATGCACCATTCATTGTACAGTTAGTGTATTCATCGTCTCAAGTGAAGCTAAATATTGGTCAAATTCGATCTCTTTTCAATAGTATGAAACAAATGTAAATATATGTGTTTACAAGAGGAAAATCAATGTATCCAAATATGACAAAAAGTCTGATGTACAAAAAAGTAACAGTTGACATTTAAAAAAAAAAAGCCATGAAATGAGCAGATTTGTTTTTTTTTAAAGGATACAAAAACGAGTGCGTTTCCTGTTGGTTTACTTTGCACTACAGTAAGTTCAAAAGGACGGTCACAATATGTCCGCCAGAATTGCCGTTCCGTCCAATATGTTACTATGGCGATGTCCTAGTTTGATTAAAGCTCTACCAAATATTAGAGAGCGTGACCTTTATACGTAGTGACTTCTTTTCCCCTGGTCAGGCAGCGTATGAGCGAGCGAGGTGGAAAAGGCCTCTTTGTGTGAAGTGTCATCAACACGCAGTATAACCTGGAATGTTCGGCGGTGTGGCTTTAAGTGGAGTTGAAACATTTGCACTGCGCGGGAGGCCGGCTGCTCCACGTCACACCGGGCCCAGATAAGGTCCGCTGATAACGTGCTTCCTGTCCTGCGTCCTATCACAGATCACCGACACATTCCACGTGCGACACGACAGCTGACTCCGTGACGGCCGCTGCATCTGTGCGAGTATAAAGCTGCAATTCTTTAGGAAGTAACATATCTTCCTACAGCATACATGCAGCGCCAATGTTAGGAGATTCTATATTCATATGGGAAGAATAGGGCCAGGTACCATTAAACAGTACCGGTACTGTATAAAAATAATAAATAAATAAAAAATAAAAATGCTGCTGTTGGTCCAGGGACAGAATTAAAAGAAGTGACTTGGTTGTTTCAGCTCAAATTTGTTTTAACTAATTATTGTCCTGAATGATTGCCCCCGTTTTTCCCCCCAGTATTTTTGCCCCAATTTTACAATTGTTTATTACTAATATTTTCACAACTATCCCCCAATTTCTTCTGAATTTTTTCCAATTTTTAAACCCCTTTAAAAAGGAATAGGCCACCGTTTTTACATACTGAGATATGTTCTTACCTTAGCTTAGACGAGTTCATTTGTACCTGTCTGGTCTCCACGTGTGCCTTCCATAACGTAAACACAGCACAGACGGCGTTAGCATTTAGCCTCTCTCTTCTCCTCTATAGCTCCAAACGAGGTGAAGATAGAAGCTACCAAACTCTTCCACGTTTTCCCTATTTAAATATGGTTACGTGAAGTGTTACACTACAAAATATAATTACACAAAATTAAACAATGTGGATTTTCTAAGCGGATAAAAAGGGGAACTATATTGTAAGGCGTAATAATACCAGGAGTAATTCGGCATCCGCACAGTGATATCTTCACTTTACTGTGCGGATGTCGAATTACTCCTTCACGTAACCATATTTAAATAGAGAAAACGTGGAAGAGTTTGGTAGCTTCTATCTTCACCTCGTTTGGAGCTATAGAGGAGAAGAGAGAGGCTAAATGCTAACGCCGTCTGTGCTGTGTTTACGTTACTGAAGGCACACGTGAAGACCAGACAGGTACAAATAAACTCGTCTAAGCTCAGGTAAGAACATATCTCAGTATGTAAAAATGGTGGCCTATTCCTTTAACCGAGCACATTTTCACCAAATCTAACAGCCTGGAGCTTACAGCCTATAGGCCAGTGTAACGCCTCGTTTGAAAGCTAAGACCTACAACACTGATCTAAGATTCTGATTTTCCTCGTGTTGTCATCACTTTTGTGTCGTTTTTTTCATAACTTTTCTGCTTTTTATCACTGTTGCCCGTTTTGCTGCATTTTTGTTGCGTTTTTGCTGCTTTTCCCATCACTTTTTTATCGCCTGTTTTGTTGCGTTCGTCACTTTATTGCCACCTGTTCTTATGCCCGTTTTCATCATGTACGACTCGTCTTTTAGATTTGGTTAAAGTCGAACTGGAGAGAATGTGGTCGGTTAAGGCGGGGATTAAGAGGTTAACACAATATTTTTTGCCAGTTTCTCGCAATTTTCCTACATTTTTTCCAAAATTATTCCCCATTGGAGATGAACCAGATATTGTAAATTTGAATATGTTCAATGTTCTGTTTTCTGGTTCTAGATGCAACATATTTTAGTATAGGTATCAATCATTCAGGTATCAGTATCGGAAACCAAATATTGTTAAAGTACCGGTATCAAAAACAAATGGAACGGTACCCTGGCTGTTTAAGGAGCTACAATTTATGGACAATATACAGTAGGTGGCGGTATGCGCTTTTGTTTGGCCTGCATTGAACTTTAAAGAAGAAGAAAAACAGCTGTTGGTGATGTCACTTCCCCTTCCCCTGGGTAAGGACGGTCAATTTGGGCAAATGCTGCTGAAGCTCTAGTTCACTAACTGCATAGAGATCTAACAGTTGACCCCATGAAAGGTTAAGGATTAGTTGCTAGTGTTAGTACTTAGAGGCTACAATTTGATGGTTTCGGATGCAGCACTGGCCTCCAGTGTCCCTCCCTTTTCTTGGTTCTGTTTGTGTGGTGCTAATTTCCCCCTTTCCCTCCATGGAAACCCTGGCTGTGTGAGCCCTGGGCCGTTTCTCAATCTGTGCACTTGTGTGGACTTGTGTCTCGTGGACTCGTGAAACGTCATCACGCGCGGCCCAAGTCCTGTTCAATTCAAAGTTCGCTTCTCAGCAAGTCCGCTGGAAATCCCCGGATGAGAACTTGCTCCGCCCGTTTTACCGAGGATGCATCAGAGGAGACTTGTGCGTTCTCCGCCAGCTATATTTCCCACAATCCGTTTCGCTTTGAGCACGTGGATCACCGCGAGCCTCCGCCTGCGGCGGCCCCTCCTCCTCACGCACCGAGCCGCGCTCCAGCTGATCAACAGCTGATCGTGCGCATGTAAATAAATGCGAGATGTGACCGGTTTAAGAGTCTTTAGAAGTGTCTCCAGCTCAAGATGGTTTTCTGAGCAGAAGTGTTAAAACAACTTGGTCATGCTTTCATTTTCTCATAATGATCAGCAATATTAAGTCGTATCGTCATGAACAGTTTATTGAGGACAAATGCATTTATGTTTACATTGTATTATTAAGGGGGCACTGTAGACAAATCTTTATGTGGGAACTTCCAAAACAGTTTCATATTTTAAAGTTTAAATTGTTCGTTTTTTTCAGAATAATTTGCAACCCCCAAACAAATTAATAAATAATATTTGACCTATTTTTTAAAATTATTGTTTCAGTTTGCACATCAGATATGTTTAATTACTTTACACATAATGCCTTATCTATGTAGGCTATAATTGTATATATAATGTAAAATTGACTAAAATGTAAAATATTATTTTTGTTTACAGCACAAGTTTGTAATTGATGTCTTTGAAAACATCTTTCCACTTGGCCTGCAGTGTCTCACCCTTTTAATTTCATATGAGGTTGTTTAATGTTATAAAAGCTCACAGCCCCATGTTCATGAGCTACTTCCTGTGATGTCATCGAGTTCACTCGTTCCAAACGCTGAAAAGCCGAGTCCACACTTGTGAACTCCTCAAGTCCGTTCTCCGATGCTCCATCCGAAACCGTGAAATTGGTAAGAGGTCTTACGCCAAACCGGATGTGCGTCAGCGTCCGCCATGATAAGATGCGTCCGAATTGGGCTTTCAGTTAGGAAGGAGTTAGGGAAAGTGGCCTGTATGCTAACTATCATAGCCACTTTAGCATAGGACCTCTGATGCTAACTTACTGGCGATTAGGAGCTATGTGCCATCCCATAAGCCACTGCGCCAATCTCCCCCACCCCCCTCGCCCCCACCCTCGAGTGATTCATGCGCAACCACTGTTGATTGACAGGTGCACATTTAATAATAAAAATAATTTAAAAAAAAAAAGATCTGCACAAGCCAAACTTTATAAAAGTGACAAAATACATGTTGTTGTCACCACAGCTCAGTCACATGGTTTTAAAGAGCCTCCTCAGTAAATGGCCTAAATGAAGCAGTTTGTGCTTTTGCTTCTTTAGGTAGAAACTCAAGCCACATGGCTAATTTGCATACTGTAGCTTTATGAAACCGCTGTTGAGATAAAATAAAGGGAAATGTGAAGGATCATTTGGATGATTCTCTTTTTTTCACCTTAAATGTCTTTATTTGCACACTATTTTGTTGTTGGACAATATACAGTAGGGGCGGTATGCGCTTTTGTTTGGCTTGCACTCAAGAAAAACAGCTGTTGGTGATGTCACTTCCCCTTCCCCTGGTAAGGACGGTGGAATTGGGCAAATGCTGCTGAAGCTCTAGTTCACTAACTGCATAGAGATCTAACAGTTGACCCCATGAAAGGTTAAGGATTAGTTGCTAGTGTTAGTACTTAGAGGCTACAATTTAATGGTTTCGGATGCAGCCCGAGTCTGCACCCGCAAGTCCGTACCCCAGAGTTCGCAAGTACAGAGTACGCATACTGGGGATTGAGAAACGGCCCTGGTCTGGGATTGGAGGACTCGTTCATGCTCGGTTCTGGTTGGCTGCTCGTCCCTGGTCCTGATTGGTGCGGTATCGGAACACCTGGCCCCAATCAACCTCCTGCTGCAGCCACGCCTATAAAAGCCCACACCAGAGAACAGTCGAGGCAGGTGGTCTTTGTGGCCAGTACGCCATTCTGTGTTGTGTCCCTTCTGTGTTAATGTTGTGTGTCTAGGGACCACTCGAGTTACGTTTGTGTCACTTCTTGGGATGTTCACTTTTGTAGTGACTTGGAATCAAGTGACACTCGTTGTCTAGTCATGACTTTGTTTGGTATTTGTTAGGCCTAATTTTGTGTACTTCGATTTTGTTTTTAGTTGGAGTAACTTTCCTTTGTTTGGTTATTTTTGTTACACCTTTGTTAAATTTACCCTTTACATCCCTTTTATTAAATTACAACTTTATTCATCCATTTTACATCTGGTTTTTGTTGCAACTTTTTAATCTAGCAGAGCCGGGTTGTAACACTGAACATAGACCAGAGGGGTAAACTTCCTCGCTGGATCAGAGGGTTTAGCGGGGTAAGTTTAGCGTTAACCCTGGTTTTTTCCGTACTACAAAGCTGGATAACTTCATGTCAAGGTAGATCTCCATGGAAACATTCTCTTAGATAACCTGCTCTGGACCAGGCTTAGTCCCAGCTTAGATAAGAATCCTCTGCGCTTACGGAGGCGAGTCAGAGGAGGAAGGACCTTGAGCATCAGCGAGAAAAGTCCTTTATATCAAAGCGCGCATGTATTTTAGAAAGTAGGCTTAGTGACATGTGGCTGACTGTAGATGACAAAATGAAAAAGGCTGATTTCTCATTCAAATAATACGAGGGTTGCATTACATCCAAGTAAATCATTAATAATCTTACAAACAAGTGGATCACTGCAGGACTTCATCTCCAAACATTTAATCCCACAATAAAAGTTCATTTACAGTTAGTGCAAACAGCAAACACACAATAAAAAAGGACAGTCGTGCTTCTCCACATCACAACATCACAACTCTTCAGCAGAAGCTTTCACTACATTACCCATAAGGCTCTTGCAGCCGAGGGAGTGGGCTCTTCTCTCCTCGGGGGGGTTTGTGGGTATGACCAGTGTGGGCTTTGGCTGGACGGTAGAGCCTTTTACATCTCTTTTGGGGGAAACATTATAAACACAGTTAGCAGCTTAAAAAAGGCGATTTTCAAGTTGTTATTATAATTATAAAACACTAGTTCAGTTTGACCCTGTTACACATATCACAGTGCAGCATTTTAACACAGAGTTATGCTGATGTATTTAGAGGCTGAACACGTTAAAACAATATACAGTTATCACTTTGGCAAATAACTACATTAAATTTAAGGCGAGACGCTGCAGATGAAAAGGGAATTACTGATATGAGACATTTATATCAGTAAGTTTCCATAACATTAGGTATTTTATGTGCAAAAAAATTGCCAAAATTGTGCATAATTTGGCAGCAAATTCTAAATAATGAATCAAGCCTGTTTTAAATGTATGGTTTCACTGTGTTGATATTTTAGTTTGGATCTAGTTTTTGAATATGCTCGTTATTAGTGAAACGATCAGTAAAAATTCTAATTCCTCCTTGTAATTTGCGGTTCAAAGCTCAATAGATCAGGCAGTTCAGTCCAAGCCTGTAAAGTGTGGAGTCTGTAGGAGGCGGAGCTACTACAGTGGAATGAAAATCCCACTTCGACAAAACGCCATCAAATAAACATAAAGGGAGAGTTTCAGATATTCTTCACTTTTACATCACGTAAACAGAGAAAACGAGACAAAAACCTCAAAAGTGAACAATCTACAGCATGTTGTCACCTGTCGCGTCTCGACTTAATATGGCAAATCTGTCCCATACGTTACAGGACAGAGTCACAGTGTGCCCCACATCAGCGAGCGCCTCCTCACAAATGGAGTCCATGGTTATGAGGGGATATATATGGGGCGATATAAGCTCCTGTCACATATGGAGTCCATGGGTGCTGCTCCGGGGGTCGTCCACAGAAGCAGAGGGGGGGGGGTTAGCGGGTCACAGTGTCCAAAGCAGTGGAAGGAGTGTGAACGCGACCCAGTGCAGTCTCCCGGTCCCGGATGAAGATCGGACCCATCGCACCTCGTCCGAATCATCTGCCACACAGAGCGATAAGTTATAAAACACACGAGCACAAACAGCGGAGGCCGGACACAAGCGGAATACTTTCTACACCCGAGGGGAAATGAAAAAAACAAAAAAACAACAATCTAATCCGTGCGTAGAAATACAGGCGGCATCGTGTCGAAGAGGGGGGTGTGGCCTAGCCGAAGGGGAAGGAATCACAATTTTTCACTCGTTTTAGCCGTTTTCTGGTGGACTATGAGCGTATTAAGACGGCGCAAATAAAGTTGAGTCTAAATTGGGTCCTTTTTGAATGTAATTAGAAAATTAAGCGGATTGTCCAGTAGAAGTGGAAAAAAAGGGCACTTTAAGCTAACCGGGTTAACATGAAGCTAAAGTAAAGTAAAAGCTAAAGTAAAAGCAGATCTCCCGCTCTCGCGTTAATGGAACTCAGAGGAAATTACAAATAATATCGACAAGAAAAGTATTCAGTAGGTATTTTCATCGATCTTAAAAAGGCTTTCGACACTATGGATCACAATATACTCCTGAATTAACTACAAAAATATGGGATAAGAGGTATTGCTTTCAACTGGATTGAATCTTACTTAACAAACCGTAAACAGTATGTTCAAATGGGGCAGTGCAGATCCATGTGTGATACCCTAGTGTGTGGTGTCCCCCAGGGATCGGTGCTGGGACCTAAACTATTTTTATTATATATCAATGATTTGATACAACAATCATACTCTCAGGTGCAGACCTACAGCAAATGGTGATCGAGATTACAGAAGAAATGGATATTGAAAGATTGGTTAACAAAACAAATTGTCTCTAAACATTACGAAAACCAAAGCAATGTTCTTTGGAAATCGTGTAATGAATGTACAATTACCAGTTAAAATTGGCAACGAAACTATTGAAAGAGTCTATGAACATACATGTCTGGTGTAACACTCGATCATAAAATCAGCTGGAAACCTCACATCATAAAATTAAAACTAAAGTTGCAAAGATTTTAGCCCTAATGAATAAATCCAAATACATCATTGACAACAAAGCTCTATATACTGTTCACTTATCCTCCCCCATTTAAAATATTGTGTAGCGATCTGGGGAAATGCGTATAAAAGTAATCTTGACCCATTGTTTAAAGTTCAGAAAAAGGCAATAAGAATAATCCATTTAGCTGGATACCGTGATAAAAAACAATGAAATTTGAGGACCTTACTGAATATAAGATGGCACAAATCATGTTCAAAGCCTCACACAAGTCACTTCCTGAGAGTTTACAAAATATGTTCTGCAAACGAGAAGTCAAATACAACTTGAGAGATAAGATGAGCTTCGTTAAATACTCCAGAACAACCATGAAAAGCATGTGTCCCACGAGACGTGGTGTAGAAATATGGAAACATTTAGATGAAAGCATCAAAATATGTAAAAACCTGGTACATTTTAAAAAGGTTTACAAAGAATTATTATTTATTAAATACGAACAATTATTGTGAGTGTTGTAGTATTTTCTTTTGTTGTTTCTTTATTTTGCTGTTGCTTTTTTTTATTATTGTTCCTTATTTGTAGTTACCTTGCCTTATGTTCCCTTGTTTATGATTTGTTATTGTGCATTACGTTCCTTGCTTTGATTCTAATGTAAATATTGTTTTTAATTTTGGGGTGGGCGCTTATAAGCTTTTTGCTTCGGCCCACTCCCTTTGAGCAGACTTACTTCGTACACCTAGGAGCCAACAGGTGCGAAAATGAACAAAAGCCCCCTCAAATGAGTGACCCATAAAGCAGATCATATTTAACATGTGATTAACAGCAAATATTCTGAATCAAAACATTTTCATAATTATTTTGATAATTATTTTGATAATTTAGATATTTAAAACCATCGTGAAATTCATTGGTATTTCAGAAAAAGCACATGAAAAATTGAGAGCCCCACTAGCACCTGACTTATTGCAAGAGCTATTCTGCCCGCGGTCTCCTAATATAATTGAAGTTCTTAAGACACTTATGTGAAAGTAAATGTACCCGTAGGCCACCATTCTTTTACTTTATACAAAGAGAAAAGTCCTGTATTTCCAGGGATGATGGCGCTTCAAATGCGCTTGGACAGTTGCGACTTCTAGACCAGTGTGGCCTATATATGTAAAAAAAAACAACAACATTGCAGCTTATATTGAAGTGCGCTCAATAGTCTGGAATTTACGGTCATAACTAACAAATCTGCTTTGTTTATACACTTCATAAAGTATGTTGAAGAAAATGTCTTGTACACACGTCGGTAATCGGTACCGGAAAGTACTCAAATCTAAGTATCGGTTTTAGAAAGTGGTATCGGTGCATCCCTAGATAGAAATGGAAGCTCAAATGAAGAATAACACTGCAGATAGCCACTCGGTTTTCTTTTGGCATGTTCTGACATCACACGCATACTGTAAGCTCTATAGGTGAAAAGTGTTAAGCGGGTGAACAGTCACATGTGCGTCATGTGGGTGAGAGGGAGTGCTTACCACAGTCCTTATGGAAGACGTGAGGGAAGCAGTGCAGCACTCCGTAGCCACAGCGGCAGTACGAGCAGCCCTTCTGCACCCACTCTCCGTGAGGCACCGGCCCGCAGCTCCTGAGGACAAGCACAGGTCACCAACACGTCAGTTTTTTGTACTTTTGGGCCAAATATTTGTATTTGAACAATGTTGTTATGGGGTAAAAAAAAAGGTTTAGTAATGTCCCTTTGCTAAAGACGGCAGTGCTAAATACAAAAGGTATGACATTTTCAATAAGATTTGCAAAAATTAAAGCGATGTCAATGTTCTAAAGGCAAGCTCGAAACAACTGGAACTTTTGAGAAGAAAACTGTCCACAGCTTCAGCAAAAACTGTGACCATCTCAGACCATCCTTTTTGTTCTTCTTGAGCAATGTCATTATCGTCCAAGAAATGTGAATTTAATGTCAGTCTGAATCCAATTGAATTTGTTCTAATCTCTGGGTTTCCCCTACCACTAAAAACATGCAGACGTGTTTACATAGCCTGGTACGAGCCAGACTGATCCTCCATGTTCAGAGATACACGGAGATACAGTCTGGAATTGTGCGATTTGAATCTCGCTGACTCCGGCAAAACCAAGACGAGCCAATCATAGCACGGGAGGCGGGACTTAACAGTGCGTCATTTTTCGCGCTAGGATTTCCCATCAAACACCTGTGCTCCTCCGGGCCGTAACCAAAACAGTGAAGATGACCGCCACACAACGATCTTTTACCAGAGCCTTTTCTTCTGTTTTAAATAAGCTGGACTTGTCCTTAAAGCCACAGCAAGAAGCTGCTCTGAGGCTTTCACCAGAACATTTACTCGACTGCACTTGTGGACGACAAACAATCATGACGGAGGACGTAAACGCAAAGCGTAGGTCATTTTGTGTTTGATTGGTTCTCATTCAAACTGCAATCGTTAGCCCCGCCTCCAGTCTCGATTTGGAAATTGCGTCCTATTACCACAATTCCAGACTCAGAAGTCAGTCTGGCTTTATGCCAGGCTAGTGTTTACATGCATGAGACCCAGGTATGTTCATTATGATGCGCTGTCCCGACCAAATAAACCAATAAATAAAAAACAAAAAAAGACATTTAAGCCCTTAATTATGGCATAATTACTAATGCCCCATAGAAAGCCTGCTGATATGGTTCACAGTGTGTGGGGAAAAACCCTTGGCATTAATACTTTTTAGCTTTACTAAATAGAAAGAAAAATAAATAATAAAAACAACAACTGAATCACATTTTGTCTATTACATACATCTTGGAAGAGTATGAAAATGAAGAGCATATCTTCAAAATAACAGTTGAAACGGTATTGTCCCATTAAAGTAACTTGACTCTCCTAAGTAGCGCTCATACTTGACTTTTTGGCCACTCTTCTCTCTGCAGAGGTTCACCCCGTCAGCGTGAGTGCTATGCTAACGGCTGCTCAGTCATGTGCAGCGGACGGCTCTGTTTTACATCACAAAACCTCTGACTGAGAATCAGAGAGAGTTCTGCTGACCACTGCCCACACTGCCCCTGACGGAAACTCCACAAACACCACTTCCCTGTAGTTTAGGGCCGATCGCATCTTACTGCTCTTATTTCCACAGGTAGCAAATGGAAAGCTTATATTCAAAATCAAATCAAATACAACGGGAAACTTCAGAGCAAAACCGAATGGTTCGAGTTCAACCAAAACTGCAGCTGAATGGGTTTTGGACCATCTTTTTGGTAATTTCACTGAAACAATGTTGTAAAACGCGGGTTGAGCAGAGTGAGCTTAGATAGATTTAGCAGCTGTGGGAATAACTTATATAAAAAAAAAACATTTCAGTTTCAATCAGTTTTGGGTTTCGTCTCCGGGAAGTACAGACTGAAGTGCTGACACCGTAGAAGAAGAAACAATATATTCAATACATTTCAGTGAGTAGAGGTTTTATTTATACTAGGACTGGGCGATATGGACCAAAAGTCATATCCCGATATATTTAGGTTGAATATCGATATATATCCCGATATTTTTTCCGCAAAGTGAGAGCTATGAAATGAAATGTTAAGTCAAAGTCAAATACGAGTAGTTTTACTGAACACTCACTATAAAATGTAAACATAAACACTGTATAACAACGCTCTGTAAAGTGCACATTTAAATAAAAAAAGAATATATATATATAGATATATAGGGCAGCATTTATATTTAAAGAGATAACAAAATAAAGTGCTCAGTTTAAGATAAACTTCATTAAGTTTAGCTTATCAGCTAAACCCATTTGAGACCTACAAATGTCTTCTTCTGAGACACTGAAGAGGCACAAGACCCCCACAGCTGCAGCACAGTCGAGGCGTCACAAGAGGAGCTACAGGAAACAAGTAAGGGACAAACGAGGAGATGGTGAAAGACTGGAGGAGGAAGCTGCAGGAGGAAGAGGAAGGAGGAGGAGCTGACCAGTGCAGGACACCACGCTCTGAAACAGGGACAAACCCAGGAGGCGGTGCACCGTTTCAGAGGATCAGAGGAGACAAAGAGAGAGGGCAGCAATCCAGGTTTCTTCCGAGTGCTATAGTTCCCCCGACCGCCAAGGTCATGCGGGTCAGGTTGACACAGTGGCAGCGCGGCTCAGCCGCAGCAGCTCAGGACTAACACCTGAACACTATTTTGTTGTACGCTTGTACAATGACAATAAAGCACTTACTTAAAAATCAGCTTGAGATTACCTGTTTCTTTTTGTTAACTTAATAGCTTATCTAGTATGTTCATTAACATGCACTGTCCCGACCAAATAAACCAATAAAATAAAATAAAATCTGAATTTGAAATATACACGATATACG
Source organism: Neogobius melanostomus (assembly GCA_007210695.1). Taxonomy (NCBI): domain Eukaryota; kingdom Metazoa; phylum Chordata; class Actinopteri; order Gobiiformes; family Gobiidae; genus Neogobius; species Neogobius melanostomus. Next base: position 885,274 of record VHKM01000421.1, read on the forward strand.
CGATATGGTCCAATTCCATATCTCATTTAAAAATATATCGATATATCTTAAATATCGATATATCACTCAGCCCTAATTTATACATTTATTCATTATTAACAGTGTCTTTTTAGGAGCGCCTGTAGGACAACCGTTTTTATTTTTAAAAGCATGAAAAGTGTTTTACATATATACGTTTATTGTCCAAGAAATTTAGATTAACCCAAATGTTAAAAATCAAAGCCTAAAGTCCAGTGTAACACCTCATTTGAAAGCTAAGACTTACAAAACTCATCTAAATTGATCTTTTTCCTCTGTTTTGTTGGGTTTTCGTCACATTTTCACCATATTTTGTTGCTCTTTTGCATTAATTTTCATTCTTGTTTTCATCTCATTATTGTTGCTATTTTGACACTTTTTTCCAAGAAGCTTTTATATTTGGGCAAAACCAAACTGAAGAGAATGTGCTCGGTTCAGGTGGAGATTAAGAGCTTAAAGCCAATTTGAATCCAATTTCATACTTTTTACGAAAATTTAAGGCACAATTCACATCGTGACGCGACACAGACCAAAAGTTGATCGAGAGGCCCGAGTGTGAATCGTAATATCCAAACGTGTGCGTCATGACGGGGCGGGGCGGGCACTTACCGGACGCGCTGGTCGTACTCGCAGCTCCTCCCGGTGAAGAACTGCGGACAGGCGCAGAAGCTGCCCAGGATACACGTGCCTCCGTTCAGACAGCAGCTGCGGCTCTGCTCCGAACCTGCACACAGCGGAAACATCACTGACGCCATCTTTGACAGGAAAACAGAACAGCGACAGAAAACAAGGGTGAAACCGCAACAAAGCTACAAAAATGTGACAAAAAGAAGAGAAATAAATTACAAAAAAGCGACGGAAAAGGGGGCAAATATGTGACAAAAAAGCGATGGACAAAGTTGTAAAAATGCAATAAAAATTACAACACAGCAACAAAGCAAGGAAAAATATCTGTTTAGATCAGTTTTAGCTTCAAATGAGACGTTACTTTGACCCAAGGCTTTCTAGACAAGAAACGTTTCGCTTTGGGGAAAGCCGAACTGGAGAAAATGTACTCAGTTAAAGGAGCTATATCATGCAAAATCAACTTTTTGGAGCTTTTAGCCATGTTGTTATGCTATTTCCTTATCAAAAAACACCCCCAGAGCGGTTTTTGGCTTCATTCACGCAGTTCTCAGTAATCCTCCTGAATCCTGCTCTCTGAGCAGCTGCTCCGCCCTCTCCTGGTAAACCACTGAGCTGTTCAGTTGTGTCGTCACAAAGGAACGGAAGTGCTCTACATCTGTAATGTAATGCCTTATGGCCTGTTTTATTTATAAAACAGCTTTTTCATTTTTGTTGTTGTAAGAGAGAAATAAATAAAAATAAAAATAAAATAAAAAAAAGACCTCTCTGATGCGTCTGTGCTGTCCCACGAGGCTAAACAAACGCACCCACGGCCGGAGGATCCATGGATCCGAGCAGAAGTGTTGTTTTTGAAGACTGAGCTCTTTCTAACCTACTCTGGACACGCCTGTTCTTTTTTCTTACCCAACGATAATGTCACGGATGCGCGTTTGGCTACGAGAGGAACAGGACTATTCAACCTTCCTAAAGAAGAGTGCACTCGCCACAAGTTGGAATTTCTTTCTGGGATTCAGCGACTTTATCAACCAACCTGATGGATGCTTGGTGAACCTTGGCCAGAATCAAAGTGGATTAACTTTTATAACCAACGCGATCCCATAACCCGATGGGGAGGCCAGACTGAGCGGTGAGTCAATCAAAACGCGTGTTAGCGCGTGTGTTAGCGCGTGTGTTAGCGCGTGTGTTGTGTGTGTGTTAGCGTGTGTGTTAGCGCGTGTGTTAGCGCGTGTGTTAGCCATTTATGAAACTGTGTTGCACATGTCAACTCCTTATAACTGCATTATGTGAAGTAACTTTTTGCAGCGATATTTATATTTATAATACTGTGAATGTGGAATGAGCAGAGAGAGGGGCGGAGTTAACTGAATCGAAGCGTCTTGTCTTCCGGGTAGGGAAAATACCCCCCCAAAATACTTGTACTACTCTCAAAAATGAGTACTCCATAGTGATAGAGGTACAATATATCATATAAATGCCTATACTTTACTTTGGAATGGCTAAAATAGCATGATACAGATCCTTTAAGGTGGGAGTTAAGAGGTTAAAAACAAGTGAAACTGTTCGAGCGCGTGGAAATCAGTTGATGGGTTCATATAATTGTTCTATTATTGTTCTGTTTCTAGATAACAAATAATTTTAGTATATAGGTATCGGAAAAGTATTGTTCAGGTATCGGTATCGTAAACCAAGTATCAAAGTACTGGTATCGAAAAAAACATAACGGTACCCAGCCTTTTATCACATATGGTGGTGAGGAGTGTTTTTGTCACGCGACCCACAAAAAAAGAAAAAATATTAGTATGCAGTTTATGCAGCATATAACCTGGAGAAACACAAGAACAGCATTACCGCAGGTCATTCAGCCCAGTTCTTCTTTAACTGAGGCAAAATTAAACAGCATGAGGATATCTGAGTAAAAACCCGTCCCGCTGAGGAACTTCTGAATGACATGACTGATTTTGAAATAAACCAATAGTGAGAGAATGAGTCGGTCTTTTAAACATGATGCCGTGGCCCCGGTGGCCCTCAGTTTGTGAGAGTGGAGTCTGTTTATCTTTACAGTGCCCTGACACATTTATCAGCGGAGCGACGGTCTACTCTGACCCGGGGTCGGCCTGGAGCCCCCTCCTCCCGCTCGGAGCCACTTTAGAAAAGGCTTTAGAGACGGTTATCCTCAAATAAATGAAGAGCACTCGAGATTGTATTAAGCATATGGTTAAATATCTGGTCCAAAGCCCCAGTGAGTTTTAGTTTTTTTTGGGAATAGTGAGAACTGGACTGAAGAACGACTTGCGAGCGCTGTAACACTTCAGACACTTACTGGAGGTGAGACCGATGAACGGGAGTGCGGCGTCGCCATGTCTGCGCTCTCCGCCCGGGACCTGCTGCCGCTGCTGGGACGCCGACGACGGGCCCACTGCCGGACCGCGGGAGCCGAGCAGGGAGCCGAGGCCCCCGGGAGCCGCTGCGGGAGCACATGTGCCTCCGTCACAATCTGGAAACACACGGAATGGACGCGGAGTTAAGAGACACGCTGAGGGAAGTAAATGCAGAGATATCAATTTGAAACTTTTGCTGTAGATTAGGGATGAGGGAAAAGTGCATTGCAAGTCCTCTGTCATTTTATGTTTTCATGTAAAAATAAGGAGTTCTAGGCATAAAAATGGCCAACATCGCTGACATTCTAGCAGCGAAATCCAAATGAACGAAAGAGCCAGGCTTAAAGAGGGGGTATTATGCTTTTTTCAATCACATAGCACCAGTCTATAGCATACTACAATGATGACGTAACCTTCCGTTGGTCTGTATATGCAGTAAATTAAAATAACTGCCTTGAATAAAATTGCTCTCTCAAAATGGCTGTACTGAACGTCTTGAAATAGGCCTCTGTCTCTTTAAGAAGCTTTCCGACACGCCCCCTTCAGCACACTGCTGTGGCATCTAAACAACACTACTGTGCGGGGAGGGGCCTCTGCTCAGCTGAGGAGCAGTGGTTGGTGGCTTGGCTGGCGACGAAAGGTCCAGAGGCGTCTCCAGGAGGTGGGGGCGTTCCTAGGAGGACTGAGGCATAGCTACACCTAAAATGGCTGCCGTCTAAGTTTTTACTGATTACTCAAAATATGTGAATGAGCCAAGGCAACACTACAGGCATGTGTTTAATGAGGGAATGACATAATAACATGATATAAAGCTTGAAAAAGTCGATTTTACATAATACCCCCCCTTTAAGGACAAATTCTTATTTTCATTTCGGTCGCGGCATTTCAGTCGAGAACAACTGGTCTATTATTTCACTGACTGAATAGATTTTTATATGAATGAGTGACTTCTTTCTCACACGCTAAACTTTTAACAGTAAATTGAGGATTTTTTCAAAATGGTTTGTTGATATTCAATTCCTAGCCTGATTTATTGAGCTTTTAGTCCCAAATACAAGACATCATTTCATGTTTATTTTACTCAGTCTAAATAAAATGTCCAAAATCCCATCAAAAAAACACAAAACTTTGCAACCAATGTCCATTTTTTTAATTTATTTTTTTACAATTTGTCCTTCAATGTATATGTAATTTCCCCTCATAAATGGATTTCCTCTAACCGCAACTATATCTTTAAATGTCTTTTTCCTTTTCACCCACACGTTTCTTCCCTTAAACATTGTCCTAAAACCATATTCTAAAATCTAAATCGTCCTATCACACACTCAGAAATGTCTGCAATGCTCCCCACGCAGGACAAACAAAGGTTCTTATCTATACAAAATAAACAGCTGCGAATGCTTCATTCACTCAGTGCATTTTTAGAGAGGGGATTTTACTTTTAAGACTATTTTATCACAGAACATCACGCGAGACTTTTAAATGCTGCCAATACGCATCACACACACAAACAGCCTACATAATAGGCTACTTGAATATTTAGTTAGGCTGACAGACTTTTTCAGCGTGTGGCCAAGTTGAGCAATTTTATTTCAAAGTCGGCTCAACTTTTCTCCTTCTTGCAGGAAACGTTTTAGCCTCGCTCTTACGGACGAAAGTACATTATTGAGAAAATAACAGAAAGCATCGCGCAGTCACCCACCTGAGGCCGGAGGAGCGGCGGCGGCGCGGGGCAGCAGGACCAGCAGCAGCACGGGGGTCACGCACCACCTGCGGAGACCAAAACGGGTCAGACGCACGTTCACCGGCGCACACACATCACCACGGCACGAGCCGACACTCACCTGAGCGGACCGAGAGGCTGCATCTCGAACCGGCGGCTTTATCCACAAAGACAAACCTTTCCAAGCGTCCAACAGAGACACAGTTTCAAAAAAACAATCCACGGAATGTTCCCTGAAAGCACACGCTGTGGGCTCCGTCCCGAGGGCTGGAACGACGCACTGACGCCGCTGGTTTCAGGTGAGGAGCATAGAGGAGTGGGGGGAGTGGTGGAGCCACGCTCAACAGTTCCACCCACTCCCGGTCACGTGTCTGGATCCGTCCTTAAAATATTTTAAAAATTAAAGCAGTACTAAGTAACGTGTTTACCTAAATAAATCCTTTCCATAGTCCCTCCGGGGTAATACAAGTGTTAATGGGATGATTGGGGGGGTCTTTCATCTCCCCCTGGTGTCTCTGGCCAGAAAACCATGCTTGCAACTTGACTGCCACCGGGTCAGAGCAACAATACACACTAATAGAATCAGAAGCTAACAGGCTAACGGGCAAAGCTAACTGCGGACTAGTGCCACTTTAAACAGTATTTACAGCCAAGTTTGAGTGAAAAAAAATATTCCCATTGTATAACTGGATGTACAACACCCCTCTCTCCCTTCACCTTTTCTGTCAGCGTAGTATTTACTCTCCAAGACATTTAATAAGTTAAAAAATCGTAACTTGCTAAGACACCTGCAGTTGCGCTTATGGCCTCTAGGGGCAAGAGTTACTTAGTACTGCTTTAAATTAAATTACAAATTAAAATCCATGTATGGTTCAATCCGTTCTTCGTTCTTTGCTTTTTTTGTTTTCATTTCAAAGTTACATTAAAAAAAATCGAAATCATTGGTTTGTTATATTGTTTTTTTGTTTTTGTTTTTTTAAACAGAAATCTATGAAACGGGCATCTTATTCTTGGTTTAGGGGTTATGCTCTAACCACTTCCGGTCACCGTATTAATTAATAGGACAAGACATTATTAGCAGCTAAAATCACTCTTACATGTTTTACACACTGTAAACAAAATCGAATTAGCTTCATGACATCAAATATTAAATTCCTTGCAGACGCAAATATCTGTGCCTATTCCTTTGAGATTTGCAAACATTCCATACACAGGAACACAGGAACAAATGAAACCAAAAAGGACACAATGTTTAGTCAAATTTGCAGTTGAATAGGATATTTCTGGCCATAATTGTTTCATTTTCAAAGAACCCAACGGGGGAAATAGTTGAGCAAAGGCCACTTTGAATTCAATGCAGTGCTTAGTGACATCCAAGGCCTCAACTACGGCACAACGTTGCTTTTAATTCATTTCAATTTAAAGAAATGTAGCTTGTTGGTTACGAGTTTTGGATAGTCTATGTAATTCTTTATTTCTAGTATTAAAGGGATATTTCAGGATTTTTGACATAGGGCCTCATTTCCTAGTTATCCAGAGTGTTGTTGATGTCTGGAGATATTTTTTCTTAAATTCATGCAGTTCTTATATTTGAAGAGTCTAGTGGCGCTAGGCTAGGGCAAGGCTAAAGCATTTCTATGGTATCAGTTAGCCTGCATTAAAAACAGTCTGACCCACTCCACAGTGCACCTGAGGTAAATCACTTATAACACCAGACTAACCATATAAATGTCTGTGTCGATAGAATAATTTCTGAAATATAACTGACCTTGTATCACATGAATTACCGCATTTTGAGGGACTATTTCTCGCAGATCACTCCACCGCTGTGTTAGCTTACAGCCACGAAGCTGATGCTGCTCAAATACAAGTTATTTTAAATGCAAAATGGTTAAAATGATTCTATTAACACAGACATTTATATGGTTAGTCTGGTGTTATAAGTGATTTACCTCAGGTGCACAGTGGAGTGGGTCGTAGACTGTTTTTAATGCAGGCTAACTGATACCATAGAAATGCGTTAGCGCCACTAAGTTCTTCAAATATAAGAACTGCATGAATTTAACAACACTCTGGATAACTAGGAAATTAGGCCCAATGTCAAAAATCCTGAAATATCCCTTTAATACCCTTTAAACTGGTTTGGATAGTGAAAATTCTATGGTATTTCCCAAATAATACTGTATTTCTATCTTTTTATTCTGTAGTTCACTTTGTGTCATAAGTGCCAAATTTTGTGTGAATTGGCCTTGGACGTTATTTGCCTCCCCAAAAAAATCAACACATGTTCCATTTCCCAATCCAGGTGGGCCAAAAAAAAAAAAAAAAAAGGAACACCCATTGAAAACACCTACTAAACCTCAACTCAGGTCATGCAGCTAATGGCCTTAGAACCTACAGTACCTGTGTGTCCTGAAGCTATAAAGGTTGAATTCACGGTTCACAAGACTGAGAGGAGGTTGGAGAGTTTCTGGCTGATTATGGCTGGAGTCTCGTCCTGCGTGTTTCCGGGGCCCCTCCCCCTCGGACGCCCCTCTTCATGTGCTAATGCGCCTCTGTGGGCAGGAAATCTACATTAGCGCAGCAGCAGGACGCTCATGGGTTTGAGAAGCACCGCGGGCTTAAGGAGGGAGGCTTTTGTCCCAGAATTAGCCGCAATCATCGATCTGAAATAAGACCCGGCTTCTCGAGACACTTTCACTTGGAACATTTATAACATTTATAAAAAGCACCGAGGCAGAGGGTAGTACTTAGATTCAGCTATTCAAGTACATACCCGAGTAGATTTATTACGCAGCACTTTTTACTTCTACTTGAATAAAACATTGGGTTACTACAGTATGTCCGAAATGAGGGGATTTTGACTCGTTTTTTAAATAGTGAAAAGTGAAAAAATCTGCTGTTTGTTGCGATTCAAAACAGAATAAATCAAGGTAGAAATGAGAAAACCTTCCAAATGTTTATTCCAAGCCTGTAAAGTGTAGAGTCTGTGGGAGGTACTATTGAATATTTCTATATATGTTTTTGTCATAATAGGCTTTAATGATATGAAACTGTGATGTAATCTCTGCTTTAAAGTCCCCCATTTTATTGTTGTCCTTACTCTTGGAATCCACTGGGGGGCAGTGTGTTAGGAGTCAGATGGCGCAGACGCAGAAGAAGTGTCAACAAGGAGACGCCTACTTCCTGTGTTTATAAAAGGCCAGGTGCGGGGCCTCCTCTCTCCTCCTCCTGGTCGGCTGGTCAACATGTCAAGATGTAGCGCTCTGTGTTTAGATTGTAAATGCAGGGAATAAAATAATGATTTTGATTTTAATAGAACAAGTCTCCATCTTCTCTCCATATTAAAGAACACAACAGTACTAAAGTGGAGATGTTGTTGCAAGAGTGAAATGAAAACCTAATTATTACAGTGGAAGCAGGTATGATAGAAATGAGAAACATGATCAATTTGATGAATGATATTTTTGAAGATGATATTATTGTCATTGTTATTATGGTGATGATAATATATGTATAATAAATATGTGCGCTAGTAATGCATCAAACAGTGCAGGTTAGATGGGGAAGTGCGACATCAAGTCCTTTTTCTGTGACTAATGGGGTGAGACAGGGTGGGATCCTGTCTCCCATGCTTTTTAACCTTTACATGGACTCTCCCGAACATTGAACAACTGTAAGACCGGCTGCATGATAGGGGAAAGACTATGAAACCATCTACTTTATGCTGATGACCTGGTCATCATGTCACCCTACTCTGCAGGCCTCCAGCAATTGCTAAAAGTGTGTACTGAATATGGTGAACAATATGACATCAAGTTTAACCCGAAAAAGAGTGTTGTGATGATTGTGAGGACTAGAGAGCATGTTCCCATGTTCCACTTGTCAGGAGGGGAACTGGCAGTTGTGGAAAAAGTGAAGTACCTCGGTCACATCATCAGGAGTGACCTCTCTGATAATGATGACATCCAGAGGCAGTACTGTAAATTGTATGCACAAGCTAACATGCTGGTACGAAAATTTGTAATGTGTACAGAAATGTAACAATAGCCTTGTTTAAAGCGTACTGCACACCGCTCTACACTGCCCACCTGTGGTGCTGCTACACAAAAGCTACATTTCACAAGTTACAAGTAGCATACAACCATGCCTTTAGGATTCTTTTGAAAGTCCCTCGCTGGACCAGTGCCAGTCAGCTGTTTGTGCAGAATAATGTGACCACACTAAATGCTGTAATAAGAAATGTTGTTTATACATTTATGATGAGACTCATGGACTCGCAAAATGAAATTATAATTGTTTTTATACGGCCTGACCAGAGCAGTATCAGGTACAGCTCGGTGCTTTGGAGGCATTGGAGAAATTGCTTATATGGACTATAGTTTTATTTGTCTGTCTGTCTCTTTTACATGTTTCTTGTGGACCTTTTTGAGTCTGAAATAAAGAATATAATGTATGATTGCGTATGTATATATATGTATACATGTCTGTATGTGTGTATATATATGTATATATATGTATATCTACAACACTATGACTACTTAAACAATAAGTACATTTTATTTATTTATTTATTTGTTCATGTCATGTCATGCCATTACACTTTTTTTTTTTTTTCATCCATACATGAACAAAAAGGAACAGAATGAAGATAAATCTTGTAATATCTGTTCCCATTAGCAAATTTACAAAATAAAAGAAATCCCCATCATTATACCCCGACTCATCACCAGGTCACAAAACATAACAAAACAGATTCATTTGTCTTACAGTTCACTTCAGTTGTTTTCAATTTTTTCGTAATCACTCAGAATTTTGTCTTTGTACATTTTTTTGAATTTGTAAACACTTGTACAACATTTAAATTCCACACTTAAAGAATTCCACAATTTAACTCCATAAACAGACGGACATTTCCGTTTCAACGATGTTCCTGCAAACCTATTCCGAAAATTATATTTCTTCTATGGGAAGCGTCGTGTGCAACAAAATGACTTTGAACATCATTTGGCAATTTTTTTGTTTAGCTTTCCACATAATAATCAAAATTTTTAAGTCGACGAGATCCTTAAATTTAAGAAGTTTATTTTCAATAGATAAAGGATTAGTGTGCTCTCTATAACCTTTCTTACTGATTATTCTAATTGCTCTTTTTTGCAGCAGGAACAAGGGCTTGGTGGTACAAGTATATGTGTTACCCCAGACTTCAGCACAATAACTGAAATATGGGAGAATCATTGAGGAATAAAGCAAACTCAACAAGCTACAATCAAACAAATCTCTAACTTTATATAAAATGCCAATACTTTTGCTGACCTTTCTTTTTACATAGTCAATATGAGCTTTCCACTTTAATTTTTCGTCTAAAACAACACCTAGAAACTTAACTTCCTTGACTCTTTTTATACTGACTCCATCAATTGTAATTTTCACATTATCAATTTTGCTATGATTACTGAAAATCATATAGTTTGTTTTATCCCAATTTAAAGATAACTTATTTTCATTAAACCAATTTCTCACTTTTAACATTTCTTCTTCAATTCTTTCCGATAGCTCCAACAAATCACTTCCTGATTGAAATATACTGGTGTCATCAGCAAACAACAAAAAATTTAACCTGTTTGTTGAGTCACAAATGTCATTAATAAACAAAATAAAAAGCAATGGCCCTAAAACAGACCCTTGCGGAACACCACATATGACCTCTCTACATTCAGAATCTAACCCGTTGATATGTACATACTGCTTATCAATAGAATGGAGACCAGAATGGTAATATAAGCAATGATTAAAAAAATAAGAGAAAATTATAAAACTAAATAAATACACAGACAGAAATCACAAACTTTTTCTTGTTTTTTTTTTGTGATAATGTAAATGAAATGATGTAAATATTGTACATAATAACGCACTGTAAATAATAGCTCAAATAAATAAATAAAAATAAATAAATAAATCATTTGGAGTGGAGAAAACGGCCATAAAGTTTAGTTACATCTGCACATGCGCCCTGTGTTTCTCCCGTCTTCACCCGCTGCTGCTGTCTCCCGGAAAGCAAATGACCATATTTGGATAACAGCGTCAGCCTTCCCTGCTACACGTGGATACCAAACATGTCAGTATTTGTGAATGAATAAGCCTGGGAAAGACGAGGGTGCGCCGCCATGTTGGAGTGATTTCCTGGAAAAATTCCGGCTCGCTAGTGGACGAAGCGTCATCAAAGCAACATCTTAACCTGTTAGCACCCGCCTGAGCTGAGTGCATTTTCTCCCGTTCGGCTTTACCCAAATCTAAAAGCTTCTGGACTGGAGCTTACAGCCTTATAGGGCGGTGTAACGCCTCATTTGAAAGCATTAAAAGTAATTGTAGTAACTGTCCACTTCTGAAATCGCTATAGCTTTCATTCATTTTTCTCATTAACTTTTCAAAAATAAAATGAGACTTATCAAAGCTAATCGGTTTAAACTGTAAAACATCTCTCAACGATGCCACATGCCAATTTTATTATTCCTTTTGACTAAACCTCCATGTCTGATCGGTTAATCCCACCTGATCAGGAGAAATAGGAAAAGACTCTTGGGTTATGGCTTGGTATTCCAAAAAGGAAACAGGTCACATTCAGCCCCGATTTATGAACAAACAAAAGACCTGGAGTGAGGTGAAGTGGCTTAAATGATTGTAGTTGAGGATATTTGAGTGCTGAAAGGATTTTGACTCCGCTTGGACGTTTCCCGAACAGAGTGTCAGGATTATGTGGATTGCCGTGGAGCGCAGAGGCGGCCTGCTGTGATCCTCCTGTGGGAACCGGTTTGGAAATGCCTCTCCCTGGCTTCTGTGATGGCACAAGTCATTAGGGTTTACAAAATCACCATCAGTGCAGGAACTCACACACCGAGAAGCCCCGATTTCTATTCTCATTATCTTGAGCAGTTTCTGCCCTTTGCCAGAGCTGTGGGAACATTTTGGTTAGGGGGTGCTGCATTACCCTCAGCGCCCTGGGTTCCCATGGCCTTGTCTTACTTCCAGTCTGATACGTTCTTCTCTGGGAATTGGGATCTGTCCAATAGTCATGTGATTTATGGACCAAACACACATATTTTGCAATTGATTAACATATTCTTAAAGGAACAGGCCACCGTTTTTCCATACTGAGATATGTTCTTACCTGAGCTTAGACGAGTTGATGCATACCTGTCTGGTCTTCGTGCGTGCGCTCATTCACGCAAATGTTGTTAGCGTTTAGCCTCTTCCCAGCAAAGGTATAGCTCCAAACTGGGGTGAAGTTAGAAGCTACCAAGCTGTTCCACGTTTTCCCTATTTAAATACGTTACGTGAGCCTTTACATGATCCAAGTCTAGTTACGCAAAATTAAACATGTACATTTTCTAAGTGGATAAAAAGGGAACTATATTGTGAGGCGTAATAACATAGGAGGACTTCGATGTCCGCGCAGTAATATCTCACTTTACTGACGTCGAAGTCCTCATAAGGTGTTATCATAGACCGTTAAAAAGAATAGACAGCTCCTCCTCACTCCCCGTTTACCATAATGACCACGTTCGAGGGGGAAATCATGGCGGATTTACAGACTCCTCCTCCCCAGCTCTGACGAAGCATGTTCCTAAAAAGGGCAAAAGGGCGGGATCTCACTGTAGACTCGGCCCTTGCGTGACGTGTAGCTCGCGCAGCTCCAATGCCAACAGTCCGACCTCCGTTAAGTAGGAGATTAAAAAAGAATTTATTTCGAAAACCAGCCTGGTTTCTTTTTTGTGACTAACCCAGCGTTATCTCAGGAGGAATATGTAGCCATAGAAAGTGTTAAAAAATTGAAACCAGGCGTTAAAGTTTTTAACGTGTCTAAAGTCCAATGCTTTTCAATGGGGGCCTAGCGATGATATGGAGGTACTACAGCAATTGCGGAGCAATGGCGGCCTCCAGTGTTGCGGTCATAAAGCAGAGCAGCTAGCGGCCATTGGGTGTTATTAACAACATAACTAACAACATTTGCGTGACTGAGCGCACGCTCCAAGACCAGACAGTTAAGCATCAACTCGTCTAAGCTCAGGTAAGAACATATCTCAGTATGGAAAAACAGTGGCCTGTTCCTTTAATGAACTCCCGTTAAGGAAAATCTTTGAAACAAATAAATTATACTTAATTACTAGAACACTTCCAGTGTGTCCTCAAAGCTGTGGTAATAATCACATTATTTTCTAGACAAAATTTCATTTGGCTCTATAGCTCGACAGTGAAAATGTGACATTGTGAAAGAAAACAGCCCTTGAGCGCCGCTGTGAGACAAAATCTAGCAACATGTCTCTCCAGTATGAACCCGGAAGTCAGAGGCTAAATTAGCACAGTTAGCATTGGCGCTCCACCCTGTTCAGTTGAGAGATTTTACTCCATTACCTCCGACTTTCATGGTTTTATAACGTAGTGTGTCAGGGAGTACAGCAGACTATATTGTCGGTTCACTGCACATAGGCTAAAGAATGACAAATAAATGGAAAACTGCATTAAGACCAACAGTGCCTTTATTGGTTCTGGAATAGACTTTGAAGCATTGTCATGTTTGGCACACATTTACATTCATGAAGATGGTCGGTCCACACTAAGTCTACACACTAAGTAAACACCTCTTTCATTTGTATGCCCTTAACGGACACTTTTTGAACACCTCCAGATACGCCCAAGTCCCTGTCAGTGGCGTCTCAACTCCAGCGCAGTTACCCTGTCGGCGGAAACACAGAGATCCCACTGTCTCAGAGATCTGCTGTCAACCTTCGAACACACTCAGAAATAAATATACGCCATTAAATGTATAGGGTATGTTTTGTTTTTTATCACTATTTCATTCATTCCCGACATGTGACCCCAGATACAGTATTAATATCAAATCAAATATTGACTTTTAGTTGTTTATCTTTGGTTTAAGTTTTCGAGCCAAGTTGCCACATCCTATGGGAAAACCCAGTTGGTATTAGGACTGTCTGACCTTGGACTGAATACCGTCAATTTATTCCCGATATCTCTTTAAAGGGGGGGGTATTATGTAAAATCGACTTTTTCAAGCTTTATATCATGTTGTTATGTCATTCCCTCATTAAACACATGCCTGGCGTGTTGCCTTGGCTCATTCACATATTTTTGATTAATCAGTAAAAACTTAGACGGCAGCCATTTTAGGTGTAGCTATGCCTCAGTCCTCCTAGGAACACCCCACCTCCTGGAGACGCCTCTGGACCTTTCGTCACCAGCCAAGCCACCAACCACTGCTCCTCAGCTCAGCAGAGCCCCTCCCCGCACAGTAGTGTTGTTTAGATGCCACAGCAGTGTGCTGAAGGGGGCGTGTCGGAAAGCTTCTTAGCTTACAGCACAACAGAAAGCAACACATGCAACTTCAATATCTACTTAAAGCAGTACTAAGTAACCCGTGCACCCTAGAGGCCGTAGGTGTCGTAGCATGTTGTGTTTTTTTACTCATTAATTTTTCTGTGAGAGTAAATACGACACTGACAGAAAAGACAAAGGGAGAGAGGGATATTGTTCATCCAATTACACAATGGAGATCATTTTTTTCACTCAAACTTGGCTGTAAATACTGTTTAAGTGGCGCTAGCCCGCAGTTAGCTTTGCCCGTTAGCCTGTTAGCTTCTTCTTCATGATTCCATTAGTGTGTATTGCTGCTTCGACCTGGTGGCAGGAAAGTTGCGATTGTGGTTTTCTGTCCAGAGACACCAGGGGGAGATGAAAGACCCCCCAATCATCCATTAACACTTGTATTACCCCAGAGGGACTACGGAAAGGATTTCTTAAGGTAAACAAGTTACTTAGTACTGCTTTAAACAGCGATAAAAAGAGAGAAAGGACATTATTACCTCCTGAGCTGCGGGGACAGACCAGATCCACATCATGACTCTTTTATTTCATCTAAAGTTTTCTAAACACGATTGTTCGATGTCAAAACGAAAGTACTACACAGGACACACGTCAAAGATCTGTTATGCAGTGGGAGCGCTCACTCTGTCACTTATCATTTATTAGTGCTTGTTTGGTGCAAATATCCTTCAAAGTAAATTAAACACATGTTTAAAGCGTTACAAAGTACAGTATGTATTGGCTGTATAAAACAATAATGGTTAGCTGTGCACGTTTTGAAGGATCTTGCACTAAATCTTTGTAATCTTTGTGATCTTTGAAAAAATTCACATTCAGTCCTGACTAAGTTAGATTTCCCTCAGTTAATCAGTCTTTTAAGTGAGTTTCTGAGTTTTCTGTATATTCCCATTTTCTTTTCTTCACTCTCTCACATTGACAACGCTCACAGGAAGTGCTTACACAAAGAGGAAATGCTTTACCAACAAAAGTGGGCGGGCCTGAATACGGTGAATAGATAGCCAACAGACGGCAACGGCGTCATACAAGGGAATCACAGTTATTCGCTCTTTTAACCGTTTTCCGGCGGGCTATAAACATTATCACACACCGATAAAGCCAAGCCATAATCGGGTCCATATGTTTTTCACAGCAGATTGTTCAGTTGAAGTGGAAAAAATGGCGCTCGTAGCTAACATTAGGATATGTAAGCATTAAGCTGGAGTGTTGGGGACATCTTTGAGGCTGGTTGTATGTTGTCCGTGAAATGTCTGTATGTGTTGTGTATATATGTCTTCTGTTTATTGTCTAAGTTCATGTTTGTTGATCTTAGGACAACGGATGAAAATTAGCTATTATGCTAACTCCGGCATATTTACACTGATGGTTTTGCTGACATGTTGATGTATTGTCCTAATTCAAATAAAAAAATAAAAAAATAAATAAGGCAAGGCTAGGCAACTTTATTTATACCCCGCATTTCGTACACAAAGCTACTCAATGCGCCTAAATAAATAAGCTAACGTTAGCTTAATGGTTAGCATTGTCCGTTTTAAGTATTTATGGGCTGCTGAAACCCTTAGCTCCTCTCCCTGTCACTGCATCTTTATTTAGTAGAAAAATATATTAATAAATCAGCATTTCTTAAAGTAATGGCGGCGAAATGGGAGAAAGTTCTTTTTTTTATTGTTTCTTTCTTTTCTCTCTGACTGCTTCAAACATGACCATATATGGGCAATTCCAAAGATGCCGTCTGTATAGATGGGAGCAACATCCGGGAACTTTTACTGGGCAACGCCCTCTTTTGGGGAATCGAGAGTTAAAAATTGCATTAGTGTGTATGTGAAACAGGGACTATTTCTCGTTCGGAGGATAAAATATTCCAAACCAGTGTCAGAACTACAGGACAATGTCCGTTCTTGATCACAGACACATCAAGTCACTGATGAAGACGATTGGAGGATTTTTTTATTTTTTGTGGACACTTATATGAGCGAGTGTATCGATCACTAGCATCTGTTATGGCCATGTCAGAGCTCATTACTGAGGAAACAGCTCCCCTGGTGGCCGTGTATTATGCACTTTGTGTAATGTCTTTAATCGGTAAATAGTCAAACTCATCAAACCTGTTCAGCATTAGGCCTAATTAATGATTCTCTTGGTTTAAAACACACATTAACGTTAGCATTAGCAGCTAGTAGGTTAGCTGCTGAATGAACCATGTACCATTTGCTCTCATAAGCTACAAAACTACATCGTAGGCTGTATGATTTTAATTTAATAATAATATAAAAGCAACAGACTAAAAGCTGAAGCTGTAGTGACATTATAAAGCATCCAGCGAAAAAGTCACAAAGGCAAATGTCACAGACAAGTCATGATCACAGTGGGTTTAGCAGCTCAGTTTAAAACGTTAACTGACTTCTCTGTGAATTATCTGAAACAACAGGTCACAGTTCCATGGCTTCATTTTCACGTTCGATAATTAAATAAAACAAAGAAACATTTTTTCATGTGTAAATTAAAAGTTTTCAGACGATCTTTCCTCATTCATTCCAAAGGGGCGTTAACCTTTTAGCGCCACTGATGTGACGTAGATGTTGCTCCATCTATCTTTAGAACCTTGTGATGTCACATGAACACACCCAACAGGAAATGTTTATGAATTATGTCTTAAAAACAACGTACACACACCCTAACTTTGAATCGGTAGGAGCACATACCACACACCTTGAAACAAACCCTGAGCCCATTCCTGATTTTGACAAGTATCTGTGGGATTTGAGTCTCTTCAGCTGCAGTCCTCCTCCTCTTCCTCCTCCTCCTCCTCCTCCTCTTCCTCCTCCTCCTCCTCATCCTCCTCTTCCTCCTCCTCTTCCTCCCATGACTCGTCCCGGGTGTTGCCCCTCCAGCTGTCCTTCCACCCGTCCCTGACCGCCGGGCCGTAGTCGCGGACGCCCTTGGTGGTGCGGTGCTCGGCGGAGAAGCACACCACGTGGTCCTGGCTGGGTCTCTTGTAGCGACGCAGCCTCCAGGACTCGCTCCAGGCGGTCAGACCCTTCCCACCCTCTGCCCCCTCCTCGTGGGGCTCCTCGCCGGCGCGGCTCCAGTGGGCCACCGCCACCGCCACGAGGAGTGCCGCCACCCGGGGAAGGAGGAGCACAGCCTGTGGAACTGCAGGTGGGGCGGCACCGAGAGCATGGCGTCTTTCTGCCTCTTGATCTCGGGTTTCTTCCGGGTTTTCTCTCGACGTGGAGCGCGGGGGCGGGGCTTAGGCTCTGGCCGCACTTTCCTTTTGTGAGAGACGTGTGGGAGGCGGGGTTTAAGTTCTGAGGTCACTTCCTGGCTTGATTTTTCAGTCATGTTTGCAGTTTCATATCCGGCACTCCCCTCCTCCTGCTCCCCTTGCTCGTCTGCTTCCTCTCTGTCCTCCTCTTCCTCTTCATCCTGCTCCTCCTCTTCCACCTCAGCGTCTCGTTCTTTCTTCATTTGACTGGATTCTTCTCCGTCCTCTTCTTCTCCATTTTCCGTTGAGTCTTCCACCGGACATCTTGTCTCGTTGTCCTCTTTTACTCCTCGCTCCTCTTCGCCGTCTTCCACATTGTCCTCCTCCTCTTCCTCCACTCTTCCTTCCTCTTCCTCCTCCACCTCCATGTTCTTCACCCCCTCTTCCTCCATTACTTCTTCATCTTGTCTTCCTTCTCCTTCTTCCTCACACTTTTCCTCCTCCTCGTTCTCTTTTTCTGCCGTTTCTTCGATGTCACTGTCTTCCTTGTTATCTTCTTCTTCCTTACTGTCTTCCAGATCTTCCGCCCCTCCCTCTTCGTCTCCCTCTTCATCTTCCTCTTCCTCCTCCTCATTGTTTGGTTCTTCATCCACCTCATCCTTCTTTTCCTCTTGCTCCGTTTCTCCTCCGACACTTCGATGTCCCGTTTCTCGTTTCCTTCTTCATCCTCCTCCTCCACCTTGTGTTCTTCTCCTCTTCCTCGCTCTCTTCACCCTCGCTCTCTTCACTGCCTTTTGGTTTCGCGGTTTGCAGTAGTTCCTTAAGCTCTTCGTGTACTCCCCCTGTCTCCTCTTCTTCCTCCTCCTCCTCCTCGCCTCTTTGGTCCATGCTGTCCTCCGGGACGTCGCTGTACTCCGCCTCTTTCTCTTCTTCAGATTCTTCCTCTCCGTCGTCTGCGTCCACAAACTCTTCGTCCTCCTCCTCTTCACATTCCGTGGGTTCTTCAGGTGTCTGGTGTTCTCTGTTCGCCATGTTGTCTCCTTCTTCTTCTTCTCCACCTCCTCCTAGTGCATTCTGAGCAATAGAAGAGAAAAAGAAACATTACTCTAAATGACTAAAATACAAGCGACTCCCTATTACATATCCTAAAAGAAGTGACAATGTAATTACAGACATACAGATTCTTTCTTTTTTTAAACAAAGACTAGCAGTAGGAAAATGAAATGTTTTCTCTGCTCCTCCAGTTTTGTGAATATGTGGTTTGAGTAAAAGACATGTAATCCATGTTATCATAAAGCATTTCAAAGGGGGGGTATTATGTAAAATCGACTTTTTCAAGCTTTATATCATGTTATTATGTCATTCCCTCATTAAACACATGCCTGGAGTGTTGCTTGGCTCATTCACATATTTTTGAGTAATCAGTAAAAACTTAGACGGCAGCCATTTTAGGTGTAGCTATGCCTCAGTCCTCCTAGGAACGCCCCCACCTCCTGGAGACGCCTCTGGACCTTTCGTCACCAGCCAAGCCACCAACCACTGCTCCTCAGCTCAGCAGAGCCCCCTCCCCGCACAGTAGTGTTGTTTAGATGCCACAGCAGTGTGCTGAAGGGGGCGTGTCGGAAAGCTTCTTAAAGAGACAGAGGCCTATTTCAAGACGTTCAGTACAGCCATTTTGAGAGAGCAATTTTATTCAAGGCAGTTATTTTAATTTACTGCATATACAGACCAACAGAAGGTTACGTCATCATTGTAGTATGCTATAGACTGGTGCTATGTGATTGAAAAAGCATAATACCCCCTCTTTATTCGATTGTAAGCTTGAAAGCAATTTTTTGTCCTTGACGCGGAAAGTTGTGAAACATGCTTGTAGACTGCGCTAGGAAAGTTGGAAAGTTTGGACACGACTAACAGTTTAAACCAGTGGTGTCAAACTAATTTGGGGTCGTGTGCCGGAATTCCCTAGGGCAGACTGACCATTTACCCAGTGGCTATAATGTGTTGTTTATATCCCGATCTCTTATATGTCAGTGCCTCTGCTGGACACGTGTGGAATTCTTTCCTTTTTTTTGTGTAGCCTGGTCAAGTGATAAATATGCCTTTCTGAAAATAAATGTATAATTTTCCCTCTGCTCGCCCAATTTCCATTCCTGCAGAGTTCAGTATGTGTCACTGCTATATCTTCCTCTTCGTCTATACTTACGGGTGCGTATCAGTGAAAAATAAGACAAGGGTCTTTGTAGCCTTGTTAATGATTGTTGGTTTTCTTTTGGTTTTTTGTTTTGTACAGAGCTTGACATTAACTCATACTGTAGCTGTCAAGTGTCCCGTTTTGGCTGGGAGACTACTGTATTTTGTCCCTCTTTCCCACCGTCTTCCCTTATTAGTTGTATCCCGTAAATTTCCCCTAGTATAATAAATTTATAAAAAAAAGATAAGATGGCTTCCAGCAGGTACCGGAAAATTTCCCGTATTTTCAAATCCAAAACTTGACAGGTGCATTAACTTTTTTGGTCACTGGCCACTGTGACTAGTGGTTTTCTAAAGTTAAGTTACATTATCCTTTATTCATCTCTGTAGAGAAATCTCTGCATTTGGCCCATCCTCAATGTCACTGGGGCGAGCTGTAGGAGCAGTGAGCTGCTAGCGTGGGCCGGCGCTCAAGGGGCCAGTAGGGTGAAGTGTCTTCCCAAGGACACAACGACAGTGTGCATTTTGCAGGAGCTGGGATTCGAACCCCCGAACTCCCGTGCGTGGCCCCCTTCACTGCACCTCTCTCTTTTCTCATCGCGTTCATTAACTATGTCTGCACTTTCATCCATTGTTTTCTGCGCTCATACCGCATATCAAAATGACTGAGTTAACCTCTTGGCTCATGCTGGTCCACGTGACAGACGCAGACCCGGTCTGAGAACGAGACGAGACAATGACGCTCAAGTAGAGAATATTTAAATGCTGCAGGAGAGTTCTAGTGCAGTAGATTTATGTTCATATGTCAATGACGGGACACTGAAGTAGGGCTGGGCGATATGGCCAAAAAATAAAATCTCAATTTTTTTTTATTTTTTTTTATCGATTTGATTGGAAATACACTTTAAAAGGTCTCCTGGTCTTTCATATGAAGAAAACAGCTCAGAGTCCTGCTCATTAATAAAAGGGTGATTGACATGACGTGCATATTTTTGTGTCCGAGTGTTATATTTCTTTTAAAAATAATTTGACCTTTCATTACATGTATCACTTTAGTCTACAAAACCTATTTAGTTTAAACACATTTTCATCACATTTCAATAATAATTGTGTGTTATGTTTTCACACCTCAAACCCCTAAAATGTCAGGTGGTGCACCGTCCGAGCAAATGATTAGACTAATAAAGCTTCTGAAATAGTTTTAAAGCTGTTGAGATCACTAAAAAACGTTTGTCCGACAATTTGTAATCTTAAAATATCAGGGTGGCACAACCGTAAGAACAGGGCTGTTATTTTGAGATAAAGAATAGTATCAGCAAACAGGATATGACATCAGCCAGAAGAACAAGTCGTCTTTATGGCTGAGTGAAAAGGTTTGAAAATCTCTTTCAAGAATTGAGAAAAACAGCTTTTTTCCGACTCATAGGTAAACTGTCACATTTTGGTGTCAGGTGGTACAACCGATGTAAATATTGGAAATATTATTTTATTATAAAAGTCTTAATTGTTTTAAAAGTAAATGTTTACCTATGCTAACAAATGCTAAAGCTAATGTAAGAGTCCACATAAAGCAATTTAATTTGAAATTAGTTGCTAATGTCAGGTGGTGCAACCAGACAGTCAAGTGGTGCAACTGCAAAAATGTCAAATTACCATCTAAAACTATAGGATGCACTGATCCAATACTGGTATAAGTTATCAGAGTCAATACTAGAAAAAAAAAATCAGTTATTGGTTTAAAATATCCGATACTGAACCGATACCTGTTTTGGGCTGACACTGAGCACTCAGTCCATGGTCCTCCTGTTTTATTTCTGTTACAGCGTCAGTCAGTTACAAATTACAGATGAAATGTTCAGAGGAGAAAGACTGTCTAAGATATACTTGGCAAAGATTTAACTTTGTGCACATTTTTGGAAACTATTTAAATTTTAGAAAAAACTCGGTTGCGCCACCTGACACGTTTTTATACAGAGAAGCTACAATACATTAAAAAATACATTTAATACTTTTAAATGTTATTTAACAAACATAACTTGTTTAAACACAAAATGATCGACTCAAAAATATGTATGCCATCAGTTTGAAAAACATTTTGAAAATATGTTTTTAGAGCCTTAAACGTCATTGATCCAAAAACAGAGGAGAGTGACATGCTGTGTAATTGTGTTCGCGCAGCCAAAGAATAGCATCCGAGGCACTTCCCTGTACAAAAATGTAAAAGTCCTTTATTTAATCATCTGGACGGCCAAAGCGTTTCGACACTAACATGTCTTTGTCGAGGCAAAACTATTTTCTGAATGAACAAGGGCTGGTACTTATTTAACAGCTGATTAGATCATGTGACACATCCTGTGATCAACAACAAAACAAAGCAGAGATGTGTGTGTTTTTTATTTTGCCATAGACTGATGTCGTGTGGTGTTTTGTGTGACTCACTGCAGCTTCTTCCTTCATCTCCTCCTCTTCCTCCTCTTCGTCGCTTTCCTTCGTCACCTCCTCCTCCTCTTCACGCTCTTCATTGGTCTTCTTCCTTTCTTCCTCCTCCTTTTCCTCCTCTGCATCAGTCCTCTCCTCGCACTCTTCCTCTGCCTCCTTCCTTTCTCCCTCGCCCTTCTCCTCCGTCTCCTCTGTGTTGTTCTTCTCCTCTTCTCCATCACTCCTCTCCTCCTCTTCACACTCCTCATCCTTTCCCTCCTCCTCTTCCTCCTCATCTTCACTCACCTCCTTTCTTTCCTCATGTCCCTCCTTTCCGTCCTCTTCTTCTGCGTTGCCCCTCTCCCCCTCCTCTGTCTCCTCCTCACATTCTTCCTCCTCCCCTCCTCCTCATAATTCTCTTCCTCTTCGTCTGCTCCCTCTGATGTCTCCTCTTCCTCTCGGAGAGCGGTCGTTGTCGAGTTGTCCTCACCGTTCTTGACGACCCTTTCCCTCATTTTCTACTGAGCTTTCTCTAATTTGTTGTATAGATTAGAGTTTGTATTTACTGGGTTTTCAAAAACTTCTTGGCCGTTGTCAGACTCTTCAACCTCCTCCTCTTCTCCCTCTGTTTCTTCTTCCACCTCCTCTTCTTCTTCCTCCTCTTCTTCTTCCTCCTCATCTTCTTCCTCTTCTTCTTCTTCTACTCCTCTTCCTCCTCCAGAACGACCTCGCCTTTGACGGTCCTCCAGGAGTCAGTCCAGCCGGGCAGCTCCGTTCCGTCCTCGCCGGCCTGTGATTGGTAGGCTCTTGTGTGTACTTCCTGGTCGAGGGCGGACAGCAGCCGAAGTGCCTCTTGCAGACGTCTCCTCTCCTGGGCTTGACAGTGTCTGAGCTGAGACTGCGCCGTGCACTGGCCCCACCTGCAAACGCACGTTTGTCAAATGTCGGGGGCACATTTTGAGGGGAAAATCGCTGGTTGACAGACAAGTTATCTTAAAGGGTTATTTCAGGATTTTTGACATAGGGCCTCATTTCCTAGTTATCCAGAGTGTTGTTGATGTCTGGAGATATTTTTTTCTTAAATTCATGCAGTTCTTATGTTTGAAGAGTCTAGTGGCGCTAGGCTAGGGCAAGGCTAAAGCATTTCTATGGTATCAGTTAGCCTGCATTAAAAACAGTCTGACCCACTCCACAGTGCACCTGAGGTAAATCACTTATAACGCCAGACTAACCATATAAATGTCTGTGTTAATAGAATAATTTTTGAAATATAACTGACCTTGTATCACATGAATTATCGCATTTTGAGGGACTATTTTCTCGCAGATCACTCCGCCGCTGCGTTAGCTTACAGCCACGAAGCTGATGCTGCTCAAATATAAGTTATTTTAAATGCAAAATGGTTAAAAATTATTCTATCGACACAGACATTTATATGGTTAGTCTGGTGTTATAAGTGATTTACCTCAGGTGCACTGTGGAGTGGGTCAGACTGTTTTTAATGCAGGCTAACTGATACCATAGAAATGCTTTAGCCTTGCTCTAGCCTAGCGCCACTAGACTCTTCAAATATAACAACTGCATGAATTTAAGAAAAAATATCTCCAGACATCAACAACACTCTGGATAACTAGGAAATGAGGCCCTATGTCAAAAATCCTGAAATATCCCTTTAATGTCGAAAACTTGTTTACACTATTTGCAACATAAACGTTACTATATGAATGTATATGCAATGTTACTCCACATGTTTGTCTTTTTAAAGTGAGTCGTTTTTTTGTTTTGTTTTTTTACCATATTGTTTTCTTCACTTGTTCAAACTCCACACTGAAAGGCTGTTGGACTGAAGCGTCCCAGGTGTTGGCGATGTTTGGAATGAGAGGAAGTTTGGCCAAAGTAGCCAAATGCTCTGAATCAGGTGAAGGATTATATGCTCTGTGAAAACGGTGAAAATTCACAAATTGTTAATAGTTGGGACGTAGCCCGATACCACATGCTTGTACTCATACGAGGAAGATGTGTATGCATAATAATCCTACACCTGTTTTATAGTGTGCATCTGCTTTGGCCACACTTCCTCTCGCCATCACCTGGGACGCTCCAATCCGACAGCCTTTCAGTTTTACATAGTTTGGAGGTTGAAAAAGTGAAGAAAAATATGGTCAAAAAGGTCACATGCGCAATAATTGTTCTTTTTAATGGTTTCAGTCAGGAAATTGTGTAATCGAAAAAGGGGTGCCTCTTGGTCCTTTATTATTTTCAGTTTTCATTAATGACCTTCCCAAGCTATTACAAATTGTTCTATAAGTCTGTATGCTGATGATACGGTACTTTATACTTCTAATTCAGACCTTTCCCTGTTACATGTTGTATGCTCTTTGGCACTCATAATAATTTACGTTCTTCTCCTGATTTACATATTCAGTTTAATAATGGCTCTACTGTTCATAAAGTTGACTCAGTGAAATATCTTGGACTGTGGTTCGATCCAGAACTCACTTTTAAACCACATATAGACTATATTGTGAAGCGGACGTATATGTCACTTTAAATCCTATTTTTCGTTCTGCAAATTCACGCAGGAAGTCAGAAAAAGAGTAATTACTCAGCTAGTTTTGCCCATCATCGATTATGCTGACACCATTTATCAAATACATTTGATCTGTACCTTAAAGGGGGGTATTATGTAAAATCAACTTTTTCAAGCTTTATATCATGTTATTATGTCATTCCCTCATTAAACACATGCCTGGAGTGTTGCCTTGGCTCATTCACATATTTTTGAGTAATCAGTAAAACTTAGACGGCAGCCATTTTAGGTGTAGCTATGCCTCAGTCCTCCTAGGAACGCCCCCACTCCTGGAGACGCCTCTGGACCTTTCGTCACCAGCCAAGCCACCAACCACTGCTCCTCAGCTCAGCAGAGCCCCCTCCCCGCACAGTAGTGTTGTTTAGATGCCACAGCAGTGTGCTGAAGGGGGCGTGTCGGAAAGCTTCTTAAAGAGACAGAGGCCTATTTCAAGACGTTCAGTACAGCCATTTTGAGAGAGCAATTTTATTCAAGGCAGTTATTTTAATTTACTGCATATACAGACCAACAGAAGGTTACATCATCATTGTAGTATGCTATTGACTGGTGCTATGTGATTGAAAAAGCATAATACCCCTCTTTAAGCCACTAAATATTCTTTTAACACCCTGTGCAGATTTATCTTGAAATGTCCATACAGAACCCATCACTGCATTTGTTTGAAAAACTCAACTGGCTGCAACCAAACAATAGACGCCATTATCACTGGATTATGTTTATTTTTAAATGTATTTACTTTAGCTGTCCACAGTATCTTGAGCATTTTCTTATTCCATTTACATCCACATATTCACTTAGAAGCACTCACTCTCTTACTTTTACTGTCCCACGTATTAATAAAGAAATAGGACGCAGAGCTTTTCAGTTTAAAGCCCCCTCTGATTGGAACAGTTTACCTTTATCCATTCGTTCTTTAACATTGTTTGGTTTATTTAGATCCTCCTTATTTTCACACCTTAAAACTCCTTGTTTATGTTTTTAAGTGGATCTGTAATTTGTACTTTTAGTTCATTTTTGGAATATGTATAATTTTGTGGAAAGACCTGAAAACTGCTGTTCCAAACGCTCTCCTTCTAATTTGACAGAGCTTGAGTTGTTTTGTAAAGAGGAATGGGCTAAAATGTCAGTCTCTACATGTGCAAACCTTGTAGAGTCAAACCCCAGAAGACTTGCTGCTGTTATTGCAGCAAAAGGGGGTTCCACAATTTTTTTATCATTTTGCTTTCACTTCACAGTTGTTTGTTACTTGTGTGTGAACTTTCAGTAAAAATTCAAATAAAATCTTTATGTTTATGGTTGTAAACATGACAAAATGTGCAAAAGTTCCAGGTGTATTAGTACTTTCGCAAGGCACTGTACGTAAGTGTCCACCTGTAGTTGGATGTGCGCCCGCCGTCGCGTTGCCAGTACTGACAGTGCTGCTGCTCGGGGGTGGGCACACACACTTGACGCAGGGTCCAGGACTGGCTCCAGCCTGGAGGAGTGACATCCCTCAGGCCTGTGGGGTGCTCCTCTTCAGTCTGACACAGTTTGTACGACACCTCCAGCCGTCCCAGTCAAAACAGCTCGTCCTGCAACAAGGCCTTGATATTACTCTCATTATATTCCTCAAACTCAGAGGAACACTGCTGAAACGCACTGTTGGTGTGCAGTGCAGAGGTCTCTAAACCTTTTCACCCCATGAGAACTTTTAGGCTACAAAATGACCGAACTACATATGCTTCGATGTCTATCCTTGCAACGTCGAAGAGTTTACTCTCGAGAGTTTAGAATTACCTCCTCGTCGATGTTCAGGATGAGCTCCAGACGCTCAGTGGGCGTCTGTTCGTAGTCAGACCACGGATGGTCCACATGGGCTTCTGCTGCCGGAACACAAAGTTCATGATCTTCCAGGTTCCTGCCCACACAGGCAGCGAGTACGGAGCGATGGTGCTGTTGGTAAAGGTTTTTGGGCATACAGAATTTCCCACATTAACGTGTCCTCATCGAAGTCAGCGAAGCAGACAGGGCCCCTGACCTGGGACAAGACAAAGAAAAAACCTTACAGTATTCTTGGTAATATTTGTCTATAATTTCAGATCAAAAATGTATAAGGTCCAAAAGTGGTTCCACTATTGTCTTAGAGGTTTATAAAGTTTTACACACAAAAATAGACGCAAATCCTTGTTTTTAACCTTTCCACTACATAATGTTAGGAAGTTAATATCATATTGTAACTGTGAGTAAACTGGAGGAAAATTCCTCAAATGAACTAAAGCAGGTAATCTACACCACTGTCACCTACAAATTGATTGATTGATTGATTGATTGATTTTTTTATTTCGAGCTTCACAACACACAACACAGGCACAAAAGCCAGAAAAAATACAATAAAAGAAAAAATAATTAACACTCTAGCTCGAAAAGGACAAATACTTAATATGATTGTTTTTGAGAGAGTGGGCTCAAATAAAAGCTAAGTTAGTATCTTTAAAACATTGTTTAATTTTTTATCAACAAACAATAAATGAAAACAAGGTACATATTTAAAAAGTGAGAAGGAATAACATAAAATCATCATTGACACGCCAGACTAATCTCCTCTGGTTATTATAAACTGGAGATTTCTTTCAAATATAATTGAAATATAGAGAAAGAAGTGTGTATGGTGACTAGGCTATCATACTGAAACCATTTTGAGATTTTTTTTTTTAAGGGTTCACTCAGATGAACCTTTTCATCCATGATGGTAACTATGGTAACATTCAAAATGCAGAACTTTTGTCTTGGGTTTTGGCTGCTACCTCTGTCTTTACTGGGACAATCTACATGAAACAAAAACATAATGTTCAGTGTTTTCTCTTTCAACATAAACTAAGGTCTAACCATGCGAACTATCTATCTACGTATCTATCTATCTATCTATCTATCTATCTATCTATCTATCTATCTGCGTGATGACAATATTCAAAACATTTTGTTTAGTTGGTCAGTAGAAAGGACTTTTAGCTCTAAGATGAATGTGACAGGTTTGTGAATCAAATCACGTCCAATAATGATACATTTCAACATTCATCATTCGTCTTTTTGAAGATTTATTTCAGAACGTCCCAGTTTATTCTGATGGAAAATGTTCCATAATTCAGCGAGAAGTGAGGAACCAAGGTTATCCAAAGTACTTGGATAACCTTTGTGGATGTTTAGCAGCCCTAAGTAAAATGTAAAAATATGCTTCAGTTTGCAGATATAGTGTGATACAAATTCATACTAATTTTTCTCTGTATAATGTCAAAATTGAGCGCGGAGTGTGCGTTAGCGCATTCCAATAATCCTCAAAACTAAGACCCTTGGGAAAAAGTTAAAAATAAACATAGTAGCAGTAGCAATACCATAATTTTAGATTGAGGGAGACAAAAGGCGCGAAGCGCCCCCTTGCTTTGGGCAGGGCGGTTGGCGAGGGCCGATAATTGCCGCTTTGTGGCTATATTTCTTTTGTTGTTGTTGTTGTTTCAAGAAATGAGCCAAACCAATGGAGAAAAACTGTAATAGGAAAAACTGGCTCCTCTCCCCACTGGGTCCTGTGACATCATCACATTCTAGAACCTGCAACCCAGCAATAGGTTGCGTTCACGTTATAAATTCTATTTCAGTTGGAGGGCAGGTGTCAATACAACTCTATGGAGAGAAACAGTTTTTGAAAGAAATTTCCAAAAAGAAAACGTCCAAATGTTTTCCCTGATCATCGTGTGACAGCGATTGGATTCACAACCTGACATGTGAATTTTATGGCTGAAAGTCCTTTCTACTGGCAACATCAGCACATGTTGTTGAATACTGTCTCCACTTTTGGACGCCTTTGTGAGGAAATAACAGTAATAACAGTTTTTGTTTCATGTGAATTGGCCCAGTAATACAGAGAATTAGCAATGATTTAAGACTATAAATCTGCATTTTGAGCGTTACTATGGTTACGGCCATGGAATTTTCAGTTGCCCTCCACCTCAGTTTTAAACTCAGGCTCTTTAGAATGTTGTGATGTCCCGTGACGCAGCTATTCCTGCATCATTAAACTCACTCTGAAGTCTTAAGCCACAGCTGCCCTGAGGTAGACTATAGAGGCATGGCTGCAAGCCTATGTGAAGAGGCTCGCCCGAGGACAAACAACAGCCTGCTCTGGCGGTGCTAGCTGGTACCTTTTTCCAGGAGTGAGTCCAGCCATCGACGAGGGGTGCTCTGAGGGCCTTCAGGGGACCGCAGCCTTGTACCTCCTCTCGGTGCACACCTGGATGGGGACAAAGCCGAGGCGTTCGCGCAGCTCCGTGGCCCTCAGGAACAGGTACTTGGGCGGCTTCAGGCTCATCCAGGAGTCCTTCCAGCAGATTTTGAAGACGTCCACCTCCACTTTGCGCTTGACCCGCTTCAGTTTGGGCGAGTCTCTGCGCCGAGCGACGGGGGGCGCGGCGGGGGCGGGGTTTTGGCCCGCGGTGGAGGCGGGGCCACCACCTTTGAAGCGGATCTTTGGTTTCTTCTCGTCCTCGTCCTGGCACGTGGTGGCCTTCTTGAACTCGGACAGGCCAGAGTTGGCGATGAGTGTGTGGGTGGTACGTCCATTTGGAGACGGTCCTGTGAGAGGGAAAGGAACGCGGTCAAATCAGCCTCATGTAAAAGCAGAGAAGAGTCCAAGCTTCATTAGAGTTTACCAACTCCATGTTGTGTCATCTATGCTCAGAGAGAAAAACTGATCCCACTCTTTGTGCTCAGAGAATAAGAATTAAAAGCATTATTATATTAAGTGTTCATTCTGAGCTGCAATGGGTTATGTAAACTAAGATCATCCAATAGTAGCTTCCAACTCTTGATTGCTACTTACACCGAGAGAAGGTAAGAACAAAATTAAGTCATTTTAGCCTTGTAACCATGGAAATGTCTAAGCAAATGACATCATTCTGTTCTTGCAGCTCTTGGTGTAAGAACAAAGTTCTTGCGTATTATGAAGTATGAATGGACCTTTACTATAACCTCCGGGTCACAGCCAACAGCCACAACTATCAGGCCTTTAAGAATGATTCACAACAGAGCTTTAAAATACTGTCAGAACGCACCACTGTGAAGGACTGCAGAGGTTACATCTCCTTAACTTAATTTAAAATGAATGTATAAATGCTTTCACAAACAAGCCCCTCATGCTCTCAGAGGCTCATAGTCCCACTCTGAGCAGTGGGCTCCATCACACGAGGAGACGCCAATAGAAATGTGAAAGAGCCCCATAGAAAAAAAGACAGTCAGCTTTTACTGTCCAGGAGCTAAACTGTGGAACTGAAACAGGACTTAGATCTTTTAAACATGAACTAAAGCACGTTTTAAAATGTAAAATGTGCAAATGTATCTTCTAAATGTATTGTATTTTAAAAGCCCTTTTAGGGACGGACATTGTAAATTAGCCTTGGCTATCAACCCCGTGAACTGCTACCTTACGTGGTGGGGTTGTTTGAGTGCCCGAATGATCCGAGGAGCTATGTTGTCTGGGGCTTCATGCCCCTGGTAGGGTCTCCCATGGCAAACAGGTCTTAGGTGACGGGTCAGACGAAATGCAGTTCAAAGACTCATATGGACAGTATAATATCAAGGACCGTGACGTCGCCCGGTATGGCGCAGCCGGGGCCCACCCTGGAGCCAGGCCTGGGGTTGGGGCTCGAATGCGAGCGTCTGGTGGTCGGGCCTCTGCCCACGGGGCCCGGCCGGGCACAGCCCGAAGGGACGACGTGGGCCCGCCCTCCTGTGGACCCACCACCCGCAGAGGGATCCGTAGGGGTCGGGTGCAGAGAGGACTAGGTGGCAGTCAAAGGCGGGTGCCTAGACGACCTGGTCCGCGTACGCAGCTTCTGGCGTTCGGGACATGGAACGTCACTTCGCTGGGGGGAAGGAGCCTGAGCTTGTGCGGGAGGTCGAGAGATACCGGCTAGATATAGTCGGGCTCACCTCCACGCATAGCCTGGGTTCCGGATCCCAACTCCTGGAGAGAGGCTGGACTCTCCATTTTTCTGGAGTTGCCCGCGGGGAGAGACGGCGGGCTGGGGTGGGTTTGCTCATAGCCCCCAGCTCAGCCGCCACGTGTTGGAGTTTACCCCGGTGAACGAGAGGGTCGCGTCCCTACGCCTTCGGGTTGGGGACAGGTCTCTCACCGTTGTCTCGGCCTACGGGCCCAACATCGGTGCAGAGTACCCGGCCTTCTTGGAGTCCCTGGGAGGGGTACTAGATAGTGCTCCGACTGGGGACTCCATTGTTCTACTGGGGACTTCAACGCCCATGTGGGTAACGACAGTGAGACCTGGACGGGGGTGATGGGGAAGAACGGCCTCCCCGATCTGAACCCGAGTGGTGTTCTGTTATTGGACTTCTGTGCTAGCTACAGCTTGTCCATAACGAACACCATGTTCGAGCACAAGGGTGTCCATAAGTGCACGTGGCACCAGGACACCCTGGGCAGGAGGTCGATGATCGACTTTGTAGTTGTGTCATCTGATCTCCGGCCGCGTGTCTCGGACACTCGGGTGAAGAGAGGGGCTGAGCTGTCAACCGATCACCACCTGGTGGTGAGCTGGATCCGCTGGCAGGGTGGAGGAAGCCGGTCAGACCTGGCAGGCCCAAACGTGTTGTGAGGGTCTGTTGGGAACGTTTGGTGGATCCCTCTGTCAGTAGGGTCTTCAACTCCCACCTCCGGAAGAGCTTCAACCAGATTCCGAGGGAGGTTGGAGACATGGAGTCCGAGTGGACCATGTTCTCCTCCTCCATTGTCGATGCGGCTGCTCGTAGTTGTGGCCGTAAGGTCTCTGGTGCCTGTCGCGGCGGCAATCCCCGAACCCGGTGGTGGCGCCCGGAAGTAAAGGATGCCGTCAAGCTGAAGAAGGGTCCTACCTGGCCTTGTTGGCTTGTGGGACTCCGGAGGCAGCTGAGAGGTACCGGCAGGCCAAGCGTGCTGCAGCTCGTGCAGTCACAGAGGGCAAAAACTCGGGTCTGGGAGGAGTTCGGAGAAGCCATGGAGGAGGACTATCGGTCGGCCTCGAAGAGATTCTGGCAAACCATCCGGCGCCTCAGGAGGGGGAAGCAGTGCTTCACCAACACTGTTTACAGTGCGGGCGGGGAGCTGTTGACCTCGACTGGGATGTGGTCGGGCGGTGGAAGGAGTACTTCGAGGATCTCCTCAATCCCACTGTCACGTCTTCCGATGAGGAGGCAGAGGCTGGGGACTCGGAGGGGGGCTCGCCCATCACCAGGCTGAAGTCACCGAGGTGGTTAGAAAGCTCCTCAGTGGCAAGGCCCCGGGGGTGGATGAGATTCGTCCCGAGTACCTTAAGTCTCTGGATGTTGTAGGGCTGTCTTGGTTGACACGTCTCTGCAACATCGCGTGGCGGTTGGGGACAGTGCCTCTGGATTGGCAGACCGGGGGTGGTGGTCCCTCTCTTTAAGAAGGGGGATCGGAGGGTGTGCTCCAATTACAGAGGGATCACACTTCTCAGCCTCCCGGGTAAGGTCTACTCCAGGGTGCTGGAGAGGAGGATCGGCCGATAGTCGAACCTCGGATTCAGGAGGAACAATGCGGTTTTCGTCCCGGTCGTGGCACACTGGACCAGCTCTATACCCTACATCGAGTGTTCGAGGGTTCGTGGGAGTTCGCCCAACCAGTCCACATGTGCTTTGTGGATTTGGAGAAAGCGTTCGACCGTGTCCCTCGTGGTGCCCTGTGGGGGGTGCTCCGGGAGTATGGGGTCCGGGGCCCTCTGCTAAGGGCTGTCCGTTCCCTGTATGACCGCAGCAGGAGCTTGGTTCGCATTGCCGGCAGTAAGTCAGACTTGTTTCCGGTGCGTGTTGGTCTCCGCCAGGGCTGCCCTATGTCACCGGTTCTGTTCATTACCTTTATGGACAGAATTTCTAGGCGCAGCCAGGGGCCGGAGGGTGTCCGGTTTGGGAACCTCAGGATCTCATCTCTGCTGTTTGCAGATGATGTTGTTCTGTTGGCTTCATCAAATCAGGACCTCCAGCGCTCACTGGGGCGGTTTGCAGCCGAGTGTGAAGCGGCCGGGATGAGGATCAGCACCTCCAAATCTGAGGCCATGGTTCTCCACCGGAAAAGGTGGCTTCCCGCTTCAGGTCGGTGGGGAGTCCTTACCTCAAGTGGAGGAGTTCAAGTATCTCGGGGTCTTGTTCACGAGTGAGGGACGGATGGAGCGTGAGATCGATAGACGGATCGGTGCAGCGTCAGCAGTGATGCGGTCGCTGTATCGGACTGTTGTGGTGAAGAGGGAGCTGAGTCAGGGGGCAAAGCTCTCGATTTACCGATCGATCTACGTTCCACCCTCACCTATGGTCATGAGATCTGGGTAATGACCGAAAGGACAAGATCGCGGATACAAGCGGCCGAAATGAGTTTCCTTCGCAGGGTGGCTGGGCGCACCCTCCGAGATCGGGTGAGGAGCTCAGTTACCCGGGAGGAGCTCGGGGTAGAGTCGCTGCTCCTTCACGTCGAAAGGAGCCAGCTGAGGTGGCTAGGGCATCTGTTCCGGATGCCTCCTGGTCGCCTCCCTCGGGAGGTGTTCCAGGCATGTCCTATTGGGAGGAGGCCTCGTGGAAGGCCCAGGACACGCTGGTGGGACTATGTCTCCGAGCTGGCCTGGTGTCGCCTCGGGGTCCCCCCAGAACAGCTGGAGGAGGTGTGCGTGGATCGGGAAGTCTGGGCATCTCTGCTGAGACTGCTGCCTCCGCGACCCGGCCCCGGATAAAGCGGAAGAAAATGGATGGATGGATGGATATAAATGTGGTGGTATGTGACTTATTCATTGTTCGCACTTGTCCCTATCTAATTAACAAAACAGATAAAGTAAGAGTAAGAGCTGTATTTGTCATTGTACAATAGTATAACGAAATTACATAGCCCTGAGAAAATACGTAGCCTTGAGCTGCTACGACTGCGCGCCGCCATTGTGGGCCAACCTGAACAGCATGTTTTTAGAGGTTGGGGAAACCGGAGCACTGCCTTCAGTGATCCTCGGGTTTGTCCCCATTTCAGAGCGTGGTGTCCTGCACTGGTCAGCTCCTTTACTTTACTTTATATGTTTCTTTGGAGAGGACAGTGCACATTAATGAACACTCAGTACAGTTACTTTGTGTAAAGAATTAGCCATGGGCTACTTTACATCCGTAGTGCTCGTACCTTTAAGAAAGAAATGTTTAAAAACAAACAAACATGGACATATAGTATTTACACTATTTACAACACATTATAAAAAGTTCCCCAATCTATAACAGTAAATCAGGTCTTACAGGTGATCACAAGATTCATTCGCTTTTAACCACAGTTTAAGCTCTTTCTTAAACACTGTAAAGGTGGAAGACTCTCGAATAGTCATTGGAAGACTATTCCAGCCCATAGATAGATATGGTGTTTTGTCCAGGGGCGGTTGGTCTGAATCTGAATAGAACCGTCACCTCTAGTGGCTGATCTGGCTCTAAGATGACTGGGGAGGGGCCAAGCCATGGAGGGATTTGTAGACAAGACAACCGTGTTTAAAAGTTCTGAAATGTTCGAAACTCAAAAGATGATATTTCTCTAAAATTGGACAATGGTGAGATGAGTAGTAGTTGTTTGGCAAAAACCTTGATGGCTTTTTTGTACAGCTGTTCAACAGGGGTTTAGCAAATGACCACACAGTAAAACAGTACTCTATGTGCGAGAAAATCCTACAATGAAGATGTGATTTAGCAGCAGTGGTGGAGAAAAAGGCCTGATTTGTTTAAAGTTATGGAGGTTGAATTTTATAGTGTTAAAAACCTTTTTAATAGGTTTCTTGAAGTTGAAATGTGAGTCCAGTATGACTCCAAAGTACTTAAACTGAGAGACCAATTCAAGTACTTCTCCAAGTACTTCTCCATCTATGCTCTTGGTGCCTCTTAAGTGTTTCAGAAGAAGACATTTGTAGGTCTCAAATGTCTTTAGCTCATAAGCTAGCTGTTTCTTTACTTACAGCAGAAAAACAAACAACTGAGTCCTTCATGGCTAGTACGGACTCTCTGCAGTAAAAAATAAATAAAAAAAATCCACTCAACCTCACAAAAACACAGCAAACATGTGCAAAAGTATCTAGTAAAACAATGTGGAACACAGAAATTACAAATGCATTTTTTTAACAGCGTTATAGCAGTATTTTCAAGTATTTAGTATTTTCTTTCTTGTAAATGATCAGCGCTGTGGTCAGTAGGTAGCACAGAGCTGATTAGCCTCCGTCGTGCTTTTAAACTCTCAAAGAGGGGGTATTATGTAAAATCGACTTTTTCAAGCTTTATATCATGTTCTTATGTCATTCCCTCATTAAACACATGCCTGGAGTGTTGCCTTGGCTCATTCACATATTTTGAGTAATCAGTAAAAACTTAGACGGCAGCCATTTTAGGTGTAGCTATGCCTCAGTCCTCCTAGGAACGCCCCCACCTCCTGGAGACGCCTCTGGACCTTTCGTCACCAGCCAAGCCACCAACCACTGCTCCTCAGCTCACGAAGCCCCCGACAACAGAGCCCCAGGATCATTCGGGTTCTCAAACCCCTCCACCACGTTAATGTGGCGGTTCCAGGAGGGGAAGATACCTCTATTTACTATTTAATTGTTTACACTTTTTCTGTCTATCCTGCACACCCTGAGTGTTTCTGAGAGCTGAATGTAAGTGAATTGTTCCATTGTGAGATCAATAAAGGCTGTCTTATTTTATCTTCCACCCTTCTCTGCGATAAACATGCTGTATGACATACAGTAGCAAGAATGTTTTTTTGTTTTTTACAATTCTGTACATCTAGTAAGAAATATCTGCTTCAATTTGCATGAAAGTAGAAAAAGAAGTCTAATTTTCGTCATGTTTTTGTCACTTTTTTTGTCGCTTTTTCATCACTCTTTAGCCGTGTGTTTTTTTGCCACTTTTTTTGCTTTTGGATTTGGTAAAGTGCCAAACTGGAGAAATTGTGCTTGGTTCATGTGGGGGTTAAGAGGTTTTAACCTGAAAGAATCAAACATTCATTTGTATCAAATTACTAAAACTTTGTATGCAATAACAAACAAGACTGGAAGAAATTATAAGAAAATGCAGGGGGGGGAAACAAAATCAAAAGACGATCAGGCCCGGTATGGGCGGGGCCTGAGTCAATCAGCCTCTCAGCAGCCTCGTTTCTGTCCAATCAGGAGCCTCATTACGGAGACGACCCTCACCTGTGGTATATATAGTGCGTTTTTACCTGAGGCTTTCCATCTGGCACTGCTGACTGCACCGTTCTGCTGTAGATTGCCGACATGAGGACATTATGGATCTGGTGTTTCTTTCTGCTCACCCTTTGCACAGGTAAACAGCTTTTACTAACTTTTAATGTTGGTCTGAAAATAGTCCTATTTCAAGTTAACATTCAGTGTTGTCTGTAGTTTGTAGCAGCATGGAAGATGACTGGAATGCTGTAGTCCATCAGCACGGCATACTGGGTAAATATGGTGTCTTAGAAGTTTAACATAGAGGTAATCCTGAGCGCTAAAACAACTGGATGACTCCTTGCTGGTACATGGGGTCTGGACTAACAAACATTAGCTGCCAGCTAGGCTTATTTCTCAAGGCATCCGTGTTAATTTTGAAATTTTATCGACTAAACCTGCATGCAAATTTTACATTTATAATTTATTTAATCAAGATCCTCTGCTTCAAGTTTCTTTTCCCACATGAACAAAGCTCAGAGCTGTTCAATGAAAATGGGTTTTGTGTTGTATACTTTATTGTCCCCATAGGGAAATTTGACCCATCCTTCGATGCCACCGGGGCGACCCGTAAGGAGCAGTGGACATTTTAACTCTTAATCCAATCTTTTTAGTCAGCCAAAATATTACTTGGACTACAATTGACGAACTTATCCATCTCCTGATGTAGTTAAATATTTTTTTAAATTTTGGATGAGCATTAACATTTTTATAGAGCAGAGCTAATATCGAAATGGAGCCTCAGAAAATGGCTTATGAATGAATCTCTGCTACTACAGGAAAAAACAGAACTGTGTTTTGTCGTAGGTTTCCATTCAAATGATAACCGTCAGCAGTTGATTAAGAATTTCATTCAGAAGTCACTGATCATCATAGCTGAAGAGGGTAAGTAAGCTGTAAACCTTAAGACCAACTATTCTCATTTAATGACATTCAGTGTGTGTACTGAAGTGATTTTTGAGCCAAAATGGCCAAATGTTTATACATTTTCCAAAACTTGACAAGTTTAAATGCTTGGTTGTAATTGGTGTAAATCTACATATCTAAAGGTCCCTTTTTATTTATATATATATATTATATATATATATATATATATATATATATATATATATATATATATATCTGATATTCAAATTAAACATGGTTGAATACTATTTCACTTGCATAGCCAATAAGGTAAAGTTATTTTTGGTTAGAAAATCATAAGTTGTATGAGATTTTTTTGTTTAATCAAACATGATTTACTCAAGCCTAAAGGAGTTTGTTTTTTTTAATTTCAGTTCAAAAGGAAAGCAATGAAGTAGAGTCTGCGGTGCAAACGGGTCAGCAGTCGGTCACTGCCACTGTCCACACCACGCCGAGAAATGGAGCCCAACACACTGTAAGACCTACTTTATAATATATCACCCCCCCCTCAGTAACTGAAATGTATTTAGTTTCTGGATACTGAATTAAATTAAAATGTATTTTGTAACATTCGGTTTGTCTAATCAGAGTACTGAATTTGGAATACTTCTAGAATACTTTAACATTGTCATTTCATGTAGAAATATGGCATATAATTAATAAAATGAAGACCACAATTGTTGGAACACCTGTTATGAACTAACTTGCCATAAATTAGGAACTCTAACTTTCTTGGCAAATTGTGCTGCAGATACAGCATGTGACACATGCAGTGTTTGTATAAAAGGTGGCCTAAAGCGTTTTTATTTATTTCAGAAGCGAAAAAACGGGTCAACATTATAAGTTCTATAAATTTAGCATCCATCAAAATGTCATTTTTTTGCTCCGTTTGAGTCCAACTAGAAAATGATCAATTACTAGTAGTTTCAGCCCCACATTAAATCAGATTTTTAAATGTCTTTCACCTTTATTATAAATGTTACATTTAACCGAAGTGGGGGGTGTTTGGGTGTGGAGGCCTGAAGGGTTGGCAACTGCTCTGGATTCAAAAGGTACTAACAGAACTAAGTCTAAATTGGTGTAGGCTGAGAAAATAAGTAATATAAAATGGTATGGACAACTTCAGTTACACTGGGGCAAAAACGTATTTGGCAGTTCCCCATAAATTTCGTGTTGCTTTTTTGCTCTACTGTAAATGTAGCAATGATCGCGTAACTAGAGTGTTCACCTGCCCATTTCCCTGACTGTATCAATACAGTGACACAATTTACTGCAGTGTAAAAGTATCATAGCTATGTGACATCTGGTGGCTTGAGAAAGCAGACGTCTGATCTGGCATTAATGAACTTCTATAACTGCAATAATATTGGATGAGGTATGTAATGGCCCTGATAAATGTGAAATGGAAAAAAGAACAGTACCATATATTTCTTGAGGCTTGTCATTGCAACATTTAGAACGAACCTAAATTTGCCATTTAGTCAAATATGGTAAATGGACTCAACTTGTATAGCGCTTTTCCACCTACATTAGGCACTCCAAGCACTTTACAGCAAGGATCCATTCACCCATTCACACACCAGTGTACGCAGACACTGAGGCAAGTAGGGTGAAGTGTCACACCGACAGTGTGCATTTGCGGGAGCTGGGATTCAAACCCATGACCTTCCTATCACAAGACGACCCGCTCTACCACCTGCGCCACCGTCTCCCCAAATATAACTTGTAGTAAACTCTTCAGCATAATAAATGTGGTGATTTTATTTCAATGTCCTATACCTTCATGCAGGATGTGCCCTTTGGTGACAGCAACTCTACCATCAAGCCTGATGTGCCCTCCGGTGACAGCAACTCTACCACCAAGCCTGAGTGCCCTCCGGTGACAGCAACTCTACCACCAAGCCTGATGTGCCTCCGGTGACAGCAACTCTACCACCAAGCCTGATGTGCCCTCCGGTGACAGCAACTCTACCACCAAGCCTGATGTGCCCTCCGGTGACAGCAACTCTACCATCAAGCATGATGTGCCCTCCGGTGACAGCAACTCTACCATCAAGCATGATGTGCCCTCCGGTGCCCACCATCGCTGCCCTCCGTGACAGCAACTCTACCACAGCATGATGTGCCCTCCGGTGACAGCAACTCACCATCAAGCTGATGTGCCCTCCGGTGACAGCAACTCTACCATCAAGCATGATGTGCCCTCCGGTGAGAGCAACTCGACCATCAAGCCTGACGTGCCCTCCGGTGAGAGCAACTCGACCATCAAGCCTGACGTGCCCTCCGGTGAGAGCAACTCGACCATCAAGCCTGACGTGCCCTCCGGTGAGAGCACTCGACCATCAAGCCTGACGTGCCCTCCGGTGAGAGCAACTCGACCATCAAGCCTGACGTGCCCTCCGGTGAGAGCAACTCGACCATCAAGCCTGACGTGCCCTCCGGTGAGAGCAACTCGACCATCAAGCCTGACGTGCCCTCCGGTGAGAGCAACTCGACCATCAAGCCTGACGTGCCCTCCGGTGACAGCACTCGACCATAAGCCTGACGTGCTCCGGTGAGAGCAACTCGACCATCAAGCCTGACGTGCCCTCCGGTGAGAGCAACTCGACCATCAAGCCTGACGTGCCCTCCGGTGAGAGCAACTCCGATCACTATTCCCAATCGACTCAGCCTGACGTGCCCTCCGGTGAGAGCACTCGACCATCAAGCCTGACGTGCCCTCCGGTGAGAGCAACTCGACCATCAAGCCCTGACGTGCCCTCCGGTGAGAGCAACTCGACCATCAAGCCTGACGTGCCCTCCGGTGAGAGCAACTCGACCATCAAGCCTGACGTGCCCTCCGGTGAGAGCAACTCGACCATCAAGCCTGACGTGCCCTCCGGTGAGAGCAACTCGACCATCAAG
Source organism: Neogobius melanostomus (assembly GCA_007210695.1). Classification (NCBI taxonomy): domain Eukaryota; kingdom Metazoa; phylum Chordata; class Actinopteri; order Gobiiformes; family Gobiidae; genus Neogobius; species Neogobius melanostomus. Next base: position 924,890 of record VHKM01000421.1, read on the forward strand.
CCTGACGTGCCCTCCGGTGAGAGCAACTCGACCATCAAGCCTGACGTGCCCTCCGGTGAGAGCAACTCGACCATCAAGCCTGACGTGCCCTCCGGTGAGAGCAACTCGACCATCAAGCTGACGTGCCCTCCGGTGAGAGCAACTCTACCATCAAGCCTGACGTGCCCTCCGGTGAGAGCAACTCTACCATCAAGCCTGACGTGCCCTCCGGTGAGAGCAACTCTACCATCAAGCCTGACGTGCCCTCCGGTGAGAGCAACTCTACCATCAAGCCTGACGTGCCTCCGGTGAGAGCAACTCTACCATCAAGCCTGACGTGCCCTCCGGTGAGAGCAACTCTACCATCAAGCCTGACGTGCCCTCCGGTGAGAGCAACTCTACCATCAAGCCTGACGTGCCCTCCGGTGAGAGCAACTCTACCATCAAGCCTGACGTGCCCTCCGGTGAGAGCAACTCTACCATCAAGCCTGACGTGCCCTCCGGTGAGAGCAACTCTACCATCAAGCCTGACGTGCCCCCCCCCCCCCCCCCTCCGGTGAGAGCAACTCTACCATCAAGCCTGACGTGCCCTCCGGTGAGAGCAACTCTACCATCAAGCCTGACGTGCCCTCCGGTGAGAGCAACTCTACCATCAAGCCTGACGTGCCCTCCGGTGAGAGCAACTCTACCATCAAGCCTGACGTGCCCTCCGGTGAGAGCAACTCGACCATCAAGCCTGACGTGCCCTCCGGTGAGAGCAACTCGACCATCAAGCCTGACGTGCCCTCCGGTGAGAGCAACTCGACCATCAAGCCTGACGTGCCCTCCGGTGAGAGCAACTCTACATCAAGCTGACGTGCCCTCCGGTGAGAGCAACTCTACCATCAAGCCTGACGTGCCCTCCGGTGAGAGCAACTCTACCATCAAGCCTGACGTGCCCTCCGGTGGAGCAACTCACATCAGCCTGACGTGCCCTCGTGAGAGCAACTCTACCATCAAGCCTGACGTGCCCTCCGGTGAGAGCAACTCTACCATCAAGCCTGACGTGCCCTCTAAGTTCTTGGTGAAATCCCACATTGTTCATAGAACTTGAACAGGTTTTAGGTGTAATGCAAGGTCTCATGTTGTTTCCAAGATGTGTTGCATGGTACCTTCCTGCTTTTATGTCAATAAAAATCTTAACATCTTCCCACACACTTTGAACTTTATTACAAATTTAAGTTGAGGGAACTTGGTTTGGCTGTTGCCTGCACCAGTTTCTTTAATTTATTCATGGTTTTCATTTTTAACCAAAACAAACACTCCACAAGACATTAAATAATAATGAAAATAGAAATAAACAGTAGTAGACATTGATTTACATCTAGTCAAGTCAGCATATTCAAAAAAGGAATCCAAGTCAGTTCAAAGAAATCTAGTTTTCCTCGTATAGAATGTTTTTTTTTTTTTTTTTTTTTTTTTTTTTTTTTCTGGTGTGCAATATGACAAGAGTTCATTAGTCTAGTGTTTTTAAGTTGGTGGGGTTGCTACTCTTCCAATCCTTCAGGATACACTTCTTGGCAGCCGTTGCTGCTAGTAACACTGTTTTTGATTTGAGTTCACCTTTAAAGTTACATCTCCCAGTAACCAAATCCTAGGGTCGACATCCAGAGTCTGTCCAAAAATTCAAGAGGTTACTGCGATGTGAGTCCAGTATGGCTTCAGACGGGTACAACTCCATAGCATGTGGACAAGAGTCCCAACAGAGATGGTGCATCTTTGACATTGTTTACATAAGGAATAAACACTCGTCTCAGTTGGAGAGTAGGTCAATTTGAAAATCTAACAAATGTAGCACTTTAATGTGACCGGTTTGTGGGTCCAGTCCCAAATTGTAAGATTGCATCCAGGCACTCATTTGCAAAAATACTTTATTTTAGGGCCACCCATCTTCCGCTTGTCCATTGCACCAGCCCCTGTGTGTGTAATTGACAGTCTTATACAAATGTTAATGTATTGTGTAAGGCCCAACCAGGGACATGCACTGCTTTTAGCACTAGCTAAAAGCTAGCTGCAAACATTAATTGTAAGTGTGTTGATTGTATTGTCCCAGACAGACTAGTCATTATCTATTCACACCATGTTTGAATAGATTTATATCATACTATCTCTGTTGCCTTGACTGTGGTGCTCAGGCACCCACTCTGAGCCACTGAATGTTTTGTGTATCAGTATGATGCTCGACAGAGGGTATTTATCCCTCTTCTGTGGAAGCATAGGCAGACTTGAATGGTAAGACTAGCGCAATGTCTGGAGTTCATGTCTCCGGGTCCTGCATCGAGGCTAAAACATCTCCTACATAAGACATCCAGACTTGGGGCTGGATGATTTTGGGAAAAATAATGGTCATGATTATATCCCCCATATTGATTTTAATTTTTTCCTAATAAATTAAACATCTTGCTGATTCGTAAAATAAAATCTTTTATTCAGACCTCAGCTAAAAACAAAAACAAATGCTTTCCTTCTGTTTAACGCACTAAAGTCTTGAATTGTCTCGTCCAAACTCCCAAACTAAGTATTGTTTGTGCCAAAAAGAAATGGCTTTAAATCTGTCAATTATAAAGTCCCATGATGATTAGATTGACCAAAGTAGAGATTGCGATTTTGATTTTGATTAATTATCCAGACTCCTGCCTATTTTTCATCTATCCTCTCGGACACCATTGTTTCTCTAACAAGCCATACTTGGTGGTGGTTAGGGCTGGACTGGCAGGAAAAATATCAGCCTGGAACTTCTGGGTCAAGACCAGCCTTCTATAAAATCAGTCATACTATAGACGCTGATTTATGTTCATCCCAGTGGGTGTGGGTCAGGATTGATCTTACAAATTCGTTGTTATGAGCCTGGCACTCTACCTAAAACGAAATGTTTTCGCCCTGGTGGTGGTTAAATACTATTGTAGCCACAGCCCTCTCTGGGGTAGACTAACGGAATCGAGGCTGTAAGAGATAATATTAAATCGCTAGTTATCATACTGGGTTGAGCTATAATGTCGTACTGCCCGTAGGTCAAGCTGTGCGGTCGTACTATCTCTTTATAGCCTTGACTAGGTGTTTAGGTGCCGACTATCAGCCACTGAATGCTCGCGTGCGTGTTAGTGTGACGCGCTTAGAGGGTATTTACGTGTCCTCTGGGGAAGCACAGACAGGCTTGAATGTTAGGACTGGCACAATGTCTTGAGTCCTTGTCTCTGGGTCCCAAGATGGCAAATAAACTTCTCCTGCATAAGACATCCTGACTGCTGCCTATTCTTCATCGACCTCTCGATCATCGTTTGTTAGAATTCTCTTACAGAGGCTATCTGTGCCATCGGCCCCTCCGACCACCACCAACCACCATATTCATCCTGGCTATTGTACATGTTTTTAGTGGTAGGCAGGGGAAACTGGAGTACCCGGAGGAAACCTACGCAGACACAGGGAGAACATGCAAACTCTACACAGAAAGACCCCCGCCAGCCAGGGTTCCCCGGACCTTCTAATAGTGAGGCACAAGAGCTAACTGCTGTGTTTTGTTGTTCCAACACTGTAGCGCCAAACAAAACACAAATCCAGTTTTCATGAGGGAACAGCTTTATCACAAGTATCTGTATAGTAAAATACAAGTAAAGATGCCGCCACTGGCTTTAGTTTACTCTAAATATTAAAAGATCAGACATCAGACTGTTTACACGAGATCAGAATCAGAATCAGAATCAGAATGGGTTTTATTGCCATGGTTTGAGAACAGGTTCACAAACTAGGAATTTTTCTCGGTGCAAACGTGCGACATAGAACATATAACACAGTTAAGATAAGAAGGGGCAGCTACAATGAGCAATACTGCAGTGGTTTTCATTGTTTACCACAGACTGTGTGAAACCACCTGGCTTTGGATAATAAAACATAACCGATTACTATCAGTTATGATGCAGAAAAAACTACAATAGTCGGTGTGGTGTACTGTTAAACGATACCAGTCTGGTGGAAGTATTAAATCTTTATATTCAAGTTGTGATGCTGTTGGTCATCAAATTGAAATGAAATTAAAAAGTTAAAAAATAATATAAAAGGGGGGGAAATTTAGAAGAAACAAATGGGAAAAGTTGCAGTAAATTTGGGAAAAATATTTATTTTTATTTATTGGTTATTTGGTCGGGACAGTGCATGTTAATGAACATACATGGGTCTCATGCATGTAAACAAGCCACACTGGATTGTAGCCTTGGGCTAATTTACATCCGTCGTCCCCATGAGCACTCTCAAACACACTCGCAGGGAATCAAACCCGGACCTTCTAGCTGTGAAGCACGAGCGGCAACCGCTGTACTACCGTGCCGCCCTATTAACATTTTGGGGAAAATAAATTTGAAAAAGAAACCCTGGGAAAAAGACGGGGAAATATATTTGAAAAATTGGGGGAAATTTAGGGAAAAATGTGAAAAACTTGGAAAGTGTTTTTTCCACCCTTTCGTTGTTAAGTTTCTTTGTTGTTTCACCTCAGACAAATGATACAAATGCAAAATAAATGAAATGGATTGAAAAGGAATACATTAACATTATTAATCTGTTTTATGGTTCTATATAATATTGTATAGGTATCGAAATCGTTCAGGTATCGGCAGTGGTTAAAGTGGGATTAAAGTGGTTAAAGTGGGATTTGGAAGGTGGGGGAACGCTAACCTTTAACAAGCAGTATGATACGCGCTACATTTTTTATTTTTTTGTGTACTTATGTAGTCATGGGTTCTGAACAATATACAGTATAGTATTCATACTTCACAATACAAGGTATTTGATACTGTAATTATTTCATTTTCCAATATTTTTAAGACCTTGAATTATTTTTAGATGTCCTTTGTTTTGTTAAAACCTGCTAAAGGACAAGATCGCGGATACAAGCGGCCGAAATGAGTTTCCTTCGCAGGGTGGCTGGGCGCGCCCTCCGAGATCGGGTGAGGAGCTCAGTTACCCGGGAGGAGCTCGGGGTAGAGTCGCTGCTCCTTCACGTCGAAAGGAGCCAGCTGAGGTGGCTAGGGCATCTGTTCCGGATGCCTCCTGGTCGCCTCCCTTGGGAGGTGTTCCAGGCATGTCCTATTGGGAGGAGGCCTCGTGGAAGGCCCAGGACAGGCTGGTGGGACTATGTCTTCGAGCTGGCCTGGTGTCGCCTCGGGGTCCCCCAGAACAGCTGGAGGAGGTGTGCGTGGATCGGGAAGTCTGGGCATCTCTGCTGAGACTGCTGCCCCCGCGACCCGGCCCCGGATAAAGCGGAAGAAAATGGATGGATGGAGGTTTTCACAATCATAAATTGGAGGTCTATGTGATTTACTAAATGAACAAATTCTGCTTTTGCCAGATCCACTCATTTTATTTGTTTCTATAATATATTAAGCTCCTCTCTGGGCAGGCATGGTGCTCTGCAGTCCTACGTCTAAGAAGACTCCATTTCTTGACATATTTGTCACTTATTCAAAGGAGGTTCAACCAAAGAAATGAAATGAGTGCTGAAACATTACTTCTTAAGTAATGATTCAGCATTACTTGTCTTGTTATTATGGTAATGGTAAATGGTCTCAACTTATATAGCGCTTTTCCACCTACGTTAGGCATTCAAAGCACTTTACAGCAAGGATCCACTCACCCATTCACTCTCTCATTCACCAATACACACAGACACTGGACGCAAGGAGGGTGAAGTGTCTTGCCCAAGGACACAACGACAGTGTGCACCTTCAGGAGGCGGGATTCGAACCCCCGACCTTCCGATCATGAGACGACCCACTCTACCATCTGCACCACCGTTATGTTGTTCATTTAACAAAATCCTTTTTCACAGTCAGCATTGCTTACAGCAGGGCTCTTGCATTACTTTTTTCACTCGGGGAGATTTGGCCTTTGTCATTGGCCACTGGGCCGGTCAGGGGAGAGCCTCCCACCACCAAACATATTCATATTATCTCACGTAAGTCTCAGGTCAAACTCATACACGTACTTCTCTCTCCCATGTCCTCCTGCGTGTGAGTATCTGTGCGTCTGCCCTGTACGATCGGGAGAGACGCGAAGGAGAACAGGGAAATAGTGGATCCTTTTAAAACTATGAAAACTACAATAAATTTGACTCATGTTGCAGAAGCAAGCACATGCCCCAAACACGTTAATCAACTTAATACCCACAACTCTATCCCCAGTCTCCTGACAATAAAACACAAGTAAACTGCCCAGATGAACTTACAGGAGCATTTCACTGTGATGGAGATGAAATACTATTGCAATTATCTGCACCTTCATCTTATCTTCTGTGTTCTTCCAGATGAAGGTAGAGATAGGTGAATTAAGATGAATAAAGAGAATAAAAAATAGCTTTATAATGAATTTGCCCCATTGAAGTATTTTTCAGGTGTTAATTAGGGTGCATCAAACACCCAATGTCAACCAATTATTATGTCCCCAGTTTAAAAAGAATTTCTACCAATTATTGTCTAATTCCAACATTGTTTACAGGGTCCACCTCAATTAGCTTGCATTATGAAGCATTATATGCGATATCCATTTAGCTGAATGTTATTTGCTGTTGACCTCTTTACTTATTTAATATTTTACAATGGTATTGAATTTGATTAAATAACTATTCTTTGCTTGTTTATTCAAGTTGTTTGTGAAGTCTGCAATCTTTGAAAGTGAGTTTTTACAAAATATTTAAATTTTATCTAATTTTGTATTAAAGAGGGGGTATTATGTAAAATCGACTTTTTCAAGCTTTATATCATGTTATTAGGTCATTCCCTCATTAAAGACGTATTTTTGAGTAATCAGTAAAAACTTAAACGGCAGCCATTTTAGGTGTAGCTATGCCCAGTCCACCTAGGAACGCCCCCACCTCCTGGAGACGCCTCTAGACCTTTCGTCACCAGCCAAGGCACCAACCACTGCTCCTCAGCAGGGCCACCTCCCAGCATGTCCAGCGCAGATGTAAACAGTCAGAGTCATCATGGAGGATTAGCTTCATGTGTTGTAAACTGGAGCTACAGCAGCTCTGAGACTTTCAAAAACACACATCAGTGTTTCTTTACATCAACACCCAGGATTAAAACCGGTGACAAGAAAACGTATTTCCATGACGGGATCTGCGCTGGGAATGCGTTTGGGCTTGATAGCATTCCCTCCGGAGAAAGCTAATTTTACAAGCTAAAGCTCCAGTCATGACTGAAAACGAGAAATATGCACAAAAAAAGTCAATAAAACCACCATCTACACAATGAACCGTTGAACAATGATCACACACTGAACTGGGCCATAGACATATTATTAATAGACCGTCATCCTCACTCCTCCCCGTTTACCACAATGACCACGTTCGAGGGGGAAATCATGGCGGATTTACAGGCTCCTCCTCCCCAGCTCTGACGAAGCATGTTCCTAATAAGGGCATAAGGGCGGGATCTTCACTGTAGACTCGGCCCTTGCGTGACGTGTAGCTCGCGCAGCTCCAATGCTAACAGTCAGACCCCCGTTAAGTAGGAGATTTCTAAAAAATGTTGCTACCATAACCAGCCCGGTGCCCGTTGTTTTAACCCAGCGTAATCACAGGAGGAATATCTAGCTCTAGCCACTTCTAAAACATTAGGCACCGGGCATTAAAGCTGTTTTTAACGTGTCTAAAGTCCAATGCATTCCAATGGGGGAATAGCGGCCATATGGAGGTACTACAGCAATAGCGGAGCAATGGCGGCCTCCAGTGTCGTAGTCACAAAGCAGAGCAGTCAGCGGCCATTGAACTGGGCTTGTTGATTTTGAAGTTTATTGCTCACATTTCATCTACAATGGGTCGTAGCCGAGTGGTTTTCTCTCAAAGCTAACAAGTATTAGCAGTTAGCCGCTAACCACTAGCTCAGAACGATTATTGAAAAGTAGACTTTACAATGATAACACACTGAGCCTGGCTTGATGATTTGAAGTTTATTGCTCACATTTAATCTACAATGGGTCGTAACCGAGTGGTTTTCTCCCGAAGCTAACGCACCATTAGCCGCGAGGTGCTAACACAGCTAGCTCGGAAATTCATTGAACAAAAGTAGCATATGCACGAAAAATGTCAATAAAGCCGGCAACTACTTGAAGCAGCTTTTACGATGATCACACACTGAGCCTGGCTTGACACATTTGTGATTTATTGCAGACTTTTCATCAACAATGAGCTGTAGTCGATTAGAACATGCTAACGGGGGTACCACCTGCACAGATAATGTCCCTCTATTGAAGCGTATGGGCTGGATATACAGACCCTTAAATACTGGGGAGATCCTGGTGTAGTCCATGAGGTATAGTTAAAGATCCATAGGGCATGGCAGTAGCAAATAGGGACTAGATAGCCTCCACCAAACAGCAGGTATTTTTCTGGCAAGAGCCCATTCCAAGCCTGCGGTGTGGAAAGTTCAGCTGCTGGATCAAATCATATCCTGCGTGGCCATTGTTCACAAGTGATAAAGCGTAGCTCCTTTCCAAAAGTAAAAATTAAGAGGCACCGAAAATCGATCGTAGTTTCTATGCGTGTGGAGGAAACAAGACGAGAACAGTACTGTTGTTTAGATGCCACAGCAGCGTGCTGAAGGGGGCGTGTCAGAAAGGGTCGAGGCTTCTTAAAGAGACAGAGGCCTATTTCAAGACGTTCAGTACAGCCATTTTGAGAGAGCAATTTTATTCAAGGCAGTTATTTTAATTTACTGCATATACAGACCAACAGAAGGTTACGTCATCATTGTAGTATGCTATAGACTGTGATCTTTAATATTTCACTTTTTCAAAAAGTCTGCAGATCTAGAATGGGTTTGTTAGCTCCTAGCACCGGGCGGAGCCTTGACTGTTGAGCTCTATATGAAATATCCAGTATTGATATTGGTGTCAACTATGCAGTAGTCTAGCTTTATAAAAAAAGAAGGATTGACAGTGTGGGTTCACGTACACGGACTGGGAGCTCTTCTTCTGCCACTCCTTCTCCTTCTTGTTCTGGTCGGCGATGTTCTGGGCCTGCTGCTCCCACTTGTCTCGGAGACTACCGCTCCAATCAAACGCCGCTCCCCTTTGTTCATCCTGACCCTGCGCACACACATACACGTGTTTTGACTACTATGCTGTTTAGGTTTGTAGTTTGTAATTTTGCACAGATGATTCTTCCATATTTTTTCATTTAAATGATTTCATATAAATCAGTCAATATCAGATCAATATAATGAATTAGGTTACCTTAAGGTGCTTCCAATTTAAATGATTATGATTATGGTTTGGTGTTTTTTTAATACATGCATGCAAATGTATTTATTTATTAGCAGTAGTTTATTTCTTCGGTCATTATAAACTTTATAACACATGTCACATTATTTCAATGATCGTTTACATTATATATTTATTCATTTGAACTGGACAGCGCACGTTAATGAACAAACATATACAAACTGTACACAAATTGTATCTGTATCAGTAAATTAATGTAAAGTGATCTGTGCCTGTGTCAGACCTGCATGTCCTCAGACCCAGACCTGCATGTCCTCAGACCCAGACCTGCATGTCCTCAGACGCAGACCTCCATGTCCTCAGACCAGACCTGCATGTCCTCAGACCCCAGACCTGCATGTCCTCAGACCAAGACCTGCATGTCCTCAGACCAAGACCTGCATGTCCTCAGACCCAGACCTCCATGTCCTCAGACCCAGACCTGCATGTCCTCAGACCCAGACCTTGCATGTCCTCAGACCAAGACCTGCATGTCCTCCAGACCCAACCTGCATGTCCTCAGACGCAGACCTGCATGTCCTCAGACCCAGACCTGCATGTCCTCAGACCCAGACCTGCATGTCCTCAGACCCAGACCTGCATGTCCTCAGACCCAGACCTGCATGTCCTCAGACCAGACCTGCATGTCCACCACCTCCAGTCCTCAGACCCCAGACCTGCCATGTCCTCAGACCCAGACCTCCATGTCCCTCAGCCAGATCCCCAGACCTCCATGTCCTCAGACCCAGACCTCCATGTCCTCAGACCCAGACCTCCATGTCCTCAGACCCAGACCTGCATGTCCTCAGACCCAGACCTGCATGTCCTCAGACCCAGACCTGCATGTCCTCAGACCAGACCTGCATGTCCTCAGACCCAGACCTGCATGTCCTCAGACCCAGACCTGCATGTCCTCAACCAGACCTGCATGTCCTCAGACCCAGACCCTGCATGTCCTCAGACCCAGACTCCATGTCCTCAGACCAGACCTGCATGTCCTCAGACCCAGACCTCCATGTCCTCAGACCCAGACCTCCATGTCCTCAGACCCAGACCTGCATGTCCTCAGACCCAGACCTGCATGTCCTCAGACCAGACCTGCATGTCCTCAGACCCAGACCTGCATGTCCTCAGACCCAGACCTGCATGTCCTCAGACAAAGACCTGCCAGTTCATACCAAGACCTGCAATGTCCTCAGACCCAGCGCTCATGTCCTCCAGACCCAGACCTCCATGTCCCAGAACCCAGACCTGCAAATAGTCCTCAGACCCAGAACCTGCATGTCCTCAGACCAATACTGCATGTCCTCAACCAGACTGCATCCTCAGACGCAGACTAGCAATGTCCTCAGACCCAGACCCTGCATTGTCCTCAGACCAGACCTGCATGTCCTCAAGACCACGACCTGCATGTCTCAGACCAGTAAGACCTGCATGTCCTCGAGACCAAGACCTGCATGTCCTCAGATCCCGCAGACCTCCATGTCCTCAAGACCAGACGCTCCATGTCCTCAGACCCAGACCTGCATGTTCTCAGACCCAGACCTGCATGTCTCAGAGCCCAGAGCCTGCAATGTCCCAGACCCAAGACCTGCAATGTCCCTCAGACCCAGAACTGCATGTCCCCAGACCCAGACCTGCATGTCTCATTGTCCTCAGACCCCAGACCCTGCATGTCCTCAGACCCAGACCTGCATGTCCTCAGACCCAACCTGCATGTCCTCAGACCCAGACCTGCATGTCCTCAGACCCAGACTGCATGTCCCCAGACCCAGACCTGCATGTCCTCAGACCCAGACCTGCATGTCCTAAGCTGATGTTTCCTCTTCTGAACCTCCGCTGTCCTGTTCTTACACTGGACCTCCAGCTTGTCTTCTCACAACTCCAAGTCTGAATCTCCTGTCACTAATTATTAACACATTAGATTTCACTTAAAGACACATTAAGTCGTGATGTCCATTACAAAGTCAGGAGGGGTAGGGCCTTATAAGTTATTATTAACTTCTTCCTACTCCCTTTGAGCAGCACTAATGCTTCTTATGTTGTGAATAATTTCTGTAAATTAAATGTATACTATACCTGTATGCATTTGTTGCTCAAATAAACTAAAGAAAGACATGGAGAGAAAATGTTTTTCAAAAGGCCTTAAATGTAAATATGTTGGTAGTTATAAGTTATAAGACCCGAGGGGACCTGTCCTTTCAGTCTGTTGCCCCCTGACTGTGGAGCGCCCTGAACTTGTCTCTGCGTCTGCCCGACTCTGACATGCTTATTCAAAAAAGCTTTTGATTGAAGGGTTTTCCCTTCGCAACAAGAATGAATCAGAATTGATGTGGTCTTTATCTGGTTTTACAGAAACTAGCCGGGCTGGGACAAAGTATCGGATCGGATAGCAATACTTTCTGCTGCAATACTAAGTATCGATACTTTCAAGTACTTTAAATACTTGTGTTTGGAGGCATTTTCATTATGCACTCCTTTGTTTTCCATTAACAGTTACACAGCACTTTCTTATATTTTTTGTTGATGTACTTTTCAATCTGAACACTTCAATAAATGTGAAATGGCATTTGGTTTATTAACTCTGGACACACGACTGTTTTCTTTTTACACATTTAAGGTAAACATATTACTTATAATTACTTACTGTATCGTGATATGTATCGGATTGTGACCAAAGTGGATCGTCCTAGCCCTATATTAACTAGCCTTGTAGTAACTTTGGGTCCCTAACATTTGACTGATGATGTGTCCATTTTGTCCAAACAGTCTCTAATGCTCGGTTAGAGCAGCTCCAACACATGATATACTGTATTGTTAGAAAGCTGTCCTCTGTACAGGACAATAAGATTCAGATAGACTGCATGTAAACAGCCGAACTTACAGACACAAGAACAATGTCCACCACAGAGGACATACATGCATGGATTGTGCAGGAATATATCATGAAGGGCCTATCCTTATGGCCCCAATCCAGTCCAAATGAGTGTTGTAAACAGTGGCTATGTTTACATGGAGACCAAACATCTGATCATAATCTGATTTCTGGAGTTCTCATATTATTGATGTGGCACAGTGGCGTGCTGGGACCTCATTTCGGCCCGGGAATTTAGAGAAGACCGGCCCACTTTTCCGTGGGTTTATAGCTCAGTGATTGAGCGCTAGTCTCTGGTGCAGGAGGTCCCCGGTTTAAGTATAGCTTCGACATTTTTCTAACGCTTTTTTTTAACGCTATTTTTACATGGGCCGCTGCACACACAGTCTGAGCCTGATACAACTCCACAATCAGCACCAAGTTGTGAAGATACAAATATTTATTTGTCCACTTTTCTACCTTTCACTGCCTCTTTCTCGCTTTACTCGCGCGGACACTTATCTCCGCAAGATTGGACTGCACCAACTTCAACTAAAGCGAAGGGGTGTTCCACTTAAACACCCCTCTGAGTTAGTTCAACGTCAAATGGTATCTCCCTGCCACAAGGATGAAAAGTTAGATGCGAAAATCTTTTCTCATTTTGACACATTTCCCCCTCGTGGGGTCGGCCCGGCCCTAAACAGTGATATCTTCACTTACTGTGCGGATGCCAAATTACTCCTGGTATATTACGCCTTACAATTGAAGAGTTATAATATTTTACGTGATGTTTTTGTTCTTTTGACTATTTAGCAATCTTAACCAAAAGTTTGTCCGAAGTGTTTTTTCAGTTCTTTGTTACAGTGGAAAATCACAGACTCGAGGGGTGTCCGAGCTAAAACTGCTGCTGCTCAACAAAACAGGACAATGGTAAAATGCCGGCAGGGCGGAGCCAAACGTCACATGACGGCTCGGGAACCAATGGAAACAACGACATGTAGTTTTAGGCTCAAAATATTGCATGATGGAAAATGTGACGTATACTCTGCCTCCCCCAGGGAAAAACAGTTTTTTTTCCATGGTTAACGAAGAACTGCAGGAGTTGATGTTAGGGAAACCTGGGGGGACAGAGCTCTGTACTTAGATGGCCTGTTAGGAAATAAATCTTCGTGACTTAATCTTCCGAATCCTGGTCATCTATATTCTGGTGTGTATTATTAGCTTATAGAGTAGTGTTGACGATGTATCTAAACTTCCCTTCCAGTGTTGAACGCGCGGTGTTGTCCGGAGTCAGGTAAAATTTACATAGGAGCACATACGCAACTGGTATTGAGATCGATTTGTTTGTAAAGGTATCCGTGGACAACACGAAGATTAAATTCTTCACAATATAGTTCCCTTTTTATCCGCTTAGAAAATCCACATGGTTTAATTTTGTGTAATTATACTTTGTAGTGTAACACTTCACGTAACCATATTTAAATAGGGAAAACGTGGAAGAGTTTGGTAGCTTCTATCTTCACCTCGTTTGGAGCTATAGAGGAGAAGAGAGAGGCTAAATGCTAACGCCATCTGTGCTGTGTTTACGTTACAGAAGGCACACGTGGAGACCAGACAGGTACAAATGAACTCGTCTAAGGTAAGAACATATCTCAGTATGTAAAAACGGTGGCCTATTACTTTAAACTTGTGCTGTATCCACTAGTTTGACTCCAATTCCTAATATGGAGGCACAATTATTCTCCACCTAGTTCTGCAGGTTGGCCTGATTGAAGACAAGGGTGGAGACAATTCAGTTCCTCTAAAGATCCTAATATGCACTGGCACATGTAGAACCTGGAGTTTTGGATTCTCTGATTTCTGAAGAGAACGTAAACACATCAGATCTGAGATGGGATGGGATGGGATTCCTATCTGATTTTCCCGGACCATGTAAACATAGCCAGCCTTGGTCGAATGTAGCTGGTCATGATAACGAAACATCGGCCCGGTGAAGCACGTGCGGCGGGGTTCCTGCGGTCGTGTGAGTGGGTGAGGGGGTGTGGCCTTACCTCAGTGGGTGCGATCTCTCTCTCCCTTTGGTGTTTATAGTTTATAGGTCCCGTGTTATCCCCGGGGCTGCTCACGGTGTGTCTGCGCTTAGAGAGGAGCAGGGTTCCTCATGGCTATTTTACCGCGCCACGTCAACACGTCCAGCGCCGGCTAACTTTAGAGTGGCTACGGCAGAAACAGCAGATACAACAGAGAACGAATACAGTCATAATGTTATATTCCCCAGGGGTTCATTCCACGCACCTGTCAGTGGAAGTTTGGTTTGTTAGTCTGATCTCTAAAATAAAAATAATAATAAAAACAACTAAAGTGCATATTTACAAAGTTGGGAACAGGTGGTTTCACGTGACTGAAGTTCTCTGGCAGTGATCCAAGCAGGGCATGGCGTGGGAAGAGATCACTGTGGTTACATGAACGAAGGGAAAGTCAGGTCAGATCTTTCTGGAACAGGAGTTGCACAAACCCATGCTGGCGACCTGCTGGGCCAACAGGGGTCAGAATGAGGGCAGCATGTGACAGTCTCGTCCAATCAAAGCACAAAGTACCTACCCGGAAACTGTCAGGCTGCTGAACGCAAAACAATAACGCATCGTCAAAACAAAAATGGTGTTAGCTACTTCTAATGGCGTTGTTCAGCTGAGCCACACATTACTACTACAACTTTAGTGGCAATCAGTGGCTTTTAAAGTTGTGCTGCGCTTGTTGAATGTATAGTTATTACACAGCTGTCATCAACAAAGAGCCGTAGCATATTGTAGCATAGTATCATACATTAGCCTTTAGTCGTTAGCCACCAGCGCTAATTATCCTCCGTTTAAGAGTTTCTGGTTGATTTGAGCTTAAACACTGGGTGTGTAGTTAAAGATCCAACATCGCAGTTCACCTCTTAAAGAGCAGGTCGGTCTGAATGATAATGGTGCCTTACACTTGTATTGCACTTTACAAGCCTGTATTACCAAGTTTCTCAAAGTGCTACACTGTCGTCATTATTCATTCACTCCAGACTCGGTGGTGATAAGCTGGCTGTTGTAGCCACAGCTGCCCTGGGGTAGACTGACGGAAAGTGAGGCTACCAGTCTGTGCCATCGGCCCCTCAAACCACCACAAACCACTCACTTACTCCATTCATTCTGGCCTGTTATAACATGTTTTTTAGTGGTAGGTGAAACTGGAGTACTCGGAGGAAACCTACGCAGACAGGGAAACATCCAAACTCCACACAGAAAGGCCGGGGATCGAATCTGAGACCTTCTAGCTGTGAAGCACGAGCGCTAACCGCTGGACTAGCATGCTGCCCGGATGCGCTCAGGCCTAACTGTTTGCTCATGACAAATAAATGTGAAGTGTAAAATGGTGTGTATATTCAATCAACCCCCTGCCCCATGCTGGCCTGGAGTTGCCCCACTGCCCTCGCTCCAAAGGACATCTGGATCGGTGCCATCAGAGGCGTAGCTTGCCATAAGGCAAGGCAGGCAGCTGCCTGAGGCCCCCAAGAGTCAAAGGTCCCATGAACCAACCCGTTATTTCAGAATCCTGCAATAAACCCTTGATGTACACAGTCTTCCTAATGATTTTGGTGATGCAGTGGCGCTGTTCATGCCCATCCTGCTGCAGGCTTTAGTGAATCATGGTTCCCTAATGTTAACTTATAATGAGCAGTGGACAGACTTTTTCACTCATGGCTCCACCAGATTATATTTCTAATAGTGAAACCAGTTTATTGTAACTCACTTCATGACCTAAAGAACCTCAGCCTTCTGTTCTGAGGGAAACTCAGAACAGATCATATAACAAATCATATAACAATTCTCTGTCCCAAGATCGCCTCTCATGGACATGGGACGCCACTCGCAAGACTCATAAACAGCTTCCACATAATACATAGGCTTAATAAGATGTCTTATCACTTAGGCGCACAGTTAATACGCAACATGTCTGTTGGCAGCACTAATACCTGATTCTTTGTATTTTTAAAACACCAATTCGAGAATAAAGCTCAATTAAATTCCACCCATTCTCATGCTCCATCGTGTGTGGAGGATGAATACCGTAAGAGTAGAAACCGCTGTAAGTTTGGGCCCTCGTTCTCTACCAAAATATGATTGCGTTATTTCGCAATAATTATTGCGTTTTATGGGCTAAAACTTTTGCGTTATTTCGCAAGTATTCCAAAATAAACGGCAATAAAAAAATTCTCGTGATGTTCCCTGAACGGGCTCCGTGGTATTGGCCCCTGTCCATCTGAGATTATGTCATCATCACATCCTAAAACGGAACACGTGGTGGTTTTTTCTGTGGGTGGTGTTTGTTCTCCTGCCGTGTCTGCGTAGGTTGTCCATCCGGGTATATCACCGGTTTCCCCTACTAACCTAAAAAACATGTAAATCTAATGGGTGAATTCCTCCCAGCCAGGTGTTTCTGATCATCAGCCTGGCTCCAGCAGTCTGGAGATGGGTCCGAATACACGCGCCCACGCTGGCAGCTGCCTACCGTCGCAGGTCTGCGCCAGGCGGCATTGAGGATGGGTCAAATGGAGAAGACGTAATTTTCCTATATAGACGATGGGATTAGATAAAGTATAAACTTTTGAAGAGCTTAATCGCTCAACAATCCACATAACGTAGCTGCTGGGTCACTGTAAAGACAAACACAAACTAATATCAACTTTGTTGTCCCATTCAAACTTTCCATAATGCACCTTTAACGAAGTTACAAGTGGCAACTTTAAAGGGGGAATTATACTGTACAGTAAAATCAACGCTCTTTAAGCTTTTATCATGTTACAAATGTCAAAAACAGAACCTGGATCTGTGTTTGGAGCCACTCGCGCACACTTTGAGCTATATCTTTGAATCTTCCCAGAGGCTGTTATTCGGCAATTAGATTTTTTTGTGTGGTCTACCTTCTAATCAGTCAGTCGACAAATTAAATTCAAATGTTTTAATTTTTCATTGTTCAGATTGTGTTATTTAATAAAGGCATAAAAGTTCTGTGTCATGTTCAGATTGTTCAGTTGATCTGGGGCTGAAATCCAATCCTCTGGACATCTCCACTATTTTACCTTCGCTGATCCCCGGGTGAAGCGCCGGCTCCAGTCCGGGCACAGAGGCACATACCCCATAGTGCTCCTTCAGCAGAGCCTTACGCAAATGTAAATACTGAGCTACGGCATAACACGGGATAGAAGACCCACGTCCGTTTTGAACCAACTAGAGGGGCGCCAGTTCAGTTTAGTGTTAAACTCTGACTTTAGCCCTATGCCTGAATGAAAACATTAGGCCCATGCCATATTTTTAAATCTTTCGGCAGCTACAGGAGTTTGCGGGAGCTCCATAAAAGGTCTATGTGACTGAACAAAAAGAAAAGTACTAAAACAAAAATGGTTACCCAGGGTTTTTTAGTAAGTTTTCCGGGTGGGACTGCGGCAACGTTTGAGGCCAGCTAGGAACAATGATCAATTAAAATTTGGGTGCTACAGTATCCTGCACGAGAGGCGTCATGTGACACTGAGTGGAATCCTAGGAGTGCTTGTCTTCCTGTCCGCGTTATTTTCGCTATGAGTTAGTGATCGAGCATCAGGCTTACATGGACAGGCAGTGAGGTACTAGGAACCAGTCGGCAGGGCTTAAGGTTAAAAACACTGAGTCAGCATCAAAGACTTCACTGGAGGAACTTCCCTGTTCATCTACACGTTTTCTGTCTTGAAGCTAACGGCTAACAACACTAAATAAAAATTTTAAACTCCAACTAAGATTTTGAATAAGCCACACAAAATATGGCCTGAACTTTGAGTATAATATACTTGTTAGTTATAATCTATGTGGTGTTTTTTTTGTTTGATACTTAGCCGTATCATAACATAGTTTCCTGTTCGTCTATAGTATTTACAATCGTATAATGTCTGTAATTATTTGGCGCGGGCCACAGTAGCGCAGGCGGTAGGGCTCGTGCGTCACGCAGCTTCAAAAGTTCCTCTGTTTGATTCCGCACCTGGAGAGCGGGGCAATGTAAACTCCCTGTGTCTGTGTAGATTTCACTCGGGTACTCCCTGGTCGCCTACCTAACCACCAAAAACATGTTATTATACATCACATTTATCGGAAGAGCTCATGGCATGAGTTTTGGTTATGCAAGATACAAAGCATCGCATCTGAACGGCTTCTTCAAAAGGACCTCGGGGTGGATGGTTAATCATCAGTCCAACCCCGTCACCTAGCTGTATTTGCAGAAGAGGCAGAACTGTCTGCGGAGCCTCATGACACTTAAATGTCCATCAGGGTCATCCAGACTGTTCCTGTTTTTTTGTTGAAGACAATGAAGCAAGGTAATGAAACATCTGGGTCAGTTCACTTCAACGTAGGTCCGTCAGTCTACCCCAGGGCAGCTGTGCTACAATAGTAGCTTACCACCACCAAGTATGGAGTGAATGAATAGTGCAATTTAAAGCATCTTTGAGTGTCCAGAAAGTGCTATATAAAACTGATGCATAGGGTGCCGCACCAACTTTGTCCCACAGCTGCAGATCGTGCGGTTGCCTCCATAATTATAACAGGAATTGTTCATATTTGTTGCTCAAACGTACTGTTTACGTTTAGATGCACCTCTTCACTTTAGCAGATGAATTAATGTGTGACCACAGGTCGAAAATGAAGTCCGTGTTAGCCATGTTTTTATATTTTTTATATATTTTTTTGTTTTTGTTGTTGCTAAAACCACAGAAGTACCTCAAAACATGACACCCCTCGTAATTTCCAGGTTGCAACTGAAAAGGGTCATCTATCTTTACCAGAGCACATGAAGCACATGAACTTAAGCCCGCCTCCTTAGTTTGCATTTGCAGAAAGGAAAGAAGAAAAGAAATAATGCAGGCATAAAAATAAAGCAGGGACTAAACTATAAATAAATACCTGTAATACATAAATGCAGACAAAAAATAAATATAGGCCTTTATTATTGTTATTTTTTTATATAAGAAAACTAATTAATTAACTATTAATGTTAAACATAATATTTTTTATTTCAGCATTTATTAAGATATTTTATATTATATATATATTATTATATTATTTTCCAACATAGAGATTTATTGATTTATTTATTTGCCAATTTTAGTCCTCCAGGAGCCTATATCTTTCTACAGAGACTGGTCAACAGATGGCGGTGATGTGCTTCCAACAACATTGATGTTGCCTCAGGTCTCTCTGCACTATTATGGAGTATGGTTTTGTAGAAGCTCACTACAGGTTTGGTCTTGACTGCTCTTTACATTTTGCATTTTTTTTATGTGTAAAACTAAAGCGTTCACTTTCTCAATCTTTATTGTGTTTGTTGTTTTTAAATATAATTTTACACTTAGGTAAACCTCCATGTTGGACGGACCATGTGTTTCTCCGATTGACATCGCGGAGATAATGCCAGGTCCCAGACTACACGTCTTTGTAAAATAATAGAAATTACCCACTGGCATGCTAGCAAACCAATGGTATCCTGATAAATGTAGCAGAAAGATACTAATGATGTTTGTGTGGGATCTCGTTGTTGTCTGCACCAGCAAAAGTTAATGAGCTTTAAACATGCAGATGACATTTTGGGATTTGGTCGACAGGTGCTCGTCCTATAATTAGAATATTGTGAAAAAGTTCATTTATTTCTGTAATTCAAAATGTGAAACTAATATATGATATAGACTCATTATATGCTAAGTGACATATGTCAAGCCTTTATTTGTTATAATTTTGATGAAAAATTATATTCTAATTTTAGATTATTTAATTTAATTTAATTTAGATATTTAATTTGGGGTTTTTACCAGCTGAGCCATAATAATCCAAATTATAACAAATAAAGGCTATACATATCTCACTTTGCATGTAATGAGTCTATTATATATTACTTTCACCAGTTTAAGTTGAATAACAAAAGTGAATGTACTTTTTCATGATATTCTAATTATAGGACGAGCACCTGTACACTGCCTGACCAAAAAAACAAATGTCCACCTGGATTGACCTAACTGTTCAGATCTGGGCCTGGGCATTTAGTCAGGTCTAGGTTCAGCAACACTATGTGCCCAAAGAATGAGATTAGCTGACGACTTGAACCTTCTTCCCTGATGACACTGCTATATTCCATGATGACAAGGCCAGGATTCATGGGGCTCATGTTGATTGGCCACCACAGAGTCTAAACCCCATTTAGAATCTTTGGGATGTGCTGGAGATGGCTTTGCGCAGTGGTCATACTCTCGTACCATCGTAAATACAAGATCTTGATGAGAAATGAATGCAACACTGGATATTTGGAGATTGCAGAAGCTTATTGAAACACACCAAGCGAATGTTGCTGTAATGAAAACCAAAGGTGCTACACTTATTAAGCAGTACCTTTTTATTTTGAAATAGTTGTTGAAACATTGTACAACATTATAAAATTGAAAAATATGTTTTGTGTCCATTGTTAATAATGTTGTCTTATGTGGAATTAAATCTAAATTTGCTATGCTAACCAAATCAAGAGTCTGAGTTCGACTTTATAAAATGATTTTATTTTTCAGCGTTGAGTATATATTATAGGAATTGAACACTTTTACCTAGCCTTAAGTCCCTTAGGTATCTGATAAGGAGGAATAAGGAACTTCCAGGCTTCTTCCCAACCTTTTAGGGACTTGACCTTCTTCTTCAGCCCTTCCAAACGCACCAGAAACCTCCATGACTCTACCCACTCCTCTTCGAACTTCTCCGCACCGTCTGCCGCCATGTCCACTTTCGTAACTACTCCTCCTCTCTTGGGACGGGGCTGAGTTTGCCCAGCAAGTGACAGCCTGCCCACTTCTTATCCACCCGCTTCTCCTTCTTCTCCAGACTTGGATATAAATGCTTCTTCAGATCAATCTTCTTGGTCATGATCACTCTTGGGTCAGTTGAAAGACCCTTTGGCTTGGCTTTGCTCGCAGCCTTTGTGCCAAGGCTTTGGAGAAACCGCGGAGAGCCGGCCCAAAGCTGGAAGATCCTGGAGTCCCTGGTAAACTCTGTGTTGACATGATAATAACTCTGATTTTGCTTTGATTTGGCCCACATGAAGCCATAGTAGCACGGATTAGGAGAACATCTGACCCATGGTTGGTCTGCTTTGGGCATGGGGTTGGCCAGCCTGAAGGACATCCCCCATTTTGATCCATACTCATTGCTCACGCCCATTTTCGCTTGAACGTTTGCCTTTCCGTCACTAGCGCCCTGCTGCAGCATCGACGCAACCTTCCACGAATCGATCCATTGCTTGTCTGGCAATCTCTCATGGAACATTTTCTTTTCCACACTTTGGACTGAGATGATCTCCTTCTTTGCTTTGATCTCCAAAGAATCTTTCAACCACTGCACACCCATCAGCTGTTGGTTGCTTTGGTAGCTCCCCGACTGGAAAGCTGAACTCTTCCAAGCGTCCATCCACTGGGCGTAGGAGGGCTTGTCACAGCGATGCTGTGTTTCAGAGACCATCCAAGCTTCTTGCCAATCCCCGGCAGACCTCATGACCTGCCTTGGAGGTTGCCAGGAGGTTGCTGTGGCACTTGTTCGGCTTGCTTCGATTTGACGCCTTGACATTCTCCAGGATTCGTTCCATTTCCTCTCCCCTGTTGGTCCGTTCTTGGGGAGTTCCACGTGAGGGAAGTGGTTCTGTTCTATAGCACGATCGATTCGGATCTGGGGGGTGATGGTCCAACCTTGCTGCCACATCTCCGGGTTTTGACCAAGGGCCGGATTGGTCAAAACCCAACAGGAAAGACTCCTGTCAATTTCCAGGAGTCTTTCCATTCTTTTTCTTTTTTCTCCTCGAAAGGCGTCAGAACAACACGCCTTTGCCTCTGAGCTACTCGAAGTCGATGTTTGAGCATCTCCAAGAATCTCTCCATTCAGCTCCAACGGAAACTTTCTCGAGATCTCTCAATCTTACCATCATCGAGTGGGTCACTTCTCTTCTGGGACGCAATAGGACGGAGTCTTTCAGTTGGATAAACATTGAAGCCAGGTCTAAAGTGGAGGATCTTGGCGTCTCCTGAACCTTTGAAGGTTGTTGTCCCATTCTTGGCGGTTCAGTTTTTAAAGTTTTCTCAATTTCTACACTTGGTTTGGTGTTATTTTTGGGCACTTGCCAGGATGTTTTCCACTCTGAGAAGGCTTTGAATTCTTTATCCATATCCGAAAGCAGGCGACATGACTTGTTTCTATCAGCAAACGCAAATTTCCCGCTTTGTCTTCCTTGGCAGATCCCTTTGACGCAGATCCCTCTGACTGGTGATTGTTTTGGACCGTCATGGACGCGCTCCAGGAGTGGGACCAATCTGCGCTGTGGCACGGACGGACCTGGGGAGCGCTGGTCAGTCCATGATGGTTGGAGATTTTCCAGCACTCAGCCCACTCTGTACTCAGCTCTGACCCCTTTTCTGTTTCCATCGTAACATCCTCTGCATCAAAACTCAGGCCTTCATTGTCGCTCGGCTTGGTGGACTTCCACCCATCGCTCCATTCAGAACTATACAGATCATTGTTGCGGCAATGAAATTCAATCAGTGAAGTAAAGAACCCGTATTTTGCTGTTTCTTGTCCTGAAGATCCGTCCTGGTTTGCTTTGTTTGCGTTCCTCCAGGACCCCTCCCACTCATCGCAGCAGAGGGTTACCAGTTCTTCCTTGGGAACTCTAAAAACAGGCTTTTCCAACAGGGGGAGCTTCGTTGGGTCAGTTGACATGGTCCGTTCGGCCATGGTTTTCCTGTTTCGGTGAACGGCTGCTGAGTGGCAAACATCCAGCAATGCCCCAATGAGTGGTACCTTCTTCTCTTTGGGCCAGATCTTTGCTGAACTTCCAGGACTTACCCCAGACCATAGCAGAAGGTTGCGTGCGGGCAGGTTCATGAGTAAGTGCATCTTCCCCTGGCTTTGCTCCTGGCCTTTCTTGCCTTTGGTGTGAGCGGGTAGGCCCCTCTGTGGGAGGGTGGCTCTTTGGTTCGGGCGGGTGCGGACACTTGGGTAACTGGCAGCTTTCTGGTTTTTGGCACAGCGCTGTCCCCTCTGCAGCCTCCGCGGGTTTGGCTTTCCTTTCCACTCTCTTGTAGTACTGGTTTTGTCTCGCCACGATACGATTGGCCCAAACCTCATTAATCCTGGAATGACAAGGAAAATGTCACCAAAGTATCAAAATCAAAATCCCACAAGAACTGAAAAGCATAATGACTTTGGTATCATTTTGGTAACATGAATGTTCAGCCATTTCTGTTGTGATTCATGATTCAAGTCTCTCTTGTAAATGAGTCATTGAGTCTCAAGGGACAAACCTGTATAAATAAAGGATAAATAAAATGTACTTAGGTTGTGTAAATCCTTTTTGGTAATAATTAATAGCATACACTAATGTATCATTGTCAAGAGAACTCATGTCCCTGTATTGTCTTTGTTGTTGACTTACAGTGCCTCTCGAAAGTACTAATACACCTTGAACTTTTGCACATTTTGTCATGTTTACAACCCTAAGCATAAAGATTTTATTTTGAATTTTTTACTGAAAGTTCACACACAAGTAACAGACAACTGTGAAGTGAAAGCAAAATGATACATGATTCTGTTATTTTACAAAAAATAGAAAAGTGAAAAGTGGGGCGTGCATAAGTATTCATACAGCATTATCTGAGTGCATTAAATTGCCTTTATAACATTCCTAATGATTGCAGAATGTTCACACCTTGCTCTAACCATTAAATAGAGGCCACCTGTGTGTAATCTACTCTCAGTATAATTCCAGCTGTTCTATGAGGGCCTCAGAGCTAGGTCAGAGTGTATTGGTCACTAAACAACATCATGAAGGCCAAGGAGCTCACCAGAGAGGTCAGGGATAAAGCTGTGGAGAAGTTTAAAGCAGCGTTAAGTTATACAAAGATTTCCCAAGATTGAACATCTCACGGAGCACTGTTCAATCCATCATTCGGAAATGGAAAGAGTTTAGCACCACTGCGAACTTACCAAGACACGGCGTCCACCTAAACTAACAGACCGAACAAGGAGAGCACTGGTCAGAAATGCAACCAAGTGCCCAAGATAACTCTGGAGGCTCTGCGACGTACTGCCACTGAGCTGGGGGAATCTGTACATGGGACAACTATAAGTCGTCCTCTACACAAATCTGGCCTTCATGGACGAGTGGCAAGAAGAAAGCCATTATTGAAAGGAGGCCATAAGAAATCTTGTTTGAAGTTTGCTAGAAGTCATATGGAGGACACAGCTACCATGTGGAAGAAGGTGCTTTGGGTCAGATGAGACAAAAAATTAACTTTTGACCCAAATGCAAAACGTTATGTATGGAGCAAACCTAACACTGCTCATCGTCCTGAGTGCACCATCCCCAGTGTCAAATATGGTGGTGGGAGCATCATGCTATGGAGCTGCTTTTCCTCAGCGGGGACTGGGAAGATTGTAAGAATAGTTGGGAAGATGGATGGAGCAAATACAGAGACATTTTGGAGGAAAACCTGCTGGAGTCAGCAAGAGAATTGAGGCTGGGGCGGAGATTCACCTTCCAGCAGGACAATGACCCTAAACACAAAGCTCTACAATGGAATGGTTTAAAAACATAATATTAATGTGTTAGTGTCACAGGTTTAAAATGGCAATGGGAGCCTACGTGGTGGTGCAATCAATAAAACATAATTTTAAAAAGGAATTAAACAATTTATTTCTGGCCAGGATAAAAGTCATAATAAAACATTAAAAAGGGATAAAGGAAGGGTGTGCTTTAAGGTGCTAGTCGGGTCTCCAGGAGGGGGTTCGGTCGGCTCCGGAAGACTCCCACGGAGATGCTGCAAGGGTCCTCCTCGGGGAACGTAAAGCCCGGAGAGCCTGCTGCTGCTGCTCGATCCCGCCGCTCCTGTCCGGGGACATCCTTGGCCTCGACGTGGCGTGCCGTTCCCTCACCGCCATCGCGCAGCCCCTCCCGGTGCGTCAGGTCCCGTTCGTGTTTGTCTTGATCGTTCGTGCGTCCATGCCGTCAGCCAGCCCTTCGTCCCTGGCTCTCGTCCTGCGCCCACCCCTGCGCCTCGTCCGCGTTCTTTGTACCGGAGAGCCAGTCCGTGCTGCGTGCAGATCTGCCCGTGCCCCTCCGCTCTGGCACTGCCATGTCCGCTCTTTCCGCTCCTCTCGTAGCTGTCTCTCCCCCTTTTGTCAAACCGCTTCCGCCTTTTATTGTCCTGCGGCAGGCGTGTCCACTTAGACAATTAACAGGGCGGGCCAGGCAACGAGCTGGAGTATAAAATCAACTTTAAAAACATGCACCATAACACCACACTAAGAACAACTTAAAACTAGTCCGCTCGTGCCCGTGACATTAGAATGGCCCAGTCAAAGTCCTGACCTAAATCCTATTGAAATCTGTGGAAAGACCTGAAAACTGCTGTTCACAAACGCTCTCCTTCTAATTTGACAGAGCTTGAGTTGTTTTGTAAAGAGGAATGGGCTTAATGTCAGTCTCTAGATGTGCAAACCTTGTAGAGTCAAACCCCAAAAGACTTGCTGCTGTTATTGCAGCAAAATGGGGTTCCACAAAGTATTAAGTCATGCTGTATGAATACTTATGCAGGCCCCACTTTTCACTTTTCTATTTTCTGAAAAATAACAGAATCATGTATGATTTTGCTTTCACTTCACAGTTGTCTGTTACTTGTTTGTGAACTTTCAGTAAAAAAATTCAAAATAAAATCTGCGACTTGTTCTTTTGATGCAAAACAAGAAACAGCACAAAGTTGCTCTCAGTATTCTCAGGACGCTGAAGATTTTTCCCATACGGATCAAGGGGATCTGCCGGTGAACCCTTTTCTAAACAGGGAGCAGGAGCAATTTTACTCAGCAACATGACAAAATGTGCAAAAGTTCAAGGTGTATTAGTACTTTCGCAAGGCACTGTATCTTCTGAGACCAACATCATTTAGCCACACCACATTAGAAATACCCTAAATACCCTGTTCGAAAAACAGGCCTCAGTGCCAATACTTCACGTCATATTCACCGTCTATGCTATTTCATATTTCAGTTTAACTTCTATAACCTACATTTTACAATCCAATCCTAATTTGACAAGGAACCAAATGGAAAGAATAGAAAGAATGTACTGTTACTATTGCATACATACATAGGAGGTTATTGTAACAACTACACTTAGGTGCTTTTATAACAAAGATCCAACTGTTCGCACCGATGCAAACAATACAATATTTAGCCACGTCCGAGACACACTGTTAGAGGACCCCTACACAGGGAAATTGACACGTAAGTATAATAATGTACACGTTGCCATTGGGAATTGTGTCCTGTCATTTGTCCATGAACCACAAATGATGTTTCAGCGAATTTCTTTCATAGACACAAAAATAATGTTATTTTAAAGAGGGGTATTATGCTTTTTTCAATCACATAGCACCAGTCTATAGCATACTACAATGATGACGTAACCGTCTGTTGGTCTGTATATGCAGTAAATTAAAATAACTGCCTTGAATAAAATTGCTCTCTCAAAATGGCTGTACTGAACGTCTTGAAATAGGCCTCTGTCTCTTTAAGAAGCTTTCCGACACGCCCCCTTCAGCACACTGCTGTGGCATCTAAACAACACTACTGTGGCGGGGAGGGGGCTCTGCTGAGCTGAGGAGCAGTGGTTGGTGGCTTGGCTGGTGACAAAAGGTCCAGAGGCGTCTCCAGGAGGTGGGGGCGTTCCTAGGAGGACTGAGGCATAGCTACACCTAAAATGGCTGCCGTCTAAGTTTTTACTGATTACTCAAAAATATGTGAATGAGCCAAGGCAACACTCCAGGCATGTGTTTAATGAGGGAATGACATAATAACATGATATAAAGCTTGAAAAAGTCGAATTTACATAATACCCCCCTTTAACAACTTCACTTGCTCTACTTGACTTATTTGATGAAGGTTGCACTAAGTCACATTTTGGAGTCCAGTTAATGCTCCTGGTGCTGTTTGAAATCTGCTCAGTGAACCTAATTTTAAACCATGAATTAGATACAGTATGTGGCAGTGAGGAAAGTCGTTCTAGTGTGAGCTGCTTTAAGGTTCCAAACTTAAATATAGGCGTGGCTGCGCAATCTGTGGCCCTCATCGCAATATAGACTTAGATGTGTGGCTCGCTATTAGAAATGCTTGGACAGCTCTGCGTAGATGATACTGAAATGAAGCCTATGCCGTGACCTCATGCCTTGGCCCCTCCTAATGTCACGGCTGTAAAAACCCAGATGGAGAAGGTACATGTCCCTGCCTCGAGTTGCACATACCAGCAGTCAGGAGGGCTAACATACAGTATATGCCTACGTCAAGTTTGGTGATAAATTAAAAGAGGCTGCTGCTAGCCGATATTTTACCGAACGAGTAGGCAGATTTTTAGCCCAGAACCTGCAGCGGGATGCCCATAGATGAGCTCATTTTAATTTGCTTAATTTATTTTATGACAAAAAATGAAGGTGGCCATGTGAAACACGACAGAAACAAAACTTCTTTCTCATTGTGAGTCAGTGGCATTGACAGTACATCTGCACAGCACCACCTACTGTTCTGGAGTGTGCAGCTTGGGCTTTAGAGAAATGTAGCCTTGTGGAGTAGAAAGTGTTATTTTCAGTGGCGGCTGGTCCTGATATTGATGAGCTAATTCAGTAACATTAACGTGTAGTCAATGCATGAATGTTGTTTAAGTTGTATAAATGTTGGCTATAAGCTGTAGGCCTATAAAACATGAGATAATAGTTCACTTTGTGTAAAACCTGCATTCCTGCGTTGGCGTTTTGCAGCTCAGGGCGGTGGGGAGATGCGCCCTCTGATATAAAAAATCCACTCAATCAAAACTTGATCAAACATTATGATGTCAGCACGTATTGATTAATTAGCCAATAAACGGCGTACGTTTGTCCGGTGTCAGGGCGCAGATTTTCAGGCGCCCATTGGAGTTTAAACATGGGCCGATAACACTGGACTCTACTGTAAACAATATGCAAGTGTGGGGAGCCGCGCTGAGCTCACCGACGATCCTCTCATTTGAGAGACAGGAGAAGCTTGGTGTTGTTGCCTGAGAGGAGGTGAAAGGATTTAGTCGAACTAATGGACTTTTGACAACTTTTTCAGTCAGAAGTCATGTCTAAACAGACTTTGGGAGTCATTTACCAAGCGTTTGCAAAAGTGAATGAGCAGCTGAGTCAATTATGCTTTTTTCATTTACGCAGCATTCTCTCATTTACATCATTAGATTTGAGGCCATAAAACTGTAATGCAGGCAATGTTATATGATATATGTGGTGAAACATACTTACAAATAGCCAGATATTTTCCAGCTTGCACTCGCTGGAAAATATCTGATAAATAACCCCCTCTGTTGGAGGTAGCATTACGATGCTAACTAGCTCGTCTGCTTTAGCTACTGCTTGTTTATTTAAAACTTTGGGACAACCCTCGCAGGCTTGGACAGACAGTTACAGTATATCCCAGGACGAGGACATTTGATAGAGAGACGATTTAGGACCGTGAGGACCGTACGACAGAAGCAGAGAGGGGAACGTCAGTCATTCATTGAGCGAAACCTCAGAGGAGGAGCTGCAGATGCTACTGGGGAGGTTTCATCAAAACATAAGTTGCACTGTTACTGACCGGATCATTTGTCTGACGGTTTATACAGGTTTAAACCTGTGGCTCTGAGGCACATAATGAAACCATAGCAGGTCTGGGTCTAATACTGTACACGAAATCAAAGAGGAAACTTCTTTATTGTTTAGTTGTGTCTTTGGATAATATTCTTCATAAAATACTACAATAAAATGCCCCAAAGATAACCCACTTTCTTTTTGAGGTTAAAAGCAATGTGACAATGAATATATTTTAGTTACATTTTCAAATTAAACAAACAGGGCTGTCAGTTGTTTACAGTCATATTTAGTACAGCAGTAGGAGGAAAGGTTAATACAGGAACACAATTAGTTTACTGTATTTTAACTTTTTCAAAATGAGTTAAAGAGGGGGTATTATGCTTTTTTCAATCACATAGCACCAGTCTATAGCATACTACAATGATGACGTAACCTTCTGTTGGTCTGTATATGCAGTAAATTAAAATAAGTATAGTATAGATGGACTCTATACTGCTGAAGACTCACAGAGAGACTCTGTCTGGCCCTATCACCAAAATAATAAATGCGTCCTTTAGACAGGCTTTGTGCCCAAGTGACTGGAAGCCAGCCATCGTCACTCCGGTCTTTAAGTCAGGAAAAACAAATGAGGTCACAAACTACAGACCTATCAGCATTCTTCCTGTGGTGTCAAAGATTGCTGAGAGGTGCGTCGCAGACCAGCTATTGGCCCATCTTAATAACTCCCCGTACAAACTACACCCCATGCAGTTTGGCTTTAGAGCCAACCATTCCACCGACACTGCCACTTGTTTTTTTATTGAAAATGTGAAATCCAAGATGGACAGAGGGGGTGTAGTTGGTGCCGTTTTCCTGGACTTAAAAAGGGCATTTGATACCATCAGCCATGACGTTCTCATTTCAAAATTATCGCGGTTCAACTTCTCACCTGATGCTGTTCATTGGATAAAATCGTACTTGGATCACAGAACACAAGCTGTTAGGGTCAAAAATGAATTGTCTTGTCACCTTGTCAATGTACCCCAGGGTTCAATACTGGGGCCACTTTTATTCAGTCTCTACATCAACGACCTGCCATCTGTGTGTTCTGATTGCGAGATACAAATGTACGCAGATGATACTGTGATCTATGTCCATGGGAAGGACAAGGAGGAAGTAGCTAAAAAGCTTTCGAAAACTATGGAGTTTGTTTCCCAATGGTTGTACAATTCGTGTCTACATCTAAATCTTAAAAAGACGGAGTGTATATTTTTTACAAAGAGAAAGTCTGACTTACCAGATCCTGAACTATACATTGCAGGAGAGAAGATTAGTGTGGTAACAGAGTATAAATATCTGGGAATCATCTTAGATTCACAATTTACGTTTAAAAAGCAGGTCAAAAAAGTCATTCGGACCGTTAAACTAAATCTCGCAAATTTTAGGTACATCAGACAGAGTTTGAATACAGATGCTGCAAAATAATTTTTTATACTATGATAATGCCACATCTGTCCTATTGTGTCACCAGCTGGTCTCAGGGCTGTAAGACGACGCTGAAACCAATCGACTCTGTCTATAAGCCGCTCTGAAAGTTTTGGACAAGAAACCTTTTCGTCATCACCACTGCAGTATATTGGACAAATATAACCTGCTGAATTGGGAAAACTTTGTAAAATTTCATGATGCTAATCTGGTTTTTAAAATTTTACGTGGTTTGGCTCCTCCACCACTTTCTAATTTTATAAATCTGAGCAGGAGACAAACTAGATCTGCCACCTCAAATAACCTGTTAGTCCCCCTTAGGAAAAGTGCCTTCAGCCAGTCGGCCTTTTC
The DNA here is from genome assembly GCA_007210695.1 of Neogobius melanostomus. Classification (NCBI taxonomy): domain Eukaryota; kingdom Metazoa; phylum Chordata; class Actinopteri; order Gobiiformes; family Gobiidae; genus Neogobius; species Neogobius melanostomus. Next base: position 955,552 of record VHKM01000421.1, read on the forward strand.
AGTGAGAGCAGTCCAGTTCTGGAACACTGTCCCCTCTCACATACGCAATGTCGATACATTAAGGTCCTTTAAAAATAAGTTAAAATCTTGGTTACTTGAGAATCAAACTTGTGCACATCAATGTTAATGTATTTTATTTTTGCTGCTTTTGTGCTGATGCCTGCTGCCGTTGTAATTCAGTTGTGTGTAATTGTCTATGGTGTAGTGTTTGTGCCGAATTTTAACATAGGTTGTGTGGGAGCTCATACTAATGAATTGTTTTATCATTTTAGGTTAATAATGATTGTTGTTGTTATTGTTATATGTTGTTGGCAATCTACATCTTGCCCAGGGACTACAGTTGAAAATTAGCTTTGGAGCTAAAACTGGCACATTTACAGTGATGTTAATTAATGTGCATTGTCCCTGTTTAAATAAACTAATAAATAAAAAATAAATAAATAAATAAAAATAAATTGAATAAAATTGCTCTCTCAAAATGGCTGTACTGAACGTCTTGAAATAGGCCTCTGTCTCTTTAAGAAGCTTTCCGACACGCCCCCTTCAGCACACTGCTGTGGCATCTAAACAACAACACTGTGCGGGAGGGGCTCTGCAGAGCTGAGGAGCAGTGGTTGGTGGCTTGGCTGGTGACGAAAGGTCCAGAGGCGTCTCCAGGAGGTGGGGGCGTTCCTAGGAGGACTGAGGCATAGCTACACCTAAAATGGCTGCCGTCTAAGTTTTACTGATTACTCAAAAATATGTGAATGAGCCAAGGCAACACTCCAGGCATGTGTTTAATGAGGGAATGACATAATAACATGATATAAAGCTTGAAAAAGTCGATTTTACATAATACCCCCCTTTAAGAATGGTTCCAGGAACAGAGAAACGTGTCCATTTGACTGGTGCGGAGTTTTTCCATTTGTATTATGGATAGCATAATAGTGGCCCATACCTAAAAGGAAGGAGGAGTGGGAGACTTCCATTCCTTCAATATCAGTCTCTTGGCAACCATCAATCCCAGCTCCAATGGCTGCCGCATTATAGTTGGAATCGTCCTTGTTATTTGTCAGCGGCCAAAAATCAGGCTGGAGGGGCTTTGATGTGCTTTGGAGTACCAGTCATATATTTTAGACCAAAGGTTTGTCAATGAAAAGCAGGCCCAAACAGCATGGGACAGTGTACTCTCTGACATATTACATCTGTCACACACTAGGGAAACTGATGGATATATTCTATGTAATCTGACTTTGGAACAATGTAAGTGATTTATTTTTTAAATCTCTCTTCTGGTGGTGCAGGCGTGGCCGAGGGTGCGTGTGTGCCGGACTCACGTTTGTAGGGCGCTCTTCTCCTGCCGCTCCTTCTCCTGCTGGCTTTCTGGTTGTACTCGCGCTCCCTGATCTCCCACACGTTCCTCATGATGGAGGCGTCGCAGCCGACCACCTCCGGGTTCTTCTCCGTGCTCATCTTCGCTGCCGGCCTGTTGAGCGGGAACAGCACGGGTCAGCTAATGCTCACGACCATGCACTTTGTACAGTAGGAGTACCCAAACAGGTGTTCAAAGCAAACACTATTCTAACAAGGATATGTCAACAAGTTACAGATAGCTTCATCCCTCAATAATTTACCATATTAGTCCCGACTTAGTCCTGGTTCAGCCCCTGTTAAGTCCTGGTTTAGACCTGGATTATCCTTAGTTTAGTCCCAGTTTAGTCCCGGTTTAGTCCCAGTTGAGGAGCCTGTTTGGAGGCTGGTACTGTACCTGCTCAGATATCCGTCTCAGATCCTTGTCTTGGCCTGTGTGCGTCTTATTTATACTGCTCCCACACCTCCCTCCACCCCTTCACTCCCTCACTCCCTCTCCCCTACCCAAAACCTCCGGAGAGGGGCGGATCGTGTCCAGAGCCAGATTTATTGACAACAGCAACAACCAGAAGTTCACAAATTCAGAGCTCTGTCCCATCTCTCTCTTCCACACACAAAACGTTCACAGGGCATTATATAGTTGTTACAGTATCTTTGCCTTAAGCTCATATCTAATAGTACAAAGTTTACAGTGTCTGGGTCAAATTAACCTTAGCATTCTTAAACATAACAAGGTTATAAACAACATAACAGAAATATCTCCACACCTTCTATGTCATTAACTTAAAAATAGAAATAACTTTTTGTCCCAACTTTCCTTGATTCATTCACTGAAATAACCAGGTGACTCTGACCATCAGCCTGGCTCACATCTGGAGATAGATGGTTCCCCAGGCGCAGCACTGCTGTGGTGACAAAGTATACCGTAACCTTGACAGCTGCTATTCATCTAATGAAGTCATGAATACAAAAGCATTCAAACCTGTCATACACACTTTAAAGTTAAAATTCTCATTTTAAACCTAGGGAGAAATGGTGAGAAACATGTTATCCTGAAGATTTGACGATTTATTTGTTTCCAAGGCAAACATGTGTATGTTAAGACAGCAACTTGGCTCAGAATCTGAAAGGTTTGCCTGCTGTGTCTTCCTTTAAGTGTCGTGCTCAAGGACATGGGCGGGAGCTGGGAACCTTTGGGTCAGTGGAAGAACACCAGCTCCACCAACTAAACTACTACAACTGCTGTCATCAATATAAAAAACCCTCCACTGATCACTTCCACCAAGATTCTGCTCCTCCTGCCCTACTTGGTCCTTGCCCAGAGAAGCCCCTGCTTTGGGTGAGGAGGTCTGCCCATCGGGGGCTCCAACTGTACGGACGGAGCGGGGAACAGTATGGGCTTCTCAATGTGCCTCAGCCATATGTGATCACTGCAGCGGGTAAATATAGAGCAGTACATTCAGTCTGCTGACCTATATATATAATATATATATATATATATATATATATATATATACAGTAATTACATATATACTGTATATATACAGTATATACATATATACTGTATATATACAGTATATACATATATACTGTTATATACATATACAGCTGAGTATATTCATATACTCAGCTCCCTCTTCACCACAACAGTCCGATACAGCGACCGCATCACTGCTGACGCCGCACCAATCCGTCTATCCATCTCACGCTCCATCCGTCCCTCACTCGTGAACAAGACCCTGAGATACTTGAACTCCTCCACTTGAGGCAAGAACTCCCCACCAACCTGAAGAGGGGAAGCACCTTTTTTCAGTGGAGAACCATGGCCTCAGATTTGGAGGTGCTGATCCTCATCCCGGCCGCTTCACACTTGGCTGCAAACCGCCCCATAAAGCGCTCGCCTCCTCTCAAACATGCACTAACGCACTCCTCTCGTCGTGCACGTTCTGTGCACGTGCACATGTATCAGAAAACGAACATTGTAATTGGACGGTGTGCGAACAAAATGCACAAAATGAGCGCGAAGCGCTCCCCTCCTCTCAAACACTCACTAATAGGCTCTTCTTGTCGTGCACGTCCCATGCACATACATATATAATGCAAAAATCAACATTGTAATGTACAGACCCATAAAAGTCTCTTTCTTTCTTTCTTTCTTTCTTTCTTTCTTTCTTTCTTTCTTTCTTACCGTCGCAATTTTCACCCAGTGAACATTGACGAAAGTAAAATGTAAAAATATGCTTCAGTTTGCAGATATAGTGTGATACAAATTTGGCACAAAATACTATTTGGTCCTTCCGATCAGAAAAGTCAATCACACCCATGCCATATTTTTCACGGTGTTGCCGTAGCGATGACCAGAACGTCCCATTTTATTCTGATGGAAAAATGTTAAACTCCATAATTCAGCGAGAAGTGAGGAACAAAGGTTATCCAAAGTACTTGGATAACCTTTGTGGATGTTCTGCGGCACGGTCAACTGCTCAAACAAATAAATAAACTAAACTAAACTAAACACAACAATTTCCAAAACACAATATAGCTACATACAATAGGGAAGTACATAACATGAGCAAGGTATACATTTCTGATATAATTACTGTAGTGCTCACAAGTCTGCGTCTCTATGAGCCACTTTTTGACATTCTTTTTAAATTAATCGAATGAGGGAGACTCACAAATTGCTTCAGGCGCTGTGTTCCACTGTTGGGAGGTTTTATAAGAAAAGACGGCCTGCCTGAATACAGTTTTTCTGAGGGGAGGATGCAGTCTTCCCTCACTGCCCCTCGAGTTACTCTGGCTCTGCTCGATCTGAAGTTTACAAACTTGCTCAGTGAAGCCTGGAACCTTCGCAATGCACACAGACGTTCTGTGTGTTCCCACTTTCTGTGCTCTGGTGTTCTTATTAAATGGAGAGGACACACTCATTCTACTTGATGTGCTATAGCACACTAGTAAACGATACAATTGTATTCACATCATTTACAATTAATATCTTCAAAGAAGTATCTTCAAATATTACAATTAATATGTAACAAAAACAAAGAGGTCTGCTAACTCCAAGGCAAAAGATTGTATTTTTCTTTGATGATATCACGTTGTCCAGGCCCTGAGACAGCCTCACACCATGATTCTCCTGCTCCAGACTTCACAGTGGGGTTTTGATGTTGGTGCTGTTTCATTTTTCCTCCACACATGACGTTGTGTGTTCCTCTGTTGTGCTGTGGAGCATCCAAGTGCTCTTTCGCAAACTTCAAACAGCAGCAATGTTTTTTCTGTGGCGTTCTCCCAGGAACCCCATTCTTGTTCAGTGGTTTCGTATTGTAGACGTGTCAACAGAGCTGTCGGCATGTGCCAGTGATTTGTGTAAGTCTTTATCAGACACTCTAGGGTTCTTTCTTACCTCACTGAGTATTCTGCGCTGTGCCCTTAGAGGCATCTTTAGGGCAACAGTGCCAAACCATTTATAGACAATTTTTTTAACCATGGATTTATGAACATCAAGACTTGTAGAGATGGTTCTGTAACATTTTCCAGCTTTATACAAATGAATAATTCTTGATCGTAGGTCTTCAGACGCTCTTTTGAGACATGGTGCACATCAGACAATGCTTCTTAACAAGAGACACTTCTTAACTAGTGTGTGTTTTTCAGCTTTAAGCCACACCTCAGTGATGGGACTTCAGGTTGGCTCACACCTGACTCTAATTAGCTCTTGGAGGATCCTTAGCCAGGTGGTTCACTTACTTATTCCTTGCTGTCCTGTGAATGTTATGGCCAATAAAAATATGATAACATGTCATTGTTTGGGTGGTATTAGTTAAAGCAGACACTGTTTACTCATTCTTCTGATTTTACAAGAATTAGCACATTTTATGAGGAATTTAGGCAGAAATGTAAGGAAGTCCAAACAGTGTACTGACCTTTTCACTGTATCTCCTCCAGTCTCTGCAGTATGAAGTGCGTGCCTATTCCCATCCAGCAGATGGCGGTGACGCATCCCCCGTGTCCACACCTCCTCCCTGGCAGAAGAAGAAGAAGCGCCGCTTACCGTCCCCCGATGCTGACGTGTTTCCTGGCGACACAGCGCGGGGTGAAGATGGCGGCCCCTGGGCGGCCCACGGGCCGGCGAACGGCGCTGCTGTTGCCGCTGCTGTGCCTCTGCGCGGTACGCTCGGCGTGCGCGCTGCTGGAGGGCCTGTACTGCGGCACCGAGGTCTGCTACGATGTGCTCGGGGTCACGCGCGACGCCACCAAGGCCGAGATCGCGCGCGCGTACCGGCAGCTCGCGCGCCGCTTCCACCCGGACCGGTACCGAGCCGAGCCCGGGGCCGAGAGCGCGGAGGAGAAGCACCAGCGGTTCCTACAGATCGCCACCGCCTACGAGACTCTCAAGGTCTGACACGGCTTTATGTTCTGGTCCTATCCGGTCCTGGGTTAGACGCGGCTGTGGGCGACGTGTACTTACTGTGACTCCCGCACACAGTAACGTGGGACCTGTTGGCACGGGTTGGCTTCAGTGATCAAAACTTTGGGGCCAAAGCTTTGTCTGGTCAGAATGTCGGTTATAAGTGGTATTGTTTAAGCAAATTAAATGATCAAAATGATCACAATATGACGGAGAAAGGAGCACAAGTGCATAACAGACTCCAGTTTCAGAATAGTTGTTGAAATAGGGGGAGTTTGAATCATTAGGCAGTGAGTGAGTAATGAGCAGAATATCAGGGCTGCACCAAATGAGAACATTGTCAGCTTTTTTTTCATCTCGTAATCTAAAAGCAATACTTAAGTCAGGACCGAAACTAGGCTAAAATGGAAGGACAAAAAAGAAAAAAAGTTCCAATTTGATATCAGTATTAAGTGAAGTTCACTTGGTAATGTTGTAATAATGTACCAAGCTTATCTGCTGTGGTTCCACAGATTATACACATTTGTATTTGTCTGTTGAGTTTAAAGTCACAACTCAAACACCTTGAACTCGGACTAAAGCCTTGACACCACTTCTCAAAGCACAAAAGGAGTCAATACTCGTAACACATCAAATCTCTTTTATATAAGTGTTATGAAACGTAACTTAGAGCTGAGCAGATCCCATGTATTTTATTATTATTGTTTCATGTTGTATATTTTGTGACTGTTTTTACTCTTCAATTGTACTTTATAATGTTTGTTGTACAGCACTTTGGGCGGTTGTGGCTGTTTTTAAATGTGCTATATAAATAAAGTTGACATTGACATTGACAACTTTGCAGCTTCAAAAAGAAAACTTGTGCCTGTATTCATCCTCTGTAAGGCAACACTACGGGGACAAACCTTATTCCTTTTGAGTCAGTGGCGTTTGACAGTACATCTGCACAGCGCCACCTACTGTTCATGGGGTGTGCGTTATTCGGCTTTTCAAATGACACGTGGACTTTTGACTTTGGAGCTTTTTGTAGACGTGTAGTGGAGCAGAAAGTGTTGTATTACCTTTCAAATGTTGCGGAGTAAAAGTCCCATCGACAGGGGTGTCAGTGACAAAATAAATACGTGATTACTGCGAAGTAGCTTTCTGCAAACACAGCACTCAAGTTGCGTCACCTGCAACTTCATGTTTTGAGCAGAATTTCCACTTAAGCGGCAACAAAAAAGAGAGAAAGGACATTATTACCTCCTGAGCTGCAGGGACAGACCAGATCCACATCAGGACATGGTTATATTTGGTTTATAACCGGTTTAGTAAGTCCTGGTTAGTCCTGCTCAGACCTGCCGCAGACCGTGGCTAGTAGTTTTAGTAAGTTATATCACGATATAAAAAAAGAAATATCACGATAACGATGTATTTGACGATATTATTGACAATGGACAAATTGCTTCAAAATCCCAGCCTTACGCCTATTGGGAGATTAATTCAGTGATATTTCATTCTTTTTTTTTTTTAACGGCATACTACTTTCCTCGCAAATATGATCTACTCAAGCGGTTTACATCCTTCATTTCATTTAACTTCATAAGCACCTGTCCCCATGTTCTAGAGTCAGTGTTTATGCTGCTGATGGAGCTGAGCGTAACATGAATTATATCGTATCCACGACGATATAAAAAATTACAACGATATCAAAAAATTATATCGCGATAACGATATGCGATACGATATGGCCTACCCCTAATGGTAAGTTATAGCTTTGCTTTGCTTTAAGAAACGGCCTCCATTTGTGCTGAAGTGGCTAATTATCTGAGCACGAGATCATGTTGCTTTTTTCAGACCCACTGCAGGTCACATATTGACTCTGGAGAGTAAAGTACCCAAACAAGGCACAGAAAGAATCTTTGTTTTTCAACACCGCCCCCTACTGGAGCTTTTCGGTCGGTCCTATGTAGATGCCGTTTAATGGTAGTGACCCAGCAGCTGTATGGGTGGTCAGCATGGCGCCTTTGCTTTCCATTCCAGTGGCCAAATACGCATCAATATATTAATGTGTTTTCCCATGAGGCACCTTTTAACATTGAACCTTTTTGCTTGTTGGTTTATAAAGCCATTATAGCTACTTTTAACCCTTTTATATTGTTATTAAATAATAATCCATGCAGCCTACGATGTATTTTTGTAGATTGTGAGAGCCAAACATTAGCCTCTGTGCATTTCCATTGTTCATTCAACACAAGCTAATCTACTGCTGCTATCGCTAATGTTAATGTGCGTTTGAAGACTCGCTGAATCATAAATAGGTTGTGTTCACGTGACATCACAACATTCTAAAGAGCCATAGTTTAAAATTGAGGTGGAGGGCAACTGAAAATTCCATGGCCGTAACCATAGTAACGCTCAAAATGCAGATTTCTAGTCTTAAATCATTGCTAATTTCTCTGTAATTACTGGGCCAAGTCACATGAAACAAAACTGTCACAAAGTTCAAAGTCATATCTTCCAGCACATTTGAACATATGTCTAATTATTTCCTCACAAAGGCGTCCAAAAGTGCAGACAATATTCAAAAACATGTGCTTGATGTCGCCAGTAGAAAGGACTTTCAGCCATAAAATTCACATGTCAGGTTTGTGAATCCAACCACTGTCACATGACGATCAGAGAAAACATTTGGACATTTTCTTTTTGGAAATTTCTTTCAAAAACTGTTTCTCTCCCATAGAGTTGTATTGACACCTGCCCTCCAACTGAAATAGAATTCTATAACGTGAACGCAACCTATTAGGCCTAATATAGACCCTTTAACTGCTTACATCATCAGCTGGAGGCAGGAAGTGATCAAGAGAAATAAGATTAAACTAAAACTAGCGATTTTAAGTGTAAAACTACAACTGAAAAATGTGGTCCTGTTGTGGTTAAGGAGCAAGAACAAGAGGAATGACATTTGAGACGATAAAATAAGTTTATCTGATATTTCCAACAACAGTTAGACATTTGTTTATCGTTACTATGACAACAGCTACAATGGAAATAGATAGGAATCGAGCTTCCCGCCTCCAGCTAAGCCCGGAATGTTTACAAACAATTAAAGGGTCTATAACATTAGGCCTTATTTATGATGTTTTATCAGGCTGAATGATTCAAGAAGTCACAAAGGGCATGATACACAGCCACCAAGTGTAGCTGTTCCCCAATAATTGACCCAGGTTGAGATCCCTTATATGAATAAAGATACACTGTACTGTAGATGAGTAGTGACTGTCTGTGTGTCTGCTACAGGATGAGGACTCGCGGCGGGAGTATGACGACATGTTGGACCACCCAGAGGAGTACTACCAGCATTACTACGCCTACTACAGACGCCGCCTGGCCCCCAAAGTGGACGTGCGGGTGGTCATCCTCATCTCCATCTGCGCCATCTCGCTCTTCCAGGTGATCTACCCCACCCAGTAGTGACGTGTGGGTTGAACGGTGGTACAGCGGTTAGGCTCTCGCTTCACAGCAAGAAGGTCCGGGTTCGATTCCCACCTGGACGGGGCCTTTCTGTGTGGAGTTTGCATGTTCTCCCCGTGTCTGTGTAGGTTTCCTCTGGGTACTCCGGTTTCCCCTACCACTAAAAACATGTACAATAGGCCAGGATGAATGAGAGTGTGTTTAAGTGCGTGAGTGTGGAACAATCGATGCAAATCCGGTGTGTTCATTAACTACCCTACCAAATAAACCAATAAATATGGCAAACTTCGGTGGGGCTGGGTTGGATTAGAAAGTGCACATATATATATTTTTTCCTTACATTGTTGGCTTACAAAATGAAGTACATTCTTATTCATGAACTCAAAGTAGGCTATGTTTTGTTGAATGTCCAGTCTTTGTTTTCTCAATGTGCCGAGTTTAGTCTAAACTCGGCAGCGGTGATCAGGAGCTATAGCCTACATCTAATAGATGTAGGCTATAGCTCCCATAGACCGTTAAAAAGAATAGACATCTCCTCCTCACTCCTCCCCGTTTACCATAATGACCACGTTCGAGGAGGAATTCATGGCGGATTTACAGACTCCTCCTCCCCAGCTCTGACGAAGCATGTTCCTAATAAGGGCATAAGGGCGGGATCTTCACTGTAGACTCGGCCCTTGGGTGACGTGTAGCTCGCGCAGCTCCAATGCCAACAGTCCAACCTCCGTTACGTAGGAGATTAAAAAAAAATATATTTCGAAAACCAGCCTGGTTTCTATTTTTGTGACTAACCCAGCGTTATCTCAGGAGGAATATGTAGCCATAGAAAGTGTTAAAAAAATTGAAACCAGGCGTTAAAGTTGTTTTTAACGTGTCTAAAGTCCAATGCTTTTCAATGGGGGCCTAGCGATGATATGGAGGTACTACAGCAATGGCGGCCTCCAGTGTTGCGGTCATAAAGCAGAGCAGCCAGCGGCCATTGATAGCTCCTGATCACCGCTCCAACTGCGGCGCAGTGGAAGCACCCAAGAACATGCGTGACAGGCGTGACAGGATGAAAAATAATGCAGCAGTAAGAAGCCAAGACGCAGCTAAAATAACAAGGAGACAGTTTCTTACTAACCTGAGGAGAGCAGCTTCTCGCAGTCAGGTTGGTCGGCTGCTTCTGGGTCACTTTCGTTCCAAACTCAGTTTTATTTGACAAAAAGAGTTGCCATGACGTGGTGAAAGAAAAGTCTTGCGAAAGTTTCTGCCCCTCGTTTTCTGATAAGCGAATGGTGTCAAAGGTGTCCTCAGCGGCTCAGTAACAAAACAGTGAGCGCCATTTCTCCACAGTAAACTCGCGGTCACGTGGCGGGATCGGGTCAACACATTGTGACTCATTTTTTCAGGTTGGGTTGGATTTTCATTGGGGCGGGTCAGAAAAACAGCTGATCCGGCCATCACTACCACACAGGCCCGCTTTAGTCTTGGGCTGGTTTAGCGATGAAGCCCTGTAGTGCTGGGCGATATGGAAAAAACCTATATCACGATATGGATTATTTTATATCACGATAACGATACATATCACGATATACCACAATAAAGTCAGTTTTCAGTTACTCTTTGAAAAGTTTGACAAAAATATCATTGCTTACTTTTTTCAACTTTATTTTGAAGCAGTGGTTTTGCTATGGATAATTTATATAGCCTATATTGTTAATGTCAGGAAAAATGTGAGACTGCAGGATAAATGGGTTAAACATGATCTGACCAGAGTCAACACGAATTTAACAACAGAAATGTGTAAACACGTGCGTAGAGAACGACTTACTCAGAGCATCATCTGCTCCTCAATATCAAGGCTCATGTTACACTAAAACAAATGTAAATTGGAGCTTATTATCGCCATTTTCTCAACTTAATGTAATGTTTAAGAAACAGTGGGCGAGCAGTTTGTATTGTACGTCTTTAGCTGCTCTACGCGCTGCCCGATCCGTCTCTTACCTCCTGCACCACGCCTCTCCTCTCTTCTCTCTCGTGTGTTTAATCCAGATCCACGCGCTAAAAAGATCCATCACTAAAAAGCTGTTTAGTTGCCGTGCGTAAAGCAGAGTGAAACCACGCGGTGTTTAACAGGGAGAGAGAGCCCCGCGTGCTCAGAGATGGATCAGCGCATATCGTAAAGCAGGGTGGTGTCGCAAAACCACAAGGCAGAGTTTCTTTTTTATTCTTGTTTATAATCACTTAATATAAACTTAGACGATGCATAGTGACAAGACGACACTAATACATTCTTGTGGCCTATTTAATGAAATATTTGCTTTAATAATTGATTAAATTAGGTTAGAAACGATAGAAGAGAAATGGCACGATAGACACTTTTCTATCGACCCACGATATGTATCGTCATATCGCCCAGCACTAAAGCCCTGTTTCCACAGTCACTTCTCAGCATAGCTCTACTCGCTGCACGTCTGCTCTGCTTTCGCACATTTCCACTCTGTGCTAGCATATCGATGCAGGTCAGGTCAGGTCTGTTTACTGCACTATGCCCATATATCCCTGAGGTGCATCTAGTTTGAACCAAAATCAAAGAAAATAGAATTGCGTGTTAAACGAAAGGAAACTGAATTGGCAGATTGGAAAATAATGAAAATAAACACAAGAGGGATAATACATAAGAGAGACATACTTAGGCTAACATTAGCAAATTAGCTTTCATCCCTCTGAAAAAATATCTCCATAGATTTTAGTTTGTGGCAAATATGGTGTCGTACAAAAAATGGCTTTTAAAAATGTCATTACGTCTGACTTGCTGTGACACTGAGATGGAAAAAAGATATGTAGAAATAAACTTAATGTTAAGTTACAAATATCCTGATGAAAGTCTTTTGTGTGCGCAGTACTACAGCTGGCACAGCAGCTACAATGAGGCCATCAACTACCTGGTGACTGTGCCCAAGTACCGGCTGCAGGCGGCGGAGATCGCCCGAGAGCAGGGCCTGCTCAGCCGCGGCGCCAAAGAGCGCGGCAAGAACCGACGCAGCAAAGAGGAGATCCGCGAGCACGAGGAGGAGGTCATCCGCCACATCATCAAGACCAAGATAGACATCAAGGGCAGCTACCAGAAGCCCAGCGTGTGGGACATTCTGCTGCTGCAGATCGTGCTGGCGCCCGTCAGCCTGGGGCGTTACCTGGCCTGGTACGTGTCCTGGGTGTACCGCTTCAGGCTGCGGGGGCAGGAGTACGGCCACGAGGAGAAGCTCTACCTCATCAGGTACTCGCCAACTAGGGCTACGCAATTAGTCGCAATGGTGATTAGTCTCAATGGTGTGGGAAAAAATGGCTTGTTTCCCATAGACTTGATGGCACAGACAATCCCAATTTGAGGGTGAGGCAGAAAAGTTAAGATACTACTGGTACCAAAAAAATTTAAATATCGATTGGAGGCATATCTTTAGATTCTAGTTTTGATGCTGTTGGTCTAGGGACAACAGTAAAGGAAGTGACTGTTGTTTCAGCTCATGTAAATGACCCCCCCCCCCCCCTCCCATTTGTATTTTTTCCCCCAATTTTTTTCTCGGCTTCAAACCTTTTCCCCTAATTCTTTGCTAATTTTTTAAAAATTACTAATATTCTCCTAATATCAACTTTTCCAAATCTAATGGATTTGGATTTAAAGTCTAATTGTTATTCAGTAGCAACAAATTATATATTTTGATTGCTCCAGTCTATGTACAAAATGAATTTTCTGAAAGTATTTTTTTTTAATTTTTGTTAGTTTCTGTCTGTGGTTCCCCTGTAATGCCCCAGCCACTGTATGTTCGGATTCGCCCCTGCTCAAAGTAGATTCTGCACAGTCTTCTTTTTTTTTTAAATTATTATTATTTTTTTATTGTGTCATAAGTTTTTAGATTTCATTACACGATTAACATGTCAAATTACACAATATTTTATTTTTTTCCTTTCCACCCAGTGAAATGAAAAAAAATATATATAAATAAATAAAATAAAATAAATAATAATAATAAAAAAAAAATATATATATATATATACATATGTATACATATACACACACCTACATACGCACATATATACATATACATATACATACATACAAAATTAACAGGTGTAAAGAATAAAAAAATAAAAAATAAAATAAAAGAAAGGCACTAAAGATATGACAATAACCAAAACTATATATATTTTTTTTGTATATACATACATACATACATATGCACATGCACATGCACATATCATGTACATACGCATACATACATGCATGCATACACAGTGCACAGTCTTCAGTCCTGCGGTCACTGGGCTTGTGTGGCTGTGTAAAATAGCCACAACATGCTGTAACCTTTGTGTGAACGCCTTAAATCACTGAACCGCCCCCCAAGTTTTATGTCAATTAATCCAGCTGTCGTACTTCTGGAGGCTGCCTGTCTGTGCAGTACAGTCCATTGAAAAGAGACCACAGGGGGCATCATAGTCTCCTCTAGAGGTCGACTAATGAGGGTTTTCTAAGGTCGATGCCAATTTTTGGGGATTTTTATTAACCGATGCCGATATGCTTGGGCGATATTTTAGGCCGATTTTTCCAAATGTCTATAATCCTATAAAATTAAATACTTGGCCGCCCCAGCACTGGCCAATTTTATTTTATTACTTTAGGTGATTCAATCATAGTTTCTGTCCTATACTGTTGATCAAACATACAATTGCAGAGGTTAAAACTAACTCAGCGATTGAATTATTGAAGATATTGGCTTTTATCGGCGCTAGATCAGCCGATAGCTGATATTGTAAAATCCCCATATATATCGGTCAACCTCTAATCTCCTCTACTAATGGGAATCAATGTATAATCACTCACAGTACAATCGTGTGCGAAGCCAGTCACCAACCTTGGGCTGTAGACTCTGTTTACTGATCTGCCTGGATGACTGAGAGCTCTTTGTCTACATGACTTTACGTTGTCAGTGTGAAGCTTGAATGTAAACGATGTGCGTGTGATCTCAGGAAGAACATGAGGATGTCTCAGTCCCAGTTCGACACACTGGAGGACGGCACTGTGGAGGGCTTCCTGCAGAGGGAGCTGTGGATCTGGGACAACTACGAGGTGTGTACCCCCACGGCCAATATGTGGACATGTATCCGACCCACGAAAAGGACAAACTCAATTGAGTATGATTTAGCATTTAGCTCAAGGACTTGTATATGTTAATTTGTATCTAAAGTAAAATACCAAAAGATCTGTACATTCATTAAGGATTTCTTACGAGGCTTTGACCTAAATGTGATCAATGGTTGACGACAGCTGAAAACATCTGGATCGTTCATTTGCAATGTTTTGATGGCTAAAGCTAACGGCTTTAGGAAAAATACATTGAGCATGCTAACGGAAGTTTCCCTTGCCAACACTGCTTCTCTTTTATTTCTTTGTATCACTCCATTAGCTGTTAGCTTTTTCGACCTGGGATCACCTTTAATGGGTGCACAGCCAAGTACTTGACAGGGCAGATGGTACATGTATATAAGGTGGTACGTGATATGAAAAGTTTAAACAGGTTTCCTCGGGCATTATAAGTCATTAAATGAATAGTGCCAAAAGTAAGGCCTAAAATGTTTTAAAGAGCGATTATTGGGCTTTTTGCAGATATTTGTTAATCATCTCAAACACATCTTTATCACCGTTTGTTAGTTAGACAATGCAATATTTTTTATGTTTTATTTTTATTTAGACAACAGAGACAGCCAAAACGACAGATAACAGATCTCAAGTGACATTCAACAACAACAACAAAACAAAAAATATAATAATAATAATTAAAAAACAAACTAAGAATTTAGGCTGTATTGGTAGGCGTGCTACGAGATAGTGTGTGTGTGTGCGTACTGTACTGAATTTTTTTTTTTTTTTTAATAGAAAACAATAATTGTTATCATTGTCATCAGCATCAGTGACAATGTTGCCACCACTGAGACAATGCAATATTGATCTAAAACTAAATATCCAGTAGTTTCACTTCCTGGTTATTCAAGCAATAACACTCTAGGCTCCTCCCACCCACCCTCCTCTTGCTCCCCATTGGTGCTCTTGTGGCTGTAGAGAAGCTATGAAAGGATGAAGCTTAGCCAGAGATGGAGAGGTGAGGAAATGGATAAGGAGGAGGCGCTGAGGAGGCGCTTTCTCTGAGCTGCCGCCGCGCTGCTAAGAACAGTCACTGGGGAAGATTGAAAGATTACTCAAAGATGCGCGAGTGGGTCCAAACACATGTCTGTTTTTGACGAGAGAACTACATTGCAACTTCATAAAATCTCTTAAAGAGGGGTATTATGCTTTTTCAATCACATAGCACCAGTCTATAGCATACTACAATGATGACGTAACCTTCTGTTGGTCTGTATATGCAGTAAATTAAAATAACTGCCTTGAATAAAATTGCTCTCTCAAAATGGCTGTACTGAACGTCTTGAAATAGGCCTCTGTCTCTTTAAGAAGCTTTCCGACACGCCCCCTTCAGCACACTGCTGTGGCATCTAAACAACACTACTGTGCGGGGAGGGGGCTCTGCTGAGCTGAGGAGCAGTGGTTGGTGGCTTGGCTGGTGACGAAAGGTCCAGAGGCGTCTCCAGGAGGTGGGGCGTTCCTAGGAGGACTGAGGCATAGCTACACCTAAAATGGCTGCCGTCTAAGTTTTTACTGATTACTCAAAATATGTGAATGAGCCAAGGCAACACTCCAGGCATGTGTTTAATGAGGGAATGACATAATAACATGAAATAAAGCTTGAAAAAGTCGATTTTACATAATACCCCCCTTTTAAAGACTGTGTGCTGTGCTGTGCTTAAACAGGTGTACCGGTGCGAGCAGGAGGAGGAGATGAAGGTGCGCATGGCCACGGACCCGCGCATGAAGAGGTACCGCAGGTGGATGAGGAACGAGGGCCCAGGGCGCCTCACCTTCGCTGATGACTGAGCGCTTCCCAGGGCGTCTCTCTGGGGGTTATCTGTGGCTCATACGGACCACGAGGCTTCACGCATCCCTGGCCCTTTTGCACCTTTTGACTGCGACGTGGAAACGGAAACGCTGCGCTGGCTCAGTTACAGCCCCATCTAGTGTTGAGAGCACAGACTGCAGTTCCCTTCTCCCACCGGGGCAACGCTGAAGTGTGCGGGCGAAGCCGGAGGGGAATCTGATCCAAGGCTTTCTGGGTGTAACATGTTTGATTTGTATAAAACATGTAAAACAGCATCAGTGGCATGTGTGCTTTTTTTTGCTTTAATGAAGAAATATGAACGGGCCTCTTGTTTTTTTTTACAACAAATAAAACAAATAACTAAAGACACACTGTGGAACATTCCAGGTTGTATGTTCGAATAGGGTTGTCAAAAAAACAAAAATCATATTTAGTCTACCCTGTTTCCCAAAGGTTTTACTGTACTACAAAAACCCTGGAGAAAGTTCTAAAACTAAATGCGTGGTATGACTAATGTTGCTGTGCCAACCATGTCATACTAATGGGAAATGAGTGTGTCAAACTTCTATAGACCCTTTAACTGCTGACATCATCAGTGACATCAGCTGGAGGCAGGAAGTGATCAAGAGAAATAAGATTAAACTAAAACTAGCGATTTTAAGTGTAAAACTACAACTGAAAAATGTGCTCCTGTTGTGGCTTAAGGTGCAAGAACAAGAGGAATGACATTTGAGACGATAAAATAAGGTTTATCTGATATTTCCAAAACAGTTAGACATTTGTTTATCGTTACTATGACAACAGCTACAATGGAAATAGATGGGAAACTAGCTTCCCGCCTCCAGCTAAGCCCGGAGTGTTTACAAACAATTAAAGGGTCTATAGAATTTTTCTTCTATCTGCGTCATTAACTTAAAGGCACAAAACATGCTCCCAATGACCAGCTCGACACAGAAAACGCTATTTTTGCTGTGGGTAATCAAAGAATAGATTTGGAAGAGGACCTAACCTTTTTAAATCTCAAATTCTGCTGCCTTTTTTGGAGACGAGCTGGATACGGTAAAGTAACAGTCATGTCTTAGGAGAGCTGAGCCGCTCACAGCAAAAGCTCACGTTTCTACATTTATGAGGTATTTTTCAATGATGAAAAATTAAAAATATATGTCATAAAATAAATGCTTGTATTTCAATATTATTTATTGGCTTTAACATTTTTAATAACTTTTCTTCACTGAAATAAATTATAATTATTACTTAAAGAGTAACTAAACGGGCGTGCCAAAGCCTTTCCCCACCCACAAACAAAAGTCAAAAAGTGCAGTGAAAGAGGCGGTCTCTGAAGTTTGGGGTGACATGCGGGGGTGAGTGTGTGGGCCTTTGCATTGGCACAATCACAGCAGACTGATTACGTGGGAGGGACTTGGTTATAAACCACAGGTACAGGGGCAGGACAATGGGCAGTACCTGGTGACGATGTGTGGAGCTGGTGCGGCTTATGACGTTCTGTGGAGGCCGTGGACACGTCTCCAGCCAATCAGGACATTCTAATTTAGTAGCAGAGTTTACCCTGAAGGGGGCGCAACCCATTCGTTTTCAGGGCAAAGTTAGGATTTAACACATGTTTGTGCTATAATGTCAGAATAATGTCAGGGACCAGTGGACAACACTATGAGACACCCATTGAGACAGTTTATCAGTAAAAAAAAACTTGATTTGGTGTTTAGTTACTCTTTAAAACCGATGTCATCCATCTAACTAGGTCATGATTACAAAAGCATTAAAACCGGTTAATTAAACCCTTTAAAGGTGCATTATGGAACTTGTATAGTACTTTTCCACCTACATCAGGCACTCAAAGCACTTTACAGTCACCCATTCACGCTCATTCATACACCAATGTACGCAGACCGCGGACCGTCCCATCATGAGACGGCCCGCTCTGCCAAATGCACCACAACGTCTCTGACCTTTCAGTGACCCACCGGCTCTATGGTTGGATAGCTTGGCCTCTGACGCTCCAGGATACATTTTATTTCCGTTTTTTTAGGCTTTCTGGTAGGTTTTCTGGGAAGAATGAAAATCGTCTCCATGGTTACGTGTAATCAGCAGTGAAACCTACCACAAACAATAAAAACAATAGACCCTTTAACTGTTGACATCATCAGTGACATCAGCTGGAGGCAGTAAGTGATCAAGAGATATAAGATTAAACTAAAACTAGCGATTTAAGTGTAAACTATAACTGAAAATGTGCTGCTGTTGTGGCTTAAGGTGCAAGAACAAGAGGAATGACATTTGAGACGATAAATAAGATTTATCTGATATTTCCAAAAACAGTTAGACATTTGTTTATCGTTACTATGACAACAGCTACAATGGAAATAGATAGGAATCTAACTTCCTGCTTCCAGCTAAGCCCGGAATGTTTACAAACAATTAAAGGGTCTATATACCCCCTCGTTGTTGGAATATCAGATAAATGTTATTTTATCGTCTCAAATGTCATTCCTCTTGTTCTTGCACCTTAAGCCACAACAGCACTACATTTTTCAGTTATAGTTTTACACTTAAAATCGCTAGTTTTAGTTTAATCTTATTTCTCTTGATCACTTCCTGCCTCCAGATGATGTCACTGATGTCAGCAGTTAAAGGGTCTATTTATCCTGGAGTACTGGAATCACCAGGGAATGATAATGGTAATCATATTTTATTGATTTGCCTTTTGTTATTTATGCTGTTGTTCCAGCCTATTTAACTTTTTTCATTTATTTGTATTTTATGTATCTGCTATGTCAAGTAGCAACACATACATACCTTTTAGTCTCATATACTGTAGCTCCACCCCCCATACTCATAAAAATCCCTCAAAATAAGAGGACTTGAACCTTAATAACAGGCTCAGATAGCTGATGTCTGTGGGTGAAACATTCGCAATGCAACAACCCAGTACAGATGACTGAGTGAAAACCCTTTCTAACGCTAGACTACGAAAGGAAAATTAAAGAGACGGGAGTCATTTTGAGTAACCATAAAATGATCAACATTTAAAACATACAAACAATACAAGCAGAGTGACAGCGAGTGATAAGGCGATTATTAGAGACGAGAATCCGTCACAAACTGAGGTGAGCGGCTCCAGTCCGGTCCGCGGGCCCGTCGCCGAGCCCGGGGCCTTCAGTCTGACGGTCTGACTGTCTTTCTTTAGTGCTGCGCGGTCACATCATAAATCCAAGGCTTCAGTGAAATAAAGGCCACGTCCCCATTTCTCCAAATGCGGCGCCTCGAGGCCTCAACTCCTCCGGCCCTCTGCTCAAACTGAGTCTTGCAGAATCTGTTAGCAGCGCAGTCATTTGGGCAGGGATGGGGACAGGTGCTGGAATCATATATTTACTGCACAGACTTAAAGGAGACGTTTAATGCATTATTTTAGTGATGTAGCATATCTGATAAAACGCATGACACTAGACACTTAGGGATACAAGATTCTTTTTTACAAAAAGTGCTGAACGAAATGATTGATTTGACAGTTCATTGTGGCACTTTTGGGAGAAAAAAAAACATATTTATAAATGACTATGACTATGTTTATAAATGACTATGAGGTATGTTATTTCATACCTCGACAGTTTCAGCTGTTTCTATGGCCTTCCTCAGAAGTGTCACCTGATGCTGCGGTGACGTGTCTGGTCAGCTGATTTCAACTTTGTCAGAGCTGTGTCTCAGATGTGAGAAAGTTGGTTCACCGTCTGGCTTCTCTGATCCAATGGTGGGACTTGTTACTCTGAGCCGGTGACATTGGCATTGTCCCGATCCGTGAGGTGCTCCTCTTGCAGCGTCTGATATGGCAGACTTAAAGTGCATATGACAGATTTTAATGCTCTTGAAAATATG
Organism: Neogobius melanostomus; assembly: GCA_007210695.1. Lineage (NCBI taxonomy): Eukaryota > Metazoa > Chordata > Actinopteri > Gobiiformes > Gobiidae > Neogobius > Neogobius melanostomus. Next base: position 975,622 of record VHKM01000421.1, read on the forward strand.
ACTTATTTAGATGGATTACATCAATTGCATAGTTATCATTTTTTTCAGTGAAGCAGCAATTTTAATGAAGAAGTGTTGGGCAGAAAAGTTATTTTTATTTGAATTTTTAAGCTGCTGACAGGAAGTGACATAAAAGAAGGAAACATTCCATAGCAGTTTGACTCATTCATTTCCCATTGACTTAACATGGTTGCACGGCAACCGTTTAAAATTGTTTACCTTCTTCGATGTCACTTCCTGTCGGTGTCCAATAAGGAAGGAAAACATCACTAAAGGAAACATCACTAAAATGGCCAAACTAAAGAAAACTGGGAATAATCTTTAGCAAAATCTTAAATATAATCGTGTTAACTGTGTTTTAGCAAAAATTGTGTCTAATGTGTCATATGCACTTTAAGCTGTTCTTGTTCTGATTGTCGTTTGATTGCTGCCCAGTGACGTCATAGCAACATCACATGACACTTCTGAGGAAGGCCTGCAGAAGCAGCCGGAACTATCAAGGTGTGAAATAAACAGTTCCGGCTGCTGTCATTGCTATTATAAGGCCTAATTAATCTAATTGGACATATTTTAAAAATTGAATGTCGCAAAAACATAACATTAATATTACAATTGCCCTAAAATGGACGATATATCATTCAAAATATGTGCAGAGCTCACTCGGAGTGGACATCTACAGGCGGTATCCACCCCAACGCTTTGGAATTGTTGACAAGTTGGGTCATGTTCATAAAATAATGAAAACAAAAACAAGTTGTTGGAGTTGAAGCTTTGAGGGCCACATTTTTTCAAAAATGAGACGTGGCCATAATAGCTGCTGGAGTCGTCTGGTCACGAGAAGCTAAAGCCAGAATCTCTTTTTTGTTGTTGTCACAGTTTGCAATAAAGTTCAGATGAAAACACATCGGCTACAATAAAAGAAACATTTGTACAAAATCACTGCACAAGAACGGACTGGCTCTTCCTCTGGGAACAGCCAGTGTTTGTGATTTCATTATCAGCGTTTATGCAAAAGGTCACTGCCTGGAAAAGACGCCACCGCCTGGTTTTAGCCTCACACTGGAGAATGTTCAACAACGCCGTGTCACGGAGAACGTCGGCTGACTGCATCAATACACTGGGTTCGGAAAAGTATGCCAACCCCTTCACTGTATCTTACATGAAGTCTGATCCTGATATCTCCTTATTACTTCAAGTTTAATCATTTTACACAATTCAAGTTAGCTGGAATTAAGATTTTAAAGGGGGGTATTATGTAAAATCGACTTTTTCAAGCTTTATATCATGTTATTATGTCATTCCCTCATTAAACACATGCCTGGAGTGTTGCCTTGGCTCATTCACATATTTTTGAGTAATCAGTAAAAACTTAGACGGCAGCCATTTTAGGTGTAGCTATGCCTCAGTCCTCCTAGGAACGCCCCCACCTCCTGGAGACGCCTCTGGACCTTTCGTCACCAGCCAAGCCACCAACCACTGCTCCTCAGCTCAGCAGAGCCCCCTCCCCGCACAGTAGTGTTGTAGATGCCACAGCAGTGTGCTGAAGGGGGCGTGTCGGAAAGCTTCTTAAAGAGACAGAGGCCTATTTCAAGACGTTCAGTACAGCCATTTTGAGAGAGCAATTTTATTCAAGGCAGTTATTTTAATTTACTGCATATACAGACCAACAGAAGGTTACGTCATCATTGTAGTATGCTATAGACTGGTGCTATGTGACTGAAAAAAGCAGAATACCCCCTCTTTAAGCATAAAGGTCACACTGTTTTACACTACCTTGATACATTGTACCTACCATATTTAGTACAATGTAATGTGCTATGTAACAAGGGTTGTAAGGGTCTTATGTACCTCCAAACTACTAAAGCACATTATTCCATTATGTACTACAATGGTACAAGTTATTACACATTGTTAAACAGAACATAACAATGTACTAAAATTGGTAGGTACAATGTATCATGGGTAGTGTAAAATAAAGTGTAACCAGCATGAATAAAAGGTGTGGGGCACGGATTAAACCTCTGCTAAATACACCCAGCTGAAGGTCTCACTGCACTGACCACTGATCTGTGGCCCTTCACCCCTTGTACGCTTCAATATGTGGCCCTCCATGAATGACTCCATGAAGGATTTCCTCCCCCCCAAAGTCCAAAATGCTCTCTCACTTCAGGGGGCCTTTGGACTTTCTTGGGTTTGGGCTCTTGACTTTGCCAAGTTGGATTCAGACGGTGACGTTTTAAACCAGGCAGTGCTAATTAACTCCTCCTCCAAAAACATATCATTGTTTTGAATCTCGTAAATAAATAAAAGACACATCCAGAAGCATTGGTATGATTTGGTCCAAATTATGAACATGCATGAGGGACTTTTGAAATCATCTCACTTAGCTGTATAAACTCCCCTCCCCCCAGGTCATAGTTATATCCCTTCATTTTGTTTTTGTAAAATTTTCTTAAAAATATGACGATACTCATCACAACATAAACACATCTGGGAGATGTTTGACGCAGCTGAAGCGCAGAAACTTTTCAGGCTACATTTGCAATAAAAACCTGTGGCTTTGAAATGACTGTACAAAGTAAACGCTCCAGGTGGATTGGAATTGAGATCATTTCAATTAGGGCCCGACTGATATGGACTTTTGGAGCCATGGGGTTGGAAATGGAAACAAGCCAAGAAGCCGCTTGTTGAACTCCTGGAAATAGATGCAGTTTTTGCTTGGAGCCAAAACTGCAGAGGGCCAAATACAAGGCTTGTTTTTCATGTAAGCTACTCGCGTACACCAGGAGGAGGTGAGACGCTGCATGTGATTAGGGAAAGTTTTTAAACGTAGAGAAAGCAATTTAAACATAAACAAACACATTTATGGAAAGTTTTCTGTAATTTCTTTCCACACAAAAATAAGTAATGTTATGCCTGTAAATTTCCGTGGCAAAATAATAATGGATAGACCCAGGTTTAAATGTATGGGTTTATTTGGTTGATATATTAGATACAAAGATTTTATTTTTTGAGGTATTTTGTATTTTGTTATTGTTTGTGTTATTGTTTCTTATAAGTTAGAAAATAAAAATTAAATACAATTTAAATTTCGCCTTGTTTTTACAAATTCCGAACTAAAAAAATTCCATGCATTTTAAAGCAGTACCAAGTAACTCTTGCCTCTAGAGGCCATAAGCGCAACTGCAGGTGTCGTAGCAAGTTACGATTATTAAATGTCTTGGAGAGTAAATACTACGCTGACAGAAAAGGTGAAGGGAGAGAGGGGTGTTGTACATCCAGTTATACAAAGGGAATATTTTTTTCACTCAAACTTGGCTGTAAATACTGTTTAAAGTGGCGCTAGCCCGCAGTTAGCTTTGCCCGTTAGCCTGTTAGCTTCTTCTCCGTGATTCTATTAGTGTGTATTGGTTGCTCCGCCCCGGTGGCAGGCAAGTTGCAAGCATGGTTTTCTGGCCAGAGACACCAGGGGAGATGAAAGACCCCCCAATCATCCCATTAACACTTGTATTACCCCCAGAGGGACTACGAAAAGGATTCATTAAGGTAAACACGTTACGTAGTACTGCTTTAATGCAATGTGATGTAATTTCAATGAAAACAATATATATATTATAATAATATAATGTAATAATAATATTCAATTTCTTAAGATTTGAAATCTTGAGGAATGTGTGGATAAGCTGATATTCAAAAGCAAATTGACACAATGGGAATCTTTAGGGGAAAAACTATATTTTATACCATTTCAGCCAAAACTGCACACATTTAGATTTAATGCCTGATCTGGAATCCAATACAATGCTTTTTTCTCTGGCCTAATGACTTTGATTGATATGGTTATGGATAATGGTTGATAGCACACATTTCTCTAAATGCCTGTATTAGTTTACCAACAGCGGATGCATCAGTCGGGCCCTCATTCTAATCATGTTCTCGTGCAAATGTAAGTAAGAACAGCCTAATCAGGAAGCGCCAATGCGTCGGCCACACTTCCTGCTGCCTGGAGTGTATTCTTTCTGAGATTCAATCCCTCCAATTTAGCAATAGTGGATCTTTTTCCTCTCTCTTAGATACAGTCGCTACATGTTTGGCTTTTGGACGTGTTTGCCAACGCTCCAGACAACACGGACAATTTCCAGTTAGAACTTAGTTTCTTTAAGAATTGAGATGCTTCTGCAAAGATTGGACCTACGCTTTTATCGACCACCTCCAAAGGAACCTCCATCTGTAGCCATTTATGGTAGGGGAGCTGTCCTTCATTGTAGGTTTTCTTTCCCCAGGCTGTTTGAGTTTCTCCTTGTTGAGGAAGAGGGTACGGACAGAAGGCGCACTGGGACAATTATCCAGCTGCTGCTTCACTTCCGACAGTTGGGCATTTATCCGTTTGTTTTCTTCAGATTTTGACTGCTGATGCGGCGTTATTCTATATGAAGTGAACTCAGCGGATTGTCCCACAGCTCCTCTGCCGTATCTCGTGTCCTTCGGGCGACCTACGTCATGTTTACGATGTTTTGACCAGGTCGTACACGTAGATGAGGAAGTCATCGTCGAACTTGATGAAGTACACGGATGGCTTGGCCTCCACCTGGTGGATGACCATGCCGGTGCGCTTGCCTCCATCATCTTTGGCGTACTCCACCTGTTTACCCACCAGACTGTCCACCACCTCCCCGGGCTCGCGTTCCACTGGGGCGCCCTCGTCTGCAACCACAGCACCATAGAACACATGTAAGACACCACATCGTCGGAATGCTTCAACATTATGTTAGAGCTGTCCCCTGGCTGGAGCGCTCAGCACAAATCAGAAGAGAAAATGGCTGGGGTTTAGAATATTTGGAAAAATTGTCTCAATTTCTAGAGCGTTTTACACCAACATTAGGTACTCAAAGCGGTTTTATAATAACTTTTTGTTTTTGTTATTTCAAGTGGTGCCGCGGTTAGTGCTTGTACTATAGGGCAGAATGTTTAAAGCAGTACTAGGTAACGTGTTTACCTTAATAAATCCTTTCCGTAGTCCCTCTGGGGGTAATACAAGTGTTAATGGGATGATTGGAGGGTCTTTCATCTCCCCCTGGTGTCTCTGGCCAGAAAACCATGCTTGCAACTTGACTGCCACCGGGGCGGAGCAAGCAATACACACTAATAGAATCACGGAGAAGAAGCTAACAGGCTAACGCGCAAAGCTAACTGCGGGCTAGCGCCACTTTAAAGTATTTACAGCCAAGTTTGAGTGAAAAAATATTCCCATTGTATAACTGGATGTACAACACCCCTCTCTCCCTTCACCTTTTCTGTCAGCGTAGTATTTACTCTCCAAGACATTTAATAAGTTAAAAAATCGTAACTTGCTACGACACCTGCAGTTGCGCTTATGGCCTCTAGGGGCAAGAGTTACTTAGTACTGCTTTAAGAGTGCGAGCTGGGACAACAGATGGAAATTATCCCATGGCTACAAAGTGTCGTGTTTACATGCATGAGTCTCATATGTGTTCATTAACCTGCACTGTCCATATCGCGATATTTTGCGGGAAGATACGATACCAATACTTTTTATTCCGATATTGATACTTTTGATGATATGATGCATATTCATGAGACTGCAGTTCTCCACTGTTTTCAGTCAATAGAGACCAATAATTCAGTCAGAACAGTAGAGGGAAGCACTTGGACCAAACACTGTCACACAAATGTATTACTTTCAAATTATATTTTTAATAATAATTATAATAATAATAATAATAATAATAATAATAATAATAAGATTAATTTGTGGTTGATTTATTCGTTTTTAAAATAGAACTGTGGTTTCTTGTTAATTTAAATGCCACTGGCGGATCAATAGATCCATTTTCAGTGTATAAATCAAGGATCCTTTATTCACTTATTTAGGGATACACTGCACCTGAAAACAAATGTATGTAAAAAAAAGTACGAGCCATGTGTCGCGTATCGTATTGAATCACGAGGTACCCAGAGTTTCCTGCCCCTAACACGCACTGTCCTGACCCAGGGGTTCCCAAACTTTTCAGGCCGCAACCCCCAAATTCACTCAAACAACTCGGGAACCCCTTCTGTAAAAAGTTATGAGCATTTATAATAATTTAAGGTGAACATTTCAAATCTGGTTTAAAGATACTGTATTTTGATATTTGGCTTAATTTCACTCAAATATGCTGTTTTCATACATCAAATTTAATGTCAGAAATGTAAAAAATATTGTCTCAAAATCATCTTACGGCCCTTCCTTCAGTGTCCCACGACCCCCACTTTAGGAACCACTGTCCTGACCAAACAAACCAGGGCCGGCTGGAGCCGGGGCAGATCGGGCTTTGCTTTATAAAAGTGCCCGTCTGTTCATAGCAACACTGGCAGGCGCTTGGCCGAAAACACCAGTGGATTTGAGCCAAAACGTATCAGAGACATTTAAATGGATTTGTTTGTTGATGTTTCAAAAATCCAGGTGGCAGTGCAAGGTTAACGGAATCCTGCATCAGGACAAAACAAGGCTAAAGACCTCAGTGATTTTGCGATGCATACTGTGTCTCTTCGCGATGACAATGTTTTGGCGATATATTGTGCAGTGCGAGCCTGAACCCAGCCAAACCCTAAGCCCAGGGTCCTCACTGTTGTCGGGCATGATGCGCAGGTCTCCCTCCTTGTAGTCGTCCAGGAGCTGGTACATGTAGAGCACCGGGTCCTTCTCGTAGGTGATGTAGAACCAGGACGTCATAATAGGCGCGCGGGCCAGGACCATCCCCCTCCACTCCTCCTTAGGACCCTCCTCTGTTTCAAACATGTGCTCCACCGCTTTCCCAATCATGGCGTCCCCCAGGCTCACGTCGGTCAGCCGTGACTTCGCTGCAACGCCATCAGAGAGACACGCTGACGGTAAAGCACAGCCCCAGATGACTCTGGGGTACTTTCACTTTCAGGTTATTTAATCTTATTTATTTATAATTAGTCCTTTTAATAGGCCTTCATTTTCTACATTGTGAAATGATTCATATGGCAAAGTCACCTAAATAAAACGCTTCAATCGTGGTTATGTTTCACATAAAACCGAAGAAAATTCCAAGTCTGTGAACCTGTTCACTGACAATGGTAATAAAACTGATTCTGATTCGTGGTTTGCTTTGTCATGTAATTTCAGCGGCCGCCGCTTATTGGAGATCACATGGCCCTCACATTATACTTATGTTTATAACAAATTTATTTATTTTAACACAATCATTTTACCATTTTAACACAAAGCGTTAACATAATTTTCATGGCCCTAAAGAAAACCATAAATCTGTCTCGATCTATTATTTACATTTTGTTGCTGAATATATATAACTCAATGTGCTTTGGACCATATTTTTCCCATTTTGATAAACTTGTGGCGTGAACAGGATTGTGCAACGTCACCAATAACAAAGCAATTTAAATGTAATGACATTCTTTATGCTCTGTGAAACCCTGGGCTGACACAGGAGTGCGTGAGGGTCAAGCCTTACCCAGTCTGTCGGGCAGCACCTCCAGCCCCTGCACGCGCTCGTCCTTGTGCAGCTCCAGGCCATACACGGTGTCGAAGCCGTCGTACTTGATCAGGTACAGGGAGGGGTTCACCGGCACCTGGCACACAGAGCATAAAGCATTTAGACACCACAGGCCCACATGCTTGTTAGATTGTTCCACAGCTCTACTTTTTTTATATCGTTTTCAACTCATACTAGTTTCCCCTAAAATGGCCAATTTCTCTGGTAACGTTCGACGCAGTGCAGATGGGGGTTAGGAGGCATTTCCACAGACACAAGGCAGTTTGACTCTGGGACAAGTTTGGTAAAGGAGAAGCATATTAACTGGATGAGCGAACGCACACTGGAACAAATAGAAAATATCAAAAGCAGAAATGACTAAACTATTTTTATGCAAGCGCTTACTAGGGCTTTGTATATATATCGTTACGGAGTAATACGCAAATATTTATCTAACCCGTCTTTATTCAGAACGTATCACAACATGCACTAGAACTACTGCAACTAAAGGCCTAATTTGCCTGCTGAGCTTATTCAGCATAATAAAAACCTTCAATTTGGGCACCTGTAAGCACCTATTTTTTTCTTAACATTCTCAATATATCTTGTATTATGGACAATGTCGCAATACACTTGATTTGCGATACATAACGAGAACTCTGTATCGGGAAACGTATCGTATCGTTGTTGGCAATACCCAGCCCTAGCGCTTACTTGTTCTTATGACATGCAGGCACATGGCGCGAATGTTGCAGTTACTGATGACCTAAAATGTTTCGCCAAACAAAGCTAGCTTATTAGAAACAGCCGTAAACTGTTGGATACTGTCATAAGATTTGTGATATTATCATATGTGTTTACATTTGGTGTATTGTTACTAAATTAATTTGTGTTGGTTGAAATGTTAACTTCTTAAACCTTGAGTTGATGTTGGAGGCCGAATGTCAAAGGTCTCCTGTTTGTTTTGGTTAAGGCATCGAAGCTTGACTTAAGGACATCTGGTTTTGTGGTAAACATTCCTTATCAGTCACACCATTTTTACGATCTCCAAAGCATCCTGGACCAAGGTGAATTATTTGTAGTGCCCCAGGAAGCAGGGGGGGTGGATCAAGAAGTTTATGACTTCCTGCAGCGGACGGAAAAGTACCAAGACCCCCCCATCTTGACTCAAGGGTCTAGGGGGAGGAGGAGGTGTCTCATGAAGCTGATGACATCATGGAAAACTACTGCCCTGAGGCAGGAAAGGGGCATGGCTATATTTTCATATAGGTCTGTAAGAATCTTTGTATTCTGTGTGTTTTTGAGCTGAGGCTGGCCAGATGGCTTCAGTCTCATCCACCCGGTATCGATAAGAATAAATCTCAATGCTTGACCTTCGTGTGTTAAATCCGTTTATTTCTGGAGCAGAAAATAATCGGGCGTTTCTAAAGATTGCTGTGCAAAAAATCCCTAACAGATACTCGATTCAATAGTTCTCTTTAAAAGCATCTAACACTAGTTAAATCAATTGCACTGCATGGCAATGACAATGGTAACAGAGTTAACACAGTTAACACAGTTAACACTAAGTGCTGAGAGCTAAGTGAGTTGTTAAATGTAGTAGAGTGGCGCAGAGAGGTGAAATCAATATAAAATGTTTCCCACAGCTGTCGCTTGATCTTAGCCCCACAAACACAAATCAGTCTGGGCTGGTTTCCTCTAAAAACCCTCTGAAACCCAAACATGCGGAGCTGGCCTCCACCAGAGAAACCAGACCGGTGCCGAGTACTGCACTGCTACGTGGAAAAAAAGCCTTTATTCTTGTGAACTTTATCAAGAGTCCACAAGAATACTACATGATGGCGTAGATCAGTGGAAAGGAGCATTTTCAGCTCTGGAGAGACTGATTTAATACTCAGAATCCCTCAAACATAGCTGTGGAAACACTGCTATAACATGGATAAAAAAATACATTTGGTTTGGTACAGATAATTGAGTTGTGGTGCTTTTGTGTCGTACCTGGTCCAGCACGGTGCCCTTCCACACGGCGTGCCCATCACCGCTCTTCCATACGTGCTGGATGCGACAGCCCACCATGTCCCTCCATGCAGGAGACAGAGCCTTGGCTCCCCCAACACAGCTTTTGTGTTTCCTGATCAGGGATAATACAAGAGAGCTCTGCTACAGCGGTTCTACTGCAGACACTGTCAGCAGGAGTAAAACAATTCTCGAGCTGTCATCTGTTCAGAGTTGTTCTAGTGTTGAGGACGTGTTGTCTCTCACCTCAAGAAGCTTCATCAGTAACTACCGTGTTTTCCGGACAATAAATCGCACCAGCTTGTTTTGTGTTCAGCCTAACCAGATACTGGTACACAAGCCTAGAACGCCCTCTAGTGGCTGTCAGTGGGAAAATAACGAACATGTGAAATTACATATTTTGATATACAAGTCGCACCTGAGTATAAGTCGCACCCCCAGCCAAACTATGTGCGACTTATAGTCCAGAAAATACGGTAATGAGACGTTTAACTTGTTACTGGTTCTACCCATATTTATTCAATCTATTAAACACAACTCAGTACAATCAGTTTTGTTGTCAGTTCTACCACTGGAAAGGCAGAGACTCGAAATTAGTCCTTGGACCTGTCACTGATGGAGACTCCGCAGTCCGCAGTGGTCTCCCTGAGGCCCTATATAGGCCTTAGTGGCCCCACAAACTTTGCTATGTACTAATTGTAGTGTTGTTCCGAAAATAGACTGAAAAAGGGGGACATTTTTAAAGGAATTGACAATATTTTCTGTATTTTTAGAGCACCTGAACAGGTATTTATTTGTATGCATTCATATTCCGTAAAATTATCTATTGGACCAAAGAGTCTGACGGTCTGGTGTTGCCTACCCCTGCTCTACAGCGGTGGTTCTCAACTGGTATATCTTTAGGACCCACCTTCAACGTATCACATTGAGACCCCAAAAACATATGAATTTCAACCTTTACATATTTAGCAGTTTGGCCATTTTTTTCATCTTGATATTCTACATATAGAGAGAAACTTTTTGTTGTGATTTTTGTTCCAGAGTTAGGAACAGCTCCTAAAAGAACAAATAACCCCCAAATCAAAAAGGGTGATTAAAGCAGTACTAAGTAACTCATGCCCCTAGAGGCCATAAGTGCCACTGCAGGTGTCGTAGCATGTTGTGTTTTTTTACTCATTAATTGTCCGTGAGAGTAAATACTACGCTGACAGAAAAGACAAAGGGAGATGGAGATAATTTCTTTCACTCAAACTTGGCTGTAAATGCTGTTTAAGTGGCGCTAGCCCGCAGTTAGCTTTGCCCGTTAGCCTGTTAGCTTCTTCTTCGTGATTCCATTAGTGTCTATTGGTGACTCCGACCCGGTGGCAGACAAATTTCCTAGCCAACATTTATTAGGCCCGAGAGAGATGAAAGACCCCCCAATCATCCCATTAACACTTGTATTACCCCCAGAGCGACTAAGGAAAGGATGTATTAAGGTAAACAAGTTACTTAGTACTGCTTTAATAGTACTGCTAGTAATAGCTAAAATCTGGAACAGTCTTCATGAGGATGTGAGACAGGCCTCACCTCTAACAATGTTCAAATCCAGGCTGAAAACAGCTCTTTTTACCCGTGCATATGACAACTGAAAGTATTTTATCTGCACTCTTGCCTTTTACTGTAATTGATACATTTTTACGTTGATGTTTTATTGATTGATTTTATCTGTTTTCTTGTAATTTTTTGCAACTGTGAAGCACTTTGAATAGCCTTGTGTATGAATTGTGCTCTACAAACTTGCCTTGCCGTGTGCATGTCTCGGTCATTATTTTGACAGTGCGACAGTGCATAGTAGTTAAAATCTTAACTTTGAGCCTGAAACCGTCTATGTGGTGCCCTTGTGGTTAAAAAATATACCTTGTTTGAATTTTAAATCAGTTGGCTCTGCCGTGGTGGCCGACATCAGCCAGCCTCATGCTCACTGGGAAACACCTCCTTAGGTGCATTTTTCAAATGTTGAATGTGGGCGGAGTAAAGCTTCTAGTAGGGGGTTAGTTGTTCTTTAATGTGGTTTCATTAGGGGAAAAGGCCATCAGTACTTTAGCCCATGTTTTCTTCACAGGAGTAAACGTGGACATAAAGTCTCTTTTGAAGGGAGTGTCTTACTTGTGAGGGTTCTTCTTCTTCATCATATTTACAGAAACACCTGCATGTCCTGGGGAGAGAGACAGAGACAGAGAGGTTCAGACACAGGGGACACAGGCCAACAGACAGACAGACAGACAGACAGACAGACAGGAAGGTAGACTGAAATATAGAAGCAGGCCAACCGTGTGAAAATGTGCAGACCTGCCTCAGCAGTGTCTCTGTTTCCCAGTGCACTCTTCATTCATCTGGAGGCAGTCAGGCAGCCAGCACTGCCACCACCCGAGCTGGAACCGAGCCGGCGCTGGAACCGGGGCAAAGCTTGAGGAGACATCACCACAAAACCATGAATGTCATGAATTCACATGCACAGTAACTTAATGTTTGGTATCCTTTTTAAAGGTGCATTCTGGAACGTTTTATGCCCCGCATTTAAAAAACAAAACAAAACCGGAGGCCACTGGGAAGGAAGCTTGGCGCCTTTGCTTTCCTTCCTAGTGGCCTCAGGTTTTTCAAGGTAGTCATACCGACCACCCTTTACAGCCGCTGGGTCACTGAAAGGTCAAATTACACACTAATATAAACTTTTTTTTCTGCATAAAAAGTTGAATAATGGACCTTTTTTTTCTCCCTTTATTAATCTTTTAGAGACATTATACAAAAAAATAGATTAAAAGTAAAAAGTAAAAAAAAGGGAGGTGGAGAGGGGATCAGGCTATATATCTACTCCATCACACATTTGCTTGCTTGACACACCGATTTAATTCATTTAAGCTAGAACCTGAGAGCAGCAGTGTGATCTGGACTTTCGTTTGAAAAGCAAATGTCCGGTAAATATAATTTCTGAAAAGGAAATTACAATATTATAGACATAAAATTAAGAATCTTCCTGTAACCATAAACAAAATGCGTCTGGCTCCGGATGTTCCTGGCTCCTATCGCTCCCCGTGTGTTTCAGGATCGATTTCAAAGTTCTTTTAATGGTTTTTAAATGTCTTCAACATCAGGAAAAAGGAACACGAGAAACTAGAGAAATATCGGGGCTCAGAGAAGAGCTAGAGAAGGCCTGGAGAGTGAAGGCATCAGTGGTGCCCGTGGTCGTTGGGGCTCTCGGGGCAGTGACCCCCAAACTGGAGGAGTGGCTCCAGCAGATCCCAGGAAATACATCAGACATCTCGGTCCAGAAAAGTGCAGTTCTAGGAACAGCAAAGACACTGCGCAGAACCCTCGAGCTCCCAGGCCGACGGTAGAGGACCCGAGCTTGGAGGAAAAAGAGACCGCCCACGGAGGGTGAGGAAGAGTTTTTTTTTTTCTTTTTATGTGTGTATATGTATATCATGTATGTATGTATGTGTAAACATATATATATATATATAATATATATATATATATGATGCGGGGCGTATTGTTTTGAATGTTGTAATCCGTAAAGCACTTTGTGATACCTTTCAGCATGAAAAGCGCTTTATAAATAAAGTTTGATTGATTGGACTTTCCGTTGAAAATGTCTTGCCCCTCTTTAAGTCATTATTGAACACAGGCTTGTCATTCTGACCTCCACGTGTTTGTTATAACATCGTCCTACTTTTATTCTTTTACTATTTACATTTTTTTCCTTATTCTAAATAATGGAGCTGGCTCCAAAAACGCAGCCAAATTGCTAGCATGAACAAGCTTCAGCTAGCCTGTTCTGAACTCCTTGGGGGAAGCCTCGCTCTCTCAGTCCATTCTTAATTTTACAGTCCATGGGTACATCCACGTGCCAGGCCCGCTCTCGCCCCGGCCCACTCTCGCCCAAGCCTCTCTCCCGCCCCTGCCTCACTCACGCCCTGGCCCGCTCTCGCCCGGGTCCACTCTCACCCTGGCCTCTCCGCCGCAGCGTCACTCTCGCCCAATAGACGTTGGTTGCACTGCTTTACGACCATGACGCTGGGTGCCGGCATTGTCCGCCATTGCTGTAGTACCTCGATATATGGGCGACAAAACATGCTAGTTTTCCATCAGAAAGCATTGCACTTTACAGATGTTTTAAGCAACTGTAAAGCCTGGTTTCTATTTTTTTGGAACATTCTACAGCTAGATATTCCACCTGTGATAACGCTGGGTTAGTTACAATTAAAGAAACCAGGCTGGTTTTCGTAAGGTACATTTTAGAAATCTCGTATACTAATGACGGCCGGACTTTGATTCACAGGCCGTTAGCATTAGAGCTAATGGCGTGGGCGCGGTTACGACGGAACTACGCGTCACGCAAGGGCCGGAGTCTACAGTGAAGATCCCGCCCTTATGCCCTTTTTAGGAACATGCTTCGTCAGAGCTGGGGAGGAGTCTGTAAATCCACCATAGATGGGAGCAACATCCGGGAACGTTTCCTGGGCAACGCCCCTTTTGGGGGAATCGAGAGTTAAAAATTGCATTAGTGTGTATGTGAAACAGGGACTATTTCTCGTTCGGAGGATAAAATATTCCAAACCAGTGATCTGAACTACAGGACAATGTCTGTTCTTGATCACAGACACATCAAGTCACTGTCAGGAGACGATTGGAAGATTTTTTATTTTTTGTGGACACTTATATGAGCGAGTTTATCGATCGTTATGTCCATGTCAGGGATCATTAATGAGGAAACAGCTCCCCCTGGTGGACGTGTATTATGCACTTTGTGTAAAGTCTTTAATCTGTAAATATTCAAACTCATCAAACCTGTTCAGCATTAGGCCTAATTAATGATTCTCTCGGTTTTAAAACACACATTAACAGCATTAGCAGCTAGTAGGTTAGCTGCTGAATGAACCATGTACCATTTCCTCTCATAAGCTACAAAACTACATCGTAGGCTGCATGATTTTAATTTAATAACAATATAAAAGCAACAGACTAAAAGCTGAAGCTGTAGTGACATTATAAAGCATCCAGCAAAAAAGTTACACAGGCAAATATCACAGACAAGTCATGATCACAGTGGGTTTAGCAGCTCAGTTTTAAAACGTTAACCGTCTTCTCTGTGAATTATCTGAAACAACAGGTCACTTCCATGGCTTCCTTTTCACGTTCGATAATTAAATAAAACAAAGAAAACGTTTTTTCATGTGTAAATTAAAAGTTTTCAAACGATCTTTCCTCATTCATTCCAATGTACGGAGCTTCTGTTTTCCCCCGAAAAGGGGCGTTAACCTTTTGGCGCCACTGATGTGACGTAGACGTTGCTCCCATCTATGGAGTCCCTCTCGATGGCAAACGGGGAGGAGTGAGCAGACGGAGTTTATTATTTATTATGTCTATGTAGGGCTGCAACTATCGATTATTTTAGTAATCGATTAATCTATTGATTATTTACATCGATTAATCTGATAAGTATTTTATTTATATTGAAAAACTAAATTCCATGACTTTAGAGCAGATTATAAAAGGAGAAAAAACATAGTTTTAAACAAAGGATTTTTCTGCTAGAAATAACATAATTTATTCTTCATTTCTTATCAGTTTGTCCCAAAAGCAGCAACATTTGACTCTCATAAAGAGACACCTGTCCTTATGTCCATGATGAGAGAGCACCTTCATAGTGTCTTTTATATCAGTACTTTCACTCTTATTCAAGTGAAGTAGGTCCTGACTGGAGACATAATCTTGAAATGTTCTGCTGAAGCTGAGGTGATTCATTTCTTTCCCAGGATCTCAACCAGAGGGGTTTCCTAAAAGAGGGAAAACATTTTAATTATTTTTTCATAGTATTGCATTAACAGGGAATAATGTGTCAGTTTGCATGGTTCATAAATGTATTTGTTGTGAGCAATAAAAGGATGGATATGAGAAACTTTCAAGTACAGGTGAAAAAGTATGACTGTGTTTTATTTTGCTTTTGAAATAGTGTGACCACCTCAAATAGTTTAAACAGGGACCAGTGGGACAATTTGGCAGAACTTTGAAGTACAGAGGAATTGTTTTTTGTTTTTTTATAGATCAGGCATTTTCATCCCACTAAAGAATGACACACACCTTTTCACTATTACAACTTATATAACACTGGGCTAGCAACAGATCACAATATATTATAAAGCAGTTAAACATAAACATAAAATAAAATAAAATCTTGAGGTCGGCGTCAATGAAAAAGTGGGACATTTTAAGCACCAGGAGGGACAGAGAACGACATGGCTCTGATCTGTGGATTTATTTATCTTAATTTAAATCGTAGATGCATCGTAAAGATGTTTAGCGCAAAAAACTTTGCAGCAAGGTAGAAGCAGATAGAGTAGGGTGTTAAAGTCTGCATTTGGTGAGGAGGGAAAGGAGATAAGTTTGTCATCATACCTTACCTTATGTCACACTTTGAACAGTGGATGAATGTGTAGATCGTCTGTCCTGATGGTAAATCATCATTGATGCAGCTGTTAGCATTGTTGTAGCGCGATAGCGGGGAGAGCCGTGTCCTTTCGCCTCGTTAGCCTCCGTCCTATCTTCACCTCTCGTTGCTGAGTTTCTTCTTGTTTGAGCCGTGTTTTGATGATTTTGACGGCCTGGTTTTCCGCTCTGGTACCTGGTTCTGCCGGCTACGGTTTTAGCACAGTTAGCTCCGCTCTGTGGTTTACTACCATAGACTGAGCTGTGCCCTTCAGAAGCGGTCGTGCAGAAACAAGCGCCACTTAAAGTTCTGGGCGCGTAAGCGGCCCTGTTTCACGCGGTTTTAATGAGATATATTAATTAAACGAATCATCGAAGCGGGAAAATAATATTCGAAGCATTTTACTAATCGAGTTAATCGATTTAATCGATTAATCGTTGCAGCCCTATGTCTATGCTCTCACTGTAGCGTCATTCTCGTTGCAGCGTCACTCCTGCCCCATCCCACTCTCGCTCAGGCCTCTCTCACTTCGGTGTCAGTCTCGCCCATAGACATATTATTAATAGACCGTCATTCCTCACTCCTCCTCGTTTACCACAATGACCACGTTCGAGGGGGAAATCATGGCGGATTTACAGACTCCTCCTCCCCAGCTCTGATGAAGCATGTTCCTAAAAAGGGCATAAGGGCGGGATCTTCACTGTAGACTCGGCCCTTGTGTGACGTGTAGCTCGGTCACAGCCATGCAGCTCCAATGCTAACAGTCCGGCCCTCATTAGTATACGAGAGAACAAAAACACGAAAACCAGCCTGGTTTCTTTAGTACTAACCCAGCATTATCACAGGAGGAATATCTAGCTGTAGAAAGTAGTTTTTCAAAATTAAAAACCAGGCTTTAAAGTAGTTTTTAACATGTCTAAAGTGCAATGCATTCCAATGGGGGACTAGCGGCTATATCGAGGTACTACAGCAAAGGCGGATCAATCAATCAATCAATCAATCAATGGTTTTGTATAGCCCAATATCCAACAGGAGTTGCCTCATAGGGCTGCACCAAACATTAAGGCAATAAAACAGAGCAGTAAATAAGACAATGTAAAGTTCAGGTGAATCAAGTACCAGGCAAACATAATGTCCAAATAAGCGTCAGTGGGTGTCGACGAGCGGCGCGGGTGTCCCCTGTCCTTAGACTCTCCAGAACGGCCAGGAAAAACTTTAAAAAAACCCGGGGGAGAAACGAGAAACCTTGGGGAGAACCACAGAAGGAGAGATCCACTCCCATGGACGGACAGGCTATAGACCCAGGGCCGACAGGAGTCCCTCAGCAGACGGGCCAATGGTGGCCCCTAGTGTCGTTGTCACAAAGCAGAGCAGCCAGCGGCCATTGGTCTCGCCGCAGCGTCACTGCCCGCAATATTTTCTTTCCTAGACTGGGAAAGGCCACAGAATGGGAGTTTAAACTTATCCAAACTACCCCAGACCTAACCCTAACCTTAAAAACACTAAACATAATGGAAAAAGCCCATTCCATCCTAGGAAAAAAAAATTAGCTCCCCACCCGCTATCGCTTTTTATACTGTTTTTAGCTAATGTTAGTCAATGGAAATGTATGCTAACAGCTGCAAAGATGGTAACTGTGGAATTTCCCGAACTATAGATTTAGCCGCTGTTAGCACAGCTTTAGCTGTTGTTAGCATAACATTTGCATGCAGCTTACCTTCATAGTTGTATTTAGTGGTTTCTTTTCTGTTTTAATACAGCTTAGCTCCTCTGAATGATTCCATAACTCCACCAGATGACAGCATTTGTCCACATTTGTTCTCATCACGGCTTACAAAACTTTTAATAACGATCTGTACAGCGTGCTCCTCTGTGCGGGCCCGCCCACAACAAATGCGGGTGTGTGTGTGGTGGAAACAGAAAGGTCTGTGGGATAGTGTCGATAAGTGCACGTAGATCGTGGCGTGCGCGGCCGGGTCGCGATATGTGGAACGACGGCACTATGGTCAGCAAATCAAACGTCTGTTGTTGTTTGTTTTATGCGGGGGTGGAAGTGTTTGTTCATGTTTTTACTTTGTTAAATATTCTATTATAAAGGTATAGCCTAAATAAAAAGGTGAATTTTTTTTTTATATACACGATGACTGGAGCCCATAAGGCCATTTGTTGCCTATTGTTGTCTCAGTGAAGTCAACTCTGAGCACCCGGGCCTGACTGAGAGGCACCTGTCGTAATGTCATCCAAAAGAGAGCGATAGTACTGCGGTGCGATCTGCTCCTGCACCTAAAGGCAGACGGCAGATGCAGAGGCGGAGGGCCCGCGCCAGGACCGACGGCAGAGCAGAGCGGCAGATGCAGCTCTTGTTTTGGCTGAGGAGGAAGAATAAACATCCGCAAAGCAGCGTCCGCCATGTTTGTACTCACAGACAGAGGCGAAGGCGGCGGAGCTCAGCGGGAGACCCACGGCCGAGGCCCACAGCGGGGGCCAGTGCACTGTTTACCCACGAACAACAGTCCTGGTCCGGTCAGACGGGGCGGTACCGTCCCCTCCCCCGCCGGACAGGCCGTCGGTCAAGGCGAGAGGCGACTACAGAGCGATGTCCGGGTCCCTGATAGCGGTTAGCCTTTAGCATGCAGCCGGCAGAAACGGACCCGGTGGTTGGGGAGAACACTGCGGACGGTGTCGGTTCGCACGGTCCATTCTCCTCGGTACAGGAACCAGCGGTACTGCGCCAAGCACCGAGGTTTCCTGCCTGCTCCTCTCAGTAAAAGCATAACATACTGCATCAAATGTATCTCAGTATATGCGCTGCGAATAAAATATAACAAACGTGCATCATAAGTTTATAATTTCATAAACCTAATGTCTGTAACAAACCAATTATTTCCATGTGCAATAAATTAACGACTGTTCAGTAACCGGCTTTTATTTTCCTGAGGTAGCGACTTCCGGTCTGAGAGCAGCAGTGATGCTGACTTTAAAAAAAAAAAGTTTTTAAATAATAATTCACCAAAGAAGCTTACAGGCTTACAATTTCCAAATATTCAAATGCATAATGAGCAGATAAAGTAAAAATGAATAACATAATACAACAAACAAAGCCAACAACATTAAGGGACAATAGGGGTAAAAGACATAGCCTTGTCCTTGGGCAAGACACTTCACCCAATGCCTATGTGTGAGTGGTTGGTGGTGGTCGGAGGGACCGTTGGCGCAAATGTGTGCAGCCTCGCTTCTGTCAGTCTACCCCAGGGGAAACTGTGGCTACAAAATGTAGCTTACCACCATCAGCATGGAGTGAATGAACCCCCTCCCTTTCATGTGTGAAGCGCTTTGGGTGTGACTAGTGTCATATAAAAAGCGCTATACAAATAAGATTCCCTTCCTTCCCTTCCAACATATTATTATATAGCCATACCGCCTTCTTGGAGTTACAAAGTTGTAAAGAATCCTTCACTAATTCTTTTAGAAATACAATAAAAACAGGCTTAGTGTTATTAAATTTACATTTGTGAATACAATTTTTTTTGCTAAAATAATAACATTATTAATTGTGAATTGTTTTTTCTTGTCCTCCAAGATAGTTCCGAATTTATTATCAATATAAGTCAGCCTAAATTATTCTATGAGGCCCATAAACAAAAACTGTCCCAGAAAATAAAAATTAAAAAACAATTTAAAAAAAGATGTTCTACAGATTCTATATTATTAGTACAAAAAACATAATCATTTTCACCAATATTAAATTTGGAGTGTATTCTTTAGCTTTAGGATGAATAGGAAATTGAAGATAGTTGCATCTGATAATTTTAATATTTTGACTGGAAAATTATGTACCAACTCTCGCCTTCTAAGAGGTACGGGGAAGTTTGCATTGGAAAGCACAGTTCGGAGAAATGTATTGTTGCATTTCTTGTCCACAAAGGGGCAGCCTGGACCATTAGAATAGGCATCTGAGGGACAAGGTGCGTGTATATAAGCAACCCCTTAAAGTCTGGGATTGCATTAATAACATTAGAAAATTGTTGGATTGTACAAGTTATATTATATTTACGATTGAAATCAACAAAATTTAGTAGATTCCCATTCTCATCCATTAAGTGCAATACTGCCCATATTCCTTTATCATCCCAGTCTTTGAAGTAAAAGGACTTTTTATAAGTATATGTCGATTGTTCCATATTGGTGTGAAATTATGTTTATATATTAGTTTCCAGTATTGTAGGACTTGTTCATGGAATTTTGACAGTTTTATGGGAAGTTTAGACAGTTCGAAGTCACATTGTAGAAGCAATTGAATAGCCTACCACCTACATTGGAAAATATTTTAGCCGGGAGATTAAACCATAAAGTGTTCATGTGAATCACAATATTTTGTAACCACCTTAGTTTTAAGGCACCATTCATTGGATCAAAGTCAATAGCATTAAGACCACCTTCCTCTAAAGACTCACAATGTCATCTTCCTAATAATGATGGCTATTTTTCCAGATGAAATTGAAATTGTTTTGATGATTTGTTTGCTTACATTTGTGGTACGTCCAGAGAATAAGCGGGTAAATGATTCTTGAGAGACCTTCCATTTTAGAGACAATAACCAAATAGTTTAACTCTTTTTTACTGTATTATCAAAGTTGCTTTTCAATCTGACTTCTGAGTTTTTTGAGACGGTAATTCCTAAATATTTTACCTGGTCTTTAACAGGTATATCATACAGCGAGTGGAAATATTTAGCTTCCTTCACTCGGTTGCGAGCCCCCTAATCAAATCAAATCAAACTTTATTTATAAAGTGCCCCCTAGAGCAGGAGCACATTGAGGTGGGTTTTGAGACGTTCCCACCGCTGTACGTGTAAATGCACCGACAGCAGCAGGAGCGAAACGAGCGACCAGCTTCCATTCATGCCCTACTGTATGCTCGAAGGCGACCAGAAAGGCATTTGCATAGTAGAAATCAGTCCAACTCTATGCAAATCATTTGGTAAAGAAAGCGCTTCTCTTTGGTCCTCATAGCGGGGAGCTGACATTGCTGTAATACCACCCTGGTGGCCAGGGGCGACTCCAAAAGACACTTGTAAACAGCATGTAGTCTTTGCACCTAAAAGCCTAGCACCAAAGAGTTTATTTTTTCTAAAAATTGCTATGACTCATGTGACAGTGCTGGGCTGGGTATCATATTTTTAACCATGCTGGCGTGGAAACCAGCGGTGAAAAAAACCTAAATCTATGATTGACAGGCTCTGACGGGCTCTGAAGCACTGTGGAGGCTCGTGGCTGGGCCGCCCGCCCCATGAGGACGTGACTTCCCAGCTTTTTGCCCTTTTAAGGAACAGGCTTCATAGCAGGAGATTGAGCAGCCATGTTAATTTCACAGGCCACACAGGCTCATTATATGAACGGGGCTGAATGGATAACCGGTTATTTCTTGTATATTTAATCTATGATGCAAATACAGATCAACCACCAACCACAAAGCAGCTCTGACAGACGTGTGTGATTAGCTCAGGTACTTCCACTGTCTCAAACCCAGTGGTGGAACAAGTACTCGATATTCTTGCATAGGAAATAAAATAAAAGTACAGATACAGGACCAAAAATAACATTTTACTTAAGTAAAAGTACAAAAGTATGCATTGTAAAATGTACTTTATAAGTAAAAAGTAAAAGTATTTAAGAGTTTAAAGTGCAGGATTTTTCTAAATCATTTGAATCAAACCAGGTCTAAAAGAGTAAACCACTAAACCAGGTCAAAAACAGGAAGTAAACCAGTTCATCGTAAAGAGGTCTAAACCAGGACTAAACTAGGTCAGGTCTAACCAGATCTAAACAAGGTCTGGTTAGACCTGACCCACCGGCACGGTGGTACAGCGGTTAGCGCTTGTGCTTCACAGCTAGAAGGTCCGGGTTCGATTCCGACCTGGATGGGGCCTTTCTGTGTGGAGTTTGCATGTTCTCCCTGTGTCTGTGTAGGTTTCCTCCGGGTTCTCTGGTTTCCCCTACCACTAAAAACATGTACAATAGGCCAGGATGAATGAGAGTGTGTTTGAGAGTGCGCATGGGGGACGACGGCTGGAAATTAGCCCAAGGCTACAATCTGTGTGGCTTGTTCATTAACTTGCACTGTCCCTACCAAATAATAATAAAGGAGTAAACCTCTAAACTGGGATTAAACCAGTTCATCGTAAAGAGGTCACTTTGAAAATAAAATACTTTTACTTATAACCCAATTTAAAAATGTAGTGGAGTAGAAAGTACAGATACAGGCTCTAAAATGTAGTGAAGTAAAAGTTAAAAGTATTCATCATAAAATGTACTTAAGTAAAGTAAAAGTACCTATAATTTGTACTTTTTACGGAGGAAGTAGAGCAAGCTGAGCGGTGTGAATGCTCTGTGTGTGTGTGTGTGTCTGTGAATGCTCTGTGTGTGTGTGTGCGTGTGTGTGCGTGGTGTGCGCGTGTGTGTGTGTGTGTGTGTGGTGTGTGTGTGTCTGTGTGTGTGTGTGTGTGTGTGTGCGTGTGTGCGTACCACAGGCCTGACATTGCCTACCACTTACTTACTATGAGTACACGTCCCAAAACAAATAAACATTTAAATAGTAATAACTGAATCATTTCCAGATGAGGACCACCTGAAGATGCCCATGGTGCATATACCAGTTTGAAAACATAGCCTATTGTAAGACACTTCACAAATATGCAAGGGACTTTATTCTGTTCCCCAGTGTCCAAATGTGTCCACTGTTCCCGTATGCACACAGCCCCTGACTCTGTTTGTGTGGGAAAGGGGGGAAACAACAAAGACACCCGATTTCTTTATAGTTATTTTATTGTGAAGAGTGTAAAGACAGAAGGCTTGTTTTGGTTCGTGCATATTAAAAAGAGTCAGAAACAGGCAGAACATTCAGCAGTTCATCCTCAAGTCTTTGTGCTACAGCTACACATTCAGACCTCTGCCACCTCTGAAACCCACCTCTGAAATGGATTTAAGGGAGGTTTGAGTTCTTTGTCGTGACCGCTCCAAAACACCAGCGTGAACGACCGGCGACCCCACAGTAAAATGTAATGAGTGCTAAGTGTTTCATGGTTAAAACAATTAAAATAAGGATCAATAATAATCTTTAGATGTTGATACTCTTTGCACCTCTCCAAGTCAGGGGCAAAGTCGAGTCCAGTGCTTTGAATTCCGAGACCTTTTTTGTCTTTTGTCTTTCTGGGTAGGTAACATGTCTCACAGTTAAAGGGACTTCTGAAAGTGAGTTTAACAATTCGTTGGTTTTCAGATTCATTTTGGGGAAACAGCATCAAGTCTTCCCAAATCCAAGTCGAGTCTCCGTCTTATTAAGTCACGTCTGAAATTTGGGACTCTGGTCTTACTCGAGTCCAAGTCCACACAGACTACGACCTCCGGGTGTGCAGAAGAAAGTAGACAATTGGATCCAGTTTCAGTTTCGAAATGATTCACAGTTCTCAGCTCAAGGATACTTTTGTTCTTTCTTCAAATAATTGGTTTGTTTAGATTTTAGTACACTACCTGACCAAAAAGACCCAAAGACCTGAACATCCTGAATGTTATTCCACCAGTTGAATTCTTCTTCCCTGATGTAATGATATTTTATTCTGTAAAGCACTTTGTGATGCACCTGTGTATGAAAAGCGCTTTATAAATAAAGTTTGATTGACTGACTGATTGATGGGCATAATTCCAGGACTCATATGGCTGCCATTGTGAAAGAGTGTTTCAGGGAGCATGAGATTGACCGCCGCAGAGTCCAGATCTTAACCCCACTGATCTTTGGGTGTGCTGGCGAAGGCTTTGCGCAGTGGGGTCGCAGTCTCCCAACATCAATACAAGATCTTGGCTAAAAATGAAAGCAACACTGGATCGTTGGACATTGCAGAAGCTGATTGAAACAATTCCACAGCGAATCTGGTGTTATCAAGGCTAAAGGCGCTACAACCAAATATTAGAGCGAGTCTCGTTTTGTTTGGTCAGGCAGTGTATAAAATCAATGATATAATGAGGCACTTCACTGATTTACTTTTCATTGTTCCATAATGTCAGGGAACTTCTAATCAGTCAGAGATTAAGCTCCTCTCTGCACATTGTTGGTTTCTTTGGGCACGATTGGTGTGGATCTGCACAGTGGTCGGTCCAATGTCCGTTTAGAACTTCAGTCACATGTATGATCAGTACTAATACTAATCTCATCGTTTACAAACCACTTTTGTCAATTTTCAGTGTGGCGCATGAACCATTGTGCACTACATTCATAAATGTGATGTGTCATATCCAAACAGATGTAATCCATTTGTCCTTCTACTGCTGATGCTCCGATCAGTATTTCTGGGACTTTCAGCTCTGTGTACTTTTGGTGTCATAAACTTGCACGCCTGTTGTTTGCTAAAAGTGAAAGCCTGTTTTCACTGTTCTGTGATTTAATAATAATAATAATGCCCTGGGGCAGACTGATGGAAGCGAGGCAGCCAATAGATACAGATGGCAAAGCGTCATACTAGGGGGGGTAGCCTTGCGTATGATTTCCATCCATCTGTTATGGAAATCATTATTTATCTCTATTGTTTTTAGCACAAACAAGAAAGACAAGTCAAAATCGGGTCCGGTCCATATGAACGTTTTGACGCAGCAGATTGTCAAGTAGGAATAGAAAAACTGTTTGCACTGTTTTTTGTAAATTCATTACTTTGTCCTCCTCTACATCACTGTTTCTGTATTTGGTTAAAACACATCCATAATCCAGCATTTGTTAAAGTAGTGGTGGAGTAATAGGTGATAGAGTCTTTTATTTCCCCCTTCGTTTTCCCTCTGGCAGCTTAAAATGTGAAACTAATATATGATATAGACTCATGGCAAAGTGACATATTACTCAAGCCTTTGTTTGTTATAATTTTGATGATTATGGCTTACATCTTGTAAAACCCCAAAATTCAAAATCTCAGAAGATTAGAATATTACATGAAATCAATAAAAAAACTCCTTCAGCTCTTTGCATTGTTCGGTCTCATGTCTCTAATCTTTTCTTTTGGCAATGCCCCATAGGTTCATAGATTCTCTTTGGGGTTCAGGTCAGGTGAGTTTGCTGGCCAATCAAGCACTGTAATCTGATGGTCATTTACCAATGTTGGTACTTTTGCAGTGTGGGCAGGTGCCAAGTCCTGCTGGAAATGAAGTCAGTGTCTTCATAAAGCTCGTCTGCTGAAGGAAGCATGAAGTCTCTAAAATCTCCTGGTAGACGGTTGCGTTGACTCTGGACTTAATAAAGGACAGTGGACCAACACCAGCAGAAGACATGGCTCCCCAAATCATCACAGACTGTGGAAACTTCACACTGGACTTCAACCATCTTGGATTGTGCTTCTCCTTTCGTCCTCCAGACTCTGGGATGTTGGTTTCCAAATGAGATGTAAAATTTGCTCTCATCAGAAAAGAGAACTTTGGACCACTGAGCAACAGACCAGGTCTTTCATTCTTTAGCCCACGTACGACACTAATGATGTTGTTTGTAGTTCAGGAGCAGCACTTTGAGAACATTCAACTCCTTACGGAGGGTGTCAATGATGGTTTCTGCACAACAGTCTTCCCATGATGGTGAATTCTACTGAACCACTGAGAGACCGAAGGGACACTTTGAGCCACAATATAGTCCCTTTCACAATATTCTAATCTTCTGAGATTTGAATTTGGGGTTTTTACAAGCTGTAACCATAATTATCAAAATTATAACAAACAAAGGCAATATGTCACTTTGCATGTAATGACTTTATATCATATATTAGTTTCACATTTAAGTTGAATTACAGAAACTTTTGAACGATCTAATTTGTACCTGTATGTGCAGGATATGTTTTAATGTACTGATGGGAGCTTTATTTAAAAAGAAGAACAAATAAATGCGCTCTGATCAGTAGTTACCAAAAAGATGATTATTGTTATTTAGGGAACAAATCTATACGTCTGATTTCACGGTGGACTGGACTGTTGAGCTCCCTAACCCCAAAACTGGATGTTATCTTCTAATCAAATCGATATTTCTGATGTTGATGAGACGACCTGGCTCCAAATGTGTATCAACCTAATCCCTTGATTTACTACATTTAAAGGAGCTGTATCATGCTATTTTAGCCATTCCAAAGTAAAGTATAGGCATTTATATGATATATTGTACCTCTATCACTATGGAGTACTCATTTTTGAGAGAAATATAAGTATTTTTGGGGGTATTTTCCCTACCCGGAAGACAAGACGCTTCGATTCAGTTAACTCCGCCCCTCTCTCCGCTCATTCCACATTTGCAGTATTATAAATATAAATATCGCTGCAAATAGTGAAGTTACTTCACATAATGCAGTTATAAGGAGTTGACATGTGCAACAGTTTCATAAATGGCTAACACACACGCTAACACGTGTTTTGATTAACTCACCGCTCAGTCTGGCCCTTAGACATATTATTAATAGACCGTCAATACTCACTCCTCCCCGTTTACCATAATGACCACGTTCGAGGGGGAAATCATGGCGGATTTACAGGCTCCTCCTCCCCAGCTCTGACGAAGCATGTTCCTAATAAGGGCATAAGGGCGGGATCTTCACTGTAGACTCGGCCCTTGCGTGACGTGTAGCTCGCGCAGCTCCAATGCTAACAGTCAGACCCCCGTTAAGTAGGAGATTTTTTTTTTTTATTCTTTCGAAAACCAGCCTGGTTTCTTTTTTTGTGACTAACCCAGCGTTATCTCAGGAGGAATATGTAGCCGTAGAAAGTGTTAAAAAAATAGAAACCAGGCGTTAAAGTTGTTTTTAACATGTCTAAAGTCCAATGCTTTTCAATGGGGGCCTAGCGGCGATATGGAGGTACTACAGCAATGGCGGAGCGATAGCGGCCTCCAGTGTTGCGATCATAAAGCAGAGCAGCCAGCGCCCATTGGTCTGGCCTCCCCATTGGGTTATGGGATCGCGTTGGTTATAAAAGTTAATCCACTTTGATTCTGGCCAAGGTTCTCCAAGCATCCATCAGGTTGGTTGATAAAGTCGCTGAATCCCGGAAAGAAATTCCAACTTCTGGCGAGTGCACTCTTCTTTAGGAAGGTTGAATAGTCCTGTTCCTCTCGTAGACAAACGCGAACCGTGACATTATCGTTCGGTAAGAAAATGAACAGGCGTGTCCAGAGTAGGTTAGAAAGAGCTCAGTCTTCAAAAACAACACTTCTGCTCTGATCCATGGATCCTCCGGCCGGGGGTGCATTTGATTAGCCTCCTTGGACAGCACAGACGCGTCAGAGAGTTCCTTTTTTTAAAATTTTTATTTTATTTATTTCTCTCATGCTGTTTTCCGTTCCTTTGTGACGACACAACTGAACAGCTCAGTCGTTTACCAGGAGAGGGTGGAGCAGCTGCTCAGAGAGCAGGATTCAGGAGGATTACTTAGAACTGCGTGAATGAAGCCAAAAACCGCTCTGGGGTGTTTTTGATAAGGAAATAGCATAACAACATGGTTAAAAACTCCAAAAAGTCGATTTTGCATGATATAGCTCCTTTAAGAGAGTTGTCCCACATATGTTTGACCACACACACAAGAACAAAACACAGAAGTGTAAAGGCGCATTCATACTTCACAAGACGCAGGAACTTCTTGTTCTTGCACCCTGAGCTGCAGAACAAAATGAAGTCACTTTGCCTTGCCGCCATGGAACTGTCGTCAGTTACAAAATGTTTCCATGGCTACAAGGCAAAAGTGACCTCATTGCACACACTCTCCAGTTCTCAGCTCTGGCTGTTCCACTGCAGTCCTGCCCCACACTCTTGCTCAGTGGATTCACCCAGTAGAACACTATGGAGATTGCACAGGAAAATCAGCAGGGATAAAGTCCCAATAAAAAGAGAGGATTTGTGATCAGATACTTGAAGTTAGGGCTAGTTACCGTCAAACGATACCAGTAAGGTATTGGAAAAAGGTTTAGGTACTACTGGTATTAAATAAATGAAAGCAGGTATACAGAAAAAAATCTTCTATCTTTAGATCCAAGTTTTGATGCTGTTGGTCCAGGGACAGGGTTAAAAGGAAGTGACTTGGTTGTTTCAGCTCAAATAAATTATTTTTCCCCACATTTTTGCCTAATTTTATGTAATTTTCCCCTATTTATTATTTTTGCCCAATGTTTGTCCATTTTTCCATTTCTTTTTACACATTTTATTTCTTAATTTGACCCATTTTCCTCGTTTCCTTATTTGTTTACCTAATTTTTTTACACATTTTTCCTTATTTTGCCACAATTTCTCCCAATTTCCCCTAAATTATTCCCATCTTCCACACATTTCTTAACATTAGAGATGAACCCTATATTGTAAATTTGTATATCTTCCACACATTATTGCTCTGTTTTCTTGTTCTATCAAGACCTGGAAAAGCTCCGTGGACCGGTGTGGGGTGGGGGATTGGGGGCGCGCGCTTACAGTAGCAACATGTGCGTAATTTGACTATGGGTCACGTTTTTAAAGTATGAAGCCAACCTTTTAATCACAGCATGCTATAGCTGGACCATGGCACATTCTCTTCTCTCAGGACTGTTCAATTCACAGTACAGCTGTCTACCCTGTGAGAGTGTGAAAAGATGAAACGCAAATAACAGCTATGAGGGTGCAGCGCGATGGAGTGCTCTTGGCGGTGCCGGACGTAGGAGCTGCACGTTCACATTAAGCTGCACAAGGCTGCGCTGATTATGTATATAATAAAAACTGATGTACTCGAGTCCAGTGAATTTCTTTGGCGACTTTCTATCAGGAGCTTCATTATTATACGGCCCTTCACAATGCAAGTAGAACGCTCCATTGATTTGAATGTGATTTCCCCAACGTTCTAGCTGCCAATGGCAACGGAGTTTGTGCAGGTCTTTCATATCACTCCGCGAGTAGTAGTAGCGGACAGGCGGACACTATCTCTGTCCCCGTCCCTGCGAGAGAAGTTGGGGAATCGCTTGTGAAGTTAACGTGAGTCCGACTTTCAACTTACCCAGAGATTCACCACCATTCCTCCTCTCTAACTGCACCTTCAACTAAGTAGCTAGGCTAGCAATAAGTAGCTAGCCGTGCTGCTACTAGCCTCGCCACACTGCCTGGAATCAACCAACGTTGCCAAACAACGCGCAAACTTTTGTGAACTATTTGCTGCGGAAATCATTAAATAAACCTTTCTGCCTTCATAAAAGTGTATGAAGTTTATTTGTGTGTGTACAGTTGGCAAACAGCCGTATAATAAGCGGGATAATGTATAGAACGCCGGTCATTATCGGGAAAATAACAAGTGGTCCAGTTCGCCCTGTCGGTACTTATTTCCCGATAATGACCGGCGTTCTATACATTATCCCTTACATGGACAAGCTTATTGGCGCGTCAAGAGGGACAGGAGAAAGATAAACTGGAGAAAATGCGGAAAATGTAGTTTATCAATTATTTACTATGTCTGTGCGGGCCAGTAGCAAACGTGTCACAGCCCGGTACCGCTCCCTGGACCGGTGGACCAGCTAGACGACAAATATTTCAGTATAGATATTGGAAAAAGTATCATTAAGTATCGGTATCGAAAACCAAGTATCGTTAAAGTACTGGTATCGATAAAACAAAATATAACAGTAACCAGCCCTACTTGAAGTTTGGGCTTACTGTATAACAAAAGCCAAGAAACGAACGGAGCAAACAATCCAGGGTTGTCAGTGAACTGGCCTCACTGAGTAAACCATGTGGCACGCATAAGGCCAGAGCAGGGCGCGGCGTGGCTGAGGCCAGAGAAGTAAAGGGTCATCGTGAGGAAGGCTCATGTTTAGTGTCAGACACAGAGCAGCTGGAGGGATCCACTGAAAACCATCAACCAACCAGTGCTCAGAGAAGTGCAGTTACATGTGTTAAAGCTTAGTGCAGGTGATGTATGTGTGTGAGCAAGTAGAGAAGCTGTATACTGTGAGACCTGTGCACAGTGCTGTTTTGAGAGGGTGCAGTGCTCGGCTATTGATGTGGACAGTGACATCTAACGGTGATATGTTCATTATTGTTTGAAGGCACTTCTGCAGACAAAGCTGTCCCCCAGTGCACTGTCCTCACGTCCTTCGCTCTAGAGTCTCTTTTCTCAGTCAGTTTAAGATGTAGCACATTCAGAGCGACCGTCTGAGCAGGGCCAGATGTTCACACACTGTCCAAAGAAGCCAGAGGACATCCTTGTGCTCCTTCGATGAATCCCTGAGTCAGTAGAACAGATCTCGGGCCCCAGGGCGGGTACAGCCTGAGACGGGGCACTATGTCAGTGATGGTAGGGGCTATAAGGGGAATATGTCAGTGACGGGGCTGTAGGGGCTATAGGGGGTATGTCAGTGATGGGGCTAGTAGGGGCTATAGGGGGTATGTCAGTGACGGGGCTAGTAGAGGCTATAGGGGGTATGTCAGTGACGGGGCTGGTAGAGGCTATAGGGGGTATGTCAGTGATGGGCTAGTAGGGGCTATAGGGGGTATGTCAGTGACGGGGCCGATGGGGCGATGGGGGTATGTCAGTGACTGGGCTGATAGGGGCTATGTTGGGTATATCAGTGACGGGGCTGGTAGGGGCCATGAGGGGCATAATGTCAATGACGGGGCCGGTAAGGGCTATAGGCCCTCGGGTACAGGGGGGTGTAGTGGGCAGAGTGACTGTAGGAGGGGCCGCTGTAGAGTGCAGAGGAGTGAGATACATTGTACAGGGGCCGGGCCCTCGCTTGGGGAGTCCATGTGGAGCGCCTAATAGCTGAGGTGGGAGGAAGGTACTGCACTGAGGGAGCCTGTCTGTCTGAGGTGTAAGGCCGGGACAGAGGCGTGCTGCGAGGGCCCCCAGGGGCCCGGCTAACACTAACACTATGAGAGTTGAGCACAAACGTTCGCAGACCCACAGTCCACAGGGAGGAGGCTGGTCTGACGGTGGTGGACACAGGAGTAGAGGGGTCTCCATGGTTGGGGGTAGTTCTGTTCCGGCTGTTCCTGGACAGGCCGAGGGGCTGCTGGACACACAGTCTTGGAGCGCTGTGGTGGGGCTGGGAAGGCCTGAAGGTGGACAGCTGCCAGGATTCAAGGCTGAAGGCTGTGGGACAGGGCGGGAGCCGGGGCCGCGGGGGGACTTACTTTAGAAGCAGATTTACCTCCACTCGACCTGGACCCCCGGGAGCGCCGGCTCTGCTCCTGGTCAAAGGCTAAATCCTCCAGGCGCTGTGTCAGAGCCAGTTTCTGCTGAATGGCCATCCTCAGCAGAGAGTTTAGCGTCTTCTTCTCATCCTCAGCTGCAGCCAGCTGCCTCTGCATCTCGTCCAACTGTGTCACATACTCATCACACCTGAGGGAGGAGCCACAGGTGAGACACATACTCATCACACCTGAGGGAGGAGCCACAGGTGAGACACATACTCATCACACCTGAGGGAGGAGCCACAGGTGAGAGGACAGGTGGGACAGGACAGTAGAATGTGGTGGATGTTGTGCAGGTGATGTTGGTGTGGTGGAGCAGGTGATGTTGGGTGTGGTGGATGTTGTGCAGGTGATGTTGGGTGTGGTGGAGCAGGTGATGTGGTGTGGTGGAGCAGGTGATGTTGGGTGGTGGAGCAGGTGATGTTGGGTGTGGTGGATGTTGTGCAGGTGATGTTGGGTGTGGTGGAGCAGGTGATGTTGGGTGTGGTGGAGCAGGTGATGTTGGGTGTGGTGGAGCAGGTGATGTTGGGTGTGGTGGATGTTGTGCAGGTGATGTTGGGTGTGGTGGAGCAGGTGATGTTGGGTGTGGTGGAGCAGGTGATGTTGGGTGTGGTGGAGCAGGTGATGTTGGGTGTGGTGGAGCAGGTGATGTTGGGTGTGGTGGAGCAGGTGATGTTGGGTGTGGTGGAGCAGGTGATGTTGGGTGTGGTGGAGGTGGTGGTGGAGGTTGCGTTCATGTGGAGATGCTGTGCTTTACCTGGTGGCAAACATGGCTCTGAGTGAAGAGAAGGTGGCAGCATCTTCTCTGAGGGCCTTGAGCTCATTTCGCAGCTTGGTCATTGTGTTTGTGACCAGCGACTTTTCTGCCTCGTACCTAGTCTTCAGGTTTACCAAAGCGCCCTCTGCAGCCTAAACAAGACAGTGATGCCAGTGGGTGAATAACATCATGCCTAAGCTCATTCACAACACCCACTTTATTTGGAATCTACAGCGCATTTGCTCTCTTAGTCCTGTTTGTTTAACTGTTGTGACTGTGCAGTCGACTTAAATCTGTTTAAACTCTTCAAAACGAAGTCTGATTCGAATCGTTTGATTAGTAAATATGAATGAACCAGAGAGCCCTGTGACACGTGGTCCGTTGTCCTTCCTCTTTAGCTATTTCCTAATAGGGATTTGCGATGTCTTTCAAGAACACGTCACGGACAGAGTTACTGATGTCACTTGGACGAGTCAAAAACATTATGTTGGATGCTGGACTGGAGGAAACGTCTGTGTTCATTAAGGAGGCAGTTTATCTCAGAGCTAACGGCTAATATCTTGCCTTGCCTAATATCAGAAATATAATCAGAAAACAACACCACAAAAATGAAACAACTAAAAGTGTTTATACTAAAGACAGGTCCATTATTTTCTGAGCGCCTCATTTCAATTAAAATCTTGGAGCGATTTTATATTCAATTTAGTGTTAGTCATTCGTTTCAAGGCAAAAACACCTAATTTACTGTGAAGTCTTTGATCCTGACGCGATGTTTTTAACATGATACTGTGACTGTCCATCAGTAATTCACTGCCTACCATGTTATCGGAGATATATATTTATTTGGACAAGACGCTTCTACTAACTCACAGGGAAATAATGAGAGAGGAAGAGCAGCGCTCTCCTGAGAATTCACTCAGAAGTAGTAGTAGTATATTTTCTTTGGTCATTATAAACATTTAGATCAAATGTCACATGTTTTTCAAAGATCTTATACATTATACAATAAAAAAACATGAACTTTAAGTATTTTATTGGTAAATGATGCCTGACCGAAAGGGCTTTAGACTGAAGTCAAGGCACTGTAGTAATCCTCGTTTGGAGAATATCACTTAGGGCTAAATGATATTGAAGTAACTTGTGATATGCGATACGGCCATGCAATATTGCGTTAACAATATTATTGCGATATTTCTCAAGACCATTTCAACACGATATGTTCCATTCTAATAAAGCAAGTAACTAGTTAACTAGTAAGTAACTCGTTTTCAGAAAATTGTTTCAAAAGAAGACTTAAAGAAAGACTACATCAGGATCAGTGAAGTTACTGGTAAAGTTAGTAATGTGTAACTAAAACTGAGCTTTTACACATTTATAAGTTCAATGCATTGTTTGTTTGTGGCTGAGTTTGCAAAAAATGTGTCGATCTCAGTCAGATGAAGGCTTTAGTGATGTTGCGATATATTGCGGCTTCTTGCGATACGGATATTGCATCACCTAATATCGCCAATACGATTTTTTTTGCGATATATTGTGCAGCCCTCATCTCACTAACGACAGTTATTAGCAGTTTGATGTACTTACCTGCTTGTTAGCCTTAAGCACCAGGCGCAGTGTTGCGATCTGCTCTCTCTTGGTGCTCAGCAGAGACTTGAGCTTGAGCAGCTCCTCCAGGCAGCTCTCCTTGTCCTTGTCCAAGAGCGGGGCCAGCTCAAGGGTCGCAGCCCTCTCCTTGGCTAGCTGCTGAGAGCGCTCCACCGCACGCTGGAGATGCTTCACCTGAAACACAGACAAGGACTGTCAGAGCAATAGGTTGTGTTGTTCTTGTATAAGTCCAAAATTCAGCATTTTGACTGTTACCACACAAGTACCACTAACGATGAAAATGAGGACTGATTGACAGTTAAAAAAAATTGTATATAATCTTAAGAATTGCTCAAGAAAATAACAGAGCCTCAGTCTGAGTCAGTGCTGCCTTCTGGTGGGGGTTATGGAATCATTCAGGTGCCAAACTGTATTAAAACAGAAAAGAAACCACTAAATACAACTATGTAGGTAAGCTACATGCAAATGTTATGCTAACTCCAGCTAAAGCGGCGTTAACAGCGGCTAAATGCTAATATCGGCAAAATCCCCTTTTAGAACAGTGGTATGATGTTGTGAAATATTAAATCCGTATGACCTGAGTGTCAATAGTGAGGGCTGTCCGCTCTCTTGTTGGCCAATCAGAGGCCAGCATCTGTTCACGTCACATTTGTCACGGTTTAGCGCTTTGGCCACAGCCAGAGGTCGGTCTCAAAACCTATACCTGGTCAGACCGGTTTGGCACTGGCCTTTGTTATGGAAAAGCTCGACAAACCGGGTTGACCAGACATTGGGCTGATACACGCCTGAGTGAGGTTCAGGCCTTTCTCTTGGAGAGGTTGTACGGCCTGTAGCTCAGCAGCTGTAGTTAATGTCCACAAATGTTTCCAAGGCTGCTATTTTTGTTGATGGAGCAAAACAACGAAAGTCCGAAACATCACTCGTGGTGTCAGTAATGTAGAATTTTGGAAGCTACTTAAGTTGTGCGGACATTTTTTTGACAATCTCATGTTTAGAGTGAGTACCTGCTCTCTGATGAGGGCACTCAGGTGCTGGGTGTTGGCTCTCTGCGCTGCTCTGCTGGAGGGTCTGGAGCGGGGGATGACGAGGAGGAGGAAGATGAAGAGCCGCTGCTGGCCGAGCGGGGGCCCTCGTCTCGGGCTCTTTGGAGGGCGACCCTGGGGGGCTGCCAGGAGTACTCGACCTGAGCCGGCGAGCCAGCCGCGGTGTAAGCAACACTTTACTGCTGTCTGAGGACATGGCTTTGAGAGTGGCACTCAGGCCTCGCAGTCCCCTTCCCTGCCTGCAACACACAGATTACACACATACAGTTTAAACACACATACAGTTTAAACACACACAGATTACACAATACAGTTTAAACACACAGATTACACACATACAAACACAACAGATTACACACATACAGTTTAAACACAATTACACATACAGTCACACAGATTACACACATACAGTTAACACACACACACCAGATTACACACATACAGTTTAAACACCACACACAGATTACACACATACAGTTTACACACACACACAGATTACACACATACAGTTTTAAACAACACACAGATTACACACATACAGTTTACACACACACAGATTACACACATACAGTTTACACACCCAGATTACACACATACAGTTTACACACACAGATTACACACATACAGTTTACACACACACACAGATTACACACATACAGTTTAAACACACACACAGATTACACACATACAGTTTACACACACACACAGATTACACACATACAGTTTAAACACACACAGATTACACACATACAGTTTAAACACACAGATTTACACACATACAGTTTACACACCCAGATTACACACATACAGTTTACACACACACACAGATTACACACATACAGTTTAAACACACACACAGATTACACACATACAGTTTAAAACCACACAGATACACACATACAGTTTACACACACACAGATTACACACATACAGTTTACACACCCAGATTACACACACACAGTTTAACACACAGATTACACACACACAGTTTAAACACCACACAGATTACACCACATACAGTTTAAACACACAGATTACACACATACAGTTTAAACACACAGATTACACACATACAGTTTACACACACAGATTACACACACACAGTTTAAACACACAGATTACACACATACAGTTTACACACACAGATTACACACATACAGTTACACACACACACAGATTACACACATACAGTTTAAACACACACAGATTACACACATACAGTTTACACACACACACAGATTACACACATACAGTTTAAACACACACACAGAGTACACACATACAGTTTACACACACACAGTTTACACACATACAGTTTACACACACACATTACACACATACAGTTTAAACACACACACAGATTACACACATACAGTTTACACACACACACAGTTTACACACACAGATTACACACATACAGTTTACACACACACAGATTACACACAACAGTTTAAACACACAGATTACACACATACAGTTTACACACACAGATTACACACATACAGTTTAAACACACACACAGATTACACACATACAGTTTACACACACAGATTACACACATACAGTTTACACACATACAGTTTACACACACACACACACACACACATTTTTGGTTGGATTTCATGTTCTAGACTTCCTAATGTTTATATTTTGTTGAATGGAAGAAACGTGATGATAAGATGTATCTCTCTGTTACCTCAGAAAAGTTGTGTGACCGCTCGGTTGAGTTCCCAGTAAGGGTAAACAGTTTATCAATATGACAATTGTGCATTTTTATGGATAGATGTACCTGATGCACGGATTACTCTAGACACAGTTTGCAATCCTACACTGTATAGTAATGTTTATTATGTTCCATCTCTTTCAGACATAATGGACAGCCATACATTTTATGGACCCCCCAGATCTACCTCTAGCACTATTGTACTTTTACCAGCTGTTTAGTTTATAGTCTATTTATTACATTGTCAATTTGTCTATACCATACATCTTGTCAGATATTGTTACCAGAGATTATTTATTTATTTAGTTTGTATTTTTTGTTACATTTCTTGATCTGTTATGTTTACGGTTGCACTTTACAATGTTTTTATTCTATGTATTATAATAAGAACATGTTTTTTAAATAAATGATGATATTGTTAACATATTCTACTGTATGTAATGTTTTTATATGGAAAAACAATTGAACTTCAGATGCACACAAGAAAAAAAAATCAATGAATGCTTAATACTAGTGACATTATGCCGAGAATTACCCTAACTGGGCAAGTCAACCGGCTGGTTGACTTTTGTATCTCCTTCCTGATTGGGTCATTAAACAAAAAACACTGAAAAGTTGCTAAATGTTGTAAGGAACACCATTTTATCAAAACATATTTTTTTGCATATTTATTTCTTAGTGTGACTGATAAAGGGTTAAAATATTAAATCACGATTAATCCCGTTGAATTATCATTATTATACTCTAATACAGTGGTTCCCACCGGGCCCTTCCTTTCTGAACATATTCAACATACTTTATTTTTTAATACCGTGGCGTCAGGTCAGTAGGCTGCTCCATGACGTGGTAAAAGTAAAGCCTCGGGATAGTGTCTGCTCCTCATTCCCTGATAATTCCATAAGCGATTTCAAAAGTGTCCTTAGCGATGCAGAAGAAAAACAAACCAAACTCTCCTGTAAACTCGCGGACACGTGACGCGCTCCTGTTTGAGAGACAGCAGCTACAGAGCGGCGCCTTTGAGTGTCGGCAAATTGAGCCGAATTAATCGCACAATAAGAAAATTGACGCTGTTAAAATTGTTTTTAACGACGCATGACACGAGCACTGGGAGTCCGTTTTTGGAACATGATCTGTAGGAGGACACTGAGCTCATGGATTCTCTTTTGAATGGAGTCATTAATGTAAATGGGAAGGAGTGAGCAAAGGCAGTCTATACATATTAAGTTTATGATTAAAAGCAGTGATCTTAAAGGGGGGGTATTATGTAAAATCGACTTTTTCAAGCTTTATATCATGTTATTATGTCATTCCCTCATTAAACACATGCCTGGAGTGTTGTCTTGGCTCATTCACATATTTTTGAGTAATCAGTAAAAACTTAGACGGCAGCCATTTTAGGTGTAGCTATGCCTCAGTCCTCCTAGGAACGCCCCCACCTCCTGGAGACGCCTCTGGACCTTTCGTCACCAGCCAAGCCACCAACCACTGCTCCTCAGCTCAGCAGAGCCCCCTCCCCGCACAGTAGTGTTGTTTAGATGCCACAGCAGTGTGCTGAAGGGGGCGTGTCGGAAAGCTTCTTAAAGAGACAGAGGCCTATTTCAAGACGTTCAGTACAGCCATTTTGAGAGAGCAATATTATTCAAGGCAGTTATTTTAATTTACTGCATATACAGACCAACAGAAGGTTACGTCATCATTGTAGTATGCTATAGACTGGTGCTATGTATTGAAAAAGCATAATACCCCTCTTTAATGGAAGTAGGGTTGAGAGTCCCGTAGTGATAGGGCCGTAGAGAGGAGACTGAGCTCGCCTGATGTCTCTGGACCTGGTGTCTGTGACTGACCTGTAGTAGTCCAGCATGACTGTGGCGGGCGTCTCGTTGTTGCAGAGGCACACATGGTGGTACATCTGTTGCCAGCTCCTCGCTCAGCCACTGCAGCTCGTCCTGTACCGCGCTCAGAGCCCCCTCTCTGTCACTGGCCAAAGAACACGCCGCCTTCAACTCCATCTCCAGTCGTGCAATCTGTGGAGCAAACACTCAGGCCTTTACAAACTCCCTCTGTTGTGCCATCTGTTAACCATTCTTCTTTGTTTGTCCCACAACGTGGCTAAACTACCCACAACTTACTAACGGCTGTACTTTTTCTCCCATTCTATTCATATGGGGATTAGCCTAGACTAACTAATATAAAAATGTTTTGGAGATTACGCTGTGAACAATGAGTTACTAAGATGTGATCACTGACTGCATGTAGGATGTAAATCGTTTGGTGGAGGATACTTCTGTGTTCAAGATTTGGTTTGTTGCTTTGTCTTTAAGCAACATTATTTACAATATTAACATCTAATTAGTTAGTTAGTTAGTTAGTTATTTATTTCAAGCACACAATAAAAAAGTGTACAGTATGTACAACATATAACAATAATAGCAAGGAACACTGATAGTCAAAGAAATCACCGCGGCTTGAAAAGGAGTGGCTGAAGTTTAACACTTATCAATTCCCACCCCCTCTTCCAAAAACTTAATACAATAGTTTACTTCCTTAGTTATAATCATTTTCTTACAAACACAAGCACATATATCGTTTTTTTACAATAAGTTAACAAAATTCTCGGGCTAAACCAACTCACTTTCCTTCATTCTGTAACGTTCAAAAATAATTTCTTTAAATCTTTTCCTGAATTGTTTTATATTTGGACATTCCTTAAGCTGCTCATTTAAGCTGTTCCACAATTTTACCCCTTTTACGGAAACACAAAAACTTTTCCTCCTACTGTTTACTATTGGTAGTCTGAAATTCAGTTTTCTTCTCAACACATACCCTCCTTCCCTTTGAGTAAACCATTTTTGTACGTTTTGAGGTAAATCTTTTGCTTTGCCCTATATGGAATTTGTACAGTCTGCAAATCCACAAGATCTTTATATTTTAATAATTTGGACTCCATAAAAAATATATTTGTATGTTCCCTATAACCTGCCCCATGGATGATCCTTAAAACTCTCTTCTGTAAAATGACAAGTGGTTGAACTGTTGTTGTATAATTGTTTCCCCACACCTCAGCACAATAAGTAAAATATGGCAAGACTAGTGAACAATAGAGCATTCGTAAGGATTTCTGGTTTAAGACTTGACTTGCTCTACTAATTATTGCTATACTCCTAGAAACCTTGCTTCTAACATGACTAATGTGAGATTTCCAGTTCACTTTATTATCGATTATGACTCCTAAAAATTTTATTTCATTAACCTTTTCAATATTCACTCCATCCAGCTTAATTTCAATTTGCAAATTTGTTCGACCATTACCAAACATCATTAATTTTGTTTTCTTTAAATTTAGTGATAATTTGTTTGTATCAAACCATAATTTCATCTTCTCTAATTCCTTGTTTGTCTCCTGCACTAGTAACTGTAGATCACTGCCTGAACAAAAGATATTGGTGTCATCAGCAAACAATACTAATTTAAATACGTCTGACACTTGGCATAAATCATTAATATAAAGAATAAACAATTTCGGGCCCAACACTGCCCCCTGTGGAACACCACAAGAAATTTCCAGGCATTCCGAAATGTAATCTCCCAGTTTCACAAACTGCTTTCGCTGAGTCAAAATAACTTTTGATCCAGTCTAGTGCCTTTCCTCGGATCCCATATCGCATGATTGATCGTATCAAACGCCTTCTGAAGATCAATAAATATTCCAATAGTATGCCTTTTGTCATCTACTGAACTTGATATTTCTTCTATAGAGTCTACCAATGCGAGTGATGTTGCCCTTTTTGCTCTAAATCCATACTGGCATTCATTAAGTATATTATTTTTTTCCAAAAAAGTTGTCAAGACGAGTAATAAAAAGTTTTTCTAGAATTTTTGAGAATTGTGGAAGCAGAGAGACTGGTCTATAGTTTGTAAATTGATGTTTGTCTCCAGATTTATAGAGTGGAATGACCTTTGCTATTTTCATATGATTGGGAAATGTGCCAGATTGAAATGATGAGTTGCAAATATAGGTAAGAGGTTTTGAAATGGCGTCAATAACATTTCTCACCACAGTCATATCAATATTGCTATAGTCATTTGAAGTTTATTCTTACATTTTAAAACAATTTGAATGATCTCGCTTTCCTCCACCGGAGAAAGGAACATTGAATTTAATTTCTTTCAATAAAGCTATAACCATATTGATCATTTCTGGGGTCAGGAATATTTTCAGCCAGATCCTTTCCAATATTGACAAAAAATGTATTGAAACTATTCGCCACCTCTGTCATATTATAATTATCTTTCCCTCCCATATTAAAATATTTAGGATAGTTTAACTGGCCAGAAGATTTTTTTATGACATTATTCAGTATTTTCCAAATTTCCCTCACATCAGATTTATTATTTTCTATCAATTTATTATAGTATTCCTTCTTAGCTTTTCTCAAGATATTAATCAATTTGTTTTTGTATTTCTTGTACTTATTTTCCGCATCTTTAGTTCGTTGTTTAAAAAAACTCCTTATAAAGCAAATTCTTCTTTTTGATTGCATTTGCAATCCCTTTGTAATCCAGGGATGGCCTTTTTTCTTTGAAGTTGTACGCATTTTCTTCAATGGGCAATTTTTATCATACAATTTCTGAAATATTATCATAAACTCATCGTAAGCATCATGCACATTGCTCTTATCATATACACCGTCCCAATTTGTGCATACAATTCATTCTTAAAGACATTTAAAGATTCTTCAGATCTTAATCTTCTGTATTTACTTAATGGTTGCTGATTAGGGCTATGGTCGCTGTCAAACACTGTAAATACGGGCAAATGGTCACTGATGTCACTTATCAATATTCCACTTATTGCATTATTAAATATTTCATTTGTAAGAATATTGTCAATTAGTGTGGCACTATGAGTTGTTATCCTCGTAGGTCTAGTGATTTAGGGTACAAATTCAAACTATAGATTGTACTGATGAAGTTTCTGTCATTTTATGCTTATTTGGATTGAGCATATCTATGTTAAAGTCTCCACAAACAATGATTGTTTTACTTGCTTTTTGGTATACATTTCCTCCATATATTCACTAAATTTTCAACACATGAGCCTGGTTTCCTGTAAATACAACTTAGAATCACACTCTTCCTATATTCTCTGTGTACCTCAATTGTTAGACATTCAAATATATTTTCAACAGCGAGACTCATATCCTCCACAACACTAAATCTCAGGTTATTGTCCACAAATAATGCAACACCTCCTCCTGTTCCATGTTTTCGATCCATGTGTATAAAATCATATCCATCCAACTCAAAATTATCTTTTTTTTCTTATGCATCCATGTTTCAGATATAGCAATTATACTGAATGGTTGTGCCAACCCATGCAAATAGCTCTTAATATTTTCAAAATTTGCATATAGACTTCTACTGTTTATATGAATAACGGAGAGTCTACCATCTTTGATGATTTGATTGTGCATTTCATCTGTGTAATAGCCACAATCATTGTTTGCACAATTAAAAAAGTTATTGTCTGGATCGATATCATGTTCCATATCAAGACTTATGTAGTCAGTATAATCAAATGT
Organism: Neogobius melanostomus; assembly: GCA_007210695.1. NCBI lineage: Eukaryota > Metazoa > Chordata > Actinopteri > Gobiiformes > Gobiidae > Neogobius > Neogobius melanostomus. The sequence goes on from VHKM01000421.1 coordinate 1,017,548, forward strand.
CTGTAACTCCAGACTGGTTGTATCTTCTGCTGCAGATGAGTGCCTCATTTGAGTATGCGTGTCAGTCAGCTTACCTCGTATTCCAGTAGCTTGACAGCCTTGTTTACTCATACTCGGCTAGCTCATCCAAACTCCTCACCATCAATACTTTCGCTGCTTCTGGGCTTCCGTTTAGCTTTATAAACACTTTACAGTTGGCAGTCCATGTATGTTGTATTTTCTTTATTTTTCTCAGGTACCTGGCTTTCTTTGCGATGTCTGCATTGTGCTTCGTGAGATGCTCATTAATAAAAACACTTGTTCCTTTGAGCTTCTTTCCTTCCTTCAAGATCGCAATTTTATATTTTCTGTTTGCAAATCTCATGATAACAGTAGATTTATCTCCGGCGTTCCTCCTTGGCAACACATGGCAAGCCTCAACATTATTACAATCCATTTCGATTCCTTTTGATTGTAGAAATGTCGCCACTTGTTGCTCTGTCGAGCTGGTGTCAATCTCGGCAGCTGGATCCCTGCTGTTTGCGTCCACCGCTCGAGCATACGAACGGGTTTCACCGTGAGCCCGGTTATTATGATATCATTCATCCTCGAATATTGTTCGAGGTCTGCAACCCGGTTCTCCAGCTGCGCTATTTTCGTGTCTTTCTCCGCGTTCTGGATGCGAAGAGACTGAACTTCCTTCACCAAGTCCAGAATGCGAGTCTGTTGCTCCTTTACCTCCGTGAGCTGTGTTTTGAGGAAGTTCAACGTGATTTTAATATCATCGAGTTCCTCGGCCACTTCACTTAACTTCTTCGGAGCCATTTAGCCAATTTGTAATGTTTTTTTTTTTAAAGAATGGGGTAGGAGCTTATAAGATTTTTTTCTTCATCCTACTCCTGTTCTTCTTTTCATGGAATGTATTATTGTTGTGTTTGTTGGATTGTTCCAATTGTACAGTATGTTGCATTACCATGAAAAAAGAATAAATAAAATGAAATGAAAAACATACTTTACAATAACGGCTGCCAAAAAAAAAATCTTAATGGTATAGTTTTAATCCTATTTACCAAACTAACTATGTCGCGATGGGAAACTGTGTCTCAGACCAAATGGCATTGACCTGTGGGGTTCCGTAGGGGGCGATTCTGGGGCCCCACTTGTTCAATTTGTACATTCTTCCACTGGGTCAATTGACCTTTCGCAAAACCACGCCCCAAACCGGTAATTGTCCAATCAGACATCCTAGCAACCGTTACTATGAAGCTAGGTCCGTCATGCCGCAGATCTCCAATGCAAAACAATGGACATACCAGCAATGAGCAATGAGCAGATGCACTTTTTTTTACTGCTAACCACCAAAAACCCATCAGACAAAGAAGAAGAAGCAAAATGGTGAAGCGATCTGCCTATGGAGGATGTAAATCGGACACTAGGTACCACAAGAGTGTGTCAGGGAGAGTCCAGTTATTCCCCTTCCCAAAGCGCAAAACACAACCTGAGCACTGTCTACAATGGATCAAACAATGTGGACAGCCTACGCCCAGCTAAATGTCTCCAAATAAACAAGCAAATGTCTGCTCTAAGGTAAGGCAAGAGCCTATAGTTAGGCTAGCACCTTAGCATGCTAACATCGTAGTTACTGACTGTCACATAATGTTACACAAACTGGCACTGGAGCTGTAACTTTACCTGCGGCGGTGAACTTTTACAAGCCTACAGTCTCACGTGTTTTTGTCTCCCTTTTTGATAAAAGTACTGTGTATTTTTTCACAGCCCTTATAACTGGCTGTAGCTGATTGTCACTGTGGCACCTGTAGGTTTAGCTAGCGTTAGCTAACTTTAGCGCACCGGAGAAATGCACGAGACATTTTCCTATTTTAGAAATATTTAAAACCTAAGAGGGTGCTTACCGGGCAGTGCAAGAGCACGACTGGTCCACAAGGCTGTGCTGTTGCATTTAAGGAAGAGATCAGAAGGTTTCTCTGATATTTCTGGAAACCTGTCTGTTGCTGTAGTGTCAGTCCTATATCCTTCGTTTGGATAGTTCTTGAATATATCCCTCCACTGCATACTGTAACCCCTTTTGCCTCAATCTGGAGAATATCGTAGAGGTATTGCTCCAAAAAGGTCACTGACAGGCATGGCAATCTGTTGCGCTGCTCGTATAATTGTCAGGCGTAGCAACAGTAACTAAGGGGCGGGGTTTTTGCGAAAGGTCAATTAATATCCAGTAACAACTGATTGTATAATTGTCTTTGGCCCACAAAAACACAGAAAGGAACCAAAAAAATCATGTTAGGATTCTTGGAGTAATCATGGACTCAGACTTGAATTTCAACAGTCATATTAAGTCCATTACATCAGCGGCCAATTACCACCTAAAAATCATTGCTAAAATAAAAAACATAGTGTCTAGACCAATTCATGCATTTGTCTCCAGTCGGTTAGACTACTGTAATGGCGTGCCCAGAACCAGAAAATACGATCACATTAGTCCAGTGCTCCGGTCTATGCACTGGCTTCCTGTCGCTCAGAGAATAGACCTTAAAATAGCTCTGCTCATGTACAAGTCTCTTCATGGCCGGGCACCAAAGTATGTAGCTGACATGTTAAAGCCGTATGAACCACCTCGTGCCCTGAGATCCTCATGGAGGGGTCTCCTGGTGGTTCCCAGAGTCATGACTAAACACGGTGAGGCTGCATTTTTTGCTGCGGTTTCATGCAGCAAAAGTGTGGAACAGCCTCAGTGAGGACCTGACACAGGCCTCAACCCTGACTGTGTTTAAGTCCAGGCTGAAAGGACACTTATTTACTGCTGCCTATGGCAATTGATGCTGTGAGCCACACTGAGTTCCTTGTGCCTGAAATATTGATTGATTGATTTTTATTTCGAGCTACACAACATAGCACAAAAGCCAGAAAAGATATAAAAAAAGAACAAATAAACAACATTCTAGCTCGAAAAGGAGTGGGAAGAAGACAAGCTTATTGACTCCCACCCCTGTTCATACACTTAAATGATAATGTGGTTGCAACAATAACACTGTTTAGTTCTTATTGTCTTACTAAACAATTAACAATTAAGTTGGTTACATATTTACAGATGCAACAACGCATTACATTGAGTCAACATTCACAGTATATTACACTTTATAACAAGTGTATAATTTTGTTTCCTATACCTATTTTATTACCACGTTGGTATTACTGTTATTCACCATCATCATTACAGCCCATATATGAAATATTCTGTTTAAAGGAACAGCCCACCGTTTTTCCATACTGAGATATGTTCTTACCTGAGCTTAGACGAGTTGATACGTACCTGTCTTGTCTTTGTGCCCGTGGAAGAGCTTGGTCGCTTCTAACTTCACCTTGTTTGAAGCTAATGGAATATGCTGGGAGAGGCCAAATGGTAACAACATCTTTGGTCATTTTGTGTTTTGAGGGCACGCACAAAGACCAGACAGGTATGCATCAACAATCTATAAAGATTGTTTTCGGGACCTGTTTGCGATACTAAACGATACTGCACTGGTATCATTTAACGGTGCCCAGCTCTAAGTTCTATCATGGCCACACAAAGCAACGCACCGATGTGAAAAGTCATACGTGACGTTACCTTCTCCTGCGCGTCCTGGATGTTCTTCTCCGGGTTCTGCAGCTGACTCTCCGGCTGCCTGTCCTCGGCCTTCTCTCCACACCGAGACATTCTGTCCTTAAAAGCCCTGAGCTGGGCTTTCAGCTCCACCACTTCATTCACCGCCACACGGTATTTGAACTGCATGATCTCCAGCCCGGGAGTCTGGTAGGAGAAAATCTGTGTGTTCAAAGAGCAGAGGTAGGATGGACAGTACCATTACTCTTAATATTGTGGCTACACTACCCACCTCAGCCAAAGAGTCCAGCCTCAGCTCGGGACTGCGGTCTCCAGTGTAGTCCTCGTGCAGCAGAGCCATGGACGGGTCCTCCTCGAGCAGCGGGGTGGCTCCGCAGTGGGGCTCCTCGTGCTGAGAGTGGCACACAGCTGTGACCTTTTGGCTCATGCGCAGAGTCCTCTCGTGCTGCTCCGTCAGGGCCCCCTCCGAGTGTTTCCGCTGGGCCTCAGACTCCTGCAGACTCATCATCAGCGCAGCCTTCTCCTGCTCCACCTGCGGACGCACAACAGACAGGGGCCTCGATGTGAGCCTGTGGGACTCACTGCAGCGCGGACAGACTCCGCTCCCTGTTTTTGACCACACAGAATATGCAGAAAAAAAAGAGTGCGCTGAAGGCCTGACCGTCAGTAGCTGCTGCCTCAGCCTCTGGATCTCTGTCAGGTTCATCTCAGAGTGGAGCGTGGAGGTGGTGCAGTGCAGGGGAAGCACAGGAGCAGCCCCGATCCCGCCCTGGAGGAGGCCATTACACCTGTGCACAAACACACTCTTCACAAACTGTGCCACATGTAGCCTACAGAAAACCAACAGAGGGCGCAATGCTCCTTCAACTCAACAGTAATAGTCTGAAATATAAAGTAGCCTAGATCCTTATTTCTTCTATTAGGCTTATAGTCAAATATATTTATTATTATGTAAAATGTATGTTTTAGAATATGATATGAAAAGCAAACAGCAGATAATGAATGTGTTTTGAAGTATAGGCACGTTTTTTTCAGAAGTGGTACACCTACATTTCCAATCCCTGTGATAAACCTTCCAAATGTTGTAAAGTGTGGAGTCTGTAGGAGCTACTAAAGTGCAGATGTTGTTGCAGGAGTGGAATGAAAACCTCATTTGGAGTTTAGTAACTCTGTCTGCACGTGCGCCCTGTGTATATTTCTCCCGTCTTTAGCCGCTGCTACATGTCCTCAGCAACAAAAAAAACAATATTTTTTCTACATGGGCAGAAAAAGGCTCACCCACTTAAAACACATCACCACAATAAACTGGTCCCATTTTCCTATGGGAGCATGACATCGAGAGAAAATAGCTTAAATCATCCATAACCTCTGCATTTACAACCACATCCATCATCAAAGCTCCCTTCATCAACATCAGATAGTTAATATTACCCCTTCAATCAAATGGGAAGAAGACCTAGGTTTTACTCGTGATGCCAGCTCCTGGATTCAAATCTGTCACAACATCTATGACAAAAAGCACAAACTTACAGCTAATACAATACATTTTTTACATAGAACGCACTACACAGACCATAGAATGACACCTATAGCCATGCCCTTTGGTATGCCCCCATTTTACAATTCTGGGAAACGTCACATCTTCCCTTTCTTCACTTCGAGGCTGCCGCATCCCAATGTCCCCCCTCTGCTTACTCTGTGACCTTACTCAGTTAAGTACCACACAACCAAACAAAAACATCCTTCTGGTAGCACTAACCATCGCCAAGAAAACTATCCTCATGAACTGGAAATCAAGGATAAAAATAAACATTGCAATGTGGAAAACATGCTGAGTGAATATACATCACTAAGATGTAACAACAAAACTACCCAAACCATCTCACTCCAGTACCCGTCTGCCTCTGGTCACTGATTATTCCATTAATGAGCTGTGCGCCCCACTACTATGTAAATTGTAATAGCCCTTTCCTACATTATTTATTCTAAACAAAACAAAAACAAAAAGAAGCAAAACAAAAGGACGGGAAGGATAAAAAATACGAAATTCAAAAAAGGGATCTGGGATAAGGCTCCCTCATCTGCAACCTGTACTACCCCATGTGTTTTTAATGCACCACACAAGGACACAGGTGCACCCATATTATTTAATATATTAATGTATATAATATGTGTATATGTATATAATGTGTACATATGTGTGTGTATATCATAGACCATTAAAAAGAATAGACAACTCCTCCTCACTCCTCCCCGTTTACCACAATGACCACGTACGAGGGGAAATCATGGCGATTTACAGACTCCTCCTCCCCAGCTCTGACGAAGCATGTTCCTAATAAGGGCTTGAGGGCGGGATCTTCACTGTAGACTCGGCCCTCGCGTGACGTGTAGCTCGCGCAGCTCCAATGCTAACAGTCCAACCCTCATAGTACGAGATTTCAAAAAATGTTCTTTCAAAAACCAGCCTGGTTTCTTTAATTGTGATAACCCAGCGTAATCACAGGAGGAAAACACTCACCTAAAGGATTATTAGGAACACCTGTTCAATTCACATTAATGCAATTATCTAAACAACCAATCACATGGCAGTTGCTTCAATGCATTTAGGGGTGTGGTCCTGGTCAGACAATCTCCTGAACTCCAAACTGAATGTCAGAATGGAAAGAAAGGTGATTTAAGCAATTTGAGCGTGGCATGGTTGTTGGTGCCAGACGGGCCGGTCTGAGTATTTCACAATCTGCTCAGTTACTGGGATTTTCACGCACAACCATTTCTAGGGTTTACAAAGAATGTGTGAAAAGGGAAAAACATCCAGTATGCGGCAGTCCTGTGGGCGAAAATGCCTTGTTGATGCTAGAGGTCAGAGGAGAATGGGCCGACTGATTCAACTTTGACTGAAATAACCACTCGTTACAACCGAGGTATGGAGCAAAGCATTTGTGAAGCCACAACACGCACAACCTTGAAGCGGATGGGCTACAACAGCAGAAGACCCCACCGGGTACCACTCATCTCCACTACAAATAGGAAAAAGAGCTACAATTTACACAGCTCACCAAAATGGACAGTTGAAGACTGGAAAAATGTTGCCTGGTCTGATGAGTCTCGATTTCTGTTGAGACATTCAGATGGTAGAGTCAGAATTTGGCGTAAACAGAATGAGAACATGGATCCATCATGCCTTGTTACCACTGTGCAGGCTGGTGGTGGTGGTGTAATGGTGTGGGGGATGTTTTCTTGGCACACTTTAGGCCCCTTAGTGCCAATTGGGCATCGTTTAAATGCCACGGACTACCTGAGCATTGTTTCTGACCATGTCCATCCCTTTATGACCACCATGTACCCATCCTCTGATGGCTACTTCCAGCAGGATAATGCACCATGTCACAAAGCTCGAATCATTTCAAATTGGTTTCTTGAACATGACAATGAGTTCACTGTACTACAATGGCCCCCACAGTCACCAGATCTCAACCCAATAGAGCATCTTTGGGATGTGGTGGAACGGGAGCTTCGTGCCCTGGATGTGCATCCCACAAATCTCACATGAACTGCAAGATGCTATCCTATCAATATGGGCCAACATTTCTAAAGAATGCTTTCAGCACCTTGTTGAATCAATGCCACGCAGAATTAAGGCAGTTCTGAAGGCGAAAGGGGGTCAAACACAGTATTAGTATGGTGTTCCTAATAATCCTTTAGGTGAGTGTATGTAGCCGTAGAAAGTGTTTAAAAAATAGAAACCAGGCGTTAAAGTCCAATGCTTTTCAATGGGAGACTAGCGGCTATAATGGTGAACCAATGGCGGCCTGCAGTGTTGCGGTCATAAAGCAGAGCAGCCAGCGGCCATTGGTGTATATACAGTAGTACAATGATTATTACAAAATGTTCTTGCTGAGTCCTATGGAATTATATGATTTAATTTAGGATATGTATACTAGTTCTAAATCATAAGCTAATGATACTATTACGATTATATTGTTTTTGTTGTTTCTTTGTTGTTCTTTTTGAAATTGTCATCTGTTTATTGAATTTCTTTTTTTTCTTGTTTCTTTTTCTTGTTTTGATGTTTATTCTCTCTAATGTTCACTACCCATTACCTCTGTTTTTATTGTTTCTTTACTATTATTATCATTTCTACATCCTGTTACTACCATTTTACTCACCTTATGATTTGTTTCTCATGATTTATTATTTCAATCACTTATGATTTGTTCTCATCCATATCTTGCACCTACTCATCACACATCCAAACGCCATGCACAACCCTTCATGCTCCCAAGAATCAAATGTGTATCAGTTTAATCCCTTACCATTGTACTTCTTCCTTTGTCTATGTGTTGTGTGAAAGCATTGTTTATGTATCAGTAAATAAAAAAATAAAATAAAAAATAAAAACATCAGTATTTGGGAATGCTATTGCGGCGCCATATTGGAAATAAACGTCTCCTTTGTAAATGATCAAATGTGGCACCTGTTGGCGTCCTCAGAGGTGGGCGACTGCAGCGTGTTGGGCGTGGCCGCTCCGCTCGGGGCGCGGAGGTGAACAGCAGGTGCGCCGAGCCGGTGTAGGCCACGTCGCACAGGCTGAGGTGGTGCAGCAGCTCGCGGCGGAGGAGCCTCTTCTGCTCCCGCTCGCTCTTCAGGGCCTCCAGCGCCTCCTCCAGCTGCGCCTCGGACAGCGCCCTCAGCCGCAGCGCGTCCTGGAGCTGCCCCTGGACCACCTCCGCCTCCTCCTCCAACACCTTCAGCTCGTGCTTCAGACCCTCGAACTCCACCTGAGGCAGACGAGGGAAGAGCGGCCACAATATTTACTCAAGTACAAAAGTTTGACTTGATCTGATACTTAAAAGGGACTATACAGAGTTTAAAAATGTTCTGCACTGTCACTCACAAAGCTGTTCATTTCGGGTCCGAAGTGCCGTCATGCACGAGCTTAATATAGAGACTGCAGTTACACGTATGACCTGAGGTGGCAGTAGTGAGTATAAAATGACCAACTTGCATCTAGTCCCTTAAAGAGTATCTAACACCCCCATCCAGGGCCTCAAGCCTGATTAAAAAAGTGCCAAAGAAAGGGTGTACCTTACCGAGTCAGAGAAAGCATAGGGGGTTAGGGTGGGAGGGGTCTGGGTCTGTGATTGACAGGCCTGAGTCACCTGACCTGGATTACGTGCCCCTGTTGGCGATCTACTGCCACAGTTCAGTCGCCAACTTATTTTCCCCTCCACACTCGGGGCTGGACATACTAGCGCCACTTTCCCGGACACTGAAGCCTCTCATACCGGCTACATGCAGAGTACAGGCGGCGGACATTTGGTGCGCCTATCTCCCCACTTCCCTTCCTGCCATCAGAGGACACTTAATCACACACTGCCCTGGGAGACTACAGTACAAAGCATCCCTCAGCCCATCTCAAAAGCACTGACAGCCCTCTGATTAGCTCTCTCTGCACAATACAGCTTCATCATGTAAACATCGTGGGAAAATCCAGCCATGTCAATAAATAAGTCCAATGGTGTTATACCTTCGCTCGAAGATAAATAGCCCTCTCCCCCACTGCCCCCTCACTGGAGGCAGGGCCGTGTGTGGGAGTGTTTCATTGGAGTGTTTGTGCTGCAGGGCAACAACAGTGGCGCCAAATTCAAAAATCAAATGCAGTACAGACATTTCGCCTGTAGAGGCGCCACACTGATGGTTTTAGGCAGAACGTTGATCTTTTACTTATGTGCATTAAATTGCCAAAATTATGACCAGGATATGTGGACATATTGGACACTCATTTATACAGTTTATCAGCAAAAACAAGTGAATTTGAGGGTATGTTGTCCTTTAATCCTAGAGTTTTGAGGGTCTCTTCCTTACTTGAGTAGTATTTGTGTTGAGAACTTTCTACTTTACTCCACTACATTTGAAAGATGATTAATACATTCTACTCCTCTACATTTCTATAAAGGTTCCAAAGTTAAAAGTACATTTGTCCATGAGTTTGGTTCATGTTAAAAGCATATACTGCACAACAGTAGGTGGCGCTGTGCATATGTACTGTCAATGCCACTGACTCACAACAAGGAAGAAGATTATCCTTAGATTATCACTTATTTAAAGGGACTATATTGAGTTTAGACATGTTAAAATTATGTATTTTCCTCCCCCTACATGTTCCAGCCATGTCCTAATGTGTAGAATAAGCCCAGACCTGTTCACCACAACTGCCTCTAAATCCTGCACTGTCACTCAAAAAGGTGTTAATTCGGGTCTGAAGTGCCGTCATGCACGAACTTAATATAGAAACTGCAGTTACGCGTAAGACCTGAGGTGGCAGTAGTGAGTATAAAATGACCAACTTGCATCTACTCCCTTTAAACAGATTTGTAGCAAAAATAGTTTCGTACTTTCACTTAGGTAACAATTGACAGAGCAGCTTTAACTTTTATGATTGATATTATGAGTAATATTTAACAAGTAGTATCTGTACTTTCACCCAAGCAATGGAATCAAGTACTTTGACATGCATACACAAACATGTTAGAGCTATGGACAGTGTTTTTTGCGTTGGTTTTCAAAAATGAAGCATTTGCGAGAGGACTTAAGGAATTAAACTTCATGTTGGCTACATGCGGCAGAATCTCCATGGAAACTAGATGGTGGTCTGTACATTGTTAAGTGTGACATCACACACAATAATAAGCTACTTCCGGGCCAAACAATTGAGAGTTCCATAGACAACACAGCAAAAAACATAACTTTATTCTGAATCTCCTGCTGAAATAACGACAGATAAAAGCCCAAAAAAACAGTTGTACACCTAATGAATGAATGAATAATGAATATTTATTTAAGTGTCATGCACATATGTGCCCAGCCACATGGCTTATAAGACATAAACATAACTTAGAAGACGACATTTAAACAATAGTTCAATATACAAATACATTTCACAGAAAAACAAGAATTGGATAGAATAATAACAGTGAGAATGAGAATAATAAAGCTCTAATTATCAAATTATTTTTCCCATACACAATGAAGGCGTATTCTAAATATAAATCATCTTCATCTTGCCTGGAGAAATGGTGAGATATATTACTCTATCATTAGGTGTAAAATGTTTTTTGGCCTTTTAGCTGTTGTTATTTCAGCAGGAGATTCATTATTCATTTCATTCATATGGTGAAATGGAATGCAGTATGAGTTTAATACATTTCAAGTCAAAGTAAAAAGGTATTTAGGTGAAATGACTTTTTGAGTATGACATAATATGACTTAATATTAAAGTGGACATATCACGCATATGGGGCTTAAAAATAGACATAAAAACACCCTTTTGGTGCCTCAGCTTATATATTTTACGTTTATAACTTAAAAATATGCCTTTCAAACTACGTTTGAAGAAAAAAAAAAGGATTTTCAAAGAAATGTACATTTATTTGTCTATCATACAACTTAAAATCAGGATTTAACCTACAGTCATTGCTAGATGTTGCTTTTTATGTTATTTTAACTGTAAAATAATAACAAATTCCTTGAATACAGTAAATATATAATATTACTGTATTCAAAGAATTGTTATTATTTTATTATTCTCGGTCCCCAATAATTATAATTATTGGGGGGACCCGAGAACCTTTTGGATCGATAAAGGACTTTCCTTGACTTTGGGATAAGCTGCTCTACTGGAATTAAATAGTAACAATGAAATACAGGCACTAGAGCTGGTGAACACTTTGACTGGAGCTCCCCCTGCTGGCAGCTGTGGGAATGACTTATTATAAACTAACTCAGTTTCGATGTAGAGCATGGTTTACAGCTTCAGCACGGCCTGCATGAACACACTTAGAACAGCTCATAACTTTTAGAATAGAATTAGATTATGGGCTTTAAAAATGTTTTGGGTTTTAACAATGACACAGTTGTATCCAGGAGGAACAGAACGAAAGGCTTACACCGCAGAAGAAGAAACAGCAAATTAACAGGCTCTACCCAAGGATTACTCAAAACTACGTGAATCAAGTAAAAAATACAGCAGGGCTGTCTTTGAGAAAAGAATCATTTTTGTAATTTGTTCCTAATAACACAAACTTGACATTTTTATGTGCCAACAATAGGCTTTTTTCATTCATAGATTCTGATATTAAGGTTCTTATCGTACAGGACTAACATCTTTCCCCCGTGGACTGACCTGGTTGTGTTTGAGTGTAGACACCAGCTTCTGCAGAGAGATGTTCTCTCCTCCAGCTCGGTGTAGTCCTGCAGCAGCCGACCCTCGCGCTCCTTCCCCTCCTGCAGCTCCTGTGTGAGCCGGCTGCGCTGCAGCTCCAGGGCCTGGCTCCGCTGTGGACACACAACATCAGAGTGAATACCAGAGCTCCCACACGACAGCTCTCATCAGGCGCTGCTCACACAAACCGTTCGCTTTCAGTGGGAGCTTCACCTAAAAATAGAAACAATGTTCGGTCAGGTTAGAACAATTCAAACAGAGGGAACAGAATTGGACAAAATGGAAAACTTTTGAGCAAAAGAATGTGGTCAAAACTGCAGCTGTTTTAGACCATCACTGTGGTATTTTGAGGAACTTATACAGTCAAAATTGATGAGCAATGACATCATTTTCCTATACATTTAGATTAAATGCCAGTTTGAATCCAATGTATTGCTTTATAATGACATTATAAAGCATGTGCGTGTGTGTGTGCGTGGCGTGTGTGTGTATGGGCCTTACCTCACGCACCTCCTGCAGAGCCTCCTTCAGCTGCTGCCTTTCGGCCTGGTCCCCCTCAGCACTGGCCCTCTGTTTCTTCAGCACCAGCTGAAGCCCCAGAAGGCGGCTGGTGTAGTAGGCTTCGGTGGAGGCAGACTCCTGCAGCAGGGTCCGCTCCGTGCTCTCACCGTCCTGGGCCACGCGGCGCTGGGTGGAGCAGGCCTGGCTGAAGGCCTGCACAGAGCAGACAGCCCCTTCTTCAGGACAGAACTCACATGATGTCTCTTACAATGTGTTTTCTTATGAAAGCGTCCACTGTGTGGCTGACTGCTGCGTCACCACAGACAGGACGACCTTAGGATCGTCTTTAATACATCACATTCACAGCGAGTGCAACGTTAAACCTATCTGGTTTCAACAATGTAACATACAACAGTTAGGGTTCACACTATAGTTATAATATTGATCTGTGCGTTAAGTACAGACTCTCCGCTGTTCATCAAGTGTTCATTTAAGTGTTAACATCAAAATCAGAGGAAGGTTACAGCTCCACAAAATGCAACTGGCACTTCTTCTGAGGCTCAATAATGGGACAGAGGTGCAAACGCCATCAGGAACATAACTTTCTTACTGTTTGAACTTGTTTCAATATGCAAGGCTTTTCTTGTTCAGCCTTTAGCCATCTATATAGAGCATACATGCATTGGAAATCAAGTTTAAAAATGACTTGATTTGACACAGAACGGCAGCAAAGGCCCGATGATTTGTGATGTCCAAGAGCTCAGACGTTCACAGGCCACTCAATTAGGCTACGTGGTCCAATCAGACTAATTAAATAAGGTGACTGGTTTAAATCTGCTCTAGTTTCTTTGTTTTGTCCAATCTTTAGTCAAACTTTTAAGTCGGGATGGTTGACATTTCTGAGCTTTATTGCCAAGACTTTCAACATTTTGGTCACGATAGGTCTGCACACTCTCCAGAACAATGAGCAGATACCTCCAGGCTTGAATATTCTATAGATGCGGAATAAATTCAATACAAATTTAAATTCATCCCTGTTGGGCCAGTATTCACAAGGTTGACACACAACATTATCTATGACAGGATGATATCTTATAGAATTATTATTGTTAATTTGGTAAAAGCAATATTGAAACATGAAACAGGTCCTTCACATAGAAAACTATGGGCCCTATCTTCCGCCTGGTGCAAGGACAGTCTGGTCGTTGGCGAGGCTGCGATCTTTCGAAAACACAGCTTTGCGCTAGAGCTTTCGCCGGTCACCTGTAGGCATGTACAAGTAGCTGACTTCAACAAGCCTTCACGCGCACGGTTGCTCATGTACGCGCACACGCACAGATATAAGCAGCTGTCATATGAGCGGCTGTATTTGTTACGGTAACGTGTGTCAGTACCACTGCAGTGTTTACCTCCTGATGAATGAAGAGAGCAGAAGCGGCGGTTGTTGTAATAAGCCTTGTGTTTTTGGGTTGCTGCTCCTTGTGTACAACTCAAGCCAAAGATAAAAACAGATTTCACAAACATTCATTCTTCAGCCCCTCCAAGAATCCCGTAAGTGTAGCGCAACTGTTCCAATAAGCTACAATTTCCTCGCTACTACTGCATAACTCTGTAGCTTCTCCGCAGTCAATGTGACAGTTTCTGGCCAATTAATACTTTTGATTTGGTAAATTTGCGAGGTTTTGAGAGGTGACCAACGTCGCAGGCTGCTGCCACTCTCTCCCCGCTGGCCTCACGCTCATCTTGGATCTGACTTTGCAGTGAGAGGCCCGGGTCCTTCCACCCTCTGTCCGCTCTCATTTCTCTGCTAAACTGGATCCTACTTTGGTGATAGGATTTTATCTGACAGATAAAGGCCTATGTTTCTCTCAGAGTGACAGATGCCCGTCTGCTCCGCCCACTGCCACAGCTGAGTGGAGGAACAGCTCTATTTCTTTCAGCTTTAAAGCAGTACTAAGTAACGTGTTTACCTTAATAAATCCTTTCCGTAGTCCCTCTGGGGGTAATACAAGTGTTAATGGGATGATTGGAGGGTCTTTCATCTCCCTTGGTTCTGCCAAAAACCATGCTGCACTGACTGCCACCGGGCGGAGCAACCAATACACTAATAGAATCACGGAGAAGAAGCTAACAGGCTAACGGGCAAAGCTAACTGCGGGATAGCGCCACTTTAAACAGTATTTACAGCCAAGTTTGAGTGAAAAAAAATATTCCCATTGTATAACTGGATGTGCAACATCCCTCTCTCCCTTCACCTTTTCTGTCAGCGTAGTATTTACTCTCCAAGACATTTAATACGTTAAAAAATGTAACTTGCCAAGACACCTACTCCGCTCACTAGGGGCAAGAGTTACTTAGTACTGCTTTAATAAACGTGTGCCGCCTTGCACATGTTATTAACTGCTTAATAACCCACGGCGGCGCCACAGCATCACCATGGGAGTCTATCCACCCTTTGTCCTGCACATTTAGTGCACAAAGTAAGAGCTGAAGATTGTACAGAGCACCACTCGTCTGCACAAATGTCTGGTCTACAGCTTGTGTTTAGGAAAACGAGATCTGGCCCTATATTTTTTTTAAACAAAAACCCATAAACCGAACTGAACTTGATAACCACTACAGGAAACATAACAGATGGATCAGGTACCTCCTACAGAGAAAGGGGATCAGCAGGAGAAGTTCTAATAAGGTCTTCAAACAAAACAGAAGCTCCACCACTTCTTCGATCACTCCTCACCAAAACATGTATACCAGGATTCAAGGATTAAAGGCTTGGGACATCAGTGTCTTCTGTGTGACCCAACGCTCCCCAGTCGGCCATTTTAGATGTTTTCACCGCCACCCAAAAAACACCTGGCATTTAGTCGATGATTAAGAACCAAGTCTTTAGATTATGACGGTTCATCCTGGAAATGATGAGAAATTAAAGTTAAGTTCTTCAGTGTGAAAGCTGACTCCAAAAGTTTACAAAAGTTGGTATGGTTTTGTTTTTTTGCTCTGGTTTGCTTTCCTTTCAGGCGGCTGCTGTCTAGCTTCCATGAACAGGAAGTGGCATCACACTCTATGACCATTCTCACAAAACAAAACAAAAACAAATGTAGTAAAGCAAAATGTAGGGCTGCAAAAGTTTATCAAATCACAATCGAGGTTTGAGTACTGCAATAACCTAACCTCTCTGGCATTTGACTTATGGATGTTCACCGATCAGAATTGTGGAGCCTCTGATCTCAGGTTCAGCTGCAACAGACGAAAGTTTGTCTGAGTTCCTTAAAGCAGATTCTAAAGTGTTTAGATAGACACTCTGTGATTCCATCCCAGAATTAGAACAGTCACGTGGCCGTCCCCCGAGGTACCCTGAATGTTGGGGAAACTCCCCCGAGAAGAGGGCGCTGTCCACATAAAAGCCATTTACGCAAGAATATGTTTGACAGTCTAAAAGTAACATGACTTCCTTAAAGGGATACTTCGGATTTTTGACATAGGGCCTCATTTCCTAGTTATCCAGAGTGTTGTTGATGTCTGGAGATATTTTTTTCTTAAATTCATGCAGTTCTTATATTTGAAGAGCTTAGTGGCGCTAGGCTAGGGCTAGGCTAAAGCATTTCTATGGTATCAGTTAGCCTGCATTAAAAAACAGTCTGACCCACTCCACAGTGCACCTGAGGTAAATCACTTATAACACCAGACTAATCATATAAATGTCTGTGTCGATAGAATAATTATAACCATTTTGCATTTAAAATAACTTATATTTGAGCAGCATCAGCTTCGTGGCTGTAAGCTAACGCAGCGGCGGAGTGATCTGCGAGAAAATAGTCCCTCAAAATGCAGTAATTCATGTGATACAAGGTCAGTTATATTTCAAATATTATTCTATCGACACAGACATTTATATGGTTAGTCTGGTGTTATAAGTGATTTACCTCAGGTGCACTGTGGAGTGGGTCAGACTGTTTTAATGCAGGCTAACTGTTACCATAGAAATGCTTTAGCCTTGCCCTAGCCTAGCGCCACTAGACTCTTCAAATATAAGAACTGCATGAATTTAAGAAAAAAATATCTCCAGACATCAACAACACTCTGGATAACTAGGAAATGAGGCCCAATGTCAAAAATCCCAAAGTATCCCTTTAACTCATCATTTTAGCAGTTTATGCATTTCAATCAAATGTAATAAATAAAATATACAAATCGCAATGTCTTTTTTTGTCAAAATCGTGCAGGTATATTTTGACTGCTCTACCCTCCTCTGTTCCTCAGTCATGTGACCGACTGGAGTAAGCTTCTGTTTTTAGCCTGGACTCATACATGTTTCATCATAACAACTCACACCCAGTGACATCAGAGCTCACACACACACAGTGACACACATACACACACTCACGGTGACACGCACAATGCGATGTGCCTAATGCATCAGTAAATAGGGAACTGCAGCACACATTTTGAGATCCCCTGGTGTACTGTGTACTCCCGATGAGTCACACTTAGGGGATACCAGGGCTGGCACTTGACCTGAACTCGGCGTCTTCTTTTATATATATACCCGTGAAATGTGCCCCATGTGCGGGACAGGTCGTCATAGTGGCTCGGTTTACACGGTCAGAAAAATTAGAAAACTAGAGTAATCCGATTACCCAATAATCCGACCTGAAGCGTTTATCCACTTCAGAAATTGGAGAAACCCAAACTCCGGCAATCTGCCCAAAAATAAAGTAAACATAGTGAGGTCTTAACGAAACTTAGCTAAATATCTTATTTTGTTGAAATATCCTCATGGTGAGTATGTACTAAGACCTAGAGGTATAGTCTCCTCAGACGTGTTCTCATTTTCACAGTAAAATCCAAATTGTTGGCAGTTCTCTGTGGATAGGAATTTTGTATTTTGCAGACCCCTGCCTTTGGAGAGGAGAGTCAGGGCGTCACATGTACGTTTTAGCCCACTGGCCACTGTGGATTATTCTACAGAAGGCACAGAAAACAGACTTGTACAATGGTATTATGCAGTACCACTGGTCAAACTGGTAAATGAGGGTAATGAAGTTAAAAAACAAAATACCGTAGCTAGTAGGGAGTTGAAAAATATAGATCCGCCGATATATCACGATATTACGTCGCGCGATTCTCGTATCGATACAAAAAGCGCCCGTATCAATATTTAAACATCTATTTTTGGGGAAATGAGTTTAGTTTATTAATTTATTTCAACAGGGACAAGGTGCAAACACATTAATTAAAGATGCTTTGCACCAGATTTAGCTTAAGCTAGTTTCCATGTGTAGTCCCTGAGCAGGTGAAATATTCAGTGCAGCATCTCTTTGGTCCTGCACTTTTACTCCCGCTCGCTAGATGGCAGCGCACCGCGCAGCTCGCTTGAGTAACACTAGAATCTAGTGAGAGTTAGAGTTAGAGAAACACAGGAAGATCTGGGACTCTTTAAAAACTCTACATTTGGCCTCACTTTGGCTTTTACAGCAAAGACAGAGACCTGGATTATTACGAGAGCCACCAGCTGTGTGCAGATGTTGCTGAGTGTGTCGCCGCTGCGTTCGGAGAGGATTTATCTTCGTAGCATTTTATTACGTAATTAAACAAAGCCGAGGGAAACTAAATATAGCAGGCTTATGTTAAACCTGTGTCTCGCCACTGCAGTACTACGACACAAGTTTAAAAAGAGCCTGCTGTATTTAGTTTCCCCTCGGCTTCGTTTGTGTGCTACTAAAGCTATAGTCACAGTGATGCCCGTGTTGTCATTATGTCCCTGATCTACGAGTGACACCCGTTGTGGAGCAGATAAGGTTTTAAATACCCCGTCTGAGTCATTGTATATTTTAATGGATGAAACCCATAATAGTTATTACTGATCGCTAAGGACTCCAACTATAGAGATACTAGAAAACGTGCATCCCCAGTAATTGGTTTCATTACTAGGTTTCCAAGAAACCTGTTTTCCGTTCAAAGTTACATAATCACCATACAACACACAGTCACAAGCACATTAGTGAAAAGCTAATATCATAGATAGATAGATAGATAGATAGATAGATAGATAGATTGTGGATAGGTCCCGCTATTACAGAGATATTCATTCTAAAATTCAGCATTATGACCATCCTTACAATGGTAGAATAGGTTGCATTGACGACACGTGACATCACAACATTCTAAAGAGCCATCCTCAGTCACGTGATTGAGAATCAAGCATCTGCCAACCACAATGACAGAGATTGAGAATGACATACAGTTTTAAACTGAGGTGGTTGGTAGGTCGGAATTCCATGATAGTTAGTTAACTATGGTAAAAAAAAAAAAAAGCCCTCGTTTTTGACTATGTCTCTGGGACAATCAACATGAAACAAAAACAGTCACAATGTTCAGTGTCTTGTATATAAACTAAGGTCCAGTCTTTTCTCATAAAGATGTCCAAAGGTGGTGACAATATTAAAAGACATGCGTGATGTTGGTCAGTACAAAGGACTTTCAGCCAAAGGGTTATTAAAATGACAGGTTTGTGAATCCAATCACTTCCAATAACGATCAGTTTCAACTTTTGTCAATGTTCCTTTTGGAGATTTCTTACAAAATCTCTTTCTCTCCCATAAAGTTGTAAAACTTACATAGCCTATGGTAAATTCAGGAATAGGGACACTTTTTTTAGCCGAAGCTCCAGGAAACATCCAAAATATTTGAACCTGGATTTTTGTGTGTGTCCTTTCCTCAACTTTTAGGCATTTTATTGGAAATTTCACATAATATTAATGTGAGCAGAGAATCACTTTAAATCACTTTAAGCAGCAGCCCGCCCCTGTCCCAGACCAGACCCACCTCCTGCAGCTGATCCAGCTCCAGCCTCAGCGCCTCCTGCTCGGCCTCCAGCTCTGCGCACCGCTGCTTCAGGCTGTGGTTCTCCTCCAGCACCGCCAGCCCGCACTCGGCCGCGCGGATCTTCTCCCGGTTGGCCTCGGCTAGCTCCCGGGTCAGGCGCTCCACATCGGCGCGGCATTGCTCCGGAGTGTCCCCGCCACACGCCGCACCCCCCGCGGCCATCTCGCCCCCCCACCGCCCCTATAGCCCCCGCACCTCCTCCTTCTGCTCCTCCGGCCCCTGCGCGTGGCCCTGCCCCGGCCCTGATGCTGTGACAGCGGAGGGAAGTAACTCAGTGGCGGCGCGTGGGCCCGGGGACAAAGGCGCACGAGGACCCGTGTTGTGTCCGTGGCGCTGGGAGTGCGCGCAGCGGGGGAGTCGGTCTGGAGACTGCCGAGCCACGAGCATCTTCCTCCGCTGTGTTTTTGCTTATTCACCGGTGTGGAGGACACTGAGGCAACATCACCGCCACAGCGACATCTGCTGGCCAGGGTTCATACCGTCCGCTACACGGATTTCGTCATAGTTTGGGACATTTATGGCTCGGTTCCACCTCTACTCTACTCTACTTGGTTTGGTCCTACTCTACTAAGCCTGGTGGTGTTTCCATTACTCTGTAGAATCTGATACTGTATCCACGGTTACCAGGGCGTATCCATGGATATGGCTTTGCTTTTGGCTGTATCCATGGAAACAGCACCTGCTTGGCCTGGTTAGTACCAGTGCCAAGCAGATACCAAAAAAGTACCACTGAAAAATGGGCTGGTGGAAACATTTAAAATGCAGGTAGAGTAGAGTAGGGTAGAGTAGAGTAGAGTAGAGTAGGGCAGAGTAGAGTAGGGCAGAGTAGGGCAGAGTAGAGTAGGGCAGAGTAGAGTAGGGCAGAGTAGGGCAGAGTAGAGTAGGGCAGAGTAGGGCAGAGTAGAGTAGGGCAGAGTAGAGTAGGGCAGAGTAGGGCAGAGTAGAGTAGGGCAGAGTGAGTAGGGCAGAGTAGGGCAGAGTAGAGTAGAGAGTAGGGCAGAGTAGAGTAGGGTAGGTGGAACCGAGCCATTAGCTTCATAAAAGTGAGTCATTCCGCCAAATAGATCCCAAAGAAATAAACAGCCACAGAATGGCAATCACAAATCCATTACATGTTTAGAGTTTGTGTAATCTCATTTTGAACCGATTTCAACAATGTTTTTGAAATCAAAAATATTTTCATAACATGTGGTTGGTTGATTGTCCTGGGCATAAATTCAAAAAACTGATATATAATATTATTTTCATTTCCCCAAATTAAGATGAGCTCTGAAATGGTTTAACATATGCTCTCTATGTCCTTGGGTGTTTCGAAAGGCACTTGTTTCTAGCTCTCACAGGCCCTCCTGTGTATTCAGATTGTTCAAAGAATGTAATTATATGCACATTTCACACCCATATACAGCATTGAGTGGTGACAAAATGAAGCAGATATATTCCACTCATTTAGACTAGACTTCTATCATCCATTGCTCAGTAAAACTTTAGGTGAAGACAATACAGCAAGGTCTGTGTTTTTCTGTGTTTACAACATACTCTGAGGTGGCAAAAAGAAATGTATTCTACAACAGCAAAAAATCAGGTACCCCAGCTTTAACTAAAATGTATTATTATTATTTTATTAATGAAATATGACTGAAACGTGGTTTTATTAGAGACCACTTGTCCCTGGGTCCAGTTTTGGATCTTCAATCCGCCATAAGATCAAATGTAATGTGGATGTGACCATCATTTGTTATACACAGTTATGGTATTGAGTGTGAGCAGGGCCTCTCGCAGCGCACCATCGCTGCTGAGGTGGGACGCAGTAAAACAGTCATTTCGAATGTCTGAAATGATTTTGAGGGTTATGGAACAAAAAAAGTCAAGTGGAAGACCCAAAAAAAATGTCACCGGTCACTAGAGGATCCGATTGGCTGTCCGTCAAGACACTGGACGATGCTCAACCCAAATGAAGCCGTTACTGGAGCCCAATAACCAGTGGGTCCCACAGACGAGGGCCTCAGTGTGAGGGATGCTCTCTGTAACATTGACATCTCTGCTCCACCTGAACCTCCTTTGTTCCACTGAAGGAAAAAGCCCCAGATCATCATGGCGCCCCCTCTCTGTGGAGCGTAGAAAACATCTCAGGAGGATCTACTTGTGATGCCAGTAACGTTGGAAACATCAGGACCATAAAGGTTATGTTTTTTTCTCATTAGAGAATAAAACTTTCTTCCACCGTTCAATGTCCCCTTTTGAAGAGTTTTTTTTTTTTTTTTTTTTTTTTCTCCTCTTTGTTTGTGTGAATGGAATTGTCCTTGTCAAGATTGATATTATTTGTAAATATTGTTATATTGTTAGCGGATGGTAGTAACGGATTATGTTTTAGTTTTATTGCTGTCATTTCTATTGCATTTATTTATCTATGTATTTGCGAGTGCGCGTATGTTTAAGTGTACATGTGTATGTATGTTTGTATGTATATTGTGTATATATATGTGTGTACTGTACGTGTGAATATGTATGCGTATATATGTGTACAGATTGTTGTTGTTTTGTTTTTTCTACATTGATTATTTATTGCCATGAATTTTGTTTTGTTATAGCTTTTTAATATATATGTCTTCTCTATAGCTTTGTAAATGTTTACGTATATATTGTATAAGCTGGGTGTGGGGTATTGTTTGTGGTTGCTTCTTTTTTTTAGGTTTTTTTCCCTTCTCTTTGTTGTTTTTCCTTAATTGTTTATTATCCTTTTTTAAATGTATTAAATGCAATTTAAAAAAAAGAAGACGGTTTTGGTTTTGAAGGCCTTCAGTTGCAGATGCCTCTGATGGTTATCTGTAGTCTGTGTGGGTCGAGGATCCTGTGCTCAGTGCTGATGACATTTTTTTGGGTCTTCCACTTGACTTTTTGTTCCATAGCCCTCAGGATCTTTGAAAACATTCTAAATGACTGTTTTACTGGGCCCACCTCAGCAGCGATGGCGCACTGCGAGAGCCTCTGCTTATGCAGCTCAACAACCCAAACACGCTCAAACGATCTTGTTGCATATTGAAGTTCTACTTGGAACCTTGTTAAGATCTAACCATGCAATATGTGAATTTGTACCATTTTTCAAGTGGTCTTAAACTTTTGATCGGGACTGTGCATATATATGGTCGAATTCACCTTAAACCAGCCACAGTTTCAGAACTTTCACACCAAGTACCATCTTAAAAACAGGCTCATTTGATCGTCCAAGTACCACCAGGTTTAGATTAGGATCAAATCAGGAATAACAAAGGCTAAAATCGATCTAGACACTAAACTAAACACTAAACTAAGTGGAGTGCCTTCATGAGCCCTGCAGAGGGCGCCAGAGTATTCTCCGACTTACAGTATGACAGAACAGTGTTAGGTAAATTAACTTAAGTACTGTAATTAAGTGCATTCATAAAGGATCCAAAGGGGGGAAAACAGTATAAAGCTGTCATTTTGTTTTGTTCATTTTGAAAACTTTATGATGCACACTCCAGAGCAGTGGGTGGTGCTGTGCAGACCTGGTCATAATCAAGTGTGATACAGCGCCATGAACAGCACGAGTCTGAACCAACAAGACGAGAAAGGAGTCAAATTTGTGAACAATCTTTATTTCAACTTTAATGGGACACTCTTAGTATTATGTGAATGAGAAATAAGCCTTTTCATGCAGCCATCGGAAACCCGTGACAGCCACATGTGTAGTAAAGGTTACAACACGATCGCTACTTTTATATAAAGGAATTCTCCAGCCGCTGCCATGAACATATTACCAGGTGCTTATGCTCAAGGTGCTTCACCCCCGCACGGTCAAAGAGCCGTCTTCTTACAATAGATGGGAACTGAAGCTTTGTATTATGGCAAAACCACAGTTAACGCCGAACTTACCGCGCTAACGCTCTAAGTACAATGTACAATGAAAAGTGGATGCATGTCCCTTTAACATCCGTCTGAAAACGGATGCTGAACTTATCCATCGGACTCTTTGGGCATCAGAAAGAACAGAAATAAATAATACAAAGTGTTTTCCCATGTGGAACACGCTCGTGAGTCCTCCCGCCTGTCCACCGATTGGCCGTGTGTTCGTGTGGGCGGGGCTTATTTGGCGGTGATGACCACCGGTAGGTCGGTGGTGAGCACAGGCTGCACCTCGTCCGATTGGCTCTCGTCGCTCTCATCCGATTGGCTGTCGGCGGCGCCCGGCGTGGCCGTGGCCTCCTCGCTGCTCTGGCTCTCCGCCTCCGGGCTCTCGTCGCTGGCACTGGCACTGGCGCTCTCCGCCACGGCGCTGGCTTCGCTGGTACCGTCGGCGCTGATGCTGTCCACTCTGACACACAGAGGTCAGAACTGTTAGCTCAGTGAAATGTAGGGCTGGGTACGTTATATTTTTTTATACTAGTACTTTAAAAATACTTGGTTTTCGATACCGACACCTGATCCATATTTTTTCCAATACCTATACTAAAGTATTTGTCATCAAGAACCAAAAAACAGATTTACATTTACATTATTCATCTCCAATGTAGAAGAGGAAATGGGTGAAAAATGAATAATAATTTAGAAGAAAACAAATGGGGGAAAATTGGGAGAAATTGTGGCAAAAATAAGGAAAAATTCAAGAAATCCCCCAGGTCCTCCGCCCCTTCCACTGGTACAAGAATAACCCGAGTCTTACCGTGTCTGCTCGTCCTCCTCTGCGTTCCTATAGCTGTCGCTGCCGGCGCTCGCGTGGTCAGCGCCGGAGCTGCTGCTCCCGCTCAGGCTGCTGTCGTGATGCAGCGAGGCCTGGCGGGGGCTCAGGTTCTGGGACGATGCTGACGAGGTGTCCAGGCTCTGAGTCTCCACGTCCGGAGTGCTAGTGTCGCCCTCCAAAAGCTCATGGTGAACCTGGAGACCCTGGGAGACACACACAGGACACTTGTACTTGTCCAAATATGTGGGGAAAAATACTGGGATTTGAATCAAGAGGGTGTTATGAAAGAGGCATTAGAGCCGTTTACCTTGTAGACCTTGAAGGACTTGTGCACCTCGTTGCCGTGCGCGGGTTCGTAGCCGCTCTTCTTGCTGCTGTAGTCCCAGGACTTATGCGGCTCGGGGAGTTTGTGGTAAGACTTGTCCTCCACGTACACTATGCTCTTGTACTCACCGGGGTAAGACCCCAGGCTGTCTCCGCGGCCGTAGTCCGCGCCCTCGTCAGTCACGATGGCGGGCTCCAGGGGGTCAGGGGTCGCCTCCTCCACTACAGTTCCCGCGGTGACGTCGTCGGTAACGATGACGGGGGAGATGGTGGCGGTGGACACGGTGGAGGCCTCCCCGGACTCCGAGTTGCTGGAATCTTCCTCTGTCTCCTGCAACAAGTTTAAAGAGGGGGTATTATGCTTTTTTCAATCACATAGCACCAGTCTATAGCATACTACAATGATGATGTAACCTTCTGTTGGTCTGTATATGCAGTAAATTAAAATAACTGCCTCGAATAAAATTGCTCTCTCAAAATGGCTGTACTGAACGTCTTGAAATAGGCCTCTGTCACTTTAAGAAGCTTTCCGACACGCCCCCTTCAGCACACTGCTGTGGCATCTAAACAACACTACTGTGCAGGGAGGGGGCTCTGCTGAGCTGAGGAGCAGTGGTTGGTGGCTTGGCTGGTGACGAAAGGTCCAGAGGCGTCTCCAGGAGGTGGGGGCGTTCCTAGGAGGACTGAGGCATAGCTACACCTAAAATGGCTGCCGTCTAAGTTTTTACTGATTACTCAAAAATATGTGAATGAGCCAAGGCAACACTCCAGGCATGTGTTTAATGAGGGAATGACATAATAATATGATATAAAGCTTGAAAAAGTCGATTTTACATAATACCCCCCTTTAACACCCACAACGTCACTGGGACTCAAAGTAAGAGCATTTCCAATATTGGTTTGAACGCATTTATTTTTGTAGTGACCTCACTCGGTGAATCTAAAAGCAGCAGAAAAGCCGTTCTCAATAATAAAGTTTGAAAACACCAGCAGCTCATTCAGTTTCTTCTGTAAAACATCAACACATTCGACTCCGCTGATCAGATCGCCGTGTGCTCAAAATAAAATAAAACCATAAAAAGCCAAAAGGGGGCAGTACAGTACACACATGGTTTTTGACTATATAAGTAGTTACACTAAAATAACAAACTAAATTCTGTGGGAACAGCAGATAATACTCTAAAATCATCAGATATACAGTTTATCAGCAGAAAAAAGTTGGTTTGGTCTTGAGTTGCCCTATACCTGCTGTTTTTTGTTTTTTCTACTCCAAACAATAAAAGAGGAAGCCACTGCATAAAAGGTGTGGTTAGTTGTGGTTCAAACTCATTCATAACTTTGCTAACGCATTTGGAGCATCCCAATTCTTCACAGGGACAAGTTTATAGACACATTTCACAACTTGGTTCACTTTCACAGAAATGCTGGAAAACTCGCCTGAAACTTCATGAGATTGATACAAATGCTTTATAATTGGATGCACAGTGTTTTGCCCCACAAATATATGAGTGTACATTATACCAAAGGAGAACAAACCTGATCAGTATATTGTAACAGACATTTGTGAAAAAAGACCTCTAAGGCAATGCTTATAAATCAACATGTCAGCAGAAAGCGTCAACCTAAGTATTCCAGAATGATCACAATAGCTAATTTTTATCCTTGGTCCTAAGGCGTATGAACAATAGCATTCAACAAGACAACATACCAAGAAGAAGACAAAATACATTTCACTGGCAAGTAGGTGAATGAAGAAGAAAAATCCAACAAAAGGATAAAGCTAGCAAGCTAATACCCCTCACTAGACCCTTTAATTGTTTGTAAACACTCCGGGCTTAGCTGGAGGCGGGAAGCTCGATTCCTATCTATTTCCATTGTAGTGTTGTCATAGTAACGATAACAAATGTCTAACTGTTTTTGGAAATATCAGATAAAACTTATTTTATCGTCTCAAATGTCATTCCTCTTGTTCTTGCAGCTTAAGCCACAACAGGACCACATTTTTCAGTTGTAGTTTTACACTTAAAATCGCTAGTTTTAGTTTAATCTATTTCTCTTGATCACTTCCTGCCTCCAGCTGATGTCACTGATGATGTCAGCAGTTAAAGGGTCTATAGGACAGCACTCACGAAAACATGTCCTACGAGATTTATTCCACAACATCATACTGCTGTTGTTTTCTCAATGATAGCATTTAGCCACTGTTAGCACAACTTTAGCTGGTATTAGCATAACATCTGCGCGTTGCTAGTTCGTCTTTTAGCTGCTTCTTTCCTCTTGTTTTTTGTTGTTGTTTTTTTTTACCTTGGCACCGCTGTATAATTCCATAAACCCCTCCAAAAAAGTTCCTTCAGTAATGTGTATTCCAGTGTTGTGCGTCTACTACAACTAGTGCGTCCTATTTCTCGGGAAATGGTAAACGGGTAAAACCAGGTGAAGTACTGCGGCCAAACCGTGTAGCGTTGAAAAGTGTGCTAAATCAAAAAGGGGCATAGCTTTTAAACTCATCCCTGTTCACAAATGGAGCGAAGAGATCCATGCACGAATTAGCCGTCTAAGTGAAGAGATGTGGTCTACTTACGGACTCTTCTGTCTCATCATCATCATCCACCTCCTCTTCATTATCGTCATCGTCGTCGTCCTGACTGTCCTGACTGTCCCCGCTGTCCGGGCTCTGGGTGGAGGAGGACACGGTGGCAGACACCGAATCGGACACTGACACGATCTTCATCTGCACCTGGACCACAGGAGCCGCCTGCCACGAAACATCACAAACAGGTCCAAACCTAAGCCCAGATCTTCAACATCCACACCAGATAATGCAATGACTGCCAATGACGTAATAATGTTGGCCACTTTGAAATGCAATAAATAAGGTCATAACTGGTCAATAATGTAATGAAATAGCTGAGTGCAAAAAAGTAGTACATTTTTGCTAATCATTTTATAATAACTGATAAAACTTACTATTACTAACGGTCATAGGAGTAATTCCAGCATCACTAGATTCAAATGAAATAAAAAAGGAAATATGATGTAATATAATTTATAGTTTATAATTAAAGTTTATGCCAAATTCATACATAAATTTGTGAATGAATACACCAGTGTTAATTTCGTCGACTAAAATATTTAGTCTTAATTTTAGTCAAAGTGATATTTTAGGCGACTAAAATTGGACTAAATAAAAATGAAAAGAAGAGACTAAAATCATCCAAACTTCTATTGACCGTCTGAAAGAGCCTCAGATCATGTAAATTCTCTGTCAAAGGAGCAGCTCTGAGCTTTGTTCATGTGGGAGCAGCTCCATGAAGCAGAGGACCTGATTAAATATGATTATAATGAATATTATAAATGCAAAGTCGACTAAATTTGTCTTAAATTTAGTCGATTTTAGTCGACTAAAACTAAACTAAAATTTAAGATATTTTTTGGACTAAATCTCGACTAAAATTGAATTACATTTTCGTCAAAAGACTAAGACTAAAACTAAATTAAAATATGTTGTCAAAAGTAACACTGGAATACACATGGGAAACCGGCCGGTGCGCCATGATGTTTTAACTATTTCCTTGAAATCTTCTGCCCACAGGCGACAAAACCTCACAGTGTTATCTTTTATTTACGCTGACGTTAAGTAAGTGCTTTATTTGTCATTGTATAGTTGTACAACTAAATTACGTTCAGGTGTTGGGTTAGTCCTGAGCACGCCACCACTGAGGGCCAACCTGATCAGAATGTTTTTGGAGGTAGGGGAAACTAGAGTACTCGGAGGAAACCTAGCTGCCTGCCACCAGTGCTCCTCTGAAATGGTGCAGCGCCTCCTGGGTTTGTCCCTGTTTCAGAGCGTGGTGTTCTGCACTGGTCAGCTCCTCCACCTCCTCCTTCCTCTTCCTCCTGCACAGCTCCCTCCACCCCACAACAGTCTTTCTCCATCTCCTTGTTTGTCCCTTTTTTGTTTTTGTTTCCTGTGGGGGGCTCTTGCTACCTCTTCGGTGTTTCAGAAGGGGAAATGTGTAGGTCTGAAATGTCTTAAGCTAATATGCTAGCTATTTGTTTACTTTTAAAAACGTTTACTTCATGGCTAGTACGGACTCTGCAATAAAAACTCCACCGAATCTCACAAAAACACAGCAAAGATGTTCAGAAGTATCCGGTAAAACAATGTGGAGCACAGAAACTACCAATTAAGTTTGCTGAAAAAGGCACACACAAAAAAACCACCGCTGTACCAAGGGAGAGGGAAGTTGTTAAAACTAAGATGTTGTGGGGGAAACATTGACCACTGCATGTTGTATCCGAGCCACAAAAAGCAGAAACTTGACTGAATTTGATTTAGCATTTAGCTCAGAGGACACTTTTATATGCTAATTTGTATCTAAAGTAAAATCTCCAAAGGTCTGTACATTCATGAAGGATTTCTAACGATGATTTGGGCTAAATGTGGTTGATCGTTGACAACAGCTGAAAACATCTGGATCCTTCATAATTTGCGATGTTTGATGGCTAATGCTAACGGCTATAGGAAAAATACATTGAGCATGCTAACGGACTGAAAAGTGTCTTGGACTAGCTGACTTGCTAACGGTCCGCATACGCTGGAACTGAACACCGCTTTTTGCAAATGGGTCTATACGCAGCTCCAGTTTTTTCTCACGACATTAATTTCAATGAATCTCAATAAGACGCCTTTAGTAAACTCCACTATCCTTAAAGGGATATTTCAGGATTTTGACATTGGGCCTCATTTCCTAGTTATCCAGAGTGTTGTTGATGTCTGGAGATATTTTTTTTCTTAAATTCATGCAGTTCTTATATTTGAAGAGTCTAGTGGCGCTAGGCTAGGGCAAGGCTAAAGCATTTCTATGGTATCAGTTAGCCTGCATTAAAAACAGTCTGACCCACTCCACAGAATAATTTTGAAATGTAACTGACCTTGTATCACATGAATTACCGCATTTTGAGGGACTATTTTCTCGCAGATCACTCCGCCGCTGCGTTAGCTTACAGCCACGAAGCTGATGCTGCTCAAATATAAGTTATTTTAAATGCAAAATGGTTAAAATTATTCTATTAACACAGACATTTATATGGTTAGTCTGGTGTTATAAGTGATTTACCTCAGGTGCACTGTGGAGTGGGTCAGACTGTTTTTAATGCAGCTAACTGATACCATAGAAATGCTTTAGCCTTGCCCTAGCCTAGCGCCACTAGACTCTTCAAATATAAGACCTGCATGAATTTAAGAAAAAAAAATCTCCAGACATCAACAACACTCTGGATAACTAGGAAATGAGGCCCTATGTCAAAAATCCTGAAATATCCCTTTAAGATTAGGATTAGGTTTAGGGTTAGTTTGGATTAGTTTAAGCTAGTGTTGTCCTACGGAGGTGACGTCATTTCCTGTGGAAAAGTGGAGCTCCACTTATCATGTGCTCCTCCACCAGCTTCGTTTGTCTAGGGTTAGGTCCCTCAGTCCCCCTGCTGACCCCTGGAGGCAAGAGGTCTCACCTGTTCCACTGAGTCCTCGGGGCTCTCGTCGGAGCTGCTGGACACTGACGGAAGCTGAAACAGCAACACAGCAAGGGTCAATACCATAATGAGGGAGCAGCATGTCCATGTAGGAAGCGTAACCAGACATAACTCAGTGGAGCATGAGGAGAACTCAGACGACTCTCCTGCTTAAGATTCAGCCCAGTTTAGCTACTAAACCACAGTTAAAGGGACACACTAAAAGTGTTTGAGGTCAACTTGGCTTTCCCCGAGTTCAGAAAGGGTTTCTCACAGGGACAAAAAGTTCAAGTATAATACTGGTACCAAAAAACTGGTAATGAAATGTTTTTCTTTAGAGATCACGTTTAGATGCCCGGGCCAGTCCTGAGACAGTTCAAATAACGTAATTTGGATGTTCCAGCTCGAACAAATGTTA
This sequence comes from Neogobius melanostomus, assembly GCA_007210695.1. Lineage (NCBI taxonomy): Eukaryota > Metazoa > Chordata > Actinopteri > Gobiiformes > Gobiidae > Neogobius > Neogobius melanostomus. Next base: position 1,047,708 of record VHKM01000421.1, read on the forward strand.
AAAATAAGGAAAATAAAGTCTTCTATGGAATAAATGATCATTCCGTTTTATGGTTCTGGAAAATCAACAAAGTTTTGAACTAGAAACAGTATTGTAGACCAAGTACTGTTAAAGTACTGGTATAGTGTTATAAGGTTGTTGTATAGACAGGGATTCCAACATGTTTGGTGCTGACCTCACGTACGAGACCCTTTGGGCGGTTTCATGTGTGACACAAATCTTTTCTACACAACAGCAGGCATTTGGTGTCATACTCATTGTCGAAACATTTAGTCTTCACAAGTGTAACATTATTAAGAGTATACAAAAACTCTGATTGAATCACAAGTGTCCCAGGTTTAGCCTCTTCAAGAGTGGTTGACCGGATGTTTCCAACGTGATGTTGTGGAGGGAACGACAAGAGAACACACAGAAAAGTAAAGCACGGCTCAGAAATGGAACCAGGGACCTTTAGACTGGTTGGAGATAGCCCTGTTTACCCCACTTTAAGGGTATAAGGGAGTCATTTACCAAGCAATTGCTCTTACAAATAGGACATGCTAAAGTGCATTTTTCAGTCACGCAGCATTATCTCATTTACATTACATCAGATTTTGGGACCCAAAAACTGTTATTCATGCAATTCCAGAGGGAAATTTTGGTGCAACTTGCCCACAAATAGGCAAATGCCATTTTCCAGCTTGCGCTTGCTATTTAGCCCTTGGTTTATTTACCGACCTGTACAGATGAGGACTGTGACTGTGAGACCAGAGCAGCACCGGGACGCCTCACCTGTGAGACACAAAACCAAGGGGAGGAGTTAGGACGTCCATTGCTCTGGTGGATTATGATGAGAGCTGAACATAAAGGCTTTTACTCACCACCTCTTCGGAGCTCTCTGAGCTACTCGGGGAGACCTTCCTCGCCTGCAACAGTCAAAGAGACAGTCGATAATTTACTCTTATTGATGCACATGTTGCTCCCATCTATAGTTATAGCCTATTTAAAGAGGGGGTATTATGCTTTTTCAATCACATAGCACCAGTCTATAGCATACTACAATGATGACGTAACCTGCCTTGAATAAAATTGCTCTCTCAAAATGGCTGTAGTTTTTTTACTGATAACTGTCTCAATGTGTGTCTCATAGTGTTGTCCACTGGTCCCTGACATTATTCTGACATTATAGCGCAAACATGTGTAAAATCCTAACTTTGGCCTGAAAACGAATGGGTTGCGCCCCCTTCAGGGTTAACTCTGCTACTAAATTAGAATTTCCTGATTGGCTGGAGACGTGTCCACGGCCTCCACAGAACGTCATAAGCCGCACCAGCTCCACACATCGTCACCAGGTGCTGCCAATTGTCCTGCCCCTGTACCTGTGGTTTATAACCAAGTCCCTCCCACGTAATCAGTCTGCTGTGATTGTGCCAATGCAAAGGCCCACACACTCACCCCCCACATGTCACCCCCAAACTTCAGAGACCGCCTCTTTCACAGCACTTTTTGACTTTTGTTTGTGGGTGGGGAAAGGCTTTGGCACGCCCGTTTAGGTACTCTTTAAGATCTTTCCGACACGCCCCCTTCAGCACACTGCTGTGGCATCTAAACAACACTACTGTGCGGGGAGGGGGCTCTGCTGAGCTGAGGAGCAGTGGTTGGTGGCTTGGCTGGTGACGAAAGGTCCAGAGGCGTCTCCAGGAGGTGGGGGCGTTCCTAGGAGGACTGAGGCATAGCTACACCTAAAATGGCTGCCGTCTAAGTTTTTACTGATTACTCAAAAATATGTGAATGAGCCAAGGCAACACTCCAGGCATGTGTTTAATGAGGGAATGACATAATAACATGATATAAAGCTTGAAAAAGTCGATTTTACATAATACCCCCCCTTTAACACAAATGCCTAGAATGAACACTTTCTGCTTCACACTAAGGAAGAGTTTGCTTTGGGTGCCTGTTTACCCGGGACAGCCCAGTTTTGAGCAATTCGTCCCGAGACAAGTCTATCCCACAAGCAACATACCTCGCTTCAAAATCCATGTCTTTGGGCCATGTGAATGTCAATTACAAAGAATAAACCGATTAAACATCTCAAGCCAATTATCTCAATGCTGATTGGTGCAGATGTTACCATTTTATTCATTAAGCATGGGGGGAAAGGCAGTCAAGATTGGACAACTTCCCAATTTGTGTCCCAGTTTGTAAAATCTGGTCATTGTTAGCGAGATAACCGTGAAGCTAATGGCTAAATAAAACATACACGGAAAGTAAAAACCAAAGACAGGATGATTCATTTTTGCAAATTAGTTTGGATCAAGTCAATAGGTTCACTTTAACTGAACACAGAAAACACCTTCAGTGAAACATTTACGCCTTACAAAGTTGTCTGCGTAAGCTCTCAGTCGTACAGGAGTTGTCCATCTTCAATGAAGGTACTTGCGTCATCTTCTGTACTCAGTAGTTGAAGTCTTCGAACGTTTCGCCTCTCATCCAAAAGGCTTCGTCAGCGGCTGAGCGGGACTTTAGTCCGCCGACGAAGCCTTTTGGATGAGAGGCGAAACGTTCGAAGACTTCAACTACTGAGTACAGAAGATGACTCAAGTACCGTCATTGAAGCCTTACAAAGTTTTGAACATGTCAGTAACTCTCATCAGTGTCTCCTCATTTTCAACACAAGCTGTTTGAATATTAATTTATTAGCGCTCTCTCCTACAGGAAAACAACAGGGCAGGAAGTCTGAGATGAAGGGATAGGAAGTGTTCATTTCTGGTATTTGAGTTGAACAGAGGTAGCATTATTTCAGTGAAAAGGGTCAATGGTGGAACAGGCACAATAATGAACCAACTATTAATAATGGGCAATATGCACAGTGACCCACGTGATTTCCGCCTGGACAGTAGCATTGGCGCTGTCCTTCCTGTCCCTTTACATTCAAAATGAGAATGGTCCCACACAAATGAAGCGATAGCTCAAGATTTGGTAAAAGGCAGCGAGTAAAAGTTAAAGCAGTACTAAGTAACGTGTTTACCTTAATAAATCCTTTCCGTAGTCCCTCTGGGGGTAATACAAGTGTTAATGGGATGATTGGAGGGTCTTTCATCTCCCCCTGGTGTCTCTGGCCAGAAAACCATGCTTGCAACTTGACTGCCACTGGGGTGGAGCAAGCAATACACACTAATAGAATCACGGAGAAGACGCTAACAGGCTAACGGGCAAAGCTAACTGCGGGCTAGCGCCACTTAAACAGTATTTACAGCCAAGTTTGAGTGAAAAAAAATATTCCCATTGTATAACTGGATGTACAACACCCCTCTCTCCCTTCACCTTATCTGTCAGCGTAGTATTTACTCTCCAAGACATTTAATAAGTTAAAAATCGTAACTTGCTAAGACACCTGCAGTTGCGCTTATGGCCTCTAGGGGCAAGAGTTACTTAGTACTGCTTTAAGATGTGACTGGAGCAAGTTAAAAACATTACGTGAGATGATAACAGTGGATGTTTTTGTCTTGAGGCTAACGGCTAACGGCTAACACAAAATAAACATTAAAACTAGTGCAAAGTTTTGAACGAGCCTGTGCAAAAAAAGAATTGACCTGTTAGTAGTTTAAATTTGATTGAGTTTTAATTCTACATTTTCATTATTTAACATTAGCCTTTAGCTCGCGAGATAAAAGCCCCACCTTACGACCACCTGCCTTTCCTTTGGGGGCAGGATTAACAGTGAACATGATGTTTTTAACACGTAGCAGTGACTGTCCATCAGTAACTCTGTCCTTTTTACTGTATCTCTTCATTTGTTTGGGACCCTGCTCATTTTGAATGTAAAAGATACGGGACAGGAAGTACAGCTCCGCTCTTACTGTCCAGGAAGAGATCACGAGGGGACATCGTGCATAGAGCCTATGATGACTGTGCTGTTGGCATTACCGGTCGACAGAGGACAGCGGCGAAGAGTAGAGCGAAGACGAGGACCACCTTCATCATGTCGGACACTCCAACTGTAACACAAACACAGCACTGACATTTACTATGACCATTACAACAACATCCAACGACTAAAGAGGGAATAAACCAGGACTAAAGAGGGACTAAACCAGGACTGAAGAGGGACTAAACCAGGACTAAAGAGGGAATAAACCAGGACTAAAGAGGGACTAAACCAGGACTAAAGAGGGACTAAACCAGGACTAAAGAGGGACTAACCAGGACTAAAGAGGGAATAAACCAGGACTAAAGAGGGAATAAACAAGGACTAAAGAGGAATAAACCAGGACTAAAGAGGGACTAAACCAGGACTAAAGAGGGAATAAACCAGGACTAAAGAGGGACTAAACCAGGACTAAAGAGGGACTAAACCAGGACTAAAGAGGGACTGAACCAGGACTAAAGAGGGAATAAACAAGGACTAAAGAGGGAATAAACAAGGACTGAAGAGGGACTAAACTAGGACTAAAGAGGGACTAAACCAGGACTAAAGAGGGACTAAACCAGGACTAAAGAGGGACTAAACCAGGACTAAAGAGGGACTAAACCAGGACTAAAGAGGGACTAAACCAGGACTAAAGAGGGACTAAACCAGGACTGAAGAGGGAATAAACAAGGACTGAAGAGGGACTAAACCAGGACTAAAGAGGGAATAAACCAGGACTAAACAGGGACTAAACCAGGACTAAAGAGGGAATAAACCAGGCCTGTCCTGTTTATACTAAACACATCCGGTGTGGGCCCAAAAACAAGGCTTGTACCCAGGGCGACCCTTGGAAATCTGGGTCACTTTCTGCTTCCATAAACATAATTTTGTCTTCAATAAACAAAATATTATTTCGTTCTTTTTAGTAAGACAATAGCAAAACAAAAAAGCAAAGCAAGAAAATCTCAAACTGGCCATATCCGACCATTGCAAACGGGAAAACCATGTGATGGTTTGGGAAATAGCAAGGATCATAGAAATGGTCACACGGTCACAAAAGTGCAAACGCTGGCTCCAAGAGGCTGCTGGAATCAGGAAGTGGAGCTCCGACTGAGGGAGCTTTTACATTCGTCACATGTCACACACGTCAGGTGACGCTTCTGAGGAAGGCGGGAGTCAATCAGCCCATAAATAAAAGCAGTATACAGTTAATTTTTTATTTTTGTTTTTGTAAGGTAATTTTCTTTTTGCCCCATAAAAGGATGTTATAAATCTGTGATAAAAATACGCCTGATGCGTGACGTTTACATTGTATTATAATGTGTTTATGTTGTGTATGGTCAAATAGTCAATATGTGACAAATTTTTGTAAGATTTTGACTTAAAAGGTATGTTGTTAAAATGCCTTTTTGGTCCAAATCTGACAAAATAGATACTAAATTAGGTATAGAGCCTTTAACATTACTACACCTATAATTCAAGGTTCAAGATTAATTTCGTCGTCCTGAGGGAAATTCGTTTTGGACGCACAGGCTGCCACACATACATCAACCAAACAAAAACAAATACAAATACAATGAATTTGACAGGACATAAGATTCAAGACAGAACATTAGAAAAAACAATCACCGCTCTGCTTTTTGGCCTGAGTTCAGGAGACCCACTGAAATGGGGAGGAAGGAGTTCTTGTACCTGTTTAGGTCTCTCCTTTTGTTTTTGATAGGGATAATAATAATACTGTTTGGATCATTCTCAGGTGAGGTCACATCTCCATGATAACATGCCCTTGGCCAGACCCAGCTCTGGAGCAGGGTAAGTGCTCTAAAGATCCTGCATACGATAAAAAGACGGCCCTTTGACCGATCAGAGGAGAGAATCCAATTCTTTGAGTCAAACTCTTCTGGTGTGCGGTGAGGAGCCTATATCAATGTGGCACAGGTTTAATACTATTTAGCGTTTAAAGATGCTGACAATTCCTTAAACGGGGAAATAATAAGCTAGTGGACTTTTCAGAGCCTTTTACCTTGTTACATTGACTACGTTTACATGCCGTCAATATTCGGGTTAGGGTCGATAGTCCGGTTTCTGAAACCTTTGGAATAACCCGTTAACATGCGTGAGCAGACAGAGTTACACATGGTCATTGGTCATGTCAGTCGGGAAACACCTCGACGGAGAACATCATGACGCCTAACAAAAGACATTATATTCAAGTCTTTCACCACACTAATAAATAATCAGTTTCCTCCTCCCTCCATAAGTGTGATGCTGTCTGGGTGTCGCCATGTTTAGCTCTGCTTATTGTTCCTTGCAGATAGAACATGCGCAGAATACAAATGAATGTTCCTTTTGATATCCCGATACCCGTATACATGAAAACATTCAGGTTAGAAAAGGAGTAACCCAGGGGTCATATTCGGGGGTTTTTTGCCGGTGTTTACATGGCCGTGCATAACAAAAAAAGGTTACTGACTGCATGTAAACGTAGTCAATGTTTTGTCTCATCAAAACAGACCTGGAGCCACTCTCGAATCTTTGAGTGATCATGGAATCCTCCTCCAGTGGTTGTTCTTACGATCGGCAGCTCACAGAAAGCTCCTCCTGAGCTCCTCTGTATCCAGGAAATACGCCACACCCTCGCCACAGCTTCACTTCAGCCACACACACACATGTTTGACCTTAATCATGAAGTGAAACTCATTTTCTTTCCTGCTTAAAGAGGGGATATTATGCTTTTTTCAATCACATAGCACCAGTCTATAGCATACTACAATGATGACATAACCTTCTGTTGGTCTGTATATGCAGTAAATTAAAATAACTGCCTTGAATAAAATTGCTCTCTCAAAATGGCTGTACTGAACGTCTTGAAATAGGCCTCTGTCTCTTTAAGAAGCTTTCCGACACGCCCCCTTCAGCACACTGCTGTGGCATCTAAACAACACTACTGTGCGGGGAGGGGGCTCTGCTGAGCTGAGGAGCAGTGGTTGGTGGCTTGGCTGGTGACGAAAGGTCCAGAGGCGTCTCCAGGAGGTGGGGGCGTTCCTAGGAGGACTGAGGCATAGCTACACCTAAAATGGCTGCCGTCTAAGTTTTTACTGATTACTCAAAAATATGTGAATGAGCCAAGGCAACACTCCAGGCATGTGTTTAATGAGGGAATGACATAATAACATGATATAAAGCTTGAAAAAGTCGATTTTACATAATACCCCCCTTTAAAGCTCAGCGACACATAGAGAAGCTTGTGGTCGTCCCAGTCAGAGCCCACACTGTACGTATTCCTCCAAACACAACTAAACCAGGTCCTGCACGCGCCTCTCCGAACCCGCGACAAATATAGCTCCACACGAAGGGCGTGTGGAGGCTGTGGCTTCGCTTTCCGCTTTTAACCCCCCCAATTACACGGTACCAGCGTCATTACAGACTCCTCTGCAGCCCCCGAACGCACCAGAGCCCTCGAACGCACCACGGGCCAAGGAGCGGTGAAATAACATGCTGCTGTTTTCTTGTGTTTTTTTTCTTCTTCTTTCTTTTTTCTTGTGTAAAAACGACCACATCCTTCTCGAGTCCTGGGTGAGTTCTGGGGATCAGGGCAGGGCCGTGGGTTTGAGTCCAAGGTTACGGCTAGTTACGAGTTGAAAGCCTGTGTTTTGAGGGATAAAGTCAGACCGGAAAAGACAAATCGTAGTATGTGAATGTACCTTCACTGACAATAGCAATAAAACTCATTTGGATTCTGCTTCTGGAAAATCTGTGATAATTCCAATGGGATTCAAACTGTTATTCACACTTTATGGACTTGATTTGTTGATGTATTAGTTACAAGGACTTTTTCAGAGGGATTTTGTATCTTGTTTAGTTTAATGAGCTAATGAGTGGAAAATTCTAATTTCGCCTTGTTTTTTGTCTGTAAGTGCTGCTTAAGTGGAGATGTTGTTACTATTTCCCATATAAATGTAAAAAACATTGAATCAGTGCAATAATGAAACATATTGTTGTGAAGAGGCATGCTTTGGTTTCCAGGTGAAAGTTTACAGACCAAAAGGCTCAAAACCTTATTATTATTATGATGTTTTTGCCTGCAGTGTCTCCACTTAATACTAAGACAAGAAAGTTTGGAGTCTGTAGGATCTACTAAAGTGGAGATGTTGTTTCCACAATGTGAGAAAAATGCACTTGTAGATAAAGGCTTTGGACATTTGAAGAAATTTCCGATAAATTTGTGTATAAAACATTGAATCAATGCAATAATGAAGCACCTGAATGTGCGGATGAGTCACTCATTTGTTTCTAGGTGAAAGTTTATAAATCTGAAAGTGTCTCGTATTAAAAGTCTGTAAGGGATGATGTATAGAACGCTGGTCAGTTTCAGAGGTCCTCCCGCAGAACATAATGACTGGTAGAACGTTGGAAAATCCCGTTCAAGTTCTAAGAGAAGAGCCGTATAATAAAGGTCGATCATGATTTTTTATTTTGTAGTGTAAAATCCTTTAAGCCCCATGGAGTACATTGTAAAATAAAAAAAAGAGACATTTGTCTGCAATAGTCTGGGCCCATGACTCAAAAAGAGATTCTGAATCTCAGTGGAACTCTCCTCATTAAAAGAAGGTCAAATGATAAACTAATCGCAGAGCTTAGTCAGCTGATCATTACATGTTAATGAACACATGCATGTAAAGAGACCACGCCACATTGTAGCCATGGGTGAATCATTTCCATCTGATGCCCCACACTCACAAACATTCATCCTGGCTCTAGAGGGGAACTATTGTAGATGTTTACAAATGTAGGAGGAACCAGAGTACAGGGATCATGCAAACTCCCTGAACTACACTGTTCCTCATCTTAACATGAGTAGATTGAGAATAAAACACTAAAAGAATCCACAGGTCTACGGCTGTAGGCGGGCGCGGACCTGCGGTGGGACTGAGTGCGCCGGCCGCGCCTTCGAAACCTTACTCTGGGTCAGGATCCCATCCCCGCGGAGCTGGGGTACACCAGATACACCAGTTTCCATGACAACCTCCTCACAGAACCAAACCAAACCCACTTGTATGAAATGCTGAGCTTTTACTACTCTCCTCCCTCTGCACTCTGTCATTTCAGCCCACAACTTCCTCCTGCATAGTCGGCCAATCAAAGCCGCCCCCATGGGCCGCTCTGAGCCAATCACAGGGCGGCTCTCTGCCGCTGCCGTAAAGTCTGGAAGAAGAAGTGCTCATTTAGTGCGGCTGTGACTAAGGCCCTGTGCCAAGAGGGACGTGCAATAACAAAACCATCTCCCATCTCTAGGCCCCACAGGCTGCACGAGACAGTGGGGTCTGGGACTGAACCAGGACTAGGCCAATACTGGACCAAGTCTGACTCAAACTGTGGATAAACAGCACACTTAACATTGGCAAAGCGGAACTAAACCTGGACTTCAGGCTTTCTGGACTTTTTTGGAAATGTGTCCTGGCACCACATTTTCCTTTCTTTTACATAACAACATTCAGATTTTCCAAAAGCATTTTCAATATATATTAAGGATGGTAATGACAACTGGGAAGTAGCAAGATCTCAGAATATAATATGTATTAATGCACCTTTAATAATGATAATTAATGATAATTAAACCAAATTAAATCATATTGAGGATGGTAATGACAACTGGGAAGTAGCAAGATCTCAGAGTATAATATGTATTAATGCACCTTTATAACATAAAAGTAGCACATTCTTTTGTTGTTCTTTATTTTGCTGTTGTTTTGTTTTATTCTTCTTCATCATTCATTGTTACTTTGCCCTATGTTCCTTTGTTTATGATTTGTTACCTTGTAAATATTAAATGTAATGTTATTATTTTTATTTTGGGGTGGGCGCTTATAAGCCTTTGGCTTCAGCCCACTCCCTTTGAGCAGGTTAACTGCTCAAACAAATAAATAAACTAAACTAAACTAAACTAAATATCTATTGGTGTTTTCCATTTGTCCTCCGAGGTCGGAACTCGGAGGTGGGATAGCTCTGTTGTTTCCGAGTTTCAGTGTTACAGTTTTTAATGACAGTGTCTGCTACAGTCGGTTAAAATTAGACCTAATATGACCTTAATCGAGGAATTTAGAAAACCCAAACACTGTGCTTATATTTATAAAGTTACAAATAATTTAGAATTAGCGCTTCTTCTCATACGCCCGCGGTAGACGTTAGCAATATTAGCATCGCATAGAAAACCGTACATTTTATAACTCAACTCCTGCGCAGGAGCTGAGTGACAGACAGCTGGGACAATAGAGAATAATAGTGTGTTAAGAACACAAGAAATTAAAAAAATATAGTTGCAGTTTTTATTTACCGCTAACACATGCGTCGCCATGTTGTTTTTCACATCGGACGTTGGAAATTCCGACTTCCGAGTACAAATGGAATGCACCATTATGCCTAGCCCGATTTCTTGAGCTTTGAACCTTTAGAAATAAAAAAGAGAAGCGGCGTTCGATCCTAACGTATGTGGACAGTTAGCAAGTATGCTAGTCCAAGAGACTTTTCAGAGTCCGTTAGCACGCTCAATGTATTTTTCCTATCGCTGTTAGCATTAGCCGTCAAACATAGCAAATTATGAAGGATCCAGATGTTTTTAGCTGTTGTCAACCAATCGACGACATTTAGGTCATAGCCTCGTGAGAAATCATTAATGAATGTACAGACCTTTGAAGATTTTGCTTTAGATACAAATTAGTGTAAACAAGTGGCCTCTGAGTTACGTTTTTGCCATGTGGCCACTAAATATCATCTTATTATATATAATGTTAATGATAAAGAAACCGCAGAAATTATCTAAGCTTCCCTATTCATTTGTATGGGGATGGAACGTTCAATTTAAATCGAGTCCGGGAGAGGTTGGCAAACAAATGATACAATACAATAATAATCACGGAGTATAATATGTATATTAATGTGTCTTTTTAACATAAAACTAGTGACTTTTGGTAATGCTAACAATGTTGTTGTTGATGTACGAACACTTCAAACAGTGTTTTGTAAGTTATAGTTCTTTGTAAATAGTTTGTAAATGTGTAGCATTATCATAGTTGTTAGTAATTACACTGTAAAATGTAAAATTAGTTTCAACTCAAAAAACTCATTCCAAGGGCTGCCAAGAAATTTTATGTGTAACCAATAACCATTTTACAATCTAGTCGATTTGAAATTTGAGATTCACCTCTTTCGTTCCATTGTATTCTTAGGTTGACATAACTGTTTCCAGTTGTCTGAAGTGAAAAACGTCAGTTACAAATTAAATCAGTTGTGTCAACCTAAGTTTTTCACTTCAGACAACTGGAAACAATTATGTCAACCTAAGAATACAATTGAACGAAAGAGGTGAATCTCAAATTTCAAATCGACTAGATTGTAAAATTGTTATTGGTTACACATAAAATTTCTTGGCAGCCCTTGGAATGAGTTTTTTGAGTTGAAACTAATTTTACATTTTACAGTTGTTTCGTAATCGGTATTGCTCCGTTTTGGGGAATGTCTACAGTGCATAAGTTTCAGTCATGTAAAGCCATAATGTAAGAACCATCTTGTAAATGGTCATTTCGGCCACGCTCGGATGCTGCGGGTGTGTAGGGTCTATTTTGTTCTGCTGTTGTTTCCTTGTTGCTGTTTTGTTCCTTTGTTGTTCCACTGTGTTCTTGTGAAATGATGATTTTAATTGTATTGATTTTGGGGGTGGGCGCTTATAAGCTCTTGCTTCGGCCCACTCCTTTTGAGCAGGGTGTTTGCTGCTCAAATAAGGTGAAATATATGTCGTAACATAGCAACAGCATGGCAGTTTTAGCATTCCACTATGGCAACTGCAGACAATTGCTATTGATTTGCCACGCTGAAGGTTCTATTTCTATTTAACATGTGCAGATTGTGGACTGTTGCCGTAGTATGCCAGTGTAATCACATAAATAATGCTCATAGAATAGGCTGCCTTCACCTTCTAGAATTGGATGGTTTCATGCTCATATGTGCTCAGAGAGGACTCTAGACTGCGTGAAAGTTTTTGTTTCACTCTTTGCTTTCCCTCTGGCAGCTTCGAAGTACGATTATGACCATCTGTGGGCGATTCCAGAGATGCCGTCTGTGTGTATTTTGATGGTTAGTATAGTTACCGCAATAGACTTCTCCACTGCACCGATGCTACAATGCTGTCAATCCTCCAGCTATAGGCTCTCCTGATCCAACCACTGCTCCGGGATTCAAACCAGTGACTAAACCGGAAGGTCTTGCACCAAAATAGGATTTCATTTAAGGGCAATGACTAAACCAGAATGAACAAGTCAATTTAGAACAAATACAAAAGCAAATGAGACCTCAAGTAGGACTGAGGCAGGACTAAAAGGAAGAATGAATCATTAATGAACCCAGTGACAAAGACATGACTGAATTTAGGATTTAGTCATGGAAACAAGGGACACAAACATTTAGAACAGAACTACTTTTGAATAAATAAATACAAAATAAATCAATAAATACAAAATACAGGAGCGACTGGGCTAAAAGCAGACCGTTTTAAGGTTTCAGGCAAATTCTCTCACTTGGCATGTGTGTGTACTTTTATCTGGAAACAAAGAGTCTAATCATCATAATTGTGAAGGATCTCAAATCTCTTTTTTAACACTCCCACTTAATTCAAAGGTGTTGTTTGTCGTCTGATTTATTAAGTAATTGACCACCAACACATGGTAAAACAGATTTTTGTTTTTCAGAGTTAGTCATGTAGAATAGATGTGTCAGGGCTGCCTGAAATGTCATCTGAAAACAAACTGATCCCATAAATGTCCTTATTTCCATGCAATTTGTGTCCCTTTTTACACATAAAATGCCTGAGTACATTCAACTCAAAAGTTTTAAGTATCAGATCCATTTCCCCCTTACCTTCTCTGCAGCCTGGTCTGGTCTGGGTTTGGTCTCCGTTTGTGGCTCTGTGGACTTGGATGATCGTCTGACTCTGGGCTGCTGTTTGTCGGGGGCTGCTCTCTGCTCCTCTTTATGAATGTTCCAGCATCCTCGGCGGCCAATGGGAATGCGGCGCGCTCACGGCCAGCAGCCAATCGGCGGCGTGCGTGTGGTGCTGTGGTCGAACCGCTGCTCTCCCACTCGCCGCTGTGTCCTCACTTAGACTTTACCAGCACGGCTCTGCCCCTGTTCTCTTCCCCTTTTCAAAGCCGTGTAAAAAGTCAGAGCTCGACTACAGCTGCTGCCCCAACTCCAACTCGTTTCCAGCTCTCACAATGACTCCTGCATGGCTTTATTTGTATCTATATGACTTTTATTTAACCAGAAAAGTCCTACGGGGGAGCAGAGGTGTAGCTGTGTTTCCATAAGTTTCCATAAGTAACGAGTGATGGAGACATTAAGGACCCCTCATAATAAGTTTATTGCTTGAGGTGTTTTTTATTTTTATTTTTGTCCATTACGAATAGGTGTTTATGTGCATTTTGTAAGATGGAAATGGATATAGCACATACAGGTTGATGTACTGCGCCTTAAGTAACCCGAGTGACTGCGGGCGGAGTCAACCGTTTACCTGCAATGAACAGAAGTGATCAAATACACAGTCCCATCCGCCGCAAGCTGTTTCTGGTCCACAAAAGTTCAGCACTCAGTTTAGTTCAGCACTAAAATGTTGATGTGCCCATAGATGGGAGCAACATCCGGGAACTTTTACTCGGCAACGCCCCCTTTTGGGGGAATCGAGAGTTAAAAATTGCATTAGTGTGTATGTGAATGAGGGACTCTTTCTCGTTCAGGGGATAAAATATTCCAAACCAGTGTCAGAACTACAGGACAATGTCCGTTCTTGATCACAGACACATCAAGTCACTGATGAAGACGATTGGAAGATTTTTTATTTTTGTGGACACTTATATGAGCGAGTTTATCGATCACTAGCATCTGTTATGGCCATGTCAGAGCTCATTACTGAGGAAACAGCTCCCCCTGGTGGCCGTGTATTATGCACTTTGTGTAACGTCTTTAATCGGTAATTATTCAAACTCATCAAACCTGTTCAGCATTAGGCCTAATTAATGATTCTCTCAGTTTTAAAACGCACATTAACGTTAGCATTAGCAGCTAGTAGGTTAGCTGCTGAATGAACCATACCATTTGCTCTCATAAGCTACAAAACTACATCGTAGGCTGTATGATTTTAATTTAATGATAATATAAAAGCAACAGACTAAAAGCTGAAGCTGTAGTGACATTATAAAGCATCCAGCGAAAAAGTTACACAGGCAAATGTCACAGACAAGTCATGATCACAGTGGGTTTAGCAGCTCAGCTTTAAAACGTTAACCGTCTTCTCTGTAAATGATCTGAAACAACAGGTCACTTCCATGGCTTCCTTTTCACGTTCGATAATTAAATAAAACAAAGAAAACGTTTATTCATGTGTAAATTAAAGGTTTCAGACGATCTTTCCTCATTCATTCCAATGTACGGAGCTTCTGTTTTCCCCCGAAAGGGGCGTTAACCTTTTGGCGCCACTGATGTGACGTAGACGTTGCTCCCATCTATGTTGCCACAGCTTATACAGTACATGCTAACTTAGGCTAAATTAGCATGTATACGCTAAGTTACTTAGCTAATGCAACCATAAATAGAGGCCGACTAAAAACTTGCCCAAAGATGCAGACGCACCTGATCTTCTCACTCACTCACTCTCTGACATGCGAGTCTTCAGAGTAAATACAACCTACATTTGCTAAGTTATTTGGCCATGCAACAGAAAAAGCTCGCACCTCCAGTCAATTACACGCACACCGTGCACACTCTGCTGGGTAATGCAGTAATTGCACAATCACCCAGACAGCCGTAACCCAGGTAACCAACGCCCATTTGCTTTTGTTATGTGCATCTATTATGCGAAATTATACGCATTTTCTTCGATGAAAACGCAACTAGTATCGGCATCAATTTCCTGAAGCGCTGAAGTAAAGGTTTGGAGGAATTGCATTTCACTTGAGTCGTATATTTATTGCAAACTTTTGACTTCTCCTCTGAAATATAGATATGATGCATAAGTCTTATGTAGCGCTTTTCCAGACGCTCAAAATCGCTTTACAATTTGGTGCATTTTTCATGCACTCCTTACTCGGTGATGGTAACCAACCAACCACTCACTCACTCACTAAATGGTGTTCCCAAACCGTCTCCCATCCTTCCCTTAATGCTTTCATTTTTTAAGATTTCAAAGTAAAACGCAAAATAGAAAATAAAAAAGCTTGTGTTTTTTATCCCATTTAAAAGCTTTATTTGTATTTATTTTGACAATTGTAACAAGTACAGCTACTCTTCCTGGAGTATATGACACACTCCGGAACTGTAGGGGGCGGTACTGTGCAGATGTACAGTCAATGCCACTGGCTCACCACAAGGAAGACATTTTGTCCCCGTCATGTTGTCGCAGGCACTGGATTGAGGCACAATTTATGCCTTTTGAAGCCGCAAAGTTATTATTATTATTATTCAAAACAATTCGTACTTTTGTAAAACTTTGAATATCCTACTTTAGTATTTTCTAGTATACGTCCGCTTTAATATTAATATGACTTCTTACCACCGTTTACTTTTATTCGAGTAATATTTGACTGGTATCTACTTTTTAAATTAAGTACTTCACCACCTCAGAGTAAAAGTAATACTACTCAAGTAAAGTACAGATCCTCACAAAGACTACTTTAAGTACAGTACTGAGGTAAATGTCTTTGTTTATGACCTCTCCTCGTGTGTGGAGGTTTTTCCGTGTGACCGTGTGACAGAGCTCCTGACTGGCGTAGGCTGTCAGCGTCTGACCATGAATCACTTCCTCTGAAACAGGCTGGATTTGACCAGCTCTGCCAGGACGGGTTTATTTAAGCAATGTGTAAAATACTCTATTTTCCACACAAATATGGTTGAATAAGCATTAAATCTCAAACACATCTTTATCACTGTCTTGTTGGTTGGAAAATGCAACATTGATCTGCTGAAACTAAATCTCTATTAGCTTCTCTTCCTGGTTTTCACACGATCCCACCCCCGTCTTCTCGCTCCTCTTCACTGCAGCTGTTTCAATGATAATTTAAAAGAAATAGTCCCCTCGGCCCGTGTGGCTGTAGTGAAGCTGTGGCGAGTGTTTTTGACTCTCTATGAAGAGCCACTGATGATTCAAAGATTTCTCAAAGATGCGTGAGTGGCTCAAGCACAGCTCCAGGTCTGTTTCTGACAAGAGAACAATATTGTAACATGGAAAAACAACTAGAAAAGGTTGATTTTTAGTAATATCTCCCTTAAAATGAGCAATAAGCCTAAAAACTGAATTAATTTCCTCTCCACCTCACCTCTTTCCCTCTCTCCTCTTGCCCATCTCTCCCCTCTCCTTCTTTCTCCCCTCTCGTCCCCCTCTCTCTCTTCCCTCACCCCTCTCCTCTTTCCCCTCTCCTCTTCTGTCTCCCTCCCCTCCTCTTTCTTTCTCTCTTTCCCCTCCTCTCTCTTTCTCCCTCCCCTCTCTCCTCTTCCCCATCTTTCCCCTCTCCTTCTTTCTCCCCCTCTCGTCCCCCTCTCTCTCTTCCCTCACCCCTCTCCTCTTTTCCTCTCCATCCCCCCCTCTCTCCCCCTCTCTTCCCCTCTCTTCCCCCTCTCTCTCCGAGGCCCTCAGACAGTCGGGTGGTTTTGTGGTTCTGTGGCGGTGACAAGTGAATTTGTCTCAGTCTGAATCAGTCTGCAGAAGAATGTGTGGACATGTCGAGGCGCAGAGAGCGGGAGCGTCGGGCCGACTGCTCGTCCCTCGTTGCTCCGTGTGTGTTTGGGTGTGTTTGGGCGAGAATGGTGTGGGAGCTGTGTTTGAGGTCGCGGTCACAGAGACTGGATTCAATTTGTCCCAGAACCCGTTGTTTATGTTCATGTCCGGCCCCCGCTGGCTCACTGTCAGGCAAATAAAGGAAATATCAGACTCATGTTCTGCTCAATTGACTTCTGACAATGTGACCGGTTCAGTCAAGTTGTTGGGAGTCCACTCCAGGAAAAGCACATTGCAAATTGAACTGTATAATTAGTATTCATTACAGTGTTTTCTGCCTGAATGAACATTTGAAAGCTGAGAACCTCCAGAGTTGTGAATTGGAACTGGGAGTTTATGGGGGACGGGAGCTGGGATTGAGGATGTTTATTTCCAAACTGGTTTAACCTCTTAACCCCCACCTGAACCGAGCACATTTTCTCCAGTTTGGCTTTACCCAAAAACGAGAATGAATACGCAACAGAAAAGTGACAAAAATGTGTGACGAAAAAGCAACAAAAACGCCTCGAAAGAGCAACAGACGAGTGACAATATCATCCTCCTGGATCATCTCCACACCACCATTGGACTGTCAGGTACGGCTAAATGGTGTTCCCACACGGTCTCCCATCCACGTTATCAGCCAGGCCCTTAATGCTTTCTCCTCAACATTTTTTTAAGACTTCAAAGTAAAACGTAAAATAGAAAATAAAAAAGCCTGTACTTTTTGTCACATTTAAAAGCTTTATTTGTATTTATTTTGACAATTGTAACAAGTACAGCTACTCTTCCTGGAGTGTATGACACACTCCAGAACTGTAGGGGGCGGTACTGTGCAGATGTACAGTCAATGCCACTGCCTCACCACAAGGAAGAAACTTTGTCCCCGTCGTGTTGTCGCAGGCACTGGATTCAGGCACAATTTTATGCCTTTTGAAGCCGCAAAGTTATTATTCACAGCATATTCAAAACTATTTGTACTGTTATTATTATTATTATTATTATTATTATTATTATTATTCAAAACAATTCGTACTTTTGTAAAATTTTGAATAGCCTACTTTAGTATTTTCTAGTATACTTCCGCTTTAATATTAATATGACTTCTTACCACCGTTTGCTTTTATTCGAGTAATATTTGACTGGTATCTACTTTTCAAATTAAGTACTTCACCATCTCAGAGTAAAAGTAATACTACTCAAGCAAAGTACAGATCCTCACAAAGACTTTACAGTGGTTCCAGTCGTACCTATCCGACAGAAACCAAGTCTGTCCAATTTGGGACATGTAAGTCCCGGCCACACCCAGTAATATGTGGGGTCCCACAGGGGTTGGTCCTCGGCCCCATACTATTCACAACCTACATGCTCCCCCTCGGTAGTGTCATCAGCAAACATGGGATATGTTATGCTGTTATGCTGATGACACGCAACTTCATGTCCGAATTGCCCCAAGTCCATCTGCAACACTGGCACGAGTCACGACATGCCTTGCGGAGATAAAGGCATGGATGCAACTCAACAGCACCAAGACTGAGGCAATACTTGTTGGCACATCTCATCAGACTCACCCCTCATCTTTGACGATCTGACCATAAATCTCTCTTCTGCAGTCACAAACCTATGCGTCCAGTTTGACCCTCAGCTAACCTTCTCTCATCATATCAAGAACCTGTGTAAACATAATTTTTTCACCTCCAAACATTGCCAAACTCCGTCCTCTTTTAACCATTCCTGACGCAGAAAAACGTATCCATGCCGTTATTTCCTCAAGGCTGGACTACTGTAACAGACTCTTTATTGGGCTCCCTGTCAAGAGCTCCAAAGGCTCCAACACCTACAGAACAGTGCAGCTAGAATATTTGTCCGAGCCAGGAAGTACGATCACATCACACCCATTTTGCTCGGATCGATTTCAAAATCCTGCTGCTCACTCATATAATGCATCATGCTCCATTATACGTGCAGGAGCTCATATCACAGAAACCCTCCACCCGCACCCTCAGGTCATCCAGTAGCCTCCACCTTCATGTTCCTACCACCAAGCACTGAACCATGGGAGATAGAGCCTCACCTGTGTGGTAAGTTGCTGTGTGGCTGCCGTCATTTGCTCTACAGAGATTTATCGATTTCATTTCATCCTCAAAAAACCAAACAGTTTTCACATTTACGTTTAAAATGCGTCTCCTAAACCGAGCAGAGAAATAGAACCAATATAAGACTGGTATTAACTTGTAGTCCATATTGTGTGGAGAAATGTGTGGCACTGACAAAAGCTCCAACATAAACATCTACAAATTGGATTTGGATTGGATTTTTTTTTGGAGAAAAAGTGTGTGCTCCTAATATCAACAACTGGGAAAACATTTGGGCTTTTTTTTTTTTTAAACTGATTAAAGTCAAGGGAAATCCCTATCATCATCATCATCATCATCATCATCATCATCATCATCATCATCATCATCATCAATCATCATCAATCATCATCAATCATCATCAATCATCATCATCATCATCATCATCATCATCATCATCAATCATCATCAATCATCATCATCATCATCATCATCATCAATCATCATTATCAGAAAAATAACTTGTTTTTTATCAAGTTTAATGTATTTACAGTACCGGTCAAAGGTTTTTTTTTCTTTTATTTCAAGATTATTTCTGTTGTAGATCCTCACTGAAAGTGTTCATTTCGGTGGCGCAGTTGGTAGAGCGGGTCGTCTTGTGATCGGATGGTCGCGGGTTCAAATCCCAGCTCCCGCAAAATGTACACTGTTGTTGTGTCCTTGGGCAAGACACTTCACCCTACTTGCCTCCACTGTCTGTGACAGAGGGTGACTGGTTCCTTACTGTGAAGCACTCTGGGCCTGATAAAGGTAGAAAAGCGCTATATAAGTTGAGTCCATTTATGGAATTGTGTACTAGCAGTACTAAGTAACCCGTGCACCCTAGAGGCCATAAGCGCCACTGCAGGTGTCGTAGCATGTTGTGTTTTTTTACTTAATTGTCCGTGAGAGTAAATACTACGCTGACAGAAAAGACAAAGGGAGAGAGGGATATTGTTCATCCAATTACACAATGGTTTCACTCAACTTGGCTGCGCTAGCCCGCAGTTAGCTTTGCCCGTTAGCCTGTTAGCTTCTTCTTTTTGATTCCATTAGTGTTAGTGTCCATTCCGTATTGGTGACTCCGACCCGGAGGCAGGCAAAGTTGCAATTGTGGTTTTCTGTCCAGAGACACCAGGGGGAGATGAAAGACCCTCCAATCATCCCATTAACACTTGTATTACCCCCAGAGGGACTACGGAAAGGATTTATTAAGGTAAACAAGTTACTTAGTACTGCTTTAAATAAAAGGTGAAACAGACTCCTTTTGCTTTGATTACTGCTTTGCACACTTTCCTCAATGAGCTTCGCAATCTTGTCACAGAAATGGTTTGGTTCAGAGACAAGGACCTTATGAAGCTCATTGATAAAACGGCAAGAAAAAAGTTGATACATAAAAAGTATTTCAAACTTTTGACTGGTACAGTATTTAAAAACTCTTCCTCACCCTGGGCGGGCGGTCTCTTTTTCCTCCAAGCTCGGGTCCTCTACCGTCGGCCTGGGAGCTTGAGGGTTCTGCGCAGTATCTTTGCTGTTCCTAGAACTGCACTTTTCTGGACCGAGATGTCTGATGCATTTCCTGGGATCTGCTGGAGCCACTCCTCCAGTTTGGGGGTCACTGCCCCGAGTGCCCCAACGACCACGGGCACCACTGATGCTTCACTCTCCAGGCCTTCTCTAGCTCTTCTCTGAGCCCCTGGTATTTCTCTAGTTTCTCGTGTTCCTTTTTCCTGATGTTGAAGTCGCTTGGTATTGCTATGTCAACCACCACGGCTTTCCTCTGCTCTTTGTCCACCACTACAATGTCCGGTGGGCCATTACCATTCTGTCCGTCTGTATCTGGAAGTCCCACAGGATCTTGGCTCGGTCATTCTCTACCACCTTTGGAGGTGTTTCTCACTTTGACCTTGGGGTTTCCAGCCCATACTCTGCACAGATGTTCCTGTACACTATGCCAGCCACTTGGTTATGGCGCTCCATGTAAGCTTTCCCTGCCAGCATCTTACACCCTGCAGTTATGTGCTGGATTGTCTCATTGGCCTCTTTGCACAGTCTACACCTGGGGTCTTGTCTGGTGTGATAGATCTGGGCCTCTATTGCGCGGGTGCTCAAGGCCTGCTCCTGTGCAGCCATGATGAGCCTCTGTGCTGTCCTTCAGGCCAGCTCTTTCTAGCCATTGGTAGGATTTCTTGATATCCGCCACTTCAGTTATGTTTCGGTGGTACATCCCGTGTAGGGGCTTGTCCTCCCATGACGGGACCTCCAGAGCCTCATCTTCTGTTCCTATTGTCTGAGACATTCACTGAGCACGTCATCTGTTGGAGCCTTGTCCTTGATGTACTTATGGATCTTGGATGTTTCATCCTGGATAGTGGCTCTCACGCTCACTAGTCCTCGGCCTCCTTCCTTACGGCTAGTGTACAGTCTCAGGGTGCTGGATTTGGGGTGGAACCCTCCATGCATGGTTAGGAGCTTTCGTGTCTTAACATCTGTGGTCTGTATCTCATCCTTTGGCCAGCTTATTATTCCTGCAGGGTATCTGATTACTGGCAGGGCGTAGCTGTTTATTGCCCGGGACTTGTGCTTGCCATTGAGCTGGCTTCTTAGGACCTGCCTTACTCGTTGGAGGTATTTGGCCGTAGCCGCTATCTATTTGCTTGTGGGATTCTGAGATAGTATATATATATATGTATATGTATATGTATATATATACTGAGAGAGAGCGAGAGAGAGAGAGAGAGAGAGAGAGACAGTGGCGTATATTCATTATATAGAGACAGTCATTTGACAAAGCGCTGATTGTGTTTTCTCGGGGCGGCTGCAGGTGTGAGGCACAGACACAGACACAGACAGAGGAACATTCCCAGGATTCCTCGGTAATGTGTGCATCTGGGCTGAGATCATTAAACCTGATCGAGCCTGTCATTATTGTACATATATGTGATTATGAGCGTCTCGTCTGTTCTGTATGAGACATATAGAGTCACACCGGCCGGCTGGAGATTGAACATGTGTGTGAGTTCATTCAGAGATAAAACGATGAGCTGAGATGACTCTGTGTTTGTGTGGACTTTAAAGCTCACAGGCGACTGAAATCGATGTTAGGCAGGATTTAACCTATTAAAGACTCATAAATCATGAATCATCAAAAACGATAACAGCACAAAAGACTGACGTATTTTTCATATACATTTGAGTTACGATGAGGAGCCAGGTTCCAATAAAGGAGGCAATGATTTCTAGAACGACGCGCAGCATTAAAACTGTGTAATGTACGGCTCCTCGTTGTTTAATCGCTTATACCATGGTGGTCCCACGAACTGAAACTGTTCATTTGGGCATGTTTGTGTTTTTTTTTTAAGTCCTGGAAGGAGTTAATGAAATAGTGTTCAGGTGTTAGCCAAGGTTCCCTCTGGGTGGACTATCGCTATCGTTGTGACCACTAGTGACGGACACTATAGCCTCACACCAGTGTGTTCCTCATTTGTGAGTGTGAGTATGATTTTGTCTCGAGTGTTGAGCTGATGTTGATGCTGTGTTTGTGTGTTCTGCTGAGCAGGAACCTGCTGAAAATCAGTTTGTACTGAGGCCCGATTTGTTTTTAAATCTTTCCTGCCTAATAAATAAAATGAAATGGCTGCCTTCAGTCTCCTCTGATCTCTGAAACGGTGCTCCGCCTCATGGGTTTGTCCCTGTTTCAGAGCGTGGTGTCCTGCACTGGTCAGTTCCACCTCCTCCTTCCTCTTCCTCTTGTGCAGCTCGCTCCGCTCCACAACAGTCTTTCACCATCTTCTGGGAAGAGCTTAGCAGTTAATCTGTTTTATTCTCCAGTGAACGTCCATTAGCCAGAACAACAGAAGGCCTGTGTGGCTTAGCTTGAGTCTTGCCCGGATACCTCCTCCTTTGTCCCTCCCTTGTTTCCTGTTCCTGTTCAACCCGACATGATTTGGGAGATTTGGGAGCGTGCAGTAGGGCCGTGACCTTGTCTCTGTGTATTTACATACTGGGGAAACACCGGGTCATGTTTCTTTTGTCAGCGTGGCTACTTCGAATGTGCTCTGGCCAGCTCAATCTGATATCAAAATTCAATGAAGGTGGAGGCTGCACAGATTGTAGCAGGCGAGCTGAACCGTGGACATAACAACCAACATGTTTGGAAGTGGAGTTATTAATCACAGACAGTGCTTTAAGTGGCCAAAAGAAGTGCCGGTACTCTATTTTTTCAGGTTTCTTTTAGGGTTTCTGGTAGATTTTCTAGATGGGATGTATACGTAACCATGGTGATGGTTCCATCACCAGTGAAAACCTACCAGAAATAATAGATCCCGAAGCATCTTAGGGAACACTTGGATGGAAAGAAAAGGCGCTATGCTAACCACCCACGCGGCCGCGGGGCCACTGAAAGGTCAAATCACTCATGTCACAGTCAGAAAAGTATTGATACAACGTTTTATCATTGGACTTTCTCGCTGAGCTGTACCAAAGCCATTGTGTCGTGTTTAGAGTAGCTAGTAGTTTTGAGCAGTATTATCTCAAAATGTGATTTCTTGATTTCCCAGATTAAAGGAATCAAATAAACCATTTTGTTCATAGAATCAATAGTTGGACAATTTTTTTAGTTGGCCTTTCTGTTTTCTTTACCAATTATAGAAACGAAACTTCAAAGGATGGAGGCTTTTTGTGATTTGTAAAGAATTTTTGTATTTTATTACACAAATCTAGCCTGGTCTTACCATACCCTCGTACTTATTTCATACAAAGGGTCTGGATCTTTACAATTGAGCTTCGTTTTCAGGTGGGAGGGATGAACTTCTTTTAGAGTTTGAAACGACTGGGTCCGTTTTCAAACTACAACCAGCAAATGCGGCGCAAATGCTTGACGTCACCGACAACACCCGCCTCCCCCGCTCGCTGAGGTTAAATACAACCGATGAAACGCGGCCACTGAGGTCAGACCCAGACGTACATGTAGAGAAAAGTAGTAGGAAATAACTGACCGGAGTTTACGCATGGCTATGGCCAGGCAACACAAATCACTTAATAAAGAAGCTGTTTAAAATGAATGTAGTTTACTTTATAATAATAATATTTTAGTTTAGTTTGACTTAAAATATTTGAGTTGTTGATTAGTAAAAACAAGTAAAACTATTAAAGTCAATATAACAAAACAAATTCTTTAATGTTAAAAATTACATTCTAAATTCAATAAAACCTTTTAAAGCAGTACTAAGTAACGTGTTTACCTTAATAAATCCTTTCCGTAGTCCCTCTGGGGGTAATACAAGTGTTAATGGGATGATTGGAGGGTCTTTCATCTCCCCCTGGTGTCTCTGGCCAGAAACCATGTTTGCAACTTGACTGCCACCGGGGCGGAGCAACCAATACACACTAATGGAATCACGGAGAAGAAGCTAACAGGCTAACGGGCAAGCTAACTGCGGGCTAGCGCCACTTAAACAGTATTTACAGCCAAGTTTGAGTGAAAATTGTATAATGGATGTACAACACCCCTCTCTCCCTTCACCTTTTCTGTCAGCGTAGTATTTACTCTCCAAGACATTTAATAAGTTAAAAAATCGTAACTTCCTAAGACACCTGCAGTTGCGCTTATGGCCTCTGGGGCATGAGTTACTTAGTACTGCTTTAAATTTTGTGTACTTGAAGGTTTTAATCAAAATGAACATTTTGGGGGAATTCTACTTAAACATTTATTGCTTATTAAGTCAAAAATTTATACTCAACTTTATTTTATGTAATCAGTTTTATCAATCTATTTGAGTAGTACTAACTTGTCAGGGAATTTTCATCTGCCCTCCACCTGAATATTAAACTATAGGCTAACTATAATGTCAGCAAAACTATTTGCTAACAGTTTTTATCCAGCTTTCTTTAGTTTGATCATTTTTATGTTTATTGTTTCACTTCCTTATTGGACACTGACAGGAAGTGACATAGATATGCAGACAATTTGAAAGTGTTGCAATGCCAACCATGTTATGTCAATGGGAAATGAGTCAATCAGAATTCTATGGAACTTTACCTCTAACTATGTCACTTCCTGTCAGCAGCTTAAATTTTTTTTTTAATCTTCCCAATGTTTCTTCATTACAATCGCTGCTTCACTGAAATATGATGATCATTATTACTATGACTATTCCTAAAGCATTCAACTGTCAAATGCATTTAAGTAAGTTTATTTTGTTACAGACACCGCTGTGTAGAGTTTGAACATTTCTCCTGTGTCTGGGGGAGTTTCTTCTGGGTAGGCCAGGCCTACATCAGTGGATTCCACCATCAACCCAAAACAAGTACAATAATCTAGTGCCCAGGATCTTGTCTGCAGATCTGGATAAAGGTCCTGGGATTTTGCAGTTGCTCACAGCGGGACTACAGATGTTACAGGTCAGCTTTACTACACTGTGCAGAGAAAAGCGCTCGAGAGCTTTGCAGCTTCTTTCTCACGTTTGCCTCAGACAGCAGAGACGAGCGCCGTCTGCACAACAATGAGCTCAGCAGATCTTGGTTTCGCGCTCAGCCGCAGTCAGGGGATTTTGTGTCTAAATTCTGCCGTTGTAAATAAACAAAGTCTGGATTTGTCACTGCGGCGCACACAGGAAAGTGCAGAGGAGTGGGCCAACAGATGCGGCTTGATCCGCAGCCACTTCACGTAAAAGCCGGGAGACAATAAAACTCTGGGGACACAGAGGCGGTTATTTTACAACCAGGGGCGTGTCCAGAGGGCGGGTGGGCGGGCGCACTACAGCCCTCTGGAGTCTGATTGGCCATTCCAGGTGCTACTCAACCCACACAATGATCATAAATGACCAAACTATAACATATAATCTCAAATTTAAAAGTACATGTTTTTGCAAACATGATTTCTTCGATAGTTCGACCCTTTTACAACTGATGCACTATTCTGCTCTTATTGTGTTTGAAATAAATGTGTTTCTCTGCTCATTTGTTTATTGTTAAATCAGTGTTTAGTATAGAGGACATCATCTTATAATATGTTAATGAAAAAGAATCACAGAAATATTATAAATGCCATGATAGAGATCAGGCCCAAAAATCAAGCCCGACCCAGTCCGAGCCCACGGGCATAAAGCCCAACCCGAGCCCGAGCAATTAACGTGAATTGTCGGGCCGAGCCCGAAACAAACCCAACGTAAATAATGATTTATTTAAGGCTCGGTCAGAGCCTCTGTGCAGTGTATTCAGCAACAGCAGCGTGTGTGAGAGGTACGCGACTACGCACACGGCACACGTGCACATACAGCGGAACCATATGTTTATACCCAGATAGCAAAAGATGTTAATTCAACGTTGATTTTTGGTCAGATTGGTTAATTTTGGTTGAGATTAAAATTACAATATTTATTCAACGTTTAATCACCGACACAATATCAATGCCTGTTGAAACAATGTTGAATAAACGCAGGTATTTTAAGGTTGAAGTGCAAACATTGACTCAACATTGTTTCAATGTACATGGCCCTGATGGTTCTGCAGGTGCAAAAAGAGCGGGAATTTGAAGTGGTCATGTGACCTAAAGCCTTCAATCTCAACTGCTCTGGAGCCGCTTAGTGCAGTTTTCTCCCAGAGAAGTCAGGAGCAGACCGTCTTACCGTAAATTTGCTGAGATTTTTATTAGGATTAGATGATTAATAATATTTATAATTGTGCAGACTTAACCCACACAGCATGTAACATAATCTTTTGGTAACTGTTCCTTTTAACTTGTTATATTGTTAGCTCACATAAATACTGTATATCACTTATAATCTGATATAAAATAGTAGATTCATTGATCTAATTTGAACTTGTTTTGTACAATGTCAATACAATCAAACTATAAATAAAAAAATAATTAAATGTCTAATGTTGTTGTAATGTTGGTCTCATTGTCTTTTAGACTTAACCTCAAGGATAAGATGAGCTTAACGCACATAAACTTGGTATGTTATTATTTCAACTAATTCATTTCTAAGAAAAACACATTGTGGTTTGTTCAAGCCTGTCTTTTCCACTAACTGTACAGCAGAATATATTCTTCCTGAATATGATTATATATGTGTTTACGCTTCTACATGTACAGCCCTACATATTACCTTTAATTTATTTTTTTGTTTTTTTTTGTTTGATTTTAGACTCTACACCGGCCTGCAGCACACCTGCATTTGATCTCTTTGATACAGGTATTTACTTTTAATTTTCTTGTTACATTGGCATCATTGTTTCCTTTAAATATACAAACTGATCATAGTTTACTAAAACCTTTACCTACAGTTCAACTCCAAGCAAACATAATCTGACTTTATTATTTCTGTTGTAGCTGTTCAGGTTAAGCTCCAGAGGAACTGCCCTGTAGAGCCCAAAGTGTTAAGAGGTGAGTGTCAGTTTTGTGCAGCTTGTAGTCCTGGTGTAGTCTCAGTTGTATCAGGCCCAGTGCAGCCTGTGGGCCTGGTTTAGGTCTATTCTAGTACATTGTGTATCAAACTGTGTCGGTTTTCTCCTCTTCGTTAAAATTAAGACAAGTCTTTTTTTTCTTTTCTTTTTTCCTAGCGGCTTCTTGCCAGTTTTCTTCACCCAAGTTATACAGTTTAAAGACAATTTTACCAAATATTAATGAAATGTATGTAAACTGTCATTTTTCTGGACTTTGACAAATATAAATAATTTGTAAAATTCTACTTTACCTAAAAAAAATAAAGGTTAATTCTGGTTTCAGTGAGAAAAAAAAATGCAAATGTGTGTTTTTATGAAGTGTATGTAAACATATGATATGTGCACTGCGTGGGCAGGCTCAGTGTCTCCTCTTTTCTGTCTCTCTCCTCGTTGTTCATAAACATTGCGCTGCATTAACAAAAGCCGACTTTTTACGCAGTAACAGGACCCAAACTGCTTATTTATCCACCGTAAATTAAACGCTGTCTGGAAACTGGTCCGGGATTTGATGGCTACAAAATGTATTTATTTGTCAAACTGTTGTTGTATTAATTCATCATCGCTCGAAATGCCGCACTTACTTCTTACCACTCAGTTTGAGCTTTGTGAGAGATTATGGCTGTAGGAAAGTTTCATGCATTTCAAGGTAAATCAGAACATGGCACAAGGCAAGTTTATTTGTAGAGCACAATTCATTCACAAGGCAATTCAAAGTGCTTCACAGTTGCAGAAAATTACAAGAAAACAGATCAAATCAATCAATAAAACATCAACATAAAGTTAATCAGTTACAGTAAAAGGCAAGAGTGCAGATAAAATACTTTCAGTTTTCATATGCACGGGTAAAAAGAGCTGTTTTCAGCCTGGATTTGAACATTGTCAGAGTTGAGGCCTGTCTCACATCCTCATGAAGACTGTTCCAGATTTTAGCTGCATGAAACTGAAACGCAGCCTCACCGTGTTTATTATTGACTCTGGGAACCACCAGGAGACCCCTCCCTGAAGTTCTCAGGGCCCGAGATGGTTCATACGGCTCTAACATGTCAGAGATGGACTTTGGTGCTAAACAGTATTGGGGGTAATGTATTACAAAAGTAACGAGTTACAAAACTATATACTTTATTCAGTAACTAAGGAATATAACATATTACATAAGCAAAATATGGGAATATATTTGTCATTACAATCGAAGTAACTCAAGTTACAAGTGCATTTAAATGTATGACATAATAGCATGCCATATCAAGTTGGACACTGGTGTATAAGACCTGTAGTTGTAGCTACAATAACATCGTCAAAACAGAACAGAGAATGGGGAGAAAGAATGAAAAGGAAATCTCTGACTGCACTTGCTCGGTGGCATTATTACTATTTTCAGTTTATATTTTGCCAAAAGTAACTCAGAAGCCCCTTATGAGAGACCAACAGGCCCGGTTAGAACCATGAGGCCGTCCTTCTGTGGACCCACCACCTGCAGGAGGAGCCATAGGGCTGGTGCAGCTCCAACAGCTGCCCCCACGACCCGGCAACGGACAAGTGGAAGAAGATGGATGGATGGATGGATGGGTAACTCAAAGTAGTGAAACTCAGCTACATTTTTGAAAACTGTAACTACTAATATAGAATATATTACCATTTTACCATAACTTGCCCAACACTGATGCTAAACCATGAAAAGACTTGTACACAAGCAGAGCTGTTTTAAATTCTATTCTCTGAGAGACAGGAAGCCAGTGCAGAGACCAGAGCACTGGACTAATGTGGATGTGCTGCAGCTGTCTGACAGTGAGCAGCCGTTACAGTAGTCTAAGTAACTGACTTATAACGCATGGATATGTATCTCTAGTCTGGCTTTGACACTATTCCTCTGATCTTAGCATCTCTGATATGTCGTCGCCCACGGCCTCCTTCATCACATACAGTATCATCACCAGCACAAAAGTTTCAAGATTCAAGATTTTTTATTTGTCAAACCATGTGAATGATTTGAAATTAGATTTCTCTCATCCTTGATCGTGGAGCGGTGGGCGGGGTAAGAGGGGTGAGAGGGAGGGCAGGGAGTTCAGCTCCCGATGGCCTTGTGTATGAAACTGTTCTTAAGTCGACTGGACCTGGCCCGTAGATTCCGCAGTCTCCTCCCTGAAGGCATTACTTTGAAGAGTCTGTGTGATGGGTGCGTAGGGTCCTGGTGATTCTGACGGCTTTGCGGGTGGGATGGGTGGAGTACATGTCCTTAATGGTGGGGAGAGGGGCTCCACAGATCTGCTCTCACGATGCGCTGGCTCTGTGATGTGCACACACAGGACCTTAGTGCTGGTCACCCTCTCCACTGCAGCACTGGGCTCTTCACGTTCAGCTGCTTAAGTGTCCCGGCAGAAGGTCCTGATGAGGACACTAAAAACTGCATCTAGAATTACTGGATCACCTCTGTCCAAAAAACACAGTAAGAAAAGGGTCATGTAGGACTCTGGACATCCGTACATTCCCTCTTCTCCTCCCTCACCTGAGAGACGCCTGCAGAGCCTTAGAGCACGGACTTCTCGTCCATTTAAATGATGCATGGGAAATGGTTTCAACTTACATAGTGCTTTTCCACCTACACAAAGCACTTTACAGCAAGGATCCACTCACCCTTTCATGTGAATGAAAGGGTGAGAGAGAGAATGTGTTCATTCTCTCTTTATTCCCATTCATTCCAATGGAATATAATATAAAAATGTACAATTTACAAAGCAGTAAAAATACATGAAATACATATTTCATGTATTTTGACTGTATTTTTTTATAATTCATGTACATATTATATAAATACATATATAATACATTTGTAATACAATCCTATTATTGTTTGCTAAAAGAGAGTTTACTTTTAGCAAAAGGAAGTGAATCCCTGCCATTAGTGTAAAGAACAGTTCTTTCTGTGAAGTTGGTTTGGGGAACAAAAGAACCCCAGGTCTCTTAGCGAGCCACATGATCGTGACAAACCCCACAGAATAAGAGTGTTTTAAAAACAAATAACGGGCTCTCTCTCCATCAGAACCTCGTGCGTAAACGTCAGAAGGCTTACTTGTCATCTGGCCTCCAACGTTAACCACAAATCCCCCGTCGCCCCACATGACCCGCTCCCTGCACAGAGCAGACACATTAGGAGTCAGACGGCTGCGGCTCAGATCAACAAGTCTATTCTGGAGCTCATAAAGCGCTCGTAAAGTGCAGACGAAGATGACACAAAGCTGCGCCCACTCATTTCCATGTGCTAGATGTCAAACCGCCGTGACATAAACACTCATCTATTAGAGCCAGGTGGACTCACCAAACAGCAGCAGCACTCCACCGTTTCACTCTGACCACAGGGAACGTAAGAGGATCAGACCAAAACATGAGCGAATGAGACAAACAAAAGGTGGGATGTTGTGAGAACTAGTAAAATATATATATATATAAATATATATATATATATATTATATATTATATATATATATATATATATATATATATATATATATAGTTCAAAGGTTAGCAGCCTGTTGTGTTCAGGTTCTGAAGGTTCTAATTAGATCTTTAACTCAATGAACGATTTCTACAATGACTTTTGGTGTAAAATAATGAACCATACACCGTATTGTCCCTTATGACAATACTGAGGTTAATATAGTAATAAGTATTTAAAATATGAAGTATTTTTATTAGTGATGTCCAAAATATTCCTTTATTAACACCAAATCAATAAAAAAATTATCGCGCAATTCATTAGTCTCAATTTGCTGACACACAAAGCACTTGTTTGCTAACACCGCTGAGGACACCTTTGAAATGGCTTATGGACTTGTCAGGAGAAGGGGAGACACTTTCCCGAGGCTTTACTTTACCACGTGGACAACTCTTTATGTCAAACAAAACAAAGTTTGGAACTAAAGTGGAGCAGCCTTTACCTGACCCTACGAAGCTGCTCAGGTCAGTAAGAAGCTGTGGCCTCCATGAAAACGGGTCGGGGTGAAAAAGGATATTCCCCTCTTGGGATGCCCCCGGAAGATTTTTTATTTTTATTCCACATCTTAAAGCATCAGTCTGGTGCATTTTTTGCCAACCTTGGGAGAGCTAGAGAAACTTGACTGCAGCCATGAGTCAAAAATGTTATGGCCTCCTTACTTAGTGTTATGCAAGCCATTCATGCCAGCCTGTCAGTGGGTCTAACATTTACAGTATATGAGGCACAATGTGGTGAGGCACCACAAATGGCTTAATGCAGGGGTTCCCAAACTGTGGTACGCGTACCCCCGGGGTACGAAAAGAAATTTGGGAGAAAAAAAAAGTTAATCACAATCTGAACAATATTGACCTGTTAAAACCATCGCACGGGAAACGCGCTCATACAGGTGAAAGAGTCTTATAATTCAGACTGGATTGTTCTGGACCTACATGTGTCCACTCCAGAACCGACCCTCAAGAGCTGCGGCGAGCGGCATGTATTCAGACTGCCACGGAGCAGGGGAGAAGCGCCTAGAGTAGTAGCCTATTGGACTCAAGACAACTCCTCATGGTTCATTCTAAAGCAGCACTATTAAATATAAGATAGGAATACAACTGATATGTGTCCTTAAAGTGCAACATGTGTTTTATGCATATTAAAAAAGAATCTAAATGTAGTAGTACCTGGAAAATGATGTTATTAATACGCCTAAAGTTATATTTCCTTATGTATTCCAAGAACAAGATTGGACAGACATGAAATTTATTTATAAAAGTGATTTTTGCACATTTGGTGCTGAAAGTCGCTTCGCTGCGCAGCCCACACGTGGAAAAAATGCGCTCGAGTTCCATTTTTGGTTTCAGGAGCGGAGGCGGCAGACCTGCACGCCGGTCTGTACACACAAGAGCTTTCTCATCTGCACAACAGGACGACACTTGAAGCGAGTGTTGCGAATGATGGTGCAGACTGGTTTGAATGTGGAAAACCTGCTTGAGTTCACTGTAATAATGGAGGAAATAAACACACTAAAAAAAGCTGGGTTAAAAATAACCCAAGTTGGGTTGTTTTTAACCCAGCTGCTGAGTAACTATTGGACCAATACAACGTTGGGTTATTTTTACCCAATGTTTGGGTTAATTCATAATGACGACCCCAGTGCTGTTTTAGAAACTTTATTTCTTACAAATGCACAACATAATTGTTTAACATAACTTCATCATCAGCAAATAACTAATTCAGCTGTTAACACGCCTAAGGAAAGTCCCCCATTGTCCATATTGTACTTGCTGTATTTTGGTGAAGTGGTCCTCATTCAGAGTCAGGGACAGGGCTGTGGACAGTTCAGTCACAGCAGGAGACAGGGTTCGGTCTGAAGCAGGGACAGGGCTGGGGATAGATCAGTCATAGCAGGGACAAGACTGGGGACAGTTCCGTCTGAAGCAGGAGACAGGGCTGAGGACACTGCAGTCGGCAGCAGGAGAGAATATTGTGGAAATAAAGAGACATTGTTACATTTACAGATAAAATCCAATACCTGGTAACCATTACTCCACCAGGGACACCAACCTTCCCATAAGACGGTGACAGTATAATGTAAGACCTTACCTTGGTGAAGTGACAGAAGCTTGAATGTGGAGGTCGTCTCAGAGGCAGGTGGACACTTCCACTGAGCTGAAGATTCCACTGGAAGAGAAACATTACATTTGTGTTTGGTCTAAAACTATAAAGGTTCATGTTATACTAAATATACTGCACTTACTGGGACTGGTGTCCAGTGATGCAGATGATGATCTTCAGACAGACAGTGGAAGAGCTCAGGAGAGTTTGTTTTCTGTAGTACACACATTAACACAAGTTTGTATTTTATCAAATTAATAAAACAGAGAATGAAACATTTTAATAATGATAAAACTGCTGCTTACCTGTAAAGCTTTAGTGGCATTTATCAGCTCTGGAGGTCCCACATGGAGAGGGTAAAGCTGATCTGAAACACACAGGACAAAGGCATTAAAATATCCTAACTGAAAACTGTCCTAACTTAACACTTTTCTGTTTCTCCCATCTCTGAGCCTCTCCTTCTCTCCTCTGCTACTGCTGCTGCTCATCTCTTCCTCCTCCTTTTAACCATAATATACTACTAAAGTCATTATGTAAGAAACAACAGCAGAGATAAGACACTGACAAAAGTTTAATAAAGAGTTTGCGTTTGCGTTAGCGTTAGCGTTAGCTAACGGTTGTCTACCATCTGTGCCACCGTCGCCCGTCGTCTACTCTTCAGTCATTATTGACATACAATATAATGTTATGTAATTCAGATTTGAATACATTTTATTGGCAAAGATAACCTAAAACACAATACAGTGGTTTCCAGCAGCAAAAAAAAAATTAAAAAACAAAATCGATTCTACACGATTCACATAGGTCACCTATTTTGGTTTCAAAACGGCGAATTTTGCCGAAAGATGAGTGATTTTCATGTCTGCGCCTCGTTATGTTAGCTCTGTCTTTCTTTGTAAGACAACAATGTAAGGAAAAAATACAATACGAGTATTATAATGATGATTCAAGCGACATTAGAATAGATAAAAATGTGCGATTAATTGTGAGTTAACTATGACATTCATGAGATTAATCGCGATTAAATATTTTAATTGTTGGACAGCACTAATTTTTATGTTAACATTGCACTAAATTTGGTTGTTGAGCCAATAAATGACCATAACTTGGCTTCAATTGCCCTGGGTATTTGTTTTACTGCCCTGGGTATTTGTTTTACTACAAGTGCACAAAATTATAGACGAAATGCTGAGATGCCAGTCTGTGACCGTCCACCACAATAGATGCTGAGTGACTACGGTTTGGAAATCCCTGAACTGACCTGACTCTCATTATGACCTGAGGGTACGGTCCCCTGAGTCAGTGTTTGGAGCGAGACCACAGGGACCACACTGACTTAGGCCTAAACAAAGCCCGCCCACCGTGAGAGCGTCAGCTGAGGACACAACGGATTCCTAGCTCAGGAAGTTACGGAATTTGACTCTTTGGGTAGACGGCTGGGTGAGAACTTCTGCAGATGACAGCTGTCCGTGTTGTGTGTGAAGTCCGATGTGTAGATGGTGAAGAGAAACGGTGAGAGGACGGTGCCCTGAGGGGCTCCAGTGCTGCAGACGACCACCTCATGGTTTTCATCAGTTTGTCAGGTTGGGGGCGGGTCAGGAAAGAAGCTGACCCGCACTTCACTACTACACGGACACAAAGGCGTTTCAGGCCACCTACAGAAACAGTGCAGTGTTGACTTGTTGGTGTAAATGAACATTTGACATTTTACAAAATTCACTCTACTGTACATCATATTTTAGCGGCACATTTTTTGCTAAAATATAGAAATCAAACATACCTCATTATGGGCTGTTAAAATGCAAAGCGCATTTATTTTATTTATTTATTTATTTGGTCGGGACAGTGCATGTTAATTAACATACATGGGTCTCATGGTCCGTGTATAAAGTATAATTCATTTTTCGTTTCCACGTTTCAGAATGAAAGTGTTTGTGCATATTTCCTTTTAATGATTTTCAAATTAAAATCCAAAATAATTAAACCAAACAAACGTTTCTCATTTTTGGTAATGAAACGAATCAGTCAAAATGGCTTGAATTTGGATTTTTGTATATGATGCATACAACGAAAAATGGCATTTCAAATTACAAAGCCTGATTTGATTTTGTTATATTTGTTTGTGGTCAACCGGAAGCTGAGTTAACTGTACGTCGCCTTGACACCTGAAGGACTTGTCTTCATTAGCCTATTCTGAGTGAGACTTACTTGACCCGCACACATTTTACTCACTTTTCGTTGTAGGCATCATATACAAAAATCCAAATTCAAGCCATTTTGACCGATTTCGTTTTATTACCAAAAATGAGAAACGTTTTGTTTTAATTGTTTTGGATTTTAATTTGAAAGGAAATATGCACAAACACTTTCATTCTGAAACGAAAAATGAATTATACTTTATACACGGACCGTCTCATGCATGTAAACAAGCCACACCGGATTGTAGCCTTGGGCTAATTTGCATCGGTTGTCCCCCATGCTCACTCTCAAACACACTGTCATTCATCCTGGCCTATTGTACATGTTTTTAGTGGTAGGGGAAACCGGAGTACCCGGAGGAAACCTACACAGACACGGGGAGAACATGCAAACTCCACACAGAAAGGCCCCGTCCAGGTGGGAATCGAACCCTGACCTTCTAGCTGTGAAGCACGAGCTAACCACTGTGCCACCGTGCCTTCATAGTCAAAGCAGCGACTTTAGGCTAAAGGACGGCTGTTGTATGAAATAATATGTTACTAATTCATTTGACATTTACTAATAAAGTGCATTGGTCACTTATTTTCCCCTTTGACTCCATCTGTATTTGTGGGAAATGTGAATATAATCTGTAAGGCGTAGTAAGGGCGGAGGTAGCTAGCCATGGATGTGTGTGGCTGGACAGCAAAACGGAGCGAGACTTCTAGATTTCCACAAAGTATTTATTTAGTATGTAAAATAGGTTTGCCAGCTTTACCCCTCATTACAATAGAGAGCACAGCGTCCGCGTAGAGTCCATGACACAAGTCTGAGAGAAGTAAAAAAAGCAGGATTGACCTATTGACCCTGGCAAATTAAAAAGGCACCACCTCGTTGCGTTATAGCATAATGACAGCGATAACTGTGAAAGTGACTGTTACAAGCGCAGAGGTGCTTTCTGTGCTGGTTAACCAGGACAAGAGCGGCTGAAGCTGAATAAATAATGATGTGAGTTTTTTCATAAAGTCTGGTCAGCACTGTGGCTCCACAGACAGGAGCCTTCTCATCCTCCGTCCGCACAGCTGTAGGAGCCAGAGTGTGTTGCTTGAGAATCACTGAGGTTTGGACCTTATTCCTCCTGTAGCCATTGTTTTATTTAGTTTTGCAGTAGTTCTGTTTTTTGGCCTGGTTACATGTGATTTAGTCCTAGCTTAGACATATTTACAGATTATTACAGTTCTACCGGTACCAGTTTTCAAAATACATGATTTAGTGCAATGTACAATCAGTTAAAGTTGAGCAGAATAAGTTATTGAGGTGGAGTGTTTTAAATCTCGTCTTTTATTCTATGGCTTTTAGCTCAGCGTGAGTTGTGTGGTCCTCTGTGTCTTTTATTTTATTGCTTTTTATATCTCTTTTTATTTCTATTTATTTGTTTTAATCTGTTTTATTCTTATTTATAGTTTTATGATATGTGCAGCACTTTGGAAACGTTTTGTTGTTTAAAATGTGCTATACAAATAAAGTGGATTGGATATGTGTGTATATATAGGATTAAAATATTTAATCGCGATTAATCTCATAAATGTCATAGTGAACTAATGAATTAGTGAATTAATCACATATTTGTATCTATTTTAAATGTCCCTTGAATTATCATTATAATATATTATTATAATGATAATATAATGTATAGTATTATAATACTATGCATTATAATACTCCTGTCGGGTTGCTCAAATATACAGCAAACTTGTGGTGCAGGTGGGTCGGGTTAGAAACGCACTTATTTTATTTTTCCTAACATTGTCGTCTTACAACATAAAGTTCATTTTTAGCCATAAATGCCACTCAGAGTAGGCGATGTTTTGTTGAATGCCCAGTTTTATGGGTAAACGTATCATTAGCATGTTTTGTTTTCTCGAGTTGAGAGAAAAGAGTTTTGCTCTTCTGCTCCAAATGCAGCACAACAACTGCAGTGCCCAAGCACATACTGTACCTGACAGGCACATGTGATGAAAAATAATGCAGTAGCAAGAAGTGAGGCAGAGCTAAAATAACAAGGCGACAGCTCCACTTTAGTTCCAAACTTCGTTTTGTTTGACAGAAAGAGTTGTCCATGGTAAAAGTAAAGCCTGGGGAAAGTGTCTGCTTCTCGTTCCCTGATAATTCCATAAGCGATTTCAAAAGCTGTCCTCATCGATGCAGAAGGAAATCAAACCAACAATTCTCTTCCTGTAAAGTCGCGGTCACGTGACACGCTCCTGTTTGACTGACAGCTGCAGAGCGGCTTATGCGGCGGCTTTGTGTGTTGGCAAATTGAGACTAATTAATTGCGTGATAAAAAAATTGACGCCGTTAATTTGATTTGCTATATTTAAATATATATATTTACTCATTTTTCCATCCATCTTCTTCCACTTGTCCGGGTCGTGGAGAGTCGTCTGAGCTGCCTTTGGAATCACATAGCACCAGCCCCTAGCACGGCCTCATGGTTCTAACCGGGCCTGTTGGTCTCTCATAAGGGGCTTCTGAACCGCTCTTTGTCTGACCCGTCACCTAGGACCTGTTTGCCATGGGAGACCCTACCAGGGGCACGAAGCCCCCGACAACAGAGCTCCAGGATCATTCAGGCTCAAACCCTCCACCACGTTAAGGTGGCGGTTCCAGGAGAGGTATTTACTCATTGTGTCTTGAGAAATATATACCTTGCGAAGTACTAATACACCTTGAACTTTTGCACATTTTGTCATGTTTACAACCCTAAACATAAAGATTTTATTTAGATTTTTTTTTACTGAAAGTTCACACACAAGTAACAGACGACTGTGAAGTGAAAGCAAAATGATACAAGATTCTGTTATTTTTCAAAAATAGAAAAGTGAAAAGTGGGGCGTGCATAAGTATTCATACAGCATTATCTGAGTGCATTAAATTGCCTTTATAACATTCCTAATGACTGCAGAATGTTCACACCTTGCCCTAACCATTAAATAGAGGCCACCTGTGTGTAATCTACTCTCAGTATAATTCCAGCTGTTCTGTGAGGGCCTCAGAGCTATGGTCAGAGTGTATTGGTCACTAAGCAACATCATGAAGGCCAAGGAGCTCACCAGAGAGGTCAGGGATAAAGCTGTGGAGAAGTTTAAAGCAGCGTTAAGTTATACAAAGATTTCCCAAGATTTGAACATCTCACGGAGCACTGTTCAATCCATCATTCGGAAATGGAAAGAGTTTAGCACCACTGCGAACTTACCAAGACACGGCCGTCCACCTAAACTACAGACCGAACAAGGAGAGCACTGGTCAGAAATGTAACCAAGTGCCCCAAGATAACTCTGGAGGAGCTGCGACGTACTGCCGCTGAGCTGGGGAATCTGTACATGGGACAACTATAAGTCGTACTCTACACAAATCTGGCCTTCATGGACGAGTGGCAAGAAGAAAGCCATTATTGAAAGGAGGCCATAAGAAATCCGTTTGAAGTTTGCTAGAAGTCATATGGAGGACACAGCTACCATGTGAAGAAGGTGCTTTGGTCAGATGAGACAAAAATTGAACTTTTTGACCCAAATGCAAAACGTTATGTATGGAGCAAACCTAACACTGCTCATCGTCCTGAGTGCACCATCCCCAGTGTCAAATATGGTGGGGGGAGCATCATGCTATGGGGCTGCTTTTCCTCAGCGGGGACTGGGAAGATTGTAAGAATAGTTGGGAAGATGGATGGAGACAAATACAGAGACATTTGGAGGAAAACCTGCTGGAGTCAGCAAGAGAATTGAGGCTGGGGCGGAGATTCACCTTCCAGCAGGACAATGACCCTAAACACAAAGCTAAATCTACAATGGAATGGTTTAAAACCAAACATATTAATGTGTTAGAATGGCCCAGTCAAAGTCCTGACCTAAATCCTATTGAAAATCTGTGGAAAGACCTGAAAACAGCTGTTCACAAACGCTCTCCTTCTAATTTGACAGAGCTTGAGTTGTTTTGTAAAGAGGACTGGGCTAAAATGTCAGTCTCTAGATGTGCAAACCTTATATCATATACCCCAGAAGACTTGCTGCTGTTATTGCAGTAAAAGAGGATTCCACAAAGTATTAAGTAATGCTGTATGAATACTTATGCACGCCCCACTTTTCACTTTTCTATTTTTTGAAAAATAACAGAATCATGTATCATTTTGCTTTCACTTCACAGTTGTCTGTTACTTGTGTGTGAACTTTCAGTAAAAGATTCAAAATAAAATCTTTATGTTTATGGTTGTAAACATGACACAATGTGCAAAAGTTCAAGGTGTATTAGTACTTTCGAGAGGCACTGTAACTCTGTCATAAATGTGAATCAACAAACCTGCTCAAAATGCTTTGTTTTTCATTCACAGATTTGATTTGGGTTTAAAAGTTCACTCACACTTAAAAGGAACTCCCACTATAACAATAAATAGGTCTAAAAATTCTACCACTAACCTCTGCTATAAAAATACATTGTTAGAAATACATAAGCATTTCTTGTAAGTTAAATATATGTGTTAAATATATATTTGTTTACTACATAATTTGATAACCGGCCGCCGGCATGTTTTCGCATGCGCAATGCATTCTGGGATGATGACGTAGTATGGTTGACGCCTCTTTTCTTTTTTTTTCTTTTTTAATTTTTTTTAAATTTATTTATTTATTTAGTAAAGCAGATACACATAACACTTACAGACTCACAAGACAATACATTGACATGAGACAGCACAGTAAAGGAAGTGGAATCCGTACAAAGGCAACATAAAAACAAAAACAAACAAAAAAGTGTAGTATGTGTGTGTGTGTGTGTGTGTGGTGTGTGTGTGTGTGTGTGTGTGTGTGTGTGTGTGTGTGTGTGTGTTGTGTGGTTAGATACGTTTTCCTTTTGTTCTAAATATATTGGACATAATCTATAAACGTGTGGTTCAATGTAGTAAAATATGAGGACAAAACTCAAGACATGTGTTGGTTTTGAGATGTCATATTGGCTTTAAAAATTCCAAGTGCTGCTTCGATCGTCACTACCTCTGTTGTTGAGTGGTTCTTGTTGGGATTCGTGAGAATTGTACAGACTACAACTGAGTTTTGTATTATTATTATTATCACTAGTATTATTATTATCACTAGTATTATTATTATTATCACTAGTATTATTATTATTATCACTATATTATTATTATTATCACTATATTATTATTATTATATTATTATATATTATCACTATTATTATTATCACTATATTATTATTATTATCACTAGTATTATTATTATTATCACTAGTATTATTATTATTATCACTATATTATTATTATTATCACTTGACGCCTCTTTTCTGCCGTCGGCTGAGCAAAGCGAGCTGCTACCATCTAGTGATCAAAATGCCACACTGCGCTGCTTTTGGCTGCAATTGTCAGTCCAAAGGGAACAGAGGAAGCGAGGTAAGCCTCCATAGCTTCCCCAAGGAGCCAAAGTTTAGAAAACCTTTGGAGGATGTGGTTGGGAGAGTTGCTGTGCTCTCGCCATTTTAGCGCCGACTCCTTCAAGGCTTTTCACCGCCCGCAGCTTATGAGAGAGCTCGCTGGTGCATCTGGGTACAGGCGAGGGCTAAAACAGGTGTAACAGGCCAGAGTATACCCCCATCTGGACTACACCCGGGGTTAAATGGGCCTAGGCCATTTTATACCCCGGGGTATATTATGGCCTAGGCCATTTCCTACTCCCCCCCCCCCCCCCCCCGGGCCAGATTATACCCCCAATGATAACAGTTATGTTAAGTGATATAGCAAGAATTATACAGTAGCTTAGGGTGATAGAGTGGGTTGTCCTTTAATCAGAAGGTTGGCAGTTCAAATCCATGCTCCTGCAGGTACAGGCTGTTGTTGTGTCCTTGGGCAAGACACTTTACCTACCTGTGCATGTATGAATGCAGTGTGTGAGTGAAGTGAAGTCAAGTGAAGTGATGTGAAGGCAAGTGAAGTGAAGTCAAGTCAAGTCAAGTCTATGTACAAAGAACTATAACTTACAAAACACTGTTTGAAGTGTTCGTACATCAACAACAACATTGTTAGCATTACCAAAAGTCACTAGTTTTATGTTAAAAAGACACATTAATATACATATTATACTCCGTGATTATTATTGTATTGTATCATTTGTTTGCCAACCTCTCCCGGACTCGATTTAAATTGAACGTTCCATCCCCATACAAATTAATAGGGAAGCTTAGATAATTTCTGAGGTTTCTTTATCATTAACATTATATATAATAAGATGATATTTAGTGGCCACATGGCAAAAACGTAACTCAGAGGCCACTTGTTTACACTAATTTGTATCTAAAGCAAAATCTTCAAAGGTCTGTATATTCATTAATGATTTCTCACGAGGTTTTGACCTAAATGTCGTCGATTGGTTGACAACAGCTGAAAACATCTGGATCCTTCATAATTTGCTATGTTTGACGGCTAATGCTAACAGCGATAGGAAAATACATTCAGCATGCTAACGGACTCTGAAAAGTCTCTTGGACTAGCATACTTGCTAACTGTCCACATAGCAAAAAGCAGTGATTATTTGTTTGATTATAATTGAGCTCAAAGAGTCTAGATCAGGCCTGTCACGATAACAAAATTTGAAGTTCGATATATTGAGGACTGGATGGTCTCGATCCTGGCCCTTCTGCTGAGGGGATCCCATCGGCCCTGGGTCTCTATAGCCTGTCCGTCCATGGGAGTGGATCTTTCCAGCTTCTGTGGTTCTCCCCGAGGTTTCTCGTTTCTCCCACCGGGTTTTTGAGTTTTCCTTGCCGTGCTGGAGAGTCTAAGGACAGGGGACACCCGCGCCGCTCGTCGCCACCTACTGCTGACGCTTATTTGGACATTATGTTTGCCTGGATACTTGATTTAAATGTTGTAATCTGTAAAGCACTTTGTGATGCCTTTGGTATGAAAAGCGCTTTATAAATAAAGTTTGATTGATTGATTGATTGATTGAGGCAGGAAATATCTTGATAAATAATAATCTCATTAGAAAAATTGAGAAAAAAATGCTAATAAATGATATAGTAGTAAATAACGTGACAGCTCTACCAGTGTGTGAGCCCCCCATCTGAAATTGGAATTGTGTTCGAATGGAAACACCACTCATTTCCTTGATACTGTTTTGATCTATTTTGAGTTATTTCATGAGTCTTTGATCATTGTGACTGATCTTATGTCAGATCTGGCAAGAAAATAAAGTTTTTGCAGTCTTTTTTAACACGACATGACCAATACAGTATTTAATGAACATGGGACAGTGATACAGTGCTAACCACTGAACCCTAAATGAATGGAAGAAAACAATGCTATTACGGCTGAACAATACGACTAAAAACAAGACATTTCAGAATTGAAATCCTGACTGAGATACGAGACTTAGAAGTAATCCAACCAATCACAAAAATGAGTGTGTCTCACATCATGACGCTGAATCAATTAAAATGTTGCTCCTGGTTTTACATTGGTTGCTACAGGGGTTAGCCTCGCCGGCCAGTCACAAGATGGCCGCCACTCTTGCCACGTCAACAAGTGTCATGTCCGATCTAGAGTTTTATTAAATAACTTTAGCTGCGTTTGTTAACTGTGAAACAAACAGTCCTGAGAAAAGATGAAGCCCCTGTGACAGTCGTGCTCAGACCATAGAGCTCTAGGCACAAACTGATATCGTTACAGTCTTCATAAACAACACTGAAACCTGATTAGTGAAACTCTGTAACCCGCCTCTGTATCCACCTCCCATCACCAGTACAGCGTTGAACGAAAGCTAAAAGATTGTCTCTGTTTTCCCTGGCGCAGGCTGGGCTCTGGGCTACATGCTGACTCTGAGTAACCTGCTGCCGGCTGAGAGCCCCGTGCTGCGGAAGGCCCTGACGCTCGGGGCCTGGGGACCCTCATGTTCCTGTTTGCCCTGCTCCTTACTGCGGCCGTGGGCTGCATACTGCTCAGAACCTGCGGGGCGAAGAACGAGGGCAACATTGACAGCCCCATATAAAAAACTAACCACTCGGCAAGTCAATGGCAGCTTCAATTTTTTGTTGTTTGTTTTTTATGAGAAAGTAGATTGCACTGAAATGTGACGTACTGTGCTTTTAAATCAAGGCAGCATATGCGGTTTCTACTACTGATTACGGACATTCACTGTAGAAGTTTGTATGCAGATATGAAGATAAATCATGTGAATAAATACTGTAGATGTATTAATATTTACTCCTGCATTTTCTTCTTTGTGAAGCAAGATTGCGTTTAGAAAATGTATTATTATGACTATGGCAGGAGTACCACAAGGGAAATAACTCCGTACTGAAAGCGGGTTGGGACACTTATAAATGGTAACAACAACAAAAAAGCCCATCATGTGTAAGTGGTGCACATAAGGAAGGCTGGGATAAGGGCAATTTTATCTTGAAAATTGAAATTCATTACTGCAACTGTCTTCATACTACAAATGTATTATGGACAATGAATCCAGAGCTTACAAACGTTGATAGGTTCATTTAGGTTCACAATATTTACTCAATAGCCTTTTTGAGTTTCAACTGTTTGACTACACAGCACTAAACGGGTAAATGGTCGCACTAGCCAGCAAGAAGGGAAACAAAATAACCTGTTGGCCTCCTCCCTGGTATCATTGAATTAAATTAATGATAATAATAATCATATTTATTTTTGTTTTGGACCTTGATTCATGGAGTTGTATGATACCCTGACATTGACTTTAACCTCTTAACCCCGCCTTAATAGAGGGCATTTTCTCCAGTTCGGCTTTACCCAAATCTAAAAGCTTCTCAACTGCAGAGCAACAGTGTAATGCCTCATTTGAAAGCTAAGACCTACAAAATTCATTTAAGCTTCTTCCTCATGATTGTCACAGTTTTGTCCTTTTTGTTTGTGTTTTCATCACGCTTTTCTGACATGTTTTGGTCACATTTTTGTGGCTTGATCACGGTCAGGTTACATTACACACACACACAAAAAACGAAATGCAGCCAAACGCCACAAAAAAGCAGTGAAAACGTGACCAAAAAGCGACAAAAAATGCGTGACAAAAATGTGGCAAAAAAAAAGC
Organism: Neogobius melanostomus; assembly: GCA_007210695.1. Classification (NCBI taxonomy): domain Eukaryota; kingdom Metazoa; phylum Chordata; class Actinopteri; order Gobiiformes; family Gobiidae; genus Neogobius; species Neogobius melanostomus. Next base: position 1,091,845 of record VHKM01000421.1, read on the forward strand.
AACAAAAACGTGATAAAACGCAACAAAAACAACTAAAACGTGATAGCAAAAACAAGGGAGGGGCCTCTGACCATTGAATTATATACCTCTGACGGGTCTCGGACTCCACTTTGGGAACCACTGAAATAGATTATCCAATTTCCGCTTTTATTTTGAAGGTCAAAATGTACCGGAAGTCTTCTTGTTGTTGCCGGAAGTGTCATGTCTACCGCTTGTGTTGAGTGAATGAAAACGCGTGTCGTCTGTACGGTTTATTTGCGTCCTTTTCTTTCCACTTTACCCCCCGTTCTCAGTCACGGAGCCTCACAGACTTTCCTCGCTGGTCATATTTCTCTGTCTGCTTCTCGCCGGGTTTGTGAGGACTCGTTTCGAGATGTGCACGCAGACGAGGGCAGCGGCTCTTATGGCCAACGTCCCCCGGGCTGACATCGACCCGTCCGGGGTGTTCAAGTACGTACTTATCCGGGTGCACAGCCGGGAGGAGGGCGACGACTCCGAGATAGACATCGTGAGGGGCTACGGCTGGGCTGAGTACCACGGTCAGTGCACGTTTTGTTGGCTATGTTAACCCCTTACCCCCGGCTTAACCGAGCACTTTCTCCACTTTGGCTTTACCTGAATCTAAAGCATCTTGGAAAAAGGGCTCAAAATAGCGACTGAAACGTGCAGGAAAAGCAACAAGAATACAACTGAAAAGTGATGGAAAAAGCCACAAAAAAGAGCGACAAAAGTGACACAAACGCGACAAAAACCGCTCTGGGGCTGTTTTTGAGAAGGAAATAGCATAACAACATGGTTAAAAGCTCCAAAAAGTCGATTTTGCATGATATAGGACCTTTAGGTATACAAGTTACTTAGTACGGCTTTAAAGTGAATGGGACATACTGTGTTGAAATGGTTTAGTGAAATATCAAAATAAAATAAAGGTTTTGTTCACTATGAAGCCTTTATCTACTGTACATGGTTGCAGACCCGTCGGTGAGGACATGGAGGAGGATGAAATGTCTCGCTCAGTGACGACACTATGCCGTGGCTGTAGCCGGAATCCAACGGCCAACTTTAAAGTTTGTGCTTGAACATTTACTCGCCCTCAGCGGCTGTGTCAGGAGATTTGGCACAGACCTGTGTCAGTCAGAGTAGCCGATACTGGTGGTGCGGCGGTCTCAGGTTTCGATCCCAGGTGTTTTGCATTATGCTGATATTCTGTCTGTTTGACAGCGGACATCTATGATAAGGTCTCCGAGGAGCTGGAGAAGGACGGTGTTCTGGACTGTGAGTGCCTCGGAGGAGGACGCATCAGCCACGAGCCTCAGGCCAAGAAAATCCACGTCTATGGATACTCCATGGTACGTAGCAAACACATATCAGAGAAATGTGCTTCTATTAAGACTGTACTGGGCTCGTAGAAATGATTTTAAAGTATTATTAATATTCTCATGTTCTGAGTGAGTAAATATCTACGGGACAAAAAAGGCAGCACATAATGGTATTGTTTGTTGATAGGAGATAAACCTATGACGCAAGTAAGGTTCCAGACAACAGGTGACTTAAGAGGACTATTGGTGTATGTGTTTAAAGGTTCATTTTAGAAAATGGGTCCCACCCACGAGGCCCAACCAATATGGACTTTTGGGGTCCGATACCGATAGGCCGATATTTTAAGTAATTTATTTGATGTCATTTTCTTTTTTATCTCTCAAATAGTCTATAGTTAAACATTTATTATTATAGTAAAGGTTTCAATTATAGAAATATATAAAAATATATAGGTATATAGAGGTCGACTGAGTATCCAGAATGATCCCCATCTGTATATTTTTAGACTCAGTCTGGGCAGAGTGCTCACTTTTGTCGCTGCTGCCAAACTCAAACGAGCCCGTGCAATCTGAATTGTTTAGTTGTGGTCACGTGTTGTTTGTGAGCAGCGTCACTCTTGGGATGTGGAAGTCCCCTCTGTAACAATCTACGGCCGAGAGCTTTTCTCTTTTCGCCGGTAAATTACCAAAAACACATCAGACAGTAGGTGAGTTTTGTGATTCGTAATCCTGTTTGAATATAAACGCAGGACCGCTAATAACACCGCTGATATCCCTTCGCTGATTGGTTTACTTCACTTCCTGTTTGCTTGGGTATGTTACGCTCTTACCAGACTCAATCACTGGTACAGCGGTGAGTCTGGATTTGTCCAGGCAAGATGCCGATATGCACCACTGATATTTTTAAACCAACATTATTACAGTTGAAGCAGGTATGATGGCAATGAGAAACATGATAAATTTGATGATGATACTTTTGAGAATGCTATTATTGTCAGTGTTATTATGGTGATAATATATGTATAGTGTGTGTGTGTGTGTGTGTGTGTGTGTGTCTAAAACACTGACTACTTAAACAATAAGTAAATCAATAGAATGTTGACCAGAATGGTAATATAAGCAATGATTAAAAAAAATGAGAAAACTATAAAACTAAGTAAATACACTCAGAAATCACAAACTTTTCTATTTTGGCTCTATGTTTTTCATACCTGTAAGTCTCATCAGATTTGTTTTGACATGTAAAAGCTTCTAATTATCAATGCTGTTAATAATTGTATTTTGAAATTGGGGTAAGCACTTATAAGCTTTCTTGCTTCGGCCTACTCCTTTTGAGTTATTTTTTTATTGTTTTCTTAGTTTTTTTGTGATAATGTAAATGTAATGATGCAAATATTGTAAATAATAACTCATTGTAAATAATACCTCAAATTTATTCAGGAGATTCACATTTAGCAGACGGAGCTTGTTTCAAAGACAAATCAGCAGATTGCAAAACAAAAAATCTTATGGTTATGAAATTATACACAAAGGTCTAAAACATAAAATACATAAAATAGTTGTATGATTTTCACCGCCTTGGAAGTTGTGGGAGGGCTCATTTTAAAGCTCTGACTGAGCTCTTTCCAGTGTCTCTATCACTTTTAGTTCCAGAGATATTGGCCTTTTTATTGGCTGATATCGGCTCGATATATCAGCCCGTACTACCCGCTGCTCCTGACAGGCCTGGTGACAAGATACAGGTTCAGGGTTAGAAGGATTTAGTCTTGTGTTGTATTTATGTATATATGTTTGTATGTAGTCGTAGTCATCTCCTAAATGTACGAATGTATGTTGACCGCAGGGATTTGGCCGGGCGAACCACGCAGTGAGCACAGAGAAGCTGAAGGAGCGATATCCCGACTATGAGGTCACCTGGTCTAACGAAGGATACTGAGGCCTGGAGAGGACAAACTTCATCCTAAACCCACACAGTGCTGACCTTCCACAGCAAAGCGAAATTATGACACAGAAACGTTTGGTTCTGTAAACCATAATACAGCTAGTTTTTAGCTAACAAAAACAATGTTGATAAACTGAGCATATGCTGTTCTGATGTTTTGAACTATTAAGACTGACTTGTTTTAGAGTCACTGATGTGTAGAATTTTGTGAAAGTAAAAGTTTGTCACCTGCTAAATGACCGTGCATTTGTGTCCGGCTGACTACATCTACAATATCAGTGTTATCGCTACTGTGCTGTATGTTAAGACACTTCATTCATGGGGATCGACGTTATTACAGTATAATGCAACACTATGACACATTTTTAGCCCTTTTTAACAAAGTCGATGGAAAATAAAGAAAGTCAAACTAACGGCAACAATAACAGGATTTATGTGCATTTTTTTTTTTTTAAAGGTACACTATGCAACTTTTTATGTCAAAAAAAATAATTTGATATTGGTGCATATTTGTCCTTTCAGTGACCCAGCGGCTGTATGGGTGGTTAGCTTAGCGCTCAATTTGATTTTAGTTGTTCTGGAGGTTTCTGGTAAGTTTTGGAATGTATATGTAACCATAGATACGGTTCAATCAGCAGTGAAAAAACCTAAAAAAAAAAAGATTAATCCTGGAGCGTCCTACAACCACCCAAGCATCTAATCAGCATTTAAACAGAGGAAAGGGAATTGGACAAAAAGGGCTTTTTTTTTTAAACAAAGATGTCAGCCAAAACTGCAACTGAACATGTTTTGGACCACTTGAGAACCACTGATGTAAAACATTGGCATTTGCAGAAAAAACGGTCTTTACTCTATAGGCTACAATGGTGAGGTTCAGCCCTTGGCATTGATGAAAATCGGCCCTCCACGACGCGAACTTGCCTACCCCAGTTTTAGACCATCATTTTGGTATTTTCAATTAACTTGTTTAGTAAAAAATTGATGAGCAATGTCATAATTGTCCAATACATTTACATTTAATGCATTTCATTTAATATACCAAACATGTGCAGAACAAGTAGCATATCCAAAAGTGGTTCAGTGTCATTTCATCAATCAGTTGTTTTGTATAGCCCTATATCGCAACAGGAAGGGCCTCACAGAGCTGCACCAAACATTAAAACAATGTAACCCACCCAGGTCCGGTCAGACATAGAGCGGTTCAGAAGCCCCTTATGAGAGACCAACAGGCCCGGTTGGAACCGTGAGGCCGTCCTTCTGTGGACCGACCCGGCAACGGACAAGTGGAAGAAAATGGATGGACAAACACGTGAAATCAAAAATTGTTTAGGTGTTGAAATTCCATTGGAACCGAAAGTCATATGGGAATATTTCCTAGCAACCTCAGATCAAATTGTAACATTTCCAAACTAAAAATACCACGTTTAATTGCAAAGAAAATGATTACGGTCTCTTGGCTCAAACCTTAACACCCCATTACCCAATAGAAAAATAAACTGAAAGAAATGTATCATATGGAGCAAATAACAGCCTATTTATGAACAACTGGTCTTAAATTGCAAATTATATTTCAAATGGATTTAAATTGTATTGTACCTATTGATGTTTTGTTTTTGTGTGATTTTCTATTTTTATTTGAAATAGTCAACATAAGTATACAAGTAAAAAATAATACTTTCCGCACACTGCCAACCTTGCAAAAATTGTTTATTAGGATTAGGTCAACATTTAGGTCCCGAGACCTTCAACAGGCAAATTGCTGAAGGTCTCAGGACCTAATAAAATATGTTTTCAAGGTTGGCAGTGTGTGGGAAGTATTGACTTATGTACACTGGGATTTTCTCTCATCTCCTACGCACCTGCCCCTAGTAATTGACATGTGAAGTTTCTCTTCGAAGTAAAACATTAAAAAAAAAAATTTAATATAAAAAGTAGGATAAAGTAGTTACCCCAATACTTTTATACGGTGTAAAGGTTAAAAAGTACTGCAATTAAAAAAAAAAATCAAACTATTTACGATTTGATTTTATTCCCCCCATTTAAAATAAAACTGCAAACTGTAAATATATTTTATATATACTAATTGTATTTAAAGTGTATTAACATAAACACAAAATTGCAAAGGAAAACCCTTTCTCTAACTGAAAAGTCACTGTGCAACAGAGATTGTTAAACATCCAAATTTATAATACTGTATTTGGATTGATTCCAACTTAATTTTTATTCATGTTCTTTTCTCCGTTTAATTTTTTTATTCAATCAGCATTATATATATGAATGTAAAAAAGAATGAATAAAATAAAGTTTAGTAAAAAACATTCAGTATATCAACCTTTTCCCCTCCTGGATCCGCCACCTTAACGTAGTGGAGGGGTTTGACCTGAATGATCCTGGAGCTCTGTTGTTGGGGGCTTCGTGCCCCTGGTAGGGTCTCCCAGGGCAAACAGGCAAGGCAAGGCAATTTTATTTATACCACGCATTTCATACACAAGGCAACTCAATGCGCCTAGGTGACGGGTCAGACAAAGAGTGGTTCAGAAGCCCCTTATGAGAGACCAACAGGCCCGGTTAGAACCATGAGGCCGTCCTTCTGTGGACCCACCACCTGCAGGAGGAGCCATAGGGGCTGGTGCAGCTCCAACAGCTGCCCCCACGACCCGGCAACGGACAAGTGGAAGAAAATGGATGGACATCAACCTTTCTTCAAGATTGTTTTGGTTGATTGAATATAAAATTAAGCCGATTAGGTTTAGTTGTAATGTAATATGTCTAAGCTAACACCTTTAAGAAAACAAAATACTAAATGTTTATTTACAGGAATATTAGGTAATTATTTTAAAGAACTACAAAAGAAAAAATGTTTTGGATTTTTTTTTTTTTTTCCAGGGACATTTTTAATTAGAAACAGCAGAGATTTTTGAATTGGAAAAAAAAAGTGGTGCGTAATTCACAACACTTTGTGGGCCCCGGGCATGGTTTTCACTTTTGTACGTTAGCCTAATGTTTGCTAGTACCCAATAACAGTGGGTTTTCACGGCGATGTTGAAGTTAACATTCCATTTCGAACTCTAGCCATGAAGCAGCTACAACACAGGAAAACTGGTAAATGTTATTTTCAAAATAGACTAATCGACAGGTGCTAACTACAGCTAACACTGGCACAAATCGCAGCGGCTTATGGGAGGTAGCATCAGAAATCCCTATGCTAAAGTAGCTATGATAGTTAGCATGGAGACTTCTTTTCCTAACTGACAGCCCAATTCGGACGCTTCTTGTCATGGCGGACGCTGACGCACATCCGGTTTGGCGCAAGACCTCTTACCAATTTAACCATTTTGGAATCAGCCATAAGCTTTTTAACACTATATGCGGTTGCTCCAAATTCAACACGTCTCCGTCTTCATTCGGTGAGTGTTTCACCCTTAATAAAATGTCAAAATTAAATTCATTTGTCTTCAATAATTCATGACATACGACTTTAAATTCATCTATTGCTGATTGTTGTTAGAAAATGAAAGTATGACCAAAGTTGTTTCAACACTTTTGCTCAGAAACCCAGTAAAACCGTCTTGAGCAGGAGACAATGGAATGGGTGATATAGCCATGTTTATTTACATGCACACGATCAGCTGTTGATCAGCTGAAGCGCGGCTCAGTGCGTGCGGAGGGGGGCCGGCGGAGGCTCGCGGTGATCCACGTGCTCAAAGCCAAACGGATTGTGGGAAATATAGCTGGCGGAGAACGCACAAGCCTCCTCTGATACATGCTCGGTAAAACGGGTGGAGCAAGTTCTCATCCGGGGATTTACAGCGAACTTGCTGAGAAGTGAACTTTGAATTGTTACAGGACTTGGGTGGTGACGTTTCGAGTCCACGAGCCACAAGTCCACAGATTGAGAAACGGCCAGTGATCTGTGACGCTCAGGTGAGGCTCCGTCAGCAGTGAAAACCTTCCAAACAATTGATCCTGGAGCGTCCAAGAGTAAAGGCGCCATGCTGATCACTCGTACAGCCACTGGGTCACTACAAGGTCAAATACACACACATTTATTTTTTTGCATAAAAAGTTGCATAATGCACCTTTAATGCAACTGCATTGGGTTCAATTCTTGATGTGAATATTCATATTTTTACTAATGCACCAAGTTATAGTTTCTAGTGTGTGCAGCATTAGTTCTTCTAACCATGTCTTCAAGTAAAACTGGTATTGCGTGATTAACTGAATCAAAAATTAAGTTGGGAAAGCCGAATCACTACTAAATACCGGTCCCTCTGTGTCCTCGTTTACGTAGGTCATGCTTCCTTTTTCTCCCATGCCTTTGTATTGATTTTGACTATACACAAAAATAATGATAACAGGATTCCAATGAAAGGAGGAGCGTTTCCTTTTTGCTCAGTGAAAGTCACGAAGAAAATGACAAAGACTTCACAGCTCGACTTTCACCACATGTTTAATTGGTGTTTCAAACTCAAAGTGAGACGGCCGTCGCTTCACTGACTGAGCCGCTCGTAATAACTCATGACGGCTTTGGCCGCGGAGACAAACAGGAGCGTCACCACCAGCAAGCCGATGGTTCCAGCCACAACCGTGATGACCGTCATGTGCTCCGACCCTGCAGACAGACGCGTGGTTAGTTTGGTTCAGTTAACATTTTTTTTTTTTTTTTAATTTCTTTATTTGAATTGGGACAGTGCACATTAATCAACATGTGTTTTTTAACATGTAAATGTGCCGGAGTTAGCCATATAGGCCAATTTTCATCCGTAGTCCCATGGCAGGTTGATGTCAAGAGAGGTAGAATAGAACATACAACAGGCACAAACATACAGCAAAACACTATCACAGAACATAAAAAGACAGTGACTGAAGAACAACATAATATAGTTAAAAATGCAAGAAATAGGTAAATTTTTTAAACTAAAAAATCAGAAAGGGACAATACACACAACACCACAATCTTCCACACAGCAAGACATGTATCAGTGGTTTGTGACTTTAGACCATGTTGTGTTCACATGTTTGATTGTCCAAAAGCCACTTCTTCACAGAGTTCCTAAAAATGTGAAATGAGGTCAGGTTCCTCAATTCTGTTGGAACCAAGTTCCAGGAGTGTGCTGCGCGTACTGAGTAGGCAGATTGTCCAAATGAAGTCTTTCTAAATGGGATTCTACAGTCTCCTCTACTGGATGAGCGTGTGTTTGTATTTACATTCAGCTGTATAAACTCCTGTAATGGAGGCGGTGCAAGTCCATTTAGGGTTTTATAGACCATAATTACATCAGAGTACATTATCAAATGTTCCCACTTTAAAAACTTATGTTTGGTAAAAACCTTACAATAGTGATATGAATTGTTCTTTTTGTCTAATGTTTTTACTGTCTGCTTATAAAGTCTTTCTATGGGCAACAGTGTAGTCTTGTTGGCCTGAGACCAACTCGTCATACAGTAATTAATATGCGAGAGAATTGTGGCGTTTAGGTATAATTTTGAAGCATCAGTTGTTAAGTTATTTCTAATGTGTTTAAATTCACTAAATTGAATTGAATTTTGTTCCTCAATTTCTTAACATGTTTACGAGACAAGTTCTTAACCAGTTTGGCTTTCCCCTAATCTAAAAGCTTCTTGAAAGTGTTAAATGGCAACAAAAACGTGATGAAAAAACAAAAAGTCAACTCTAAAAGAACAAAAAGAAAACTCAGATTAACTGCGACCGTGGTGCATCGGGTCGTCTCGTGATCGAATCCCAGCTCTTGCAAATGCACACAGTCATTGTGTCCTTGGGCAAGACACTTCCCCCTCCTTGCCTCCAGTGTCTGCGTACATTTGTGTATGAATGACCATTTACACACTGAAAATAGGTCAGATCGTTCAGTGACTTCATTTACATTTAAATAAGAAACCACAGTCCGATTTAAAAAGGAATAAATCAATATAAAAACTATTAAAAGTAATATACGTTTGTGTGACAGTGTTTGGTCCAAGTGCTTAAAACTGTAGTGCTGCCCCCTGCTGTCCCGACTGAATCATCATTGGCCTCTTGATTGAAAACAGTGGAGCACTGCTGCCTCAATATTCATATTCATGTGACGCTTAATATGCATGACATCATCAAAAGTATCGATATCGAATAGAAAGCATCTCGCAATATATTGGAAAATCGATATATTATACACTCTTAGTTGTCACTGTGTTTGCCACATTTTTGTTGCTTTTCCAGCACATTTTGTCGCTCTTGTGTCACGTTTGTGACATTTTAATGTCACTTGTCACATTTGTCACTTTTTGTTGCTTCGTTATTTTGATGCTTTTATTCGTTGAAGCTTTTAGATTTGGATAAAGCCAAAAGTTGCAATATTTTTTTTCTGCTTAAAACAATTTTTTTTTTTTACATCAAAATCAAACTTCTTTGTTTTTACATGAATTTAAACCAAAGAGACTCTGGGGAATAAGAAAATACTTAAAATAGGTGTCATTTTATAATGGTATAGCAGTGGTGTTTCTAGGGATGGGCCACCCCACTCAGGGAGGCGGTGGAAGGATATTTGTGTCAGTGTTTCCTCATTAGCACACCCCTCCCACCTGCACAATCAGAAGTCGTGTTATGCAGTGCTCACTCATTGTTAAGACTATAGCTTCCATATAGAATACAAATAAAATATTAATGCACATTACTATTACTAAGCAAAAAATAATGCTGGCATTCTGTAGGTAACAAATCCAACCCATTTTATTGTGGTTGTAGCATTAGTTAGTGGTGGCACAGCTTGGATTTTGGTTAGTCCAGCAAGGAGATTTTACCTCACCAATATTAAAATTTAATCATGGTGCCTCCCTTGGTTTTTCTGCCACCCCAGAAAAGAGTCTAGACCCGCCACTGTGGTATAGCACTCACAATGTAGTGTATTTCTAATTTGTTACAAATCTTTAGTTAAAATTGTGACATTGAAAATATATTTGGGCGTTAAAAAGCATCAACTTGGCTTTGCTGCTGCTGCCTGTAGAAACCCGGCATGAGAACTGGAGGAAAGTGAGACATTTAAACTCCATTTGACATGATTAAACTCACACGGAGATTGTTTTCCCCTGGACGTCCTTCTCTCCGTCACCACCAGAGGGCCCGCCGACACCACCGCCGCTTGAGCTTCTGCAAACATGGACCTCTTTGTCCTCCGTTCGCTGCTGCAGCTCTGCAAGTTAACTCATAATGTCACATTCAGGAGCAGAAACATGCTCTTAACAGTTTGTCAAAAGTTCATAAAGAGGTAACAGTTCTTTGAAGAGCAACTAATACCAAACCAGCTTTTCTCTCAAAACGTTTAGAATGTGTACCTTGGTGCAGTTGTCGTGTGGGCCGCAGACTGTGGCCCTGCAGTGGAAGTACAGGGGCAAGTTGAGGGGCATCTGAAACATCTGAACAGAGAACCTGCTGCTCTGGGAGGCGCCGTTCACCGAGAGCCAGGAGAACGTTACATCAGCCGGACAACTGAGAAACATTAAAACACACAGCAAGGTTTAAAACATTACCGTCTTTTAGACACCTTCAGAAGTCATGAGACGGCACTAAATAAAGTTAGTCTGTTGCCGATGGGGCCAATCCTTTTAAAGAGGTGGTATTATGCTTTTTTCAATCACATAGCACCAGTCTATAGCATACTACAATGATGACGTAACCTTCTGTTGGTCTGTATATGCAGTAAATTAAAATACCTGCCTTGAATAAAATTGCTCTCTCAAAATGGCTGTACTGAACGTCTTGAAATAGGCCTCTGTCTCTTTAAGCTTTCCGACACGCCCCCTTCAGCACACTGCTGTGGCATCTAAACAACACTACTGTGCGGGGAGGGGGCTCTGCTGAGCTGAGGAGCAGTGGTTGGTGGCTTGGCTGGTGACGAAAGGTCCAGAGGCGTCTCCAGGAGGTGGGGGCGTTCCTAGGAGGACTGAGGCATAGCTACACCTAAAATGGCTGCCGTCTAAGTTTTTACTGATTACTCAAAAATATGTGAATGAGCCAAGGCAACACTCCAGGCATGTGTTTAATGAGGGAATGACATAATAGGATATAAAGCTTGAAAAAGTCAATTTTACATAATACCCCCCCTTTTAAAGTCTTTGATTGTATATACAGTAGGTAAACATGTGTATAAGCCAACAAACTTTCAAATCGCCACACACCTGTTTAAAACTTCTATTGGAATTTGATTGTGTTGATGCTTCACTTATGTTCAGTGTTGGGGCAACGCGCTACTTGTCAGCACAAAATAAAGCTCAGCTAAGTGAATTTATTGTGCCATTATTTACTGGTATCTGGCTGTTTGCGGCTCAGTTTGTGAAATGGAGCATTCAGGATCAGGGAAAAAAAATGGACAAATGAAGGCTTTATTACTTTTACAATAAAGTAACGCAGTAACTTAACAAGCAACTTTTCCCAGAGGAGAAAAGAGTTTACATAACCAGTTACTTTTAAAAGTACCATTACCCAACACTGCTTATGATTCTGAAAAATCGCAATAAAGTTTGTCCACAACAGAATGAAACAGCTAGGACTTTTTGCTTTTTTGCCAGGAAAGCCTTAACATGTTACAAGGCTTCACTTTCCCGCCAATGGTGGTGTATTGGGGTCATCTAGTGACAAAAAACAAAAACAAGTTCTAGTTTAAACAAGCAAATTTGTGGGGAAAAAAAAATAGATTTTAGATTAAAATGTCTTTCCCGTCACTAGACGACCCCAATACGCTTTCCTACCCACTACAGTTTAGCAAATATGAGTCTAAACGTTTTAACTTTGCTACAGATCTTATTCATTCAGCTGATAAGTGTGTGTCGCACAAGGTTATTGATATTTACTTTCAGTCTTTGAATGCATCACAAGGGCAGCATGTGGGGGAGTGAGGGTGTGGGTGAGGAGTAGGGCTGGGTACCAGGAAAAATCTTTATATTCAAGTTTTTGATCATCAAAATTTAAAAACACCCACAAAAAAAGTGAAAATATTAGGGGGAAACAGAAAATTTTGGAAAAAATTGCATTTTGAATCTCCAGAGTAAGAACCATAATTTATGTTCCTCACCCGTCCTGCAGAATGATCCCCTGCGTCTGGTCGTGGGGTCAGGGGTCTCTGTAGCCCAGCATGACTCCACCTTTCACCATGTATATGTTGAGAAAAGAATTAGAAACAATAGAAAGATCAATACTGTTCTGCCCAGTAGGTTTATTGCCCATCACCAAATTATTATCGCAAAACCTCAAATGGACGAGGAATAAGCAGTAGATCAGAATTCAGCCACGATTCTTTCAGGTTAATTTCTCTCTTTTTTTTTGACACAATTTGATGATTAAAAAGAAAAAGACACGTCGTGTTAAAATAGTAAATCGCAATATTGTCGCCTGGATATTTAAGACAAATCAAATTATTTTATATTTTTCTTAAAACAGTTCGGTCAAATAACTTCTCGAACCTGCAGCCGGATGTCCTGAGCGAAGGCGTGCACGGTCTGCAGAGACACCTCAAAGAACAGCGTTTCCTCGGGCCCCAGCATCACAGCGTCAGAGAAACTGGAGGAGAAGGAGTGATCCCCGAACAGGCTCATGCTCAGACCCAGCTGCAGCGAGGAGTTGTAGACCACAACCGAGAACGATGACACCCTGGGGAGCAGGAGGCAATGTGAGGCATTTATGAACAACGGACTAACAATGAGCTAGTAAGGAACATTTGCAAGCATACAGTACATGTTGTGATGTAATGCTAACAACCTGTTAAGTTCACTTCGTTACTGACCAACTCTGCCAGAAAATAGTCATTCAATGTATTTCTCATCATCAGTCATTTCCTCACCAGTCCAGGTCCAGCCCAACCAGAGCGGAGCGCTGGTAATGACGTGGATACACACACTTCAGCACCGCCCTCATCTGCCTGCGCCGCGCCCTCCCCACTGCTCCTTTCACCGTCACAGTCAGGGTGTTCTGCAGCTCCACATGCGTCGCATTGACCTGACGAAAACAACAACAGTCATCTGACGTAGAAACAAACATTCAGACAAAGACAAAATGACGACATTCACCAGAATGGCTCAAATACCCTGCGGTTTGAGACTAGCTGTGATTGACCAACACAATGTTCAATTGCCTTTTCACCCAATAGTCTGTCCTCTAAAAACAATTGAAACAAGAGCCTTTCCAGATTGATTAGCGTGTTAACAAAATCTGCACAGGAATATCAATCTGCCTGATTCACCCTGATTCTGTATTACAGGCAAATTCAAGTAAGAATTAGGTGAAACATGGCCACAAATAACTGTATGCACTTGCAGCCATCTTGATAAATGACTCTCAAAGTGTGGCCAGAGTACCTGTTTGATGGTGCCGCAGAGAGTGTTGTTGCGTGGGGTTTGGAAGTGGTAAAAGTCCTCGGATTCATTGACTGGACACTGGCCCTTGTTTAGAGCCACCTGCAGCGCCCCCTGCAGGTGAGAGCTGAGGTAGAGCTTGGAGATGCCTCCCACCAGCTGTTTGTCCAAGCAGCGGCTGAACAGACCTTTTTCTGAGAGGGATAAAGAAAACACAATTACTAAATAATGCAGCTGCCAGTTTTTTGTTTTTCATCTTAAAAGGAACAGTACCGTTGCAGATCGGCAATTTGGAAGCAGCAGGTTTCTTCATGAAGGCTTGGACGTTGTAGTAGCCCTGTTTGCACAAGCAGCAGAAAGAGTCCAAAATGTTCAGGCACACCGAGTTCTGCGGACAGGGATTGGGCCGACACAGATCTGGACCTGGGCAAAAACAAAATATGCGGGACAAACTAACACCCAGGATGCAGCACGTTTTCCAAAAGATTTAGACATAGACATATAAAATACTAACAGAATTTTGATGCAAAAACAGTGCGTAGTTTGTTTTTCAGTTCGTGCTCCCTAAAATTAAAATGCACCTTTATCACAGGACGATCATTTGATTAAAAAAAAACAAAAACCACCACCACACACTTAGCCTGGCTAACGCCAGACTGCTGTGTGCGCTCGAATCTTTTCGAACTTCACAACAGCCTGGGGACCATGGCCGACATTTTTCCATGGATTTGGGCACCAATCACAGAACGAGGAGGGACGGTAAGACGATGACGCGCTATTTGACATACGGAAGCTTGTAGTTTGTTTAGGGATAAAAAAAATAAAAAAATATTTACGGATCCAACATGACAGCAGCAGACGCGATGCCATCTTTCGATCAAGCTTTAGAACGTGTTCTAAATAGTTTAGCTCAAAAGTTTACAGCGGGTACGTCATACGTCATCTGATACCATGATAGGATTGGCTATGGCTACGTGCAGACGCATGAGAGACATTCGTAGCGCCCAATAAAAGGCTATGGACAATCGTAAACCACACCTCTCCTACGAGAAAATGAATTGGTGGTCCCCAGACTAAATATCACTTGTGATTTTAGTCTGGCGTTAGCCAGGCTACCACACACTTTGATATTGGACTTTTGACATCTTATTTTAAGGCTAGGTCGCAAAAGGTCGTACAACTTTTGGCGTTTTTTTGTTCATGGAGAATGTAGTTGTGGCGTTCACATCATCGCGCACCCAACGCGAGTCAAAGTCACAGAGGCTGCTTGGACGTACGGGTGTCACAGCCAACGCATGCAAGGCCAACCTGCAATAAACGTACTGACCGTGGGTTCCATGCGGCTTCGTATGAAGTTTGCAAGAACTGCACACGATCTGTCCTTTGTTTGCACCAACGCCGTCCGTTTGTCGTAGCGATTACGACGCATGTTTGCGCAGTGTGACACTTTTCCAGGAGTTGAGAGCGAAAGCCACAGTGGCTACATTCATATAGATCCAAACATGTTTGGAGAATTGCTGCTACGCTCACCAATAACACCATTTTCTCTCTCCTCCCTCGGCGATCGGCATAAACTTTGCACTTGGCCACAGGCACCTCTGAAGCTTTATATAATCAGAGTTTTCGTGAATTGCCCGTTCAGCGAGAGTTTGATGCACTCTCGCTGAACGGGCAATTCACGAACGACTTGCGCGACATGTATAGAGGGCGCACTAATGGTCCTCGTGTGGCACACAACGTATACGAAATCTTCAAGTGCGACATACAAAAAAAAAGTTTTGTACAAAACGTATGAAAGACATGCGCTGGCCGTACAGACACATGACAGTGTTCTTGCAACCTGAAACATAAGCGTCCGTAGAGCTTGTTTGACATGAACATCTGCGGCTCCAAATAAGCACATCACACGCGCCCTTCTCTGTGCGTTTTTTGCACGTAGACCGGCCGTAAGAGCTCGTACGACTGGTTGTGAAGCACAGACACAGCAATGGGCCTTTTTCCAAAGTTGCTACTGAGGGTACAAGAATAAAAAGAGGTACAGGAGTAATTAGGAGAAATCTAATCCTTTATTTTATTCGCCCTCTTGCCTGGCCCTAGAGGACTGTGCACTGCGTTTTGCAAAACAACTTTCTCCAACTAAACTCTGAGATCATTGTTTTTGGCGCATAGACACAAAGTGATCCCAGTCACCTTGAGTCTCTCTCTCTAAAACAAAAAAAAAATAAGGTTAGAAATCTAGGAGTAATCATGGACTCAGACCTTTTCATGGTTTAGCACTAAAGTACATCTCTGACATGTTAGAGCCGTATGAACCATCTCAGGGAGGGGTCTCCTAGTGGTTCCCAGAGTCAGGACTAAACACACTGAGGCTAAAGCTCAAATCTGGAACAGTGAGACAGGCTGACTCACGACACTGAACATATTTTACCTGCTTCTTGCATGTAATAAATGTTTATGTTGATATTTTATGGATTGATTTAATATGCAACTGTGAAGCACTTTAATTACCTTGTGTATGAATTTCACTCTACAAATAAACGTGCCCTTACCCTTCCAGTGTAGAACTCTGTCCTTGACGGTGCAGTTTGCGTTTTGCAGAGACATGATGTAATTCAGCTCATGATCGATCCACCGCGGTTTGCCAGGCACCGCTTTGCCCGTGGTCTTGTTGATGATTTTTTCAAAAACTGAAAACACGTACTCCGTGTTGCCCGACTTCTCCGCTGGTCCACTGGTCATGAGCTCAACGTGGACCGGATCATAGTCTCCCAACAACGTCTCCATCTACAAACAATGAAATGTTGGAAATGTGTTCTCCGCTTTTAGCCCCTCATTTGACCTCATCTCCAGATCTGTGCGTCGGTGAGGCAGACACATGTGACCCTTCCATGCAACAGAAAGGAGTAATTGGCAACCTCGGCTCTACATTTTAAATCCTAATTCCAACAGGTTGTTTGAATGTACGTTTGGAAAAGGGACAAATAATGTGTTCAATAGAAGATGAAGTATCAACATCTACTTCTGAGTCATAAGTGTTCAACATCACAAACATAAGGACAAAAGATTTCTCATTGCTTCTCATGTCTGGTGTGATCAGATGAAAAAGCATGACTCAGGTATTGTTAGAAACGTTATGTTTAAAGCAGTACTACTGTAAGTAACTCTTGCCCCTAGGAGGCCACAAGCGCAACTGCAGGTGTCGTAGCAAGTTACGATTTTTTAACTTTTTAAATGTCTTGGAGAGTAAATACTACGCTGACAGAAAAGGTGAAGGGAGAGAGGGGTGTTGTGCATCCAGTTATACAATATTTTTTTTCACTCAAACTTGGCTGTAAATACTGTTTAAAGTGGCGCTATCCCGCAGTTAGCTTTGCCCGTTAGCCTGTTAGCTTCTTCTCCGTGATTCCATTAGTGTGTATTGGTTGCTCCGCCCCGGTGGCAGTCAAGTTGCAAGCATGGTTTTCTGGCCAGAACACCAGGGGGAGATGAAAGACCCTCCAATCATCCCATTAAAACTTGTATTACCCCCACACGGATTACGGAAAGGATTTATTAAGGTAAACACGTTACTTAGTACTGCTTTAAGCAAAACTGAACATTTCAGAGTCTTATTGTAGACAGCCTAAGACACTTGTGTAATATTCATGTGGTCTGATCAGTCTTTGATTTCCTGCTACATGTTGATCTTTTATTAGAGTTTGCAACAGCAAGTCAGATTTAATGCACAAACACTATATTTTAATGTCACAAATGCAAAATGCCTTTATACAAAGAAGGGTCATGAAAAGCGTATACATTACTTTATCTTGGAGGATGGTGGCCATTTTAGCCCAGGAGTCAGAGGTCTGGTCCTGGAACTCCTCCGGGAGAGTCCACGGCACGATCAAAGGCAGATTGTTCAGGCTGTCCAAGTAATCTTCAGTGAACGGCACATGCAGGAGATTAAACAGTTTCAGGTCTGTGTAGTTAAAGAGGATGGAAGTGCGGCCTTTCATGGGAGCACCTTTTTTTACTCTACTTGTAATGTTTATCACTTTTATAGGTTTGCAAAGAAAAAGCGTCCAGGTTTTGGATCTGGGATGGTGCTTTCTAACCAGTAACAAACCCCATTTTCATTCAGACATCACAGACCATTCTTTTACTTACCTTTGGATTGATTGGCCGCTCTCCCATCCCTTCACTGGGTCGAGGCGCTCTCACCATCGCTTCATTATTCTCCGGGATAAACTCCACTGTGGTTCTCTGAGAGTGCCCCATCGCCTCGCACTCCTCCCACACCGACAGGCGGTAGGAGCGCGCCCTCTGCAGACCGGACAGGGGCAGGCGCGGCTCCGACACTCTGCGGGACCACAGCACCTCCCTCTCGTTGTCACGGGACAATTTGACCGCAAAGGACACGTCAGAACCTTCTGTGCCAGGAGTCCACACGGCTGCGGAGTCCTCGGGCACAAAGCGCAGGCCCGAGACGCCGCGAGGCACTGGGACGAGAAAATTAGCATTTGGGTCAAAAAGAACATGACACCTTAGTCCCTGGAACACACTGTATTTTAGCTTTACCCCTTGCTAACCTTTTATACACATTTCCCTCATGTTTTGGGTCACTTCCGTCTCACTTGTACCTTTTGACTTTGTTACGTTTTGGGTCTTTCTGTTGATTACTTTGGGTCATTCCTATTGGGAGGGGGGCACAGGGTGGTAACGGGGTTCAACCTTTTGTTTCTAAAATAACGAATCAAATGAAATATCCAAGAACACAAAGAACAAATAATAAATTCAACGTTTTAACATTTCCCTGTTGTCCGTGTCCTTATTGGATCGTAACAGAATTAAAGATCGTACTTTGTCTAGGCTTATAAACAAATGCTCAGAGCTGCTGGAATACACGCCGCTAACTTTAAATTAACAAGTCCAATTTTTTATTTTTGGATTACTACAATGTCTCCTCAAGGAAAATGTTTCTTTGGATGTCAAGAGATGGTTCAAGGCGAGATAAATCAGTCCGTCTGTGGTGACCATCCTTTGGACTAAAAGGCTCTTTGTGCCATTTTACCAACAAATGCTTCGTAAACAAGGATTTATTGGACAGTGGAAAAATATGCAGTTTGTATAGAACCTGTTTGGGTCCATGGGAGTGGATCTCTCCTTCTGTGGTTCTCCCCAAGGTTTCTCTTTTCTCCCACCGTGTTTTTGAGTTTTTCCTTGCCGGGCTGGAGAGTCTAAGGGCAGGGGACACCCACTGCTGACGCTTATTGGACATTATGTTTGCCTGGATACTTAATTTGCCTGAACTTTACATTGTCTTATTTACTGCTGTTTTATTGTCTTAATGTTCGGTGCAGCCCTGTGAGGTAACTCCTGTTGTGATATTGGGCTATACAAAACCATTGATTGACCTGATGGCACCATTGAAGAGGTGTGGACCAACATCCCATAGGCCACGAACAATCTGACAAACTATGTGAGGGAGATGTGTTGCACTGTGTGAGGCCAATGGCGTCACACCAGATACCGACTGGTTTTCTGACGCCCAGAGACCCCTCCAATTAAGCAAAACTGAACATTTCAGAGTCTTTTATTGTAGACAGCCTAAGACACTTGTGTAATATTCATGTGGTCTGATGCACATCTTGATATGCCACAGAGGGGGATAGATTAGACAAAAGTTGAAGTGCTCACTAACAGATTTAGACAGATTTGTGAACTACATTTGACAGAAATGGGCCTATTGTGTTTATGGAGAATGTTCCACGTCTGAGTTCAGCGCATGAAAAATGGGAGCAAAAACAAAAATGTTGCGTTTATATTTTTGTTCAATGTACAAATAGATTTGCGTGATACGTCCCTTTAAAACTGGATACTGTGCACATGTGGAAACTCAGACACAGGGAGAACATGCACAGCCCACACACAGAGGCCACTTATGTAATCCATTCACTTAAATACCATTACATTCATGAATTGTAAACACTGGTTTTGTTCCCATACCTGTGTGCACCTGCAGCGTCTGAGCGTCCATGACGATGCCCTCGCCGCACAGCGCCTGCACTGTGGCCGTGTGGCTCCGACAGGGCCGTAGTCCGCTCTTGATGTATTCGGGTTTCAAGGTGGTTCCCTGGTCCTCTCCGTCATGGAGCACTCGGAATTTGGACACAGAGGAGTGGCTTCCCACCTCCCAGCTCATGGAGTAATGCTCCGGCCCAGACGAGGACTGAACCAGGTCCAGAATGTTTGACTGATCTACAGACAAGAGCCAAGGAGGGAAAGAAAGGAGTTTGGAAATATGAAATGAATGGTAATAAAGCTGTGGGGCAAATACATTGGCAGTTATTGTTTATTTGGGGTGACGGTGGTTCAAGTGCTAAAAGGTTAAGCTACATTTTACTAACCACCTGAAGGGAGCACATTTTCTCCAGTTTGGATTTACCCAAAGCTAAAAGATTCTTGAAAGAAAGCTTCAAAATGGCGACAAAAATGAGGATAACGCAATAAAAAAAGCTACAAACGAGCAACAAATAACAAAATGTGGCAAGGAATGAAAGTGCAGCAAAAAAAGGACAACTCGAAAAAAAGAATGTGACAAAAGTGACAGCAACACCACAAGGACAAAGATCAGTGTAGATAAGTTTTGTGGGTCTAAACTTTCAAATGAGGCATTACACTGGCCTCTAGGCTGTGAACTGTCCAGTCAAGAAGCTTTTAGATTTCGTTAAAGCCGAACTGGAGAAAATGTGCTCTGTTAAGACAGGTGGTAAGAGGTTAATCCCTTAATGAAATGTGTTATCTGCATTTGACCCATCCTTAATGCCACTGGAGGCCAGTGTGGGCCGGCGCTCAGGAACCCATCTCCAGATGTTAAGCCAGGCTGATGGTCAGAAACACCTGGCTGGAGGATTAGCTTATGCTTTTTAGCCAAATAGTGCTGGGTGGAAACGCGCTACATGGAACGCGTTCGTCCAGTTTCACTTTTTCCATTAGATATGGACCGCAGTAATTGTGGGCGCCACAACACAGGAATACACATGACTGAAGGAACAGAACCGCAACGGAAACACTGAATTCCATAAACTCCACCAAAAGGCAGTATCTGCTCAGAGATGCCAAGGCAAAAACTACAGGGAAGAAGCAGCTAAAAGACCAACTATAAAAAGGTAAGGCAAGTGCCAATGTTATGCTATCACCATCGACAAAAAAATAAATTAATTAAAAACGGTTTTATATTACTCCATACTTGGTGATGTTAAGCTTCTATTGTAGCCCCAGCTGCCCTGGGGTAGACTGACAGAAACGAGGCTACCGGTCTGCGCCATCAGCCACTCACTCACTCTCACTACATTCACTCCGGCTTCCTGGTGTTTCCCCAAACAGTCTCCCATCCAAGTACTGACCAGGCTCTTCCCTGCTTAGCTTCCAAGGTCTGACGGAATCAGGCAGAGCAAAGGCGGTATTGCCTTTTAGAACAGCGGTATGATGTTGTGAAATATTCAGTCCGGTATGACCGGCCTGTTTTAGTGAGGGCTGTCATCTCTCCTTTGGCCAATCAGAGCCTCAGTCTGTTCACGTCACGTTAGTATCAATTTGGCCCAGAGTTGAGCGCCTAAAACCGGTGATTGACCGGTGGAAACCCTCCACTGTACGGGAAGACCGGGCTGTGCAGGAAGTGCCAGTGGAAAAGCAGCAGCATATGATCGAGACCATCATTGTGTTTCCATCAATCAGACCCGGGACAGGGGGTGTTCCTACAGGTGGCCTCGACGGCATTGAAGGATGGGTCAAATGCATAGAGCGAATTACCCTCTGGGATCAATAAAGTATACCATCACTGTAACCTTTATATGCAGCTGCACACCAGTAAGTACAGAGAGTGAGAAATACAAATGTAAAGCCCTTAGAGAATCCCAGATCACAGAGGCTACAAAGGGTTGGGCCTGGTTAGTGACTGGATGGAGGTACATGGATCAGGAAGTATGATCTGGGTAAATTATCTTTCCATAAAAGTTGATCAGTAGAAAGGACTTCCAGCTAAAAGATTAAAAAGACTAGTAATACCTCACAAATAATGGTGGGTTGCTCGTTTGGATACTTCAATTTTGGTGATTTCTTTTCAAATATGTTTCACTCCTATACAATTGTATTGAAACCCTGCTCCATCGGAGATTATGACTCCGGCTAGAACGTGAACGCAATTCATTCTATGCATTAGGTTGATGAAATAAACTCACATCCCACTACACCATTAGACTTTATGCAGAAAGTTTGCATTATAATTACATGTAAACCTTCTCCATGTATTGCTCCCTCACCAGAGTTTCCGTGGTGGAGCATCATCGGGCTGTAGCGCGTCTCTGACCCGCTCACACACACCGTCTGCAGTCCGAAGCTGAGGCGAGCACAAGGGGGCAGGTCCCACACAGTCCACTCCAGAGGCTCCTCCACCCAGTGCTGTTCCTCCTGATGGATGAGAGCGGTTCAGACGTGGGTTGTGTTCAGGTAAGTCGCTTTTTGAAGAAATCCTACATCTAAAAAAGGCCATTTTCACAACTGACGGCACTGTTTGGCTCTGGACTATATGTTTAATTTGGTCTGAAGTCCCTGAAGTGAGATTTCTCTCCGCCACAGCCACAAGATGGGCCGGTAATTAGCAGCTGAGAGCAGGGCTGTGCAGACTGAAACTCAGGTCTGAGGTAGGTCGTTAGAACTACAAAGATGTTTACCTACAGGTGAAAGTAGCCGTTAATAGAGGGGAGGGACTGAGCCAAGCTAAATTCGCTGAGCTGAAACATTCTACACTTCAACTACAGAAGACGACTGTTGTGACCGTTTTAGAGTTATTTAATTAAAACTAGTCGCAGCAAATACACAAACTAACCTCTCATTTGAAGACATGTCGAGTTTGCTCAGGGGTGCCTCCTTTTACACTTAAGACAATAGGCCAAAGGCCTGTCCCCGTTTCACAAAAGGCCTATTGTTTAGACATCCCAATAGGCCCAGAAAGCCTATCCTTCAAGCATCACAAAAAAGGTCTCCAACACGACCCTCGTCTGGGCACCTAAAGACAATAGGCCCAGATGGCCTGTCCTCTAAAACATCACAAAAGGTGATGTTTGCACTACCATCCAAGGCGCCCATTGGTCGCATACCTTTACATCTGAACTGTGCCACCGCCCTGTCCATCTCCATGCTGTGATTGTCCTTCATGTACTTGCCTATATAACTGTGAAATGGGAGCCTGGGGGCAGAGCTTACAATGGCCTCACTCTGTGCATAACCTCTCCGCATGTGTAATAAATCTCACACGTTAAGACAATACTTCAGTTTTTACTTTAGATTGGTAAGAAAATCCACGACACGACTCAAGAACCTTCATTTAAGATGGTCAGCTCCTTTAAGGCTGAGAGCCTACACAGACACTCAAATAATGAAGACCTCCATAATTGTACGCTAATTTTACGCTATACACACACAAATATTTATCTTGTCTCACTTAATTATTTGGATCACAACATTTGCTTCTCCCCAATTACAGTTACTGCGTAAAGTGGATATTACTTGAGTTAATAGTTTGGCTGCTGCTCACCTCTGGGTGCTCCTGAGTGGTCAGGGCGGTTGTGACGCTGTGGGACTCCTCGTTGTGGTGGAACACCGTGAGCAGGAATACAGAGTACCTCCTGTTCTCGGGACAGTCCCAGGACAGAGTCAGGCTGCTGCTGTTCACCGCCCAGGCCTGCAGGTCTCTGGGCTTCTCCGGGTCTGTGGGAGTAACAGAAGTGGCATGTGATCTCCGACCCGGTTTTCCTGACAGCCGCTGGTCTTGCTTTGCCATTACTTTCCTATGGAGGAGATTAGCTGTTCCTTGCACAAATAGTTTATCTAATCCCTTACAGCGGGCCCACTCAATAGGCCGGAATCAAGCCGCTCTGTAGCAGTGTGCGTGTGGCTTCGCTAGCATCATGGCAAGGCAAGTTTATTTGTAGAGCACAATTCATACACAAGGCAATTCAAAGTGCTTCACAGTTGCAGAAAATTACAAGAAAACAGATAAAATCAATCAATAAAACAACATAAAGTTAATCAATAACAGTAAAAGGCAAGAGTGCAGATAAAATACTTTCAGTTTTCATATGCACGGGTAAAAAGAGCTGTTTTCAGCCTGGATTTGAACATTGTCAGAGTTGAGGCCTGTCTCACATCCTCATGAAGACTGTTCCAGATTTTAGCTGCATGAAACTGAAACGCAGCCTCACCGTGTTTATTATTGACTCTGGGAACCACCAGGAGACCCCTCCCTGAAGTTCTCAGGGCCCGAGATGGTTCATACGGCTCTAACATGTCAGAGATGTACTTTGGTGCTAAACCATGAAAAGACTTGTACACAAGCAGAGCTGTTTTAAATTCTATTCTCTGAGTGACAGGAAGCCAGTGCAGAGACCGGAGCACTGGACTAATGTGGTCGTATTTCCTTGTTCTTGTCAGGACTCGAGCAGCAGCGTTCTGGATGTTCTGCAGCTGTCTAACAGCTCGTTTAGAAGCTGTTAGACATCTCCTATAGTGCGGGCTCAAAGGAAAACATGGCTCTGTAAAATAGTGTAAACTGAGAAAACAGGAGGCTTGAACAGACTGAAGCATGAGCAGGACTCTTCATTCACTGATATTTTTATAAAGCGCGAGGTCTGGACAGTACAGCGGCTCAAGTGTTTGGTCAGCATAGGTCCCTCAGCTGAGAGGAGCAGTGGCTGAGCAGGAGTCAGCCATGTTGTTTTGGATGGTCTTTGTTCAGTTGATCCTCACATGTAACTCTTATTCTGTATTAAGCCTTTGGTCCGGTTTATGTGATTTAGTCCTGCCTTAGTCCTGATATTGCATGTTTTTGCTCTGGCTTAATCCTGGTTTAGTTCTTTAGTTGTCGTAGTTTATTATGCTCTTTATTATTCTGTATTAATCTGTTATTTCAATGTTTTTGTTTTTAAAATGCTAAAATTCTATTCAAGCAGTGACGATAATGAAACCCGTGAACTGCTACCTTAACGTGGTGGGGTTGTTTGAGTGCCCGAATGATCCTTGGAGCTATGTTGTCTGGGGCTTCATGCCCCTGGTAGGGTCTCCCATGGCAAACAGGTCTTAGGTGACGGGTCAGACTAAGAGCAGTTCAGAAGACTCATATGGACGTACAACATTCAAGGACCGTGACGTCGCCCGGTATGGCGCAGCCGGGGCCCCACCCTGGAGCCAGGCCTGGGGTTGGGGCTCGAATGCGAGCGCCTGGTAGTCGGGCCTTTGCCCACGGGGCCCGGCCGGGCACAGCCCGAAGGGATGACGTGGGCCCGCCCTCCTGTGGACTCACCACCCGCAGAGGGATCCGTAGGGGTCGGGTGCAGAGAGGACTAGGTGGCAGTCAAAGGCGGGTGCCTCGATGACCTGGTCCGCGTGCGCAGCTTCTGGCGTTCGGACATGGAACGTCACTTCGCTGGGGGGAAGGAGCCTGAGCTTGTGCGGGAGGTTGAGAGATACCGGCTAGATATAGTCGGGCTCACCTCCACGCACAGCCTGGGTTCCGGATCCCAACTCCTGGAGAGAGGCTGGACTCTCCATTTTTCTGGAGTTGCCCGCGGGGAGAGACGGCGGGCTGGGGTGGGTTTGCTCATAGCCCCCCAGCTCAGCCGCCACGTGTTGGAGTTTACCCCGGTGAACGAGAGGGTCGCGTCCCTACGCCTTCGGGTTGGGGACAGGTCTCTCACCGTTGTCTCGGCCTACGGGCCCAACATCGATGCAGAGTACCCGGCCTTCTTGGAGTCCCTGGGAGGGGTACTAGATAGTGCTCCGACTGGGGACTCCATTGTTCTACTGGGGACTTCAACGCCCACGTGGGTAACGACAGTGAGACCTGGACGGGGTGATGGGGAAGAACGGCCTCCCCGATCTGAACCCGAGTGGTGTTCTGTTATTGGACTTCTGTGCTAGTTACAGTTTGTCCATAACGAACACCATGTTCGAGCACAAGGGTGTCCATAAGTGCACGTGGCACCAGGATACCCTAGGCAGGAGGTCGATGATCGCCTTTGTAGTTGTGTCATCTGATCTCCGGCCGCGTGTCTCGGACACTCGGGTGAAGAGAGGGGCTGAGCTGTCAACCGATCACCACCTGGTGGTGAGCTGGATCCGCTGGCAGGGGGGGAGGAAGCCGGTCAGACCTGGCAGGCCCAAACGTGTTGTGAGGGTCTGTTGGGAACGTTTGGTGGATCCTTCTGTCAGTAGGGTCTTCAACTCCCACCTCCGGAAGAGCTTCACCCAGATTCCGAGGGAGGTTGGAGACATGGAGTCCGAGTGGACCATGTTCTCCTCCTCCATTGTCGATGCGGCTGCTCGCAGTTGTGGCCGTAAGGTCTCTGGTGCCTGTCGCGGCGGCAATCCCGAACCCGGTGGTGGCGCCCGGAAGTAAGAGATGCCGTCAAGCTGAAGAAAGAGTCCTACCTGGCCTTGTTGGCTTGTGGGACTCCGGAGGCAGCTGAGAGGTACCGGCAGGCCAAGCGTGCTGCAGCTCGTGCTGTCACAGAGGCAAAAACTCGGGTCTGGGAGGAGTTCGGAGAAGCCATGGAGGAGGACTATCGTCGGCCTCGAAGAGATTCTGGCAAACCATCCGGCGCCTCAGGAGGGGGAAGCAGTGCTTCACCAACACTGTTTACAGTGCGGGCGGGGAGCTGTTGACCTCGACTGGGGATGTGGTTGGGCGGTGGAAGGAGTACTTCGAGGATCTCCTCAATCCCACTGTCACGTCTTCCGATGAGGAGGCAGAGGCTGGGGACTCGGAGGGGGTTCGTCCATCACCCAGGCTGAAGTCACTGAGGTGGTTAGAAAGCTCCTCGGTGGCAAGGCCCCGGGGGTGGATGAGATTCGTCCCGAGTACCTTAAGTCTCTGGATGTTGTAGGGCTGTCTTGGCTGACACGTCTCTGCAACATCGCGTGGCGGTCGGGGACAGTGCCTCTGGATTGGCAGACCGGGGTGGTGGTCCCTCTCTTTAAGAAGGGGGATCGGAGGGTGTGCTCCAATTACAGAGGGATCACACTTCTCAGCCTCCCCGGTAAGGTCTACTCCAGGGTGCTGGAGAGGAGGATCCGGCCGATAGTCGAACCTCGGATTCAGGAGGAACAATGCGGTTTTTGTCCCAGTCGTGGCACACTGGACCAGCTCTATACCCTACATCGGGTGTTCGAGGGTTCGTGGGAGTTCGCCCAACCAGTCCACATGTGCTTTGTGGATTTGGAGAAAGCGCTCGACCGTGTCCCTCGTGGTGCCCTGTGGGGGTGCTCCGGGAGTATGGGGTCCGGGGCCCTCTGCTAAGGGCTGTCCGTTCCCTGTATGACCGCAGCAGGAGCTTGGTTCGCATTGCCGGCAGTAAGTCAGACTTGTTTCCGGTGCGTGTTGGTCTCCGCCAGGGCTGCCCTATGTCACCGGTTCTGTTCATTATCTTTATGGACAGAATTTCTAGGCGCAGCCAGGGGCCGGAGGGTGTCCGGTTTGGGAACCTCAGGATCTCATCTCTGCTGTTTGCAGATGATGTTGTTCTGTTGGCTTCATCAAATCAGGACCTCCAGCGCGCACTGGGGCGGTTTGCAGCCGAGTGTGAAGCGGCCGGGATGAGGATCAGCACCTCCAAATCTGAGGCCATGGTTCACCGGAAAAAGGTGGCTTCCCCGCTTCAGGTCGGTGGGGAGTCCTTACCTCAAGTGGAGGAGTTCAAGTATCTCGGGGTCTTGTTCACGAGTGAGGGACGGATGGAGCGTGAGATCGATAGACAGATCGGTGCAGCGTCAGCAGTGATGCGGTCGCTGTATCGGACTGTTGTGGTGAAGAGAGAGCTGAGTCAGGGGGCAAAGCTCTCGATTTACCGATCGATCTACGTTCCCACCCTCACCTATGGTCATGAGATCTGGGTAATGACCGAAAGGACAAGATCGCGAATACAAGCGGCCGAAATGAGTTTCCTTCGCAGGGTGGCTGGGCGCACCCTCCGAGATCGGGTGAGGAGCTCAGTTACCCGGGAGGAGCTCGGGGTAGAGTCGCTACTCCTTCACGTCGAAAGCAGCCAGCTGAGGTGGCTAGGGCATCTGTTCCGGATGCCTCCTGGTCGCCTCCCTCGGGAGGTGTTCCAGGCATGTCCTATTGGGAGGAGGCCTCGTGGAAGGCCCAGGACACGCTGGTGGGACTATGTCTCCGAGCTGGCCTGGTGTCGCCTCGGGGTCCCCCAGAACAGCTGGAGGAGGTGTGCGTGGATCGGGAAGTCTGGGCATCTCTGCTGAGACTGCTGCCTCCGCGACCCGGCCCCGGATAAAGCGGAAGAAAATGGATGGATGGATGGATGGATGGATGGACGATAATGAAACTCATTTGTCACTATAATATGAATACGTTTGCTGGTGGTGTGAGGCTGACTGACCGGCCCAGTGAAAAAAGTAACTGAAGAGCCCTGCCTTATTGGAACAGCAGAGGACCAGCTGCCATGGGAATTTGCAGTCGCTTCCATTTATTATATTTTCTTCACTCTTTAGACATTTTGTAGGGGACCATCAGCATATTTAGCACACACAAAAGTTTTGAGACAGCAAGTTGTCCACTCAAAGCGAAAAACCGTCCCTCGAAGCTAGCAGTTAGCATGTAGCATAAAGCTAAAGTTAGTATAATGGTTACGTGTTGGGCTACAGAGAGCGGTACTACGAAGTTGGTTGAACTGAACCTGGATTAGTTCCTCTAATCCTGGTTAACAAACCCAGACATGGAGCTTTTGGATTATCAGCGGGTTTAGTTAACCCTGGGTTTCTCTGAGAATTTGTGAGCACGTTTATGTGAAACAGGAGACTGCGCCAAGTGACGAATTACGGAAAAGATCTGAATATCAAAATCTATTATGACGAATATGTTACAGAATATAAGTGTGGTAAATATAAAACAAATGTAAGAAGTCTGGAAGGAGCACATACATTTTCAAAGCAGTGTATTACGCCTGTATTATAGTGCTGCCCTAGTGACCTGTTCATACCTGTGATAGTAGAGAGACAGATGATCGAGTTCGAGCCGGAGATCTCTACACAGGCGAGGTAGACGGTGCAGGAGTCCAGGCCAGTAAAGCGGTGGTGGGCGCCCGTTGTGGTCTCCTGGCTGACGGGGGAGAAGGAGTCCAGCTCGGAGTGGTACAGCCCCATGGAGTGAGGCTCGGCGGGGGACGGGGGAGAGCGAGGGCCCCTCCACGACAGCAGCAGCATGGATTTACTCCTGGACTCCAGTTTCACCGGCAGACGAGAGGTGTAGCCTGGAGAGGAATTAGACACAACTTGAAGTTACTCATATCCACAGAACAGTTTTCTTTAAAATGGACCCAGAGGTTTCACATTTTCTTAGTAGAGGTATTTTAACAGCACTTTGTGTACGATGCAGGTTCAAGCCAGCCCTAAAGGAAAAACAGAAACTTAAATATGTGTGAAAGCTACATTTGTCATGATTCAGTTCAATTTGTATTAATGTATTTTTTATTGAATCAGTATTTTGACAATTGATAAATGCTTACATTTAAAACATATGCGATAATGTTGTCATGGGGATTCAAGGCACCTTCTCTCATATTGGGCAGCCCCATAGGTTCAGTCTACACGAGGCACAGAGTTAATGTCTTTCTGTCCAGGGTCCATTTTTGGTGCCCTAAGCCAGTTGTTCCCAATAGGGCTGGGTTTTATTGATGGATTTTCCTATAAAAAACCCCAATATCAATTAAAAAAAACTTTAATTGATCCAATACGTCTTTTTCCCCACAATAAAGCCATGTGACTTCATGCATTTTTGTTTTGATAAGGTCATGTTAAATAAAATAAAAATACATGATTAATGTAACTGCATTGGGTTCAATTGTTAATGTAAATATTCATATTTTTACTAAAGCACCAAGTTAGTTTCTACTATTTGCAGCATTAGATCTTCTGAAAATGTCTTCCATATCCAAGTAAAATTGGTACCGAGTGATATCCTTAACTGAATCGATAATCAAATTGAATCAAATCGATTTGGGAAATCCAAATTGATACCCAGCCCTATTCCAAGCTTTTGTCATTTTTGTAATCCGAGTACCCCCATCTTGAGCATCCTGCCAAAATGTTAGACTAAACTCAGATTCAGTATTTAGTAGACGTTTTCAAAATTAATCTAAAATTGACTGTGCATAACCTCAAATCATAATCATGTACGTTTAACATGCACCGTCTCGACCAAATAAATACAAAAAACAGCGCCCAAACAGTGACTTCCTTTTTCAATCCAGTTCGCCAAAATAAAAACACACAGCTCATCTCATTGATGAGTTCAACAGGTACTTGTAACATGACAAGAATATACTTAAATACATATTTAAGTGTTTTGTCTGTTAATAGTTAGGCAGGAAAAAAAAGTTGAGTAATGAACTGCTGAACTAATGAATAAGATGGTGCTCTTATTTTGGTGTGCTGGATCGAAACCGGAAGTCACTTCTTGGGCAGCATTGTTATGATTTCAAGTTGTGCACAGAGTCAATTCTCATTCCAATAAATCGTACCAAATACCTCAGCTACAAGAGATGTAGAGCAGAGCTGGTCATGTGTGTTAGTGTTCTCTTTGTTTTGTGTCCATGGAAAGGTCTTCAGTTTTAAGACATTTCCATGGTTACGAAACAAAAATGACTTATTTTGTTCTTGCAGCTCTCGGTGTATGAAACCTTTAGCCACAGGCCCCATCCGAAAGCAATAAATTGTTAAGGAGGTCTTACGCCAAAACCGATGTGCGTCAGCGTCCGCCATGATAAGAAGCGTCCGAATTGGGCTGTCTGTTAGGAAGGAGTTAGGGAAAGGAGCCTGTATGCTAACTATCATAGCCACTTTAGCATAGGGACCTCTGGTGGTCCCTTACCGGCGATTAGGAGCCATGTGCCATCCCACAAGCCACCACGCCGGGATGTCACTTCCCCTTCCCCTGGGTAAGGATGGTCGAATTGGGCAAATGGCTCTGAAGCTCTAGTTCACCAACTGCATAGAGATCCAACAGTTGACCCCATGAACGGTTAAGGATTAGTTGCTAGTGTTAGTACTTAGAGGCTATAATTTGATGGTTTCGGACACAATCTCAGACTGAATGTGAGAGCTGTGGCGGCAGAGCGGAAAGAGGCATCAAGAGACTGCGCCGCCTTAAAGAAAACTGGTCCTTTACATAAACACATAGCTATATATAGTGAATAAAAACAGTGTCCCACTCCCAGCATTTTCTATTAGCACATCTCGAGTAAAGTTGTATTTTTGTTGGAGAACTTATTACTTTTACTCCACTACATAAAGGCTCCAAAGTAAAAAGTCAATTTTTCATGTGTCCTTTTCAAAACCTATTAATGCACTCGACAGAACAGTGCTGGATACTGTCAGATGCCATCGACTTCCAACAACAAGGAATCAGACATGCCCCCGTCGTGTTGCAGTGCAGAGGGTGAATTATTATTTTACCGGACACTTATTTAAACTGATTTGTGGGTATTTTCTACAGCACATACTTGACTCCTGTGTTTCTCAATGCCAAGAACACATTGCCACGCTAGAAAACTCAAGACAAAAGAATAAAAGGACGACATGAAACTCACCGATAGCCAGGAAGAAGTCACGTTCCTGGTGGAAGAACAATGTGCTGTTTTCACACGCGAACCATGTTTTCGGGCGCAACTTCTGCAGGAAACTCTGGAGATAAACAAAAAAGCAGTTGGTTGTTGGAGCACTAAGAAACGGCTCTGCTCTACTATCTTAATACTTTATTCTTCCCTCCTCTAAACCAGGAGCATTAATGGACGATATTGAAACTGAATTACCTGCGTTCCGTGGGTGGGACGAACTTTAGGTTTCACCAGGCCATTGACCTTGATGTACTTCGTGCCTGCAGCAAACCGTTATTTTCATACAGATATTATCCTGCCCATTTGACGTCGCACGATACTCACGTTGGTTGAGAGCGAAGGCCCAGGTGTGAACGGTCTCTCCATATTCAAGCGTGATCGTGTTTTTGACGCCCGGATACACCGTCAGCGAGGTCAGTTTACCCGCTTTACCGATGGACGCCAGCCCGGTCCCGTTCAGCCAAATGTCGAAGTTCGGACTTGGAAAATAATGCAAATGGGCAAAAGGCTGCACGTAATACATTTAGAATATCATAAGTTAATTAAAGCTGCGGCTCGAGTCCCGACTAAAACCAGGAAATGGAGCCATATTAGTCCAGTGCTCAGACTACAACAGCTCTGCTTGTAAGTCTCTTTATATTCTGCCGTCATGTGCTCTGGTAAAGATGATCCTTTCCAGTTGTGAAGTGGAAATTACGAGGGCATTGTGTTCAAGTGCCGTCTACAAACTGCTGACCTACCGCCACTTTGTATCGGCTGTGCTTGGTAAAAGATCTAAAGTTTGGCAGGTTTTTATTTCTCAAAGACACCAAGCAAAAGCATAAAAAAATGTATCAACTGCGCTCTGGTTGAGTTCTCGGGTGGAAAATACGAGATGAGGTGGCTCTCGTGCAACTGTCTACTCGGCAAGTGCTATTTTAAAAAGGTGATGGTATACTTTAATTCCTTTATGGAAATTCATCTCCGCATTTAACTCATCCTTGATGCCGCTGGGGCGACCTGTAGGAGCAGTGAGATGTGGAGCCAGGCTGATGGTCAGAAAGTACACCTGGCTGGAGGATTAACTTAACTATTATCATAGGTTTTTAATGATAAGGGAAACCGGAGTACCCGGAGGAAACTGGGGTCGGCCCATTAGTCCGACGTACCATTGAGCAGAGGTGCCATTAGTCTGACAAAAACTGGTTAGGGTCTGTTATTTTCTGACTAATGGCACCTCTGCTCAATGGGACATTTTCGGAATAATGAGACGTCGGACGAATGGGCTGCCGGACCAATGGCATGGCACAAGGAAACCTACATAGACACTGGGAGAACAAACTCCACACAGAAAGGCCCCGTCCAGGTTGGAGTCAAACCTAGGACCTTCTTGCTGGAAGTACTGGCATAGCCACATCGTGCAACAAGCCAATTCTTTTAGTCTGCCCCAAAAACAACTGTGGCTACGTACGTACGTATCCAGTCATCAACGGGAATGGAGTGATGGAAAAATCTTCCCGTGTGTGAAGCTTTTCGTAACAACGTTTTCTTTTCCCCTGAAAGTCTTCTTGAAAATGCGAGACAGGCCTCGATTCTGGCAAAGTTCAGTTGTAGTATTTTTGTGACACTTTGAAAACATCCTAGCTCTTTGTAGGACGGTCGACAAACTGTGCACAAAGGTCGTTTTTTTCCTCTTATCTCAATCTTTTATATAAGGTTAGACAAAGCTCCTCTTTTCAGCGCTGTAGGGGAGACACTACAGGCGAAACTAAATATTTAATTTTCAAGTTTTGAGCCAGTTGGTCTCTGAACATATAAACTTCACCTGGAAACAAATATATCCAACCACCACAACAACATGTTTAAATATTGCCCTGACTCAATGTTTAGCCACAGAGTTCTATGGGAAATGATCATTTCAAGGACCAGTTTTTCCTCACATTGGTGCGACAACATCTCCACATCAGGAGCTTCCACAGACTTGCACATTTTGCAGCCTTGGACTGAATATTTTGAAGATTTCAAAAGGGATTTTTTAATATCCAATGCCTAGCCTGATGGAGTTTTTAATGTCCAAAATCCCCTCTGAAAAAGTCTACAGCAAAAGTTTCAAACTGATATCTTTAAATTAAAAAAAAAAACTTTCCCTATTCACCTGCAGCGTCAAATAAATTTGTAGAGACTTAAAATCTTCCTGGTTTCATTATTTCTCATGATCTTGAAAACAGGTTTGACTAATATCCACAATGGCTTCCAAAATGAACAAAAGAGCTTTTAGGTTTACTACTTCTCTTCAAAGACGACAGAAAGCTTCCAGCACAAGACGACATCGGCCTGTTGGCTCCAAACTTCACACATCAGTGAATCAGCAGTTTTACAAAAGCAAAAACAGAACCGGAGCTACACCTTGATAATTATTGCAAAGACTCTGTTACCTTTCTGAAGCTTCGTTCTTGTTAAACCAGCAAATGGAGAAAGAAATATTGCTGCAGCGTCCTAAAAACACAAAGATTTAAAGCCAGTTACACAGCAAATAAAAAAACAGCTAAAGCTACATGCTACTTACCCAAAGAGATGCTAAGTGGCAGCAGCACCAGGAAGCAGCAGAGAAATGTGATGGCACTCCTGAAAGACATGTCGGTATATGGTGAGTTTGGATTGTTTGCTCGTAAAGTGCTTTGCTGGTAAATGAAGGGTTTCGCTCACATTTTTGAAAGTGGATTTTGTGAGGGTTTTCTTTGCTCCTTTACAATATTTCAGTGTTGTCAATGGCCTTGCAGCAGACGCACGGCCCTAATGAGTGGCAGGTGTGTGCTGCCTTCACTGCACCTGGGACATCTTTGCATTTGTCTGGACTGACTGGAGGGCGGGGTGAAGGGGGCGTGAGTTCATTCATAGGGAGTGTACCTAAAGAGCTTTAATAAAACTGCAGATGGGACATGGCCAAAGTACAGTAATACGTTTGAATGAATGGCAGTTCTGGCGGCCATCTTGTGACTGGCCCTTCTAACCCAGTGCAGTGTAATCAAATGGAAACACCACATATTTCTTTGATACAGTTTGGATCTATTTTGAGTTATTTCATGGTTCATAAATTTTCTTTTTAGATACGACTTGTGAAAGTGTAATGCAGTTAATAGGAAAAACTGGCTCCTCCCCTCACTGGGTCCGGTGACATCATCACATTCTAGAACCTGCAACTCAGCAATAGGAGGCACAGACTTAAAGGAACAGGCCAGCGTTTTTCCATACTGAGATATGTTCTTACCTGAGCTTAGACAAGTTGATACGTACCTGTCTGGTCAGTTAGTTAGTAGGTAATAGAATAAGTAACTAAGGTAATATCCCAGGTTACTAATGTATGTTTGTGTTTTTAATATTGTGTATTGTCTTGGGCCCCATATATAAGCTAAATTTTGCTTCAAGGGTGTCCCGTTTATGAATATGGACTATCATCTATGTAATAAAAACGGAAACTGAATCACTATCTGTAGCACATTGGAACAAATGGCAATTCTGGCGGCCATCTTGTGATTGTCCTTTTAAAACTAGTAAACCAATAGGAAGCACCACAAACTTTAGTATCCTTTAAATTAATAATTACATCTTCTAATTTAATGTCATGATCAAGGCCTTGGGAATCCAGGGTGCTGAGGGCGCTACAGCACCCCCGGTGGATCGTTTACGCATTACAGGCAATATTAAATAAACAGGAAATGAGCACAGGAATAGCATTGTTGGGGGCTAGCTTGTCTCTCAGACAAAATATCTTCCCACGGTCCTGGTCATGATTGCTAAAACTAATGAAGACCAAGACTTGCATTTCCTGACTTTTACCTGAGTGGGAATATTCTCCAAGTGACTGATGAGATCAAGTATCTAATCTCAGATGACAGAGACATGTACAGCAGTGCTTTATGAGCAGGCCAATACAGTATGTTCGCTCATAAATTCCACGTGTGCACTGCCAATGTAGAAACCATTTTAAGGACCTTTTGCTCTCCTCTTTATACGGCGTCTCCACTGTTGGTGACTTCCTTCCCGTGTTGTGGCATTTTCTCATTTTTTTTCTCAACTCAGCGATTGCATTAGGTCAAACCATAGACGACCTGTCCTCTATTAGCTGTCCTCCCCGTCCGGAACAGAGCCACATTGTCCCATCACATGCGCCGCCACTCTGCAAATGCAAGTCATAAGAACGCGCTACTATTTCCTCTCTCTCTCTCTCTGCCGAAACTTTTGAACATGTTTTAAAAGATTGTTCTCACCACGATGGAAGGCTGCCACTGCCTGCTTTTGCTGCTTTAGCTTCGACGCTAACCCAGGACTCACATGGACGAGTGATGCCGGGGATATGGACCTTGCTAGTTTTCTTAAAAGCATCTATCCAGGGTTTTTGGTGCGGGACGAGCCTTTGGTCATCAACCGGGATGTAACTTTAGACCTCCTGGAGAGTTCCCCAGCCTCACAGGGCGAGGTGAGTGAGGTGTGTACTCGGTAACTGTAAGTTTAATACATTTTATTGTGAGTAGTTTCACACTTAATTCTTTGACTTCATCTTTTATATTTTGTGCAATTGTTAAGCATCATCAGGGTGGATCAATCGTCTTTGTGGTTATATTGCTGCTAGAGGTTGACCCGATATCGGCCGGCCGATATATCAGGCTGATAATCGGGAATCAACCGATCTAGCGCCGATAAAAGCTGATCTCGTTTTTTTTTATAAATAAAGATTACATCTCTGGAATTGCCCATGTGACGTGTGTTGTTATGGCGGCCATTTTGAATACCGAAGTAGAATTATGCAGTTCTACAGCATGTAACAATATCTCCACTCAGGATATAAATGAAAGATAACTGATCGACAGTGACTTTTTCATGTACTCGTAATCATTGCTCAAGAAGATAACAGTAAAAACATGGCCACAGAGATGCACGTTTATGTGAAGAAACCAGTCAGTGTTTAAGATGTTAGCATGCTACCGGTTAGTAGAAAGCCCTGTAAAAATTCCACTGTCAATCAGTTCATATTCATCCTGAGTAGAGATATTGTTACATGTTGTAGTACTGCATAATTCTACTTTGTTATTCAAAATGGCGGCCGGAACTATGCGTGATGTCATTGGAAACACATTATGTAAAAACTAACCTATATCCTTCTTTAACTTGAGTAAACAGTGCTTCAGACACGTGTTTACTGTAAGTGTTTCACCTCCAAAAATGTCCCATGAAAGATATAATCTTAAGCTATAGTTGACACAGATGTTTTTCAGTAACGGTGCTTGTTCTTGACTATAATCTTCGGTTTCACTCGCAGGCGGAGGATGGGGGGCTCTGCTGCTGCTGCCGGGCCGATGGTGTTGACCAAAGATGGCCCGGTTCAGGGGTGACCCTGGATAAATCACATGTGTTTTATGGGGTCCCGTACGCTGGTCCTCCCACAGGGGCGTACCGCTGGAAGCCGCCCGGCCCGTGACCCCCTGGTCGGGTGTGTACGACGCCAGCTTCCCCGGGCGGCGTGCATGCAGGCCTGCACTGGACCCATCACAGAAGAGTGTCCCAAACAGGTACAGCAAGCGATCAACCGCTTCACCCCCAACTAAGCTGAGCACATTTTCTCCAGTTTGGCTTTACCCAAATCTAAAAGCTTCTTGAAAAAAGTGTCAGACAGAAACGAGGATGAAAATACAACAAAACGTGCGACAAAAACAGGATTAAAATGTGATGAAAATGCAAAAAAGGAGCCACAAAGAAGCAACAAAAACGTGCCGGAAAAGCTACAATAACACAACTGACTTCAGATCATAACAACGCCGCCCAGGAAATGACTTCCTGTTTCGATCCAGCTCGCCAAAATAAAAGCACACAGCTCGTCTCATTGATAAGTTCAGAAGGTACTTGCAACATTACAAGAATATAATTAAATACACATAATTTAAGTGTTTTGTCTGTTGATAGGCAGAAAGAAAATTGAACTAATGAATAAGATGGTGCTTTTAATTTGGTGTGCTGGATCGAAACAGGAAGTCAGTTCTTGGACAGCGTTGTTATGATTTGAAGTTATGCACAGAGTCAATAAAAAAGCAACAAAATGAGATGAAAACATGACAAAAACGCAACAAAACATGACAAAATAATCAGCAAAAAGGCAAGGCAAAGCAAAAAAGGATCAAAATACCAACAAAAACGTGACAAAAAAGGAGAAAATGTGCTCGGTTAAGGCGGGGGTAAGAGTTTAAGAGTCCTCAAAGCCCATAATCCATCACTGGACTCATCCTGCGCACTCGTCATGACGCCAAGGACTTGCTAGCATGCTGTTAGCGCGCAACATTGATGTCCTCTCTCTCATTACGGTGGTTTCTGTCTCCTGGTCCTGTTGCAGGTGAGCGAGGACTGCCTGTACCTGAACATTTTCGTCCCGTTGGATGTGAACCTCAGCGTGCCTCTGTGGACCCCGTCCCGGTGATGGTGTGGATCCACGGGGGGGACTTCATCGCGGGGTCGGCCTCCAAGCCTCTCTATGACGGACGCTTCCTCAGCAACTTCACTCGCACCGTAGTGGTCAGCCTGGACTACAGACTGGGTGAGGACAGACATTATGCAACATTTACAGTATTTGGAAAAAAAGGTTGACACCGAACGATACTGTTTGCGACCCCTGACTAGTAGAGCACAAATTTCTGAGTATGTCAAAAAAGTCAAAAGTAAGCCTCTAGCCCATTCCTGTGCAGAGTTATGAATTTCTAAAGCCATTGGGGGCACCTTAAATAAAGAA
This sequence comes from Neogobius melanostomus, assembly GCA_007210695.1. Lineage (NCBI taxonomy): Eukaryota > Metazoa > Chordata > Actinopteri > Gobiiformes > Gobiidae > Neogobius > Neogobius melanostomus. The sequence continues at coordinate 1,129,861 of VHKM01000421.1, forward strand.
AGGAAAGAATTTCACACATGTCCAGCTGAGGGCACTAAAAGTGTAAGCCATTTTTATGAGGAAACAGTCCTGTCAGCTCATTATTATTCATTTATTTAAAATAATTTCCTCATTAGTATTTTCCCAATTAAAACTTATTTTGCTGAAGATCTTTATTTTAGAAGAAGATCTTTATTTTATATAGCGCCTTTCACAGACATGGTCACAAAGCGCTTTACATGAGAGCATTTTACATTCACTCCATACTTGGTGGTGGTAAACTACCTTAGTAGCTTCAGTTTCCCCTGGGGGAGACTGACAGAAGCGCTGTCGCAACTGCACACATCTGCGCCAACGGTCCCTCTGACCATCACCATGCATTCACATACATCATTCATCCTGGCCTATTGTACATGTTTTTGGTGGTAGGGGAAACCAGAGTACCCGGAGGAAACCTACGCAGACATGGGGAGAACATGCAAACTCCACACAGAAAGGCCCCGTCCAGGTGGGAATCGAACCCGGGACCTTCTTGCTGTGAAGCGAGAGCGCTAACCGCTGCGCTACCGTGCCGCCTGCCTGGAGCGTTGATTATGGACCCCGGCAATACACCCCCGATATAATTTGGCCCCGGGGGAAATTTACTTGGAGACCCCTGCTCTAACATGTCCGAGATGGACTTTGGTGCTAAACAATGAAAAGACTTGTACACAAGCAGAGCTGTTTTAAATTCTATTCTCTGAGTGACAGGAAGCCAGTGCAGAGACCAGAGCACTGGACTAATGTGGTGGTATTTCCTGGTTCTTGTCAGGACTCGAGCAGCAGCGTTCTGGATGTACTGCAGCTCTAACAGCTGGTTTAGAAAGGCCAGTGAGCAGCCGTTACAGTAGTCTAACCTGCTGGAGACAAATGCATGGATGAGTCTCTCTAAGTCTGGTTTTGACACTATTCCTCTGATCTTAGCAATGTTCTTCAGATGGTAAAAAGCTGATGATGTTATTGCTTTGATGTGGCGGTTGTTAAGTCCATGATTACTCCGAGATTTCGAACCCGATTTGTCGTTTTTAGAGAGAGAGACTCGAGGTGACTGATAACACTTCTCTTTGTGTCTGTGGGCCAAAAACAATTCAACATTTAGTTGTAGAGAGTTGTTTTGCATCCACAAACTGATCTGTTGGATGCAGTGACAGAGAGTATCTACAGGCCCATGTGTGTCATCTGCAGTGTTGAGCTGAGGTAGACTGACAGAAACGAGGCCTGCTATTCCCTCGCGGCCTCTTATCCAGGTCCTAACCAGGCCCAACGTTGCTTATCTTCCGAGATCTGACGGAGGGGCAGAGCAAATGTCAACAAATCCGAGTCCCATGGAGCTCATTAATCTATTACAAAGACCGTCTGTGTGTAAAAGACCATTGTTTTGAAAGAGAGATGAGCAGAGAGATAACCTCAAGGAAGGAAGGGCTGTATTTGATTAGGCGCTGGTCGTCATGTGACTTTGATTTTTAGTGTTTGGATTGGAGACGGACAATACCAGAACTAAACGGTGCATTTACTGGATTAAACCTGGATTGAAGCCAGGCAAGACTTGAGTATGTTGTAAAATAGAAACAAAACTCACGTCTGGTTGTAAGGCAAGGCAAGTTTATTTGTAGAGCACAGTTCATACACAAGGCAATTTAAAGTGCTTCACAGCTGCATAGAACTACAAGATTAAATCAATCCATAAAACATCAACATAAAAAAAAAAAAATTGTGCCAGGCAGGATTTGAAATGTTGAAATGATCCCGACCGGGCTGGTTTTTTCTGCGTAGGTTTCCTCTGGATACTCCGGTTTCCCCTACCACAAAAACATGTACAATAGGTTCTCATCTGGGGCCAAGACTCCCATGAACATGAATAAATAAAGGTCAAATATCAATAAATGTTTAGCTCCCTTCCTGGAACCTCCATCTTAACATGGTGGAGGGGTTTGAGCGCCTGAATGATCCTGGAGCTCTGTTGTCGGGGGCTTCGTGCCCCTGGTAGGGTCTCCCATGGCAAACAGGTCCTAGGTGACGGGTCAGACAAAGAGCGGTTCAGAAGCCCCTTATGAGAGACCAACAGGCCCGGTTAGAACCATGAGGCCGTCCTTCTGTGGACCCACCACCTGCAGGAGGAGCCATAGGGGCTGATGCAGCTCCAACAGCTGCCCCCACGACCCGGCAACGGACAAGTGGAAGAAGATGGATGGATAGATGGATGGATGTTTAGCATGAATAGTTAATGTCAGCTTTTGATCACGTACACATTTTGTACCACGTAAAGAACCACCAGATACAATATTTGACCTCCTAGAACCACAGATCAACCAGCACTAAACCAGGTCTAACCAGGACTAGACCAAGTCTAAAAACACTTAAATTGAACTTGGTTTTGGTGATTATGGCTTACAGTCCATTTTCAAAATATTCTAATTTCTGATATTTTAATTTGGGTTTTTTACAAGCTGAGCCATCCTCATCAAAAATATAACAAATAAAGGCTATACATATCTCACTTTGCAGTAATGAGTCCATCATATAGCAGTTTCACAGTTAAAGCCGAACTACAGAAACCAATTCCTTTTTTTAACAATATTCTAATTTTCCGAGTTTCACCTGTATGTGATGTTTAAAACGCTCTTCTTTTTGTTGTTGAACTTTTAATTGATATTTTCAACATAAAAATTGTAACAATCACATGCCAGGAAAAAAGAAAAGACTACACAAAGGGTGCAACTCAATCCGAATCAGTTCAAAACTAAATGTTCAATTAAAGACCATTTGGACATAAATAGGACAGTTTTCATTTGCAATCTTGCTGTTATTTGCTCCATATGATTAGAATAAGAAGACATAATGAATGTAATAAAAGAAAAGCACTCTGTTCCCTGTGTGGTCCGTTCTCGTAGGAGCGTTCGGTTTCCTGGTTTCGGGGAAGGACCCTCACTCATCTGCAGTGGGGAATTATGGGATACTGGACCAACAGGCCGCTCTGCTCTGGGTCCAACGCAACATCGCGGTGTTCGGAGGGGATCCAGGAAAGGTGCGGAGACGACATCTTTGATTTGTTTTTCTTTTACATATAAGGCAACCAAAATTGTTTAGTCACAATGAAGAAATGCCACACAGATTAAATGATGCATTTTTATATGTCAGTAAGCAAATGTTTTATTCAAGCCAGAGTACTGTTACTTCAAAATCATTTAAAAGTATGGCTTGATAAAACTAGTCCAATAAGTTCAGTGACTTCCACAAGCTCCTCAAGTCCTTGCCTGACTTGTCCGTGTTCCCTTGTCTCATGTAAAGCGCTTTGTGACCATGTTTGTGAAAGGCGCTATACAAATAAAGCTCTTCTTCTTATTCCCTCAGGTGACCATCTTTGGGGAGAGCGCAGGGGCCCAGGCGGTCAGCCTCCACCTGATGATGCAGAGCAGCAAACCTCTGTTCAGACAGGCAGTTCTGCAGAGCCTGCCCTTCTCCATCCCCCTCAAAACCAGGTCAGTGTCAATTAGTCCTGAATGTCCCATATTTTAATGAAGTTTTAGTCTTAGTCTTGTTTTAGTCAAGATTTAGTCCCAAAAAAAATATCTAGTCTAGGTTAGTCGACTAAACTTGCATGTAAATTTAGTCGACATTTATAATATTTATTATAATCATATACAATCAAGGTCCTCAGCTTCATGGGGCTTTTCCCTCATGAACAAAGTTCATAGCTGTTCCTTTGGCAGTGAATTTATAATGATATGAGGCTCTTTCAAACAGTTTTTGGAAGTTTGGATGATTTTAGTCACTTATTTCCATTTTTATTTAGTCTTATTTTAGTTGACGAAAATATCTGGACATTTTAGTCATAGTTTTAGTCTCGTGAAAAACGTACAATTTGAGTCAGCAAAATATTACTTTGACTAAAATTATTACTTTGACTAAAATTATGATGTCTTGGAATACGCCTGTCCCTAACGGCACAGGCGAGCCCGATGTCAGGATCCATCGGCTCACATTGTGAAAGAGTGGATCAGGGAGCATATTTGACTCCAGTCAGAGTAGAATATTCCTCAAGCAGAAGAGGAACGGAGTAATAAAACCACCCTTACAGTCAGTACACACAAAGTAGTGACTATAAGGGTGCCATTAACTGTGGTAAAAAAAAATTTTTATTTTTTTTATGACATTGTGTTCTGAACTTTTTTTTTTTTTTTTTGTGGAAAGAAATTTTACGTGAATTCATTTTGAGAATGATTTGAAAGAGACATTTTTTGTCATGTTTACCATATTTACTGTCTTTCTTGATGGATGGATGGAAGGATGGATGGAAGGATGAATAAATGGAAGGATGGACGGAAGGATGGATGGATGGATGGATGGATGGATGGATGGAAAGATGGATGGATGGATGGATGGATGGCTGGCTGGATGGATGGAAGGATGGATGGATGGATGGAAAGATGAATGGATGGAAGGAAGGATGGAAGGATGGATGGATGGATGGAAGGATGGATGGATGGATGGAAAGATGGATGGATGGATGGATGGATGGATGGAAGGAAGGATGGAAGGCTGGATGGATGGATGATGATGAATGGAAGGAAGGATGGATGGATGGAAGGATGGAGAATGGATGGAAGGATGGATGGATGAAGGATGGATGGATGGATGGATGGATGGGATGGATGGATGGATGGATGGATGGAAGGAGGATGGAAGGATGGATGGATGGATGATGATGAATGGAAGGAAGGATGGATGGATGGAAGGATGGATGAAGAATGGATGGAAGGATGGATGGATGAAGGATGGATGGATGGATGGATGAAGGATGGATGGATGGATGAAGGATGGATAGAAGGAAGGATGGATGGATGGAAGGAAGGAAGGATGGATGGATGAAGGATGGATGGATGGATGAATAGATGGAAGGAAGGATGAATGAATGAATGGATGGAAGGATGGAAGGAAGGATGGATGGAAGGATGGAAGGAAGGAAGGATGGAAGGATGAATGGATGGAAGGATGGATGGAAGGAAGGAAGGATGGAAGGAAGGATGGATGGATGATGGGTGGAAGGAAGGATGAATGGATGGATGAAGGATGGATGGATGGATGAAGAATGGATGGATGAAGGATCCTGACCAAGGCCCTTCTCCTGATGGCTCCTTGGAAGAGTAAGGTGTTTCTGAACTTCTGCAATTGACGAATGACCTCTCTGCTCTTCTGGACCTTCAATGCTGCAACCATTTTATGTGTACCTTTCCAATCAAGTCAAATGAAATTAATTTAGCCCAGGTCGACTCCAGTCAAGTTGTAGAAACTTCTCAAGGACGACCAGTGGAAAAGGGGATGCATCTGAGCTCAGTTTAGAGTGTCAAAGCAAGGGTGTAAACATTTATATTTCAGAGTTTTATTTTCAATACATTTGCAAAACATTTTTTTTTTCACTGTCATGTCATTATGGGGTATTGTTCTGCATGCACTATAGATAGATAGATCAGTACATTGGGTAATAACCATGTTCTCTCCTCTCCGTCAGACACGAGGCAGTGAAGCTCGGCAAAGTTTCGCCAGACAGACGAATTGCTCGGTGAGCGACGTCGTGTGCCTCCTGTCGCTGTCTCCCCAGGAGGTGCTCGCGGCGCAGATGAAGACCAGTACGGCTCCTCACACTCTCCCTCCCACACGCCTTGCACACATTTGGAAACACTGTGAAGCGGGATCAGTCAGTGGAGCCTAAAACTCCCACAATAAACTGCTATCATCAAAAGATAAGCAAAAACCAAGGTGTTGTCGCCGCAGGTGCGAAGATGGTGAACCCGTTCCGTTTCCTGGAGGTGTTCGAGACGTGGGGCCCGTTCCTGGATGGGGAGCTGATTAAGGAGCAGGCGGTCGAGGCCTTTCAGAAGGGACACTGGCAGAAAGAGAAGCCCGTGCTGCTGGGTAAGACAAACTCACGGGTGGTGCCGTAGTGGTCAGTCGTCCCGCCGCACACCCACAAGGTTCCGAGTTCAATTGACTCTGTCTCGCTAGAATCAAGCTAGCGGTAGCCCCACAACCTGTTCACTGATTTCCGGTTCTAGTCCAGCAGGCACTTGCTATTTTACATGAAGAATATGATTAAATACCCAATTTTAAGTGTCACTGTGGTTTTAACCTGTTACCTGCCATTTTAGGTTTAGGGTTAGCGTTAGGGTTAGCAATTGTGCATATCCAAATCTCAAGGCTTATTGAGTTGAGATCTCTTCAAATACACATTATAAAATACGTCCAAAGATCCGGTGTTGCTGATTTTTCACCAAGATCTTGAATTGATGATGGGAGAGTGTGACCACAACCCGACGCCTCCTCCAGCACATTCCAAAGATTCTCAATGGGGTTAAGATCTGGATAAGTAAATGTAAAATTGAATTGAATTTGATATTGATTTTCTTTTTTGAAGATAGGCATGTATTCAGCTTTTTACTGGGGAGATTTTTGTAAGATAAAGATCTTACAAAAATTGGGTACTTCATGATGACTAAATGGTTCGGCTTCTCTGGCTGCGAGTCCCGTTTTCGTGCACCGCGTGTGATTCCCGGGCCGTTTCTTCATAGGCACGACGTCGGAGGAGGGCGTGCTGTTCGTCTACGCCGCCTTTAACAAACCGGTGTCGGCGGTGGAGAGCACGGTCTACATCACGGCCATCTTCAAACAACACACGCTCCAGATCCTGCACAAGTACCTGCCTCTGTACAGGGAGGCCGACCGCAGGGGCATGCTCGCTCAGGTGAGGGGTCCGACACGGAAACCAACTCAAATATGAAATAATGAGTATCAGTGCACTAGCACAACTTTTACAAAGCTTCCGAGTGGCGCTGGTGTTGCGCTATGTGCCTGCACCACTGCCGAGAGGGCGTCGCTTATAAAAAGGGAAGGTCGATTGAGTTAAGAATTATTAATCTGTTTTATGGTTCTATATGACACATAATGTACAGTGCCTTGCGAAAGTACAAATACACCTGGAACTTTTGCACATTTTGAATTTCTTACTGAAAGTTCACACACAAGTAACAGACAACTATGAAAGCAAAATGATACATGATTCTGTTATTTTTCAAAAACAGAAAAGTTGGGCATGCATAAGTATTCATACAGCATGACTTAATACTTTGTGGAATCCCCTTTTGCTGCAATAACAGCAGCAAGTCTTTTGGGGTTTGACTCTACAAGGTTTGCACATCTAGAGACTGACATTTTAGCCCATTCCTCTTTACAAAACAACTCAAGCTCTGTCACATTAGAAGGAGAGCGTTTGTGAACAGCAGTTTTAGGTCTTTCCACAGATTTCAATAGGATTTAGGTCAGGACTTTGACTGGGCCATTCTAACACATTAATATGTTTGTTTTTAAACCATTCCATTGTAGATTTAGCTTTGTGTTTAGGGTCATTGTCCTGCTGGAAGGTGAGTCTCCGCCCCAGCCTCAATTCTCTTGTTGACTCCAGCAGGTTTTCCTCCAAAATGTCTCTGTATTTGGCTTCATCCATCTTCCCAACTATTCTTACAATCTTCCCAGTCCCCGCTGAGGAAAAGCAGCCCATAGCATGATGTTCCCCCACCATATTTGACACTGGGGATGGTGCACTCAGGACGATGAGCAGTGTTAGGTTTGTGCCATACATAACGTTTTGCATTTGGGCCAAAAAGTTAAATTTTTGTCTCATCTGACCAAAGCACCTTCTTCCACATGGTAGCTGTGTCCTCCATATGACTTCTAGCAAACTTCAAACTGGATTTCTTATGGCCTCCTTTCAATAATGGCTTTCTTCTTGCCACTCGTCCATGAAGGCCAGATTGTGTAGAGTACGACTTATAGTTGTCCCATGTACAGATTCCCCCAGCTCAGCGGCAGTACGTCGCAGCTCCTCCAGAGTTATCTTGGGGCACTTGGTTGCATTTCTGACCAGTGCTCTCCTTGTTCGGTCTGTTAGTTTAGGTGGACGGCCGTGTCTTGGTAAGTTCGCAGTGGTGCTAAACTCTTTCCATTTCCGAATGATGGATTGAACAGTGCTCCGAGAGATGTTCAAATCTTGGGAAATCTTTGTATAACTTAACGCTGCTTTAAACTTCTCCACAGCTTTATCCCTGACCTCTCTGGTGTGCTCCTTGGCCTTCATGATGTTGCTTAGTGACCAATACACTCGGACCATAGCTCTGAGGCCCTCACAGAACAGCTGGAATTATACTGAGAGTAGATTACACACAGGTGGCCTCTATTTAATGGTTAGGGCAAGGTGTGAACATTCTGCAGTCATTAGGAATGTTATAAAGGCAATTTAATGCACGCAGATAATGCTGTATGAATACTTATGCACGCCCCACTTTTCACTTTTCTATTTTTGAAAAATAACAGAATCATGTATCATTTTGCTTTCACTTCACAGTTGTCTGTTACTTGTGTGTGAACTTTCAGTAAAAAAATTCAAAATAAAATCTTTATGTTTAGGGTTGTAAACATGACAAAATGTGCAAAAGTTCAAGATGTATTAGTACTTTCGAGAGGCACTGTATACATTTTTTTTTACTGTACCCAGCCTTGGGTAAATTGCCTGGTGAATCCTGCTGGGACTGTTTACCTAATGCACTCGCCTTGTCCTCAGATTGTGACCGACTTCATCTTCCTGTGCCCGGCCCGTCGCTCGGCCCGCTCCGGCGTGGCGTCCGGCAGCTCCTTCTGGATGTACGTGTTTGACCACGTGGCCTCGGACCACCACATTTGGTCGGGTCTCACCTTCTGCTACCAGCACCCCTGCCACGGCGCCGAGCTGCCCTTCGTCTTCAACTCCGCCCCGGTCGCCAACTTCACCATGACCGCCCCGGAGCGGCTGCTGTCCAACCGCGCGCTCTGCTTCTGGGGGGCGTTCGCGCACAGTGCCAACCCCTCGTCCCGCGTGGGGCAGACGGCCTTTTGCAGGGAGCAGAGGGCGCCGCTGTGGCCCGGTACTCGGACAGCAGCGGGTGGCTTGTCATGAACCTCACAGTCCGAGCGCACGCCCAAGTCGGGACCAGGGAGCACATCTGCGACTTCTGGGACAAGTTGGGGATCTACTAATGCTGGTTTCGTCTTAAGGGGAGACACTGCAGGCAAAACTCAAGTTTCTGCACTTTTGGTTTTGGACCAGCTCCTAAAATGTAAACTATCACCTGGGACGAATAAAGCTGAATAATCATAAGCTGTTTACAAGTAGAACCTACTGAAAGACAAAATAAGATATTAAAAATTCTCTGTATTTATATATCAACAAAATAAACCAATACATTTAAATCTGGCTCTACCCATTATTCAGATTTTTTGCCACAAATATAGTCATTTTGGTCATTTTCCCACATGAAAAGCATTACTTAAAGCTGCCCTCAGCTATACCCCTGGCATAAGGGGTGGAAGGTGACAAGGTAGCCTGGCATAAAGCCAGACTAACTTCATGTATGTATTTATAAATACATATAAAGACAGTCTAGAATTATGGTAATAGGACGCAATTTCCAAATCGTGACTGGAGGCGGGGCTAACGATCACAGTTTGAACGAGAGGGAACAATCAAACACAAAGCGTCTTACACTTTGCGTTCACGTCCTCCACCATGATTGTTTGTCGTCCACACGTGCAGTCGAGTAAATGTTCTGGTGAAAGTCCTCAGAGCAGCTTCTGCTGTGGCTTTAAGGACAAGTCCAGCTTATTTAAAACTGAAGAAAGGGCTCTGGTAAAAGATCGTTGTGTGGCTTTCATCTTCACTGTTTTGGTTACAGCCCGGAGGAGCACAGGTGTTTGATGGGAAATCCTAGCGCAGAAGATGACGCACTGTTAAGTCCCGCCTCCCGTGCTATGATTGGCTCGTCTTGGTTTTGCCGGAGTCAGCGAGATTCAAATCGCACAATTCCAGACTGTATCTCTGAACATGGAGGATCAGTCTGGCTCGTGTCAGGCTACTGACAAGGGCCCATGAAGATCAGGACACTTTTCAGCAGATAGCCCGACATATTTTTGTTTTTTATGAATAAAAACATGTACACATTTTCCATTCATAACGGTTCTGTTGCATGTTTGGTAGAACTGGAGCTCCTCAAGGCTTCGGCCTCTGTCACTGCTCCTTCACAGCCAAATCACGTCTGAAGTCAGGCAGGGCCTGGCAGGCTTCAAACACAAGGTTTAATTTCATCTTTATCAAGTCTTCGAGTGTTGAGACGCCAAAGCAGTGCATTCTCTCCTGGCGCTTCTCATTTTCCGAAAGAGAGACGGGCTCTGAGCTCACACAGTCGCCCACAGCCAGGCCACTCAAACCGGGAACACTAAACACCGATCACTGTCCTGCAGAATCAGCTCGGTCACTCAGAGCTCGCTGTGCACCCTGTGATCCCCGACCGCGGCCCAGTTCAGAATCGGCCAATCTATCCCTGCACGGTAGTACAGTGGTTAGCGCTCGTGCTTCACAGCTAGAAGGTCCCGGGTTCGATTTCCACCTGGTCGGGGCCTTTCTGTGTGGAGTTTGCATGTTCTCCCTGTGTCTGCGTAGGTTTCCTCTGGGTACTCCGGTTTCCCCTACCACTAAAAACATGTACAATAGGTCAGGATGTATGAGAGTGTGTTTGAGAGTGCGCATGGGGGACGACGGATGGAAATTAGCCCAAGGCTACAATCCGGTGTGGCTTGTTTACATGCATGAGGCCCATGTTCATTAGCATGCACTGTCCCGACCAAATAAACCAATAAATAAATGCAAACAGTGATAAGTCCGTAGTAAGTGTCATTCAAGAGCACAAATGACTACAGTGACTAGACTTGCTACACACTGTTCACAGAACTTCAGTCAAACTGTTACAAACGCTAAATAAAACATGAGACCAAGTGTCAGGACTAAATCTTGGCAGGGGCCAATACAACTCTATGGGAGAAATAAAGTTTTTGTAAGAAATCTCCAAAAACGAAAATTGACAAATGTTTTTCCTCATCAGTATTTGGCAGTGATTGGATTCACAAACCTGACGTATTATTTTTATGGCTCTGTTTTTTATGGCTATTTTAAGTCCTTTCTGGTGACCAACATCACATTCATGTTTTGAATATTGTCACCACTTTTGGACGCCTTTATGAGGAAATAACTATACATTAGTTTATACTGTATGTGCTGACAGAGGAGACAATGAGCTTTGAGACAGTTTTTGTTTCATGTGGATTCTCCCAGTAATGACTGAGATATTCGCCAAAAACTAAGACAAAAAAAAATGCATTTGATTAGGGATGCAGCGATTCACTTTTGTCACGATTTCGATTCGATACATTTAATACGCTGAAAAAGAAATGCAAATCCTATCTTTTTAAAAATAAGATTATGCTGACAAGCAAAAATTCCTCAAAACCGAATTACACAATGTGCTGTATTGTATCAAAATAGGTTCTAGTGCAAAATATTCAAATGCTACACTCTTTAGAGCTTTAAAAATACTGTATTAAAGTTTAGTTTTAAGTTTAGTATGTTTGAGCTGCTTACATTCTTATTTTCTTTAAGAATTTACATCATTACACAGTATGACAGCTCAAAAGGACTAGGCTAAAGCAAAGAAAGCCGATGTGCGCTGACTCCATATTTAACAGGCCTATACTCGACATGGGCATTTAATAGTAACACATGCAGCTGCTGCTTTCCCCATAAGGAGCTCTCCTAATAATAACATGTCAGCATCTCACATACAATTGACATTACTTTGACATTTAATACAGCTTAATCCCTCATGAGTTTACCAGATAAAGTGTTCAAAACTATTCTTTTATGTGACAACAACAGCAGGAGTGATTTTTCTTACATTTATCGGAGGCGATGCTTTACGAGAGGCATGATGCCGTAGATGGAGCTCATGTTGGTTGTTTCCAGACACCATTATCTGCCCTGGTCATTATAATCCATAGCAAAACAATGCCACAGCTGATCTGTGCGAAGGTGTCCCGGTTCCGCGAAGCTAATAATGCTACAAACATCCTCTGGCTAACACACGTGTGGCTCCGCCTCCCAGGCAGACACACAGGAGGGAGGGGGTGCTCACGGGGAGGGGTTTCTCTCTGGTCGGTGGGGGCTGCTGTGTTTCTCAGTGAGAGCGTACAGGGAAATGGCTGATAGTAGCTAGCGGGCCGCCGCGGCACATCTACTATATTTCTTCGATTCTTATCGAACATATTTGCGTATTGAATCAAAGAGGACGTATCGAACGATTCCATATAATATCGAGAATCTAATCTAATTTTGATAGATACCATAGTTACCGCCATAAAATGTTCAGTTGCTCCATCTCAATTTTAAACTATGGGCTCTTTAGAATGTGGTGATGTCACATGAACGCAACCTATTGATGGGTTTCAGGTGACATCACAGTGCTCTAACGGCCTATAATATTGTATAGAGGTAAAATGATTTTGTTTTTGAGGAAATGTTTGGTACAGAGAGATCATGGACCCAGTGACTGATGAAAAAGAAAATGTATGAATAACAAAATAATCATTAATTCATTTTTGTAATTCATACATTTTATTTTTAGATACGACTTGTGAAAGTGTATTGCTGTCTAATTCCTGCCTGATTTATTGAGCTTTGAACCCAAAAACAAGGAGACATTCACTTGTAAATAGCTGATCCAAAACCCCTCTGAACAAATCTTTGGAACTAATATGTCACAAAATAAATCCACACATTTAAACCAAGCTTTGTCCATTATTTATTTATTTACTTGACAGGGAAGTTACACAATAAATGTGTTGCACAGACCAGAGATAGCTACAAGCTCATTTTCATCTGTAGTCCTGGGGCAGAGTGACAGCAGGTTTGTACAGCGCATAATGAATATAAAATACAGATCTATAAGAAGCACCAGCAGAAGGATCACATCAACAGTCCAAATACAATATTTACAATGACAATGTGCGTATGTTTTGATGTTGCAGGTTACACTGTTGCTAATTCAGGCCAAAAATAACCTACTATGACTGGTCGGGTCTACCTGAACTTTCAAATGGACTTTAACCTCTTAACCCCATCTGAACCGAGCACATTTTTCTCCCACAAAAGAGGTAAAAAAATCAACAAAAGAGTTACAAAAAACACAGACAAAAACGATGAAAACGCAACAAATAAGCCACAAAAAGGTGACAAAAATGCAATGGAAAAGTGTCAAAAATATTATCAAAAAAACCCTGTCAAAAGTGCAAACAACACGGCAATGAAGTGAGGTATAAGATCCGTTTTGTATGTCTTAGCTTTCAAACAAGGCGCTACACTGGCTCCAGTCGAGAGGCTTTTAGATTTGGGTAATGCTGCTCTGGAGAAAATGCACTTGGTTAAGGTGGGGGTTAAATGAGTACTTTTTAGCTCTATTTTAAGTTTTGAGCACAGCCACTTTCCTTCCTCTGGGAGTGAGCAGGAGGAAGAGGGGTCGCTCTGTGCGCAGGAAACAGAAAGTATCGAGACCAGCATAAATGAATATCTAGCTTTGATACACTTTTAATATCGATTGAGTATAGAATTTATCTTTTTGGTAACTCTAGTGCCCACCGTCAATGGGTCGTTGCGTGGTCTCGTCAGTGGGTGTGCAGGGTCGTTCAGTGGGCAGTGGGTCGTCTGCACTGGGTCAGTCGTCATTGGGCAGTGGGTCGTCTGCAGTGGGTCAGTCGTCAGTGGGTCGTCTGCACTGGGTCAGTCGTCAGTGGGCAGTGGGTCGTCTGCACTGGGTCAGTCGTCATTGGGCAGTGGGTCGTCTGCAGTGGGTCAGTCGTCAGTGGGCAGTGGGTCGTCTGCACTGGGTCAGTCGTCATTGGTCGTCTGCAGTGGGTCAGTCGTCAGTGTGCAGTGGATCGTCTGCACTGGGTCAGTCGTCATTGGGCAGTGGGTCGTCTGCACTGGGTCAGTCGTCATTGGGCAGTGGGTCGTCTGCAGTGGGTCAGTCGTCAGTGGGCAGTGGGTCGTCTGCAGTGGGTCAGTCGTCAGTGGGCAGTGGGTCGTCTGCACTGGGTCAGTCGTCATTGGGCAGTGGGTCGTCTGCAGTGGGTCAGTCGTCAGTGGCAGTGGATCGTCTGCAGTGGGTCAGTCGTCAGTGGGCAGTGGGTCGTCTGCAGTGGGTCAGTCGTCAGTGGGCAGTGGGTCGTCTGCACTGGGTCAGTCGTCAGTGGGCAGTGGGTCGTCTGCACTGGGTCAGTCGTAAGTGGGCAGTGGGTCGTCTGCAGTGGGTCAGTCGTCAGTGGGCAGTGGGTCGTCTGCAGTGGGTCAGTCGTCAGTGGGCAGTGGGTCGTCTGCAGTGGGTCAGTCGTCAGTGGGCAGTGGGTCGTCTGCGGGCAGCTGGGCCCCAGACTGCAGCGCGTGGCGGACCCTCTCCCAGAACAGCCCCCTGTGGCCCCGGGCCCCGCTCCAGCTCAGGTACGTGCGGCTCCTCATCAGCTTCCTCATCCTGAAGAACGGGCTCAGCTGATTGGACGAGAGCTCCTCCAGGAACAACAGGATCAACACGTCCTTCTGCTCGTCCAACAGACGGAAACTGCACCAGAGACGAGGACCAGGTCAGAGAAACCACAGCTTTATCCTTTTTATGATTGAAATGAACTTCCCCGATAACAAGAGAAAGCGTGTGTGAAGAGGAGCAGCACCTGGCCATCTGGATCTCGCGGGAGCACCACTCGCTGAGCAGGTACTGGTGGCTGATCACACACAGAGTCTTCCTGCTGCTGTAGATGGCGTCCACGATGTTATCCATGATGGCTTTCCCTGGAAAACATCACACACAGACGACCAAGAGCAAACTGAGTGGAAAAGAAACATTACATCTAGGGTTGGGACGATCGTCCATCATGATGGATGAGCAACCATCGTGGTGCCACGCCCCCTCATGTCAGAAGCACGCGCTGATCTTCTGTGGGCCTTGTAAATCTACAAACTTTGCTGGGATTGCACTGTAAATTAAATCTTGAATATAGCTAATATGCACGCTAGTTTAAGTAGCCTACCAGAAGCCCGAAGACATGATGTGTTAGCCGTAATTATTAAAATAAAGACGCTGCGTTGCTCTATTTCTGATGCGCGGGGCTCTCTCTCTAAAAGCAGCTGCTGTTTAACACCGCGTGGTTTTGCTTTGCTTTTCGTACGGAAACTAAACAGTTTTAAAATGCCGCGATGGATCTCACATCGGCGCTGAGCGCGCATGGGTTTGGATGTTTTCACGAAGGACGGAGAGAGTAGAGAGAGGAGAGAAAGCGGCACGGAGGTATGAGGCTAGTGCACATGAACCGGGCGGCACGTGGAGCAGCTTCGTTTTTGAAGCTCCGACGCAAACTTGTAAATATTGTCCCGTTCACCCGCGGTTTCTTAAACATTACGTTAAAATTGAGCAAATGCAAATAATAAGCTCCGAATTACATTTGTATTAGTGTGATAAGAGCCTTGGTATTGAGGAGCAGATGACGCTCTAAATAAGTCGTTCTCCTCTGAGACTTTTACGCACGAGTTTTAATGCATTTCTGTTGCAAAATTCGTGTTCCATGACTCTGTTCAGATCATGTTTAGTTTAGATACATTTATCCTGCAGTCTCTCACATTTTCCTAACATAAATAAAATGCAGCCTATATATAAATGTCTTTAAAAATGCTTATAATGATGGTTCACTGTAAACATCGTCAACTGCCAATTAAGGGGACATCGCCCAACCCTAATTACATCCATTGTATAATTCAGGGTTAAATCAGGGCCTGCAGAGCTCCATCTGGTCTAGACTGTGCCAGTTCGGTCTAGTTCCATTTATTTGATCTTTATGAATCATAGAGAATAGAGAGCCATTTACGTTTACACTGATATAAATCTGGGACCGTGCAGGCTTCAATCATTTGGTGAGAGGTTGAATGTTTGGAGCAGCATTTGCTACTGAATGGATCAAGAACACCAAATCCATTCAATGTTAGTGTGTTTTGGTGCACTTTGTCTTGTCTTGAATGTCAGCCTGATCATAAACGGAGCTGTGGAGTCACCTGGCTCGAAGTCTCGGTGGTGCAGACACAGCTTCCAGCCCTGCCGTCCCTCCAGCTCGGGCAGCAGCTCTCTGTAAACCCACTCCTCGTCGTGGACGTTGTAGGACACAAAAGCGTCGTAGATCTCGGCACAGCCTCTCTGCTGCCGGTGGTACAGAAAGGCCCGCAGCAGGTAGAAGCTGTACAGCAGATGGAAGCGCAGGAAGTGATGGAGGAAGGTGAGGAGGAGCGTGAGAAGCACCAGAGCAGAGCTGCAGAGGAAGCAGAAGAACCCCACAGACTCCCAACACCAGCGGTAGTCAAACTCTAACAGGAGCGCCCCCTGGTGAGACCCTGGAGACTCACACTTGTACTCATATGCTCCGTTCACGTACACCTGTGTGTTCCTGATGACCCAGTCGATGAAGTCAGCATTAGAGCAGTTACATGCAAACGGGTTATGCCTAGGTCCAGGTATCTCAGTGAAGGGAGCGCCTCAAACACTCTGTCATTTATAACAGACAGATCATTGCTCTTTAAGATCAGCGTCTGCAGCTGCGTCAGATTGGCCTCAGAGAGAAAGTCCACAGTTTTGAGACCATTTTCAGACAGGTCCAGAGTTTGTAAGACTGAGAGTGGCTGAAATAACTTCTGATTTGGAAGCCAGAACTGACTTTTCCTAATTTCCAATTGTAATAAATGTGGCGTGTGGCAGAATGCTTCCGGTGTGGGAGACCCGTAGAAACAATGTTGCAAAGACAACACTTCTAAATCACCTAAACCTTTGAGGAAATCTTTTAGCCATAAAAAGCGGATGGAATCAGGAACAGTGAGGTCCAACTTTTGCAGCGATGGGAGATTGAAAAACGTCTGCAGCCCTGAGCGCCCCCTGAAGCTGGACTGAGGTCCTACACCTGGAGAAGGAGAGTAAATGATGGTAACAGGAGAGATACTTAGGGTTCTCAGGTTTGTTAGTCCGTCAAATGCCCCGTACTCCACTGATACCAGTGCAGATTCTGCCTGTAAATCTAAATTTGTCAGAAGGGTCATTCTCCTGAAGACGTTGTTTTGAAGTTTCACAATATGGTTACGAGCTGCATTTAAAACAAGCAGGCTGGGGAGAGCCGTCCCAAAGCTATCGTCAAATGTTTGAATTAAGTTTTTGGCTATGTTAAGTTCCTGAAGGTTCTGAAGATCCTGAAACACGCAGCTGTTCAACTCCCTGATTTTATTCTCACTGAGGTTGAGAAACTTTAACAGGCGCAAACCAGAGAAGTCCAAACAGCGGAGTTTACTGATGCTGTTGTCTCTGAGTGTCAGAGACGTGAGAGACGACATGTTCCTGATGGTCTGAGGGACTTCAGTCAGACCGGTTCTCCTAAGGTTCAGCCACGACAGACGGGTAAACATCTGCAGAGATGAGGCGGCTAATTCTGTCAGATAGTTGATCGAAAGGTCCAGCTCAGTGAGGTTAGAACATGGCAGAAGAAGGGAATCCTTTAAAACTAAAATATAGTTGTTACTTAAACTTAACTTTTGTAAAGTGTCAATCCTGCAGGCCCGGTCCAAAGGAACTATGTCCAACGTGTAAACTTGACTGAGATCAAGGTCCTTCAGAGAATCCAGGCTCTGGAAGATTAACTGATATGTTTCAGCACTAAATTGAGTCTGACTTAAACTCAGAGTCCTCAGACTTTTGAGAAAGGCTTTATCCGAAACGTCCCAGTGAAGATCAGAGTAAATGCCTCCTAATTTAAGTGTCTGTAAATGTGGAAACACGTCAGAGTGAAGAGTGAACCTGCTCAGGGAAGTGTAGCTCAGGTCAAGGTAAGTTATGGTCAACGGAAACTGCTCTGATTCTAATGAAGTGAGAGGGTTGATCGACAGATCTAACGTCTGCAGCTTTGTCAGAGGAGCAAAGGCCAACTCTGAAATATGACTGATATTGTTACATCCTAGTCTGAGAACAGTGAGGTTGGACAGCCCTGTGAACATGTGGTCTGTGAGGTTTGTGAGTCTGTTGTCAAACAAACTGAGCTCAGATAAAGATGATAAATGTGAAAATGCTGCGTCCGCAATGTGAGCGATCTCGCTGCTACCTAGGTCTAATGTCTGGAGTTCAGAAAGACCAGAGAAATCACTCTGTCGGATTAACTCTATGCCGTAAAATTTCAAGGAGAGATACAAAACAGATTTGAGAATGTCAGGGGGGAATTCGGATAAATTGTGATGCCTGCAGTTAATTTTCCGTGGATCCATGGCGTTTATGGAGCAGTTGTGCAGAGAATAGAGCCAAGAAGGACGAGGCAGAAGCAGCAGAAAGAGGAGAGAGAACAGAGGCTCCATCTGAGACAGGTCCTGTCAACACAAACAGGACATGTAAAAAAAGACATGAGTGACTCTGAATAAGTGTTTTCTTTTAAGTAGATAATGGTTGAGTTGCCCCTCGGTCTGACATGGGTTACACAGACCTGTAGGCTCTGACCTTTTAGATTTGGCTAAAGCTAAACTGGAGAAAATGTATTTGGTTAAGGCGGGAGTTAAGATGTTAATAATGTTATAATAGAATAAATTATAAGCAATAAAATCAAAAAATGCATGTTACAACAGGCTGTAGGTTTTGTGTACATGAATAATTAAGGTTTTAGACATGATATAATGCAGCTTCACTCACCTGCGGCCCGATGCTGCTCTGAAGAAAAAGGAATTGTGTACAGAATCTGGCCAACAGGAAACAAAACTCCAGACTCTGTTTCATAAAGCTCTGACCCATGTGGGGCTGGACCGTCATGTGGTTTGACATTAACTATTGTCTCAGGTATCTCCACTTCCTCAAATGGAACTCTCTCACTGAGACAATGTCCGTGGGATTTTCTCTCAAAGTGAAGTAGTTTAGTTAAGTTTAGTTTAGTTTATTAGTTTATTTGAGCAGTAAACATTCTGCTCAAAAGGAGTGGGCTGAAGCAAGAGCTTATAAGCTCCCACTCCCAAAATCAATACAACATTTACAAGATAGCATCTATATAAAGACATTACGTGACAGAACTATAATAATAACTTTATGCTATTGTAATTACATTATCAATCCTACAATTAGCAGCATCATATTTTGATTTTCATCAGTGTCAAAGGAGAACCAGTTACAATCCAAAGCAGCTTTTTTTTTTAACA
This sequence comes from Neogobius melanostomus, assembly GCA_007210695.1. NCBI lineage: Eukaryota > Metazoa > Chordata > Actinopteri > Gobiiformes > Gobiidae > Neogobius > Neogobius melanostomus. The sequence continues at coordinate 1,149,032 of VHKM01000421.1, forward strand.
CAGACCAAATTAAAAAGCACAGTTTGAAATGTTCATATAGAAACAGAAACGAAGCACAACGACAACCACGATCTTGTTTCGTATACGATGTTTAGTAACAAAAGGCAACTCTTAATATAATATATTTCAGCATGTTACCAATGCAACCCTTAATATCATATATTTCAGCATGTTACCAATGCCAAACCTTGGTAACATTACCGGAAATCACTATTTTTTATGTTATAAAGGCACGTTACTATGCAGTTCATATTATACTTCGTGATCTTGCTACTTCCCAGTTGTCATTACCATTTTCAGTATAATATCAATTTGTGTACAATTTCCTCTTTTATTTGGCCCGAGCCGGACGCAGTCCCTGGCAAGGAACTATTGTTTTTGGTTTTCTAACATTTTTCTCAGTCAACGAGCGCATTTTTGACCTGCTAAATGTCCCTGAAAACCAAAAATTTGGTGGAGACATTCGGGTGGCGTGAAAATGGATGGAAATGGATGGAAATGGGCGTATTGGCCACACCCAAAAAAAATGGCTTGACTGCGGCCCCTCAAAGTTGACCCCTATTCAAATGAAAATGCGCGACATAGGCTCAAACCCTTCGGCACAGTGAAAGGGGACATAAGGACAAACCAAAATCTGAATTAGAGCGCCACCCCCTACACACAGGGAGTCGGCCATTTTGACTTTCAAGTGGCTTGTCAAGTGGCTTGTCAAGTGGCCCGCCCATTCTCTGTGAAAATAGAGTTCTTATTCTGGCAGCATGTTGGCCTCTGTCAGAGTTTGTCCTGAAATTCGTCAGTTTCCCCAAATTCCCCCTTTATTCACAAAAGCCACAGTTTTAGACTCATACGTATTCATACTACCCCTCTGTTACAGAAATAAGCTTTAATTTGGACGTTTTTGGCTCCAAGTTCAGCTTTTTTGAACTGTACAATCACAGGATAGGCTGTTTCCTGTCCGTCTCTCTGTGTGTTCCCCGTACTATATGGGTCTCACCAAAATATTCTTTCATCTATCAAGAGTTCTGTGGGCTGGAGCACCTTCTCAGATCTTTGGGCGCCCAGGGAATTAGCCCTAATTACAAAATGTTTCAATAACTATTGCCTGAACTGTAATTCCGTTTTCTGCAAACACAAGTGCAAGTGTTTCATGAGATTGGTAGAGTGCAGGGTTCCCATTCATGCGATTGCCGGTTCAATCCCAACCTTGACTTTTTTTATTTTATTTTTTTTGTAACTTGGTACCTACTGGGAAGAACCTGAATCAGTGCCTATGGTCCCACCCTCATCAAAAACGGGGAAATGACCCACACAGTGTCCGAGCATAGACTACATGACTACATGTACATATATCATGACTATATCATAACTCTTTCATAGCCCTATCATAACTCTATTATAACTATCATAACTCTATCATAATTATATCATAACTCTTTCATAGCTCTATCATAACTATCATAACTCTATCATAACTATCATAACTCTATCATAGCTCTATCATAATTCTATCATAACTCTATCATAGCTCTATCATAACATAACTATCATAACTCTATCATAACTCTATCATAACTATCATAACTCTATCATAGCTCTATCATAACTATCATAACTCTATCATAACTATCATAACTCTATCATAGCTCTATCATAATTCTATCATAACTCTATCATAGCTCTATCATAACTATCATAACTCTATCATAACTCTATCATAACTCTATCATAGCTCTATCATAACTCTATCATAGCTCTATCATAACTCTATCATAACTCTATCATAGCTCTATCATAACTCTATCATAGCTCTATCATAGCTCTATCATAACTCTATCATAACTCTATCATAGCTCTATCATAACTCTATCATAGCTCTATCATAACTCTATCATAACTCTATCATAACTCTTTCATAGCTCTATCATAACTATCATAACTCTATCATAACTATCATAACTCTATCATAGCTCTATCATAATTCTATCATACTCTATCATAGCTATCTAATATCATAATCTATCATAACTCTATCATAACTCTATCAAACTATCATAACTCTATCATAGCTCTATCATAACTATCATAACTCTATCATAACTATCATAACTCTATCATAGCTCTATCATAATTCTATCATAACTCTATCATAGCTCTATCATAACTATCATAACTCTATCATAACTCTATCATAACTCTATCATAGCTCTATCATAACTCTATCATAGCTCTATCATAACTCTATCATAACTCTATCATAACTCTTTCATAACTCTTGGGAGCATTCCTTGCGCATTACAAGGCATCAGTTTTATTTTCTGGATATTTGGGAGCCGAGCCAGAACGGATTGAAGAGCTTCCATTAGTTTTGTATCCGCCGCCATTACTGAACTACAACCAGCAAATGCGGCGCAAATGCTTGACGTCACCTACAACACCCGCCTCCCCCGCTCGCTGAATGGTAGGTTGAAATTGAACCAGTGAGATCAGGCCCAGACGTAAATTTAGGGAAAAGATAATTGACCGGTGTTTACGGATGGCTAAGGTCAGGCTAATAAGATACCTCTATTTACGATTTAACTGTGGCCATACCGCCTTTGCTCTGCCAATCCCGTCAGACCTCGGAAGCTAAGCAGGGAAGGGCCTGGTCGGTACTTGGATGGGAGACCGTTTAGTAACAACTGGAGTGGGTGAGTGGTGGTGGTGGTGGTGCCTTTTTGTGCTGGATAAATAATGACTGATTCCTCCTGGGTTAATACCTGTTCAGTCAAAGACCATAACAAATGAATCACTCATGTCAGTTCAGCCTATCCAGGATATAAAAAGAAGCCAGACACTCAGTTTGATGCAGAGAGGAAAAGTTTTAATCATGAGATAAAAGCCAGAGCTACACCAGTGGGTCAGATGTAGTCAGGTTGATTCTACAAATGAGTGTCACACACAGAGTCAATGTGTTCACTGCATGTCGGAGGTACATTGGTACGGGAAGCGCCCCAGAGTCAGGGACACGGGGTCAGCTTTCAGAGGTGCGTGACGTGTGTCTTTGGCACAGATGTAGTCTCGAAACTCGTCCTCCGGGAGGTCAATCCAAACCGCTTCTGGATTGGGTGAAGGCAGAAAGAGAGAAAGGAAATGATAAAAGTTTGAATCTTGTGAATAACTTTACAAATAATCTGCTCTTGGGCAAAAACATTGTGGTGCGTGTAACTTTTTGTTCTATTTTTATTTTGAACTGATTTTTTGTGAACTGTTACCTCCCAATAGATCACAGCGAAGTGCTCATTCCCGCCTGCGTTGTTCGGCTCCTCTTCACCCCAATTTGAATAGTCCCAAACAGATCCATCGCTCCACAGCCATAGGTTTTCCTGATGACAATTTCACAGACAACATTTCAACTCTCAACAACACGACTCGATTAAGAGATGTTTGTAACAACCAGTCTAACCTGAACTGCGTCCTGTCCGCCAATCCAGGTCTGCCAGTTTTCTCCGTTGGCCTCTTTGATCAGACCTGAGATGAAGGTGTGTTCCTCAGCGCTGTGGATGGAGGCCAGGTTTGCACCGAGAGATTGGCAGCTTTTCTGGAGCGAAAAAACAAAAACAAATGAGATGCTTTGGGTTAGTGGTCAATCCACAATCAAAAGGTGTTTTACTGAACATGCATCATTTGAAAGCTAAGAACCTCAAGAGTTCAGTCACTGAGCTTTATTGAAAATATAAAATAAACACGTCCCTTTATCCCACTGTGGGGTCGCCTCTGCAGACTGCTCAGCCCACGTCTCCCAGGCAACCAAACTAAACTGAATTACGGGACTTGTGCTGGGCAAACACTAGCCTACTAGATTTTTCGCCCGATTTTGCTATAACTTTCAGTCGCTGTGAGTTGATGGCAGTTGCAGAACGTCTGTGTCTCAGAAAAACACCGTAGCTCCTCTCGTTAGCCTACAGCTCTCTCCAGCATAACAACTAATGTCCACATTCCCACACAGACCGCAGCAAATACGGCAAATCAGTTCACATGAACCACCTTTTCCAGCTACATTTCAACCACAAACAGAGTTTAGCAGGACTTACTGAGTTTGAAGTACGACTATCCTGCTACATCGCTTGGCTAGCTTCTCTCCCTTAGCTTCTCTCCTCCTCCACTACGAGGCTGTTGTCCATCTCCTTTTCTGATTAAATCCACTGGCATTTAAAAGTCCATTTGAAGGTCCATAAGTTCAGGAAGACCCGACCGCTCATAGCGCACTCTTAGCGGGGACATGCAGCTGCAGACCCCGGTCTCAGTGCGCTCATTGTTATTATTAGTGTTTTACCTCTGCTTCTGTCCAAGTCAAATGAGAATCAAAGAACTTGAAACAGCGAGTTCCAAACGGAGTCCAGCCCTCAGGACAGCCTTTATTAAAATAATAATATTCATAATAATAAATGAATCAAAATAAGTGTGCTGTATATTAAAGTAAATGCAGTCAAACTCACCTTGGTCATTTTCCACGGCCTGTGAGTGTGCAACAATGAACAGAGATATTAAAGCCTGATCAAAAAGACATAATGATAAATGAGGTGAACTTACAGCTCCTGCCGTCAGCAGAGCACCGGCCAAACAGAGGAAGGCCATCAGTGGGCAGTTTGCAGCCATCTGAAATCATCATGTACGACTAATAAGAAGATCTGTGTGTTAAAGCCAAGACCTGAGCCATGAGGAGAAGACTTACCTTCACTTCCAAGTCAGGAGACTGTGGGACTGGAGAAGACGAGCTGTTTTTATAGAGCAGTGAGGGGGACGAGTTACAATCACGACAAACACAGATTATTTTTTATTTTTAACTTCAAGGAAGTACACTGCCAGTAAGTCACACATGTAAACACAGTCTTACAGTAAGTACTGTGGAAGTTTAATTCGTACAAAAAAACTCCCAGAGAGTCGCGGATCGTGTCCAGAGCCAGATTTATTAGCAAGAGTAATGATCAGAAGTTCACAAAGTCAAAGAGGCGACATGCAGCTTTCAGAGCTCTTCCCATGTCTCTCTCACACAATCAAGAATCAAGAAGTCACAGAGATTCACACACAATTATATAGTTGTTCCAGGCCTTGTATATGTAGACACTATCAGCTGTCAGCCAGAAGAAACGTAAAGTTGTCAGAATCAGAATTGATTTTATTGCCATGGTTATGAACAGGTTTACATGTGCAATGTGTAACATCAAACATATAACATATAACTTTAGATAAATAATAAACTATAAAGACTTTAAAGAGACTAGATGCAAGTTGCTCATTTTATGCTCACTGCTGCCACCTCAGGTCTTATGCGTAACTGCAGTCTCTATATTAAAGGGATACTTCGGGATGTTTGACATAGGGCCTCATTTCCTAGTTATCCAGAGTGTTGTTGATGTCTGGAGATATTTTTTTCTTAAATTCATGCAGTTCTTATATTTGAAGAGTCTAGTTGCGCAAGGCTAAAGCAGTTCTATGGTAAACGCTAGCCCGCATTTAAAAAATTAAACATTTGATTAACAATTTATTTTATGTTTAAAGCAAAGCAAATCGTAGAATTTAGAGCCTGATGTGTCCGGCACAGTTACGTTAAACTTTAAAACATAATCCACACAATTAGTTTAGATCTGCAGACGTCGATTCTAATCATTAACTTTGAAGCTGTAGTTCAGACAAAATGGAACATCCAACCGTACAACAGTTTTTAGGCCTGATTTTCTGAGAAAATCTCACTTTAACGTACACAATCTGTCATTCAGAGGCAAAAACGCTGTCCAATACCACCATTGTTTTCACCGCCACATCCGCGACGCTCTCAAATGATCCTGATGTTCGAAGAGCTCTATAGATACAGACGGCATCTCTGGAACCTACTTTAAAAAATGCTGAATTATGAATATAGTTTTCTACTCAATAAAGATTCAAAGACATGGAGAGCAAAGTGGTTCAACAGCCCATAAATACACAAATAACAGAAAATGCTACCATGATGCTTCATGTTAGTATCATGCTACATGCTAACGCTAGCTATGACTTTTTTTTGTTGCTTATACTGAACAATGGTAAAAAAAAAAAACATTCATATGAACCTGATTTAGACTTTACTTTATTTGTGTGTGATAAATAAATGTATATTCCCCTGTATGCCGTCTATAACCGTACAGTTAGTCCGGCAACAGTTAAATCATGTTCGATATTACTCCACTGCAGCTGTTTCCATAGTAACGACAAACAATTGAGCTGGAACTAGCTTCAGGTAAAACAGCTTAAAAAGTGACCGACAGCAGAGCAGTGACTCTTACCACCTGACAGCGTTGGTTACATTAAACCTGTGCTGCCTTTTTGTGCTGGATAAATTGTCACAAGTCCAGGTCCTTTGATCACCAAATACCAAGTACTAAGAAATCCATCCGTCCATCTTCTTCCACTTGTCCGTTGCCGGGTCGTGGGGGCAGCTGTTGGAGCTGCCCAAATCACATTGCACCAGCCCCTATGGCTCCTCCTGCAAGTGGTGGGTCCACAGAAGGACGGCCTCATGGTTCTAACCGGGCCTGTTGGTCTCTCATAAGGGGCTTCTGAACCGCTCTTTGTCTGACCCGTCACCTAGGACCTGTTTGCCATGGGAGACCCTACCAGGGCACAAAGCCCCCGACAACAGAGCTCCAGGATCATGTACTAAGAAATGACCACAGCAAAAAAGGGATTTATAGAACTTTATATTACTATTTGTAGTAATTTTGTAAAAAAAAAAGTTAAAAAAGGGTGAGCTCAAATCTATGGGGAAGGGCTCCTGTCTGTGTGCGGGACTACTGTGCTTGGAGGTCCCGAGCGCAAACGCTCCTTCTCAGCGCCCACGCTCCTCCTCGGTGCCAAAACGGTGAGCTCCCAGCCTCACATGGTCCACCCGTCCCAACGTGTTCTTCTGCAGGCCCTCTCCACGCTAACTCCACGCTGCCCAGTCTTCACACCGTTGGCTGTGAACTACAGGGGGACACGGACAGCAGGCTCAGTTCACCTGTACACACTGTGCTCTAGTTTACGCACACAGAATAGTGGGACACATCTCTTTACTTAGCGTTTTATGAGCGGTGAGTTATGTATGTCCACAGGTCCCGATCCCCTCCTCCCGGTCGGTTACCTCGCCGCGCGTGACGCCTACCACCCACCGCCCAGGTGATGAAGTTATCGTGCACGGCATTGTATACGGTCCTGGATGCCGGTCCCCACTTAGATCCTCCTTTGGTTACTTCCAATCAGGAGGCCGCGTGATAGTGCGCGCTCCGCCGTGTCCTTCTCCCGGCTCCACATCTCTCCCTCTGCACTTCTCCTCCGTTCACTTCCTCGTTCCTCACCTTCTCGGATCCTGCTCTCGTGCCTCCTGGCGTATCGTTCCCCCCCCCCCCCCCGTTACTTCCACTCCATTCACTTTTAACGGAGTTGAGGGCCTATGGTGGCCAATAAGAACAGCTCTCGAGGTAATCGGGGTGTAGTCCGATTGTTCCCATTTCCAGCCCACCCAATGTCTAACCCAGCTATGGTAACTAATACAATCGAAACAGAAAGCCAAGGCGAACTATCATGCAATGTTGCGGGCAAAGAAATCGTTAAAAAAAAAGGGACCTCTATAACAAAACGTGTGTGTGTATATACTGTATACTGTATATATATAATGTGTGTGTGTGCCTTGCAAAAGTACTAATACACCTTGAACTTGCACATTTTGTCATGTTTACAACCCTAAACATAGAGATTTTATTTAGATTTTTTACTGAAAGTTCACACACAAGTAACAGACAACTGTGAAGTGAAAGCAAAATGATACACGATTCTGTTATTAAAAAAAAAAAAGAAAACCGAAAAGTGGGGCGTGCATAAGTATTCATACAGCATGAATTAATACTTTGTGAAACCCCCTTTTGCTGCAATAACAGCAGCAAGTCTTCTGGGGTTTGACTCTACAATGTTTGCACATCTAGAGACTGACATTTTAGCCCATTCCTCTTTACAAAACAACTCAAGCTCTGTCAAATTAGAAGGAGAGCGTTTGTGAACAGCAGTTTTCAGGTCTTTCCACAGATTTTCAATAGGATTTAGGTCAGGACTCTGACTGGGCCATTCTAACACATTAATATGTTTGTTTTTAAACCATTCCATTGTAGATTTAGCTTTGTGTTTAGGGTCATTGTCCTGCTGGAAGGTGAATCTCCGCCCCAGCATCAATTCTATTGCTGACTCCAGCAGGTTTTCCTCCAAAATGTCCCTGTATTTGGCTCCATCCATCTTCCCAACTATTCTTACAATCTTCCCAGTCCCCGCTGAGGAAAAGCAGCCCCATAGCATGATGCTCCCCCCACCATATTTGACACTGGGGATGGTGCACTCAGGACGATGAGCAGTGTTGGGTTAGGCACCTGGTTAGGTTCTGACCAGTGCTCTCCTTGTTCGGTCTGTTAGTTTAGGTGGACGGCCGTGTCTTGGTAAGTTCGCAGTGGTGCTATACTCTTTCCATTTCCGAATGATGGATTGAACAGTGCTCCGTGAGATGTTCAAATCTTGGGAAATCTTTGTATAACTTAACGCTGCTTTAAAGAGCAACTAAACACCAAATCAAGTTTTTTTTACTGATAAACTGTCTCAGTGGTCTCATAGTGTTGTCCACTGGTCCCTGACATTGTTCTGACATTATAGCGCAAACATGTGTCAAATCCTAACTTTGGCCTGAAAACGAATGGGTTGCGCCCCCTTCAGGGTAAACTCTGCTACTAAATTAGAATTTCCAGATTGACTGGAGACGTGTCCACGGCCTCCACAGAACGTCATAAGCCGCACCAGCTCCACACATCGTCACCAGGTGCTGCCCATTGTCCTGCCCCTGTACCTGTGGTTTATAACCAAGTCCCTCCCACGTAATCAGTCTGCTGTGATTGTGCCAATGCAAAGGCCCACACACTCACCCCCCGCATGTCACCCCCAAACTTCAGAGACCGCCTCTTTCACGGCAATTTTTGACTTTTGTTTGTGGGTGGGGAAAGGCTTTGGCACGCCCGTTTAGGTACTCTTTAAACTTCTCCACAGCTTTATCCCTGACCTCTCTGGTGAGCTCCTTGGCCTTCATGATGTTGTTTAGTGACCAATACACTCCGACCATAGGAATTATACTGGGAGTAGATTACACACAGGTGGCCTCTATTTAATGGTTAGGGCAAGGTGTGAACTTTCTGCAGTCATTAGGAATGTTATAAAGGCAATTTAATGCACTCCGAAAATGCTGTATGAATACTTATGCAGGCCCCACTTCGCACTTTTCTATTTTTTGAAAAATAACATAATCATGTATCATTTTGCTTTTACTTCACAGTTGTCTGTTACTTGTGTGTGAACTTTCAGTAAAAAATTCAAAATAAAATCTTTATGTTTATGGTTGTAAACATGACAAAATGTGCAAAAGTTCAAGGTGTATTAGTACTTTCGAGAGGCACTGTATACGCGTGGCGTATTGTTTTAAATGATGTAATCTGTAAAGCACTTTGTGATACCTTTCGATATGAAAAGCGCTTTATAAATAAAGTGTGTTTGATTGATTGATTTGATTGAAAATAATGACTGATTCCTCCTGGGTTAATACCTGTTCAGTCAAAGACCATAACAAATGAATCACTCGAGTCAGTTCAGCCTATCCAGGATATAAAAGAAGCCAGACACTCAGTTTGATGCTGAGAGGAAAAGTTTTAATCATGAGATAAAAGCCAGAGCTACACCAGTGGGTCAGATGCAGCCAGGTTGATTCCACAAATGAGTGTCACACACAGAGTCAATGTGCTCACTGCATGTTGGGGGTACATTGGTACAGGAAGCGCCCCAGAGTCAGGGACACGGGGTCAGCTTTCGGAGGTGCGTCTTTGGCACAGATGTAGTCTCGAGCCATGTTCTCTGGGCGATCATTCCAAAACACTTCTGGATTGGGTGAAGGCAGAAAGAGAGAAAGGAAATTATAAAAGTTTGAGTCTTGTGAAGAACTTTACAAATGATCTGCTCTTTGGCAAAAAACATTATGGTGCCGTAACCTTTTCATTGGAGGATACTTTTGTTCTATTTTTCTTTTGAACTGATTTTTGTGAACTGTTACCTCCCCAATAGATCTCAATGACGTGCTCATTCCCGCCTGCGTTGTTCGGCTCCCCTTGACCCCAATTTGAATAGTCCCAAACAGATCCATCGCTCCACATCCATAGGTTTTCCTGATGACAATTTCACAGACAACATTTTAACTCTCAACAACTTGACTCGATTAACAGGATTTAAGTGATGTTTGGAACAACCAGTCTAACCTTAACTGCGTCCTGTCCGCCAATCCAGGTCCACCGGTTTTCCCCTGTGGCCTTTTTGATCAGATCTACGACGAAGGCGTTCTCCTCAGCGCTGTGGATGGAGGCCAGGTTTGCACCGTGAGATTTGCAGCTTTTCTGGAGCAAAAAAGCCAAATTAGAAGCTTTGGGTTAGTGGTCATTGTAGTCACGTTTGTAGGATGTGCTCTTTACTGTTTAAAATAAATCAAACAGCTGTTTTACTAAACATGCCTCATTTGAAAGCTAAGAACCTCAAGAGTTCAGTCACTGAGCTTTAACTACTGGAGCAATAGCAGTAAGTAGGACCTGTTTGGGATTGTGGAGGTGAGTGAGTCTACATGTAAAAGTAAACACAAACAACTTTAATATCAAATCAACATCACAACTGTCATCAGTGAAACCAACATTTGTTCCTGACACACCTATAATCTTGTATTAACAGTAATACTAGCACGGGTTAAAGTGGGACAGATATACTTTTTTTTTTTTATCATGAAGTTATGATTATGGACATAAACTAATCCATAATGTAAAACATCTTCTGTTACATGTAATCTACACACAGCCTTTCATATGTCAAGCTAATGTAGCATTGTGAGTCTAGACTAGAGTTCCACCTCCTCCCAAAGTCCACTTTAACCACTGAGGACTAGTAAAGAGTAGTCATTGTTATTATTAGTGTTTTACCTCTGCTTCTGTCCAAGTCAACTTAGAATCAAAGAACTTGAAACAGCGAGTTCCAAACGGAGTCCAGCCCTCAGGACAGCCTTTATTAAAATAACAATATTCATAATAATAAATGAATCAAAATAAGTGTGCTGTATATTAAAGTGAATGTAGTCAAACTCACCTTGGTCATTTTCCACGGCCTGTGAGTGTGGAACAATGAACAGAGATATTAAAGCCTGATCAAAAAGACATAATGATAAATGAGGTGAACTTACAGCTCCTGCCGTCAGCAGAGCACCGGCCAAACAGAGGAAGGCAATCAGTGGGCAGTTTGCAGCCATCTGAAATCATCATGTACGACTAATAAGAAGATCTGTGTGTTAAAGCCAAGACCTGAGCCATGAGGAGAAGACTTACCTTCACTTCCAAGTCAGGAGACTGTGGGACTGGAGAAGACGAGCTGTTTTTATAGAGCAGTGAGGGGACGAGTTACAATCACGACAAACACAGATAATTTCTTTATTTTAACTTCAAGGAAGTACACTGCCAGTAAGTCACACATGTAAACACATTCTTACAGTAAGTACTGTGGAAGTTTAATTCGTACAAAAAGCCAGAGCCAGATTTATTAGCAAGAGTAACGATCAGAAGTTCACAAAGTCAGAGAGGCGACATGCAGCTTTCAGAGCTCTTCCCATGTCTCTCTCACACAATAAAGAATCAAGGAAGTCAGAGATTCACACACAATTATATAGTTGTTCCAGGCCTTGTATATGTAGACACTATCAGCTGTCAGCCACAAGGTTGTCAGAACCAGAATTGATTTTATTGCCATGGTTATGAAGAGGTTCATAACATATAACATATAACTTTAGATAAATAATAAACTATAAAGACTTTAAACTATAAGGCTGTAAGACTATAAGGGCATGCGTAAGAAGATTAAATTTAAACTATGATATAGATAACAACAATTTGACATAGAACAACAGCGTGAGTGTATTTGGGTCAATGACGTATAAGGGGTCTAAAAACATATTTTCAAAACGTTTTTTCAAAACTGTTGGCATGCATATTTTTGAGTCGATAATTATGTGTTTACACAAGTTATGTTTGTTAAATAACATTTAAAAGTATTTAAATGTATTTTTTTGATGTATTTTTAGCTTCTCTGTATAAAAACGTGTCAGGTGGCGCAACCAAGTTTTTTCTAAAATTGAAATAGTTTCCAAAAATTTGTACAAAGTCAAATCTTTGCCAAGTATATCTTAGACAGTCTTTCTCCTCTGAACATTTCATCTGTAATTTGTAACTGACTGATGCTGTAATAAAACAGGAGGACCACGGACTGAGTGCTCGGTGTCAGCCCAAAACAGTTATCGGTTCAGTATCGGATATTTGAAACCAATATCTGATATTTTTTTCTAGTATTGACTCTGATAACTTATACCAGTATTGGATCAGTGCATCCCTATAATTCTTAGATGGTAATTTTACATTTTTTGCAGTTGCACCACTTGACTGTCTGGTTGCACCACCTGACATTAGCAACTAATTTCAAATTAAAATGGCTTTTATGTAGACTCTTACATTAGCTTTAGCATTTGTTAGCATGGGTAAACATTTACTTTTAAAACAAATTAAGACTTTTATAATAAAATAATATTTTCCAATATTTACATCGTTTGTACCACCTGACACCAAAAGTGTGACAGTTTACCTATGAGTCGGAAAAAAGCTGTTTTTTCTCAATTCTTGAAAGAGATTTTCAAACCTTTTCACTCAGACATAAAGACGACTTGTTCTTCTGGCTGATGTTATTTCCTGTTTGCTGATACTATTCTTCATTTGAAAATAACAGCCCTGTTCTTACGGTTGTGCCACCCTGATATTTTAAGATTACAAATTGTCGGACAAAAGTTTTTTAGTGATCTCAAAAACTTTAAAACTATTAATATTCACAAATGACGGCTTATTTGAAAGATATTTAACATACAATTATCCATCCATCCATCCATCCATCTTCTTCCACTTGTCCGTTGCCGGGTCGTGGGGGCAGCTGTTGGAGCTGCCCAAATCACATTGCACCAGCCCCTATGGCTCCTCCTGCAGGTGGTGGGTCCACAGAAGGATACAATTATGCCATGATGTTTTATTTTTTAATTGTTACCCTGAAAATACAATTTTCAGAAGCTTTATTAGTCTAATCATTGGCTCGGACGGTTGCGCCACCTGACATTTTAGGGGTTTGAGGTGTGAAAACATAAAAAAATATTTATTATTGAAATGTGATGAAAATGTGTTTAAACTAAATAGGTTTTGTAGAATAAAGTGATACATGTAATGAAAAGATACAATAATTTAAAAAGAAATATAACACTCGGACACAAAAATATGCACGTCATGTCAATCACCCATTTACAGATGTGCAGGTGCATTGAGTGTTAGCAAATATGAGTGTGAACGTACCACATAGAGCAACAGAGCAGATTACATTCATGAGTCTGTAACTAAGTTATTGGGTCTTATTATCGTTCATGAGTCTGATGGCGGAGGGGAAAAAACTGTTCAAGTGGCGGGGGTTTCGGGTCTGGATGGACCGTAGCCTCCTGCCTGAGGGGGGAGAGGGGTGAATAGTCCGTGTCCAGGGTGAGAAGGGCCGGTTCTGGCCCAAGAGAAATTTGCTAGCTGGGCCTTGTTACCTTGTTTGTGGTGGAGTCTGTTCGTGAGACCAGCGAGAATGTGCTCGGGTTCGGAAGCGCTCAAGCCCTGGTCAATTTAGTTCAGTTCAGTTCGTACGCAGCTTTAAACTTGCCAGTGTTTGCTGTAACCAAACGACCAGCAGATCGATGCAACCACAACCAGATTGGAAGGAAGGGGAGGTAGGGACAGGACCCTATGAAGATATTGTTTTAGAAGGAGGAGCACACATACATTTGTTTTGTGGAAGCACTGTGAAAACATAGCGTCGATTGAAGCACTCCGTACATGAATCGCACGGCGAGGAAAACCCCACGCTACAGCCCACAGGGACGGCAGGTAGAGCACGTGCACGGCAGAGGCGTGAGCTCGAGGAGGACGCTAACATGCTACAACACGGTTTTAGGACAGATCGGACTAGAATGAAAACCACACGGAAACTCACCAAGGATGCATACGGCGAAAGTGTGGTTCAGTTGCCCAGCCTTACGCCTTGTGCAACTGAACGGCGTGTTTGGCACAAGACGCTGGCCAAACGCAGCAGCTCTGTCCCCGGGCTAAGCTACGTGATGTCAGAGGCGAAAAGGTTAACCAGCGAAAATGCATACCACCACACTAACGTAGAATGAAGCTAGCGTTAGCTTTGCTAGCTTCCTGGTTAGCCTTGTCCAAGGAGCTCTAAAAGGTTAAGGTAAAAGTGCGGCATTGCGTCATACAAGGGGGCGTGGCCTCGCCGAGGGGGAAGGAAGTATCTTTTGGGAAACACAATTTTTCACTCTTTTTTTTTCACTCTTTTTTCTGGTGGAATATATATATAACTTATTTATCACATACAATTAAAGTCAAGTCTACATCAGGTCCATATTGTGTTAGCATCATATTAGCATTCTCTGTTATTTATGTAATTATGGGCTGTTATACCACTTTGCTCTTCTCCATGTCTTTGTATCTTTATTGAGTAGAAAACTATATTCATAATTCAGCATTTGTTGAAGTTGTTTTGGAGAAATTATAGAAAGTTTAGATTTTTCTCCACTTTGTTTTCCCCTCAACTGCTTCAAACATGACCATATATCATACATGCAAATCTGTCGCCTTTCGGCGAAATTCGCCTTTTGACCTCGGAAAATACCATTCACGTGAATTGTGTAGATCCGGGGTGTATGGCGTGTAACATGTAAATAAACTATGCACTCGCTGAGGCTTGTAAAAGTTCACTGGTGCTGTTACGCCAAATATGCCATTCCCATGGCCACAGGAGCCTCCAGCTCCAGGCTGAGTGAGCCCCGCTGCCCTGCACTCGCTCCCTCACTTCACCTGGGCAGCTTAACAGCCGCCCGCATCCACCGGCTGACTGTAGGCTCGTCTACTCGCTAACCCTGCTCAAACAGACGCATCATGAGGGCGATGAACCGCAGCTACGCCGCAGCTGTACATGAGACTGAACACCAAACTAATCTAAGTTTTACGATGACTGTAGCTTTCATATTTGACAATAGCCGCGTGAAACGTGAGAGCATTTACAAGCTAACCTACAAAGCTAACGGATAGCTATCATTACTGTGAGGCTAAACTTACCGGGCCTCCGTGCACGCTCTAGTCTGCGCTTGTGTGATGCACGATTGTGGTCAGTGAGGAGAGGGCTGACCTGTCCATGTGGACCGTGTGGTCATTGGGCGCTCACAGATATGAGTGGTTCTGACGTGTTTCTGTTGATCAGAGATGTGAACGTTGGCAAGTTTACTAAAACCGAACCTGTCCAAAGAGACTTGCAACTATTCAAATATGCCAAACTTTTAGTAGCCTACTGTAGCCAGAAAAAAAATGATACCATTTTATTTGTATAGTATAAGGTAGCATATTCTGCTGTGTAGGCTATATTCCTATAAATAGTCAGTAAAAGTTTGAAATCTATATATAAAAATTGAAAATGTAATAATATTTGTATCCTTTTTTTAATATAATTCAAATAGAAGACAGTATCTTCTGATGTGCAGAACCTGATTTGGAATGTCACATAATGTATAAATCCTTTACTGTTGGGGTTTGTTCTGTGTCCCCTCCCCCTTGTTTCTCTGTAGTGCTGATGGTTGATGGGGGCGTGGCTGGGACCTGTAGCAACGAGGCACACCTGGTCCGTGATGATGAGCCTGTTACAAAAGCTCTGTCAAGTCCTCTCCACGCTGCCAGATAATTCCGTCATGCTCGGTAGCCAGTGCTGGTTTCTTTGATTCCTAAAGATTTGTTTGATACTTACCTGTTTCCTCCTGTGCTCAGGATCTCCTTGGTGCCTCACAGTGTCCTGGTTCTGTCTGCTCGTATCCTGGTTCCGTCTGCTCCTGTCGGCTCCCAGCCAGCCTCCATCACCTTGGACTACTCATTTTGTGAAAATAAATCCTTAAAAGCTTTCCCGCCTCCGTCTCCGCTTTGGGGTCTAACTTGAAACTTTAACATTTACTCTCTCTGCCCACTCAGTGATGAAACTGAAGCAATTAGTAGGCTAGTTTTAGAACTACAGTTCTAAAACAAAGTGAAAGCCTAATAGGTTCAGTGTTGAATCAATACATTCATATGCACTACAAAAAAGTGGATTGTTTTAATTTATTAATCATAGAATCTACGTGTTCTGTTGAAAAATTCCTACAAACCGCGCGTTCTGCCGCGGCCCCGTGAACTGTCACCTTTTTCACTATATATGTTTACATGTCTGATATATGGGCGATTCCAGAGATGCCGTCTGTATAGAGTTTGGGAATGTGATGTCATATCGCTAAGCATTATGGGATTAGCAGCAATTGTAAACTAATGGAGATTTTAAAAGTTAAAATACTGGAGTTATTGTTCACATTAAAACACTTGGACACCACAGTGAGTTAGATGTATTTACCAGCAGTAACTCTGCAGCTAACGGCTTTTTGCTCCACTTTTTATACTGTTTTTAGCTAATGTTAGTCAATGGAAATGTATGCCAACAGCTGCAAAGATGGCGCATCTCCATGGTAACTGTGGAATTTCACGAACTCTATTCACGTTATTCCGCCCCGCCCACTTTTGCATCTTTTTGCCTTGTCTTGACACTTCCGGTAGAGCGTGAAACCCGTTCATTCAGCGGAGAACGAGGGAAACTAGGAAATGAGGCCCTATGTCAAAAATCCTGAAAGATCCCTTTAAAAAGTGACCGACAGCAGAGCGGTGACTCTTACCACCTGACACTTGACAGCGTTGGTTACATTAAACCTGTGCTGCCATTTTGTGCTGGATAAATAATGACTGATTCCTCCTGGGTTAATACCTGTTCAGTCAAAGACCATAACAAATGAATCACTCGAGTCAGTTCAGCCTATCCAGGATATAAAAAGAAGCCAGACACTCAGTTTGATGCTGAGAGGAAAAGTTTTAATCATGAGATAGAAGCCAGAGCTACACCAGTGGGTCAGATGCAGACGGGTTGATTCCACAAATGAGAGTCACACACAGAGTCAATGTGCTCACTGCATGTTGGGGGTACATTGGTACGGGAAGCGCCCCAGAGTCAGGGACACGGGGTCAGCTTTCGGAGGTGCGTCTTTGGCACAGATGTAGTCTCCAGTCTCATTTGCCGGGAGATCATTCCAAAAAGTGTCTGGATTGGGTGAAGGCAGAAAGAGAGAAAGGAAATTATAAAAGTTTGAGTCTTGTGAAGAACTTTACAAATTATCTGCTCTTTGGCAAAAAACATTATCGTGCGTGTAACTTTTTATTTTTTTAATTTTGAACTGATTTTTGTGAACTGTTACCTGCCCATTTGATCTCAACGAAGTGCTCATTCCCGCCTGCGTTGTTCGGCTCCCCTTGACCCCAATTTGAATAGTCCCAAACAGATCCATCGCTCCACATCCATAGGTTTTCCTGATGACAACATTTTAACTCTCAACAACTCGACTCGATTAACAGGATTTAAGTGATGTTTGGAACAACCAGTCTAACCTTAACTGCGTCCTGTCCGCCGATCCAGGTCCACCGGTTTTCCCCTGTCGCCTTTTTGATCAGATCTACGACGAAGGCGTTCTCCTCAGCGCTGTGGATGGAGGCCAGGTTTGCACCGTGAGATTGGCAGCTTTTCTGAAGCGAAAAAGCCAAATTAGATGCTTTGGGTTAGTGGTCATTGTAGTCACGTTTGTAGGATGTGCTCTTTACGATTTAAAATAAATGAAACAGCTGTTTTACTAAACATGTGTAGTGGCACGAGCGGTCCGTTGCCACGGAGTACGGTGACAAAAACCTCAGATAGTGACCTAAATTTAGTTTGACAACGCCACCCTGGGATTTCAGGTCCAGGGAACCTGGATAGTACATAGAATTAACACACAATTGGAATTTCACCCCGCGAAGGCCACGCAGGTTCGAAAGAACTGAGAGGAACGTACAGACAAATAAAATCAGTTTACATTACTTTTATTTCTGAATTTGAAAATACTAGGTTACAAAGCTTTTCTTGTTAAAATAGTTTTAGTTATAAAGAAGTTTAAAACACACTCTCACTCAGTCGCACCACTCACTCAAACACTCACCCAAATCAAATATGCAAACACAAATAAAGCAAAATGTCCTTTAAAACTGCTGCATCGGGCTTGGAAACACCAGGAGCTCAGTTACCTGGGATAAAACTTCTTGGTGCTTTTAACACCGTTTGGAGTCCGTATTTTAATTCGACACGCAATAGAATGTCTATTTCCGAGCCACTCCCGAGTGGAGGTTCTAGCCCAAAACGATGACCATGAGTGAACGGAAAACTCGACCCAGTCCTATGTAGAATAATTAGAATTTAGTGACTAAATAATGTGGCAGAAACCACAGCGCAGAGGTAGTACTTACCTATGTAGCACTCAGGAAACCGCACGACACAAAGCAGCGGAGATCAAAGGCCGTTTGCTGTGTCCGTGCTCCTCGCACTGGCGTTACTAAATGGAGAAGCAAGGTGTAAGGCCTCGCAATAGGCCAAATAGATAAAACGAAATATATTAAATAACCGCTTACCGGAGACTGAAGTTGGTAAGGCGCAGGGCGTTTTACACGCCGAGATGGGGAGCCAACTGATGGAAGCGGAGCCACACGCTGATGCCAAGGTCCGACACTAAACACCCCAGCGTTAGAAATATTCTGACTAAAGGCCATACGGTTAAGTTGTAAACTTACCCGTGATTACGACGAACCGCAATTCGAAGGTTGCACAAGGCTTTTGAGACTCTAGCTTGTTTTGACTTTACAGCGAAGATGGTTAAATTATCCGTGGCTCCGGTCCAGCTCCTCCGTGGCACACGCAGGGACGATCAGAGGCAAAGAAAAGGAGAGGCCGCACACCTGCAGACATTTCCTTAATCAACGCTCAGGCGCAGCGTGATTGGGCTGCCAGCGGGGCAGGGCCTACCACTACACATGCCTCATTTGAAAGCTAAGAACCTCAAGAGTTCAATCACTGAGCTTTAACTACTGGAGCAATAGCACTAAGTAGGACGAGGGCCTGCGGCCAGTTTGGCCCGGCCCGCAACGGGCCGCAGCGGCAAAGGCAACGACAGCCACGTCAGCAGACGCAGCCCGAACGCAAGGAAGGACCGCTGGCTGGCACATGGGAGAAGGGTGCACACATGAGGTGGCACGGACGAAGAAGGACTGGACACGACGTGACACCAGGTCGGGACGCGAGACGGCGGCAAGGGAGCGACGCGTTCGGGGCAGGGATGTCCCCCGGACAGGCACGGCGGGGTCGAGCAGCGGCGGCAGGCTCCCCCAGCTTGCGTGCCCCGAGGTGGACCCCTGCTTCTGCTATGGAGCCTCCCGGAACCAGCCAGACCCCTGGCCTGAGGACCACGACTGCACCTTATTGCACACCCCTCGATTTTAACCTGTCTTTTATTCAGTTTAACCCCCTTTTTAATGTCCTTTTATCTTGACTTTTAACTGGCCAGAATAAATTGTTTAATTCCTTTTTAACCCGCCCTTGTTTTATTGATTGCACCACCACGTAGGCTCCCATTGCCCTTTTAAACCTGACACTAGCACAGGTTAAAGTGGGACAGAACCCTTAGGAACTGAGTTCCTCCACCTTGGGTAGTGAAAAAAACATTTATCATGAAGTCATGAACTAATCCATAATGTAAAACATCTTCTGTTACATGTAATCTACACACAGCCTTTCATATGTCGAGCTAATGTAGCATTGTGAGTCTAGACTAGAGTTCCACCTCCTCCCAAAGTCCACTTTAACCACTGAGGACTAGTAAAGAGTAGTCATTGTTATTATTAGTGTTTTACCTCTGCTTCTGTCCAAGTCAACTTAGAATCAAACAACTTGAAACAGCGAGTTCCAAACGGAGTCCAGCCCTCAGGACAGCCTTTATTAAAATAACAATATTCATAATAATAAATGAATCAAAATAAGTGTGCTGTATATTAAAGTGAATGTGGTCAAACTCACCTTGGTCATTTTCCACAGCCTGTGAGTGTGGAACAATGAACAGAGTTATTAAAGCCTGATCAAAAAGACATAATGATAAATGAGGTGAACTTACAGCTCCTGCCGTCAGCAGAGCACCGGCCAAACAGAGGAAGGCAATCAGTGGGCAGTTTGCAGCCATCTGAAATCATCAAGTACGACTAATAAGAAGATCTGTGTGTTAAAGCCAAGACCTGAGCCATGAGGAGAAGACTTACCTTCACTTCCAAGTCAGGAGACTGTGGGACTGGAGAAGACGAGCTGTTTTTATAGAGCAGTGAGGGGGACGAGTTACAATCACGACAAACACAGATAATTTCTTTATTTTTAACTTCAAGGAAGTACACTGCCAGTAAGTCATACATGTAAACACATTCTTACAGTAAGTACTGTGGAAGTTTAATTCGTACAAAAAAGCCAGAGCCAGATTTATTAGCAAGAGTAACGATCAGAAGTTCACAAAGTCAAAGAGGCGACATGCAGCTTTCAGAGCTCTTCCCATGTCTCTCTCACACAATCAAGAATCAAGGAAGTCAGAGATTCACACACAATTATATAGTTGTTCCAGGCCTTGTATATGTAGACACTATCAGCTGTCAGCCACAAGGTTGTCAGAACCAGAATTGATTTTATTGCCATGGTTATGAAGAGGTTCATAACATATAACATATAACTTTAGATAAATAATAAACTATAAAGACTTTAAACTATAAGGCTGTAAGACTATAAGGGCATGCGTAAGAAGATTAAATTTAAACTATGATATAGATAACAACAATTTGACATAGAACAACAGCGTGAGTGTATTTACAGATGTGCAGGTGCAGTGAGTGTTAGCAAATATGAGTGTGAACGTACCACATAGAGCAACAGAGCAGATTACATTCATGAGTCTGTAACTAAGTTATTGGGTCTTATCGTTCATGAGTCTGATGGCGGAGGGGAAAAAACTGTTCAAGTGGCGGGGGTTTCGGGTCTGGATGGACCGTAGCCTCCTGCCTGAGGGGGGAGAGGGGTGAATAGTCCGTGTCCAGGGTGAGAAGGGCCGGTTCTGGTCCAAGAGAAATTTGCTAGCTGGGCCTTGTTACCTTGTTTGTGGAGGAGTCAGTTCGTGAGACCAGCGAGAATGTGCTCGGGTTCGGAAGCGCTCAAGCCCTGGTCAATTTAGTTCAGTTCAGTTCGTACGCAGCTTTAAACTTGCGCGCTGGGTCAGTGTTTGCTGTAACCAAACGATCAGCAGATCGATGCAACCACAACCAGATTGGAAGGAAGGGGAGGTAGGGACAGGACCCTATGACGATATTGTTTTAGAAGGAGGAGCACACATACATTTGTTTTGTGGAAGCACTGTGAAAACATAGTGTCGATTGAAGCACTGCGTACATGAATCGCACGGCGAGGAAAACCCCCACGCTACAGCCCACAGGGACGGCAGGTAGAGCACGTGCACGGCAGAGGCGTGAGCTCGAGGAGGACGCTAACATGCTACAAACAACACAGTTTTAGGACAGATCGGACTAGAATGAAAACCACACGGAAACTCACCAAGGATGCATACGGCGAAAGTGTGGTTCAGTTGCCCAGCCTTACGCCTTGTGCAACTGAACGGCGTGTTTGGCACAAGACGCTGGCCAAACGCAGCAGCTCTGTACCCGGGCTAAGCTACGTGATGTCAGAGGCGAAAAGGTGTGTTGAAGGTGAGATGCTCCCCAATATAGAGTCGGATCTAGCGGTGAGTGGTTAACCAGGGAAAATGCATACCACCACACTAACGTAGAATGAAGCTAGCGTTAGCTTCGCTAGCTTCCTGGTTAGCATTGTCCAAGGAGCTCTAAAAGGTTAAGGTAAAAGTGCGGCATTGCGTCATACAAGGGGGCGTGGCCTCGCTGAGGGGGAAGGAAGTATCTTTTAGCCATTTTCTGGTGGAATATATATATAACCTATTCATCAAATACAAATAAAGTCAAGTCTACATCAGGTCCATATTGTGTTAGCATCATATTAGCATTCTCAGTTATTTATGTAATTATGGGCTGTTATACCACTTTGCTCTTCTCCATGTCTTTGTATCTTTATTGAGTAGAAACTATATTCATAATTCAGCATTTGTTAAAGTTGTTTTGGAGAATTATAGAAAGTTTAGATTTTTCTCCACTTTGTTTTCCCCTCAACTGCTTCAAACATGACCATATATCATACATGCAAATCTGTCGCCTTTCGGCGAAATTCGCCTTTTTGACCTCGGAAAATACCATTCACGTGAATTGTGTAGATCCGGGGTGTATGGCGTGTAACATGTAAATAAACTATGCACTCGCTGAGGCTTGTAAAAGTTCACTGGTGCTGTTACGCCAAATATGCCATTCCCATGGCCACAGGAGCCTCCAGCTCCAGGCTGAGTGAGCCCCGCTGCCCTGCACTCGCTCCCTCACTTCACCTGGGCAGCTTAACAGCCGCCCGCATCCACCGGCTGACTGTAGGCTCGTCTACTCGCTAACCCTGCTCAAACAGACGCATCATGAGGGCGATGAACCGCAGCTACGCCGCAGCTGTACATGAGACTGAACACCAAACTAATCTAAGTTTTACGATGACTGTAGCTTTCATATTTGACAATAGCCGCGTGAAACGTGAGAGCATTTACAAGCTAACCTACAAAGCTAACGGATAGCTATCATTACTGTGAGGCTAAACTTACCGGGCAGGTGCCCGTGGCTCCGTGCACGCTCTAGTCTGCGCTCGTGTGATGCGTGATTGTGGTCAGTGAGGAGAGGGCTGACCTGTCCATGTGGACCGTGTGGTCATTGGGCGCTCACAGATATGAGTGGTTCTGACGTGTTTCTGTTGATCAGAGATGTGAACGTTGGCAAGTTTACTAAAACCGAACCTGTCCAAAGAGACTTGCAACTATTCAAATATGCCAAACTTTTAGTAGCCTACTGTAGCCAGAAAAAAAATGATACCATTTTATTTTGTATAGTATAAGGTAGCATATTCTGCTGTGTAGGCTATATTCCTATAAATAGTCAGTAAAAGTTTGAAATCTACAGTATATATAAAAATTGAAATGTAATAATATTTGTATCCTTTTTTTAATATAATTCAAATAGAAGACAGTATCTTCTGATGTGCAGAACCTGATTTGGAATGTCACATAATGTATAAATCCTTTACTGTTGGGGTTTGTTCTGTGTCCCCTCCCCTTGTTTCTCTGTAGTGCTGATGGTTGATGGGGGCGTGGCTGGGACCTGTAGCAACGAGGCACACCTGGTCCGTGATGATGAGCCTGTTACAAAAGCTCTGTCAAGTCCTCTCCACGCTGCCAGATAATTCCGTCATGCTCGGTATCCAGTGCTGGTTTCTTTGATTCCTAAAGATTTGTTTGATACTTACCTGTTTCCTCCTGTGCTCAGGATCTCCTTGGTGCCTCACAGTGTCCTGGTTCTATCTGCTCGTATCCTTGTTCCGTCTGCTCCTGTCGGCTCCCAGCCAGCCTCCATCACCTTGGACTACTCATTTTGTGAAAATAAATCCTTAAAAGCTTTCCCGCCTCCGTCTCCGCTTTGGGGTCTAACTTGAAACTTTAACATTTACTCTCTCTGCCCACTCAGTGATGAAACTGAAGCAATTAGTAGGCTAGTTTTAGAACTACAGTTCTAAAACAAAGTGAAAGCCTAATAGGTTCAGTGTTGAATCAATACAATCATATGCACTACAAAAAAGTGGATTGTTTTAATTTATTAATCATAGAATCTACGTGTTCTGTTGAAAAATTCCTACAAACCGCGTGTACTGCCGCGGCCCCGTGAACTGTCACCTTTTTCACTATATATGTTTACATGTCTGATATATGGGCGATTCCAGAGATGCCGTCTGTATAGAGTTTGGGAATGTGATGTCATATCACTAAGCATTATGGGATTAGCAGCAATTGTAAACTAATGGAGATTTTAAAAGTTAAAATACTGGAGTTATTGTTCACATTAAACACTTGGACACCACAGTGAGTTAGATGTATTTACCAGCAGTAACTCAGCAGCTAACGGCTTTTTGCTCCACTTTTTATACTGTTTTTAGCTAATGTTAGTCAATGGAAATGTATGCTAACAGCTGCAAAGATGGCGCATCTCCATGGTAACTGTGGAATTTCACGAACTCTATTCACGTTATTCCGCCCCGCCCACTTTTGCATCTTTTTGCCTTGTCTTGACACTTCCGGTAGAGCGTGAAACCCGTTCATTCAGCGGAGAACGAAGGAAAATGTTCACAGCTAAAATCTGATGTTGAGTAGATTGACTGGTGTAAAATGTCCGATGTTCATTTGCACCAACAGTTCAACACTGCACCGTTTCTCTGCTCGGCCTAAAATCTGCTTTATATTCATGTACTAACTTATTTTATCATGACTTCTTCAGTCCTAAATAAACTGATAGAAGAGCAGGGGCGGGCACAATTCACGCGAACGTCTCGAATAAGGTGAATTAGGCTCTACGGTGTTACGTCACAAATCAAGCGGCGGTGAATACAACGCTCTCCGCTTCAT
Source organism: Neogobius melanostomus (assembly GCA_007210695.1). Classification (NCBI taxonomy): domain Eukaryota; kingdom Metazoa; phylum Chordata; class Actinopteri; order Gobiiformes; family Gobiidae; genus Neogobius; species Neogobius melanostomus. The sequence continues at coordinate 1,173,759 of VHKM01000421.1, forward strand.
TGAAAACAATGGGAGACGCTACATTGGGTGGTTGTCTTTTGGATTTGAGAGGATTTATGAAGGTGAATAATTGTCGGATTGTAATGAAATGTCATTTGATTACCACGATTACATGTGCATGAGGCAAAAGTGTGATATAAACAGAAATTGGACTTAATTGGTCTCGATGAATGTTTGTACAAACAGAGGCAGCCTGTACACTTCACTAATCCATCTCAACTTTGTGCTGAATTTCACACATTTTTGTTGCCTTACGGGAAATAATCATGATCTAAGTTAAACGTAATGCTGACTAGAAAATGGTTTAGAAGCTCTTTGTTCTTTTAGTTCATTCGTCTTTAGATTTAGGTAAAGCACGACTTAGCGAACGCGTGTCATGACATTAAACATTGATTAACAATTCATTTTATGTTTGAAATAAGATAAATCATAGAATTTGGAGCCTGATGTGTCCGGCAGAGTTAAGTTAAACTTTAAAACATAATCCACACATCTGTCATTCACAGGCAAAAATGCTGTCTAATACCGCCATTGTTTCACATCTGCGACGCTCTGAAATTACCCGGATGTTCGTAGAGCCCTATAGATACAGACGGCATCTCTGGAACCTACTTTAAAAAATGCTGAATTATGAATATAGTTTTCTACTCAATAAAGATTCAAAGACATAGAGAGCAAAGTGGTTCAACAGCCCATAAATACACAAATAACGGAAAATTCTACCATGATGCTTCATGTTAGCATCATGCTACATGCTAACGCTAGCTATGACTGCCGTTTTTTTGCTTATACTGAACAATGGTGGGGGGAAAAAAAACATTCATATGAACCTGATTTAGACTTGACTTTATTTGTGTGTGATAAATAAATGTATATTCCCCCTCGGCGAGACCACGGCCCCTGTATGCCGTCTATAACCGTACAGTTAGTCCGGCAACAGTTAAATCACGTTCGATATTACTCCACTGCAGCTGTTTCCATAGTAACGAAAACAATTGAGCTGGAACTAGCTTCAGGTAAAACAGCTTAAAAAGTGACCGACAGCAGAGCGGTGACTCTTACCACCTGACACTTGACAGCGTTGGTTACATTAAACCTGTGCTGCCTTTTTGTGCTGGATAAATAATGACTGATTCTCCTGACCTGTTCAGTCAAAGACCATAACAAATGAATCACTTGAGTCAGTTCAGCCTATCCAGGATATAAAAAGAAGCCAGACACTCAGTTTGATGCTGAGAGGAAAAGTTTTAATCATGAGATAGAAGCCAGAGCTACACCAGTGGGTCAGATGCAGCCAGGTTGATTCCACAAATGAGAGTCACACACAGAGTCAATGTGCTCACTGCATGTTGGGGGTACATTGGTACAGGAAATGCCCCAGATGTCAGGGACACGGGATCAGCTTTCGGAGGTGCGTCTTTGGCACAGATGTAGTCTCGAGCCATGTTCTCTGGGCGATCATTCCAAACCGCTTCTGGATTGGGTGAAGGCAGAAAGAGAGAAAGGAAATTATAAAAGTTTGACTCTTGTGAAGAACTTTACAAATGATCTACTCTTGGGCAAAAAACATTATCGTCCGTGTAACTTTTTGTTCTATTTTATTTTGAACTGATTTTTGTGAACTGTTACCTGCCCAATTGATCTCCAGGACGTGCTCAATCCCGCCTGCGTTGTCCGGCTGAACTGAAGGCCATTTTGAATAGTCCCAAACAGATCCATCGCTCCACATCCACAGGGTTTCCTGATGACAACATTTTAACTCTCAACAACTCGACTCGATTAACAGGATTTAAGTGATGTTTGGAACAACCAGTCTAACCTTAACTGCGTCCTGTCCGCCAATCCAGGTCCACCAGTTTTCTCCAGTGGCATTTTTGATCAGATCTACGACGAAGGCGTTCTCCTCAGCGCTGTGGATGGAGGCCAGGTTTGCACCGTGAGATTGGCAGTTTTTCTGGAGCGAAAAAGCCAAATTAGATGCTTTGGGTTAGTGGTCAATGTAGTCACGTTTGTAGGATGTGCTCTTTACGGTTTAAAAAAAATATCAAACAGCTGTTTTACTAACATGCCTCATTTGAAAGCTAAGAACCTCAAGAGTTCAATCACTGAGCTTTAACTACTGGAGCAATAGCACTAAGTAGGACCTGTTTGGGATTGTGGAAGCGAGTGAGTCTACATGTAAAAGTGAACACAAGCAACTTTAATATCAAATCAACATCACAACTGTCATCAGTGAAACCAACATTTGTTCCTGACACACCTATAATCTCGTATTAATAGTAATACTAGCACGGGTTAAAATGGGACAGATATACTTTTTTTTTTATCATGAAGTTATGATTATGGACATAAACTAATCCATAATGTAAAACATCTTCTGTTACATGTAATCTACACACAGCCTTTCATATGTCGAGCTAATGTAGCATTGTGAGTCTAGACTAGAGTTCCACCTCCTCCCAAAGTCCACTTTAACCACTGAGGACTAGTAAAGAGTAGTCATTGTTATTATTAGTGTTTTACCTCTGCTTCTGTCCAAGTCAACTTAGAATCAAAGAACTTGAAACAGCGAGTTCCAAACGGAGTCCAGCCTCAGGACAGCCTTTATTAAAATAATAATATTCATAATAATAAATGAATCAAAATAAGTGTGCTGTATATTAACGTGAATGTGGTCAAACTCACCTTGGTCATTTTCCACAGCCTGTGAGTGTGGAACAATGAACTGAGTTATTAAAGCCTGATCAAAAAGACATAATGATAAATGAGGTGAACTTACAGCTCCTGCCGTCAGCAGAGCACCGGCCAAACAGAGGAAGGCCATCAGTGGGCAGTTTGCAGCCATCTGAAATCATCATGTACGACTAATAAGAAGATCTGTGTGTTAAAGCCAAGACCTGAGCCATGAGGAGAAGACTTACCTTCACTTCCAAGTCAGGAGACTGTGGGACTGGAGAAGACGAGCTGTTTTTATAGAGCAGTGAGGGGGACGAGTTACAATCACGACAAACACAGATACATTTTTTATTTTTAACTTCAAGGAAGTACACTGCCAGTAAGTCACACATGTAAACACATTCTTACAGTAAGTACTGTGGAAGTTTAATTCGTACAAAAAAGCCAGAGCCAGATTTATTAGCAAGAGTAACGATCAGAAGTTCACAAAGTCAGAGAGGCGACATGCAGCTTTCAGAGCTCTTCCCATGTCTCTCTCACACAATCAAGAATCAAGGAAGTCAGAGATTCACACACAATTATATAGTTGTTCCAGGCCTTGTACATATGTATATATAGACACTAGCCAGCTGTCAGCAAAAAGAAACGTCCAGAAGGAGACAGTTGCCTGTTCCAGTCTTCACCTGTTGCCTGACAAGAAGACGTTTGTAGGCTGCAGTGAACTGTCTGGTCGTGGGATTGTTGTTGAATCCACCACGTGCTCTGACAGAGGAGAAGAAAAGCTCAAGATGGTCTTGGCTGAGCTTGTAGGTCAGTAGATAACGGCACTGGGCATTATCCTTTTCCACGATGTCATGGAAGATGTTCTGAGCACTTCTGGCACTGGCAATGAACCCAATAACACATGTTCTTCTTCTTCCAGAGTGCAGAGGATTGCCGTTGCTGTCTCTGAGGGAAAGCAGAGCTGCCTCTGCTTTTTGCAAGATTGCTGCAGTTCGGTCTTTGTTCCATGTTCTCATTGGTGCCTTGTATCCCTTGCCCAAAGGGTTCCTGCTGTTGAGAACATCAAAGGCAGCATCCATTGTCCTCAGGAAGTCTACTGTTTCCTCACAGCCTCTGAACTCTGGCAAATGCAGGTCTTTGTTGCAGTATTCCAGAGCATCAGCTACACTGCTGCTTAAAACTTGTGTTGCCAGCTTTACTTTCATCTTCTGTCTGTCCCACTTTATATGCGCCATCTTCAACTTGTTCCCTAGTCTGAGTCCTTCTTTTTCTTGGAGCTTATTCAGCTCAACAAGAAACTTCCACTGAATCCTACCTGTTGAGGTTTGCAGTGTACCTCCATCAGCTAGCGCATTCCTGAGCAGCTTAATCATGTGACAACATCCAGAAGTACATGAACTGATGATTGAGACACTGGATGAGGAAAAGAAGGTCTCATTGAATGAACATCAAGGTTGGCGCCAAGTGCTTTAAGCATGGAGAAATGGCATGATGGGCCATCACAGGTAAGTGAAACTATACTTACCCCAACACTGTGCAGGCGTCGAAGGCATTCACTCACTATATTGGCACGTTCTTCACCCGTGAGCGAATCAATTAAGAAATATGCCACCGGGATCTTCCAGGAGTCATCGATGGCAACAGCCATCAGAACAAGAGCCTCTCTTGCTGGTGGGAGACTGTCATCCACAATGCCACATCCCAGGTCCACATATCCATGGAATTTCCCAGCACTATATTCAATATGCTTTCGAATTGCCATATCATCCAGCATCAAAGCACAAATGGTTTCCTTGCTTACCTTATGCCTCTCCTGTACGCGGGCCTGAAGAGCAATGAAAGATGCCTCGGTGAAGCCTGGATCTGAAGAGACCTCACTATACCATTTCCTGAGGGTGTCTGGATGTGGCAAGGCCAAGTCAAAACACTCTCGCACATAGGCATAAGCCTTAGCAGAGTAGAAGTGGAGAGTCAAAGCAAAAGCACGCAATTCCTCTGACACTTTTGACTTATTACCTTTCTCCAGTCTTGTGAGAATTCCCCTTGTGACTGTACTGAATGAATTCTCCATCATCTCTGCACATCCGGTGGAAATTAGGCTTTTCTCTTTCAGCTCTTTGATGACCTCCACCAGGGAGTCCACTTTGTCCGCAAGCGACGGTTCTTGGCTTGTTCATTCTTGAGTTTTTTTCGACATTGGCCCAGCTTTTCTTCTGCAGAAAATAACTGAGTCTCCATTCGCCGCTTAACAGCTCTAGGTGATCCTGTGACTGCATAACAATGGTCCTGGGTAGTGCAAGTAAGACCTACAACTTTGTGGGGGTACATGACATTGATGCTCATTATCTGAGCCACTGCAGATTCCAGGTTCTGAGCTTTCACAGTGTTCCTCGAACTGAAGATCTCCATCTTCTGTCAGTTCCGCATCATGAATATTGCCTACGTGGGCTCATCTGCTGACAACTCACTTACCTTAGTGAGTTCAGTATTGTGCATGTTGGGTGTGAATCCTGTGTATGTGTGGTCCTTACCTGCTACGGGAAAGTTGGCATTATTGGTGGGATTAGCCCGAGTGGTCAGACACTTGCCTTTTGAGTAGTCAAAATAGTAGGAACAGCTGACGGTGTTAGTAGCTTTCTCCCACCTTTGATGACAAAGCAATCCTCCTCAAAATGTGCTGCACAGAGCCTGGAGTTTTCAGTGGGCACCCAGTTTTTACGCCTCACTCTCTGCTCCCATTGTGACTTTCTCTTTTTGTCACGCACAGGAAACCTGAAACATTTAAAAACAAAGAAATATGTATTGCGTTTTTGTACTGTAGCAAGTGTAATTTATTTCTTTACTAAATTTACCATTAGCCTATATTACTTACAGTAGCCTAGGCTATAAATTATGTTTCTGTTTACACACTTTAACTTTTTTTTTTTTGCATTTTAATGAAACGTGTGATTTGTCATGCAGTGTAAAGCATTTGTCTTATTTAGCACTTTTCCAGACGCTAGAAGGCACTTTACAATTGTGTGCTTCATTCATTCACTCCACACTCTGGAGTGATAAGTGATTGTCTGTTATTACAAATACATACTATTATACTAAAGTGTGTCTGAATAAAGACAAAACCTTTGCCTGTGGCTCATTCTTTTACACATGTATTTGATGAGTATTACAATATAATTAATGGTTTGAGACGGGTTGGGTGCTTTGTGTAATTATTTGGCATTGTGAAATCAAATTGTCAATATTTTTTATTTATATATATCTTTCTCCTTTCAAACTAGCACCAAGTCACAATAAAAATGAAAAAAAGTATAATGTTGGTTTGTCGAAAGAAAAAACGTGCTCTCTGACTAGCTGGGCACATTTTCACATAATTATATCATTAAGATTTATATCAAAGAGTTACAGCATTTGAAAGAGAAAGTCCTGCTATCATTACACTTTAGATGTGTAGGATCGAGAAATAAATATTTTAAAATCATGTCACACTGTAAAATGTAATCTCCATGAATGTACGCCGTTTTCTTTGCAATCATGGATGTATTGTTTGCAATGCGTTCAGTGGTTTAAAAATGGCGGGTAGTTTTTTATCATAAGCAAGATCCATGGCAAGGCGCATTGAACGTCTGAAGCTATAATATATTACAAAACACCTTATGTAATTAATAGATAGCCTAATCTTACCTATAAAGTGTATTCTTCCCATGATCCGTTCGATTGGTGCAGTTGATGGCAGAGCAAGAAGGCATCTTTGCGTTGTACACTCGCAACAGGCCAAAAGGTCAAAGCGTGGGAAAGTTTTGACAGCTTTAATACTGTCACTGTCAAATTCCCATCCCCACCGCCTGTCATTTTTGATGGAATATGGCCCGCCCCCATAGTCATCCCATTTTAATGTACAGTCCTTTTTCCCACGACACCTCTTCGTTCCAATATCGCTCTGAAAGGTATGTTATACTGAATATTTCTGGATTTGAAGTTGTACAATTCAATATTCAGCAGTCACCAAGTCTTAACTTTTATTTTTTAGATATTACAAACGCAGGATGACCAATCAAGCAGCTCCACATGAATGTCCCTTGCAAGGTAAACATATTGATGCCTACAGTATACGAACGTTTGAATATGCTAGACAATATCTAAGATTTATACTGTTTACTGTATTATAGAACCCATTATTTGGATTGTCGGGGACAGTTATGTCCGCCGAGGCCGTGACAGGGCAGCTCAGACTCCAGGCGCTAATCTGGGTCTGGCTGCCCAAATCCACTGGTTCGGATTTGGAGGCCTTAAGTGGGACCGCCTGGTCCACTTTCTCCGCCGGACCCTCCGACGCCAATCTGCCCCGGCTGTCCTGCTCATCTGCTGCGGCAGCAATGACCTGGGAACCACGAAGAGCGTGGACATTGTCGCAGCAATGAAGCGGGACCTGATGGACCTCCACGGGCAGTGTCCGGAGATGGCGATCGTGTTCTCCGCATTGACAGATCGACGCCTGTGGAGGAACGCCAGGCCGGGGCGGATCAACCGAGCCAAAAAGTTCATAAATAACGTGATGAGGGTATTGTTAAAAGTGTTGGTGGGTGCAAGATTGAACATCCTGCTATAAAGTTTGACTGCCCTGACCTATTTGTGACAGACCAGGTTCATTTCACCGATTTGGGAAATGACATTTTTTTTAAAGACTTTGCCAATGCACTGGAAAACTACTGTCACCGGGTCTAAATCAAAATAATTGACGATCAGGACAATACCCGGTGATAATGGTTTTTCAGTGTTTAGTGTGTAGGCCTATACTCTGCAAATATGTTGGGGAACATTCTTTGTAGCAGGATCTTTTTTTCTTTCTGTATGTTGTGTGTGCGTGTGTTATGTTCCCTCATCACACTGTAATTGTACATTGTAAATAGTTTAAGTGTTCCGGACATTGCCCAGATAAATCCAAAGAATGTAAATAGTTATTTGTAAGATTTTTTTGTTTTTTGTGTTGACCTTTATGTTTGCTCTTCCCCCACCCCATTTTTTTTCTCTCAAGTGATTATAAAATAAACCTTTGCTGTGTACATTTGGTTAATCTTCCCAGTTATTGTGTTTAAATTCTCATCTACACATTTTGTGGTTGGTAAACATTGTGGGATAATGGACTATAGATTATGAAGTAGGCATAGCTACTTGAACATAACAGGCATGATATCGTCTGTGTTTTCTAATATTTTCATTGATCTAAATGAATTTCAATGTGAAACTTCACTTTTTCCATGTTATATCCACAAATATGTGTTCGTAGCTTATTTGTTATGAAGACAAACTATTACAAAACGTTCCTAAAATATAAATGTGCCCATGGACATTCAGGTCCTAAGCTATGATCAATTGACATAAGTGTATAAAAGAAAAGTTTGTAACATCACAGTATCAGAAGAAAGACACAAAATGCAGTATTTATTTAGTAAAATAGTAGGCTATTTTTTTAATTGTTACAATAATATGGTCAACAAAATTAGCCAAAGGCAAAACAGAACAGTATGACATTAGCATTTAGAATTATAGGGTATTTTACCTAACGTGAACACCCATTAAAATCTTTTTAACAAAACTCCCATTATTGCAGAGGATTAGGACTTTGTAATAATCATGTCAAACTATGTCACATATAGTCAAATGTACAAGTGAAATTCATCTTTTAAACGTTGGAAAACAGTTTCAAAAGTGAAGAACAGCGATCGATGAGCGGTCCGGACCTGCTCTGCGTATGACTCGGCTGCGCGCTGCTGCCGAGCTGCACTCCATGGCTGCGGCGCTCGTTCTCGTCACGCTGAGAATCATGGGGAGCTGTAATAAACATCCGCCTTTCTTTGTGTTTTTTATTTGAAATTAAAAAGGACCACTAATATGGGCATAATGATGAATAATATAAATTATATAAGCATATAATAGCCGTTAAAAATGTCTCTGGGCCCGATGAACCCGGAACTAACGCGGAAGTAAGAATTTTTTCTGGCTCGCTGCGCCAATGAGCACAAACCATTGAAATCAACGGGCGGCCATATTGGAATCCCGGGTCTTGGGTAAAACAGCTTAAAAAGTGACCGACAGCAGAGCGGTGACTCTTACCACCTGACACTTGACAGCGTTGGTTACATTAAACCTGTGCTGCCTTTTTGTGCTGGATAAATAATGACTGATTCCTCCTGGGTTAATACCTGTTCAGTCAAAGACCATAACAAATGAATCACTCGAGTCAGTTCAGCCTATCCAGGATATAAAAAGAAGCCAGACACTCAGTTTGATGCTGAGAGGAAAAGTTTTAATCATGAGATAGAAGCCAGAGCTACACCAGTGGGTCAGATGCAGCCAGGTTGATTCCACAAATGAGAGTCACACACAGAGTCAATGTGCTCACTGCATGTCGGGGGTACATTGGTACAGGAAGTGCCCCAGATGTCAGGGACACGGGGTCAGCTTTCGGAGGTGCGTTTTGGCACAGATGTAGTCTCGAAACGTGTTCTCTGGGCGATCATTCCAAACCGCTTCTGGATGGGTGAAGGCAGAAAGAGAGAAAGGAAATTATAAAAGTTTGAGTCTTGTGAAGAACTTTACAAATGATCTGCTCTTGGGCAAAAAACATTATCGTCCGTGTAACTTTTTGTTCTATTTTTATTTGAACTGATTTTTGTGAACTGTTACCTGCCCAATTGATCTCCAGGACGTGCTCAATCCCGCCTGCGTTGTCCGGCTGAACTGAAAGCCATTTTGAATAGTCCCAAACAGATCCATCGCTCCACATCCACAGGGTTCCTGATGACAACATTTTAACTCTCAACAACTCGACTCGATTACAGGATTTAAGTGATGTTTGGAACAACCAGTCTAACCTTAACTGCGTCCTGTCCGCCGATCCAGGTCCACCGGTTTCTCCAGTGGCATTTTTGATCAGATCTACGACGAAGGCGTTCTCCTCAGCGCTGTGGATGGAGGCCAGGTTTGCACCGTGAGTTGGCAGCTTTTCTGAAGCAAAAAAGCCAAATTAGATGCTTTGAGTTAGTGGTCATTGTAGTCACGTTTGTAGGATGTGCTCTTTATGGTTAAAAATAAATCAAACAGCTGTTTACTAAACTACAAACATTTGAAAGCTAAGAACCTCAGGAGTTCAATCACTGAGCTTTAACTACTGGAGCAATAGCAGTAAGTAGGACCTGTTTGGGATTGTGGAGGTGAGTGAGTCTACATGTAAAAGTGAACACAAGCAACTTTAATATCAAATCAACATCACAACTGTCATCAGTGAAACCAACATTTGTTCCTGACACCTATAATCTCGTATTAATAGTAATACTAGCACGGGTTAAAATGGGACAGATATACTTTTTTTTTTATCATGAAGTTATGATTATGGACATAAACTAATCCATAATGTAAAACATCTTCTGTTACATGTAATCTACACACAGCCTTTCATATGTCGAGCTAATGTAGCATTGTGAGTCTAGACTAGAGTTCCACCTCCTCCCAAAGTCCACTTTAACCACTGAGGACTACAGTAGTAAAGAGTAGTCATTGTTATTATTAGTGTTTTACCTCTGCTTCTGTCCAAGTCAACTTAGAATCAAACAACTTGAAACAGCGAGTTCCAAACGGAGTCCAGCCCTCAGGACAGCCTTTATTAAAATAATAATATTCATAATAATAAATGTATTACAATAAGTGTGCTGTATATTAAAGTGAATGTAGTCAAACTCACCTTTGTCATTTTCCACAGCCTGTGAGTGTGGAACAATGAACAGAGATATTAAAGCCTGATCAAAAAGACATAATGATAAATGAGGTGAACTTACAGCTCCTGCCGTCAGCAGAGCACCGGCCAAACAGAGGAAGGCCATCAGTGGGCAGTTTGCAGCCATCTGAAATCATCATGTACGACTAATAAGAAGATCTGTGTGTTAAAGCCAAGACCTGAGCCATGAGGAGAAGACTTACCTTCACTTCCAAGTCAGGAGATTGTGGAACTGGAGAAGACGAGCTGTTTTTATAGAGCAGTGAGGGGACGAGTTACAATCACGACAAACACAGATAATTTTTTTATTTTTAACTTCAAGGAAGTACACTGCCAGTAAGTCACACATGTAAACACAGTCTTACAGTAAGTACTGTGGAAGTTTAATTTGTACAAAAAAGCCAGAGCCAGATTTATTAGCAAGAGTAACGATCAGAAGTTCACAAAGTCACAAAGTCAGAGAGGCGACATGCAGCTTTCAGAGCTCTTCCCATGTCTCTCTCACACAATCAAGAATCAAGAAGTCACAGAGATTCACACACAATTATATAGTGCCTTGCGAAAGTATTCGGCCCCCTTGAACTTTTCGACCTTTTGCCACTTCAGGCTTCAAACTTAAAGATATAAAACTGTAATTTTTTGTGAAGAATCAACAAGAAGTGGGACACAATCATGAAGTGAAACGAAATTTATTGGATATTTCAAACATTTTTAACAAATAAAAAACTGAAAAATTGGGCATGCAAAATTATTCAGCCCCCTTAAGTTAATACTTTGTAGCGCCACCTTTTGCTGCGATTACTGCTGTAAGTCGCTTGGGGTATGTCTCTATCAGTTTTGCACATTGAGAGACTGAAATATTTGCCCATTCCTCCTTGCAAAACTGCTCGAGCTCAGTGAAGTTGGATGGACAGCGTTTGTGAACAGCAGTTTTCAGTTCTTTCCACAGATTCTCGATTGGATTCAGGTCTGGACTTTGACTTGGCCATTCTAACACCTGGATATGTTTATTTGTGAACCACTCCATTGTAGATTTTGCTTTATGTTTTGGATCATTGTCTTGTTGGAAGACAAATCTCCGTCCAGTCTCAGGTCTTTTGCAGACTCCATCAGGTTTTCTTCCAGAATGGTCCTGTATTTGGCTCCATCCATCTTCCCATCAATTTTAACCATCTTCCCTGTCCCTGCTGAAGAAAAGCAGGCCCAAACCATGATGCTGCCACCACCATGTTTGACAGTGGGGATGGTGTGTTCAGGGTGATGAGCTGTGTTGCTTTTACGCCAAACATAACGTTTTGCATTGTTGCCAAAACGTTTGATTTTGGTTTCATCTGACCAGAGCGCCTTCTTCCACATGTTTGGTGTGTCTCCCAGGTGGCTTGTGGCAAACTTTAAACAACACTTTTTATGGATATCTTTAAGAAATGGCTTTCTTCTTGCCACTCTTCCATAAAGGCCAGAGTTGTGCAGTATACGACTGATTGTTGTCCTATGGACAGAGTCTCCCACCTCAGCTGTACATTTCTGCAGTTCATCCAGAGTGATCATGGGCCTCTTGGCAGCATCTCTGATCAGTTTTCTCCTTGTATGAGCTGAAAGTTTAGAGGACGGCCGGGTCTTTGTAGATTTGCAGTGGTCTGATACTCCTTCCATTTCAATATTATCGCTTGCACAGTGCTCCTGGGATGTTTAAAGCTTGGGAAATCTTTTTGTATCCAAATCCGGCTTTAAACTTCTCCACAACAGTATCTCGGACCTGCCTGGTGTGTTCCTTGTTCTTCATGATGCTCTCTGCGCTTTAAACTGACCTCTGAGACTATCACAGAGCAGGTGCATTTATACGGAGACTTGCTTACACACAGGTGGATTCTATTTATCATCATTAGTCATTTAGGTCAACATTGGATCATTCAGAGATCCTCACTGAACTTCTGGAGAGAGTTTGCTGCACTGAAAGTAAAGGGGCTGAATAATTTTGCACGCCCAATTTTTCAGTTTTTTATTTGTTAAAAAGTTTGAAATATCCAATAAATTTCGTTCCACTTCATGATTGTGTCCCACTTGTTGTTGATTCTTCACAAAAATTACAGTTTTATATCTTTATGTTTGATGCCTGAAATGTGGCAAAAGGTCGAAAAGTTCAAGGGGGCCGAATACTGTCGCAGGCACTGTATAGTTGTTCCAGGCCTTGTATATGTAGACACTATCAGCTGTCAGCCAGAAAGTTGTCAGAATCAGAATTGATTTTATTGCCATGGTTATGAACAGGTTCATAACATATAACATATAACTTTAGATAAATAATAAACTATAAAGACTTTAAACTATAAGGCTGTAAGACTATAAGGGCATGCGTAAGAAGATTAAATTTAAACTATGATATAGATAACAACAATTTGACATAGAACAACAGCGTGAGTGTATTTACAGATGTGCAGGTGCATTGAGTGTTAGCAAATATGAGTGTGAACGTACCACATAGAGCAACAGAGCAGATTACATTCATGAGTCTGTAACTAAGTTATTGGGTCTTATTATCGTTCATGAGTCTGATGGCGGAGGGGAAAAAACTGTTCAAGTGGCGGGAGTTTCGGGTCTGGATGGACCGTAGCCTCCTGCCTGAGGGGGGAGAGGGGTGAATAGTCCGTGTCCAGGGTGAGAAGGGCCGGTTCTGGCCCAAGAGAAATTTGCTAGCTGGGCCTTGTTACCTTGTTTGTGGAGGAGTCTGTTCGTGAGACCAGCGAGAATGTGCTCGGGTTCGGAAGCGCTCAAGCCCTGGTCAATTTAGTTCAGTTCAGTTCGTACGCAGCTTTAAACTTGCCAGTGTTTGCTGTAACCAAACGACCAGCAGATCGATGCAACCGCAACCAGATTGGAAGGAAGGGGAGGTAGGGACAGGACCCTATGACGATATTGTTTTAGAAGGAGGAGCACACATACATTTGTTTTGTGGAAGCACTGTGAAAACATAGCGTCGATTGAAGCACTCCGTACATGAATCGCCCGGTCCACTCTTTCAATACGACCGCTTTGCACGGCTTTACTCACGGCGAGGAAAACCCCCACGCTACAGCCCACAGGGACGGCAGGTAGAGCACGTGCACGGCAGAGGCGTGAGCTCGAGGAGGACGCTAACATGCTACAAACAACACGGTTTTAGGACAGATCGGACTAGAATGAAAACCACACGGAAACTCACCAAGGATGCATACGGCGAAAGTGTGGTTCAGTTGCGCAGCCTTACGCCTTGTGCAACTGAACGGCGTGTTTGGCACAAGACGCTGGCCAAACGCAGCAGCTCTGTCCCCGGGCTTCGTGATGTCAGAGGCGAAAAGGTGTGTTGAAGGTGAGATGCTCCCCAACATAGAGTCGGATCTAGCTGTGAGTGGTTAACCAGCGAAAATGCATACCACCACACTAACGTAGAATGAAGCTAGCGTTAGCTTCGCTAGCTTCCTGGTTAGCATTGTCCAAGGAGCTCTAAAAGGTTAAGGTAAAAGTGCGGCATTGCGTCATACAAGGGGGCGTGGCCTCGCCGAGGGGGAAGGAAGTATCTATTAGCCATTTTCTGGTGGAATATATATATAACCTATTCATCACATACAAATAAAGTCAAGTCTACATCAGGTCCATATTGTGTTAGCATCATATTAGCATTCTCAGTTATTTATGTAATTATGGGCTGTTATACCACTTTGCTCTTCTCCATGTCTTTGTATCTTTATTGAGTAGAAAACTATATTCATAATTCAGCATTTGTTAAAGTCGTTTTGGAGAAATTATAGAAAGTTTAGATTTTTCTCCACTTTGTTTTCCCCTCAACTGCTTCAAACATGACCATATATCATACATGCAAATCTGTCGCCTTTCAGCGAAATTCGCCATTTTGACCTCGGAAAATACCATTCACGTGAATTGTGTAGAGCCGGGGTGTATGGCGTGTAACATGTAAATAAACTATGCACTCGCTGAGGCTTGTAAAAGTTCACTGGTGCTGTTACGCCAAATATGCCATTCCCATGGCCACAGGAGCCTCCAGCTCCAGGCTGAGTGAGCCCCGCTGCCCTGCACTCGCTCGCTCACTTCACCTGGGCAGCTTAACAGCCGCCCGCATCCACCGGCTGACTGTAGGCTTGTCTACTCGCTAACCCTGCTCCAACAGACGCACCACTGAGGGCGATGAACCGCAGCTACGCCGGAGCTGTACATGAGACTGAACACCAAACTAATCTAAGTTTTACGATGACTGTAGCTTTCATATTTGACAATAGCCGCGTGAAACGTGAGAGCATTTACAAGCTAACCTACAAAGCTAACGGATAGCTATCATTACTGTGAGGCTAAACTTACCGTGGCTCCGTGCACGCTCTAGTCTGCACTCATGTGATGCGCGATTGTGGTCAGTGAGGAGAGGGCTGACCTGTCCATGTGGACCGTGTGGTCATTGGGCGCTCACAGATATGACCGGTTCTGACGTGTTTTTCTGTTGATCAGAGATGTGAACGTTGGCAAGTTTACTAAAACCGAACCTGTCCAAAGAGACTTGCAACTATTCAAATATGCCAAACTTTTAGTAACCTACTGTAGCCAGAAAAAAAAATGATACCATTTTATTTTGTATAGTATAAGGTAGCATATTCTGCTGTGTAGGCTATATTCCTATACTGTAAATAGTCAGTAAAAGTTTGAAATCTATATATAAAAATTGAAATGTAATAATATTTGTATCCTTTTTTTAATATAATTCAAATAGAAGACAGTATCTTCTGATGTGCAGAACCTGATTTGGAATGTCACATTATGTATAAATCCTTTACTCTCTCTGCCCACTCAGTGATGAAACTGAAGCAATTAGTAGGCTAGTTTTAGAACTACAGTTCTAAAACAAAGTGAAAGCCTAATAGGTTCAGTGTTGAATCAATACAATCATATGCACTACAAAAAAGTGGATTGTTTTAATTTATTAATCATAGAATCTACGTGTTCTGTTGAAAAATTCCCACAAACCGCGCGTTCTGCCGCGGCCCCGTGAACTGTCACCTTTTTCACTATATATGTTTACATGTCTGATATATGGGCGATTCCAGAGATGCCGTCTGTATAGAGTTTGGGAATGTGATGTCATATCGCTATGCATTATGGGATTAGCAGCAATTGTAAACTAATGGAGATTTTAAAAGTTAAAATACTGGAGTTATTGTTCACATTAAACACTTGGACACCACAGTGAGTTAGATGTATTTACCAGCAGTAACTCAGCAGCTAACGGCTTTTTGCTCCACTTTTTATACTGTTTTTAGCTAATGTTAGTCAATGGAAATGTATGCTAACAGCTGCAAAGATGGCGCATCTCCATGGTAACTGTGGAATTTCACGAACTCTATTCACGTTATCCCGCCCCGCCCACTTTTGCATCTTTTTGCCTTGTCTTGACACTTCCGGTAGAGCGTGAAACCCGTTCATTCAGCGGAGAACGAAGGAAAATGTTCACAGCTAAAATCTGATGTTGAGTAGATTGACTGGTGTAAAATGTCCGATGTTCATTTGCACCAACAGTTCAACACTGCACCGTTTCTCTGCTCGGCCTAAAATCTGCTTTATATTCATGTACTAACTTATTTTATCTTGACTTCTTCAGTCCTAAATAAACTGATAGAAGAGCAGGGGCGGGCACAATTCATGGCGGTGCCCACGCGAACGTCTCGAATAAGGTGAATTAGGCTCTACGGTGTTACGTCACAAATCAAGCGGCGGTGAATACAACACTCTCCGCTTCATTGAAAACAATGGGAGACGCTACATTGGGTGGTTGTCTTGGATTTGAGAGGATTTATGAAGGTGAATAATTGTCGGATTGTAATGAAATGTCATTTGATTACCACGATTACATGTGCATGAGGCAAAAGTGTGATATAAACAGAAATTGGACTTAATTGGTCTCGATGAATGTTTGTACAAACAGAGGCAGCCTGTACGCTTCACTAATCCATCTCAACTTTGTGCTGAATTTCACACATTTTTGTTGCCTTACGGGAAATAATCATGATCTAAGTTAAACGTAATGCTGACTAGAAAATGGTTTAGAAGCTCTTTGTTCTTTTTAGTTCATTCGTCTTTAGATTTAGGTAAAGCACGACTTAGCGAACGCGTGTCATGACATTAAACATTTGATTAACAATTCATTTTATGTTTGAAGTAAAATAAATCATAGAATTTGGAGCCTGATGTGTCCGGCAGAGTTAAGTTAAACTTTAAAACATAATCCACACATCTGTCATTCACAGGCAAAAATGCTGTCTAATACCGCCATTGTTTTCACCGCCACATCTGCGACGCTCTGAAATTACCCGGATGTTCGTAGAGCCCTATAGATACAGACGGCATCTCTGGAACCTACTTTAAAAAATGCTGAATTATGAATATAGTTTTCTACTCAATAAAGATTCAAAGACATAGAGAGCAAAGTGGTTCAACAGCCCATAAATACACAAATAACGGAAAATTCTACCATGATGCTTCATGTTAGCATCATGCTACATGCTAACGCTAGCTATGACTGCCGTTTTATTGCTTATACTGAATAATGGTGGGGGAAAAAAAACATTCATATGAACCTGATTTAGACTTGACTTTATTTGTGTGTGATAAATAAATTTATATTCCCCCTCGGCGAGACCCCGGACCCCTGTATGCCGTCTATAACCGTACAGTTAGTCCGGCAACAGTTAAATCACGTTCGATATTACTCCACTGCAGCTGTTTCCATAGTAACGAAAACAATTGAGCTGGAACTAGCTTCAGGTAAAACAGCTTAAAAAGTGACCGACAGCAGAGCAGTGACTCTTACCACCTGACACTTGACAGCGTTGGTTACATTAAACCTGTGCTGCCTTTTTGTGCTGGATAAATAATGACTGATTCCTCCTGGGTTAATACCTGTTCAGTCAAAGACCATAACAAATGAATCACTCGAGTCAGTTCAGCCTATCCAGGATATAAAAAGAAGCCAGACACTCAGTTTGATGCTGAGAGGAAAAGTTTTAATCATGAGATAGAAGCCAGAGCTACACCAGTGGGTCAGATGCAGCCAGGTTGATTCCACAAATGAGTGTCACACACAGAGTCAATGTGCTCACTGCATGTTGGGGGTACATTGGTACAGGAAATGCCCCAGAGTCAGGGACACGGGTCAGCTTTCGGAGGTGCGTCTTTGGCACAGATGTAGTCTCGAGCCGTGTTCTCTGGGCGATCATTCCAAACCGCTTCTGGATTGGGTGAAGGCAGAAAGAGAGAAAGGAAATTATAAAAGTTTGACTCTTGTGAAGAACTTTACAAATGATCTGCTCTTGGCAAAAAACATTATCGTCCGTGTAACTTTTTGTTCTATTTTATTTTGAACTGATTTTTTTGAACTGTTACCTGCCCAATTGATCTCCAGGACGTGCTCAATCCCGCCTGCATTGTTCGGCTGAACTGAATGCCATTTTGAATAGTCCCAAACAGATCCATCGCTCCACATCCACAGGGTTTCCTGATGACAACATTTTAACTCTCAACAACTCGACTCGATTAACAGGATTTAAGTGATGTTTGGAACAACCAGTCTAACCTTAACTGCGTCCTGTCCGCCGATCCAGGTCCACCAGTTTTCTCCAGTGGCCTTTTTGATCAGATCTACGACCAAGGCGTTCTCCTCAGCGCTGTGGATGGAGGCCAGGTTTGCACCGTGAGATTGGCAGTTTTTCTGGAGCGAAAAAGCCAAATTAGATGCTTTGAGTTAGTGGTCATTGTAGTCACGTTTGTAGGATGTGCTCTTTACGGTTTAAAAAAAAAATCAAACAGCTGTTTTACTAAACATGCCTCATTTGAAAGCTAAGAACATTAAGAGTTCAATCACTGAGCTTTAACTACTGGAGCAATAGCAGTAAGTAGGACCTGTTTGGGATTGTGGAGGTGAGTGAGTCTAAATGTAAAAGTGAACACAAACAACTTTAATATCAAATCAACATCACAACTGTCATCAGTGAAACCAACATTTGTTCCTGACACCTATAATCTCGTATTAATAGTAATACTAGCACGGGTTAAAATGGGACAGATATACTTTTTTTTTTTATCATGAAGTTATGATTATGGACATAAACTAATCCATAATGTAAAACATCTTCTGTTACATGTAATCTACACACAGCCTTTCATATGTCGAGCTAATGTAGCATTGTGAGTCTAGACTAGAGTTCCACCTCCTCCCAAAGTCCACTTTAACCACTGAGGACTAGTAAAGAGTAGTCATTGTTATTATTAGTGTTTTACCTCTGCTTCTGTCCAAGTCAACTTAGAATCAAACAACTTGAAACAGCGAGTTCCAAACAGAGTCCAGCCCTCAGGACAGCCTTTATTAAAATAATAATATTCATAATAATAAATGAATCAAAATAAGTGTGCTGTATATTAAAGTGAATGTAGTCAAACTCACCTTGGTCATTTTCCACAGCCTGTGAGTGTGGAACAATGAACAGAGATATTAAAGCCTGATCAAAAAGACATAATGATAAATGAGGTGAACTTACAGCTCCTGCCGTCAGCAGAGCACCGGCCAAACAGAGGAAGGCCATCAGTGGGCAGTTTGCAGCCATCTGAAATCATCAAGTACGACTAATAAGAAGATCCGTGTGTTAAAGCCAAGACCTGAGCCATGAGGAGAAGACTTACCTTCACTTCCAAGTCAGGAGACTGTGGGACTGGAGAAGACGAGCTGTTTTTATAGAGCAGTGAGGGGGACGAGTTACAATCACGACAAACACAGATAATTTTTTTATTTTTAACTTCAAGGAAGTACACTGCCAGTAAGTCACACATGTAAACACAGTCTTACAGTAAGTACTGTGGAAGTTTAATTCGTACAAAAAAGCCAGAGCCAGATTTATTAGCAAGAGTAACGATCAGAAGTTCACAAAGTCACAAAGTCAGAGAGGCGACGTGCAGCTTTCAGAGCTCTTCCCATGTCTCTCACACACAATCAAGAATCAAGGAAGTCAGAGATTCACACACAATTATATAGTTGTTCCAGGCCTTGTACATATGTATATATAGACACTAGCCAGCTGTCAGCCAAAAGAAACGTAAAGTTGTCAGAATCAGAATACATTTTATTGCTATGGTTATGAACAGGTTCATAACTTACAATAGAATCAGCAGCATGAGGTCTCCCTCCACACCCACCATAACGGATATTCCTATTTTAAGACTACTAAATGTTCTTAATTATATGGATTTCACCCAACACGTCACGCAGCCAACTCACGAGAAAGGGCACAGTCTGGACCTGGTCATCACGTATGGCCTGTCCACTACTGTGTCCTCTGTTATCGACCTGGCCGTCTCTGACCATTACTGTGTGTTTTTTAATGTCACCGGTTTTATCCAGGGAGAATCCTCAGCAAAAACTGTGAGGAAACGAAATTTGACCCCAGAAGTGGCTGCAAAATTTATTGATGCTTTACAACAAATTCCTCCTGTGATTTTACCTGCTAACTGTGATTTTATTGTTGACAATTTTAGCCGTAAACTACTCATCGCCCTCGATGCAGTTGCACCATTCAAACTTAAAAAAGATTCATCCCAAACACCCCTCCCCCCTGGAGAAATGAGGAACTAAAGCAACTCAAGAGAAATTGCAGGAAGGCCGAGAGGAGATGGAGGAAATTCAAAATAACAATACATTTTCAAATATTCCGTGCTCAACAAAAGACCTACAATAGCAATAAGAAATGCAAGAAATAAATTCTTTTCCACAATAATCACCAACCACAAAAACAACCCAAAAGTCCTATTCTCAACAATAGAAAATGTTTTAAATCCTGATTTTAACAAACCTCCTTTAAACGCTCTCTGTGAGGCGTTTGCAGACCACTTCAGGGGAAAGATAGACACTATCAGATGTAATATTTTATATTATTTCTAAATGAGATGTAAATGAGCCCTATTGTCACTATAGCACCAGAGAGAGGTGAGAACTGCCCAAAACTTTAGAGGCCTTTTTCTGCCCTTTGGGCTTTTTTGAGTTGTTAACTTCAAATCACCGCTACGTCTCCAAATACTATCAGATTTTCATGTGTTACACATTGTTGGAAAGCTTGGAGACTACACTTTAACAATCTGTGAAAAGCTCAAAATGCCCCAGAACCGACTTGTGTCCCTGGTTCCTGTGACTGGGCACATGTGTTAATGTAGTTTTGGAGAAATTACAGAAAGTTTAGATGTTTCTCCTCTTTGTTTTCCCGTCAACTGCTTCAAACATGACCATACTGTATATGGGCAATTCTAGAGATGCCGTCTGTACTCACGTTATTCCACCCTGCCCACTTTTGCATCTTTTAGAACAATACCAACAATGGTAATGGACAATATAGCAACGATGGTAATGGACAATATAGCAACGATGGTAAGGAAACATTGAGCACTTGTTAACACTATGAGACAGAGTACAACAGTAATTTAAATTAAAGAACCTCATCTATATTTTGACCAGACCTGATGTTTATATAACAATTTAAATCGATGAACAGTTTGGCATTGCTTGTGTTGTAAGTCCAGTTTGTTCCAGAGTTTCACTCCGCATACAGACACACAGAAACATTTACGAGTGGTTTGAGCTTTCGGCAATGAAAAATATCCAAAACCTCTCAAGTTATAAGCTCGCACTGGAGTTATAAAAAAACATTGTAGGTTAGGTGGTAATAATGTGTTGAATGCTTTGTATAAGACTATTGAAGCACTATATGCAGGGTGCGATTTGCTGGGGGGGATTTTCCCCCCTTCTGGTTTTCTTGTCTCTTGTCACGGTTTAGGGTGAGGGTGCGGGAGATAGACCCAAATGCAGGCAGCTTTGGTCCAAAACTTAACTTTAATGGTAA
The DNA here is from genome assembly GCA_007210695.1 of Neogobius melanostomus. Taxonomy (NCBI): domain Eukaryota; kingdom Metazoa; phylum Chordata; class Actinopteri; order Gobiiformes; family Gobiidae; genus Neogobius; species Neogobius melanostomus. The sequence continues at coordinate 1,195,125 of VHKM01000421.1, forward strand.
ACAGGCAAGACAAAGACCGGAACATCGACAATGCTGAGACAAAGACAAAGGAGAATACAGGGGGATATATACAAACACAAGGGAAATGGGGAACAGGTGTGACACATTAGGACAGGGCAGGTAATCAGACAAGAGGAAGGGAAAGCAAGAGGCACACAGACAGAACTGGAACATCAAAATAAAACACACAAGGACATGAACACACACAGAGACAGGGGAAAAACCCAAACAAAACCCCAACTAAACCCGAACCCTGACATAACCCCCCCCCCAAGGGACGGCTCCCAGACGGCCCAAAAAGAAAAAAGGAACAAAAACGACGGGCCGGGCGGGCGGCGGGGGCCCGGAGGCGGGAACAACCCGACAGAGAAAAAAAACAGCACCAGCCCCCCCCCAAAACCAAAACCAAAACCCAAAAGCCCGACGGGCCCGGGCGGGCGGAGGGGGCCCGGAGGCGGGAACAACCAAACAAAAAAATCATCACAAAACCCCCCCAAGAGTCAAGACCCCCACGGGGCAAGGAAGGTCCCAAGGCGGTGGGCCCGGTGGACCCCGGGGATGACGAAGCCGGCGGCACCGAACGCGGCCGGCCCGGGGACCACGGGGCCGTCGCTCAGGGGGGCGCGGAGGCGGCCGAACCGGGACCCCCGGGGTACGCCAGTCCGAGAGGCCCCAGAGGAGGTCAGGCGGGAAACCCCGCGAACGCCCCCGCAGAGCCCGCAGAAAACGGGCCAGGAGGGCCCCACGAGGCAGTAGGTCCGGGCGGTTCCATGCTGGTCGCCGATCCGGGGGGACCCCTGGAGGCAGCCAGTCCGGCGGGTCCCACAGGGGCGCCGGGTCTGGCGGCCCCGGGTCCGGGGGCCGTGGCGGAGACTGGGCCGGAGGCGACTGCGAAGACCGGGCCGGAGAAGACTGCGAAGACTGGGCCGGAGACGGATGCGAAGACTGGACCGGAGCCGAAGGCGAAGACTGGGCCGGAGACGAAGGCGAAGACTGGGCCGGAGACGAAGGCGAAGACTGGACCGGGGGCAGCTGTGAAGACAACGGAGCGAGCCGGTCCGCAGGCTCCGGTGCTGGGCGGCCCCCCGCCGCCGCCGCTGTGGGTCGGACGAAGGCCAACCCCGGGCCAGCCGAGGCGCGGGGACGAGCAGGCGAGAGTCCCGGGGCGCTGGCGGATAACACGAAGGCCAGTACCGGGGCGCTGGCCGAAAACACGAAGGCCAGTCCCGGGGCGCTGGCTGAGAACACGACGAAGGGTGGTCCTGGGGCTCCGGCGTGGATAACCACGCGGGAAATGCCACCGGACGGGACCGCCCACCTGGTGCCTGGTAATCCGCGCACCGGGCGCTGTCCGCTGGGTCTGGGTTGGGCTCAGCATTCTGTCACGGTTTAGGGTGAGGGTGCGGGAGATAGACCCAAATGCAGGCAGCTTTCGTCCAAAACTTAACTTTAATGGTAAACAGGCAAGACAAAGACCGGAACATCGACAATGCTGAGACAAAGACAAAGGAGAATACAGGGGATATATACAAACACAAGGGAAATGGGGAACAGGTGTGACACATTAGGACAGGGCAGGTAATCAGACAAGAGGAAGGGAAAGCAAGAGGCACACAGACAGAACTGGAACATCAAAATAAAACACACAAGGACATGAACACACACAGAGACAGGGGAAAAACCCAAACAAAACCCCAACTAAACCCGAACCCTGACAGTCTCTGTTTCTTTTATCCCTATCCCTACTTCTGCTGGGTCTGCGGAGTCAGAAACACTCATGAATCGCATGTCTCGTCACCAGCACCAGGATTTTTGCAGAACTTTGCAAATAGGTGTTGTTGTTTTTTCTTCTGAATGCCTAAAAGCTGATGCGCTCCCGGGATGGCACAGGCCAGGGGAACTATATTGTGAGAGTGGACTTTTTAAGTGTAGCCTATAAGGCTACTGCATGTGTCATTTCTGATGAATGAATATGCACAGGGAACTGTGTTATGTATCCTGATTGACTTTATGATCAGTACATTTATTTTGCACACATACAGAAATGAGCTTGAAATGAACGGGACTGGCGTGTCTTATCCCCTCACCCTCCCTCTGTGCAGAGCGCTGCAGGAGAGGGGCAGAGAAGTCGCGCACAGAGGTACATGCCGTGGAGACTTTGAGCTCCACAAAAGCGTTCTCTGGATCACAAGCAGCAAAACGCTGCTTATTTTACGTCAAAAACCCAGCTGTAAAGATGATAGAATGAATCGTGGCTGAACTATGAATGCGCGCATGGCGGCAAATGAGTGGCGAAACCTCCCCAACCCAGCCCGCGGTCAAAGGAGAATTCTATGACCGGACCCCGATCCGCGGGCAGCCTGCGGGGAACGCGGAGGATTCCGTGACCTGCGCAACCCGTGCGTTAATGCCCCCAGCCCGCGCGTTTTACAACAGTTTACTACAGTTTGATAAACAGGATGAGGAACCTTTACCACGGTTCTGAGAAGTGCCAGCAGTGCGCATACATGTGCATGCTGTAACATTTCCAGCTCCGTGCCTCAAAAAAGTAAGACACCTGTCGCCCTGGTCACACTACGCTGGTTACTTAAAGTTTGATCATCAAGAGTTTTCCAAAACGCACTCTGGAGGGGTCGCCCCCCTACTTCAGTCGTCTATGCACAGGCCATTTGAAGACTCTCATCTCCTGTCTCCCTCGCTGCTCCTCGCTGAATATAATCCAAACTATACAGAGGAACACGTAACATAGGCCTATGTGTCTCATATATAAATATCTGCCTCGGAGTAGGCAATAGGCTGGATCATTACGTACTGAATTGGGCAGTGCGCGCTTATATTCAGCCCAAAACACACAGGCACGGACGCCCTGTACACAGCAGCATCAACTTCACCCTCCGCTCCACACACACTGAGCTACTACTAGACAGAACACATCTTACAACATTGGGTTTAAAGTTCAATGACATGAAATGTATGTGCTTTTTATGCAATAAAGTGATTGAGTGACTATCCCCCCTTCTGTTTTTTTGACAAATCGCACCCGGACTATATGTAACACTTACTCTAATATGTAAGAGATAGTGAACGTAATGTCATGGATAGTAGATGTTTATATAGTAGGCTAGGAACAGAAGTCTATGTTCGGCACTAAAGAGGGAAATGGGACTAAGTTCGAACCACAACAGGACACAGAATATGGTGCAGCAGAATGTGAGACGTGTATTGAATATTTACATATGTACAATATTTACAGGAATTAAAATTAGAAAATGTTGTTGTTAGCGCCCGCACCGACAACAAATGTCCTGAGCCCCATTCAAAACAAAGGCTGGCGGCTAGTAGCTAAAACTAGCCTGCTAGTATAAACAAATGAACGAATGCTCACCAGTCTCCTCTTAAAACGGATCAAAGACGGGCACCAGCGTAGTGTCCCGCTAAGGGTAGGGGCCCCTACAAGTTGACAGGCATACCAGTCACTACAACAGTACGTTAACTTGAATAACAGCTATTTAAAGGGGTTATCGCGTACCTGTGTACCGCTCGATGTTGCCTCACCCACACGAACACGGAGAATGGAGTGTGTGGTGCGCGCCATGATAAAAGAGGAAGTTGCGTCGGACGCAGCGCCGGAGGTCTCGCGAAAGCTGCCCAAAATAACGCGATATCACGTTTGGGTTACATATATTTTACAAGATCATCAAATTTTAGCAACTTTGACTGCGTAAACAGATCAAGAGTATGTTCTAGAAAACCAACCTTGTGAATGATCCGCACTGCTCTTTTCTCTAATATGATCAGAGAATTTATTGTGTTCTGGTAAGTATTCCCCCACACTTCAACACAATACGTAAGGTATGGGAGCAGGGTTTCCGTTAACCGGCTGTAGCAAATGGCCGGTAAAAATGATTTCCGTCGGCCAATTAAAATTAAAATAAATAAATAAATAAATATGGAGAGAATATAGACAAATATATTAAATATAACATTTGACCTAAGTCAAAACATGACAAAGTGTTTTCGAGACAGGCCTAAATATTTAAAAAGGTTCAATATTTCTATTGTGGTGTCCAGGTTGAAGGGGTGTCTCTCACCCAGCGGGGTTTGGGGGCGGGTCTTGCCCTTCTTGTTGTTCGCTCTGTTGTCCGGCCATTATTGCAGTAGCTTAGGAAGAATAAAGAACTCACTTGCAACTCACATGTGTCCTTGTCTTCCTCGCTGAGTCGTGAGCACGACGGATCTGGTGGAAGGAAGTGTTTCTCCGACTGCCGCTGCGCTGTTTGGCCTCAGTCATGGGCTCGGTCTCAACCGCGGACTCGTCTTCACCGTCTCTCCCGCTCACACGGCCGGCTTTCTTTCCCGCCGCCTCCGCTGAGAAACTTCCAGAGTTTTGGCAGAGTGATCCAGCTTCGTGGTTTCTGCACATCGAGGCACTTTTCCATCTCCGGGGTGTGGATGCGGACGACTCCAGGTACTACTTGGTGGTTTCTACCCTAGATCAGCAGACTACACGCAGGGCTATGCCGCTGCTTCGTAGCCCTCCTGCTCGTGGGAAATACGCTGCTTTCAAGCAGCTGCTGCTGCGGAGGTTCAGTCTGTCCTCGGCGGAGAGGGCAGATAAGATTCTCGCCCTGCCCGGTTTGGGGCACAGTACAGCCGTGGACCTAAAGGACACTATGCTATCGCTCCTCGGTTCAGATTAAGGCGGTTTCCTTTTCCCGCACATTTTCCTGCGGCAGCTCCCGCCACAGGTACGAGCAGTTTTGGCTAACTCTCCTCGTCTCGCCGTTGGTGATTACCGGGGCCTTGCAGAGGAAGTGGACCGGGTCCTGCTGGCTACTAGACGTTTTGCGGTGCAGAGCATGACGGCGGTGCCCCAGCAGACATCGACGGAGGATCCAGCGGTGGTAGCTGCAGGTGGTGTGAGGACATCGTGGGAGCTCCCTGTGTTTTTACCACCAAAGGTTTGGCGGCAAAGCGAAGCGCTGTGTCCCGCCGTGCACGTTCAAGATGTCGGAAACGCAGTGGCAGCTGTGGGCGCTGGTGAACGAGGTGAGCTGCTCTTCATTAAAGACTCCCTGTCAGGATGTCGGTTTTTGGTGGACTCCGGTTCTCAGAAAAGTTTGGTCCATCCCACCGGTCCAGATGTGTCGGGCCGTGGAGGTGGCCCATTGCTGAGCGCTGCAAATGGTTCTCCCATTGGAACTTTCGGCACAAAATGGATGACTGTGTGTTTCCATGGGCGTGAGTACGAGTTGGACTTTGTAGTATTTTTTGTGTGCTCATGGCTTGTTAGTTGATGTTGTTAACCGCAGGCTCATCGATGATGTAACTTTTGCCACTTTTCCCTGTGAGGCTGTGGGAGCTGGGCCGGCACCGCATGCTACTTTTTTGGCGATGTTTTTCAGTGTTTGTTAGCTGAATTTCCGTCTTTGACCACACCTGCTTTTTCCTCCGCGGTGGCTAAACACGGGGTGGAACATTTTATCCCCACTAGTGGCCCGCCGGTTTTTGCGCGCTGCGCTTTGACACAACAAAATTAGCTATCGCTAAGGAGGAGTTCGCCACCATGGAGAGGTTGGGGATAGTGAGATGCTCTAACAGCCCGTGGGCTTCGCCCCTCCACATGGTGCCTAAGGCGGACGGCTCCTGGCGTCCGTGCGGTGACTTTCGCCGTTTAAACAACGTAACGACACCAGACCGTTATCCTATTCCACACATTCAAGATTTTTCTGCGCGGTTGTCTGGCGCCTCGGTTTTTTCTAAGGTGGACCTGGTGCGTGGGTATCATCAGGTTACGGTGCATGCGGCCGATGTGCCTAAGACCGCGGTGATAACTCCATTCGGGCTTTTTGAGTTCCTCCGCATGCCATTTGGCCTCAAGGGTGCGGCGCAGACTTTTCAGAGGTTGATGGACTCAGTGTTGCGCGGTCTCGATTTTGTGTTTGTCTATCTGGACGACATTTTGGTGGCCAGCTCGTCTACTGAAGAGCACCACACGCACCTCAGGGAAGTTTTCCAGGCGTTTAGACTCTCATGGCCTGATTGTCAACCCAGCCAAATGCCAGTTTGGGTTGCCAGTGATCGATTTTTTGGGGCATCGCATTTCCGCACGTGGCGCGGTTCCCTTGCCTGCTAAGGTCGAGGTGGTGGCAGATTTTCCCCGTCCAGTTGTGGTCAAGGCCTTACAGGAGTTTTTGGGCATGGTGAATTTTTACAATAGGTTCATTCCTCGCGCTGCCCACCTCCTACAGCCACTGTACGGTGCTTTGCGTTCGCGTAAGGCCACTGACTCCGTCGTCTGGACACCGGACCGGATTGTTGCTTTTGATGGAGCTAAGTCTGCGTTAGCTAGTGCAGCTCTCCTCACTCACCCTGATCCAGATGCTCCCATCGCCCTGACAACCGATGCTTCCGACTTAGCGGTTGGGGCTGTTGTGGAGCAGCGGGTGGCAGACGCGTGGCAGCCACTTGCGTTTTTTAGCCACATGTTGCGAGACTGCGAGCGTAAGTACAGAGTTTTTGACCGGGAGTTGTTGGCACTGTTTTTGGCTACTCGGCATTTTCGTTTTTTGCTGGAAGGCCGTTCGTTTACGGCTTACGTGGACCATAAACCGCTGACGTTTGCCATGGCTAAAGTAACTGAACCCTGGTCGGCTCATCAGCAGCACCATTAGTGGCCATTTCTGAGTTTACTACTGACATACGTCATGTCGCAGGAAAATCTAACTCGGTCGCGGATTGTCTCTCCCGTGTGCTCGTTTGCCCTGTGCTTCTCGGGACGGATTATTCTGAGATGGCGGCCGAGCAGCCTGGCGACGCGGATATCCTGGCCCTTCGCTCAATCAGTACAGGCCTTAAGATTGAGGAGCATGTGCTGCAGGAAGGGGGTCCAACCCTCCTGTGTGATGTTTCGACCGGACGCCCTCGCCCTGTAGTTCCAGAGGGTTGGCGTCGCCGCATTTTTGACTCTGTGCACTCTCTCTCACACCCGGGTGTGCATGCGTCGGTGAAGCTGGTCAGTTCCTGTTTTGTTTGGTTTGCGCAAAGACGTTAAGGGGTGGGCGGCTTCTTGCGTTGCATGTCAGCGTGCTAAAGTGCACCGCCATACCAAAGCCCCTCTAGAACCTTTTCCGATTCCAGCCAGGCGTTTCGACCATGTGCATGTAGATCTGGTTGGTCCTCTGCCGCTGTCAAAAGGTTTCACTTATCTGTTTACTATGGTGGATCGGACCACCAGATGGCCGAGGTGGTGCCTCTGTCGTCCGCCACGTCCGCGGATGTGGTTAATGCGTTTCTCTCTGCTTGGGTCGCTCGGTTTGGCGTGCCGTCGGATATTACTTCTGACCGAGGCCCGCAGTTTATTTCGGAGCTTTGGTCTGGTATGGTATGTTCCCTTAGGGTGCAGGTGCACCGCACCACAGCGTACCACCCTCAGGCAAATGGGTCGTGTGAGCGTTTCCATCGTTCGCTTAAGGCAGCTTTGCGCGCCGCGCTTACGGATGACAGTTGGGTGGATCGTTTGCCGTGGGTTTTGCTCGGGTTGCGTTCGGCTCCTAAGGAGGAACTCGGCGCTTCTTCTACTGAGTTGGTTTTTGCTCAGCCGCTCCGTGTCCCTGGTGAGTTTTTGCCGGAGACAGCCGCACCGAGTCTCCGGGCTGCCGTTGGTCCCTTTGCTCCGGCCCCTATGCACCATTGTTTTCCGCGGTCGTTCGTGCCCACCGCGCTCCAGTCTGTCCATTTTGTTTTTGTGCGCCGCGACGCTCACCGCTCGCCCCTCCAGCCTCCATATGATGGTCCGTTCCGTGTGCTTGAACGGGGCGCCAAGGGTTTTGTTTTGGACTTGGGCAGGCGCAGGGAGTTGGTGACTCTGGATCGCCTTAAGCCGGCGTATGTTTGGCAGACAAAGCTGTGTTGCCAGCCCAGGTTCCTCGGCGTGGCCGTCCTCCTTCCAGGCCCCCTACTCCGCCTCCTCGTACTGACTGTGATTCTCAGCCTGTTATGGACGCTGTTGGGCCAGTCCCGCCTGCTGCTTCTACTGTGGGTCGGCGCAGCCGTTTTGGCAGGCTGATTAGGCCTCCATTGAAGGACTGATTTCCGTGCCGGTTTCCCTTCTGGGTGTTCGGGGGGGGGGGCTGTGTGGTGTCCAGGTTGAAGGGGTGTCTCTCACCCAGCGTATTTTGGGGGCGGGTCTTGCCCTTCTTATTGTTCGGCCTGTTGTCCGGCCATTATTGCAGTGGCTTAGGAAGAATAAAGAACTCACTTGCAACTCACATGTCGTGTCCATGTCTTCCTCGCTACCCCATCCAAAAAAGTTTCGACTTACGCCTTTAGCCCATTTTACGAAGCGCCTTCATGGCTCTCTGGATATGTTACGCTTTTTCTTCGTGGTTCTTCACATTTTCCAAGAAAACGGAGAACTACAGGTACATTTACTTTTATAAAAGTGTGTTAAGAACTCAACAGCTAATAAATTCAATTAGGATATTCTGTAAACTCCGTGTGTTCAGTCAGACTGAGCGGCTCTTCCTGGGAGAGTGGCCGGGTTTAGAGGCGCTTCCCTCGGTCAGTCTGCGCAGACGCCTCGGCTTAGTTACCGGTGTTCGGAGCCGCTCTAGAGCGTGGCAGAGCTGGGTCCGGGGCGCATCGCTTGAGACTGACTTTTGGTGACTTTAGCATTGTCGATTTGTCCCTCCATAATATTTCAGCGGTTAGAGACGTCGCTAATTTTACACCTGAAGCCACGTTAAAGCGCGGAAGGGCATCTACAGCCCAGCCCTCGCTGTGCAGCTGATGCAGTCAGATCTGGACAGCGTTCGGGTCATAGATTCCTTCTGTCAAGTGGGTACATCCGCGTGGCACCTGCCACCTCTATCGTCTCCACGCGCACAACTTTATGTTTGGATTTGAGTTGTTACATTTTTCTCATGTCATTCTTTCATTGGAAATAGCCATGTTTTGGACTCACTAAAGCACTCGTGTAGCGCTCCGTCTAAATGTAGATTGTTATTGATAAACCACATTCATTATAGGCTATATATTTTTAATGGCCGGTAATTCTTGTGAATGGCCGACATTTTACAACCCAGCCAGCCAAAGTGGCCGACAAAAAAAAAGTCTAGCGGAACCTCTGTATGGGAGTACCATGGTGCAGTATAAAGTATGGAGTGCATTTTCATCAAGGTATAGTTTTGCTTTATTTATAATTGAGAGGCTTTTGGAGATTTCTGTTTTGATGTGTCTGATATGGGGTTTCCATGACAATTTACTATCAATTACTACTCCCAAAAATGTATTCTCACTTACGATTTCAACCTGGGTACCATCAATATTTATTTTCTGTTCAGACATTATATTGCGATTACCAACATCATTATCTTAGTTTTATTTATATTCAAGGATAATTTATTTGTGTCCATCCACTTTTTTATTATATTTAGTTCCCTGTTTACCATATTTACAAGCTCATTATAATCATCACTACAGTAGAATATATTTGTTTACGCAGTAAACAGTTTTGGCCCCAACACTGACCCATGGGGGACACCACAAGCAACGCCAGGAGTATCTGATAAATACTGACCCATTTTTACAAACTGCACTCTCCCTGTTAAATATTTTTTTTACGAATCCCCAGCCAGCCCCCTAATTCCATATCTTTCCATCTTATTTAGTAGGATTGAGTGATTGATAGTATCGAAGGCTTTTTTTTAGATCAATAAAGATACCAACTGCATACTTTTTTGCTCCAGTGCATTAATAATTTCTTCAATAGCTTCAGTTATTGCCATTGAGGTAGTTCTTTTGGACCTAAAATCATACTGACATTCATTAATTATATGATGTTTTTCAATTTGCATTGGGTTGTTGTCATTGGATTTGAGAGGATTTATGAAAGTGAATAATTGTCGGATTGTGATGAAATGTCATTAGATTACCACGATAACCTGCATGAGGCAAAACTCTGATATAAACAGAAATTTGACTTAATTGGTCTCGATGAATGTTTGTACAAACTGCAAAGAGGCAGCCTGTACACTTCACTAATCCATCGTCACGACATTTGATCAACAATTTATTTTATGTTCAAAGCAAAGCAAATCATAGAATTTAGAGCCTGATGTGTCCAGCACCGTTAGTTAAACTTTAAAACATAATCCACACAATTTGTTTAGATTTGCAGACGTCGATTCTAATCATTAACTTACTCCGTTTACAAGATTGAAGCTGTAGTTCAGACAAAATGGAACAAAATGGAAAATCTCACTTTAACGTACACAATCTGTCATTCACAGGCAAAAACGCTGTCTAATACCACCATTGTTTTCACCGCCACATCCGCGACGCTCTCAAATGATCCTGATGTTCGTAGAGCCCTATAGATACAGACGGCATCTCTGGAACCTACTTTAAAAAATGCTGATTTATGAATATAGTTTTCTACTCAATAAAGATACAAAGACATGGAGAGCAAAGTGGTTCAACAGCCCATAAATACACAAATAACGGAAAATTCTACCATGATGCTTCATGTTAGCATCATGCTACATGCTAACGCTAGCTAAGACTGCCGTTTTATTGCTTATACTGAATAATGGTGGGAAAAAAGAAACATTAATATGAACCTGATTTAGACTTGACTTTATTTGTGTGTGATAAATAATTTATATTCCCCCTCGGCGAGACCACGGCCCCCTGTATGCCGTCTATAACCGTACAGTTAGTTCGGCAACAGTTAAATCATGTTCGATATCACTCCACTGCAGCTGTTTCCATAGTAACGACAAACAATTGAGCTGGAACTAGCTTCAGGTAAAACAGCTTAAAAAGTGACCGACAGCAGAGCAGTGACTCTTACCACCTGACACTTGACAGCGTTTGTTACATTAAACCTGTGCTGCCATTTTGTGCTGGATAAATAATGACTGATTCCTCCTGGGTTAATACCTGTTCAGTCAAAGACCAAACAAATGAATCACTCGAGTCAGTTCAGCCTATCCAGGATATAAAAAGAGCCAGACACTCAGTTTGATGCTGAGAGGAAAAGTTTTAATCATGAGATAGAAGCCAGAGCTACACCAGTGGGTCAGATGCAGCCAGGTTGATTCCACAAATGAGTGTCACACACAGAGTCAATGTGCTCACTGCATGTTGGGGGTACATTGGTACAGGAAATGCCCCAGATGTCAGGGACACGGGATCAGCTTTCGGAGGTGCGTCTTTGGCACAGATGTAGTCTCGAGCCATGTTCTCTGGGCGATCATTCCAAACCGCTTCTGGATTGGGTGAAGGCAGAAAGAGAGAAAGGAAATTATAAAAGTTTGACTCTTGTGAAGAACTTTACAAATGATCTACTCTTGGGCAAAAAACATTATCGTGCGTGTAACTTTTTGTTCTATTTTTATTTTGAACTGATTTTTGTGAACCTTTACCTGCCCAATTGATCTCCAGGACGTGCTCAATCCCGCCGTCGTTGTCCGGCTGAACTGAAGGCCATTTTGAATAGTCCCAAACAGATCCATCGCTCCACATCCACAGGGTTTCCTGATGACAACATTTTAACTCTCAACAACTTGACTCAATTAACAGGATTTAAGTGATGTTTGGAACAACCAGTCTAACCTTAACTGCGTCCTGTCCGCCGATCCAGGTCCACCGGTTTTCTCCAGTGGCATTTTTGATCAGATCTACGACGAAGGCGTTCTCCTCAGCGCTGTGGATGGAGGCCAGGTTTGCACCGTGAGTTTGGCAGCTTTTCTGAAGCAAAAAGCCAAATTAGATGCTTTGGTTAGTGGTCATTGTAGTCACGTTTGTAGGATGTGCTCTTTACGGTTTAAAAAAAAAATCAAACAGCTGTTTTACTAAACATGCCTCATTTGAAAGCTAAGAACCTCAAGAGTTCAATCATTGAGCTTTAACTACTGGAGCAATAGCATAAGTAGGACCTGTTTGGGATTGTGGAGGGAGTGAGCCTAAATGTAAAAGTGAACACAAACAACTTTAATATCAAATCAACATCACAACTGTCATCAGTGAAACCAACATTTGTTCCTGACACACCAATAATCTCGTATTAATAGTAATACTAGCACAGATTAAAATGGGACAGATATACTTTTTTTTTTTTATCATGAAGTTATGATTATGGACATAAACTAATCCATAATGTAAAACATCTTCTGTTACATGTAATCTACACACAGCCTTTCATATGTCGAGCTAATGTAGCATTGTGAGTCTAGACTAGAGTTCCACCTCCTCCCAAAGTCCACTTTAACCACTGAGGACTAGTAAAGAGTAGTCATGGTTATTATTAGTGTTTTACCTCTGCTTCTGTCCAAGTCAACTTAGAATCAAAGAACTTGAAACAGCGAGTTCCAAACAGAGTCCAGCCCTCAGGACAGCCTTTATTAAAATAATAATATTCATAATAATAAATGAATCAAAATAAGTGTGCTGTATATTAAAGTGAATGTAGTCAAACTCACCTTGGTCATTTTCCACAGCCTGTGAGTGTGGAAAAATGAACAGAGATATTAAAGCATGATCAAAAAGACATAATGATAAATGAGGTGAACTTACAGCTCCTGCCGTCAGCAGAGCACCGGCCAAACAGAGGAAGGCCATCAGTGGGCAGTTTGCAGCCATCTGAAATCATCAGTACGACTAATAAGAAGATCTGTGTGTTAAAGCCAAGACCTGAGCCATGAGGAGAAGACTTACCTTCACTTCCAAGTCAGGAGATTGTGGAACTGGAGAAGACGAGCTGTTTTTATAGAGCAGTGAGGGGGACGAGTTACAATCACGACAAACACAGATAATTTTTTATTTTTAACTTCAAGGAAGTACACTGCCAGTAAGTCACACATGTAAACACATTCTTACAGTAAGTACTGTGGAAGTTTAATTCGTACAAAAAAGCCAGAGCCAGATTTATTACACACTAAAAAATGCTGGGTTAAAAGTAACCCAACTTTTAACCCAATGTTGGGTCAAAGTTGGTCCGACCCAACGTTGGGTTATTTTCACCCAATGAGTTGGGTTATTATTTTTAACCCAACAGTTGGGTTATTATTTTTAACCCACCGTTGGGTTGTTTATTCTTAATTTTACCCAATGATTGGGTTAATTCGTAATGATCACCCCAGTGCTGTTTTAGAAACTTTATTTCTTACAAAAGCAGAACATAATTGTTTAACACAACATCATCAGCAGCAAATAATTAATTTGGTTGTTAACAAGCCTAAGGAAAGTCCCCCATTGTCCATATTGTACTTGCTGTATTTGGTGAAGTGGTCCTTTTTCAGAGTCAGAGACAGGGCTGTGGACAGTTCAGTCACAGCAGGGACAGGGCTGGGAAAAGTTCAGTCTGAAGCAGGAGACAGGGCTGGGGACACTGCAGCAGGAGACAGAGCAGGAGACAGGGCTGGGGACAGGGCTGTGGACAGTTCAGTCACAGCAGGGACAGGGCTGAGGACACTGCAGTCTACAGCAGCAGAGACCACTGTGGAAATAAAGAGAGACATTGTCACAGATGAAATCCAATACCTGGTAACCATTACTCCACCAGGGACACCAACCTTCCCATAAGACAGTGACAGTATAATGTAAGACCTTACCTTGGTGAAGTGACAGAGGCATCGTCTCAGAGGCAGGCGGACACTTCCACTGAGCTGAAGATTCCACTGGAAGAGAAACATTACATTTGTGTTTGGTCTAAAACTATAAAGGGTCATGTTATATTTTGTAAAAAATATACTGCACTTACTGGGACTGGTGTCCAGTGATGCAGATGATGATCTTCAGACAGACAGTGGAAGAGCTCAGGAGATTTTGTTTTCTGTAGGACACACATTAACACAAGTTTGTATTTTAGCAAATTAATTAAACAGAGAATAAAACATTTCTGATAATTATAAAACTGCTGCTTACCTGTAAAGCTTTAGTGGCATTTATCAGCTCTGGAGGTCCCACATGGAGAGGGTAAAGCTGATCTGAAACACACAGACCAAGGCATTAAAATATCCTAACTGAAAACTGTTAACACTTTTCTATGTTTCTCCCATATCTGAGCCTCTCCTTCTCTCCTCTGCTGCTGCTGCATCTCCTCATCCTTTTAACCATATTAAATTACTAAAGCATTATGTAAGAAACAACAGCAGAGATAAGACACTGACAAGTGTTTAAGAAAGAGTTAGCGTTAGCATTAGCTAACGGTTGTCGCGCGCAATATATTAAATAGGATATCATAACCGATTATTTTAACTACCTTTAGCTCTCATTATTTCAGTCAATACTTGTCCTATCAACACGAAATAAAAACTGGGACAGAGAGTGAAGTGTCCTCTGTCGGGATTATTTAACTACTGTTGTAGTGCCAGAAATATAAAAAGGCAGAGTCTCTCATAAGTTTAACGCTATTTATTCTTTAGACAAAGGGCTTCCCATGAATTGGAATGGAGCGGGAAGTGACCAGTAAACAAACAAAGTAAAGAAAAGGGTTAGTCCGCCCTTTACATATGCAGGCCAACAAGTTGTTCCCAAGGACGGACTAAACATAACATAAACATAGGCTAAAAGGACAGCAGGTAGCAACACTGTAAAACGACAAAATTGAAAATTATAAACAAAAACACACCCAAACCTATTGTAGGAACTTTAATACTGTTAAAATCATTTAAAATATCTAAAAGTTCTACCTGCGTGTCGTGAACGCCTCACACACAGTCTGCTCAACAACCCCACGCCGTTGATCCATAAGTTTATCTGTAGCCGTCGTAGCCTCGTACGGCCCAAATGAATGCAACCCTCACGCTTGACGTGGGTGAGCACAGCGTGAGCCCAGCAATCGCCCTGGAATCCCACGGAAACTAGCACCTGGTGGCAATCAGGCCACTTCCCCTTTTAACCTCCCATTGGCCTGAGGGACAGCAGCAAAACCCCGAGGTACCACCCGTTACATCCCTCCCAGACAAGGAGCATCGTCGACCCGACGATGTACGAAAGGAGGAAAGCAAAAATAACTGCAACCAGTGTTTAACTAGAACTTCGGCTACCATACTAGCACGCTGATCTTTGGTAGCGACTGTCTGAGTATATTTTGAAAAAACATCAGTCATAACCAAAACGTTCTCCCTCCCATCTGTAGAGGGCTCCAACACTGTAAAGTCTATTGCCAAGATTTCATGAGGCCTGGATGCCTTGACTGAGCCCATATAGGTTTTAACTTTGGGTTGCAGGGCTTTTGACAAAACACACCTCTTACAGTTTTTACACCACTTCTCAATGTCACTGTACATATTCAGCCAGTAGTATCTGGAGCGGACTAAGCGCAAAGTGCGTTCTACTCCCTGATGGCCATGCCCATCATGGAGAGAGTAGAGAACACGTTCTAATAAGCACTGGGGCAACACCAGCTGCTGAACCTCACCCTCCCCATCAGAACCATTAACACAACGGTAAAGTACAGAGTCTCTTCTTCTTAGACGACCCCACTGACGCACCAGCTCCCTCGAACCTTTGCTAAGCTCCTGTCTCTCTTTGGCATTAGGCATTCTCCTTTCCTCCCAATATTTAAAGAAAGCACTAATGGTCGGATCCTGAGTTTGCAACAGAGAGATATCGACTCAGCCAGCCCAGGTAGCACATCTATTTCACTTTGTATCCCAAAAACCTCCTCCTCACTCAAAGACTCCCCCGAAGTGAAGTGAAGGCGGGACAATGCATCCGCGTTTGCATTCTGTGACCCAGGGCGGTACTTTATTGTCAAATCAAAAGAGGGCTAGCTCCGAGGCCCACCTCTGCTCTGTGGCACCGAGTTTTGCTGTTGCTAGGTGACTCAAGGGATTATTATCGGTAAATACTGTGCATTTATTGCCGAGTAAATACTCCCTAAATTTTTCAGTAACTGCCCATTTAAGGGCGACCAACTCCAACTTCATGGAGCTGTAGTTACTCATATTGCGCTCTGTAGGTTTTAAACTCCTACTTGCAAAAGCAATGGGCCTCAACTTACCCCCATGCTCTTGTGATAACACTGCGCCCAGACCACCATAGCTTGCGTCCACCTCCAAGACAAATGGCTTCTGGAAATCTGCGTAAGCAAGGACGGGGGTCGTTATTAGAGCCGATTTAAGCCTCAGAAAACTCTCTTCACATTTAGCATCCCAAAACTCATCCAGGGGCTTCCTTGGAGTTTTCCCTTTCCTACCGGGGGAAGAAGCTTTGCCACCAACCTATTCAAAGGGCCAGCCATATTTGAAAACCCGGCAATAAACCGTCTGTAATAGGATGCAAAACCCAAAAATGATCTAAGCTCTGCCAAGTCGTTAGGCTGCTTCCAGTCCCGCACCACTGCCACTTTGTCAGGGTCTGTAGAAACACCTTCAGCCGAGACCACGTGGCCCAAGTATTTTACACGCCTCTCAAAAAATTGCACTTTGACAGCTTTACCTTTAAACCATGGGTTTGCAAGGGGTGAAAATCTGCTCTAACCTCTCCAGATGTTGTTGTACAGAAGAAGAAAAACAATCACATCATCTAGATACAAAAGCACAGATTGATGGCGACAATCCCCATAAAGACGCTCCATGAGCCGCTGAAAAGTACCTGGCGCGTTGCATAAGCCAAAAGGCATACGGTTAAACTCAAACAAACCAAAAGGTGTACAGAATGCAGTCTTTGCTCTGTCCTTTTCAGCCATCTCAACTTGACTGTAGCCACTGGCCAGATCTAATGTGGAAAACCACTGGGCTCCTGCCAAAGCATCCAAAGACTCCTCTATTCTAGGTAGGGGAAATGCATCTTTCCTTGTTTTTGCATTTAACAACCGATAATCTACACACATGCGCAATGTACCAGCCTTTTTCAGTACCAGAACAATTGGAGAAGAATATGGACTACTACTTTCACGTATTATTTGGCTTTGTAACAACTGCTGGATATGATTACGAGCCATTTCATACTGTGAGGGAGGAATTCTCCTATATGGCTGACGCACAGGGGATTCATCCAGCAATGGAATTTCATGAGATATCAAGTTTGTACAACCAACGTCAAGATCACTTTTCGCAAAAACTGCACTGTACTTGGTTAAGAGAGCCCTTGCTTGTTCTTTCTCGCTATCTCCCAAATTTATAAACTCAGGAACATCCAATTTACCTTGGTTAAAGGTTACTTCTTGCCTAGCAATAAATGCAATACAACTTTCGGACTCAACCGAAACATGTACTTGTGACTGCTCCCCAAATACAACATCAGCAGTTTGTACTGTAGCAAGGACCCTGCGAGGCGTTAACCAAACATCTGTTGTACCAACATTGGTAACTGGCACAAAAGCCCTGCCACACTCTGCTTTTACTAAGGAAGGTGACACTAACAAACCTTCAGGCAGACTGTTGTGTTCAGGCCCCAGGGGTTCTACCATAAGGTCTACAGACTGATTTAAAGGTACATGTGGGCAGGTAACAGGGACATACTTAAGACTGCCTGCTGGGATACAAAGAGTTGCTTACCCTGCACTCTCACTAGATGAGTATCTGGGAACTGGCCATGGCTTCCATCACCTGGCAATATCGCAGGATTTTCCTCAACCCAGATGGAGCAGATCGGATCATTGGCGTCTCCCAGAGGTCAGGGCCGTACATCTTCAGCAGTTCACAGTAAAGAGGGTTAAACACATTCATGCCCAATACCCCAGGTACAGCTTTCTTTTTCTGTTTCATATAATCATCAGATGAATCCTTCACAATTAATACGCCCCGACGAGGCAGCAGCACACCCAGGATATTCACGTCCAGCTCTATGTAACCCAGATAAGGGATTTTCAAACCGTTGGCTGCTTTTAAGCCAAGCCATCCACAGTCCCTCAACCCTTTATATTTAGATGAGAGAAGTTGTTATTAAAATAACTCTCTGTAACTGTAGTAACCATAGAGCCGCTGTCCAACAAACATGGGATACTGACCCCACCAAGGTCTACCTCTGCCTCAAGGCACTCTCCGACCAAATGGCTTACATCAGAATCAACATGAAAGGTATTATTAGAGCCCTGTTGTCCACCCACCAGTGTTTGGCTCTGCACACTGGCGGGCTCTAGTTTCCCGTTAATTTTGGCTCATTTTGGGAAGCCTCTTTAGGTTCGTTCTTAGCATTAGGACAATTTCGTGCGATATGACCGCTTTGCTCACACCTAAAACAAATAGGCTTTCCATCAGCTGTTTGTCTAGGTCGAGAGTAGTGTGTTCTAGCTGGAGGCAAACTTTGGGAGGCCAATGCTTTCATAACTAGATCCAACTGAGACTGCTGCGCTTTCATCAGAGACATCAATTCATTGTATTGAGCAGAACCAGTTAAGACACTATCACATGCAGCCATCATTTCGTTAGAGGCCAAACTATATTCAGCATTTCTTTGTCTAGTCTGACCCCCACATTGAGCCATCCACCTAGAGGCTTCAGCCTGGCCTCAAGAATAGTCCAATTTGGGTTGGCATTAACCAGGTCTCTCAACCTCATCTTTAATGCTTGGTCTTTGACACCGTCACAAAATTGATCACGCAAATCTTTTGAGGCTGCGAGAGAGGCAGCTTGAGCATCATTTTTAGAAATCATGTCCATTAAATCCATAAGGGAATGAGAATAATCAATCAAGGTCTCACCCTCAAGTTGTTTACGGTTGTAAAACCGACGTTGTAATGAGATATGGGAGTGCATGCATCCATAAACTTCTTTTAAAACCTTAAAGATTGACTCCATACATTCCCTTTGTGCTGCTGGTAAAAATTTTACCTCTGTTCGAGCAGCACCCTCTAGATGATCAAACACGATTTGTGCTCGCTCTTTTTCAGTTCTGCCTCTTGTTTGCGCAAAAAGTCTAATTTGTTCAATCCACTCGTCCAAAGTCCATGAATCTTTACTGTCCACCTTCCCCGAGAATAGTGGCAGCTTCCTGTCCTGCTAAACAAATACGACAGGAGCTGGTGTTTGAATGGATGCCCCACCTGTAGCTCCACTAGAGGTGGATGCAATGGCAGGGTTCTCTGCAGCGGTTCTCAGCGCCGCCAGCTCGTCTTCCAGTTCTTTTATACGCTGTGACATGGCCTGCCTCTCTCCTTCATCCAAAGTAGCTGCGTCCAAGGCCAAACCACTGTCACCAACAGCCGCGCGTAGTCTTCTTCCCCTTGCTCCTGCTGTCCCTTAGCCCAAAATTTCCAAAAACTAAAACTAAATGGTCACTTCCCAAACTGTTTGCCAACAACGCCAAATGTTGTAGTGCCAGAAATATAAAAAGGCAGAGTCTCTCATAAGTTTAACGCTATTTATTCTTTAGACAAAGGGCTTCCCATGAATAGGAATGGAGCGGGAAGTGACCAGTAAACAAACAAAGTAAAGAAAAGGGTTAGTCCGCCCTTTACATATGCAGGCCAACAAGTTGTTCCCAAGGACGGACTAACAATAAACATAAACATAGGCTAAAAGGACAGCAGGTAGCAACACTGTAAAACGACTAAATTGAAAATTATAAACAAAAACACACCCAAACCTATTGTAGGAACTTTAATACTGTTAAAATCATTTAAAATATCTAAAAGTTCTACCTGCGTGTCGTGAACGCCTCACACACAGTCTGCTCAACAACCCCCACGCCGTTGATCCATAAGTTTATCTGTAGCCGTCGTAGCCTCGTACGGCCCAAATGAATGCAACCCTCACGCTTGACGTGGGTGAGCACAGCGTGAGCCCAGCAATCGCCCTGGAATCCCACGGAAACTAGCACCTGGTGGCAATCAGGCCACTTCCCCTTTTAACCTCCCATTGGCCTGAGGGACAGCAGCAAAACCCCGAGGTACCACCCGTTACACTACACACGTCTGTGTCGAATCGTTTTTTAGCTACAGCTCGTCCAAAAGACGTGACTTTAACCCTTTCTCTTCTATGACAGATGCTAACAAGGTGTTAGGGAAACACAAAGCCAAAACCAAATTGATTAATTATTCGTGCCTAATCAGTTTCATTTGGATAAATACTGACTCTTTATGACAGAGTAATCAAATAAAAACATGTATAAATACCTTTATGAGCAGTTTCAATCGGAGGAGGTGGAGGAGCAGTAATGGCCGCTGCTGACAGTTGAGCTCAGTGGTTTTGACCCAACCTGCTGGGTAGGAAAAAAACAACCCAACTCTATGAAAATAACCCAACAAAATGACCCAACAGCCATAACCCAGCAGTTGGGTTGTTAAAATAACCCAGCATTTTTTAGTGTGTAGCAAGAGTAACGATCAGAAGTTCACAAAGTCACAAAGTCAGAGAGGCGACATGCAGCTTTCAGAGCTCTTCCCATGTCTCTCTCACACAATCAAGAATCAAGGAAGTCAGAGATTCACACACAATTATATAGTTGTTCCAGGCCTTGTACATATGTATATATAGACACTAGCCAGCTGTCAGCCAAAAGAAACGTAAAGTTGTCAGAATCAGAATACATTTTATTGCCATGGTTATGAACAGGTTCATAACTTACAATAGAATCAGCAGCATGAGGTCTCCCTCCACACCCACCATAACGGATATTCCTATTTTATACAAAGATACAAAGTAAGACTACTAAATGTTCTTAATTATATGGATTTCACCCAACACGTCACGCAGCCAACTCACGAGAAAGGGCACAGTCTGGACCTGGTCATCACGTATGGCCTGTCCACTACTGTGTCCTCTGTTATCGACCTGGCTGTCTCTGACCATTACTGTGTGTTTTTAATGTCACCGGTTTTATCCAGGGAGAATCCTCAGCAAAAACTGTGAGGAAACGAAATTTGACCCCAGAAGTGGCTGCAAAATTTATTGATGCTTTACAACAAATTCCTCCTGTGACTTTACCTGCTAACTGTGATTTTATTGTTGACAATTTTAACCGTAAACTACTCATCGCCCTCGATGCAGTTGCACCATTGAAACTTAAAAAGATTAATCCCAAACCCCTCCCCCCTGGAGAAACGAGGAACTAAAGCAACTCAAGAGAAATTGCAGGAAGGCCAAGAGGAGATGGAGGAAATTCAAAATAACAATACATTTTCAAATATAAGACCTACAATACAGCAATAAGAAATGCAAGAAATAAATTCTTTTCCACAATAATCATCAACCACAAAAACAACCCAAAAGTCCTATTCTCAACAATAGAAAATGTTTTAAATCCTGATTTTAACAAACCTCCTTTAAACGCTCTCTGTGAGGCGTTTGCAGACCACTTCAGGGGAAAGATAGACACTATCAGATGTAATATTTCATCTACCCAAAGTAACACGGCTTTAAATACATCTGATTGTCTACTTGTTCCAAAAGAAACACTGCACAGTTTTGTCCAGGTTAATGCTGAGATGCTTGATAAAGTTTTCTCCTCAGTGAGGCCAACCACATGTCTTTTAGACCCGGTCCCAACACCGTTTTTTAAAACATTCTATGGATCTTTTAAAACGGGGGGAGCGGGTATGGCTTTTCTAAATGAGATGTAAATGAGCCCTATTGTCACTATAGCACCAGAGAGAGGTGAGAACTGCCCAAAACTTTAGAGGCCTTTTTCTGCCCTTTGGGCTTTTTTGAGTTGTTAACTTCAAATCACCGCTACGTCTCCAAATATTATCAGATTTTCATGTGTTAGACATTGTTGGAAAGCTTGGAGACTACACTTTAACAATATGTGAAAAGCTCAAAATGCCCCAGAACCGACTTGTGTCCCTGGTTCCTGTGACTGGGCACATGTGTTAATGTAGTTTTGGAGAAATTACAGAGTTTAGATTTTTCTCCTCTTTGTTTTCCCCTCAACTGCTTCAACATGCTGTATATGGGCAATTCTAGAGATGCCGTCTGTACTCACGTTATTCCACCCCGCCCACTTTTGCATCTTTTAGAACAATACCAACAATGGTAATGGACAATATAGCAACGATGGTAAGGAAACATTGAGCACTTGTTAACACTATGAGACAGAGTACAACAGCAATTTAAATTAAAGCCGCAAGCAGCGATGTAGGCCCTCGCCCCTGGCGCAGCCCCCCCTTGCGACCGCCCCCGCTCGCTCTCGCCCTGGCCTCACTCCCATCCCGACCTCAGTGTCCCGTAATCACCCACTGCCTCTAACTGCCAGGCTGTTTTCCGTCCCCAGCCTCACAGGCCGTGCAGACAGTCGTCCGTAACAAGTTCACTGCAGGAGATATGACATAGAACCAGAGGTGGGTAGAGTAGGCAAAAGAGTTACTAAAGTAAAAATGTACCTGTGAAATAATTTCACTCATGCTCAAGTAAAAAGTAGTGACTGACATAATAATCAATTGAAAGTAAAAAAAAGTACTTGGAAAAATGTTACTTGGGTACTGTGTATCCTGAGTAAGTGTGAGCATGAAATTCATGTTTCAGAGGAATAAAATTTGTAATAATGTGAAAATCCTAATATCTCCAACAAAAATACCATAACAATAAATATGTACATTTCCACACACACACAAAAAAAGGGTAATGGCTATTTTGATCAAAGGCATTTACTGGCATTATCGCATCAACCATTTCTGCAAAAGTAAATGTTTAGTCCTATATGAAAGTTGACGGTTTGCAGCAGGAGGCGCTATAGCATGGATCATCAGTGTGGTCATGTAAAAAGATTCAGGGCTATCTGGTGTATATGTGATTACATTTAAAACTCAATCGGACAAAGAATGTGCGAGTTATGAAGGTTAATATGCTCTAAATGACACATTTACACTGGCCACGCCCACTTCATGCACTATATGATATGACTGTAATATAATTTTTGTTTGGTTTATTGTGTAGAATATACCTGCAAAGAGGTAAATCATCAAAACTGCAATTTTCAAGGTATACATAGGGGGCGCTATAGTGGTGCACCGTGCTCTATGGATTCAGACCATAAGTGGCCTTATGTCAGCCAAATATGATCCAGACTGGATAGAGCGCATGCCTGCGAGGTGTTATGAAATGTACAGCAAAAAGGCATGTTGGTGGCATTATAATCTCTTAACCCCCACTTTAACCGAGCACATTTTCTCCACTTTGACTTGACCCATATCTTAAAGCTTTTGAAAAAAAGCGTCAAAATAGCGATAAAAACGCAGTTACAAAAATGAGACGTAAGTGCCCAAAAAGCACCAAAAATACGACAAAAATGTGCTCGGTTCAGGTGGGAGTTAAGAGGTTAAGACCAGATGTTGAATGAAAAAAAAGCTGGATGTTTTTTGTAGTCCCATGTCCCTAAAGTCCGTTAAACCAGGTGTGAGCTTATTCTGTTGAAAAACCAGGGACTAGTTCGTTAAAACATAAGATGAGTCCAGACGATTCCCAATTAAAAGTTAAAATGGCCGACTTCTTGTGCACCCTTGCCACGCCCACATCTTCGAAAATATCAAATACATGTAATATATTTTTGTGTTCGATTTAATGTGTAGAATATACCTGCAACATTTCATATAAATCGTACAAACTAAAATTTTCAAGGTATAGATAGGGGGCGCTATAGTGGTGAACACCGTGCAGTTATTGAGCTCTATGGATTCAGACCGTAAGAGGCCTTATGTCAGCCAAATATGATCCAGATTGGATAGAGCGCATACCTGCGAGGGGTTGTCCAAGGTATGGGAAAAAAAGCATGTTTTTTGTGGGGGCGCTATTTGAAAAATGTAAACGTTATCCAAAAAGCTGGCATCAGTTTGTAGCCCCATGTCTCTAGAGTCTGTTAAACCAGGTGTGAGCTGATTTTGCTGAAAACCAGGGATTAGTTCGTTAAAACATAAGTTGAGTCCAGCCGGTTTTCCAATTGCAAGTCAAGATGGCCGACTCCCTGTGCGTCCGGGCGTGGCGCTCCAATGGAGTTTTTGGTTTGTCCTGATGTGCCCTTTCACTGTACCCAAGGATTTGGGCCTACGCCCAAAAACGCATGTTCTTTTTGAATGGGGGTCAACTTTGAGGGGGCGCTGTGGAGTCATTTTGTTTTGGGCGTGTGCATGTCGCCCACTGACACGCAATTTTCGCCGACTCTGATCACTGTGCCAATTTCTGCGTGTACTTTTGCACGGGAAGGCACTGAAAAACAGGATCTTAGACAGTGGCGGACTGGCACCAAAAAGAGGCCCTGGCAATTTTAGCAGAGAGGCCACATTTGTCTTCAAAAGGCGGCCGCATCTCCGCTTTATTTATTTATTTAGCCTTTTTATATGGTTGTGCGCCACAGGTTGTGATGAGCGGCGAGCGAGCCGCTGGTGGTGCTGCCGCTTGCAGCCATTGCGCCAATAGACGGCCGCTTCCTCGCTTTATTTAGCCTATTTATTTGTTTGTGATGCGGCCACAACAAGTGATGAGACCAGGCGGCCGCAGTGGCATTTGCCCACATTGCCCAATGGCCAGTCCGTCACTGATCTTAGAGGAGGAATAAGAAGAAGAAGAATAACAAGAAACCGGGGGAGAACAAAAGTCCCTTGCCAGGACTTTGTCCTGGCTCGGGCCTAATTAAAGAACCTCATCTCTATATTTTGACCAGACCTGATGTTTATATAACAATTTAAATCGATGAACAGTTTGGCATTGTTTGTGTTGTAAGTCCAGTTTGTTCCAGAGTTTCACTCCGCATATACAGTAGACACACAAAAACATTTACGAGTGGTTGGAGCCGTTTTGGCAGGCTGATTAGGCCTCCATTGAAGGACTGATTTCCGTGCCGGTTTCCCTTCTGGGTGTTCGGGGGGGGGGGGGGGGGGGGGGGGGGGGGACTCACATGTCGTGTCCATTTCTTCCTCGCTACACTATCCAAAAAAGTTTCGACTTACGCCTTTAGCCCATTTTACGAAGCGCCTTCTAGAGCGTGGCAGAGCTGGGTCCGGGGCGCATCGCTTGAGACTGACTTTTGGTGACTTTAGCATTGTCGATTTGTCCTCCATAATATTCAGCGGTTAGAGACGTTGCTAATTTTACACCTGAAGCCACGTTAAAGCGCGGAAGGCATCTACAGCCCAGCCCTCGCTGTGCAGCTGATGCAGTCAGATCTGGACAGCGTTCGGGTCATAGATTCCTTCTGTCAAGCGGGTACATCCGCGTGGCACCTGCTGCCTCTATCGTCTCCACGCGCACAACTTTATGTTTGTATTTGAGTTGTTGTTACATTTTACTCATGTCATTCTTTCATTGGAAATAGCCATGTTTTGGACTCACTAAAGCACTCGTGTAGCGCTCCGTCTAAATGTAGATTGTTATTGATAAACCACATTCATTATAGGCTATATATTTTTAATGGCCGGTAATTCTTGTGAATGGCCGACATTTACAACCCAGCCAGCCAAAGTGGCCGACAAAAAAAAAGTCTAGCGGAACCTCTGTATGGGAGTACCATGGTGCAGTATAAAGTATGGAGTGCATTTTCATCAAGGTATAGTTTTGCTTTATTTATAATTGAGAGGCTTTGGAGATTTCTGTTTTGATGTGTCTGATATGGGGTTTCCATGACAATTTACTATTAATTACTACTCCCAAAAATGTATTCTCACTTACGATTTCAACCTGGGTACCATCAATATTTATTTTCTGTTCAGACATTATATTGCGATTACCAAACATCATTATCTTAGTTTTATTTATATTCAAGGATAATTTATTTGTGTCCATCCACTTTTTTATTATATTTAGTTCCCTGTTTACCATATTTACAAGCTCATTATAATCATCACTACAGTAGAATATATTTGTTTACGCAGTAAACAGTTTTGGCCCCAACACTGACCCATGGGAGACACCACAAGCAACGCCAGGAGTATCTGATAAATACTGACCCATTTTTACAAACTGTACTCTCCCTGTTAATTTTTTTTTTACGAATCCCCAGCCAGCCCCCTAATTCCATATCTTTCCATCTTATTTAGTAGGATTGAGTGATTGATAGTTTTGAAGGCTTTTTTTTAGATCAATAAAGATACCAACTGCATACTTTTTTTGCTCCAGTGCATTAATAATTTCTTCAATAGCTTCAGTTATTGCCATTGAGGTAGTTCTTTAAACCATACTGACATTCATTAATTATATGATGTTTTTCAATTTTCATTGGGTTGTTGTCATTGGATTTGAGAGGATTTATGAAGGTGAATAATTGTCGGATTGTGATGAAATGTCATTAGATTACCACGATAACCTGCATGAGGCAAAACTCTGATATAAACAGAAATTTGACTTAATTGGTCTCGATGAATGTTTGTACAAACTGCAAAGAGGCAGCCTGTACACTTCACTAATCCATCGTCACGACATTTGATCAACAATTTATTTTATGTTTAAAGCAAAACAAATCATAGAATTTAGAGCCTGATGTGTCCGGCACCGTTAGTTAAACTTTAAAACATAATCCACACAATTTGTTTAGATCTGCAGTCGTCGATTCTAATCATTAACTTACTCCGTTTACAAGATTGAAGCTGTAGTTCAGACAAAATGGAACAAAATGGAAAATCTCACTTTAACGTACACAATCTGTCATTCACAGGCAAAAACGCTGTCTAATACCACCATTGTTTTCACCGCCACATCCGCGACGCTCTGAAATGATCCTGATGTTCGAAGAGCCCTATAAATGCAGACGGCGTTAGGTAATGACGTTATTTTTTCAGTAACGGAGTAATCTAATTCATTACTCTCCCCGTCGTTACAACGCCGTTATCGTTACTGGGTAAACAAAGTGGCACGTTACAAT
Organism: Neogobius melanostomus; assembly: GCA_007210695.1. Lineage (NCBI taxonomy): Eukaryota > Metazoa > Chordata > Actinopteri > Gobiiformes > Gobiidae > Neogobius > Neogobius melanostomus. The sequence continues at coordinate 1,221,864 of VHKM01000421.1, forward strand.
TAGACTGAATGAGCGCCGCAGTGTCGGCTCACGCAGCAGGAGCAGTGGAGAGGGTGGGCGGAGTCTCACGGAGTCTGTGCAGAGTGTTCGTGCTCTCTGCTCCAAAAACTACGTGTGTCCCAGACCCGCGGCTCGTCATCACCACAGCGCGGTGCGGACGCGGGGGAGAATCGATCAGTAGTGTTGGAACTTATTTTTAACCCAAAGACGCGTCTTCCCCCCCTCTCCCTCTCTCTCTCTCAGCGCCTTCTTCCTCTCCACTCCAGAGCTAACTTTCTGTTAGGGCATTTAACCTTATATTTGCTGATGACTGTTTTCCGTTTTGCCTGATGAATGTATGGAGAGACTTGCACAATGCCTGTGCGTAAAGTCTGCCTTGATCGTTGGCCGCGTTGGCACGTTTCTTTTACTCCTGTTCCTCCTCATTCTCTGTGAATACGGCCGTGTTCTTACATTAATAAAACAGCGACGCAAATACTGGTCAATACCATTCAGTCACAGAGGCCTCCCCCACTCTACCCCCATTCAGTTCATTCAGTTACTATGAACATCTTTTACATGATAGTACATGAATACAATCACCTCTGTCTGTTCTACTCATTCCAACTGCCTTTTGAAAACTGCAAAAAAAAAAAAAATCAAAATTTGATATAAAGCACTTTTTTTTAACAGTAACGCAAATAGTTACTTTCCCTGGTAACGAGTTACTTTCATTATAGAGTAATTCAGTTACTAACTCAGTTACTTTTTGGAACAAGTAGTGAGTAACTATAACTAATTACTTTTTAAAAGTAACGTTCCCAACACTGATAAAGATACACAGACATGGAGAGCAAAGTGGTTCAGCCCATAAATACATAAATAACGGAAAATTCTACCATGATGCTTCATGTTAGCATCATGCTATATGCTAACGCTAGCTATGACTGCCGTTTTTTTTGCTTATACTGAACAATGGTGGGGAAAAAAGAAACGTTCATATGGACCTGATTTAGACTTGACTTTATTTGTGTGTGATAAATAAATAGAGGCACGCTGCACGGTAGCACAGTGGTTAGCGCTCGTGCTTCACAGCTAGAAGGTCCGGGTTCGATTCCCACCAGGGACGGGGCCTTTCTGTGTGGAGTTTGCATGTTCTCCCCGTGTCTGCGTAGGTTTCCTCCGGGTACTCCGGTTTCCCCTACCACTAAAAACATGTACAATAGGTCAGGATGAATGTGAGTGTGTTTGAGAGTGCACATGGGGGACAACGGATGGAAATTAGCCCAAGGCTACAATCCGGTGTGGCTTGTTCATTAACTTGCACTGTCCCTACCAAATAAACCAATAAATAAAATAAATAAAAAAAATTATATTCCTCCTCGGCGAGACCCCGGCCCCTGTATGCCGTCTATAACCGTACAGTTAGTCCGGCAACAGTTAAATCACGTTCGATATCACTCCACTGCAGCTGTTTCCATAGTAACGAAAACAATTGAGCTGGAACTAGCTTCAGGTAAAACAGCTTTAAAAGTGACCGACAGCAGAGCGGTGACTCTTACCACCTGACACTTGACAGCGTTTGTTACATTAAACCTGTGCTGCCATTTGTGCTGGATAAATAATGACTGATTCCTCCTGGGTTAATACCTGTTCAGTCAAAGACCATAACAAATGAATCACTCGAGTCAGTTCAGCCTATCCAGGATATAAAAAGAAGCCAGACACTCAGTTTGATGCAGAGAGGAAAAGTTTTAATCATGAGATAGAAGCCAGAGCTACACCAGTGGGTCAGATGCCGCCAGGTTGATTCCACAAATGAGTGTCACACACAGAGTCAATGTGCTCACTGCATGTTGGGGGTACATTGGTACGGGAAGCGCCCCAGAGTCAGGGACACGGGGTCAGCTTTCGGAGGTGCGTCTTTGGCACAGATGTAGTCTCCAGTCTCATTTGCCGGGAGATCATTCCAAAAAGTGTCTGGATTGGGTGAAGGCAGAAAGAGAGAAAGGAAATTATAAAAGTTTGACTCTTGTGAAGAACTTTACAAATGATCTGCTCTTGGGCAAAAAACATTATTGTGCGTGTAACTTTTTTATTTTTTATTTTGAACTGATTTTTGTGAACCGTTACCTGCCCATTTGATCTCAACGAAGTGCTCATTCCCACCGTAGTTGTCCGGCTGAACTGAAGCCCAATTTGAATAGTCCCAAACAGATCCATCGCTCCACATCCACAGGTTTTCCTGATGACAACATTTTAACTCTCAACAACTCGACTCGATTAACAGGATTTAAGTGATGTTTGGAACAACCAGTCTAACCTTAACTGCGTCCAGTCCGCCGATCCAGGTCCACCGGTTTTCCCCTGTGGCCTTTTTGATCAGATCTACGACGAAGGCGTTCTCCTCAGCGCTGTGGATGGAGGCCAGGTTTGCACCGTGAGTTTGGCAGCTTTTCTGAAGCAAAAAGCCAAATGAGATGCTTTGGGTTAGTGGTCATTGTAGTCACGTTTGTAGGATGAAAAATCAAACAGCTGTTTTACTAAACATGCCTCATTTGAAAGCTAAGAACCTCAAGAGTTCCGTCACTGAGCTTTAACTACTGGAGCGATAGCACTAAGTAGGACCTGTTTGGGATTGTGGAGAAGAGTGAGCCAAAAGTGAACACAAACAACTTTAATATCAAATCAACATTACAACTCAGTGAAACCAACATATGTTCCTGACACACCTATAATCTAGTATTAATAGTAATACTAGCACGGGTTAAAGTGGGACAGAGCCCTCCGTTCCTCCACCTTGGGTAGTGAAAAAAACATTTATCATGAAGTCATGAACTAATCCATAATGTAAAACATCTTCTGTTACATGTAATCTACACACAGCCTTTCATATGTCGAGCTAATGTAGCATTGTGAGTCTAGACTAGAGTTCCACCTCCTCCCAAAGTCCACTTTAACCACTGAGGACTAGTAAAGAGTAGTCATTGTTATTATTAGTGTTTTACCTCTGCTTCTGTCCAAGTCAACTTAGAATCAAAGAACTTGAAACAGCGAGTTCCAAACGGAGTCCAGCCCTCAGGACAGCCTTTATTAAAATAATAATATTCATAATAATAAATTAATCAATAATATTCATAATAATAAATTAATCAAAATAAGTGTGCTGTATATTAAAGTGAATGTGGTCAAACTCACCTTGGTCATTTTCCACAGCCTGTGAGTGTGGAACAATGAACAGAGTTATTAAAGCCTGATCAAAAAGACATAATGATAAATGAGGTGAACTTACAGCTCCTGCCGTCAGCAGAGCACCGGCCAAACAGAGGAAGGCCATCAGTGGGCAGTTTGCAGCCATCTGAAATCATCAAGTACGACTAATAAGAAGATCTGTGTGTTAAAGCCAAGACCTGAGCCATGAGGAGAAGACTTACCTTCACTTCCAAGTCAGGAGACTGTGGAACTGGAGAAGACGAGCTGTTTTTATAGAGCAGTGAGGGGGACGAGTTACAATCACGACAAACACAGATAATTTTTTTATTTTTAACTTCAAGGAAGTACACTGCCAGTAAGTCACACATGTAAACACATTCTTACAGTAAGCAACCCTAGCATTAAACAGCCTCATCAGTATTATGGCCCGATTTTTATAGTATGTTCACAATTATTATGCAAATGATGTTCTTCTCAGATTTTCAAAAATTGTCAACTCAAATGACAAAATTCATAATTTTCAAGTCTTTATCTGAAAAAAAAAAGGTTGTAAAGAACCAAGATGGTAATTTATTGCATTTGCAGCATTAGGAGGTCATATTTTGTTTGGAGTCCAGTGCCTCCGAAACGAGCACATTGGCCAGATGTCTTACGCCAAACCGGATGTGCGTCAGCGTCCGCCATGATAAGAAGCATCGGAATTGGGCTGTCAGTTAGGAAGGAGTTAGGGAAAGAAGCCTCAATGCTAACTATCATAGCCACTTTAGCATAGGGACCTCTGATGCTAACTAACCGGCGATTAGGAGCTATGTGCCATCCCATAAGCCACCGCACTCCTCCTGCTCCTCCTGCAGGTGGTGGGTCCACAGAAAGACGGCCTCATGGTTCTAACCGGGCCTGTTGGTCTCTCATAAGGGGCTTCTGAACCGCTCTTTGTCTGACCCGTCAACTAGGACTCTACCAGGGTCACGAAGCCCCGACAACAGAGCTCCAGGATCATTTGGGCGCTCAAACCCCTACAACCACGTTAAGGTGGCGGTTCCTGGAGGGGGCTTTTGCTTTCATTTAGTAGAAACGTAAGCCGCATGGCCAATTGCATACTGTAGCTTTATGAAACAGCTGTTCAGATAACACTAATACATTTCTCCTTAAATGTCTTTATTTGGACACTATGTTGTTGCATACGCAATACAGTAGGTGTGTTTTTGTTTGGCCTGCAGTCTGCCAATAACCTTAAAGAAGAAGAACAGCTGTTGGTGATGTCACTTCCCCTGGGTAAGGATGGTCGAATTGGGCAAATAGCTCTGAAGCTCTTGGCTGATTCCGAAACCGTTAAATTGTAGCCTCTAAGTTCTAACACTAGCAACTAATCCTTAACCTTTCATGGGCTCAACTGTTAGATCTCTATGCAGTTAGTGAACTTCTGCTTCAGCAGCATTTGCCCAATTCGACCGTCCTTACCCAGGGGAAGGGGAAGTGACATCACCAATAGCTGTTCTTTTTCTTTAAGGACATTGGCAAGCAAACAAAAGCACATACCGCCACCTACTGTAGTGCATTTGCAACAACATAGTGTCCAAATAAAGACATATAAGGAGAAAAACAAACAAACAAAAAAATCCAAATGAGCCATTACATTTTCCTTTAGCCTTATTTTGTCTCAACAGCTGTTTCATAAAGCTTCAGTATGCAAATTACCCATGTGGCTTAAGTTTCTACTAAATCAAAGCAAAAGCACAAACTGCCTTCATTTAAGCCATTTACTGAGGAGGCTCTTTAAAACACTGACATGTGACTGTGCTGTGGTCACTCTAACATGTATTTCGTCACTTTTATAAAGTTTGGCTTGTGCAGAATCTCTTATATATACGTATATTTTTAATTAATTGTGCAACTGTCAATCAACAGTGGTTGCGCATGAAGAATCACTCGAGGGTGGGGTCGAGGGGGCGGGCATGCGGCGCAGTGGCTTATGGGATGGCACATGGCTCCTAATCGCCAGTGAGGTAGCATCAGAAGCTCCTATGCTGACGTGGCTATGATAGTTAGCATGGAGACTTCTTTTCATAACTCCTTCCTAACTGACAGCCCAATTCGGAGGCTTCTTGTCATGGCGGACGCTGACGCACATCCGGTTTGGCGTAAGACCTCTTACAGTGCCTTGCGAAAGTATTCGGCCCCCTTGAACTTTTCGACCTTTTGCCACATTTCAGGCTTCAAACATAAAGATATAAAACTGTAATTTTTGTGAAACAACAAGTGGGACACAATCATGAAACGAAATGTATTGGATATTTCAAACATTTTGAACAAATAAAAAACTGAAAAATTGGGCATGCAAAATTATTCAGCCCCCTTAAGTTAATACTTTGTAGCGCCACCTTTTGCTGCGATTACTGCTGTAAGTCGCTTGGGGTATGTCTCTATCAGTTTTGCACATTGAGAGACTGAAATATTTGCCCATTCCTTCTTGCAAAACTGCTCGAGCTCAGTGAAGTTGGATGGACAGCGTTTGTGAACAGCAGTTTTCAGTTCTTTCCACAGATTCTCGATTGGATTCAGGTCTGGACTTTGACTTGGCCATTCTAACACCTGGATATGTTTATTTGTGAACCACTCCATTGTAGAATTTGCTTTATGTTTTGGATCATTGTCTTGTTGGAAGACAAATCTCCGTCCCAGTCTCAGGTCTTTTGCAGACTCCATCAGGTTTTCTTCCAGAATGGTCCTGTATTTGGCTCCATCCATCTTCCCATCAATTTTAACCATCTTCCCTGTCCCTGCTGAAGAAAAGCAGGCCCAAACCATGATGCTGCCACCACCATGTTTGACAGTGGGGATGGTGTGTTCAGGGTGATGAGCTGTGTTGCTTTTACGCCAAACATAACGTTTTGCATTGTTGCCAAAAAGTTCGATTTTGGTTTCATCTGACCTGAGCACCTTCTTCCACATGTTTGGTGTGTCTCCCAGGTGGCTTGTGGCAAACTTTAAACAACACTTTTTATGGATATCTTTAAGAAATGGCTTTCTTCTTGCCACTCTTCCATAAAGGCCAGAGTTGTGCAGTATACGACTGATTGTTGTCCTATGGACAGAGTCTCCCACCTCAGCTGTACATTTCTGCAGTTCATCCAGAGTGATCATGGGCCTCTTGGCAGCATCTCTGATCAGTTTTCTCCTTGTATGAGCTGAAAGTTTAGAGGGACGGCCGGGTCTTTGTAGATTTGCAGTGGTCTGATACTCCTTCCATTTCAATATTATCGCTTGCACAGTGCTCCTGGGATGTTTAAAGCTTGGGAAATCTTTTTGTATCCAAATCCGGCTTTAAACTTCTCCACAACAGTATCTCGGACCTGCCTGGTGTGTTCCTTGTTCTTCATGATGCTCTCTGCGCTTTAAACTGACCTCTGAGACTATCACAGAGCAGGTGCATTTATACGGAGACTTGCTTACACACAGGTGGATTCTATTTATCATCATTAGTCATTTAGGTCAACATTGGATCATTCAGAGATCCTCACTGAACTTCTGGAGAGAGTTTGCTGCACTGAAAGTAAAGGGGCTGAATAATTTTGCACGCCCAATTTTTCAGTTTTTTATTTGTTAAAAAAGTTTGAAATATCCAATAAATTTTGTTCCACTTCATGATTGTGTCCCACTTGTTGTTGATTCTTCACAAAAAATTACAGTTTTATATCTTTATGTTTGATGCCTGAAATGTGGCAAAAGGTCGAAAAGTTCAAGGGGCCGAATACTTTTGCAAGGCACTGTACCAATTTAACGGTTTCGGAATCAGCTCTAGTTCACCAATTGCATAGAGATCTAAAAGTTGACCCTGTCGTGGCAATTTCTTACCACTATAAAGGAAAACTTGAAAGTATTTGTCTTATCAAAAATGTAAGTTTAATTTAACACACGTGCGGAGGGCCGCCATACAGAAATACAGGTAAGTCCATGATGGCGAGCTCTGAGGAGCCAAAGTGTCTCCCTTGGTTATATAGGTACACATGAGAGGCCGTCCCAGCACCAACATAGGAGGGGCCACAGCTGCAGTGGGGCGCCTCGGATGAGAGCAAGCGTCACCTTTTGTGATGATAGAGGAGCAAGACACAGGAAGGTGTGATGGGCAATCAGCAGGATTCTTTGTGCCCATTGTGATGTCTTTGGGTGTGGCAGAAACCCAGCATGTGCTTCAGCCGAGGGGAGCCGAGATAGGGACAATCCGCAGAGTCTTTATGTCCATTGTGATGTAGAAAGCCGGCGCTCCCCAGCCCCCCGACCAAAAGGCCCAGCATGGCAGCCAGACGGTCCACCCCTGTCTGTGTATTTGCTTGCGACTAGTTTCAGTTAGATAACTCTAAAAACTGTCACAACAACCCCATGGAGTTAAGGTTCGGAGATAGAGGCTATAATTTGATGGTTTCGGACGCAGCCCCTGTCTGTCTGTTCGGAGCTTGGTAAGGTCATCACACTCAGCAGACCTTCAACTCATCACCGCTTACCTCCAGAATTTGAAGCCAGTTCAGTCCTCAACTCTCTGCCAGATCGTCCGTTACCTTATGTGGTACATACCTTGGCTCTTGATTAACATTTTAACATTTACCTTTTTCTGTGCAGTTCTCCGTCCAGATTCCCCTCCAGTTACATCCCTGTGCCTTGTCTACTCCAGTCCTGTTTTCCCTTTTTATCTGTTAAACCTTTTTGGAGTCTGTCCTGAGAGTCATTCTGGTTCTGTCGTTACAACATATGTACTGAAATCAAAAGCTATTTCAACAGGTCAAGTTATATTTTAACATACATCTGTTATATCAACTACATCTTTGGCACAAATGTAGTTGATAGGAAAGGAATCCGAATAATCCCTCCAAGCCGCTTCTGGATTGGGTGAAGGCAGAAAGAGAGGAATGAAATCATAAGAGTTTGAGTCTTGTGAGGAACTTTACAAATGATTGGGCTACAAACATTATGGTGCCGTGACTTCATTGGAAGATACTTTTTGTTCTATTTGTATTTTGAACAGATTTTGTGAACCGTTACCTTTCGAATAAATCACAGCAAAGTTGCTTGTCCCTGGAAGCAACTGCAGTGTGGTGAAAACATCTGCCCTGAAGTGGAAACTACAGACACCACATTTTACAGTTTTTATTCATCAATATCTTACTTTTTTTTTAAATCTAATTCCTATCTTTATCATTTTTATGTCAATGAAATAAACGAGAGAAAGGCTTGTTTTTTAACATTCATCTTTATTACCATATTTCACCAGCCTCCAGAAATTGTTCATAGGGGTGGCCAGATGGGGCCACTTAAAATCTTGGGGTGGCAAACCAAAACTATCAGCCATAATTTCACACTTGTATTTACTGTTGTAGTAAACTGGCCTGTAGAAAAGTATCAGAAAGACTTAAGGAAACGTCTACTGCTATACTTTGTTTTGTTTTTTTATATTTAATGTTACTAATGATCCAATAACATTCATAACTGATACTACAGTACTACAATTAACACTGCCCAGTGGGGTGGCCAGTGGGGTGGCCAGGAGTGGCGCCACTGTATTTCACACAAACAGTGAAACTCTGGAGACACGAGGACCTGATGAAGTCGTCAGAGCTTTGGGCGTGAGGCGGGTCTTTTGTGTCGGTCGCTATAGTAACTGAGCGCCGGAGTCTTGGTGCTCCAGTCCGCAGCCCGCGATGTACGGACTCACGTCTTTACCCTCACAGTGAACTTTCCACCCCACCCTGAAACACAGAGTAAACCAGAGGTCAGGGAGGAGTCAGGGACGGGTCAGGGAGGGGTCAGGGAGGAGTCAGGGACGGGTCAGGGAGGAGTCAGGGAGGGGTTAGGGAGGTCAGGGAGGAGTCAGGGACGGGTCAGGGAGGAGTCAGGGACGGGTCAGGGAGGAGTCAGGGACGGTCAGGGACGGGTCAGGGAGGGGTCAGGGAGGAGTCAGGGACAGGTCAGGGAGGGGTCAGGGAGGAGTCAGGGAGGAGTCAGGGAGGAGTCAGGGACGGGTCAGGGAGGGGTCCCGTAGAGGTCATGTGACTCACCAGGCCTTGGCTCCCTGCTGCGTGGCCACGGTTTTGGCGCAGTTGATGGCGACGGTCGGGTCGTCGGCGAGCAGCTCTGAGGAGACGACAGGACAACATGAGAGGACGAACACGTGGGTTTGATTTGATTGATGTTTGTTCAACATGTAACAGAGCAGTGGTTCCCAAAGTGGTGTCCGTAGTATAATGCATTTTAAATCAGATACAGTGGGAAGAAAAAGTAAGTGCACCGTTTGAAATTTCTCACATTTCTGCCAACATTGGTCACTAACTGTGGTATGACTGAGTCACAGTGTCTGCTTGAACTAATACCACCCAAACATTTACATGTTCTTATTTTTATTGGCCATAACATGTAAACATTGACAGGACAGGGAGGAATAAGTAAGTGAACCCCTGGCTAAGGATCCTCCAAGAGCTAATTAGACAATTTTCTGCAGATATTTAGGTCGCATTCACAAACCCTTCTTGATCCAAATCCGGGCCCGTTTGCTCAGATAGTCCGGTTCGTTTGAGGTGTTGTGAATGTGCAAACGGACTTTGATCAAGGCCAAAGAAGCGAACCCTGGTCCGGGTAAAAACGTGGGTCTCGGCCCGGTTCAAACAAACTCTGAAGATCATTTGGTTTATGAAGCCACTGAGCCAGAGAGCGGAACAAAACCAGGGAGAGAAAGTTGTAGGACGTTGTGTGTCTGATATAAACAAAACAAACGAGTAACACAAAGACAATCACGACATTCATTACGGAATGTAAATGAAAACACATGTGCAGACACGTTAGAGCTAACACCAAAACATAAACATGACTCGTAAATATGAGGCAGAAACCATTGATATAAGCAACGCCAGAGGCCAGAGAGCAAATCCCTGATCAGATCATTTTTACTTCCTTGCTCCGCGTCTCTTTCCCTCGGACAGTCGTCATAAGTAGTTTTCCATGTCTCTGCCCGGAGCCTTCGCAGTCGTCATGTGAAGAAAAAATATCTCCGGGGTCCACCAGTCCTGGTTTAGTCCCGGTTATTCCTCGTCTGGCATCATCTTCTCTCATAATGAGTATCGGCTCATTTATCTCTCATTTCGTCCGTAAAAAGATCCTTCTGAGCGTAGATACAGTCACTGTCAAATTAAAAAGTGCGTAAAGAAAAACCAACACAGCCACTGTCTGATACCGCTCCATTTTGTAAACAAAAATGGAACAGAAAGTGGAGTTTAATCGACCAATCAGCGTATTTCTTGTTCACAGTTTTTCCTGTAGATGGTTTTGATGCAGTGCCCCCACAGGCTGCAGAGGAGCACTGCATTCAGAATGTTGGTTCGATTGACAAAAAAGTGGTGTGAACGCAAACCGCGCCAGTTGGGAATTTGAAACAATGTTGCAACTTTGGTCCCCAATCGAACCGAGTCCCAGGTGTGAATGCAACTTTAGAGTCAGGTGTGAGCAAACCTGAAATCCAGTTACTGAGATGGTTTAATGCTTCCCTGCCCACTGAAAAACGCACACAAGAATTATCTCTTGTTGAGAAGCATTGTCTGATGTGCACCAGGCCTCACTTCAAAGAGCTCTCTGAAGACCTACGATCAAGAATGACTGATTAAAGGTAGAAAGGTTATACAGAACCATGTCTAAAAGTCTTGATGTTCAAAAATCCACGTTTAGACAAATAGTCTATAAATTGAGACAGTTTGGCTTCACTGTTGCTTCACTGCCAAGGAGTGGGCGTCCTGTAAAGATGACTCTAAGGGCACAGCGCAGAATACTCAATGAGGTAGAAATGAACCCTACAGTGTCAGCTAAAGACTTGCAGAAATCACTGGCACATGCCGACAGCTCTGTTGACACGTCTACAATACTTAAAACACTGAACAAGAATGGGGTTCATGGGAGAACGCCACAGAGGAAGCCATTGCTGTCTAAAAAAAACACATTTCTGCACATTTGAAGTTTGCGAGAGAGCACTTGGATGCTCCACAGCACTACTGGAGAATAATAAGAATATTTGGGGAGGAAAACACAACGTCATGTGTGGAGGACAAATGGATCAGCACCAACATCAAAACCCTGTCCTCACTGTGAAGTCTGGAGCAGGAGCATCATGGTGTGGGGCTGTTTTGTTGCCTCAGGGCCTGGACAACATGATATCATCAATGGAAAACGTAATTCACAAGTTTATGAAGATATTTTTGCACAGCACAAAAGCAAATCCACTTCAGAATGGTTTCAGAAGAATAAAATACAGGTTCTGGAATGGCCCAGTCAAAGTCCTGACCTAAACCCCATTGGGATGGCATGACCTCAAGAAAACCATTCACACCAAACATCCCAGGAATCTGCTGAAGTGCAACAGTTTGTAAAGAGGAATGGTCCGAGATTCATCCTGATCGTTCACGTCTAATCTGCAACTTCAAACTTCTGAAATTTGGTGTATTTACTTTTTCTTCCCACAGTAAGTGAACTGTATCTGTTTTAACCTCTTAACCCCCGCCTGATCCTCGCTTTGTTGTCGCCGTGTGGCTTTTTTTGCTACGTTTCGATTTGTTTGCTATTATGCGGGCAATGCCAAACTGGAGAACATAATGCTCGGTGTAGGCGGGAGTTAAGAGGTGAAATGATTTGCGTTTGCATTTTGACTGCAGAGGGAAGAGTTACCGCTGCACTGGATCCTGCAGCCGTTGGCCTTGCTCACTCCTCCGTCTTTGCACCACCATTTGCTGTTGATCTGGAACACGCCGTAGTCCGTGGAGTTGTCCCGGTTATGGTTTATGGCTCTGGTGTTGTAGCTTGACTCCCACCGCGTCATACACACCCCTGAGGACACATTTACAACTACTGTGAGACCAGACATCTATCTATCTATCTATCTATCTATCTATCTGTTTATCATTTCTACACTTTGGAATCCATTTCAGTAAACAGAAGAATGATGGGGATTGTGGATATTTAAAGTGCATATGACTAGGGCTGGGCGATATATCGATATTTAAGATATATCGATATATTTTAAATGAGATATGGAATTAGACCATATCGCGTATATCGGGATATTTCAAATTCAGATAAGTTATTAATAAGTTAACAAAAAAAAAAAACAAAAAAAAAGTTATCCCAAACTGAGCACTTTATTTTATGATCTCTTTAGATATAAATGCTGCCCTCAGATAAAGATTGACCTATATTATTTTATTGGCTATTTTTTATTAAGACTTTTTTTCATTTAAATGTGCACCTTACGGAGCTTTGTCATACAGTGTTTATATTTACAGTTTTCAATAGAACTACTCGTATTTGACTTTGACTTAACATATCATTTCATAGCTCTCACTTTGCGGAAAAAATATCGGGATATATATCGTATATCGATATTCAACCAAAATATATCGGGATATGACTTTTGGTCCATATCGTCCAGCCCTACATATGACACATTAGACACAGTTTGTCAGTTTCTTTTTCATTATGATAAAAAAAGAAAAAAAAGAAAAGTAAACTCAGTTGCTTCACAAAACCACTAACTATGAGTGAAAAATAACTTATCTTTCATATTCTCTGAAAAATGGCCAAAAAATGAAAAAATTCTGCCCGGGTGCGTAAACTATTGAGCACAACTGCACAAGTGAAACTCGGAAAATTAGAATGTCATGAAAAAGTTCATTTATTTCTGAAATACAACTTAAGATGTGAAACTAATATATGATATAGACTCATGACATGCAAAGTGAAACATGTCAAGCCTTTGTTATATGAGGATTGTGGCTTACAGTCCATTATTTGTTTGTTTTTACAAGCTGAGCCATAATTATCAAAATTATAACAAATTAAGGCTTGATATATCTCACTGTGCATGATGATTTTGGCTCACAGCTCATAAAAAACAGAAATTCAAAATCTCAGAAGATTAGAATATTGTGTAAAGGGACTATATTGTAGCTCAAAGTGTCTCCTTTCATCAGCTAATGAATCTAAACACCTGCAAAGGGTCCCTGAGGCTTTAAATGGTCTCTCAGTGGTTCAGTAGAATTCACCATCATGAGTTCAGACTGCTGACCTGACAGTTGTGCAGAAAACCATCATTGACAAAAGCCTCAAAAGGTCAGAGCAAAAGAAGTTGGATGTTCTCAAAGTGCTGGATCAAAGCACATTCATAGAAAGTTAAGTGGAAGGAAAAGTGTGGAAGAAAAAGGTGCACAAGCCGCAGGGATGAGCTCAGTCTGGAGAGGACTGTCAGGAAAAGGCCATTCAAAAGTGTGGGGGAGCTTCACAAGGAGTGGACTGAGGCTGGAGTCAGTGCATCAAGAGCCTCCACACACAGACGGATCCTGGACATGGGCTTCAGATGTCAGATTCCTCTGGTTGAAGCATCCTGGTCTTCCATAACACCTCAGCAGAGCCACAGGCTGAGAGCATCCATGCCACAGAACCGCATGAAATATTTTGTTTTATTGATTTCATGTAATATTGTACCGTAAATTTCGGCCAATTAAGCGCATTTTACTAAAAGCTGCGCCAACTAAATGTGCAGCCTTGTACACATACAGGTCGCACTCGAATAGGAGGACACGCCTCATCCTGGAGAAAGGTGCAGTTGCAGAGGGAGGGCAGCAGGGACGGCAGTGATAAACGCGTAAAAAGGCAGAAATGGCCAGTGTAGCCGACCTCAGTGTGGAAGTGTAGAGGCCAAGCACACCAGAACACAGCGCGCCACGTCACGGCACTTCAGAGGCTTTTCTCAAACCGTGCGGGCCTTTACACACGTGATTTATACATTTATCATAAATAAAAGAAGACACGTATGTCCGTGTTGCAGAGAGAGAGAACAAACCTGGCTCTTTTTTGTAGGTTAATAGTGAGTTGGCGACAGACACGAGTTTAACATGTTTCCCCTGATGCCTGAGCCCTGACAATGGTTTCTCTGTCTCCGCGGCTTCTCTCGTCCAAACAAACAAAAATGCTCCCTGTCTGTCATGACCAGACCTGCCTCTGTGCCTCTGCCTTTAAAAGTTACTCATCTATCGTTCCTCAGCCAAGAGCAGATTAGACGTCCCGTCTCACTTTTGCGTTTACTGCTAGAGACGCCTCTAGTGCCTGTTGGCGGCGCTATATCGGCCACAGGGTTCAAAGCGTGGGAAAAAAGCAGCGCCGTACAGGCCAGAAATTACGGTAATCTTCTGAGATTTTGAATTTGGGGTTTTTACAAGCTGTGAGCCAAAATCATCAAAATTAAAAACAAAGGCTGACAAATGTCACTTTGCATGTCATGAGTCTATATCATATATTAGTTTCACATTTTAAGTTGAATTACAGAAATAAAATGAACTTTCGACTAACTCATGATATTCTAGTTTCACCTGTAAGTGCCTGATTTATTGAGCTTTAAACCGCAACCAATACAAGATCTAAAACTGGATCTTTGGACGTCGCAGAAGCTTTTTGAAATAAGGCAAAAGAGAATGAGCCGGAAACAAAGTCAAAGGCGACTTTTAGTTTGGTCAGGCTGTGTAATGTATTGAAAAACTAACAAGTTCCCAAATCTCTCTGAGCAAATCTTTCAAACTAATAAGTCACAAAATCAAACAACACATTTAAAGCTAGTTCGATCTATTATCTAGATTTTGTGGCAGAACATTTCAGCATTTTAGTCCCGGTGGTTTAGCCCTGGTTTAACCCTGGTTTTGCCCCAGCTTGGTACTCACAGTCTGCCAGGCTGATCTTCCTGTACTGGTCCATTCCTCGGCTCTTCAGGAGTCGGGCCCATTCACACCTCTCAAACACTCTGCCCTCGGCCGCCGCACCGAGCAGGAGTAGAACCAGGAACCGCAGCATCTCCGCGACTGAAGCAGGACTGAAGCAGGACTGAAGCAGACAGGACTGAAGCAGGACTGAAGCGGAGCCCAGACCGGTCTGTTTATCTGCGGGAGATTTATGCCCACGCCCTGGCATTTCCCAGGCGTGACTTCTGCTTTTAAACCGGACAAAAACTGGTTCCTCCATCGCAGACGGAAAGTCCCTACGAATGAAAGGCAGAAGAGAAATAAATATATTGTAAGTGAATTGTATTAGATAATGATTTGAAACACAAATAAATGAAAATATAGACTCCAAACTTTACAGGTTTGGACTTAATACGTTTTTTTCCCCAGGTACTTTGTTTAAAAATCTACAGTTAGGCTCAAAAGTTTACATACCCGGGCAGAATTTTGGATTTTTGGATGATTTTTCAAATATTCAACTTTGGTTTGTGAAAGAGCTCTTGGATGCTCCACAGCACTACTAGCAAAATAATGTGTGGACTGATGAAACCAAAGTTGAATAGTTTGGGAGAAACACACAACATCATGTGTGGAGGAAAAATGGAACAGCACATCGACATCAAAACCCTCTCCTCACTGTGAAGTCTGGAGCAGGAGCATCATGGTGTGGGGCTGTTTTGTTTCCTCAGGGCCTGGACAACGTGATGTCATCAATATAAAAATTAATTCACTAGTTTATCAAGATATTTTGCAGAAAGACCTGAGACATTCACAACAGCCATTCCTCTTCACAAAACTGCTGCAGTTCAGTGAGAGGCGGTGTACTTACTTATCCACGCTGTCCTGTGAATGTTTACATGTTAAGGCCAATAAACATATGATCAAATGTAAATGTTTGGGTGGTATTAGTTTGAGCAGACACTGTTTATTCATTCTTATGATTTTGATGAAGGTCAGACCACATTTAGTGACCAATTTAGGCAGAAATGTTGAAATTTCAAAGCGTTCACATTAGGGCTGCAACTAATGAATATTTGGTAATCTATTAATCTACCAATTATTTTTACGATTAATCAATTAATTGCTTGGCTGTGAATGGTGTATGAACATTTTATTTTTTCAATTATTTTTAATCATTTAACGCTGAAGTGGCATCGCTTGAGGACATGTTGATGGAGTAAACTTAAAGTGAAGGTTTGTTGAGGCTCTAATTCGCTAATTCTGCTTCTGATTAGATCAGGTTAGAAATCTAGGAGTAATCATGGACTCAGACCTGAACTTAAACAGCCACATCAGCGCAATAACATCAGCTTTTTACCATCTGAAGAACATTAAGATCAGAGGAATAGTGTCAAAACCAGACTTAGAGAGACTCATCCATGCATTTGTCTCCAGCAGGTTAGACTACTGTAACGGCTGCTCACTGGCCTTTCTAAACGAGCTGTTAGAGCTGCAGAACATCCAGAACGCTGCTGCTCGGTCCTGACAAGAACAAAGAAATACGACCATATTAGTCCAGTGCTCCGGTCTCTGCACTGGCTTCCTGTCACTCAGAGAATAGAATTTAAAACAGCTCTGCTTGTGTACAAGTCTTTTCATGGTTTAGCACCAAAGTACATCTCTGACATGTTAGAGCCGTATGAACCATCTCGGGCCCTGAGAACTTCAGGGAGGGGTCTCCTGGTGGTTCCCAGAGTCAGGACTAAACACGCTGAGGCTAAAGCTAAAATCTGGAACAGTCTTCATGAGGATGTGAGACAGGCCTCAACTCTGACAATGTTCAAATCCAGGCTGAAAACAGCTCTTTTTACCCGTGCATATGAAAACTGAAAGTATATTATCTGCACTCTTGCCTTTTACTGTCATTGATTAATTTATGTTGATGTTTTATTGATTTTATCTGTTTTCTTGTAATTTTATGCAACTGTGAAGCACTTTGAATTGCGTTGTGTATGAATTGTGCTCTACAAATAAACTTGCCTTGCCTTGATTGGATGAGACACAGACGGATATTTATGACATTTTCAATGTACAAAACACTACAGACCCTAACTTTAAAAACAAAGAAAAAAATATACAATTTTTGTGTCATTTTTTATCTATTTGAGTCCGTGTTTACTAGAAAACGATTAATCAATTACTAAAATAGTCGACTATTTCAATAATCGATTAATCGATTAGTTTCAGCCCTAGTTCACATACATTTTACTCCCTCTGTATATTATTCACAGTCTCCTCATTGTTCTGCCTGACCCTAAACAGGAAGTCTTCCCCACGAAACAGGAAGTAGATGAACTGGGCTTTTCGGAGAAAGTGAGAGGGAAAACACAGATTGCATTAAACTCTGGTTATGATGTGGTAATATCCAATCTTTAATGCCGGTTAAAGGCAGCTCTGATCCAGACGCCCGTGTCATGGTTTATTATAACAAACCAGCAGGAGGTTTTATAGCACAGTCCAGACGCTGCAGGTGGAAACAAATCGTACTCATGCAGTGGTCAATATGAGATGTGTAGCTCATTTTCTCCTTAATGTCTTAGTTTTAACTCTGTCAGAGTAAAAAACAGGCCCAATTCTCTGTTTACGATGTTTATTCTCTGACGTTTTGTCGCTTTGAGCCGGAGATTTATCAGGTAGTGACTCCAACATGGCCGCGCTCCCTGGTCTTTCCCACGCTTATTCATTCACAAATACTAACATGTTTGGTATCCACGTGTAGCACGACAAGCTGTGACCGAGATGACGCTGTAATCCAAATATGGTCCTTTCCTTTGTGGGAGACAGCAATATCTCCTCTGCATGCGGACGTCGAAGTGCTCCTAAGTGTTATTACGCCTTACAATATAGTTCCCCTTTTTATCCGAAAATCAACATGTTTAATTTTGTGTAGCTGTACTTGGATCATGTCACTATTCACGTCACTGTATTTAAATAGGGGAAATGTGGAAGAGCTTGGTCGCTTCTAACTTCACCCCCGTTTGGCCCCATAAGAGAGGTAAGGTAAGAACATATCTCAGTATGTAAAAACGGTGGCCTGCTCCTATAAATACTGACTCAGAGTGGAAAAGTAAGACACAGATACTTCATTATAATTTTACATCTGATAGAACTACTCTAACAAGTGGTGTTTGTATTACTCCTCTAGTATGTTTTTAGCGTGTCTCTATTTTTGCATTGAATATGGGAAGCACTTTGGGGCAGCACTCTGTCTTTAAATGTGCTTTATAAATAAACCTTGACCTAGTTACATGTACATTAAAAAGCCACAAAAGAGCAACAAAAAGTGATTGTAATGGCACTGCACCCACGCACTAGCCACTAGGCTGCAAAGTGATGATGTTTCTTCTGACGCGCGCCAAAACAGCCGAAAATTGCACAAATGCTTATTATCTTATCTTATTATCTTTTAGTAGTGTTCCTTCACACCATGCAGCACCTGAGGCTGCTTCTGGGCCCTTTCTTTAGGGGTAAAACAAACACAAATCTTTAGCGTCACATGGTGGTATAGGCGGTGCAAATAAGAATGGTCAAAATGGCTCCTACAGTGATGAAGGAGATTGTGATGAAAAAGTTTTTTTGTTTAGTTTAGCCTTTGTTGAAGGGACAGAGCACAGAGACATTAAGCCCAAAGACAGATATGTTCTGCACCAGATTATAGCTAATTATTATACGGCCCTTCACAATGCAAGTAGAACGCTCCATTGACTTGAATGTGATTTCCAACGTTCTAC
This sequence comes from Neogobius melanostomus, assembly GCA_007210695.1. Classification (NCBI taxonomy): domain Eukaryota; kingdom Metazoa; phylum Chordata; class Actinopteri; order Gobiiformes; family Gobiidae; genus Neogobius; species Neogobius melanostomus. The sequence goes on from VHKM01000421.1 coordinate 1,240,582, forward strand.
CGGTCATTATTTTCTGATAGAGGACCTCTGAAAAAAATAATAACCGCTGCCAATGGCAACGGAGTTCGTGCTTGTAATACAGGTCTTTCATATCACTAGAGACACTATCTCTGTCCCGTCCATAAGAGAGAAGTTGGGGGAATCGCTCGTGAGGTTAACGGGAGTCCGACTTTCAACTTAGAGATTCACCACCATTCCTCCGCTCTAACTACACCTTCAACTAAATAGCTAGGCTAGCAATAAGTAGCTAGCCTCGTTCCTACTAGCCTAGCCTAGGGTGACCAGATTTTCCAAGTAAAAAACTGGGACATTCGCGAAACAGCCGCAGGGGTTCCAAATCTAAACTGTCTTTACCCACAATGAATGGTAAAACTGTCAACGACTTATGACATGCACTAATCCGCATTTTGAATTGAGATTTTGAATTGGTTTACACTTGGTAATTGATTTTCCCATGGGCCAAAGTCATTCATTTTCAAGTGTAGGCTGTGCTATTTCAGGGACTACATTGGCCAAAACCGGGACAACTGTGACAGATTACGAGTAAAACTGGGACAAATCAATGGTTTTGGAGAAATCTATTGGGACGTGGGACAAAGGACTCAAAACTGGGACTGTCCAGGGTAAACTGGGACATCTGGTCACCTTAGCCCAGCCACACTGCCTGGAATCACAAACGCTGCCACGCAACGCGCAAACTTATGGGAACTATTTGCCGCAGGAAATCATTAAATAAACCTTTCGGCCTTCATAAAAGTGTATGAAGTTTATTTTGTGTGTGTTCAGTTGGTAAATAGCCGTATAATAAGCTATTTATATTATATTATATTATACCTTCAGGGCGAAACAAGACCAGTCCAGTTAGCCTTGTCGGTACTTATTTTCCCCATAATTACAGGTGAAGTGAAGGCAAGTGAAGGAAAGTGAAGTCATATATATAGACTTGACTTCACTTTCCTTCACTTGACTCACACTGCATTCATACATGCACAGGTAGGTAAAGTGTCTTGCCCAAGGACACAACAACAGCCTGTACCTGCATGGATTTGAACTGCCAACCTTCCGGTTAAAGGACAACCCACTCTATCACCCTAAACTACTGTATAATTCTTGCTATATCACTTAACATAACTGTTATCATTGGGGGTATAATCTGGCCTGGGGGGGTAGGAAATAGCCGGCCTAGGCCCATTTAACCCCGGGTGTAGTCCAGATGGGGGTATACTCTGGCCTGTTACACCGGCGTTCTATATATTATCCCTTACATAGATAGTTTCCATCTGCAGTCGCTGGTTACATGAATAATATACAGTAACATGTAATCAAAGTGAAAGAGCAACAGAAAAGTGACACAAAAAAAGCCACAAAAACCTGACAAAAAGGGGGGGGGAAGTGACAAAAACCCATTAAAAAAGCAATGGAAAAAAAGGTGACGACAACGTGAGGAATGTGATCTGTTTAGATGAGTTTTGTAGATTTGGGTTAAGCTGAACTGGAGAAAATGGATTCGGTTCAGGCGTTAAGAGGTTATGTAATCGACGACTCCTTTGTTTGCTGCACACACACGCACGCACACACACACACACACACACGCTCGCTCTGATTGGCTCCTCTAGGTCATGTGATTTCCCAGCAGTCTCTCCTTGCCCTCCGTCTCAGAAGCACTGTCTGTCTGCAGCTGCGACTACAGTTCATTTTCACACAAACTTTTTTAACTTTGTCCTTTTGGATCGCCCTCACGGTGAGTCTCTCGCTCCACAGACTTATTCTACTGCTATGATAAAGATTTACAACGTTACTGGTCTATTTACCTGCATAGAGGGGTCAGCCAAAGTTTAGGAAAATGTCTAACCTTTGAAGTTATTTCTGCAAAGTCTGTGCTCCACTTTTTGTTCAAGCGCTTTGTACTGTTCCCTTTGGTCATTACTGAGTTTTATTTTGTGAAAATACAGTTTGTCTAAGTGAATTGTAAGTGCGTCAGCTTTCCAGGAAGCGCCGTGTGGTAGAGGAAGTTCCTGTTTGGCAAACTGCCAAGTTACCACGGTTACTCAGACGGGTCGGGACAGGACTAACTCAAACTCATATAAACTCAGGAGGTTCGAATACGGGCACGACCCGACTTTCCTCTGAGCCGAACGCATTTTCTTCTTCTGTAGGAAAGTCGGTTCATCCACCAGTCAGCTTAACCCTGACCTCGCCCCAAACCAATGGCCGCTTGTAGCACCGTTTCATGACGACGCTGGGTGTCACCCATAGAAATAAATTTATGTCGCCATTGTCCACCATTGCTGTAGTACCTCCTTATACGGGCGGCAAAACACGCTAGTTTTCCATTAGGAAACATTGCACTTTGGACAAGTTAAAAACAACTTTAAAGCCTGGTTTCGAGGACCAAGTTTACAGTGAAGATCTCGCCCTTATGCCCTTTTTAGGAACATGCTCCGTCAGAACAGGGGAGGAGGAGTCTGTGAATCCACCATGATTTCCCCCTCGAATGTAGTTATTATGGCAAACAGGGAGGAGTGAGGAGGAGCTGTCTATTAATTCTACAGTCTATGCCCTAAACACTGCCCTAAAGGATAGTGGGCGGGTGCCTAATCTAATGCATCTGATTGGATGATGAATGTGAGCTGAGCGGTGACCTGCCTGGGCCGACTGAAGGACTAGAGCGGCATGTTACAGTCTCGTCCAATCAGAGCTCAAAGCTTGTTTACAGTTAGAGCGACAAAAACCTGACAATAAAGTGAAAAAAAAAAAGGTAACGACAACGTGAGGAATGTGATTTGTTTAGATGAGTTTTGTAGATTTGGGTTAAGCTGAACTGGAGAAACTGGATTCGGTTCAGGCGTTATGTAATCAACGACTCCTTTGTTTGCCATGCACGCTCGCTCTGATTGGCTCCTCTAGGTCATGTGATTTCCCTGCAGTCTCTCCTTGAGCTCCGTCTCAGAAGCACTGTCTGTCTGCAGCTGTGATTTCAGTTCATTTTTACACAAACTTTTTAACTTTGTCCTTCTGGATCGCCCTCACGGTGAGTCTCTCGCTCCACAGACTTATTCTACTGCTATGATAAAGATTTACAACGTTACTGGTCTATTTACCTGCATAGAGGGGTCAGCCAAAGTTTAGGAAAATGTCTAACCTTTGAAGTTATTTATGCAAAGTCTGTGCTCCACTTTTTGTTCAGGCGCTTTGTACTGTTCCCTTTGGTCGTTACTGAGTTTTATTCTTGTGAAAGTACAGTTTGTCTAAGTGAATTCTTAGTGCGTCAGTTTTCCAGGTGTGTTGGAGGAAGTTCCTGTTTGGCAAACTGCCAAGTTACCACGGTTACTCAGACGGGTCGGGACAGGACTAACTCAAACTCATATAAACTCAGGAGGTTCAAATACGGGCACGACCCGACTTTCCCCTGAGCCGAACGCATTTTCTTCTTCTGTAGGAAAGTCGGTACATCCACCAATCAGCTTAACCCTGACCCCGCCCCAAACCAATGGGCGCTTGTAGCACCGTTTCATGACGACGCTGAGTGTCGCCATTGTCCACCATTGCTGTAGTATCTCCACATATGGGCGACAAAACACGCTAGTTTTCCATTAGGAAACATTGCACTTTGGACAAGTTAAAAACCACTTTAAAGCCTGGTTTCGAGGGCCGAGTTTACAGTGAAGATCTCGCCCTTATGCCCTTTTTAGGAACATGCTCCGTCAGAACAGGGGAGGAGGAGTCTGTGAATCCGCCATGATTTCCCCCGAACGTAGTTATTATGGCAAACAGGGAGGAGTGAGGAGGAGCTGTCTATTAATTCTACAGTCTATGCCCTAAACACTGCTCTAAAGGATAGTGGGCGGGTGCCTAATCTAATGCATCTGATTGGATGATGAATGTGAGCTGAGCGGTGACCTGCCTGGGCCGACTGAAGGACTAGAGCGGCATGTTACAGTCTCGTCCAATCAGAGCTCAAAGCTTGTTTACAGTTAGAGCGACAAAAACCTGACAATAAAGTGAAAAAAAAAAAGGTAACGACAACGTGAGGAATGTGATTTGTTTAGATGAGTTTTGTAGATTTGGGTTAAGCTGAACTGGAGAAACTGGATTCGGTTCAGGCATTATGTAATCAACGACTCCTTTGTTTGCCACGCACGCTCGCTCTGATTGGCTCCTCTAGGTCATGTGATTTCCCTGCAGTCTCTCCTTGAGCTCCGTCTCAGAAGCACTGTCTGTCTGCAGCTGTGATTTCAGTTCATTTTTACACAAACTTTTTTAACTTTGTCCTTCTGGATCGCCCTCACGGTGAGTCTCTCGCTCCACAGACTTCTTCTACTGCTATGATAAAGATTTACAACGTTACTGGTCTATTTACCTGCATAGAGGGGTCAGCCAACGTTTAGGAAAATGTCTAACCTTTGAAGTTATTTATGCAAAGTCTGTGCTCCACTTTTTGTTCAGGCGCTTTGTACTGTTCCCTTTGGTCGTTACTGAGTTTTATTCTTGTGAAAGTACAGTTTGTCTAAGTGAATTCTTAGTGCGTCAGTTTTCCAGGTGTGTTGGAGGAAGTTCCTGTTTGGCAAACTGCCAAGTTACCACGGTTACTCAGACGGGTCGGGACAGGACTAACTCAAACTCATATAAACTCAGGAGGTTCGAATACGGGCACGACCCGACTTTCCCCTGAGCCGAACGCATTTTCTTCTTCTGTAGGAAAGTCGGTACATCCACCAGTCAGCTTAACCCTGACCCCGCCCCAAACCAATGGGCGCTTGTAGCACCGTTTCATGACGACGACGACGCTGAGTGTCGCCATTGTCCACCATTGCTGTAGTATCTCCACATATGGGCGACAAAACACGCTAGTTTTCCATTAGGAAACATTGCACTTTGGACACGTTAAAAAACACTTTAAAGCCTGGTTTCGAGGGCCGAGTCTACAGTGAAGATCTCGCCCTTATGCCCTTTTTAGGAACATGCTCCGTCAGAACAGGGGAGGAGGAGTCTGTGAATCCGCCATGATTTCCCCCCGAACGTAGTTATTATGGCAAACAGGGAGGAGTGAGGAGGAGCCGTCTATTAATTCTACAGTCTATGCTCTAAACACTGCCCTAAAGGGTAGTGGGCGGGTGCCTAATCTAATGCATCTGATTGGATGATGAATGTGAGCTGAGCGGTGACCTGCCTGGGCCGACTGAAGGACTAGAGCGGCATGTTACAGTCTCGTCCAATCAGAGCTCAAAGCTTGTTTACAGTTGAAATGTGGCTGAAAAAGTGGCTCTAGTGGAGTTTTGATACAGTCTCGAACAGTCCCCAGATGGAATATGAAAACTTCACATTTTTATTGAATCTTAAAAAGGTTTCAAGTAGAACTTCATTATGCAACAAGAAGAAAAGGGAAAATGTTTATGAGTAAAGCTTTCATTGAAAACAACAAATAAACTGAAATAGTTTGTTTTTGCAGCTGATCAAAAGTTTAAGACCACGTCACTTTTAAAGACCAAATGTGTGCAAAAAAAAAAGTGGATTCAGTGACATTTTCTGCCAGGTTTTCACTCTGCCATGACTTTGTTCTGATGTACAGATTAAACAAAATGACAGTTTTGAGCGTTGTCAGGTTGGTGAGCTGCATAAGCAGAACCTCTCGCCATCGCTGCTGAGGCGGGACGCAGTAACACGCTCAGAACCTGCTGTTATGGAACAGAAAGTGAAGCACATTGACTCCAATATAAAGTAAACAAAACTGCGGGAATAAAATGCAGGAAAAAATGCAACTTGATGTCTCTGGTCTTTGGTCTTACTTTGAAATAACATTCAATAGCAACACATTTAAACATAAAATACATTCTCACGAAATTGCAAATAAAATCAAAAGACAAAATAGTGAATGTGACCGGGACTCATACCCTCCCGTTCAAATGACGGTGCATGAGGGCGTGGACATTTTCAGCATAAAGACTCCTCTACAGTATTTCATCCATAAAATGTCAGTCTGATCAGTTTTCCCTTTGACTGACTCCTTTACATTTAAATGGCCTCTCCTAAACCCTGCAGAATAATAAAACAGACAGTTTTTTTCACGTGTAGTCCACATGTTTTGTAGAAATGTGTAGCGCTGACACAGCGCCCCCCTCGTATTGTCAGGTCAGTGCATTGGAGGCGAGCCTCACTTCAAAACGTGGTTTAAAGTCAAATGAACAGGTTAAACAAAGGAAAATCCCTATTCTCTTAAGAGAACGGAAACAAATGTGTTTGTTCCATGATAACTACTGAGGCCCGGCCTCCCCTGATCGCACGTCACTGGATCCAACCCTGAAAAAATGTGCAGGTTTTTCAACTGGTCTTAAACGATTGATCCGTCTAATGTTGTGCTGTGTGGGGGAGTTTGTGGGTCTGTGTTGTTGAAATGAAGAGAAAGCTACGGCCTTAAACACCTCTGAACATCGTTTCCGGTTCCGGTGATGGTGCGCGTCCTGTTTGAATCCTCTGTTTTTCTGCGCTGTTTTGATCGGGTTTTCTAAAGCAATATTGGATTTAATCATGCTTTTTTCTTTTTAACGAACGAATATGAAAAGTGATTGCTGAAGTGAACTGGAGATCTAACGTTAGCGCTCCGGTAGAGAGAGAGAGAGAGAGAGAGAAAAAAAAAAGGGAGCCTCGGAGTAGCGGCCTGACAGGCTAACCAGCTAACATGCCGCCGCCCACGAGAAGAAACGCAGCCACGGACGACTTTGAGGAACTTAAAAAGTCAGTTGAAACACTGTCAGATGAAGTTACTGGATTAAAAGTGCAGCAGGACAAGCTGGGACAAAAATCACCAGAGGACGTAGAAGAAATCAGGAAGTCACTGGATTTTTTGTTGGAGGAAACAACTGCAATCAAGGATCAACAAAAACAACTCCTCGAGTTGATGGAGGAGGTTAAACAGCTGAGAATCGAAAATAAGGAGAATGATAAGTCAATTGCGGACTTGGAGAAGAGAGTGGAGGATTTGGAGCAGTACACCAGGATCAACGACGTTGTCATCACGGGGCTAAATATCAAGCCCCGGTCGTATGCCAAGGCTGTGACCGGTGTCAACGGGACGGAGCCCGACGAGCAGGAGGTGAGCTCCGCAGAGCAGCAGGTGGCAGCCTTTCTCGAGTCCAAAGGGATCACACTGGATCTGGATGACATCGAGGCCTGTCACCCTCTTCCCCGGAGGAGAGAGAACGACGTGCCAGCTGTAATAATGAGATTTATCAATAGGAAAAAGAAAATTGCGTTGCTGAAACAAGGAAGGAACTTAAAAGGGACAAATGTGTACTTGAACGATCACTTAACGAAGAAGAATGGAGAAATTGCTCGAAAAGCCAGGTACCTAAGGAAGCAAAACAAGATCCAAAGCACTTGGGTGAGTAACTGTAAAGTTTTTATTAAACTTAATGGAGCCCCCGAGCATGCAAAGGTCTTGGTTGTAAGAAGTGTGGAGGAGCTGAATAAATTTGACTGAGTAACTGCAGGGTCTATAACCTGAGACCTACGAAAATGACATCCTTTTGCAACGCTCTTCCTAACAGTGACTATCAGGACCTAGGAATACTTCATAGGATTAGGGACAAGGAACACCTTGAGTTGGGGTTAAATGACAGCACTAATCTCAATGATCATGATCCAGACTTTGAAATGGACCCTGATAATATGTTTTTTTCTCTTCAGGACATTGATTGTAAATACTATTCGGAGAAAGAATATAATATGATCAATTCAGATGAGACTTTGTCATTCATACACTTCAATAGTAGAAGTATGTACGCAAACTTTAACCACATAAAAGAATATTTACAGCAAATTAAACATCCTTATAGTATTGTAGCAATATCTGAAACATGGTTTAAGGAAAATAAAGGTATTCAATTTGAAATGGATGGTTATGATCTGAACTATGTGAATAGAGAAAATAAGACAGGTGGTGGTGTGGCTATATATGTCCATACTTCAATCAATTATAAACAAGTGGAAAGTATGTCACTAACAATAAGTGATGTTCTAGATTGTGTTACAATCGAAATCTCTTGTGAAAAGAAAAAAAATATAATCATTAGTTGCATATATAGACCACCGGGCTCAAGTATTGACATATTCACTGAATGGATAGAGAAACTGTATTCAAACATAAATAAACACTATTCATTTGTGGTGATTTTAATATAGATTTGATGAATCCAAATAAACATGCATTAACGGATGAATTTGTGAATCGAATGTACAGTATGAACCTATTTCCAACTATAACTCGGCCCAGTAGAGTAACAGAAAATAGTGCCACACTCATAGACAATATTTTTACAAATAAGATAGAATATATTAAAGCCAGTGGATTGATGATATGTGACATATCGGACCATTTACCAGTCTTTGCAATTTATGATGACAACTATAAAAATAAAGATATTAGTCAAAATCCTATTTATGTTAATGTACGGTTAAGATCAGAGAATGCAATAAATAAATTTAAAATTGACCTATTGAAACAAAGCTGGAATTGTGTGTATGCAGAGGGAAATGTGGATAAAGCCTATGGTATATTTTTAGAAAGGTTTTGTTTACTGTACAACATGCATTGCCCCGTGCAACAATACTATAAAAAGAAGAAATTCACGAAATGTCCCTGGTTATCGAAAGGCTTACTAAATGCATGTAAAAAGAAAAATGATCTATATAGAAAATTTATTAAACTACGGACAAAAGAAGCTGAAAATTGCTACAAATCTTATAAGAACAAATTAACAAATATTATAAGAGTAAACAAGAAAAAGTACTACACAGATAGATTAAATGAGAATAGAAGCAGTATGAAAGGGATTTGGGGCATATTAAATGGATTATTGAAAGCTAACCAAAGGAAGAATTCATATCCAGATTCCTTTGTTATCAACAATGAAGAAAACTCTGATATGCAGCATATAGCAAATAAATTCAATGATTTTTTTGTGAACATTGGACCTGAATTGGCAGAGGAAATTCCAAAGCATAATAATGATAAACTTTCATTTATAGAAAGGAATCCAAAGACCATTTTTCTCTCCGGTGTGAGTGAGTTTGAGATCCTTAACATTGTTAATAAATGTAAAAACAAATCCTCGATTGATTGTCATGGCTTAGATATGATAATAGTGAAAAAAGTAATCAACATTATTGTTAAACCCTTAACTTATATATGTAACCTGTCTCTTCAAACTGGAACGTTCCCCAATAAAATGAAAATCGCCAAAGTAATACCCTTATACAAAGATGGATCCAAAAACATCTTCACAAACTATCGACCAGTCTCTCTGCTCCCCCAATTTTCAAAAATATTAGAAAAAGTTTTTTGCAAAAGGTTGGAAAAATTCATTGATACATGTGGGATATTGAATGAAAGTCAATATGGCTTTAGAGAAAAGAGATCTACTACAATGGCAATTCTGGAAGCTGTGGAAGAAATAACTACAAAGCTTGATAAGAAGAAATTTGCAATAGGAATATTTATTGATTTAAAAAAGGCCTTTGACACAATTAATCATTCCATTTTACTTAATAAATTGGAAAAATATGGTATTCGAGGAGTGGCTGGGAACTGGATGCAGAGCTATTTAACAGAGAGACAGCAGTTTGTTAAGATGGGGGAGTGGGAGTCAAAATGTCAAAACATAGTTTGTGGTGTTCCTCAAGGATCTATATTGGGTCCTAAATTGTTCAACCTCTATATAAACGATGTATTCAATGTGTCTAAAGTGTTAAGAATGATATTATTTGCTGATGACACCAATATTTTTTATTCTAATGATAATTACAACAATCTTATTGATATAGCAAATCTGGAATTGACTAAGATAAAATCATGGATGGATATTAATAAGCTCTCACTAAACTTAAATAAAACTAAAATAATGATGTTTGGTAAATTTACTTATCAGGATCGGGCAATCACTATAAATGGTATTACAATAGAAAAGGTGTCTGAAAACAAATTTTTGGGGATGATTATTGATGATAAACTGAACTGGAAACCGCACATCAGACACATTCAAAACAAAATATCAAAAAGTATTGCAGTGATTAATCAAACTAAGCATGTGCTGGAGTACAAAGCGCTTCATCTGCTGTACTGTTCTCTGGTCATGTCGTATCTGACATATGGTATAGAAATTTGGGGTAACAATTATACAAGTTCATTACATTCCCTTTTCTTACTCCAGAAACGAGCAATCAGAACAATTAACAAGGCTGGATATTATGAGCACTCCAACAAATTATTTCTGCAAGCCAATCTATTAAAACTGTATGATTTAGTTGACTTTTATACAGTACAACTATTATACAAAGCTACAAAATCAGTGTTACCAGCTAAAATTCAAGAACTTTTTGAATTAAGAGAAGGGGATTATGATCTAAGAGGATGTATGATTTTTAAAGTGCAGATGGTGCATTCAACCAGAAAACGTATGTGCGTTTCTGTGCAAGGAGTCTGGCTCTGGAATGGGTTGGAGGAAGATCTTAAGCAGTGCCCAACTCTTTACAAATTCAAGAAAAAGTATAAAGAAAAGGTTTTACTAGAATATAGTGCCGACGAAGGGATTTAAATTCTTAAGATAATTTGGAAATTATTCAATCACTGAGGTACTACAAGTAGCAAGTAGTGGCGCAAGTTGTTACGGTTGTCATTACTAACCTCGTTGTCTACTGCAGTACACAGCTTAGGATGTAAACATCCACAAACTCCTCCAGATAGGGCAGCCGGGTGGAGGCCTTTTGATTGGGGGCATGTACCACTCTCAATGGGCCACTTTTCACCCTGGCTTTTTAATGCACCTCACTAAATAGGGCAAACATTTATAACATAAAAACCCATGTGTGTGTATATACATGTATATGTATATATTTATGTGTATATATATATATGTATATATATATATGTATATGCGTGTGTATGTGTATATATATATATGTATAAACACCTTACACGTACTGAAACATAAAATCTATGACAGCGGAGATGGCTGTGACAAAGGTGAAGTAGCAGGACCACAAATTAACTTGCATATTTGTGACTAGTGACTATCGGCAAAGAGTGGCATTGGTGATTGTCTTCCTGCAGCACATTGTAGAAACAAGACTGATAGAGTTGTGCTGTTTGTTCTTTGTTCAGTTTGTGATCAAGTCCGATATACAATCCGTAAATTTCTCCAGTTTGGACTCTGTAGAAATAAGTTTTGTTTGATGTCTATTTATTGATAAATTTAAAGAAGATTCATTGTAGTAATCCATAGGTAAATGTTGTTGCTTGATGCTGTTTTGAAACTTTTCTTTGGATGGAAAATGTAACTATTATTTTTATTCACGCAAGGGAACAGTAGAAATGTTAAGTACTGTATGGATAAAATACTCTAAAAGTACATTACTTTTAAAAGTTACTTAAGGCCATGTACTTGAGTAAATGTAATTGAGTACTACCCGCCTCTGGAATTGAGTTTTTTTGTTGTTGTTTTGTTTTTTCGTTTTCTGAATTATTATTTTGGATTTAGACTGATTGTGCAGTATCACCGGGAAATGTAAATGTTTTTTATATTGATTACGGGGTAGGCGTTTATATAAGCTTCTGGCTTCAGCCTACTCCTTTTTTGAGCTCCTGTAATAGAATAATGTGAATATGAATGTTGTTCAAATGTAAACTGCTCAAAAATAAATAAATAAACTAAAACTAAACTAAACTAAAACTAACAGAATCAGCTTGAATTTTGTCCAAATAGAAGTTGTTTTTACAAACTGTTTAAATCTGTTGTAATTGATGAATGTTGTTTTGTTTTCAGTGATGGGACATAATGGAGTCCACTGAGAGTCCAGAAGATCCCGCCGGTCCCGCCGGTCTGAGGTGAGTCTGAGCTCATGCAGAGACACTTACAGTTTCTGCATGACCTGAGCGATATCGACGAGAACTAAGATGTCAAAGTTTTGGGGACTTTCTCGATAACGATGATGAATCTTTCTGCAAACTGTCAGAAATATGTAAAAATGTGCTGCAAACTACATTTGTCACATCATCACTTTACACATTTTTCCCAATTTGTTCTTTATTTCACATTTTATATTTTTTTCCCAGTTGTTCCCCTATTTTTGGTGACATTTTTTCATGATTTTTCTTTTTTTAAACCACTTTTTCCCTTGAACTTTCCCCATTACCAAATCACAGTCTCAAACCCTTCTGTCTGACAGAGACCACAGACCTGCAGCACAAGAACTCCCCACCAGGGGCCGCAAACGAGCCAGCGCTGCCCTGACCACGTGAGTTACACAGCTCTCTGTCTCCCCCTACTGGACACAGCGCACACTCACGTGAGTTACACACACGTGAGTGTGCGCTGTGACTCTCCATGAGCTACAAGGACTTTAATTGTTTTTGTCTCGTCGTCCTTTTATCTCACGGAGTTTTCCAAAAGTGGATGTATTTCTTATTTACCGATGTTTGTTTTTCAGAGAGCATGGCGTCCTCGCGGCGCGTGATCGCTCCAAGAGCCTCGTGATCAATTTCAAGCGACGCCGCGCTCAGCCGTAAGTTCCTCCTCGCTTTGTGTCGTTCTGGACACTTCACTTCTCCCCGGATCCGTCTCTGCAGCCGCTGCAGAGACAAACATTTAATATTTAAGTGTTTGTTTAAGAATCCACCCTTTAGATTTTTGTTTTATATAGTTTCATGTTGCCTTCAAGTTCATTTTGTCCTCTCTCCTCCAGGCCTGTAGAGGGCGGCGTCTTCAGAGATCGCTCCAATAGCCGCGATCTTAACTTCAAAAGGCCGAGCGCTTTACCGTAAGTTTACGATTTATCCGACCACAGCAGAGGTTCTCGTAATCTCCTCCAGGTCATGTTTAAAATGGGACTAAAACTAAAGTAACAGTCGTTAATGAGACTATCATGAGCTCATGTAATGAGGCTCATAAACTGTAGCTCAGTTTAAACTGAAAATGTGAAGATCTCTGCAGATATTTGACCAATCAACACGAAACACAAAGTGTTTTTATGCTGACAATCCACTCTCTGAGCCTAAAGTATCACGTCTGAGGAAAGTCTTTGTGAAAGATCGCAGAATTAGAAGATCCACAGAGGTTAAAAAGAGACTTGACTCTTTGATGGGGCCATTTTCACTCTTTAGTTTACGTCTCTAAAGTTCATAAAAAGTGGATTAGATCCAACGGTCTACATGCAAACAAACAGCGGTCGCGCTCATACCGGAAATCCCTAGCCTGGCATAAAGCCAGACTGACTTCATGTATGTATTATAAATACATATAAAGACAGTCTGGAACTGTGGTAATAGGACACAATTTCCAAATCGAGACTGGAGGCGGGGCTAACGATCACAGTTTGAATGAGAGGGAACCAATCAAACACAAAGTGACCTACGCTTTACGTTCACGTCCTCCGCCATGATTGTTTGTCGTCCACACGTGCAGTCGAGTAAATGTTCAGGTGAAAGTCCTCAGAGCAGCTTCTGTTGTGGCTTTAAAGACAAGTCCAGCTCATTTAAAACAGAAGAAAGGGCTCTGGTAAAAGATCGTTGTGTCGCGGCCGCCATCTTCACTGTTTTGGTTACGGCCCGGAGGAGCACAGGTGTTTGATGGGAAATCCTAGCGCAGAAGATGACGCAACGTTAAGTCCCGCCTCCCGTGCTATGATTGGCTCGTCTTGGTTTTGCCAGAGTCAGCGAGATTCATCGGACAATTCCAGACTGTATCCCCATGTATCTGTTAAAGGAACAGGCCACAGTTTTTCCATATAAGATATGTTCTTATCTGAGCTTAGACGAGTTGATACGTACCTGATCTTTGTGCCTGTGGAAGAGCGTGGTCGCTTTCAACTTCACCCCTGTTTAGAGTTATAGGAATACATTGGGAGAGGCCAAATGCTAACAACATCTTTGGTCGTTTTGCATGACTGAGCGCACGCACAAAGACCAGACAGGTACGTATCAACTCGTCTAAGCTCAAGAACATATCACAATATGGAATAACGGTGGCCTGTTCCTTTAACATGGAGGATCAGTCGTGCCAGGTTAGGTAATCCCTCCCATCCTTCACACAAAGGCTCATGGGGAGGTGGAAACTACAGTGACATATGTGTCTAAATAAACACTTTTCATTGTTCTCTTCAGTAAACGCCGGCGCAGATACAAGAGAGTCGTGGCCAAAGGAAATACTCCTCCTGCTGCCGCTGCGTGAGTAAACACTGCCCCCTGCTGGCACTGACCTTACACAGCATGTCTACACTTATGTTATCCAGGGTCCACCACATGTGTGGACTAAGTTCAGGGTAAATCAAAGTCTTCAGAATCAAATGATGCATATTTTTAATTTTGAATTGACTCAAGACTTTTACACCACGTCGCACATCTGCCTTTTGTCTCTCGATTTTCTGCTAAGTTTTGGTAAAAGTCTGAGGGGAATTCAGCAAATAAACATGAAACTCGGTGAAAAGGGCCTGGTTCATCTCTAACAACTTTGTGTTTGCACTTTCACAGGAGTGTGTGGGAGATAGCCACACCCACCCCAACATCAGCCCCGCCCACTCTCTCATTTTACTCACCCCAAACCCCGCCCACTCGGCCTCTAGCCCCGCCCCCTCTCACGTTGAGGAAAGCCCGGGCCGACTATGACGAGGAGGACGACCGTCGCGTCTATGAAGAAGATCCCACCACTTTCTTCACCGACTCCCCCTCGTCCTCACCCGCTCCTTCTCTCATTCCTCTCCTCTCTCTGTCCTCGGAGGAGAAAGTGAAACCTCCTCCCCTCTTCTGGTCGTTTGTAGAGGACCGGGTAGAACTCTTTCCCAGGTGAGGGCGGCTGTTTGGTTCAACCCACTGCTCTGGTTTAGGGAATATAATGTGAACAATGAGGCGAGGTGAAGATGAAATGATCTCCAGAAGGCCTGGTGTTACAGATGAGACACTCACATAACATTAAAACATTGAAAATCAGGTTTATTTACATTTATTCACATTTTCAGTTTGGGCGCTGCAGAGTTAACTCCGCTAAGACTGGGTACTTCTAAACGATATCGGCATCGAGAAAAAAGTGTAGGTACTTCTGTGAACAGACTCACGCTGCTGCTCCATGTCAAATTGTTGTTGCCTTTACCATAGTTTTAATTTAACCTTAGAGTCTTATAGTTTTAAGTTTCCATAGTTACTTATCTAAAGTTATGTGTTATATGTTTAACACAATCGACCAAAAAACAATTCCTGGTTGATAACCTGTTAATAACAATACAATACAATAAATAAATACAATTCTGATTCTGAATCAGGTCCCTAAAAATTAGGGCTAAAAAAAAGGGAGTGGGGAATGATTGGGGAAATTAGGGGAACAACTGCAAAATTGTGAAAAAACATGGAAATATGTAGAAAAATTTGTGAAACAAGTAGAAATGATTGGGGGAAAATTATGATGAGTTTTTTTATCTACAATTTTGGAAACAAGTGGGAAAATTGGGTAAATCTGGTGAGGGTAAAAATTGGGGGGTTGGTGAAAAATGTGCCCTTCTGCCCTTTTGTTGTTAAAGGGAGTTTCTGGTTGTTTCATGTCACCAATTAAATGGACGGAAAAGGAATAAACGGTACCCAGCCCTATATGGGAATGTCTTGTGGAGATCATTTCGTCTTCCCCTTTCCTCCTTGTTCACATTAAGAGATATTTTGATCTGGGAAGATGAAACTTTCACAGCCACTGTATGTGCCTCTGACTTAACGTCTTCTTTTTCCACAGATGGGACTGTTACATTTCGGACTCCAGGTACAGTCTTGGTTTCCTCTTGACATGAACTTATCCTGAATACACACAGTTCAGCATTAGATTCTGTCTTTGAGCAAAACTAGTACTTTGAATTTTTCTTTTGTACTGAGATGGGTTTAGTCACTTTCCACATTGCTGTTTCAGGGAGTTCCAGGTAGTAGATCTGAAATCAGAAAATAGGTAAAGAACTTCGGAGCATCAAAATGGCAGCCACATCTGAGGCTACGGAACCTCTGCTTTTGAAGGACAAGAACAATGAAAAAGAAATAAAAAGGGAAACACAAGGGGAAAAATTGGAGATTTTTTTCCCCTGTCGTTAACTCTCAGGGCTCCCTTTAAACAAATCACACTTAACTCTCTAAGGACCAAAACATGGCCTCTACTTTCAACAGCCATAAAATCACTATACTTTCATATTTTTTCACACTTTAAAAACTCAGACTCATAGAACTATTTCTGCTTGACACATACATACCAAATATCTGTCATATTTTTATATTTTTAACTCTTTATGAGCCAAAATGCATTCTTAACTCCTCATTTCTGCTCTTGCAGAGTCAGTAATACTTGTATAACCTTTATAAATGTGATTCAAATTGAATGAGCTTCATTTGTTCATTTGCCCTAAGGGTTGGTCATACAATGGTAGTAACCTTGTTTTTAACAGTTGTTAAATGTTTCTGTAGAGCCACACTAAAATGAACAAAATGCTGTTATCCCATTGAAAATCAATACAAATGTTCCACAGAAACTCTGTCTTCTGTGGTTTTATCTCAGGAGCAGTTTGCACATGTGGACACATTTTTATATGAGTTGGATGACTGTGCATAAGATAAACATTTGGAGGGTGTTGGTGTGGTGTAGTGAGGGGGATTTGGGGGTGTGTGGCGTCAAAAGCCTTTCCTCTTTGAAGAAACAACTAAACACAACAGCAATAACAACAGTAAGAAAATGTAAACAAAAGCGTGTAGTGTTATGGTTTTCCCACAGTGTTTCACAGGTGCACTGGGCACTATCCAAAAACTTAATTTGGTCTTTGTGTGTTAACTTGCAAAGTTCTTTTAGATCAGACCAGTGTGTTTTTTTATTCCTAACAGTTTCTACTGCTCACTTTCTGCAGAGTTGGTCACGTTACTGTGACTTGCCTTGTCAGCTCAAAACTTCATGTGACCAACTCTGAGGAAGATTGCAGAAAGTGAGCAGTGGAAACTGTCAGGGATAAAGAAACCACACTGGTCTGATCTAAAAGAAAACATTAGCAAGCTCTGGGCACTATATAAGAGCAGTGGGACAATTCACAATATTCTAATCTTCTGAGATTATGATTTTGGGTTTTTTACAAGCTGTGAGCCAAAATCATCAAAATGAAAACAAAGGCTTGACATTTGTCACTTTGCACGTCATGAGTCTATATCATATATTAGTTTCACATTATGAGTTGTATTACAGAAATAAATAAACTTGTTCACGATATTAAGATTTTCCGAGTTTCACCTGTAAGAGTATAAGGGCATGCATAAAGAATATCAAAATAATAAAATAATAAGTAAAATATGATTTGACATAGAACTACAGTGGTATTGTATTCACAGATTCACAGGTGCATTAAGTGTTTCGACGAGAACTAAGATGTCAAAGTTTTGGGGACTTTCTCGATAACGATGATGAATCTTTCTGCAAACTGTCAGAAATATGTAAAAATGTGCTGCAAACTACATTTGTCACATCATCACTTTACACATTTTTCCCAATTTGTTCTTTATTTCACATTTTATATTTTTTTCCCAGTTGTTCCCCTATTTTTGGTGACATTTTTTCATGATTTTTCTTTTTTTTAAACCACTTTTTCCCTTGAACTTTCCCCATTACCAAATCACAGTCTCAAACCCTTCTGTCTGACAGAGACCACAGACCTGCAGCACAAGAACTCCCCACCAGGGGCCGCAAACGAGCCAGCGCTGCCCTGACCACGTGAGTTACACAGCTCTCTGTCTCCCCCTACTGGACACAGCGCACACTCACGTGAGTTACACACACGTGAGTGTGCGCTGTGACTCTCCATGAGCTACAAGGACTTTAATTGTTTTTGTCTCGTCGTCCTTTTATCTCACGGAGTTTTCCAAAAGTGGATGTATTTCTTATTTACCGATGTTTGTTTTTCAGAGAGCATGGCGTCCTCGCGGCGCGTGATCGCTCCAAGAGCCTCGTGATCAATTTCAAGCGACGCCGCGCTCAGCCGTAAGTTCCTCCTCGCTTTGTGTCGTTCTGGACACTTCACTTCTCCCCGGATCCGTCTCTGCAGCCGCTGCAGAGACAAACATTTAATATTTAAGTGTTTGTTTAAGAATCCACCCTTTAGATTTTTGTTTTATATAGTTTCATGTTGCCTTCAAGTTCCTTTTGTCCTCTCTCCTCCAGGCCTGTAGAGGGCGGCGTCTTCAGAGATCGCTCCAATAGCCGCGATCTTAACTTCAAAAGGCCGAGCGCTTTACCGTAAGTTTACGATTTATCCGACCACAGCAGAGGTTCTCGTAATCTCCTCCAGGTCATGTTTAAAATGGGACTAAAACTAAAGTAACAGTCGTTACTGAGACTATCATGAGCTCATGTAATGAGGCTCATAAACTGTAGCTCAGTTTAAACTGAAAATGTGAAGATCTCTGCAGATATTTGACCAATCAACACGAAACACAAAGTGTTTTTATGCTGACAATCCACTCTCTGAGCCTAAAGTATCACGTCTGAGGAAAGTCTTTGTGAAAGATCGCAGAATTAGAAGATCCACAGAGGTTAAAAGGAGACTTGACTCTTTGATGGGGCCATTTTCACTCTTTAGTTTACGTCTCTAAAGTTCATAAAAAGTGGATTAGATCCAACGGTCTACATGCAAACAAACAGCGGTCGCGCTCATACCGGAAATCCCTAGCCTGGCATAAAGCCAGACTGACTTTATGTATTTATTTATAAATACATATAAAGACAGTCTGGAACTGTGGTAATAGGACACAATTTCCAAATCGAGACTGGAGGCGGGGCTAACGATCACAGTTTGAACGAGAGGGAACCAATCAAACACAAAGTGACCTACGCTTTACGTTCACGTCCTCCGCCATGATTGTTTGTCGTCCACACGTGCAGTCGAGTAAATGTTCAGGTGAAAGTCCTCAGAGCAGCTTCTGTTGTGGCTTTAAAGACAAGTCCAGCTCATTTAAAACAGAAGAAAGGGCTCTGGTAAAAGATCGTTGTGTCGCGGCCGCCATCTTCACTGTTTTGGTTACGGCCCGGAGGAGCCCAGGTGTTTGATGGGAAATCCTAGCGCAGAAGATGACGCAACGTTAAGTCCCGCCTCCCGTGCTATGATTGGCTCGTCTTGGTTTTGCCAGAGTCAGCGAGATTCAAATCGGACAATTCCAGACTGTATCCCCATGTATCTGTTAAAGGAACAGGCCACAGTTTTTCCATACTGTGATATGTTCTTATCTGAGCTTAGACGAGTTGATACGTACCTGATCTTTGTGCCTGTGGAAGAGCGTGGTCGTTTTCAACTTCACCCCTGTTTAGAGTTATAGGAATATGCTAGGAGAGGCCAAATGCTAACAACATCTTTGGTCGTTTTGCGTGACTGAGCGCACGCACAAAGACCAGACAGGTACGTATGAACTCGTCCAAGCTCAAGAACATATCACAATATGGAATAACGGTGGCCTGTTCCTTTAACATGGAGGATCAGTCGTGCCAGGTTAGGTAATCCCTCCATCCTTCACACAAAGGCTCATGGGGAGGTGGAAACTACAGTGACATATGTGTCTAAATAAACACTTTTCACTTTTCTCTTCAGTAAACGCCGGCGCAGATACAAGAGAGTCGTGGCCAAAGCAAATACTCCTCCTGCTGCCACTGCGTGAGTAAACACTGCCCCCTGCTGGCACTGACCTTACACAGCATGTCTACACTTATGTTATCCAGGGTCCACCAAATGTTTGGACTAAGTTCAGGGTAAATCAAAGTCTTCAGAATCAAATGATGCATATTTGTCATTTTGAATTGACTCAAGACTTTTACACCACGTCGCACATCTGCCCTTTGTCTCTCGATTTTCTGCTAAGTTTTGGTAAAAGTCTGAGGGGAATTCAGCAAATAAACATGAAGTAAATGATGTGAAATGACTCCTCAGTGAAAAGGGCCTGGTTCATCTCCAACAACTTTGTGTTTGCACTTTCACAGGAGTGTGTCGGCCAGGGAGATAGCCACACCCACCCCAACATCAGCCCCGCCCACTCTCTCACCCCAAACCCCGCCCACTCGGCCTCTAGCCCCGCCCCCTCTCACGTTGAGGAAAGCCCGGGCCGACTATGACGAGGAGGACGACCGTCGCGTCTATGAAGAAGATCCCACCACTCTCTTCATCGACTCCCCCTCGTCCTCACCCGCTCCTCCTCTCATTCCTCTCCTCTCTCTGTCCTCGGAGGAGAAAGTGAAACCTCCTCCCCTCTTCTGGTCGTTTGTAGACGACTGGGGAGAACTCTTTCCCAGGTGAGGGCGGCTGTTTGGTTCAACCCACTGCTCTGGTTTAGGGAATATAATGTGAAGTCTCGCCCCCTGGATCAAAATATCTTATTGTGCACAATGAGGCGAGGTGAAGATGAAATGATCTCCAGAAGGCCTGGTGTTACAGATGAGACACTCACATAACATTAAAATTGAAAATCAGTTTTATTTACATTCATTCACATTTTCAGTTTGGGCGCTGCAGAGTTAACTCCGCTAAGACTGGGTACTTCTAAACGATATCGGCATCGACAAAAAAGTGTAGGTACTTCTGTGAACAGACTCACGCTGCTGCTCCATGTCAAATTGGTGTTGCCTTTACCATAGTTTTAATTTAACCTTAGAGTCTTATAGTTTTAAGTTTCCATAGTTACTTATCTAAAGTTATGTGTTATATTTTTAATGTTGCACAATCGACCAACAAACAATTCCTGGTTGATAACCTGTTAATAACAATACAATACAATAAATAAATACAATTCTGATTCTGAATCAGGTCCCTAAAAATTAGGGCTAAAAAAAAAGGGAGTGGGGAATGATTGGGGAAATTAGGGGAAATTGGGTAAATCTGGTGAGGGTAAAAATGGGGGGGTTGGTGAAAAATGTGCCCTTCTGCCCTTTTGTTGTTAAAGGGAGTTTCTGGTTGTTTCATGTCACCAATTAAATGGACGGAAAATGAATAAACGGTACCCAGCCCTATATGGGACTGTCTGGAGATCATTTCGTCTTCCCCTTTCCTCCTTGTTCACATTAAGAGATATTTTGATCTGGGAAGATGAAACTTTCACAGCCACTGTATGTGCCTCTGACTTAACGTCTTCTTTTTCCACAGTGGAGTGGAATGTTACATTTCGGACTCCAGGTACAGTCTTTGCTTTCCTCTTGACATGAACTTATCCTGAATACACACAGTTCAGCATTAGATTCTGTCTTTGAGCAAAACTAGTACTTTGAATTTTTCCTTTGTACTGAGACGGGTTTAGTCACTTTCCACATTGCTGTTTCAGGAAGTTCCAGCTAGCAGCTCTGGAAGATCCCTATGACATGTATCGGCTCGATCTGAAATCAGGAATAAATAGGTAAGGACCTTCAGAGCATCAAAATGGCTGCCACATCTTTTGAAGGACAAGAACAATGTTAAAGCTACAATGATTTTCTACTAAAATCAAATATGTTTTTTGCCTTTTAATCTCCGGCTCCATGTTTCTCTGACTTCACGTTCACTCTGTGCCTTTTAGTCTCACCTACAATTCGTATTTGGCTAAAGCCTCACCCAAGTCCAGCTATAATGAGAAGTGCTTTGTTTATAATTACATCATCTAATTATAACTATTTCCTTTTTATTCTACAGAGGATTCTCACAGAGAGAAAGGAAAGAGAAGGTTGTGGAGCTCCTCCGCAGGTAAGGAATCAACCATTTCAATCCTTATGACATCAGTGCGTTGCTTTCATAGGGCTGTAGCATAGACACAATAGACAGATACTCCATGGCAGGTCAGTGTCCTCCTAATGAACATGTTCATAAAGGGGGGCGAGCTCTGACCTCATGAGGCGGGCGGAGCAACAACAAGCCTCCTCAGTTCTCCTGTCAATCACCTCATTTAGTTACATTTTCAACTGCTCTCACTCAATGTGCCTCTTAGCTTCATTAGTTTGCGTGACTTACTTTGATTGTGTCCCACAGAGAGGATGCTCAGAGGAGACGACAGAAAAGGGATGAACAAACACACTTCAAAGAGTTGTTCAGAGAAATTGAGATGAAAACCTGGAGGTATGATTTAAAGTCTGCTTTTGTTTAGCTGCTGCTCGTACAACTTCATCCTCTGGACAGTTTGCTCGTCTGTTTTCATGTACAGTCGTCTCATGTTTGTTTATTGTTTTACAGCTCTGGATTTTTTATGAGCAAAACACAGATTTATCGCTTTTCTCCAAAGAACTGGACGTGAAAGTCACTCGCTTCCTGTATTTGGGAGATCAGCGGGATCTGAGAGGGGAGACGGAGCCACTCTGTCGATATGAGAAGCTCCTGATGGAGTGGAACACAGCGTTCAGGAGGGAGGAGCATGACGTCTCTGCGTGGGTGGGAGATCTACTGAAGGAAATGTTGGATGAGATCAGAGAAGACATCAGCTTCGTCATCAGCCTGGGAAAAATGATGCGCAAGTGCTTCCCGTCCAAATCCTTCAGCGGCCTGAGCCTGTCTGCCTTCAGGAAACGGCAGAAGAGGATGTTGGAGATGATTAAACTGCACATCACTGGACTGAGGAAGCTGGACTCAAATCAACCCAATCTGTTCCTTCCCTCATTCAAAGACAGTCACACATCGGCTGCTCTGTCCACTCTCTGCACTTCCTACCAGAGCAGCGGCTCCAGGCGGCGGCGCTCTTTGGAAGAGCGAAACACCAGGAAGTGGCTGAGACACGTGCACACGCGGCGGGCCGCGGTCACACAGGGACGCAGCCGACGCAGACTTAAAGCTATGGGACACAAACTCTGCTCCACTTCAGCCATCGCTCTGGCCTCATGCTGGAACCAGCAGACACTGTCCCACACAACTCTGCATAAGCTTAAGTCCTGGTCTGGCCATGCAGCGCCCCCTGGACCAGGTGCATCTGGAATCCCTCTCACAGACCCCTTCTCCACCAACCCGGTTCCAGCGCCGGTTCTGGGCCGGTGCCAGACTCTGGTTGTCATTGTTTCTGGGACCAAGTCCTTTCATTTTTCAGTGAAAACCTAAAGGTTGAGTAGAGAGTTGTGCCTAAAGATCGTATATAAAACTGTGGAAAATCTCCCGCTCACTGTCAATGTGCGATTTCATTTAAAACGCAACATTTCCACAACAAGACCTTTCTCAGACAAACGGCTTAGAGGTGGAGCCATCTTAAAGAGGAGCGGCTGAAGCAAACATAATACAATAGTCCATAACTATGAAGCTACAAATACATAACAATTGAGTTACTATAGAACCAAAAGTAGCTCATACATAGAAGAGATAAACGTCCCAAACAGGTGAATGAGAAAACTGGAATGTTTATTTCTGTCGTGTAGACTTGAATCACACAGTTACAAAAAACTCGGAGAGCGAGTGACCACAACAAACTCCAGAAGCTCATTGGATTTATTGCCTCCAGACTTTGGCTCCCAAAGGGTCGAATGATGAGTTAAATTTAAACATGTTCCTTTAGACTTTTAATTGACGCTGTGTTTTTTGTTGTGTGATTTAAGTCTACATGATGCAAATAAATACACATTTTAACGTTTTCTCATTCACCTGTTTGTGACATTCACCTCATCTATGTATGAGCTACTTTAGGTCCTATAGTAACTAGATTATTATGTTTGTAGCTTTCGTAGTTATGGACTATTGTGTTTGCTTCATAGAAAGTCAGATGTTTCCTTGGTGTCATCAGCCACTCCTCTTTAAGATGACTCCTCTCCACCTCAAAGTCGCCTTTCTCAGTTTGACAGTTTGACAGTGAGCACCTTCTCTTCGTCTTTTGTTTTCCACTGAAAAATTGAAGGACTTCGTTCCAGAAACAATGGCCACCGGAGTCCGAGTCTGGCACCGGCCCAGAACCGGGGCTGGAACTGGCCTTGTGGGAAAGAGGAGCTCTCTGTGGTTTCAGACACTTCCTCTCGGACATCGCCCTGTCCCGTTCACTGGAGCAGAGGTGCTTTTGCCCGAATGTCTTTGTGATACAAGCGCCAACTTTGACTTAAATATTTAGACGTCTTGGTTTCCGAAAAGACTTGTTAGTCCATATGAAGAGTTTCCAGCTGAGTTTACCTCAGGTCATCACACAATCATCAAATTAGACACAGTTATCAAGTTAGTACAAACTAATGTAGCGTCATTGGCTTTGATGTTTTTATGCTTCCAAACATTTTATAGATGAAAAGGGTTCAACATTTCCAAATCAAATCTATTTGTTTGTATCGACTGCAGCTTGTATCACAAAGAGATCTGCTCCGTCTGATCATGAGCTCAGTGAAGTTCATCGTGTCTTCTGTCTGATAATGGACAGTTTGGATGCTCTCAGCTGAACGTCGTATATTTAATTAGAAAAGGTGAACGTAAAGGAAAAACATCTTTAATCAGACTCTGTGCACGGGATGTTTTTGGCTAACTTCCTGTCGACCAGTGCAGGACAACGACTACTTCCTGTCCACATTTTAACATAAAGTAAAAATAAAGATAGAAAAAAGACAACTTAAATAATTATCAATCCGAGCGTGTTTCATTAAGACTATTTCAGATAACGGTTCTATTCTATCATTTTTAGCGTCAAATATTAGCGTTAGCCTTTAGCTTCAAGGCTAAAACACGGACCGTTCTAAACACAGACGTCTCCTCCAGTGCAGAAATCACAACATGTTCAAAACGTCCCTCAGGATGTAAGTACTTCACTGGAGGAGACGTCTGTGTTGCTGTTTTAGCCTTTAGCTAATGGCTAATGCTAAATTGAGGCTAACAAATGTAAAAATAACATCACAATCTGGAATAATCTTCATGAAACACGCTTGGATTGACGTTTATTTAAGTTTTCTTCTTTATATTTTGAATTTACGTCAAAATTATGACGGGAAGTGGTCTTTACACCGCACTGGCCAACAGGAAGTTCACCAAAACATCCCGTGCACAGAGACAATATTCTGACTAAATGAAAGTTTCTTTACTTCCATTTAAATGTCATTATCCGCTGTTCACATAAAGAAAAGCGACGGACAGACTAACGGCGCAGACTCGGCTGAATGACTCCAGTGTGTGAGTGGGATTCCAGATGCACCTGGTCCAGGCAGGGGGCGCTCTATGGCCATACTAGGACTGGACCAGGGGGGTGTCTCCACTGGGGGGCGGTATAGGGCTGGTCTGGGACGGCTCCACTGCCCAGATCGTTCCAGTGTCTCCGTGACACTGCAGTAACGGGAGCACATAAACGTAAATGTGAGTCCCAGGCCTTAAAGCCCAGCCCTATAAGTGTTTATAACGATCTGCCGTGACCCCAGTGGAGATCGAAGGCCCTTTGGTCGCTGCGGTCGAGTGAGCCGTCATCCGGACCACTCTGGCCATGGCAGGCACCGCCAGGGTTTAGGATGCGCCGCTATCAGCGCCAGTACTGCCAAACTCTGTACTGGCGCTGATAGCGGCGCATCCTAAACCCTGGCGGTTGCTACCGTGGCCAGAGTCGTCCAGATGACGGCTCACTCGACCGCAGCCTTCTGTCTGGCCGGCCCAGAATGTGACACTACACTTTGTATTTATATATTTATGTTTGTATTTATGTGATGAAAACGGCAGGGATTTATCTGTGCACAGACGTTAACTGCCAAGGTAGAACAAGACGTTATAGTTTTACAATTCCACAAACCAGCGTCCATGTTGTTGACTAAAATCGTTTTGTAAACAAAAACTTTTTTTTATTTGAGGAACACTTTTGAGTTTAACAATTTTCACATTCCTCTTTGTATAAAGTATTTTCTGTTAATACTTATGTTTAAATAAAAAATATTTGAACAACATTTTAGATCGTTTTCTAGAGAGTTCCATTGTTGTACACCAGATACTGAAACACACATATGTTTGAGGATATTTCCTGCAAAAGGTTGTTTAAAGTCATTATTCTTGTCTCACTATTTACAGTGAGGGTTTGCAGGAAGTGTTTTGCTTTGTGAACTACTTATAAAGTTTGTAAAGAAACCAAGTCCTTCAATTTAAGTATAGAGTATATACAACTCTTCTGTATAGAGTTCAGGACTGTGATGTCATATTGCGAAACATGTGATTTGCAGCAATAATAAACTAATGGAGATTTTAAAAGGTAAAATACTGTTATTGTTCACATTTAAACACGCAGCTAGCACAGTTGTTGCTTTTTTCTCCACTTTTTACACTGTTTTTAGCTAATGTTAGTCTATAGAACATGTGTGCTAACAGCCACAAACATGGCGGAAATAAAAAGTACCAAAAAAAAAAGGGGGTTAATGGGACTAAAATAGTGACAAAGATCAGTCGTGCACGTTGCTCCTGCAGGTTTAGCTATCAGCTAACTTAAACCTGATTTTTCCTGTTCAAAAAATTAAATGTTGAGTTTTGGCCCAAACTCATTTATAGCTGTCACAATCCCTCCTGCACACCCGAACAATTATATGCACGTTTCAAGCCCAGGTACAGCTTTGAGAAGTCAAAGAATGAAAAAGAGGGACCACCCCCAAAATAAACTGCACGTATTTAAATTCTACTTCTATCTTCTATCGCTCAATAAAAAATTGGGTGAAGACAATGCAACAAGATGTGTTTTTTCTGGGTTTACGACATACTTTCTGGTGGCAAAAATATGTTTTACTTTACAACATCAAAAAGTCAGCTTTAACAATTCATTCATTCATTCATATGTTATCAATACAATACTAGATGAAAATAGAAGACAACTGACCCAGTAGAGCCAGAGCAGGACTAGTCCACGGCGTCGGGTCATTATTTAAATTGGCCACACCGCCTTTGCTCTGCCCGATCCCGTCAGAGCTCGGACTCTAAGCAGGGAAGGTCCTGGTTGGTACTTGGACGGGAGAAGCCTGGGTGAATGTAGTGAGTGAGTGAGTGGTGGATCATTTCAGAGCTCAAAGTGCACAGCTACTGTCTTTAGCACGATTTAAAGCTGTAAAAAGCAGAGTAGATCAATGTCATTATCTGCCAATGGAACAAGAATGTTTGCATGAGGTGAATAGGAAAAATAAATGAATGTAGACGAATCAATTTGAAACGTCTACTGACACATATGAGAAAAAATCATTTGATGTTCTCATTTTTTTAAGCTGTTTTATGCTTAAAAAAGGCTCAAATGGTTGATTTTTTGACGTCCAACGAGATATAGATTCATAAATGTGTGATTTTATTTTGTGACCGATTAGTCACAAAGATTTGCTCAGAGGGATTTTCGGATCTTGTTTAGTTTTGAAGTAAAAGCTGGGCTGACACTATAAATAAATATTTGTATCTACATAACTTGGTGTTGATTGTGGGGTTGTATCAGGCTTGTATCAAAATTATCAAAGTGGTGGATCCAGTGACCTCTTGCACTCGAGACCAGCGCACTATTACGGAGCTACAGTATTATTCCGGGCCGGTCTCTCCAAATTCCCGAGCCAATATGAGCTCCCAGCACGCTCCTGGAGTGAGGGGTCTGACAATAATAATTCCTGGAGAATAGCTGAAGGCAGCTTTAAACTCCTTATCATTTTAATATTCAATTATTAGGACCAGTGTTGCCACAGACTCCTTGAAAAAGTAATCTGACTACTGATTAGTCCTTTAACCTCTAAACCTCCGCCTGAACTGAGCACATTTTCTAAAGTTTGGCCTTACACAAATCTAAAAGCTTCTTGAATAAAGAGGCAAAATAGCAATGAAAACAAGGATGAAAACACAACAAAAATGTGATAAAAAAGTGGCAAAAGAACGACGAACAAAAAAGCGACACAAATAAGTGACAAAAAAGCGACAAAGAAGCGATAAAGGAACGACAGCAATGTGCCAGAAAGACAACAATAATAAAACAAAGAAGTGACTAAAGAGCGACAAAAAGGGGACAAAAATGTGGCGAAACACGACATAAAAGCGATGGGGGGAAAAAACGATGAAAAGGCAAAAAAAACAAGTCAAAAAATGTGACAAAAATGAGTTAGGATCAGTTTTGCAGGCCTTAGCTTTCAAATGAGACATTACACTGTGGCTCTCCAGTCGAGAAGCTTTTAGATTTGGGTAAAGCCGAACTAAAAAAATGCACTCGGTTGAGGCAAGGTTTAAGAGGTTAAAAAGTCACTTAGTTACTTTACTGATTACTTGGTTTTGGAAGTAACTTAGTTAGATATGTTACTTTATTTTAGCAAGTTAGTGTTTATATTGTATCATTTAAAGAGATGAATCTGCTGTAGTTTGTGTATCTGACCGCTAGAGGGAACTACATTACTGTTATTGAGTCTGATTCACTTCAATGCGCTGCTGTTCACCTCGTGCCGCAGAAGATCACGGCCGTGTCTGACCTCAGATCATCGACTCTCTGCTGCCCCCTCCTGGTGGGACTCTTAAATTTGACTGCTGCTGTTGCTGCACCTCGGAATGTTTCTTAATTTGATGTAGTGTCTTTCAAGTTCCTTAAAGGGATATTTCAGGATTTTTGACATAGGGCCTCATTTCCTAGTCATCCAGAGTGTTGTTGATGTCTGGAGATATTTCTTTCTTAAATTCATGCAGTTCTTATATTTGAAGAGTCTAGTGGCGCTAGGCTAGTCTTAGGCTAAAGCATTTCTATGGTATCAGTTAGCCTGCATTAAAAACAGTCTGACCCACTCCACAGTGCACCTGAGGTAAATCACTTAGAACACCAGACTAACCATATAAATGTCTGTGTCGATAGAATAATTATAAGCATTTTGCATTTGAAATAACTTATATTTGAGCAGCATCAGCTTCGTGGCTGTAAGCTAACGTGGCGGAGTGATCTGCGAGAAAATAGTCCCTCAAAATGCGGTAATTCATGTGATACAAGGTCAGTTATATTTCAAAAATTATTCTATCGACACAGACATTTATATGGTTAGTCTGGTGTTATAAGTGATTTACCTCAGGTGCACTGTGGAGTGGGTCAGACTGTTTTTAATGCAGGCTAACTGATACCATAGAAATGCATTAGCCTAGCACCACTAAGCTCTTTAAATATAAGAACTGCATGAATTTAAGAAAAAAATATCTCCAGACATCAACAACACTCTGGATAACTAGGAAATGAGGCCCAATGTCAAAATCCTGAAATATCCCTTTAATATTGTCTTTATCTTTATCTGACACAAACTCAAATAGTGACACAGTTTTTCCAGTGAGAAAATGTGCCTCTCTCTCCTCCCTCCATTGTTGTGCAAATACATCTTTTTACAACGGAAAATGACAAAATAGTAACACACTGTGACTTGGAAAAGTAACTTTAATCTGATTACTGGTTATGAAATAGTAATGTGTTAAATTACTCGTTACTGAAAAAAGTAGTCAGATTAAAGTAGCGCATTACCTGCATCACTGATTAGGACAATACAAAACTGTGATTGACATGACGTGCATATTTTTGTGTCCGAGTGTTATATTTCTTTTAAAAATAATGTGATCTTTTCATTACATGTATCACTTTAGTCTACATAACCTATTTAGTTTAAACACATTTTCATCCCATTTCAATAATACATTTTTTTAATGTTTTCACACCTCAAACCCCTAAAATGACAGCTGGTCCAACCATCCGAGCAAATGATTAGACTAATAAAGCTTCTGAAAATTTTATTTTCAGGGTAACAATTAAAAAATGAAACATCATGGCATAATTGTATGTTAAATATCTTTCAAATAAGCCATAATTTGTGAATATTCATAGTTTTAAAGCTGTTGAGATCACTAAAAAACTTTTGTCCGACAATTTGTAATCTTAAAATATCAGGGTGGCACAACCGTAAGAACAGGGCTGTTATTTTGAGATAAAGAAAAGTAACAGCAAACAGGATATGACATCAGCCAGAAGAACATGAAGAAGAAAAGGTTTGAATATCTCTTTCAAGAATTGAGAAAAAATAGCTTTTTTCCGACTCATAGGTAAACTGTCACACTTTCAGTGTCAGGTGGTACAACCGATGTAAATATTGGAAAATATTATTTTATTATAAAAGTCTTAATTTGTTTTAAAAGTAAATGTTTACTCATGCTAACAAATGCTAAAGCTAATGTAAGAGTCCACATAAAAGCCAATTTAATTTGAAATTAGTTGCTAATGTCAGGTGGTGCAACCAGACAGTCAAGTGGTGCAACTGCAAAAAAACATCTAAAAATTATAGGGTTGCACTGATCCAATACTGGTATAAGTTAATACTAGAAAAAAATATCAGATATTGGTTTAAAATATCCGATACTGAACCGATAACTGTTTGGGCTGACACCGAGCACTCAGTCCGTGGTCCTCCTGTTTTATTACAGCATCAGTCAGTTACAAATTACAGATGAAATGTTCAGAGGAGAAAGACTGTCTAAGATATACTTGGCAAAGATTTGACTTTGTGCACATTTTTGGAAACTATTTAAATTTTAGAAAAAACTTGGTTGCGCCACCTGACACGTGTTTATACAGAGAAGCTACAAATACATCAAAAAATACATTTAAATACTTTTAAATGTTATTTAACAAACATAACTTGTGTAAACACAAACTTATCAACTCAAAAATATGCATGCCATCAGTTTTGGAAAGACTGAAAATATGTTTTTAGAGCCCTTAAACGTCATTGACCCAAAAACATGTGTAAACGTCCTGAATAAAGACACAGGACACATTTACATCAGTTCATGTTTATTGCGTTGATATAAAATCTGTCTTAAATACGTTTATGTTAATTCTTCCAATATCAAAAACCCTGACGACCCAAAGCAGCAGCGAAAGGTTAATAAAAATGCACAAAGCCTCATTTGCATAATTCCATGAGAGTAACGAGATGACCCCGCCCCTTTGACCTGAGCTCCGATTGGTTAAGAAGTGCATGGCTTTAAAAACGTCACTGATATAAAAGCGGAGTTTTAAAAATGACAAATCACAGAGTCCAAGGAGCGCTCTTCCACCTGATGATGTCACGAGGTGGAGATTCTGTGTCCGCGCACCATGACCGGATCATTTCAGAGCTCAAAGTGCACAGCTACTGTCTTTAGCACGATTTAAAGCTGTAAAAAGTAGAGTAGATCAATGTCATTATCTGCCAATGGAACAAGAATGTTTGCATGAGCTGAATAGGAAAAATAAATAAAAGTGAAACGGCTGGTGTAGATTATTGACACAAATTTCTCTGTTATTTGATGTTCTCATATATTTAAAAAAAAATGGTTCAAATGGTTGATTTTGTTTGACGTCCAATGAGCTTCATAAATGTGTGGTTTTATTTTGTGACAGATTAGTCAGAGGGATTTTCGGATCTTGTTTAGTTTTGAAGTAAAAGCTGGGCTGACACTGTGCGATTTTACAGACGATTCTAAACGTGCCAAATTAATCATTAATCAAAGGTTCTGAATGTTTCATAGCGACGTGATGCTAGCTTCCTGTCCTTGTTTACCCCTACGGAGAGTTAGCCGTGTGTCGCTGAAATAAATAAAACCATTTTAACAGGCAGAAAACAAGCAGTCAAAAGCTAAAAACTTCCCTCAGTATGTAAACACTTTACTTGAGGAGACTTCTGTGTTTATAAATGTAGCTTTTATAGCCCTGAAGCTAAAGGCTAACGCTAATTTGACGCTAACAACTGTTATAGCGTCACAATCCAAGTTAACTTTCATGAAACACGCTTGGCATTTATATAAAATTTCTTCTGGGTTTTTTAGACCTTATTTTGTTTTAAATTTACACTGAAATGTGGACAGGAAGTAGTTTTTTCCCTGCAATGGCTAACAGGAAGTTACACAGAGCCTGTTAGATATTGAAAAATCCCTCTGAGTTCTGGGTAAAAATGTCGTAATAAACCTCATTCAATTAAAAATAAGATGTTCCGATATATTCTTAATCCATTGGCGATGTTTGCACTGGTTTCATTTCTGTCTCTGCAGGAGCCCTTCAGAATAAAAGCCCTTCCTCGTCAGTCTCTTTCCTCGGCTTGTTCCTAGCTCCTTCCCTCCCCTCCTCGGTGAATGGTAAACACAGGAAGTGCCGTGATTTATTTTGTGCTTGTTTCCAGTTGAATCCTGCTCGTTTCCTCGGGGCGGCGGGCGACGGGGCTCGTCTCGGGGGATTGGTCTGATTGGTGCGGTTCTGGGTTAAGGCGGTAGGTGGCGCTGCAGGTCCTGAGGAGACACAAAAGTAAAGTCGGTTAGAGCTCCACTTTGGTCCGATGAAGCAACACTGGGATACACAGAAGGAACAGTACACATAGGGGAGTTACTGGGGACAAATACTGGTTTCTGATAAGAGTTTATGTTGAAGGGCCAAGACAAAAGCCAGAGGAACGAACATAGACTGGACTAAATGGACTAACTTTAGCCTCCTTCCTCTCTAATCTTTGTGAAACTCCAAGGAAATGGCTTTCCCCGGAAGATCCTTGCTCTAATGGACTTTCCATGTAACTTTTTTGCCTCTTAATTATGGAACATTATTAACTCTTTGACTGCCACTGACGGGCATTTCCATCATTTAGATGTTTTAATTTGACAGAATAAGACTAACCTGGCTTATTCTGTATTTTGAAAACAAGTTAGTAGTTTTACAATGGCATCGGCCAGAAAAGAGGAGGAAAATGTGACGAACGTGTGAATATAGTTTTTGCCACAAAAACTCAAGGAACTGGGTTCAGATTTTAAACATTGGACTTTTGAGGGGAACAAAGTGATCGCTTCAGTGGGTGGAATTGTCAGTGAAGGAGATCAGGTGCTCTTCAGGATCCAAAAGAGAAGACTCAGGGACTGATTTGGTGAACACAAATATGTCATAAGAACAGCAAACTTGAACTACCCTATTGCAAAACATTTTCAAACTTCCACTCTCTGCAACCCCAACCAACTCACTGTCATGGTCATTGAAACAATTCAAAAAACCTACCGGGGGAGACAGACTTAGGAATCTCGCACAGAGGGAAACCTACTGGATTGAGACCCTTAAATCAACAACATTTCCAGGTCTCAATGAAGAGGTGGATTTGTCAGTGTTTTTATAATCTTTGTTTCCACTGTCAAATAATTTCACAAAACTCCGTATGTATCTCTTACTCGCTGCGAGTTGCATTGTTGCCTTTTCCGCTGTACTTTCCCTTATGTTGGGTGTGAGTACCTTATTTGACAGCTTAGTGTGGTCGACCACTTAGTAATTCCAGGGTGCTGTAGATCTTTAATTATGTGGTATTCAATGTTATATCGATTGTTGTGTACTGCATGATTCTCTCTATCATGTATGCCTCCATCTAAAACCGGAAGCTTTATATCACATGACTGAGACGGGGCTTAAAAAGCACACCTGAGCCACTATTTTAATTGTATGCCCTGAAGAAGGTCGAACGCGACCGAAACGCGTCGGCATGTCCGTCCAATAAAGGACTTTTACTAAGAATCGGAGTGCCTCGGATTTTTTTACTCTTTTTGCCTTTAAACATTGGACTGTTTGAACAGTCCAATGTTTGAACAGTGTTTGAACAGTCCAATGTGAAGGAAATCCTCTTGGAGAAAATGAAACAGGTCGACGTGCTCTGTAATTGGATCGATATAAAACTTTGAGGTTTGATTTGGCTGTTAGCAAAGTTCCAGATAGTCCTGCTTTTGGATAGAAAAAAACAAAACAAAAAGCAAGCGGGAGTGGACGACTGGCCAGGCCTGACCTGCTTCAGTCCAGTTTTAGCCCTGGCTCAGTCCTCCGGTGGTGTAGCAGTTGGCGCTTGTGCCTCACAGCAAGAAGGTCCCAGGTTCCTTTCTGTGAGGAGTTTGCATGTTCTCTAGAGGATGACGGGTCCCACTCCAACAAAAAAATTCCTGTCCCATCCCAATCCCGGAGTGATGTGCAAAGAAAATCTTGTCCCGTCCCGCTTCCGACAGAATCAATCCCAGTCCCGTCCCAATCCCGCATGTTTTACAATGTAGTTTTGAAGATGCACATTCAGGCCGACAAAAGCCACATGTGGCAACTGAAATAACCAGGGCTACATTATTAGTCTAACCAGCAGCACTATTTACATAAAGTCGTTCAGGGAGTTTCAGTTTTATTTCAGGGGCAGTGGAACATGACACCTCTCCTTTAAGATCGCCGTCCCTTTAAGATCCCCACCAAAGGCCCTGTCCTTGTATCGCACACAGCTTTATCACACACGGAAATGAGTGGTTGTGAAGTTTACTTTATTACGTTGGCGTTTGCCTAATGCCACTGTGTTCAGAACCAACATAACTCCCTCTGTCTGCGCTCACAGCGACTCCAGCCACACACGCAGCACAATAGAGAGAGAGAGGGAGGAGGCAGCGGTGTGTTTGGGCACTGGGACGACAAGGGGAGGGTGCGGCGCATGGACAGAAGGCAGGATGAAGTTAAGAAACTTAGCGCTGAGTATTTAATCATTTCTATCTGTGTTTTGTGTCTCATGAAATAACAGCAGCATGTCACTTCATTATCTGTGATGTGATATACTCTCGCCCACCCCCGGGGTATTTTTTTCCCCTGTCCCGTCCCAATCACGGGATCAGTAATGAAATTCACACCCATCCCGTGGGAATCCCGACAAAATTATCATCCTCTAATGTTCTCCCCGTGTCTGCGTAGGTTCCCTCCCGAACCGGGTCACCCAGGCCAATTCTATAGCTTCTCTAATCATCACAACTGTTTTCATCAGTGCTGCATAAGTGTTTTCTAATCATAAATTACCCTTTAACACGATTAACTAACACAGGGTACCATTAGAACACTGGGGCTATGGTTGCTAGAACTGCGCCTGTAGGTATTCCATTAAAAATCACCCGTTTCCAGCTAGAATAGGCATTCACAACATTAACACATTAACAATGTCTAGACTGTATTTCTGATTAATTTAATGTTATCCTCATTGAAACAGTCAGAGCTTTTCTTTCAAAAATAAAAGACATTTTAAGTGACCCCAAACCTTTGAGCGGTGGTGAACATTAGGTTGTATATTTGTATGTGAGAGTGAGTGGTTGGTGTTGGTCGGAGGGCCGTTGGTGCAGATTGGCAGCCTCGCTTCCATCAGTTTACCCCAAGGCAGCTGAGGTTATACTGCCACTGAGTATGGAGTGAATGTACATTGTCCTACAGTGGGGAAAAAAAGGATTTAGTCAACCAACAATTGTGCAAGTTCTCCCACTTAAAAAGATGAGAGGCCTGTAATTTTCATCATAGGTAAACCTCAACTATGAGAGGCAAAATGAGAAAAAAAAATCCAGAAAATCACATTGTCTGATTTTTAATGAATATATTTGCAAATTATGGCAGAAAATAAGTATTTGGTCAATAACAAAAGTTCATCTCAATACTTTGTTATATACCCTTTGTTGGCAATGACAGAGGTCAAACGTTTTCTGTAAGTCTTCACAAGGTTTTCTCACACTGTTGCTGGTATTTTGGCCCATTCCTCCATGCAGATCTCCTCTAGAGCAGTGATGTTTTGGAGCAGGCGCTGGGCAACACAGACTTTCAACTCCCTCCAAAGATTTTCTATGGGGTTGAGATCTGGAGACTGGCTAGGCCACTCCAGGACCTTGAAATGCTTCTTACGAAGCCACTCCTTCGTTGCCCGGGCGGTGTGTTTGGGATCATTGTCAGGTTGAAAGACCCAGCCACGTTTAATGTTCAATGCCCTTGCTGACGGAAGGAGGTTTTCACTCAAAATCTCACAATACATGGCCCCATTCATTCTTTCCTTTACACGGATCAGTCGTCCTGGTCCCTTTGCAGAAAAACAGCCCCAAAGCCTGATGTTTCCACCCCCATGCTTCACAGTAGGTATGGTGTTCTTTCTTTCTCCTCCAAACACCACGAGTTGAGTTTTGACCAAAAAGTTCCATTTTGGTTTGATCTGACCATATGACATTCTCCCAGTCCTCTTGTGGATCATCCAGATGCTCTCTAGCAAACTTCAGACGGGCCGGGACATGTACTGGCTTGAGCAGGGGGACACGTCTGGCACTGCAGGAATTGAGTCCCTGGCGGCGTAGTGTGTTACTGACGATAGCCTTTGTTACTTTGGTCCCAGCTCTCTGCAGGTCATTCACTAGGTCCCCCGTGTGGTTCTGGGATGTTTGCTCACCGTTCGTGATCATTTTGACCCCACGGGGTGAGATCTTGTGTGGAGCCCCAGATCGAGGAGATTATCAGTGTTCTTGTATGTCTTCCATTTTCTAATAATTGCTCCCACAGTTGATTTCTTCACACCAAGCTGCACCAACTGCAGATTCAGTCCTCCCAGCCTGGTGCAGGTCTACAATTTAGTTTCTGGTGTCTTTCGACAGCTCTTTGGTCTTGACCATAGTGGAGTTTGGAGTGTGACTGTTTGAGGTTGTGGACAGGTGTCTTTTATACTGATAACAAGTTCAAACAGGGGCCATTAATACAGGGAACGAGTGGAGGACAGAGGAGCCTCTTGAAGAAGAAGTTACAGGTCTGTGAGAGACACAAATCTTACTTGTTTGTTATTGACCAAATACTTATTTTCCACCATAATTTGCAAATAAATTAATAAAAAATCAGACAATATGATTTTCTGGATTTTTTCCCCTCATTTTGTCTCTCATAGTTGAGGTTTACCTATGATGAAAATTACAGGCCTCTCTCATCTTTTTAAGTGGGAGAACGTGCACAATTGTTGGTTGACTAAATACTTTTTTTCCCCACTGTATGTAAAGAGCAAATAAAGTTCTTCCCTTTCCTCTCATTACATGATGGCGCTTCAGGAAAAAACAGTTTTGGGACTAAAAACTGCAGTGCACGCATCTGTCCAGCAGACGGCGCAGTGCCCCAAACACACACACTGCCTTACGCTGCGACTAGACAGAGGAAGACGGTTGAGCCCCACTTCAGCATTCTGAGAACGTTAGGCTGAGGCGACTGAAATAAAAGAGCGTGATCCGGACTCTCACCTGTGATTGGCCGCTCTGATGCTGCTCTGTGATTGGTCAGCGCGTCCTCCTCTCCTTGACGCCGGTCTCACGTTTGGTTTGTGCGATTCGGGCGAGAGTGTCCGCCGTGAGCGCCTCCTCCAGGCTGCGCCGCGCCCGGTCCACCACCAACTCCTGCTCCCTGCGACGGGACGACACACAGATCTGAAATTATACTTCATTCTAGACACAGACGGAATCTCTGGGCTCGCTCATAAATGGTCATGTTTTAAGTCCTTTTTTAATCCCAGTTTAGTCCTGGTTTAGTCCAGCTTTAGTGATGGTTTAATCCAGGTTTATCCCAGGTTTAGGCCCGGTTTAGCCCTGGTTTATCCCTAGTTTAGTCCTAGTTTAATCCAGGTTTAGTCCTGGTTTAATCCAGATCTAGTCCAGGTTTAGTCCAGGTTTAGGTTTAGTCCGGGTTAGTACCTGATGTGCTGCTCGGTCACGCTGAAGCTTCGGCACGGTGGTTGGCTGGCATTGATCCAGACTCCCGGGTTCTTCTCGGCGCTGGTGCTCTGCCCGCTGATGGGGGC
This sequence comes from Neogobius melanostomus, assembly GCA_007210695.1. Lineage (NCBI taxonomy): Eukaryota > Metazoa > Chordata > Actinopteri > Gobiiformes > Gobiidae > Neogobius > Neogobius melanostomus. The sequence continues at coordinate 1,278,102 of VHKM01000421.1, forward strand.
GGAGCTTAGATGGAGCGCTGATGCGATGGCCCACAGCAGGCAGTCCTCTGACGGGTCCGGGCCGATACCTGCACACAAGACCGTCAGATGCCCTTCCATCCTCCTGTGCTGCGGTGGTGCTTAGCTGACGCGGGCGCCAGAGCGGCCCCTGGTGGTGGCGTACTCACAGTGCAGGCCCTGGGGCAGGTCCATGGCTCTGAGCGACTCCTCTGTGACGTCTGACGACCGCAGGCCTTTGAGCCTCTTCTCCCAGAACAACTGCAACAAACCACGAGTCAGCGATTAATACAAACAAACAAACCACGAGTCAACAATTAATAAAACAAACCTCGAGTCAGCGATTAATATAAACAAAAAACCGAGTCAACGATTATTACAAACAAACCTCGAGTCAACGATTAATACAAAAAACATCGAGTCTGCGATAATACAAACAAACCACGAGTCAACGATTATACAAACAAACTCAGTCAACGATTAAACAAACTGATCACAAACAAACAAACATCGAGTCTGCGATTAATACAAACAAACATAGAGTCCATTAATACAAACAAACCTCGAGTTCCACGAGTCAGCATTAAACAAACAAACTCGAGTCAACGATTATACAAACAAACCTCGAGTCAACAATTAATACAAACAAACCTCGAGTCAGCGATTAATACAAACAAACCTCGAGTCAGCAATTAATACAAACAAACATCGAGTCAACGATTAATTCAAACAAACCTCGAGTCAACGATTAATACAAACAAACCACGAGTCAGCGATTAATACAAACAAACCACGAGTCAACGATTAATACAAACAAACCACGAGTCTGCGATTAATACAAAAAAACATCGAGTCTGCGATTAATACAAACAAACCTCGAGTCAACAATTAATACAAACAAACCTCGAGTCAGCGATTAATACAAACAAACCTCGAGTCAGCAATTAATACAAACAAACATCGAGTCAACGATTAATTCAAACAAACCTCGAGTCAACGATTAATAAAACAAACCTCGAATCAGCGATTAATACAAACAAACACGAGCAACGATTAATACAAACAAACCTCGAGTCAGCGATTAATACAAACAAACCTCGAGTCAGCGATTAATACAAACAAACCACGAGTCACGATAATACAAAAAAAGATCAACGATTAATACAAACAAACCTCGAGTCAACGATTAATACAAACAAACCTCGAGTCAGCGATTAATACAAACAAACCTCGAGTCAACGATTAATACAAACAAACCTCGAGTCAGCGATTAATACAAACAAACCTCGAGTCAGCGATTAATACAAACAAACCTCGAGTCAACGATTAATACAAACAAACCTCGAGTCAACGATTAATACAAACAAACCTCGAGTCAACGATTAATACAAACAAACCTCGAGTCAGCGATTAATACAAACAAACCTCGAGTCACGATTAATACAAACAAACCTCGAGTCAACGATTAATACAAACAAACCTGAGTCACGATTAATTCAAACAAACCTCGAGTCAGCGATTAATACAAACAAACCTCGAGTCACGATTAATACAAACAAACCTCGAGTCAGCGATTAATACAAACAAACCTCGAGTCAGCGATTAATACAAACAAACCTCGAGTCACGATTAATACAAACAAACCTCGAGTCAACGATTAATACAAACAAACCTCGAGTCAGCGATTAATATTAATACAAACAAACCACGAGTCAGCGATTAATACAAACCTCGAGTCAACGATTAATACAAACAAACCTCGAGTCACGATTATTACAAACAAACCTCGAGTCAGCGATTAATACAAACCTCGAGTCAACGATTAATACAAACAAACCTCGAGTCAGCGATTATTACAAACAAACCTCGAGTCAGCGATTAATACAAACCTCGAGTCAACGATTAATACAAAACAAACCTCGAGTCAACGATTAATACAAACAAACTCGAGTCAACGATTAATAGAAACAAACTCGAGTCAGTGATTAATACAAACAAACCACGAGTCAACGATTAATACAAACAAACCTCGAGTCAACAATTAATACAAACAAACCTCGAGTCAACAATTAATACAAACAAACCTCGAGTCAACGATTAATACAAACAAACCTCGAGTCAACGATTAATAGAAACAAACCTCGAGTCAGTGATTAATACAAACAAACCTCGAGTCAACGACTAATACAAACAAACCTCGAGTCTGCGATTAATACAAACAAACCTCGAGTCAGTGATTAATACAAACAAACCTCGAGTCTGCGATTAATACAAACAAACCTCGAGTCAGTGATTAATACAAACAAACCACGAGTCAGCGATTAATACAAACAAACCTCGAGTCTGCGATTAATACAAACAAACCACGAGTCAGCGATTATTACAAACAAACCTCGAGTCAACATTAATACAAACAAACACGAGTCAGCGATTAATACAAACAAACCTCGAGTCAACAATTAATACAAACAAACCCGAGTCGCGAAATACAAACAAACCTCGAGTCAACAATTAATACAAACAAACCTCGAGTCTGCGATTAATACAAACAAACCTCGAGTCTGCGATTAATACAAACAAACCTCGAGTCAACGATTAATAGAAACAAACCTCGAGTCTGCGATTAATACAAACAAACCACGAGTCAGCGATTATTACAAACAAACCTCGAGTCAACAATTAATACAAACAAACCTCGAGTCAGTGATTAATACAAACAAACCTCGAGTCAACGATTAATACAAACAAACCTCGAGTCAACGATTAATAGAAACAAACCACGAGTCTGCGATTAATACAAACAAACCACGAGTCTGCGATTATTACAAACAAACCTCGAGTCAACAATTAATACAAACAAACCTCGAGTCAGTGATTAATACAAACAAACCTCGAGTCAACGATTAATACAAACAAACAAACCTCGAGTCAACGATTAATACAAACAAACAAACAAACCACAAGTCAACAATTAATACAAACAAACCTCGAGTCAGCGATTAATACAAACAAACCTCGAGTCAGCGATTAATACAAACAAACAAACCACGAGTCAACAATTAATAGAAACAAACCTCGAGTCAGCGATTAATACAAACAAACAAACCACGAGTCAACAATTAATAGAAACAAACCTCGAGTCAACAATAATACAAACAAACCTCGAGTCAACAATTAATACAAACAAACCTCGAGTCAGTGATTAATACAAACAAACCACGAGTCAACGATTAATACAAACAAACCTCGAGTCTGCGATTAATACAAACAAACCTCGAGTCTGCGATTAATACAAACAAACCTCGAGTCAGTGATTAATACAAACAAACCTCGAGTCAGTGATTAATACAAACAAACCACGAGTCAGTGATTAATACAAACAAACCACGAGTCAGCGATTAATACAAACAAACCTCGAGTCTGCGATTAATACAAACAAACCACGAGTCAGCGATTATTACAAACAAACCTCGAGTCAACAATTAATACAAACAAACCTCGAGTCAACGATTAATACAAACAAACCTCGAGTCAACGATTAATACAAACAAACCTCGAGTCAGTGATTAATACAAACAAACCACGAGTCAGCGATTAATACAAACAAACCTCGAGTCTGCGATTAATACAAACAAACCACGAGTCAGCAATTATTACAAACAAACCTCGAGTCAACAATTAATACAAACAAACCACGAGTCAGCGATTAATACAAACAAACCTCGAGTCAGCGATTAATACAAACAAACCAGGAGTCAGCGATTAATACAAACAAACCTCGAGTCAGCGATTAATACAAACAAACATCGAGTCAACGATTAATACAAACAAACATCGAGTCAACGATTAATACAAACAAACCTCGAGTCTGCGATTAATACAAACAAACCTCGAGTCACATTAATACAAACAAACCTCGAGTCAGCGATAATACAAACAAACTGAGTCAGCGATTAATACAAACAAACAAACCACGAGTCAACGATTAATAGAAACAAACATCGAGTCAACGATTAATACAAACAAACCTCGAGTCTGCGATTAATACAAACAAACCTCGAGTCGCGATTAATACAAACAAACATCGAGTCAACGATTAATACAAACAAACATCGAGTCAACGATTAATACAAACAAACCTCGAGTCAACGATTAATACAAACAAACATCGAGTCAGCGATTAATACAAACAAACCACGAGTCAACGATTAATAGAAACAAACCTCGAGTCAACGATTAATACAAACAAACCTCGAGTCAACGATTAATAGAAACAAACCTCGAGTCAGCGATTAATAACAAACCACGAGTCTGCGATTAATATAAACAAACCACGAGTCAGCGATTAATACAAACAAACCACGAGTCAGCGATTAATACAAACAAACTCGAGTCTGCGATTAATACAAACAAATCCATCGAGTCAGCGATTAATACAAACAAACCTCGAGTCAACGATTATTACAAACAAACCTCGAGTCAGCGATTAATACAAACAAACCACGAGTCAGCAATTAATACAAACAAACCTCGAGTCAACGATTAATACAAACAAACCTCGAGTCTGCGATTAATACAAACAAACCACGAGTCAACGATTATTACAAACAAACCACGAGTCAACGATTATTACAAACAAACCTCGAGTCAACGATTAATACAAACAAACCACGAGTCAACGATTAATACAAACAAACCTCGAGTCTGCGATTAATACAAACAAACCACGAGTCAGTGATTAATACAAACAAACCTCGAGTCAACGATTATTACAAACAAACCTCGAGTCAGCGATTAATACAAACAAACCTCGAGTCAGCGATTAATACAAACAAACCTCGAGTCAACGATTAATACAAACAAACCTCGAGTCAGCGATTAATACAAACAAACCTTGAGTCAACGATTAATAGAAACAAACCACGAGTCAGCGATTAATACAAACAAACATCGAGTCAACGATTAATACAAACTAACCACGAGTCAGTGATTAATACAAACAAACCTCGAGTCAGCGATTATTACAAACAAACCTCGAGTCAGCGATTAATAGAAACAAACCTCGAGTCAACGATTAATACAAACAAACATCGAGTCAACGATTAATACAAACAAACCACGAGTCAACGATTAATACAAACAAACCTTGAGTCAACGATTAATAGAAACAAACCACGAGTCAACGATTAATACAAACAAACCTTGAGTCAACGATTAATACAAACAAACCTCGAGTCAGCGATTAATACAAACAAACCTCGAGTCAACGATTAATACAAACAAACCTTGAGTCAACGATTAATACAAACAAACCTCGAGTCGGCGATTAATACAAACAAACCTCGAGTCAGCGATTAATACAAACAAACCTCGAGTCAGCGATTAATACAAACAAACCTCGAGTCAGCGATTAATATAAACAAACCACGAGTCAGCGATTAATACAAACAAACCCGAGTCAGCGATTAATACAAACAAACATCGAGTCAGCGATTAATACAAACAAACCTCGAGTCAGCGATTAATACAAACAAACCTCGAGTCAATGATTAATACAAACAAACCTCGAGTCAATGATTAATACAAACAAACCTCGAGTCAATGATTAATACAAACAAACCACGAGTCAGCGATTAATACAAACAAACCTCGAGTCTGCGATTAATACAAACAAACCACGAGTCAGCGATTAATACAAACAAACCTCGAGTCAGTGATTAATACAAACAAACCACGAGTCAGCAATTATTACAAACAAACCTCGAGTCAACAATTAATACAAACAAACCACGAGTCAGCGATTAATACAAACAAACCTCGAGTCAGCGATTAATACAAACAAACCAGGAGTCAGCGATTAATACAAACAAACCTCGAGTCAGCGATTAATACAAACAAACATCGAGTCAACGATTAATACAAACAAACATCGAGTCAACGATTAATACAAACAAACCTCGAGTCTGCGATTAATACAAACAAACCTCGAGTCAGCGATTAATACAAACAAACCTCGAGTCAGCGATTAATACAAACAAACATCGAGTCAGCGATTAATACAAACAAAACAAACCACGAGTCAACGATTAATAGAAACAAACATCGAGTCAACGATTAATACAAACAAACCTCGAGTCTGCGATTAATACAAACAAACCTCGAGTCAGCGATTAATACAAACAAACATCGAGTCAACGATTAATACAAACAAACATCGAGTCAACGATTAATACAAACAAACCTCGAGTCAACGATTAATACAAACAACATCGAGTCAGCGATTAATACAAACAAACAAACCACGAGTCAACGATTAATAGAAACAAACCTCGAGTCAACGATTAATACAAACAAACCTCGAGTCACGATAATAGAAACAAACCTCGAGTCAGCGATTAATAACAAACCACGAGTCTGCGATTAATATAAACAAACCACGAGTCAGCGATTAATACAAACAAACCACGAGTCAGCGATTAATACAAACAAACCTCGAGTCTGCGATTAATACAAACAAATCACGAGTCAGCGATTAATACAAACAAACCTCGAGTCAACGATTATTACAAACAAACCTCGAGTCAGCGATTAATACAAACAAACCACGAGTCAGCAATTAATACAAACAAACCTCGAGTCAACGATTAATACAAACAAACCTCGAGTCTGCGATTAATACAAACAAACCACGAGTCAACGATTATTACAAACAAACCACGAGTCAACGATTATTACAAACAAACCTCGAGTCAACGATTAATACAAACAAACCACGAGTCAACGATTAATACAAACAAACCTCGAGTCTCGATTATACAAACAAACCACGAGTCACGATTAATACAAACAAACCTCGAGTCAACGATTATTACAAACAAACCTCGAGTCAGCGATTAATACAAACAAACCTCGAGTCAGCGATTAATACAAACAAACCTCGAGTCAACGATTAATACAAACAAACCTCGAGTCAGCGATTAATACAAACAAACCTTGAGTCAACGATTAATAGAAACAAACCACGAGTCAGCGATTAATACAAACAAACATCGAGTCAACGATTAATACAAACTAACCACGAGTCAGTGATTAATACAAACAAACCTCGAGTCAGCGATTATTACAAACAAACCTCGAGTCAGCGATTAATAGAAACAAACCTCGAGTCAACGATTAATACAAACAAACATCGAGTCAACGATTAATACAAACAAACCACGAGTCAACGATTAATACAAACAAACCTGAGTCAACGATTAATAGAAACAAACCACGAGTCAACGATTAATACAAACAAACCTTGAGTCAACGATTAATACAAACAAACCTCGAGTCAGCGATTAATACAAACAAACCTCGAGTCAGCGATTAATACAAACAAACCTCGAGTCAGCGATTAATACAAACAAACCTCGAGTCAGTGATTAATACAAACAAACCTCGAGTCAGCGATTAATACAAACAAACCTCGAGTCAGCGATTAATACAAACAAACCTCGAGTCAGCGATTAATACAAACAAACCTCGAGTCAGCGATTAATACAAACAAACCTCGAGTCAGTGATTAATACAAACAAACCTCGAGTCAGCGATTAATATAAACAAACCACGAGTCAGCGATTAATACAAACAAACCACGAGTCAGCGATTAATACAAACAAACATCGAGTCAGCGATTAATACAAACAAACCTCGAGTCAGCGATTAATACAAACAAACCTCGAGTCAATGATTAATACAAACAAACCTCGAGTCAATGATTAATACAAACAAACCTCGAGTCATGATTAATACAAACAAACCACGAGTCAGCGATTAATACAAACAAACTCGAGTCAATGATTAATACAAACAAACCTCGAGTCAATGATTAATACAAACAAACCTCGAGTCAATGATTAATACAAACAAACCTCGAGTCAATGATTAATACAAACAAACCTCGAGTCAGCGATTAATACAAACAAACCTCGAGTCAATGATTAATACAAACAAACCTCGAGTCAATGATTAATACAAACAAACCTCGAGTCAATGATTAATACAAACAGACCACGAGTCAGCGAATTGAGCTTTACAGTATTTTTCACTAATAACTACTTTATTCATAAACAAAACAAGATCTAAAATCCCTCTGAGCAAATTTTTGGAACTGATATGTCACAAAATAAGATAATAAGATAAATAAGATCACACACACATTTAAACCTAGGAGAAAACTTGCAGTAATCTACAGCAGACGTTATACATCGATATCTCTACATTTCATAATTTTCCATATTCACCTGCAACGTAATTAATTCATGTATTTTGTGGAAATTATTTCGTGAAAACATCTCAATAACATAATTCTCGTGACCGTATTGAGACGTTATTGTTGGGTCTCTCACCTGCCGTGGCTGCTCCATCGCCCTCTGCTGGTCGCTCTTCACCTTGTTGCCGGGGTGACCCGTTACCTTGGTGACGGGCTGTTTGAAGATGGAGGCGGTCTGTCGGATGGGCAGCGCCGTGTTCAGGTCGGGCTTCCCGCTCTGAGACAGAGACAGCGATCAGTGAAACTTTACCGTCTCTTTACGATTTCCAACAAAGTTAAGCCTCTAAACCAAGTGCATTCTCTCCAGTTCAGCTTTACCCAAATCTAAAAGGTTACAGCCTATAGGCCAATGTAACGCCTCATTTGAAAGCTAAGACCTACAAAACTTGTCTAAATGGAATGGATCGTTTTCCTTGCGTTGTTGTCACGTTTTGGACATTTTATTATGTTCTATGTATTTTCCCTAAAGCCGTTAGCATTAGCCTGTGCTATGTATTTTCTCTAAAGCCGTTAGCATTAGCCTGTTCTATGTATTTTCTCTAAAGCCGTTAGCATTAGCCTGTTCTATGTATTTTCTCTAAAGCCGTTAGCATTAGCCTGTTCTATGTTTTTCCTTAAAGCTGTTAGCATTAGTTGTTCCATGTATTTTCCCTAAAGCCGTTAGCATTAGCCTGTCCTATGTATTTTTCCTAAAGCCGTTAGCATTAGCCTGTTCTATGTATTTTCCGTAAAGCTGTTAGCATTAGCCTGTTCTATGCATTTTCCCTAAAGCCGTTAGCATTAGCCTGTTCTATGCATTTTCCCTAAAGCCGTTAGCATTAGCCTGTGCTATTTATTTTCTCTAAAGCCGTTAGCATTAGCCTGTTCTATGTATTTTCCCTAAAGCTGTTAGCATTAACCTCAAACATCCCAGATTCTGACCGATGCAGATGTTTCCAGCTGTTGTCCACATTTAGGTTTCTCTCAAAGCCTCATTAGAAATCAGTAAAGAGCATAAACATAGACACAATTTATGCTAAAACAATTCAGCAAAAGATTAGTTTAGTTTGACCATTTTTTGTGATGTTTCTAGTTTCACTCCCTTATTGGACAATTACAGGAAGTGACATAGATGGAGGCAAACAAATTTTAAACTGTTGCCGTGCCAACCATGTTATGTATGAGCAATGAGTTTGCCTCTATCTATGTCACTTCCTGTCAGTAGCTTAAAAATTCAAAGAAAAATGACTTTTCTGCCCAACATTTCTTCATTAAAATTGGCTGCTTCTCTGAAACAAAATATTGTGTATTGGTTTATAAAAGCAGCAGGGTGGTATAGCCCAATATCACTACCGGAGTTTCAAACATGAAAACAGTGAAACAATAACCAACGCAATGTCCAAGCGAATGTAGCGTCAGCAGCAGATGGAAACGAGCCCCGGGCGTCGCCTTTCCTTCGACCTACACGGTTTAACGGTGGTAGTATAGTAGCAAAGTCGTAGTATCAGCCGTACCTTGCTGTGTGGCTCGTGGCGCTGTCTCGACTTGCCCTTGTGTTTCCCCGCGATCGTCTTCCCCGTCCTGAAGTCGAAATAGGACAGATCCACGGCGTTGCCCAGGAACCGCACCAGCTGAGGCTTCGAGCGAAACTTTTTACCTGACGGACTGAAAGAGAGAGAGTTTAACGGGAGGAGCGCAATATATCGTCTACAAGATCATATCGAAATTGCTGTTAGGAAGAAATGCAAATCGATATTTACAAAAGGGGGGGGAAATGAGGGGAAAAGTGGGGGAAAAAATTGTGTGGGGGGGTAAGGAAGGGGATATAATGAGGAAAGCGTTTGATTTTTTCCTTTTGTAGTCTGTTCAGGACAATTATCCTTTTGAGAGACATAACGAAGTAAATGTAGATGTTTGCAGCACATTTCTGCATATTTCATTGTCGTTATATACACTTGGATACATTAAAATGACTGGTATATTTTCCAGTAAGTAAAGATGTATTATCCATTCCTAAGCGCAGAGGTAGATGTTTGAGTTCTGAATAACTGGAGCTCGGACAGAGGACGTGGTTTTGCGGCTTCTTCTTGTAAAACATGAAGCATTTCCTCGAACCGTGAGTCAAAGTGAAACCGCGTTGATGTTACTTCCTGTGTCTCACGGAGCCACGCCCTTTCGATACTGTGTTTACTCGAAGCGAACCAGTGTCTTGTTATAAGCGTAAAAATGGGCAAAAGTGCAGATATTTACGACGAAATCTAAATAATGAACAGAGCCGGGTTTAAATGTGTGTAGGCCTGTCACGATAACAACTTATTCGATATATTGAGGCAGAAAAATATCGGGGATTAAAGATATTAATGAAGACCTTTAAACTTTAAAGCTTAAGAATGACAGAAATAGCTTTGTTTGAAGGGGAAGGGAATCTTATTTGTATAGCGCTTTTTATATGACACTAGTCACACCCAAAGCGCTTCACACATGAAAGGGAGGGGGGTCATTCACTCCATGCTGATGGTGGTAAGCTACATTTTGTAGCCACAGTTTCCCCTGGGGTAGACTGACAGAAGCGAGGCTGCACACATCTGGGCCAACGGTCCCTCCGACCACCAACAACCACTCACACATAGGCATTGGGTGAAGTGTCTTGCCCAAGGACACAACGACAGTCTGCATCTGCAGTACAGTACTTAATCATGAAATATCACACAATAAACATGAAATACAATGAGATTGTAATTTGGGTATAAAAAATAAAGTATTACATTAGACAATCGGGAAAAGATTGTGACTTATTTGAGCCCAAAAATCCATTGTTTATCTGTCATTTATTGAACAAAAAGTCGATATAGTAATTATTGGGACAGCACTAAATATCTGGTTTTATTTTGTGACAGGTCTTGTTTAGTTTTTCAACAAACTAGTAATTAATTTGAAATGTCTACTTGTTTTTATGGGTTCAGAAGGAATTAGATGCGTGGGTGAAAAAAATCTAGTTGAGCCTGAGTGCGGCGTCTGTAGGAGCGACTAAAGTGGAGATGTTGTTAAAGATGTTAAAGAGCGGAATGAAAACCTTTGGCCCTAAAGCTTAGTTAGCCTGGCTATCGTCCAGCAGTTCATTTCCTCGTAGGAGAGGTGTGGTTTACGATTGTCCATAGCCGTTTATTGGGCTATCATTGTCTACCATTATGTGTCTGCATGTAGCCATAGCCAATCGTATCATCCTATCAGATGATGTATGACGTGCCCGCTGTAAACTTTCGAGCTAAACTATATAGAACAAGGTCTAAAGCTTGATCGAAAGATGGCGTCGCTTCTGCTGCTGTCATGTTGGATCCGTAAATAAAATATATATATTTGTTTTTATCCGTAAACAAAATGGTCCCCAGACTGTTGTGAAGTTCTAAATGATTCGAGCGCACACAGCAGATTCCCAGGCTAATGTTTAGTAACTTTGTCTGCACATGTCTTTAGCCGCTGCTGTCTCCCACAAAAGAAATGCTCATAATTGGATTACAGCGTCATCTCGGTCATAGCCTTTCGTGCTACACGTGGATACCAAACATGTCAGTATTTGTGAAAGAATAAGCGTGGGAAAGACCAGGGAGCGCGGCCATGTTGGAGTCACTTCCTGGATAAATCTCAGGCTTAAAGTGACAAAACGTTGGAGAATAAACATCGTAAAAAGAGAGTATGGGCTGTTAAGGTTAAAACTGAGCTGTTACCACCGTGTTTCCACCTGCAGCGTCTCGCCTTAAGGACTAAAGAGGCAGCAGACGGGGCTAACCACTCTGCCGCGGTGTTTACCTGTAATAGTAGACGTCGCTCTTCCCGGCGCTGAGCCCGGACTTCCGGATCACTTCCTCCTTCTTCCAGCCGGGGGGCAGCGCGGGGCAGTCGGATCGTCGCTTCTCCATCTGCGGGCAGAACTAAAGGTCACACCTGAGCCTGCAACGGACGCCACCGCTCACATGACGTCACACACATCGTAAAGAGCCTGTGGTTTCAAATGGAGTTAGTGCAACAACGAGGCCTATTGTGGTAACTATGGTAATGGTCAAAACGCTGAGTTTCGGACTTGGTTGATGGTTGTTATCTCTGTAATGGCTGTTGTACCCTGTGGGATTTTTTTTGTCTTATAAGATTTTTAGACGTCACATTGCGCGACGTGGGGATCGTAAAATCGTGAGCTGCTCTCGCCTCCACTGTGCGATGGTTCAAAGAGACAATTGTTGCTACGACCCAAGTTTAATGTAGCGAATACATAGACCGTTAAAAAGAATAGACAACTCCCACTCACTCCTCCCCGTTTACCACAATGACCACGTTCGAGCGGGAAATCATGGCGGATTTACAGACTCCTCCTCCCCAGCTCTGACAAAGCATGTTCCTAAAAAGGGCATTAGGGCGGGATCTTCACTGTAGACTCCGCCCTCGCGTGACGTGTAGCTCGCGCAGCTTCAATGCTAACAGTCCGACCCTCATTAAGTACGAGATTTCAAAACATTTCCTTTCGAAAACCAGCCTGGTTTCTTTAATTGTGACTAACCCAGCGTTATCTCAGGAGGAATATGTACCTGTAGAAAGTGTTTAAAAAATAGAAACCAGGCGTTAAAGTTGTTTTTAACGTGTCTAAAGTCCAATGCTTTTCAATGGGAGCCGAGCGGCTATATGGAGGTACTACACCAATGGCGGAGCAATGGCGGCCTCCAGTGTTGTGGTCATAAAGCAGAGCAGCCAGCAGGGTTTGAGCGAATATCAGGCTACAGACGGCGTGTGTTTAGCTGAGGTGAGTGCCGCATGCTAGCGGTGTTTATTTCCACGGAAAAGTGCATGGAAAGTCCTGTAAAATGCAGTCGGACCCGCTCATGCTTATGACTCTAGCGCTGGTGCGGTGTTGACGAGACACTGGCAGAGATCGTCTCTGCAGCGAGAGGAGGCTCACTCTGCGACTACCAGGCTTCCAAAATATCAGACACTGCCTGCTCGTCATTGGTCGTACGACAGTTCTATTTTAAATCTTTGTCTCTGTCTCTAAGATTTTCCCCTCGACAAGTGATAGTTCGTGGCAGACGCGGCTTAACGGCTGGACCGGTCCACATGAAACAAAAACTGTCCTATCTCTGCACATATGAACTAAGGTCACATGAGCTTTGACAAAAACATGGAAAGAATTTGGAAACAAATAAGAGAAAAATGTGAAAAATATATTTTATTTGGGGGGGAAAGTGGATAATATTGGAAAATATGGGGAAAATTACCCCAAAAAATAAAATTATATTTGGGGGAAACTTTGGAAATAATGAGAACAATATGGACAAAAAAATAGGATTAAGAAGAAGAAAAGTGTAAATAAAAGTGAAAAATGTGAGGATAATAAAAATAAAAAAAATGGCTACATTTTATTTTAGATTGTTTTAGTTTTCTTTAGTTTGACATACGTAGGGGTAAATATTTCTAAACTGTTGCCATACCGACCATGTTATACCAAGGAGAAATGAGTGAGTCAGAATTCTATAGAACTTTCGCTCTATCGACGTCATTAACTTAAAAATGTAAATAAAAGTAAAATTGCTGCTTCGCTAAAATAAAACAATGATTATTACTTAGTTCTCCATCAAACTAAGATTTTGAAGCCACTGAATGATAATGTTGTTTGTGTATAAACAACATCCCAGTTCTTCACGGGGGCGAGTTTATCGGCACATTTCACAACTTTAGGGTCACTTTTCACGGTCACAGAAATGCTTGAAAACTCGCCTGCAAGTTCACAGAATTGATACAAATACTTTATATTGAGAGGCACCGTGTTTTTTCCGCACATATGTCTAGTATAAACTAAATGTTCATATGTTTAGCATAAACTAAAGGAGGACTAACTCATTCCGTTCCGCTATAAAGTTCAGGATTGTGATAAGTTTCAAATTTATTCGTTTTGGTTTTTTTTAAGTTTCCTTATTCACCTGCTGCGTCTCGCCTTTAATCAGGTTTTATCCAAGTACTTTTACTCTACTTGAGTAATTACTTAAGTCAGTACTTTCTCCTACTTGAGTAAAATAGGTTCAAAGTAACGTTACTCTGACTTGAGTACTTTGGCTGTTACCCACCTCTGCTCTTCGGCCGGGCCGGAGCTGGTCCAACGAGACTAAACTGAGTCTAATCTAGTCCAGAACCTGGACCTGGACCGGACTGGGACTGAAACCAAAGCAAACGAAGCTCTAAAGTCCGCCTTGGACCCGGTGTAATCCCGCAGCGGCTCTCCGTCCGCCCTGAAGCCGGCCGAGGCGCACTGCTCCCGGGCTGTCTCCGCGCCGCGGTTCCGTCGCGTATTTCCGGTATGACTTTAATAACCCGCGCTCGGTTCCGCAGCGTCTCCGCCCGGTTCCGTCCCCCGCGCGTGTTCTCGGTCCCGTGTGGCCCGCTGCGGCTCGGTTCGGCCCGGTTCCGGTGCGTTTTGGCCGCGTTTCCGTCGCGCTGGGTCGTAACGGCTGATCCGCTCTGATCTGATCTGGAACCAACGGCGCGCTGACGTAGGGGCGCGTGCGCGCACCCACACACCCCGCTGCGTCACCGCGGTGTGACGCACGGCACGTACACAGGAGGCGCGCGCCCTTTACGCACGGACGCACGCGCCAAGCGGAGCGTGAAAAGCGCTCGGAGAAAAACAAGGCGCAATCTTAAAGCGCCAGGACACTTCTACGTTTACGGTTTCTGCTGATTCAACCGTTGATCTCGGTGTTTATCAAAACACATCCATCCACATCTCTCTGGGAAAACTCAAATGACCCCACAACGCACTTTGGGTCCCTTCCCACACGTTGAGAACTGTTGCCCCCACAGTCCTGAGTGAGACGTGCTGTTGATATATGACCGGATTATGTGACTCCTCTCTCCTCGCTTTCTCTTTTCATAATGTTTGTGTGGGTGTTGCTGGACTCAGATCCTTTCCGCTGCGTTTCTTTGGTTTGGGTCTATAATCCATACGTTTATTTCAGAGCTACTATCATGTTCTTTATTCCAAGAAGAATATACAGCCTGGATCTGGTTTTGCAGGGGGTCCTCTGATTCACGGTAATGACAGCCAAATCAGCACTACTTTAACCTCTTAACCCCCACCAAGCACATTTTCTCCAGTTCGACTTGACCCAAATCTAAAAGCTATACTTGTAAAAAGCATCGAAACAGGCGACAAAAAAGTGACAATAATGCAACAAAAAGTGCCAAAAATATGGCTAATATAAGTGACGACGATGCGAGGAACAATCTTAGATCTGTTTGAAGGTCTTAGCTTTCAAATGAGGCGTTACACTGGCCTTTCGGCAGTCGAGAAGCTTTTAGATTTGGGTAAAACTGAACTGGAGAAAATGTGCTTGGTTCAGGTAGGAGTTAAGAGGTTAAACAACAATATAGGCTGCTACAATAACAACAAAGGAACAAACAAAGAAACAAACAAATAAAAAAATTAATAGGTCTGTAGATGAGAAACTGATTGTCTTTGCTCATCACACTCAAAGTGGGGTTTGGGGTCACCGTGGGCTGGGGGACGGCCTCATGGAAGGGGCGCTGTGGTCATTGCGCTTGTTCAAAGCCAGGCGTTAAAGGTTGCAACACAAACCAAGATGCTTAAAGATTATATAAAGTTGTAAGGAATGAAAACTGGTCAATTTAACAACGTAGACACACAAAAGTGGATATTGACAAAACTTACAAAGTCTGTGTAAGCTCTCAGTCGTACAGGAGTTGTCAATCTTCAATGAAGGTACTTGAGTCATCTTCTGTACTCAGTAGTTAAAGTCTTGCTGCCAACTTGTGGGAGAGAAACCCTTCTCATGGCACGCAGACTGGAGAAGACCACCAGAAAATTAGCAGACGAGAGGAACCACCTCGGGTTCACCCTTAGATGTAGACAGAACAGATTGAGCCCCAGCTGCCTGAAGCAGAAGGCCCTGGAAGCGGGATATACAGCAGAGAAACTGCAACACAACTATGTGATGAAGATTGTTAATTTGAGGATTAGACGACTTAATCAAGGAATCTACAAGCTGAAGTCTGAGGCCTTAGCCATTCAACACCAGACTTCAACTACTGAGTACAGACGATGACTCAAGTACCTTCATTAAAGAAAAACTTACAAAGGTTAACAAAAATGAGCCTAAACTAAGAAAACAAAACCGTGCACAAAACCAAGTTACCGGTACTAAAGCTAAGCAAAGGTTGAACTCAAGCTAGCGGCTGCCGGTAAAACTATGAGTCACAGTAAGCCTACAACAAAAGCTAGGGACAAACAAAATGATCTTGTGGCCAGACCGCCTTTGCTCTGCCCAACGCCTTCAGATCTTGGAAGCTAAGCAGGAAGGGCCTGATCGGTACTTGGATGGGAGACCGTTTGGGAACACCAGGACGGCCTGGGCGAATGTAGTGAGTGAGTGGTGGTGGTCGGAGAGGCCGATGGCACAGACTGGGTTGCCTCGCTTCCGTCAGTCTACCCCAGGGCAGCTGTGGCTACAACAGTAGCTTACCACCACCGAGTCTGGATTGAATGAATAATGACGACAGTGTAGCTTTTTTAGAAACTTGGTAATACAGTCTTTTAAGTGCATTACAAGTGTACGGCATTATTATTATTATCTAACAATCTAAATTCACTCAAAATAAGTGTCCCTGGAAACTATGTTCTGTGTCGAGTGTGAGCCGAGTAATCAGCCCGTGTCCAGGTGAAGCGTGGTTCAGTTATGCCGCACTGCGTCGAAGCTCCTTCTACAGACTATGGTTGATTTCTTTTTGTATTTTTATTGGGCGATGCTGAAATGCACAGCCAATATTTTTGGACGACTTTACCACATGTCTCGTCTATAATCCTGTGTTTGATGCTTAAACTGTAAAATGTGTCAGGGTTGAACTGTGACAGCAGGGGGCGCTTTATTAGAGGCACAGGGCTGATTTATTCAGGACATGTTGAGAGGGAGCTCGTTTAAAGACAGAAATCAGCAGATTCCAAAACTAAAAAAGGTATATCTCTTATGGTTCCGAAATTATAAGCGAAAGTCAAATATAAAAATATAAAAATGTATAAAACTTGTGACTGATTTTCACCGCGATGTTTCTCCGTTTCTCTGAGGCCGAGTAAGATGTGGCCATTGTAAGGCTCTGACTGAGCTCTTTATAATGCAACATCTCGGTGTGGTTCTAGATAGATCTTTTAAGTTGGACAAGCAAATATATTCAGTTATAAAATCATGTTGCGTCATTTGAGTAAAATCAAGCCCATTTACCACATACAGGTCTGGAGCGTGTAAGCCAGGGGTGCCCAGAGTGGGGCCCGCTGACCAAATTTGGCCCGCCGGAACAATTCTGTTGGCCCGCCAGAGGTTAAAGGATAACACTTGTTTTGTCGTGGTGGAAGGTAACCAAGGAAAACAAACCAAGTAAGACTACAAAGTTTGGCAGCACTTACATCTGTGAGCAGATTTTAGTGTCATGACCCTCAACAAGTCCAGACTCAGAGGTCCCTGACTGACTCACATCTTGATGACATACAAGCTGCAACCTAACAATAACAGGCTAATTATGTCCAAAGACCTTCATGGACATAATTAGCCACTACCAGGGTTGGGGGTAACGCATTGCTTAGAGTTAGAGCACTCAGAGTAAAGAGTAAAGAGTTAGTTTGCATTTGCAGGTAATCTAGTATAGTGTCTTTTTCAAATCAGCATCGTTAGTTTGGGTCTGATCTCTTCCTCGTCTCATTTCTTCCGCTGCTCAGACTGACAGCACGTCACGTCAGTGCTCATGTGTGTATGCACTGACCGTGTCCTCCAAAAGCATAGATATAAATTGGCAACTGTGTCTCAGACAAAATTTCCATGACCTGTGGAGTCCTCCAGGGTCAATCTTGGGACCCCTCTTATTCAACTTGCACATGCTTCCATTGGGTCAGCTAATAAACAGCAACAATGTGTCGTATCACAACTACGCAGATGACACTCAGATCTATGTGTCACTGACGGCAGGTGAACATGGGCCTGTAGATACACTCTGTCACTGCATCGAACAGATCAGTTTGTGGATGCAAAACAACTTTCTCCAACTAAACTCAGACAAAACTGAGATCATTGTCTTTGGCCCACAGACACAAAGACAAAGTGTTATCAGTCACCTTGAGTCTCTCTCTCTGAAACCAAAAAATCAGGTTAGAAATCTAGGAGTAATCATGGACTCAGACCTGAACTTAAACAGCCACATCAAAGCAATAACATCATCAGCTTTTTACCATCTGAAATTACAAAGCAATTTGGTTTATTCTATTCGATGCAAAGAAGAAGAATGCAAAGAACATTATATTGGAGAAACCAAACAAGTCTTACAGAAGAGACTTATCAACACCGAAGAGAAAGCACAAGCGGCCCTCAGTCGGCTGTGCACCTCCACCTTAAAGCCTCCAATCACTCCTTTGAGGACGGGGAGGTCAAAATTTTAGCTAAAGAAGAACGCTGGTTTGAAAGAGGAGTAAAAGAAGCTATTTTTGTCAGAAAAGAAAATCCCTCCATGAACCGAAATGGTGGACTCAGATTTAATCTTTCTGCTTTTTACTCCAATCTGCTTCGGGGAAAACAGACAGGACACGGCCAGTCCAAGAAGACGATACCTCAGCTAACAAAAGAACAATAGGCAGGTAATTAGCAGTGATCATCTATGAATAGGACAGGACTGACCGATACTGGGGGGAGCAGGTCGTTACAGACGCTCTACTTCAAAGGTGTTTACCCACAGGTGAGAGTAGCTGTGATTAGAGGGGAGGAGCCGGGCCAACCCCAACTCCTCCCAACTGGTGTTTATCTACGCTGTGTGCTAAGTGTAATCTTGTTCACTGACGAAGCCTTTTGGATGAGAGGCGAAACGTTTGGAGACCTCAACTACCAAGTACAGAAGATGACTCAAGTACCTTCTTTGAACATCTGAAGAACATTGCTAAGATCAGAGGAATAGTGTCAAAACCAGACTTAGAGAGACTCATCCATGCATTTGTCTCCAGCAGGTTGGACTACTGTAACGGCTGCTCACTGGCCTTTCTAAACGAGCTGTTAGAGCTGCAGAACATCCAGAACGCTGCTGCTCGAGTCCTGACAAGAACCAGGAAATACAACCATATTAGTCCAGTGCTCCGGTCTCTGCACTGGCTTCCTGTCACTCAGAGAATAGAATTTAAAACAGCTCTGCTTGTTACAAGTCTTTTCATGGTTTAGCACCAAAGTCCATCTCTGACATGTTAGAGCCGTATGAACCATCTCGGGCCCTGAGAACTTCAGGGAGGGGTCTCCTGGTGGTTCCCAGAGTCAATAATAAACACGCTGAGGCTAAAGCTAAAATCTGGAACAGTCTTCATGAGGATGTGAGACAGGCCTCAACTCTGACAATGTTCAAATCCAGGCTGAAAACAGCTCTTTTACCCGTGCATATGAAAACTGAAAGTATTTTATCTGCACTCTTGCCTTTTACTGTAATTAATTAACTTTATGTTGATGTTTATTGATTGATTTTATCTGTTTCTTGTAATTTATGCAACTGTGAAGCACTTTGAATTGCCTTGTGTATGACTTGTGCTCTACAAATAAACAAGAGATAGCCGGTGTTCCATTCAGCCCCATTCATAGTAATGGTCCCGAGTCGTCTATGAAATTAACATGGCTGCTCGATCTCCTCCTACGCAGCCTGTTCCTTAAAAGGGCAAAAGGGCCGGAGCCGCTCCAGAGCTTCACTGAAAAGGCTTCCACTTTTTAGTGCTGATGTACAAAAACCAGTGTGGTTAAAACTATGTCACCCAGGAAAACCATGATGGAGCTCGTCCCAAACAGCAACGCGTAGCTTTTGGCAGGATCGGTCCTTCCAACGTCATCAACAAACTAGCTGGTTATGTGGTTGAGGAAAACTGTACAATTAATCTAAATCAAGTTGAGTTTGTTGTGTGTTTATTTGTGCCAATTCAGTGCACTTTGTAATGCGTAACAGCTCCTTTACAGACGTTCTTTTTGTTGAAAATCTGACGCAATTTCAGACGGGGCCAAACTATTTACGAAGCTAATCTTTTATAAGTCGACTATAGGCCTGTAGTTCATGCTCATTATTGTTGCCTTTTGCTGTAATTTGTGAAGTGAATGAAGTGAATTTATTGTGCTATTATTGAATACATTTACTGTTTGCGTGAGTTATTTGGCAGCTCAGTTTGTGAAATGGAGCATTCTACATTCGAAAAAATTATCGACAAATGAAGCCTAGATATACAGATGTTTATTATTGGTAACACATGAGTCTCTAATGCTTTACCGTCATAATAAAGTAGTGCAGTAACGTAACAAGCTACTTTTCCAGAGGAGAAACGAGCCAACTTAATGAGTTACTTTTAAAAGTAACGTTACCCAACACCGCTCACTAGTATAAGCAGTTGCACTGTTAAAGATGTAATTTTGTGGCTGCGATTGTTTGATTTTGTTCTATTAAAACTAGGCTCTTGCCATCGTAAACATTTGTTTTAATGTATCATGTTATTTGCACAGATAGAATAAAATGCAAATGTATACCAAAAAAAACATAATAAAGTAACTTATTATTTGCAGTCATATGTGTTTCATTCTTAAAATCGCTCTGCTTGGCCTGCGGTCCACAGGCACATTTTCATTTTGGCCCTTAGAGACAAAAGGTTTGGGCACCCCTGGTGTAAGCCATGCTTTTATAACGAGCCGCTTGGATTATTGCATCTCTTTGTATTGTGGGCTGGACAAAAGCTCGATTCTTCCCTTCCGTTGGTACAGAACGCTGCAGCGCGTCTGCTCTCTGGAACCAAAAAGTCTGAACAGATAAACCCTGTGTTGGACTCTTTACACTGGCTTCCATTAAAACACAGAATTCATTTTAAAATGTTGTTGATGTTTAAATGTTGGAATGGGACGGCTCCTCCGCACCGTTCTGATGTTCTGTCTGCTAATACTCTGAGCAGAACAATGAGGTCGGCTGACACCGAGGTCACAGCTGTCGACTCGCTTTTTGCCATCGCGGCTCCGACGCTTGGAACTGTCTTCCCTTAAATATTATGGCAGCCCGGTCTTTAGACATTTTTAACCCATTTGTTTGCCTTTTTCTGCGAGCTGCATTTGTGATTTCTGTGTTCCACGTTGTTTTACCGGATACTTTTGCAAGTCTTTGCCGTGTGTTTGTGGGGATCGGTGCATTTTTACTGCAGAGAGTCCATAATGATCTTGAAAAAGCAGCTATTTAAAAGTAAACAAAAAGCTAGCTTATGAGCTAAACCCATTGAGACCTACAAATGTCTTCTTCTGAAACACTGAAGAGGCACCAAGAGCCCCCACAGCTGCAGCACAGAAGAGGCGTCACAAGAGGAGCACAAGGAAACAAAAAAGGGACAAACGAGGAGGTATCCGGGCAAGACTTACAGCTAAGCCACACGTATCTTCTGTTGTTCTGGCTAATGGACGTTCACTGGAGAATGAAACAGATTAACTGTTCCCAGAAGATGGTGAAAGACTGTTGTGGAGCGGAGAGAGCTGCGCAGGATGAAGAGGAAGGAGGAGGTGGAGCTGACCAGTGCAGGACACCACGCTCTGAAACAGGGACAAACCCAGGAGGCGCTGCAACGTTTCAGAGGATCAGAGGAAACTGAGGGCAGCCAGCCGGGTTCCTCCAGGTGCTCCAGTTTCCTTTACCTCCAAAAACACGCTGGTCAGGTTGACACACAGTGGCAGCGCGGCTCAGTCACAGCAGCTCAGGACTAACACCTGAACACTATTTCATTGTACGCTTGTACAATGACAAATAAAGCACCTACTTACTTACTTACTTAACCAAAACTGAGCAGGACGTTGTTGGTATTTGTTTTGTACGTTAGTGATGGGTCAGTCGTGAACGAGTCGGTACAAAGAGCCGGCTCTTTTAAGTGAATGATGAGAGACGAGTCTCACCCGCAAGCCGTTTCTTTTTTTTATGTTGCTTTATCAAGCTCCACGTGCACCACTTTGTGCTACACTCAGAGAGAAAACTAGAGAAAGGCAAAGACTAAAAGTGAAAAGCAAACAATGCAATCACACATGCGCAGCGATAGGTCACAATGTCAGCCTTTTCCTCATGTGTTTGAGCCCATTATAAAAGCTACAAAAGCAGACGTAGAGGAGTCCTGAAGTTTTGACTTCAGTGACGCCTGCAGTCTGAATCCCTCTCAGCGTGAGGTGCAGATACAGACGGAGCAGGAGCCGACGATGGTTAATGGACTCAACTTATACAGCGCATTTCTACCTTTATCAGGCCCCACCGTCGACAATAAAATAGTAGATACATGAAACATGGGGTGGCGCAGTTGTTAGGGCGGGTCATCTCATGATCAAAAGGACGTGGGTTCGAATCCCAGCTCCCACAAATGCACACTGTTGTTGTGTCCTTGGGCAAGACACTTCACCCTACTTGCCTCCAGTGTCTGCGTACATTGGTGTATGAATGGGTGACTGGTTCCTTACTTTGGGCCTGATAAAGGTAGGAAAGCGCTGTACAAGTTGAGTCCATTTACCATGAAACTACAGTAATACCAGCTTTGAAAGTGTGTGTGTTTAAATCTGTTCTTTTCATTTCTGTCTTGATTATAGTTGTTGTTTGTGCAGGGAGTAGTCGAAAGGCTCATTAACAAGCCATGAATCAAAATCGCTGCAAAATTTGAACTGTAGCCTATATGTAAAAAAATAAAGAGCCATTTGGGAGCCAAAAGAACCGGCTCTTTTTTGTTGAGCCGATCCAAATGATCCGGTTCACCAAAAAGAGCAGAAAATCCCATCACAATTGTACTTGTTTTTGCAACATTATTTTTGTCTATTTTAAATGTATATTGCATTTTTATATGAATGTATTTTTGCTTAAATGTTGCTTTAAATGTCCTTATAAATAAATTTGACCTTCCGGGAAGTCTCTATCAGCATTTTTTTTGGCATTAGATCGGCCGATATCTAATATTGTAAACTCGGCCTGATATATGAGCCAGTCGACTTCTAGTTGAAGCCAAAGAGATCGCTTCATGACCGGGATGTGTTGGGTTTCTTCAAAAACACCAAGGAGATAAATGAAAACAACTTACAGTATTTATTGAGAAAACAATTCCCCATTTCTATGTCTATAATTCCACGTAAAATCTATATCAGTCTTACTTCCTCCTTTGCCCTAACATGATTTGTTTTTGTTAAAAGCAGCAATACATGATTTCATATAAAAAAAACAAGCAAACAGAATTGAGTTAATTACCTGTTTTATTTCTATTTTGCAAGACGTGTGCCAGTTTATTTCCAAAGCAAACCGCTCTGTTGCTTCATGACGCACATTTGCTACATGTGTTTGTCCACATGAGGGAGCAGTAGAGCAAAGGAATCATCTTGAAGTGTTGGTACAGTGGGTGGGCAGGACGCTTCAAGGCCTCATGGGTGTCATCTCACTATCACCATCACTGTGCTGGAAACACGCAAAGTCATTACTGATGTAAAGGAACACAGACATGAGCTAGCGGTGCAGAATGTTCACACGTGTGGCTCTTTATTGGTGTGGCGGCAGCCGGTGGTTAATGTTCAGGAGTTCAGATGCAGCACCGATCAGGATCAGGAATACAGAATAACGTGAATAAACCGGTCAGCAAGCTGGAAAATTAGACCAACATTTTCCAAATCGTCTGAATCAGTGTATTGACAATGGACAAGGCCGGATTTATGCAGGGGCTTACAGGGGCTAAGCCCAGGGGCCCAGCAGGCTGAAGGGCCCATGGCCATAAGGAGTCTCTTTGCAGACTCCCTCACATGTAAGGCTTAATCAGATGACTTTGTACCCGAGACTAAACCAGGTTAAACCAGTTCTAAACAAGGTCTGAGCCATTTTCACTGAGTTAACACTGAGAAAAAATATGTACCTATTGGTCTGTTAAAATGCATGAGAATGCACCAATTTGCACCATTAAATGTGTCCCCCACCAGTCTGCCAAGAGCAAAGGTTCTTCCGCAGGGCCACGGAGCTCAAATTGGGGTCGCTATGTTAAACTGTTTTGTCACAAATAGTACTAGTTTAAAAAAATGAACAATGTTCTTTTTTTTTTTAATCATTCATTTATCCTTTCATGGGGGGCCTGAAAAAACTTCAGCCCGGCCCATTTTACTTAAATCCGGCCCTGACAATGGAGGCTGACATTTAAACGATATTCCTTTCAAATTGTATAAAATTAAATCTACAATGTTGTGTGGCTGGCAAAACAGAAGAAGTTTGACCGCTTTAAAAATAATTTTCATTCATGCATTCATTCTTTTATATGTGATTCAAGCTGTAAAACAAAATATGTATATATATTTTGAGTATAGTAAATATAAATGATAATTATTGGGGCCCCTTGAGGGATCTTCCAAACACAGGGCCTCGACACTACTGACTGATCTTTATATACAATTATAGCTGAGCAAGTACTAAAAATTATACAGGAATGTCTTGATTCATAAACCTCTTGGAATAAGATAAGATAATCGGCTTCCATGAATTTATTATTATTATTATTATTATTATTATATTATTATTATATATTATTATTATTATTATATTATCTCAGCATTTGAGCTGGTTCGTTCACCAGGGGCCAACCAGGTCCCTCAGGTTGGCTCAGGTCTTCAGCCAAGGACTCTTCGAAGTATGCGAGCAGTCCCCAACAGCACAGTCTTTTGTATTTCTTTGGCACTGATTCTACAAGGGAGTTTATCCAGGTGCTCTTTGTTTGCAGTTCCTAATTTGAGTTTTGGTGTTCCACATGCGCTTGATTTCAATCTCCAGATCTCGATACTTTGTGATTTTCTCCGCTTCTTTCTTTAAGATGTTTTGTCATCTGGGTTAGCCACATCAATCAAATAGCATATTTTGTTGTTCTCGTCATGGAGCACAATGTCTGGCCAATTCGCCGTGATAGTAGGTACGGTCATGTCCCACATCAGCACACAGTCACCACTGTCAACCACTTTTTCAGTTTTGTGTACCACTTCTCACTATTTATTATTTATTTGCTTCATTTATTGGGTAGATTCGGCCAGGGGCGGACTGGGACTGAAAAAACGGCCCTGGAGTCCGACCAGCCTGGCCCTAATCAACACTTCCACAAATACATATTTCAACCCCCCACCTTAACCGAGTGCAATTTCTCCAGTTCAGCTTTACCCAAATCTAAAAGCTTCTGGACTGGAGAGCAACATTGTGTAACACCTCATTTGAAAATTTAGACCTACAAAAGTTATTGTATCTTTTTGTCACATTATTTTGGCGTGTTTTGTCAAATTGTCAAATTTTGTCAACAAGTGTTTTTGTGCTCTTTTTTTTTTTCATGTTTGTCATTGCTTTTTTTTTTTTTTTTTGCTTTTTGTACGTTTTGTCACTTTTTGTTGCGTGCTGGTTGCTTTTCTGGCACATTTTTGTTCCGTTATGATCCTCGTTTTTCGTCACTATTTTGATGCTTTTCTTTTAAGCTTTTAGATTTGGGTAAAGCTCGGTTAAGGCGGGGGTAAGAGGTTAAGGAGAAAATTGAGAGGCCCTAGCGCCAGTGGCCCCCCTGTGCTCTTCCAGAATGGACATATGGCCAGTCCGCCCCTGGATTCGGCTTTTTCCGTCGATGACGCAGGTTTCCATGACAACAGCTGACAGCGACTAATGCTAAAGTTGTTAAAACCGCCCAAAACACGGTCCAGCGAATTCAACAACACGACAGAACCGCAATGGGACATTCACCACATTTAGTTAATACGTTTAACGAGTTCTGTAGAAAAATTAAGCTGTTTTTTGAGTTTTCCCGAGTTTTTGTGACAAGCGGAAGTGTTCACCGGAAGTGGCTGCTGCTAATGCTAACCAGCCCAGTGGGAGAGAAGTCCCCGCGATGTTGAAAGTTTGCACAGATTTATGTTATTTAAGCCGTGTTACCAACTTTGTCAAGGATTTTAAGCCAAGCCGGAGCTAAAGGTGAGTGTTTAACACGGGATTTGTTTCGAGTTTGAAAGATATGTGCGTATTTCTTTATTGTATTAGTTTGTTTTGTAGCTAGCTCCGTGACACTCCCAACAACAACTTCGTAAGTGACTTTAGCTTTCTCCACTCACTTATTTTCGTCACACAACCTACACAACAGACACTCAGATCTTTACGCTATCTGGTACATTACTTGGCAGCATTTTTTAAACCTTATTTCGCACTTTTGTATTGGCTGCTAGCTTCAAATGCTATCCCCAACTTTTAGCAGGATGCTGAGATTGTAAACAACCGGTTTTACGAGTTTAAAATTGAACGCGAACCAACTAAACCACTGGAATCCGGCTATTTTGGACTTTTTACTCTTATACTTTACAGAAGAAGGATGGACTCATTTAATTTGGTCTTTTCTGCTACTGGTTACACTAATAAAAGAGATTTACATTGACTACTTTTGCTCGGTAAACCGTCTGTCCCTTTTCTGGATGGTCTCCTAGCCATTTTAACATCTTAATCCCCACCTTAACCGAGCGCATTTTCTGCATTCACCAAAACATCCGGTGAAAATTGCGGAAATAAACAATATAGCGATCCTCCCTATATGTAAAAATGTCACTTTGTCTCTCTAAAAGATAATCGTCCTCAACAGACTACAAAAGGGCAAATACATTTTCCCCGTTATTATTATTTTTTTACAAAGGAACATTCGTTTGTGAGTGACTTTGCAGCCTCAATCTGGGATGGTGCCTCTTGTCTATATTCTCCTGTATTGTTCTGTTCTGTTGTTACTGAGTGCTTATGTTTGCTGTTGTTGCAGGATGCGCTCCACTGTCCACTCTGTCCACGCTCTGTCTCCCGAGTCCACCGTGACGTCGCTCCTCTCCAGCTCCGGGCATCTAACCAGCAACCTGCAACCACCCACTCTCAGCCAGTCCTTCTCCTACAAGGACAAGGTACTGGCCGCCACACTCTATGGCGTTTAAGGAAAACATGGCGGCTCTCCCTGGTCTTTCCCACGCTTATTCATTCACAAATACTGTTTGGTATCCACGTGAGGCACGAAAGGCTGTGACCGGCATGACGCTGTAATCCAAATATGGTCATTCCATTGTGGGAGACATACAGGCACATACTTTAACTTTAGAGCCGTTTTCTCCAAATGAGGTTGATTTTATCATCAAACTAGTACGTCATAATTACAAAAGGATTAAAACCTGTCATAAGCGCTTAACAATATTTGGATTATTTTTTTTCCCTACCAGGATTTTCCAATATTTAGTTCCTGCCTGATTTATTGAGAAACAAAAGTTTTTTGTTTAGTTTTTTTTCTTGCTTATTTTATTTTCTCTAATAACTAGATCCAGAATCCCTCTGAATAAATCTTTCTAACTAATATGTCACAATATAAAACCATGCATTTAAACCTGACTCCATTATTACGATTTTGTTGCTAAAAACGTTGGCATTTTTACACCTAAAATGCCTTATTTTTATACGAAAGCATAAAATGACAGAAAACGTGCTATACATTTCCCCTCATATTTATGTCAATAATCTACAGCAGAAGTTTCCTGACATTGCCACAGTATTTTCCAATAGTGTTATGGAGGGAGATATTGTACAGGTTTGTTTCTCACCTGTTTCTTTATGAACCCTGCAGGAGTACATCTCAGCGTCTGCAGCCCTCGACGCTTACATCACAGACTTTGAGCGCAGTCGCCGCGGAAACACTCTGTCGGGGGTGGAGCTGGTGCTGCCTCCGCCGCCCGCGGGTCCGCTCTGGGCACGCTCAGGAACAGGGACGGTACAGATTTATTTTACTGTTTGAATGTTTCTCAGTTATTGTTAAAGTATTTCAGTGCATTGTTTATTATTTTTTCTTCCTGTTTTTAATTTGCGTACCCTGAACTTTTCATCTTGAGAATCGTTTCGTCCTCAGTCCTGCGCGAGCGTCTGACGGAGCGCGAGCTGGACATCCTGTCGCTGCCCGTCAGCTCGCTCCGGCACCGCAGCAACAGGGACCGGGTGTCCATGACGACCGACGAGCTGATTAGCCTTCCTCATGACGGGTCCATGCCCATCACGCACACGACCGCCTTCTTACATGGTACAATTTTGCTAAAACACAGTTAACACAATTATATTTAAGATTATACCCAGCTTTCTTTAGTTTGACCATTTTTGATGTTTATGTTTTCACTTCCTTATTGGACACCGACAGGAAGTGACATAAAAGAAGGTAAACAATTTTAAACTGTTGCCGTGCAACCATGTTAAGTCAATGGAAAATGAGTGAGTCAAACTGCTATGGACTGTTTCCTTCTTCTATGTCACTTCCTGTCAGCAGCTTAAGGCGAGACACGGCAGGTGAAAGTATTGATTTTTCACGCAGTGGTCGAAGTGGAGATTTTTATCTATTCCCTCCCTTTACATCTTAGTTTGCATGTCAGAGAATAAAAATGACAAAACTCACCCGCATGATGCTTATTTATGATTTGACCGCCTGCGACGCGGAGGTAACCCAGAAGTAGCAGCTGCGTCGAAAGACCGTCTTTCCCGCGGGTATTCATTCACAAATATTGACAGATTTTACATCCACGTGTCCTGTGAAGGGTCCCCGTGATGACGCCATCACCCAATTATGGTATTTTTCCTCCTACAAGACGCCTGGTGCGGAAGAGCCAAAGAAGGTTCCGCGCACTCTCTACTAAACTTCAGGGGTCTCATTTATGAAACTGTCCGTGAGAATCTGCCTATAAGAGTCCGTACGAGCAAAACCCAAACTTCACGTACGGAGAAAAAAATTGGGACTTATGAAACCCTCCGTACGCGCAGCACCACGTAAACTCCCCTTCACAAATTCCACCTGGAGCAGAAATGTGCGCACATGACCCCTCCTCACGTCACGCCCCATGCACGCCTCCATGTCACTATATAAGGACATGCAAAGTAACTTATGAATGAGATTTACCTAAACATGAGGCGATAATGAGAGGGTTTTACCGAGACCCCGGGAGCAGAGAGGGAGGGGCCACACGCCGCAGCAGTGACGGCAGAGGCCGAGGTGGATCTTTACTGACATGTTACCGGCTGTTTCTCTGATCACAAGTAACCTACTGGCAGAGTGCAGAGTCTCATCAATAACACTTTTGGAAATACACTTTTAGAACGTAAAGAAGAGCCTTTTAGACGCTGATTGTGATATTTCCCAGTGCTGTTCACGGAGCTCACATTTCCTGAAACTACAGAATAAGCTCGGTGGGCTTTGAATCACTCAGATAGTCTATGTTTTTGAGCTCGCTGTACGTGCAGTGGGGATGAGGCACCGGTTCGCTTTGGCATGAATGAGGAGCAGAGTCGGGTGGTGTGTGAGAGAGAGAGGTTGTGGAGCTGCAGCGCGTAATTACGCAGCGTCTCTGAATGGACTTGTGCCTTGGACCAGCCATCCGCACGGCCTCCACAGAGTTGGTCAGACTTTGGTTAAAAGCACAGAGCGGCTCGGATCCTTCCTGCTTCTCGCTCGCAGCCGGCGGCAGTGCGCTCCGGTGTCCGTGCATGAGCGTACATGAGCGTGCACGTCTTTGAGTGTCACACATTACTACAATATTTTATTAAGTATATAAACGAAAGATTGAAACACTACACAAAGCCAACGGTTGATTTCCTAGATTTAATTTTTAATGATCTTAATCATTTCTGTAGAAAATAAAGAAATGAGCAGTTTAAAAATGTGCACCAGACTTCATTTCCTCAATCCGACCTCCCCTGCTGCTTTCCCTCGCCTCTCCTCGTGTGTTTGCAGCGTTTCTGAAAAGTGCGGACTGCGTACGCCAGGTACAAACCTAGTGTGGCGGTGCGTAATGTTTCACGTTCAGTTTGATTTCTATAAATACCACCTTTGGCGCAGAACAGTTCGTACGGAAGGTTTTGGCCTCATTTTGTCCGTACGTGGGCTTTATAAATGAGACCCCAGGGCTTGTTTTCTCTGAATGAGAGAAGGCCCCACTCGGGCAGCGGGTGAGCCCTTATAGTCGCTCATACAGACTCCAAACTTTACAGTCTTAACCTCAAAATATTGTTAAGTCCTTTTCAGAGGGATTTTTTAATATCTAATTCCTAGCCTGATTTATTCAGCTTTGACCCAAAAAACAGGCGGAATTGAGTTTTTACAGATTTTTTCACTTATGATTAGTTAATTGAAAACTAAACAATATATCCAAAATCCCCTCTGAAAAAAATCTTACTTAGTAGTATGTCAATAAATGAAGCCATGCATTTTTATTTGGCTCAATCCATTATTTTTATTTCGTTGCCCAAAATATCGGCATTTTGGCCATTTTCATGCACAAAATGTCTTATCTGAAAACATAAAATGACAGAAAAATGCAATAAATTTTTTCTTATATTTATATCAGTTTCAAATTGATGTCTCTACATTTTTTTCCCCCCTATTCACCTGCAGTATCTCGCCTTAAAAATTCAAATAAAATAACTTTTCTGCCAAACATTTCTTCATTAAAAATGCTGATGAACTTGATGAACATTGATGAACTTGCAACTGATGTTATCCATCTAAATAAGTAATATTTTCAAAAGCATTAAAACCTGTCATATGCACTTAAACACATTAAAAACTCTGCTTAAAAACACAAACAACATGCTTTAAACACTAAAACACACTTAACCTTTCTGTCACTTTTTTGTTGCGTTTTTGTCGCTCTTTCGACACTTTTCAAGAAGCTTTTAGATTTGGGTAAAGCCACTGAACTGAAAAAAGGGGGTGTAGTTCAGGCGGGGGTTAAGAGGTTAAAGATCCCAGCGCTTCGTCTCCCGTTTTGGTAAATATTCCAGCGCCCCCTGGTGGTGATGCAGCGACAGTAACGGATCTGTTTACGAGCGAAACGGGAGCTTTAAACGTGTGCTGATGTTTCCGATGTTTCAGGGCTGTCGTCGAAGTCCGGAGTCTCGCACAGTCGCTCGCCTGTGAAAACCACCTGCTGCCAAAGCCACGCCCCCAGAGCCGGCCATCCAATCAGAACGCTCCGCTGCTCCAGGTGCGAACGGTCACTTCAGCTCACAGCGGAAAACACCAGGATTTTATTTCAGAGTTGTCTCGTTTGTTGCTCAGATGCGGAGGAGGATTGGAGACGACGACCCGGTCTCAGGGGCGGGGCCTGCCTCTGCTCCGCGCACTGATTGGCCGAGCGGAAGAGACCAGGCCACGATGCACCTCCCTCATTGGCTGAGCTCCAACAAAGCGGCGGTCGACTGTTCGGACGTCCACAGCCTCCCGGACCTGCCCTACCCCCCTGGATACGGCACTGCCACGCCGACCAATCAGAGCGCGGGTACGGCCGGGGGAGCCAATCAGAGCGGAGCTACAACGACCAGGGCCAGTCACAGGGCGGCGAGATCGAAGGTACACACGACTAGGGCTGTTGAGATTAAAGTGCAAATGTCACATTAGACACAATTTCTGCTAGAGCCTATAGATACAGTCGCATCGCGTAATAAAAGAGGGCGTGGCCTCATCAAGGGGGAAGGACATTTGAAGAAACACAATTTTTCAATCCTTGTAGCCGAAATATAAACTTATTTATCACACACAAATAAAGTCAAGTGTAAATGGGGGCCATATGGATGTTTTTTCACAGCAGATTGTTTAGTAGAAGCGAAAAAACTGCAGTTTTTCCAAATGTAGTTTGTACTTTCTCTGTTTCTGTCCCAGTTAATCCTCGCCCCTCGTGTCTGTGCAGATTTCCCGGCCTCGGCTCCGTCCTGGGTCCTGGAACTGGAGGACGACCAGCAGCAGGTAACTCTCACGTCTGACGCTGCGGGAAAAAGGACATTGTCTATTATTTATCACTAAACAAACACAAATTAAACACCTTTGAACTAGACTAATGATCAAAACGTAGAAATCTGCAAGATGGCAAATGATGAGAGGAAGAGATCTGTGACTCTCATTCTCCTGCTCTCCTGAAACAGAAAATAGTAAAGCGCAGTGTGTCTTTTATTGACCTTTATTTAACCAGGAGAGTCCCACTGAGATTAAGAATCTCTCTGTCAGGGGAGTCAGTGTTTCCCACAGGTTTGAAGGCGATGTGTGGCGAGGGGGGGGGGAGCGCTGATGGGGGAGCGTGCGGATAAACACGTGCACAGACTATGGGTCACGTTTTTACAGCATGCAGCGCAGCCCTTTGATCGCAGCGCTGCAGCGGGAGGCGGACACAGGAGAGAGTGTGCGCCGAGGCCTCTCCCTTTCTCTCCTGTGTCCGCCTCCCGCTGCAGCAGTGGGATAGAATAGAATAGAATAGAATATAGAATAGAATATAACTTTATTGTCTGTTCCAAAAGAGCAGAAATTTGTCTTTCTGCTCTCCGTCCTGTGAAAGCATTAAGGTTATGACGAAAACTCGTGAGGCTGCAACGCGATGAGCTTTTGGAAGAATTAGCGCGAGCTGAGGGGAAAGAGAGAGCAGACGCTCAGCGGCGCTGGTGACAGAAAGACGTTGGAGCTGCGCGTAACACATTCAGCTGCACGAGGCTGCTCTGACTCTGTAACAAAACCAGATGAACTCGAGTCCAAAGGATTTGTAGGGAGACTTTCTATCAGTCAAAATGACCGCTGCGGCGGTGCTATACGAAGCGTGTTTTAAATGGCGTTTAAAAACCCCCGACAAAATAAAAAATAAAAAAACGAAACTCAATATGTGGCGCGCGGTGTTGATTCTGTGGCGGTGCATCACAGAATAGTCTATGTGTGGGAAACACTGGGAGTCCTGGCCCCAGAGGGGAACCTATTGTACATGTTTTTAGTAGTAGGGGAAACCAAAGTACCTGGAGGAAACCTACGCAGACACGGGTAGAACATGCAAACTCCACACAGAAAGGCCCCGTCCAGGTGGGAATCAAACCTGGACCTTCTAGCTGTGAAGCACGAGCACTAACCACTGCGCCACTGTGCCGTCCCGTGTTTTCCCCTGCTACAGCCGAAAATGGGAGCAGTGCCTGCTAACTTGTAAGCCATTTAAAACTTGTTTACCGTCCGTCTTGTCGTGTCGATTCGAGCGCACACGGCAGTCTGGCCAGGCTAGTTTATTCCCATAAATTCCCCATAATTCCCATGAAAAATGTCGTGATGTTGGGGATTGAAGTTGTGCTGTTGTGTTCATAGTTGGACAGTGAGTTGAGTCTGAAGAACCTTCGTCTGCAGTTTGCTGAACACATCTCACACTTGGCCTCAGGGAGGACAGACTCCGCCCACTCGCTCTACAGAGGTCAGACTCCGCCCACTCGCTCGCCCGCCACATCAGGACATGGTTTTATTTCAGCTAAACTTTGCTAAACATGAGCTTTTCGATGACAAAGTGAAAGTACTTCACACTACGGCTGAACGATACTGAAGTAACTTGTGATATGGCTGTGCAATATCGCGATAACAATATTAACCATTTCAAGATGATATGTTTTCATTCTAATCGCAAGTAACTCGTTTTTTTGCAAATTGTGTCAAAACAAGACTTACAAACAACACTACATCAGGACCAAAACGAGACTACGTGACAAAATTAGTAAATATTTAACTAAATGTTAACTTTTACACATTTATAAGTTCAATGCGTGTTTTTGGCTGAGTTTGCAAAACAAAAAAATGTCAGTCAGATGAAGGCTTTAGTGATTTTGCGATATATTGTGGCTTCTTGCGATACGGTTATTGCATCACCTACTGTCACGATACGATATTTTTTGCGATATATTGTGCAGCTCTGCTTCACACGTCGAAGATCTTTACACAGAGTGAGCGCTGACTTTTCCACAAACAGCCTTATTCTCCTCCGCTGCAGCTGGAGTTTGGTAAACAACAGCCTCCGTGGGTCTGTGGCTAAAGGTGAAAATGTCTTTCTTGTTGTCACTGCTCTGTTATGCTTTTCAATTTGCCTAAAAACTCAAGTTGCTTATTCAGTCCTGGTTTAGTCCTGGTTTATTCTAAGTGTGCGGAAGGTCTGAGCCTAAGGAGACCTGTCACAGACCAGCTCTGCATGTCTAATAATGACAAAAGTTTTAGTAAGTTATAGTTTTGCTTCGCTTAAAGGGGGGTATTATGTAAAATCGACTTTTTCAAGCTTTATATCATGTTATTATGTCATTCCCTCATTAAACACATGCCTGGAGTGTTGCCTTGGCTCATTCACATATTTTTGAGTAATCAGTAAAAACTTAGACGGCAGCCATTTTAGGTGTAGCTATGCCTCAGTCCTCCTAGGAACGCCCCACCTCCTGGAGACGCCTCTGGACCTTTCGTCACCAGCCAAGCCACCAACCACTGCTCCTCAGCTCAGCAGAGCCCCCTCCCCTCCCAGTAGTGTTGTTTAGATGCCACAGCAGTGTGCTGAAGGGGGCGTGTCGGAAAGCTTCTTAAAGAGACAGAGGCCTATTTCAAGACGTTCAGTACAGCCATTTTGAGAGAGCAATTTTATTCAAGGCAGTTATTTTAATTTACTGCATATACAGACCAACAGAAGGTTACGTCATCATTGTAGTATGCTATAGACCCTTTAATTGTTTGTAAACATTCCGTGCTTAGCTGGAGGCAGAAGCTAGAGTCCTATCTATTTCCATTGTAGCTGTTGTCATAGTAACGATAAACAAATGTCTAACTGTTGTTGGAAATATCAGATAAACCTTATTTTATCGTCTCAAATGTCATTCCTCATGTTCTTGCACCTTAAGCCACAACAGGACCACATTTTTCAGTTGTAGTTTTACACTTAAAATCGCTAGTTTTAGTTTAATCTTATTTCTCTTGATCACTTCCTGCCTCCAGATGATGTCACTGATGATGTCAGCAGTTAAAGGGTCTATAGACTGGTGCTATGTGATTGAAAAAGCATAATACCCCCTCTTTAAAGAAAACGGCTGCATTTGTGCTGAAGTGGCTAATTATCTGCACACGCTCATGTTGCTATATTAGACTCACTGCGAGGTCATATATTGACGTCTGGTAACTTGGCACCGAAAGATTGTTAGTTTTTAGACACCGCCCCCTACTGGAGCTTTTCGGTAGCATGGTACCCAGCCCCTAGTCACGGTAACAACATTCAAGTTCCTTATCGTGAGGCAAGAATATGTGACCATAAATGTGCTGTTTGAAGTCT
Source organism: Neogobius melanostomus (assembly GCA_007210695.1). Lineage (NCBI taxonomy): Eukaryota > Metazoa > Chordata > Actinopteri > Gobiiformes > Gobiidae > Neogobius > Neogobius melanostomus. The sequence goes on from VHKM01000421.1 coordinate 1,313,571, forward strand.
GTTTTATTTTATGCAGGAAAAAGTTGATTTTTTTGAGTTTCTGGTAGGGTTTCACCACTGATGGAACTGTCTACGTTTATACGTTCCATCCAGAAAATCTACACAAACCCTAAAAAAACTGAAATAAAACTGATATCCTGGAGCGTTAAACAGGCAGCTGTGATGGAAAGCAACGCAGGGTTCCCGTGCCGTCTTAAATTTGCTGAAAATGTGGGTTTAGGTCTCGATAAGGGTCAGGGAAACACCGTATTGTACATGTTTTGGGGGAAACCTGAGGAAAACTCATCCAGAAACAACACTATTGAAGGAGAAAAAGACTAAAGTGTGTGATGTGTGGATTTCAGAGCAAAGGATCCAGTCCCTGATCCACAAAGCAGACCAGGTCCTGGACTCTCTGCAAAACTCGGCCTCAGGAAGTCCACTGCCCCCAGGTCTGAGCCGCACCTTTTACTTTACGAAGAGGACGCCGTCTCCGGAGGGACCTGATTGATGTGTCTTTGTTTTGCAGCGAGTGTGGACAGAACCGACGAGCTGCACCTTAGAGACCTGGACCCGGGCCCGAGTCGAGCGGAGCAGGTACTCGGACGCAGCCAGGGCCTCGGCGAAGCATCAATAGTCGTTTAATGAAGGCCTTAAATGTCTTCGAAAAGCATTAACTCTACGACAATGCTTGGGCTTTTATGCCATAAACTTGATATTATATACTTTACATTTCATATCCATTTCAAAGTTTCTAATTTCTTGTGATTGTTCTTAGGCGCATTGAGCAGCCTTGCATTTCCTTAAAGGGATACTTCAGGATTTTTGACATAGGGTCTCATTTCCTAGTTATCCAGAGTGTTGTTGATGTCTGGAGATACTTTTTTCTTAAATTCATGCAGTTCTTATATTTGAAGAGTCTAGTGGCGCTAGGCTAATGCTAGGCTAAAGCATTTCTATGGTATCAGTTAGCCTGCATTAAAAACAGTCTGACCCACTCCACAGTGCACCTGAGGTAAATCACTTATAACACCAGACTAACCATATAAATGTCTGTGTCGATAGAATAATTTGAACCATTTGCATTTAAAATAACTTGTATTTGAGCAGCATCAGCTTCGTGGCTGTAAGCTAACGCAGCGGCGGAGTGATCTGCGAGAAAATAGTCCCTTAAAATGTGGTAATTCATGTGATACAAGGTCACTTATATTTCAAAGAATATTTTATTAACACAGACATTTATATGGTTAGTCTGGTGTTATATGATTTGCCTCAGGTGCACTGTGGAGTGGGTCAGACTGTCAGACCTGTAAAGCGCTTTGGGCCTGATAAAGGTAGATAAGTTGAGTCCGTTTACCATTTACAAATTCTGACATGTTTGGTGTGTCCACGTGTAGCACGAAAGGCTGTGACCAGATGACGCTGTAATCTAAATATGGTCATTTCCTTTTTGGGAGAAACGGCAGCGGCTAAAGACGGGAGAAATATACACAGGGCGCATGTGCAGACAAAGGGACTAAACTTTAGGGGTGGTTTTCATTCAACTTTTTAACAACATCTGCACTTTAGTCGCTCCCACAGACTCCACACTTTGATTATTTAGATTTTGGTTTTGAATAATGAGCTGGAAACATTTGGTTGGGAAAGTCTGTTTTCTGATTGGATAATTGTCCTGAGACACAGGATCTACAGCAGGAGTTTCACACTGATATTCTACATTTAATCTTCTTTCCCTGTTTACCTGTAGCGTCTTGCCTTAATCTGCAGATCTTTAGGAATGAAAAATGTATATATTTTTGGCATTTGGTGTTGACACTATAATATTTGACATTAAAACGGCATTAAAAAGCAGTGGGGGTACTTGCTGCTGCGTAAGTAAACTGTACATAACCTGACAGCGTCTCTCTGCGTGTTCATTTCCAGCGGTCGTCTGCAGCGGAGCCTCAGCCCGGGCCTTTGGAGGCTTTCAAACAGATGCTCTTCAGACTGGAGGCCGTGGAGACAGAGCTGCACCACCGGCACCACGGACAGCAGGGGGCGCCACAGGACAGCGAACAGCAGGGGCAGCGACTTGACAGACTCAGGCCGAAGGAAACAGAAGTCACCGATGATCAGGTCAGTCGTCCACATGAATAAATAGCGTGGATATGATGCTCAAAAGGAGTAGGCAGAAGCTTAAGCTTGTTTGCACCTACCCCCTTGTGTACTGAAGAATTTGATACATTCATTTACTAAGCATAATCATATAAGAAGATATGACACATAGTTATTTTTGTCCTATTCCAGTGACTATACAATCAGCAATAATAACATCACAATATTCTACTAATCCCAAGGCAAGGAAGGAAAACTCTAACCTTTTCTTCAATAATTACAATAATAATACCCATCACTGCCAAAACAACTAGTCACCAATCTTTTAATTTGATCATTTGTTCCTTGTTGTTTGAATTAAATACTTTTAATGGACACAATATTATGGATTATGTTATTAACGACCATATTATATGATTTATTAATTATGTAAATTTATTTTATATTTTAACTATTATATTATCATTATTGAGTCCTTATTTTATATGCCATTATAATTCATTCATTCATTTATTTATTCATTCCGGGCAGACAATGGCAACAAAAAACAAAAACAAAACATACAGCATACAAATAAAACGATCCATTTCCACCGAAAGGGAGTGGGAAGAAGATAACTTATTAAATCCCACCCCCAATTCCCCATTCAGAGCTCACCACATTCAACTTCACTGTTGCATTGCTCAAGGATTACTTTACAAATAATATATCGTGGCGACATTACCATAGGTAACAAAAATTGCAATATAACTGTATACAAACAATATAAGGAAAATTAAGAAAAATTAACAATACCAACAATGGTAATGGACATATACCAATAATGGTAAAAAAATAAATAAAGCAACGATGGTAAGGAAACATTGAGCACTTATTAACACTATGAGACAACAGCAAGTTAAATTAAAGACCCTCATCTCTATATTTTGACCAAATGCAATGTTTATAAAACAGTTTGAATCGATGGACAGTTTGGCATTGCTTGTGTTGTAAGTCCAGTTTGTTCCAGAGTTTCACTCCGCATACAGACGCACAGAAACGTTTACGAGTGTTTTGAGCTCTAGGCAATGAAAAATATCCAAAACCTCTCAAGTCATAAGCTCGCACTGGAGTTATAATATTATTTAATTATTATTATTGTTATTAATTCATAATCAGTCACTTTGTTGTCACCATCTACAGCAGGCTATATGATAGTGTGAGCCCTATTCTGTGAGGTGCATTAAAAAGCGGAGTGTGGGCCAGCCGGGAGGAGGTAGTGGGCCCCAATCCACCGGCCCGGCCCCGCTGCCCTGAGTAACTGACTTTACAAGTGATGTTGGTAACCTGTGCTGTATGATGTGTTACATGACGAGTTTAATGAGCCTACTGAGGGGAAATAAGTCAGAAATATTGAAAATATAGAAAACTAGTCCTCACAGAGTGAACTCCCAAGCATAGGCTTTGACTGTGGGACGGACTGTAACTACAAGGACAGCAGGAGACGATGTCACTGTAAAAACAAGTGAGAGGTTTTTATAGTGTCAATTTAGTAACCTGAGAAGCAAACACACACTGGAGAACTGGCTTTACCTCAACATTCATCCAGAAATAATCTATTTTTTCTACCCATTAAACTTTCATAATTGTCAATTAAGACTCCACCCCCCAAAGAACATACTTGGAAGTCACATTTGACATGTAATCGGAGAGGAACAAGTGTAGTTTTATAATGTTTATTACATGAAAGGGTTGGTACATAAGAAGGTCGGTCTGCAGCCTCTCGAATGTGTAGATTTGTAGCATTTAGGCCTTATATTTGACTCTTGTATTCCTATCCCTGTGTTTTCAGAACCCAGAGGCTGACGGCGGAGGGCCTTCACTGCAGCGGTGAGACATTTCCCTCTTTTAATATCTCTGGGTTATTATTTGGAAAAACTCAGTCTGGTCTGAAAGTTTGTGATAGAAATCCCAAACCAAGATCGATAGCACGAAAACCGATGGCCGCTGGTTGCTCTGCTTTATGACTGCGACGCTAAGGGCCGACATTGTCCATTGCTGCAGTACCTCCATTATGTGGGCGGCAAAACAAGCTAGTTTTCCATTAGATAGCATTGCACTTTCCACAGTCTGGTTTCTAATTTTCCTAAACCTTCTACTGCTAGATATTGCTCCTGTAATACTGCTGGGTTAGGCACAATTAAAGAAACCAGGCTGTTTTTTGTAAGAAATATTTTAGAAATCTTGCATACTAATGAGGGCCGAGTCTACAGTGAAGATCCCGCCCTTATGCCCTTTTTAGCCGTATGAACCATCTCGGGCCCTGAGAACTTCAGGGAGGGGTCTCCTGGTGGTTCCCAGAGTCAATAATAACACGGTGAGGCTGCGTTTCAGTTTCATGCAGCTAAAATCTGGAACAGTCTTCATGAGGATGTGAGACAGGCCTCAACTCTGACAATGTTCAAATCCAGGCTGAAAACAGCTCTTTTTACCCGTGCATATGAAAACTGAAAGTATTTTATCTGCACTCTTGCCTTTTACTGTAATTGATTAACTTTGTGTTGTTGTTTTATTGATTGATTTTAACTGTTTTCTTGTAATTTTTTCTGCAACTGTGAAGCACTTTGAATTGCCTCGTGTATGAATTGTGCTCTACAAATAAACTTGCCTTGCCTTGCCTTGCCTTTTAGGAACATGCTCCGTCATAGTAGGGTAGGAGAATCCGCCATGATTTCCCCCTCGAACGTAGTTATTAGGAGGAGTCAGGAGACAGTCTATTATTATCATCTCTATGACGAAAACCCAATCACTGCAATCACCATAATATTGCATTCCAAAATCCAAAAACGAAGGCCTCTAAAACATTTCATATGAAAATACAGAAAACGATACATTTTACTCATATTTATGTCGACAGCAGATGTTTGACACTGACATCTACAGCGTCTCTTCTTAGGCTGTTTTCACACATGTTGGAGCTTTGTAGGTCGCCTCGAGACCGCCTTAGCTCCAACTGTATTTACTCCAAAGTTAAGTCCATGTTCACACACGCTCGCACAAAACATCACAACATCAGCCACCTAACAACGATCAGCTGTTCAACGAACTTATTCCCATGACAACGGGCATCGACCTGTCAATGTGCCGACACTGATACGCGCGCACGTACGTGCACACTTCCCCAATGTTACGCTGTGGTCACTCCTCTCCCTCGTGGTTAAATACACTGAGGCTTATAGACGTGCAGTGCAGAGAAATGTACTTAATCAGCACATGGAGAGGAAAGTTCCACTGCAGCAGGAATTTAAAGATGATTTTAAAGTTAATCCATTTTGCATCGTCAGAGCAGTAATCCAAACGTCCTCATGCAGCGGGTAGTCATTCTTTCTTCATGCAAAAAGGAGGCATCAAAGCGAGAATACATGCTTTTCAGTCATGTGACCTTTGTTGTTATGGTGGCCATTTTGAATACCGAAGTAGAATTATGCAGTTCTACCACATGTAACAATATGTCTACTCAGGATGAAAATCAAAGACAACTGATTGACGGTGGCATTTTTATGTCCTCGTAATCATTGCTCAAGAAGATAACAGTAAAAACACGGCCTCAGTGTTCATAGATGTGAGACACACATGTGTTTATCGTGTTGAAGCCATTGACAGTTGATGACAGTTGCTAACCGGTAGCATGCTAATGTCTTAAGCAGCTTAAACACTGACTCAAACTGAGACTCTGTTGACATGACAAACTGTAAAAATCCCAGAGAAAGGTTTTCTGTTTCCTCTTTGATGAGTTAATTTAGTCTGAGGAGTGAAGCAGATCTTTAGTAAATCCTGCTGTAGCTCGACAGACAGAGCTGCTACGTCTGTGCCACATTAGCTGATTATATCATGTAAACGTGCGTCTCTAGGGCCGAGTTTTTACTGTTGTTTTCTTGAGCAATGATTACGAGTCCATAAAAATGCCACTGTCAATGAGTTGTCTTTCATTTTCATCCTGAGTTGAGATATTGTTACATGTTATATTACTGCATAATGCTACTTTGGTGCTCAAAATGGCCACCGGAACTATGGTGATGTCATTGGAAACGCATGTATAGTTCACCAGAGGTCAGCTGCCTTCACACCACAACCGCTCCGACGCAGAGAGCGAGATGGGCCGCTCCGAGACCACCTGTTTAGACCGTTGTAAAGTGCTGCGGTTAGATTCACACTGACCCTAAAGTGCCGAAAGTCCCTTTAAGTCGACCTAACTAGAGCCTGTGTGAAAACGCCATAAAACACTCTTCCTTTTTTTGTCAGAGCGCTGCTTCACCTGCACCGGCTGAAGCTCCTGGTGGACAAGACTCAGACGTGTGAGCGCGCTGAGGAAGACGAGCGAGACGAAGGCCGCTACTCCTCTCCTCCACCGAGCAGCAGCAGCAGCAGGGGGGGGCAGTGCAGGACACAGAGCGGCTCCAGGAGGGTAACACGTGAAACGAGGCGACGCAGTGGAGTTTAATGACGGCTCGTGGCCACAGGGGGCGCTGCAGGAGACAGACTCTGGGATGAACTCACCTGAATGTTGTCCATCTTTGAAATAAATAACGTTTAAAGGAGTATTATGATTAATTCACTTTTTAGAGCTTTTTACCATGTTAAAATGTCGTTTCCTCGTGACAAAAACATATCTGGAGCTGGTTTGAGTCTTCTGCTTTCCAAATTATTATGCAAATGGTATTTTCATTTATCAACTCAAATGACAGTCAGCATAATTTTCAAGTCTTTAACTGTTAGAGGATAAACGTGTGAACGTGATTGAAAAAAACCTTCCAATGATAACAGTATTTTATTCAAAAATAAATAGAGTAAAAAACTAAAAAAGTTAGTTCCTGTTCTCGGGGTAGAGTTTCAGTTCTGCAGCGGTCAGCGACGGAGCAGCAGCAGCAGCAGTAGTGAGTGAGCTCAGAATAAATAATAATCCTTACAAACGGTTTATAGTTGGTTTGAATGTATAAGCTCGTCTTTAGTTTGTCTCCTGTCATTTTCATTTTGTGTAAATATGAGCAGATGAATGAAACAAAGTTAGTGGGTTTCAGATTATTCTCACGCGGAACCATGTGGCTTCTAGCAAACAGAAAACGGGACTTCTTATGGTTTTCTTTCAAAAATGCCACTCTGCCATAAGGCCAGATTTGTGCAGTGTACGACTAATAGTTGTTCTGTGCACAGTTTCCCCCACCTGAGCTGTAGCTCTCTGCAGTTCATCCAGGGTCATCATAGGCTTCTTGGTAACAGCTCTGGTCAGTGCGGTCCTTGTTCGGTCAGTAAGTTTAGGAGAACAGCCGGTCTTGGTAGGTTTGCAGTGATGCCACAGTCGTTCCATTCCTGGATGATGTATTTAACTGTACTTTGAGAGATGTTCAAAGCTTTGGAAATGTTTTTATAACCTAACCCAGCTTTATACTTCTCAATAACTTTATCTCGGACCCGTCTGGTGTGTTCTTGGACTTCATGATGTTGTTTAGTGACCAATACACTCTGACCATAGCTCTGAGGCCCTCACAGAACAGCTTAATTGTACTGAGAGTAGATTACACACAGGTGGCCTCTATTTAATGGTTAGGGCAAGGTGTGAACATTCTGCAGTCATTAGGAATGTTATAAAGGCAATTTAATGCACTCCGAAAATGCGGTGTGAATACTTATGCACGCCCACTTTTCACTTTTCTATTTTTTGAAAAATAACAGAATCTTGTATCATTTTGCTTTCACTTCACAGTTGTCTGTTACTTGTGTGTGAACTTTCAGTAAAAAATTCAAAATAAAATCTTTACGTTTAGGGTTGTAAACATGAGCAAAAGTGAAGCGCTGTGAATACTTTCCGGATGCACTGTAATGTGAGGCGCAAGATTGTCAATTTGATTTTAAACTCAACAGGAAGCCAGTGGAGAGACTTTACCACAAGTGTGATGTGTTCTCTTCTACTGCTCGTCTTCACAGTACTAGTGTCATTCATGGAGAGGAAGTTGAAATTGTGAACAAGTATAAATATCTTGACACTCTAAACACTGAAGAAAAGTCATCAGCAGATTCATCTTTTAAGGAAACTGAGCTCCTTTAGAGCGTCTCAGCCCATTCTGTGTCACTTTTACCATTGAGGGCCTGTTAACGTTCTCTTTTATTTGTTGGTTTAAGAATTTGACGGTCAAAGATAAAAACAGCCTAAACAACATAGTAAAGATCAGCTGTAAAATAACCTGTGTTCAGATGTCGAGCTTAGGTTCTTGTGTTGCAGGCGTTCCGCAAAGCCAGGAGCATTTTCGGCTCCTCTGACCACATACTGAGGCACGAATTGTCCTTGTTGCCATCTGGGCGGCGCTATCTGGCCCCAGTGAGAAAGACAAACAGATATTCAAAACTCATTTATTCTAACTGCTATCGACCTCTTAAGGGAATTGAGTGGTGTTATTTTTTGTGTTGTTGTTGTTATTGTACTACTGTTCTCTGCTGCGTCTGCACATATTGAGGTGTGTCCCCTGGTGGTGTTGTCGTCTATGAGCACTGACACACAACTATATTTGTTGTTGACTGACAAGTATGGATGTGTATGTATGTTCTTTTTTTAAAGTGGCTGCAAACTGAATTGCCCTCTTGGGATAAGTAAAGCTATCTGAATCTGAATATTTGTTCGCGTTACTAATTGAAAACCTCTCAGGGAACGTTTAGGACACGCTGCTAGCTGGCAGTTACAGTAGTCCAGCCTTGATGAAACAGATGCATGAATAAGTTTTTCTGCATCACTCTTGGGTAAGATGTCTTGTATTTTAACAATGAGAGACCCTCTCCAATTTGCCTATAGAGCAAACAGAAGCAGAGATGATGCCATTTCCCATGCCCTGCATTTCACACTTCCACATTTGGATAAGGGCAAGGGCCCCTATGTGCGCCTATTGTCTTTGGACTACAGCTCTGCCTTTAACACAATTGTCCCACAGAGGCTACATTTTGAAACTCCGGCAGCTGGGGCTAAACCCTGCCCTGTCCTCCTGGGTCTAGGACTTTTTGACAAATAGGCCCCAAGTGATGTGAATGGGGGAACATACCTCCAGTAGCAGGACTCTAAACATTGATTTCCCCCAAGGATGCGTCCTGAGCCCCCTCCTCTACAGCCTTTACACACAGGACTGCACAGCCACACGCACCTCCAACACCATTGTGAAATTTGCAGATGACACAGCGGTGGTTGGACTTATTTCTAACAACCATGAAGGAGCCTACCACGAGCAGGTTGCTCTGCTGGCAAACTGGTGTAAGGAAAACAATCTGGTCATCAACATCTCCAAAACCAAGGAGATGGTGATGGATCTGAGGAGGGGGACGCACCATCACGTCCCCTTAAAGGAACAGGCCTCTGTGCTGTCCTTCAGGCCAGCTCTGTCTAGCCATTGGTAGGATTTCTTGATATCCGCCACTTCAGTTATGTTTCGGTGGTACATCTCGTGTAGGGGCTTGTCCTCCCATGACGGGACCTCCAGAGCCTCATCTTCTGTTCCCCATTGTCTGAGACATTCACTGAGCACATCATCTGTTGGAGCCTTGTCCTTGATGTACTTATGGATGTTGGATGTTTCATGCACTTCATGTCAAATAAAAGGAGTCAGTGCAACAGCGGCACAGTCACAGAATAAACATGAAAACACTACACTCACTGTGTACTCGATCTTCTGGGGATCAGTCGTAGAACTTGCTGCTCTTAACCTCTTTATCCAATGATTCTCACTCGTCTGGTCGATCATTATCATCCATGGGAAAACTTTTTTTTGCATAATCCACAACAAAAGGGCCGGTTTTCCACCTGCCCTGCGCCCATTGCCGCTATGTTTTACGTGTTTAAAGTCGTAAATAAACCAGTAACACTTCTCTTTGGTGTAGCTACTGCAGCCGCGCCTTCGTCGTTTCAGTTCGAGAAGCACGCTAGTGAAACCAATGAAGAAGCGCTAAGAGCGAGGCTGCGTGGGAGATTCAGGGACGGTAAGAAGTGCGGGAAAGGCACAAATGCGTGGACAAATATATAACAGACGGGTTTCCAGCGGGGTGGCAATAGGGATGGCAGGGACTTCGTTTGCAGCTAGAAGGTACTGGTTAGATTCCTACCTGGACGGGGCCTTTCTTTGTGGAGTTTGCTTGTTCTCCCCGAGGTTGCCTCCGGGTACTTTGGTTTGCCCTACAACTGAAAACATGTACAATAGGCCAGGATGAATGATGTGTGTGTGAATGCATGGTGGTGGTGAGAGGGATCGTTGGCACCAGGCCCGTGCAGAGGGGGGGGGCTTGAGCCCCTGCCCCTTTTGCTCCATGCCCTGAAGTGCCCACTTCCCTCCATACCTTTTATTTATTTGTATTATAGTTTATCCAAAGCTTTGCCACGGTCCTTACCATTGGTTTTGCCCCAATAAGCCTTATTAGCTTATATTAATAAATCAAATCCGAAATGAACACGCCCCTCGTTAGTTCATCATGTTTTCAATGCCCCGCCCACCGGCCCTGCAGCAGAGAGCGGCTCAGAGAGAGGAGGAAGTGAGAGCAGAGGCCTCTCCTGCACAGAACAACCATCTCCACACCTTGTGCTTCAGATCGCTCTTTATTTTTCATCAGTCGGCCTCATAATCACGGACCAATGAGGTCAACAAGTCGACAGTTTTGTACGATCTAAAAAATAAACCTTGTGTCAGACGCGAGCGCCGTTTATCGCGGCTCAGCGCCGCATCCTCGCGCAACATATTTGTCAAAATAGTTCAGCTCCATGTTCTCTTAAAACAACGTGAAACTCACGCCCAGACATTCTCAATAGTTTATGTCCTTTTCTTAAGCCCCTGTTTTCAGCCACAGCCCAGAGAAGAGAGAGACGTGAGGGAGACAGTCGTGAAAGTCTGTGTTTCTGTAGGGGCGCTGCTAAGATACTAGTGGCCTGGGGCAGATGCCTCCTGAAAAGTCCCCACTAGCAAAAGATACTGAGATACTGGCAAAAAATAGTATTAATAAACTGAAATAATAATAGCAGATGGCTTTCCACAAATCTATATTTTTTAGCTCCTATACAGCTCCTTTTACTTTTGTAAATAAATTAATTAACAAAATGGATTCGAAATAAATGTGATTGTGATAAGAATTTAAGAGGAGCGGGAACGGTTGATTTGTCAGCGATCGCGGGGGGTGCAGTCACATCTGTGACAGATGTGTGCAGTTACGCATGACTGATGATGCACTGGTGATGCATGACTGCACACAGATGTGTGCAGTCATGACAGCGCTTCTGTCCGTCTCCCACAGGGGAAACTGAACACCACCGAGTGTGGAGTGAATGTTCAGTTGTCTCAGGTAAAGCGCTTTGTGATGTTGTCTGTGAAAAATCTATATAAATAAAGTTACTCTTCTTCTTACCACCCAACCAACTCCTCTGGGTCCGCCACTGAGCACAATCGTGTTAATGAAGCACAAGGGTGAATATTTGTGTAAGTTTGAGAGACACAAACCTGTCCCCACACCTCTAAATGAGGAAGTCACTGCAGCAGCTTAAACACAATGTCTGTGATGGACCTGTCGGGGCTTTGAACCTCAAGCTTGTGGGTTTATTGAAGGACACAGACTCAGAGGGTGTTTCTCTGTTTGTGTGTTAACAGGAGCTGTCTAAGATGGAGCCTCTGTTCTCTCTCCTCTTTCTGCTGCTTCTGCCTCGTCCTTCATGGCTCTACTCTCTGCACAACTGCTCCACAGACGCCACAGATTCACGGAAAATTAACTGCAGTGAACACAAATTATCCAGAATTCCCTCGGACATTCCCAAATCCGCCAAGTATCTCTCAGTTTATCATAATAACATACAGTGGATCCGACAGAGTGATTTCTCTGGTCTGTCTGAACTCCAGACGTTAAAGCTCGGCCGCAACCAGATCTCTCACATCGAAGACGCAGCGTTTTCACATTTGTCGTCTTTAACTGAGCTCTATTTAGACAGAAACAGACTCGCAAACCTCACAGACCACATGTTCACAGGGCTGTCCAACCTCACTGTTCTCGGATTACGATCTAACAAAATCAATCATATTTCAGAGTTGGCCTTTGCTCCTCTGACAAAGCTGCTGGAGATAGTTCTGTGGGATAATCTTCTCTCCAGCATGAGTGACATTGTGAACATAGTTTTGTTGTGTCCACTGTTAAAGTCCTTAGACCTGACACAAAACCCTCTCACATCTATTGAATCAGAGCAGTTTCCATTTCCTTTAAACATCACGTTCCTGGATCTGAGCATGACTCCTCTGAGCAGGTTCTCACTTCACTCTGATGTGTTTCCACATTTACAGACTCTTGATTTATCGAACATCCACAATGATCTTCAATGGGACGTTTCAGATAAAGCCTTTCTCAAAGTCTGAGGACTCTGGATCTGGGGTTGACTGGTTTTACTAATGAAACATATCAGTCAATCTTCCAGAGCCTGGATTCGCCGAAGGACCTTAATCTCAGAGGTGTTGGCCGTTTGGACGAAGGTCTGTTGGACTGGGCCTGTGGGATCCAGACTTTAGAAATATTAGATTAAGTTTTAACAATATTCTAGTTTTAAAGGATTCCCTTCTTCTTCCGTGTTCTAACCTCACTGAGTTGGTTCTTTCAGTAAACATCCTGAGGGACTTAGGCCCCTCCTCTCTGCAGATGTTGACCCGTCTATCGTGGCTGAACCTTGGGGGAACAGTCTGACCAAAGTCCCTCTGACCATCAGAAACATGTCGTCTCTCACGTTTCTGTCATTTCAGTCAAACTTAATCAGTAAACTTCACTGTTTGGACTTCTCTGGTCTGCACCTGTTAAAGATTCTCGACCTCAGTTATAATGCACTGAGAGAACTGAACAGCTGTGCTTTTCAGAATCTCCAGAGCCTTCAGGAACTTTATATAGAAGGAAACAAAATTCACAATTTAGATTATAATTTTGGGATCACTTTGCTCAACCTGATGATTTTAGATGCATCTGGAAACTACATTGAGCAGCTTCTAAAAGGAGTCTTTAGAAACATGACACGTTTGACTGAATTAGATTTACAATCTGAATCAGTCACAGAGATGTTATTATATGAGGGGGCGTTTGATGGGCTCACAGACCTGAGAACCTTGAGTATGTCTCCAGTTTTCATCATTTACTCTCCTTCTGCAGGTGTATTGCCTCATTCTAGCTCCAGGGGGCGCTCACAGCTGCAGAAGTTCTTCAATCTGCCGTCACTGCAGACGTTGAGAATCATTGTTTCTAAAGGTGTTTGTTCAGCTTTCACAAAAGGTCTTCTCCAAGGGTTGGATGATTTAAAAGTGCTGTCATGGAGAGGTTGTTTTCAGGGGATCCTGATTCAAAAGCGTTACACCACACGCCGCGTCTGTTTAATTTGGAAATAACAAACACAGATAAATGGTTTCCAGATCCAGAGCTGTTTCGGCCGCTCACAGTCTTACAAACTCTGGATCTGTCCAGTAACCAGCTCAAATCTGTGGACTTTCTCTCTGAGGCAGATCTGACGCAGCTGCAGACGCTGATCTTAAAGAGCAATGATCTGTCTGTTATAAATGACAGAGTGTTTGAGGCGCTCCCTTCACTGAGATACCTGGACCTCTCTGACAACCCGTTTGCATGTAACTGCTCTAATGCTGACTTCATCGACTGGGTCATCAGGAACACACAGGTGTACGTGAACAGAGCATATCAGTACAAGTGTGAGTCTCCTGAGTCTCACCAGGGGGCGCTCCTGTTAGAGTTTGACTACCGCTGGTGTTGGGAGTCTGTGGGGCTCTTCTGCTTCCTCTGCAGCTCTGCTCTGGTGCTTCTCACGCTCTTCCTCACCTTCCTCCATCACTTCCTGCGCTTCCATCTGCTGTACGGCTTCTACCTGCTGCGGGCCTTTCTGTACCACCGGCAGCAGAGAGGCTGTGCCGAGATCTACGACGCTTTTGTGTCCTACAACGTCCACGACGAGGAGTGGGTTTACAGAGAGCTGCTGCCCGAGCTGGAGGGACGGCAGGGCTGGAAGCTGTGTCTGCACCACCGAGACTTCGAGCCAGGTGACTCCACAGCTCCGTTTATGATCAGGCTGACATTCAATCACAGCTCAGTATTAAAACATTGATTTTTCACGCAGGTCAATGTAGAGATTTTTCAATAATTTTCTCCCTCTCCCTTCTTCGGCAGAAGTTTCAAATTGATATCTTTAAATTTAAGGGTTTTTTTCCTATTCACCTGCAGAGTCTCGCTTTAAGTTTCTCTAAATAGTCACCCATATTCGAGAACATTTTAACAGAATGTTTTCATGAGCGAAGTTCACAATAGACGAAGTGCTTCAAAATAGAGGGTTAAGGCCAGTGCACACCAGAACGCAGCGCGCCGCGTCACCGCACTTCAGAGACTGTTTTCAAACTGTGCGGGGCTTTATTTATTATTAGTTTATTTGACAGGGACAGTACACATTAATGAACATTTCTGTAAATGTGTCAGTATTAGCTGCAAAGCTAACAACAATTATAAAACATAAAACAGTTTAAAAGTTGAGGCTACACTTACATAACAAATGTTGATATAATTCATGCATTAATAACATCTGAATGTTCGTTCTGTGACTTGCACAATAGAATGGAGATTTTGGTGCAAGGGCAGGTCATACAGTTCAAACATTATAAGGATAAATATGTACAATTATTATTTACAAAGCAACATCTGTGCAGAGGATCCTGACACTTGGCTCAGTCCTGCACCAGGAGATCTGTATAGGGTCTAATGAGCACATCGTTGATTTGATTTCAACCAGTTTTTTAATTGAGTCCTAAATGTGTTAAACGTGGGGCATTCTCTTATAGTGAGAGGGCTGCTGTTCCAGATGTTACAGCCTCTGACTGAAAGAACAGTCTGGCCAAAGGTGGTACATCTGAAGGGCACTTCACAGTCTCCTCTAACCATAGACCGAGTGGCTCTGCCAGAAGAGGATTTCAATTTTACGAAATCCCTTAATGGCGGTGGTGCAAGTCCATTGAGTATTTTGTAGACCATACGAGCAAATTTAAAGTATTTAAAATGTTCGAAGTTTAGAAGGTTGTACGTCTCAAGAATGCGGCAGTGGTGGTACGAAACAGGTTTTCTGGCAAAAACCTTTAAAGCTTTCTTATATAAGGATTCTATTTGTATAAAAGTGGTTTCATTTGTAAGAGACCAGTTTGTAAAACAATATTCGATTTCCGAGAAAACCATAGCAGCAGAAACATCCTAGCAGCCTGAAGTGTCATTGATGAGCGAATATATCTGAAGTTATGAAGACTGAATTTAATAGTTTTACAAATTTTTGTGACGTAACTTTTGAACATGAGTGTAGAGTCAAGAACTACTCCAAGGTATTTAAACTCTTGTACCAGTTCAAGCTCCACATCTCTGAGAAATACATGTGAATTAGTAGTTTTTTGTTTTGTTTGGAAAACATTATACATACAGTCTTTTTAGAGTTCAAAAGGAGACATGATTTTGAGAGCCAATTTTGGACATATGCCATTTCAGAAGTAAGAATACGACCAGCTTCCTGTATTTTTTTGCTGGAGTGTATATTACAGCATCGTCTGCATTTGTATCTGGGTGTTTCTGCATGCTTCTGGAAGATCATTTATATAGAGGGAAAAAAGAACCGGTCCTAGAATGGAGTCCTAGAATAAACACCTGATTTATACATTTGCCATAAATAAAAGAAGACACGTATGTCCGTGTTGTAAGAGAGAGAGCAAACCTGGCTCTTTTTTGTAGGTTAATAGCGAGTTGGCGACAGACACGAGTTTGCCTGAGCCATGACGATGGTTTCTCTGTCTCCGCGGCTTCTCTCGTCCAAACAAACAAAGTTCACGGCAGTCTCTCTGTCTGTCATGGCCAGACCCGCCTCTGTGTCTCTGCAGGAGGTTAAAAGCCTGTGTTTTCCTCCACGGCGCCGCGTCTGGATTCATCTGAATCGTATCGCGGGGTCCAGCGTCACTGCAGTCTCGGTCTGCGTTCTCTCATAGAAAATAAAGGAGGCGGCTCTTTTGCCGCACGTCAAGGCGTTTCGGTGTGTGCTGGGCTTTAGGGTTAAAGCTCATTCATACATAAGACGCAATAACTTGGAACCATGGAAAAGTTTTCAGTTAAAATAAGTTTCCATGGTTATATGGCAAAAATGACTCTCGATGTAAGAACAAAGTTCTTTTGCGTTTTATGAAGTATGAATGAACCTTATATTAGGGACCTATGACCGAAGTGCCAGAAGTCCCTAAATTGGAGCAACCCTGATCAATGACCCAACATGCCCCACTTTACAATTCAAATATGGTTTGAGCTACAGGTCTAGAACTTTGTTATGTTTATCGGAGAGGAATCAGCAAACACTGATCCAGATGTTGTGTCTCTGTTTAACAAAAGCTATATCCTTGGGTAGATTTTAGGATGTTTGTCTTGCTGACTTCATCGGAGGGACTCAAAATATCCTCTGCTAAATGTGGTGTCTCTAAGTTCCCTTACCATTGTTGGGGGTAGTTTTATACAATTTAGAAAACCTTGTGTCAATAATCAGGGTCGCTCAATATTTTTGCTCAATACATTACTCCAAATAGCAGTTGTAGTTTACAAAGCCACATTTCTGATCTGGCCCCTCATATTGGTGATCACTGATGTATAACGATATAATGGATGTGATGTTTCTTTTCCACTCAGTTTGCTCTTGGGCGTCTGTGTGTGATGTTTTCCAGGGAAAGCCATCATGGATAACATCGTGGACGCCATCTACAGCAGCAGGAAGACTCTGTGTGTGATCAGCCACCAGTACCTGCTCAGCGAGTGGTGCTCACGCGAGATCCAGATGGCCAGGTGCTGCTCCTCTTCACACACGCTTTCTCTTGTTATCGGTGAAGTTCATTTCAATCATCAAAAGGATAAAGCTGTGGTTTCTCTGACCTGGTCCTCGTCTCTGGTGCAGTTTCCGTCTGTTGGACGAGCAGAAGGACGTGTTGATCCTGTTGTTCCTGGAGGAGCTCTCGTCCAATCAGCTGAGCCCGTTCTTCAGGATGAGGAAGCTGATGAGGAGCCGCACGTACCTGAGCTGGAGCGGGGCCCGGGGCCACAGGGGGCTGTTCTGGGAGAGGGTCCGCCACGCGCTGCAGTCTGGGGCCCAGCTGCCCGCAGACGACCCACTGCCCACTGACGACTGACCCACTGACGACTGACCCACTGCAGACAACCCACTGCAGACGACCCACTGACGACTGACCCACTGCCCACTGATAACTGCCCACTGCAGACGACCATGACGACTGACCCACTGCAGACGACCCACTGCCCACTGCAGATGGCCCAGTGCAGACGACCCACTGCCCACTGACGACTGACCACTGCAGACGACCCACTGCAGACGACCCACTGACGACTGACCCACTGCAGACGACCCACTGCCCACTGACGACTGACCCAGTGCAGACGACCCACTGCCCACTGACAACTGACCCACTGCAGACGACCCACTCCCCACTGACGACTGACCCACTGCCCACTGACAACTGACCCAGTGCAGACGACCCACTGCCCACTGACGACTGACCCACTGCCCAATGACGACTGACCCACTGCAGACGACCCTCTCCCCACTGACAACTGACCCACTGCAGACGACCCACTCCCCACTGACAACTGACCCACTGCAGACGACCCACTGACGACTGACCCACTGCCACTGACGACTGACCCACTGCAGACGACCCTCTCCCCACTGACAACTGACCCACTGCAGACGACCCACTGACGACTGACCCACTGCCCACTGACAACTGACCCACTGCAGACGACCCACTGCCCACTGACGCCTGACTAGAGCAAACTTCCGATGTCAAGTCTTGTCAAAGAGTCTTTGCGAATGATGGTGGTTGTTACCATGGTTAAGTTCATCGACTGAAACGCTCAATTGCAGCGTTTCCCTGAAGAGGGCGCGATGTGTGAACTTCTTGTTATGTTTTTGACACTTTACTCTTTCTTTTTTTTACCCACAATGCCATGAATAAATGATCATTTAGGCGACACGAGCTAAAGCTCAGACCTGGGGGAAAACCTCATTCAGTTTAGAGTCATCTCGTTCACTGAGGTTGTTTCTTCTTCTGCTGCTGAAGCTCCGATCTGATTTTTACTGCATTTGTTTGAATCATGTTTACAATCGAGACTTTATCTTGTATCATTGTTTAATTTGAAATATGATTAGCATTTGAACTGTTCATTAGAGTTGATTCAAACTGACAGGACGTTTGACGGATGTTTTTGTTATAGTTTATTTGAACAGGATCAATGCACATTAGTCACTTCCCGTTTTAGCTTTAAAGCTGTTTTCAGCCGTAGTCTTTGGGAAAGATGCAGATCATCAACTCTGATTGAACCGTGAATAAAGTATTTATGGCACAGAGTCATATAGACGGAGCAACGTCTACGTCACATCAGTGACGCCAGAAGGTTAACGCCCCTTTTCGGGGAAAAACAGAAGCTCCGTACATTGGAATGAATGAGGAAAGATCGTCTGAGAACTTTTAATTTACACATGAAAAAACGTTTTCTTTGTTTTATTTAATTATCGAACGTGAAAATGAAGCCGTGGAAGTGACCTGTTGTTTCAGATAATTCACAGATAAGACGGTTAATGTTTTAAAACTGAGCTGCTAAACCCACTGGCTCCAATAACATAATGAAAATATGATATTTACAGGGGTGGAATTTATAAGTTATACTTCCTCCCGCTCCTTTTCAAGTTTATGTACAGTATTATGTATATATGAAAGATGTCAATATGTCATGAATGCATGTTAAAATGTTGCACATTTTAATAGTCAAAAAATAGTCATGTTTATATGTATTGTACATTGAACTCAGAATAAACAATCAATCAATCATGACTCGTCTGTGTAACTTTTTCACTGGATGCTTTATAATGTCACTACAACAGCTTCAGCTTTTAGTCTGTTGCTTTTATATTATCATTCAATTAAAATCATACAGCCTACGATGTAGTTTTGTAGCTTATGAGAGCAAATGGTATGGTTCATTCAGCAGCTAACCTACTAGCTGCTAATGCTAACGTGACATGACGAGTGGTATATAAAATAAAGAAAGAAAAGCCTGACAACGCCATCCAGTATGACTGGAAATAGATGTGCTTTAAGGCACACAGGTTCGACCCATAAGGACAGAGGCATCATGTTCCTTGTACATTCACTTTAGGTTTATTTCAATGTTTTACTTTTGTTTTATCTTTCTGTTCGGATTTCATATTTTCTTTACACAGAACATTATTTTACGTTACGTTCAGTTGGGCTCACAAAATGCCCGGAACAGGTCAACGAAAAGGAGACAAAACAAGGAGAAAGCAAGACAGGTCGAAACAAGACAGCAGCGTGGTTAGGTCCACCTGAACGTAAATAAAAGGTTAGCTGAGGAGCAGTACACAAAATAAAGGCTAACCACCAGGCAAGGCCAATCCTACCATCTAGCCCTTCTCGGCCGGCTCGGTGCTTCGATAGCCCCCGAGTTCCGTCACAGGAGGGCCCCAGCAGACCCCGAGCCACCATGCACCGAGGAGAAGCAATGGACGCCATGGAGTGGTGCGCGTTGAGGCTCTCAACCACCCGTGCCGCTAAAATTAGACCTGCGTTAGCAGCTACACCAATATTAAGAATGAACGAACGAACAAATAGCTACCTGGACCCATGTAACAGCACACACAACCCTGGGCCCAGCCCAACCAGGCCGGAAGACGCCAGTGAGGAGACAGAGGAAGTGCGTGTGAACCAGGGTCGCTTTTATACCATTTAAACGCTAGCGCCCTCTGCTGCCCGTTTTCATATTTACAGTGCTTATAGTTAATAAAAAGGTATAAAATACAGTTAATAAAAACTGGTATTGCCACACTAATGTTAATGTGCGTTTTAAAACTGAGAGAATCATTAATTAGGCCTAATGCTGAACAGGTTTGATGAGTTTGAATATTTACCGATTAAAGACATTACAAAATGCATAATACACGGCCACCAGGGGGAGCTGTTTCCTCAGTAATGAGCTCTGACATGGCCATAACAGATGCCAGCGATCAATAAACTCGCTCATATAAGTTTCCACGAAAAATAAAAAAATCTTCCAATCGTCTTCTGACAGTGTGTTGATGTGTCCGTGATCAAGAACGGCCATCTTCCTGTAGTTCTGATCACTGGTTTGGAATATTTTATCCTCAGAACGAGAAATATTCCATTTTCCACATACACACCAATGCAATTTTTAACTCTCGATTCCCCCAAAAGGGGGCGTTGCTCAGTAAAAGTTCCCGGATGTTGCTCCCATCTATCCAGGCGTCTTGTCTTTATTCTTATTTAGGTGTCATTGTATGAACCGATAACGTAATAACGATTTACCGGCCGATAATGTAATATTTATGACGTTAATGACTGGTTCTTACATTATTGGCCTAACAAGGTGAAAATTGCTCATAAAAGTAATACATTCAGCCCATCAGCTTTTGTATTTTATGCTTTTTGTTTGTTTCTATCACAACCTTTTTTTCACTCGAAGTAACTTGCCGCAGCTCATATGCATCGTACCACGAGGGCAGCCCAGACGGTAAAGCGGGTCAGTGCTTGATGTCGCTGGAGATAGATCAGAGCCATACCCTTTATGGCTTTAAATGTGAGGCGCAAGATTGTCAATTTGATTTTAAACTCAACAGGAAGCCAGTGGAGAGACTTTACCACAAGTGTGATGTTTTCTCTTCTACTGCTCGTCTTCACAGTACTAGTGTCATTCATGGAGAGGAAGTTGAAATTGTGAACAAGTATAAATATCTTGACACTCTAAACACTGAAGAAAAGTCATCAGCCGATTCATCTTTTAAGGAAACTGAGCTCCTTTAGAGCGTCTCAGCCCATTCTGTGTAACTTTTACCGTTCTTTCATTGAGAGCCTTTTAACGTTCTCTTTTATTTGTTGGTTAAAGATAAAGATAAAAACAGCCTAAACAACATAGTAAAGATTAGCTTGAAATAACCTGTGTTCAGATGTCGATCTTAGGTTCCTTGTGTTGCAGGCGTTCCGCAAAGCCAGGAGCATTTTCGGCTCCTCTGACCACATACTGAGGCACGAATTGTCCTTGTTGCCATCTGGCCGGCGACATGGCCCCAGTGAGAAAGACAAACAGATATTCACACTCATTTATTCTAACTGCTATCGACCTCTTAAACTAAGGAGAAAGCAGGAATTGAATGGTGTTATTTTTAGGCCCGAGCGCCATCAGGGCTGGCGAAGGGGCTCTTGTAATCGTATAGAGTATAGAGCACTCCCCAAAGTGCGAAGCGCTCGCCTCCTCTCAAACATGCACTAACGCACTCCTCTCGTCGTGCACGTTCTGTGCACGTGCACATGTATCAGAAAACGAACATTGTAATTGTACAGTGACAAAACGAGCGCGAAGCGCTCCCCTCTTCTCAAACACTCACTAATGCACTCTTCTTGTCGTGCACGTCCCGTGCACATACATATATAATGCAAAAATCAACATTGTAATTGTACAGAGCCCATTGAAGTCAATGGGCTTTTATGTGACCCAGGGCTTCTACCATGAGGTAGGAATGCGCGAGCACTTTCCGAAAATATATAGTTTATGGCCTTGTAATTGGCTTGTAAGTGGCCCTCCCATCCTCCGTGAAAATAGTTCTTAGCCTGACAGCAAGCCGGTCTCGGTCAGAGTTTCTTTTGAAATTCGTCAATTTACCCCTTTATTAACAAAACACACACATTTAGACTCCTACACCTTTATACTACTAATCTGTCACAGAAAGAAGCTTTAATTTGCTCGTTTTTGGCTCCAAATTCAGCTTTTTTGGACTTGACCATCACAGGAAGTTCTGATTGGCTGTTTCCTGTCCGTCTCTCTTTGTGTTCCTCTTTCTACATGGATCTGACCAAAATATAGTTTCACCCATCGAGGTTGCTGCATGGCTGGAGCATCCTCTCAAATATTTGGCCTCCCAGGCGAATTTGCCCTAATTATAACATGATTCAAATAATATTGGCTGAACTGTAAAGCCGTCTCTCCATTTTCTGCTCATACATGAGCACGGGGCGTTTCATAAAATTAATCTAAGTTCAGTTCAGCTATAGCTGCCTGTCTAGCTCCATAGGTAGAGCACTGGGCTTCCAATCATGAGGTTGCCGGATCAATCTCAACCGCGGGTGAGAGCAATTTTAAGTTAAGGACCCAGCTTATTTCTAACCAGAGAAATTGGCCTCTAAACTTTTGGGCTGTTCTTGCCTGTCTCTGTTGCTCGAGTGACAATAGGGCTCATTTACATCTCATTTAGAAAAGCCATACCGCTGTAAAGCTCTCATTGTCATGTCATGTGTGTGGGGTTTCAGTCCTCAGGTCTTGAGTTCACTCACTCAAACACACATAAACTGGTCGACAATAGGCGTATGTATAAAACCTGGCATTTGTTCGCTAAAGCATGTGTCAACAACGCAAACCAAAGCAGCGGTGCCTCCGCCCAAACAACAAAAGGAAACAGGAGACCGTTCGCAGCGCTCAGCAAATTGCCACCGCTGCGGCCCGACACATCTGGACCGGTGGGATGGACCAAACTCTTCTGAGAACGTGGAAGGCTACGCCAATCCAATATTTAAAAAAATATAAGATTTCATTTGGCGGTGAAATCATCAGAACTACAGAAAGACTATTATTATAATAAAGTCATGGTCAAAAACTACCTTTGATTAGCATTGTCTCTGTTTGTGTTTCCGGGTCAGACCGGAGAGGGAACGGTCTAAAATTAGTTTTTTGGTCTTTTCAATTAGTGATCGAAAAACGAAAAATGGATTGTTTTTCCATTTTGGTCTGTGAAATGAAAAACGAAAATTAAAGTGATTTCCAATTTTCTATTTTTATTTTTGAAACGGAAATGGAGAAACGAGTGGTTTCCCGTTTTTTTCATTTCCGATTGTAAGTGGAAAATAGAATGGCCAAGAGGTACACGGACCCCACACTTACCACAAAAGACTGCACGGTGTTTTTGATGCTAAAGACTGTGGTATGCAAACTTTTGATCAGGGTCATTTTGGTACTTTCTTTCTTCATTATGATTTAAAAAGAGCAAACTCAATTGTTTTAGCATGAATGGCTTCACACAACCACTAACTAGTGAAAGAGTGAAGAAAAAAATAATTCTGCCAGTGTATATAAACTTTAGAGCACAACTATATAATTCTGTGTTCTCATCAAAATGGCCAATGTCTGAAGGGAGACCGTAGTAAAAAAAGTGAGCAGTACTACTAGGCCTGCCGCGATAATTACTATATCGAGTTATCGCTCGATAAGTAAAATGAAGGACGATAACATTTTTGGTCTCGGTAAATGCACGATAAATGCACGTGCTGCGTGTGCTTAAAATAAATACAGAAACATGAACGCTATCACAGCGCTGAGTGAGCGGAGCGTCCATCCAACCCGTCTCCCTGTGCTTAAAGACAGTATTGAGCACATCAGCCGTGTCCCCGCATGTATCCAGATCATTTATAGATCAGCGCTGCTTTTGGAGAGAGGCGGGCTGTAAACAAAGTGCCGTGATACTACCGTTGCCTACGGAGCTTTGCTGATTCCGACACTTTGTGAACTTTATCACGGAGCAAGAGGGACTCGTGTGAAAACACTTGGAGTTCCAGCCAAAAGAAGCATCACGGAGAGAATAACAACATTAATGCGACTGCAGGTTTGTCCAACGTGAGAACGAAACCAAACCACCGCCCAGTCAGTGTATCAAAGCTAATCAGCGCTACTGTTAGCAAGAGGAACCCGACCGCTTTAGCCACTATCCAAATACAAGCGCGATAGTCCTGAGAACATTACTCAGTGCTTAGGTCTATGTTACTGTTCAAAAGCCAGAGAAATGCTGCAGCGGTTTGACAAACAGTCAACAAGTTTCCCAAAAAAAAGCTGCTTCACTCCAACAACCGTGTTATATTTGAAAAGAAAAGGAAAAACAAAACATATAGCTACTCTACTTTAGCAGTGATACAGTATTATTTGGATCCATACAGTTCATATTTTATTCTAACCAGGTTTAATTTAACACAGAAGTGAATTTTGTCAGAAAATATTTAACCAGAATGATGTAGATGAAATATCAATATTATTGTTATTGGGATATTTTTAAAGATGATACTGCATATTGACTTGTTTTTTTTTTATGTCGTGACAGGCCTAGTTCAAACACAGAACCTGGTGAGAGTGTAAGTTATGTTAAAAGGTTGAGAAGCACAGATGGATACAGTGTCCTAGAATATATCAACCCTTCTAGTTTGCACTTTGTTTGGTATAAGGTGTTAATATTGAACGCCAAAAGTTCAAAACATTTCAGTTAAAATAGTTTCTTACAGTTTTCTTTTTATTGCCTTCAGTATTTGCATCATACTCAATATTATCGTTTATCGCGATATTTTTTGAGACGATATATCGTCCTCAAAATCTTTTTATCGTGGCAGGCCTAAGTACTACACAATGAATGACAGGATGATGAAAGTTCATGAACCAAACAGAGAGGGTGCTGACCACACACTCCCTCCCTCTATAAAAGAGGCTGCTCTGCTTTTGTGTGAGGACTGACAGGCTCCTGGTGTCGGTGAGTACACTGCACAATGACATCCACTCACTACTTTCTCAAGGACTGATAATGACGATGGTTTCTAAGTAATTTTGTGTCACGAACACAGACGCAGAGGTGGAACAGTTTGATTGATAGCGTATACTTTGTGGTATAGCGTATATTTGTGTATAGCGTATACTTTGTGGTGGATGATGCAGAGATGTAGCTCAAATGTAAAGTTGTCAAAAGACAGGGTGGAGAAGCCACGTGTGAAAGTAAAGGAGGAAAGTCAAGTTGTAGAATTGACCTGTTCAGTAAGATACACAAACTTTCGGTAGAATTTGGATCCATGAGCTCTTACCCACGGCATGTTTATCTGGAGCAGGGGCTACCAACTGTTTGCCCAGATTCCCTTCGGGGCTTCTCCAGTCACCCTTCAGACTTTTTCTAAAAATAGAACAGTTCAATTGCTTGCATCTTGATGTTAAAAATATAGCTATTTGTGTTTGTCTACTTGATACTTAGTATTTGTTTAAAAACAAGCATGAATTTGTCATAATAATATGTTTCATAATCTATAATTAAACTTTAAGTCTCCAGGATGTTATTTTTAACTGGTTGCCCTTCAATGACTTAATGCTTTTAAAATAGCCCTCAGCTTTTAATGAACATTTCTTGTCATCTACTGATTACATTGGAGATTGTGATTTTTACCTTACAATAAAAATTAAAAAAAAACATGACATAAATAGTTGTAAAGTTGCTATTGTTTTTGCATTTACAGTGTGACAAGCCTCTGGAGCGGTACGTTTCCTCTGCCCCCACTGTCCACTCCATTCCTAACACACGGCCCCTGTGCCGTCGGAGACTCGCCCCATTTGTCCACTGTTCGCTTCACTTCAGAAACAAAGATGGCTCTACAGAAAAGCAAGGCAAAGATGAGAAGCCATCCCTCTTTGGGGCGTGCTGGGACCTCATTCCGGCCTTGAACTTAGAGAAGACCGGCCCACTTATATAGCTCAAATTACAGCTCAATTATAGTCTCGTTTCAAGAGGTAGCTGGATCAAACACGGCTTCAACAATTTTCTAACCATTTCTTTTTTCACATGGGCTGCTGCGCACACACAGTCTGAGCCTGATAAAACCCACAATCAGTTATGTAGATAATGTAGATTTATTTTTCCACTTTTCTACCTTTCACTGCCTTTTTCTCTCTTTACTCGCGCGGACACTTGTCTCCGCTGAATTGGACTGCACCAACTTGAACTAATGCTGGGTTTACACATAAGCACGATGTGGTCGTTCCTCCTGATGTTCGCGAGCCAATCCCTGCCATCCCTATTGCCGCCCCGCTGGAGAACCCGACTGTTATATATTTGTCCCGATTTTCCGCGCGTTTGTGTGAAAAAAAGTGCGCCTTTTTCCTGCACTTCTTATTGTCCCTGAATGCATCTCCCACGCTGCTTTACGCACTGACCCAAACAACAACGCGTGTTAACGGTAGCTATAACATGGATAAGGGTTAAGACTTATTTACAACTTTTGACATGTAAAACAAGCGACGATGGGCGCAGCAGGTGGAGACAGGCCTGTTGTTCTGGATTATGAAAAAGAGGTTTTTTTTTCCAAATGGAGCTAATGATTGACCAGACGAGTGAGAGTCATGGATAAAGAGGTGAAGAGTTCTACGACAGATCCCCAGGAGATCGAGTGCGCAGTGAGTGTAGTGTTTTTATGCTTAATGTGGAGTAAAGTCAGGCTGAATGTGCCGCTGTTGCACAGACTCATTTGACATAAAGCGCGTGTGTTTATTGCTATTGTTTGTCTTGATAGATTCAGCGTTTTGCCCGTGTTAGTGACAGGAGCATATGGCTTAGTTTAGTCCCATAGACTATGAAAAACTATTGCTATTCTACAGTGTATGGACAGGCCCGACGCTCAGCTGGTCTTTGCTTTTTGTGTAACCCGATTTGGCAAGAGCCCAATGAGTCAGGTGAGAGCACGGCGGAGTAACACGCCTCTGCTCCGCCTCCAACCCGGTTTGTGCGGCAGGCGGTTTGTCCACATTCGCCCGATTCTTGACAATTCCCAATGACCCGCAACAGCGCGTAGCAGTGTGGGACGCATGTTCGTGACCGTGCGTAATAATTCGTGCCATTAATCGTAACGCATAGTAACAGGTCTCAACAGTTTGTGGCGGTGCGTGAAACCTCTACCGCGAATCATCAAATTCCACTCACATTCGTGATCCTCGGCCACGAATGTGGATTCGTGGCATTCGTGATTTGTCGTCACGAATTTTACTTTACACACACTTTATGCTGTGTGTAAACCCAGCATAAAGCGGAGTGGTGTTCCACTTAAACAGCTCTCTGAGTTAGTTCACCGTCAAATGGTATCTCCCTGCCCACAAGAATCAAAAGTTCGATGCAAAAATTCTTTCTGATTTTGATACATTAGTCGTTTTTTGATGTACATGACCCATGAATCCAATCCACCTCATTTCTATAGCATATTTAAACAACATGACAGTTCCAAAGTGCTGCACAAAAAAGAAATTAACATAAAAAGTGTACGCAAAACATCTCAATGTAGCTCTGCCAGTCAGTAAATATATAAGTCATGACTAAAATAATAAATGGTTAAAAATAAGAAATAAATAATCAATTTAAAATCAATAAAATTCATAAAACAATAAATAATACAATAAAATAAGTAAAAAACTAAATGTAGTATAAAAAGACACGGAACACAACTCACACGGTGTTAAAAGCCAGAGAATAAAAGTGGGTCTTAAGACGAGACTTAAAACTCTCCACTGTGGGGGCTGTTCGGACTTGGAGGGGCAGAGCAGAAAGGTTAAGGATCAGGAGCTTGGATCAGGACACAAGAGGTATTATAATATTTGAGCAATTGAGACGCAGCCTGCCCTTTACAACCAGGAAGGGAGGCCGCTCAACCGGCGGCGCGGACGGTGGACAAATGGGGTGAGTCTACGACGGCACGGTATGTTATGAATGGAGCGGACGGTGGGGGCAGAGGGGGTAGAAACGTACCGCTCCATAAGGGCAACCAGAAGGTTGTCACAACAGTAGACACACGTCAACAGTGTGTTTATTTATACTAGCCTGTGGCCACTCTGAATGGTTATGAAGCTTTTAGTAGTTCCCCTTCAGATCACAAGCTGCATCCAACCAGATCGATAGCACTATCACCATGTTATGTTGATCCATTGTGTTGTTCTGTTTATATCTTAGACTGCAACAGAAAAAGAAGAATCCACCAAAGTTTGATCAAACTGAGGACATGGCCTTGAGGACTCACCTCATGAGCTTTATGTGTTCAGCTTATCCTCAAAGAGTGCTCTGCATCATGGATGATCTATGTAAGGACAGATAGAATAATAAATGTCAGTACAATGCACAAATAACATTTGATCAGATCTTATTCTCACTCAAAAGACCTGCTCTGGGTTGATCTGCGTTGTGGTGCGGTTGTGTAGGTGGGAAGGCATTTAAAAGTTATCTTCCGCCTGCTCCCTTGTTATACTATTACCAATTCCTCTATCAAGGACTTTGCTGCCCATATAAAGCTAACTAAGAAACTAAAGGTACAAAAGAAATGGTTTATTCTTTTTTTTTTATGTTATTATTTTCACAGAACACTAGTCTTATGAACACCAAGAGGAAGCTGGAGTCTGATCTGGTCCAGGTTCAGGGTGAAGTGGATGACTCGGTACAGGAAGCAAGAAATGCTGAAGAGAAAGCCAAAAAGGCCATCACTGATGTGAGCTCACATGTCCAACACCAGAGTACACTGTTTATGACAGAATGAACTTACAATGAAAACATTTCAGCCATGATGGCTGAGGAGCTGAAGAAGGAGCAGGACACCAGCTCTCATCTGGAGAGGATGAAGAAGAACCTGGAAGTTACTGTCGAGGACCTGCAGCACCACCAATTCAAATAAATGCTACAGTAACACCATTTACCACAAATTCATGACATGTTATTGAACGGTTTGGAATATTGTTTTGAAACAAATCTTACAGGAGGGGCATGTCCAGGCCCAGGAAGGTTCAGCATGAACTTGACGCTCAGGAGCGTGCTGATATCGCCGAGACCCAGGTCAACAAGCTCAGAGTCAAGAGCCGTGATGATGGAGATGTAATGACTTCATGAACTATCTTTATTTCTTACTGTACTGTGTACATTTTGTTGCTGTTAAAATGGCACTAAAGTTGTTATTAATCTTTTTACAGTCTGACAGTGCAGAGTAAACAACAACCCCATTTGGATATTGAGGCAGTTCATAAAATATGAAGTGACTTAAGACTTAATGGACCGCCTGGGTCTGAAGTTTTTTATTTGACCTTTATTTAACCAGGAAAGTCCCACTAAGATTAAGAATCTGTTTTACACCGGAGTCCTGGCCCCAGAAGAGAAACTATTGTACATGTTTTTAGTGGTTGGTGAAACCGGAGAACCCGGAGGAAACCTACGCAGACACGGGGAGAACATAAAATAATAATAATCTCTTGGATTTGTATAGCGCTTTTCAAGATACCCAGAGCGCTTCACAGCTCATTATTCATTCACTCCATACTCGGTGGTGGTAAGCTACTGTTGTAGCCACAGCTGCCCTGGGGCAGACTGACGGAAGCGAGGCAACCAGTCTGTGCCATCGGCCCCTCCGACCACCACCTACCACTCACTCACTCATTACATTCGCTAGGCTTCCTGGTGTTACCAAACGGTCTCCCATCCAAGTACTAACCAGGCCCTTCCCTGCTTAGCTTCCAAGATCTGACGGGATTGGGCATAGCAAAGGCGGTATGACCACATACAACATGCAAACTCCACACAGAAAGGCCCCGTCCAGATGGCGATCGAACCTGGACCTTCTAGCTGTGAAGCACGAGCGCTAACTGCTATGCTACTGTGCCCCCAGTTTGACGTAACGTAAGTAATATTAAATAATAATATATTTTCTGAAGTCCCTCCCTTTGCTGATTTAAGACACTAATCAGAATCCCCAGTGCCATCACTTTGACCAATGAGACGAGCTTTCCTGTGAACCGGCCTGTCAGGTCCAATCAGGAGGGAGGGGGAGGAGCTTAATCATTTACTTTTGAGAATTCTGTTCCTAGGAGTGTCTTTCTGGTCAGGAGCAGGGGGAGGAATGTGTTTACTTTCAAATTTCACTCACTCTCTCCTCACTTTGCAAACTTACAAACTATCCATTTAACTTGCTGTCAATAACATGATAAATCTCATTATTCAATATTTTATTTGTATTGTACCTTTTACCTAGCTCTACTTAGCTACACATGGTGACTTTCTATCAAATATTAAACCAAGAATTACAATATGAAATGTAGAAGTGAACAAGGTAAGCATTATCTTCTGCTGACACTAACCTAAATAATATAAAGAATACAAGAATATAGATGACATCATTTGATCAAATTATTGACAAGACTTTGTACAAATCACATCAAGACAGTTGAGCAACTTCTAGCATGATTTATTTGATAATCAGTCAAGCGTATAGTACAAACGTTACTACAGACTTACAGTTCAACAAGCACATTTAAAATATCCTCAGACAGGTCCAGCAGTAGAAAAACTAAGAAAAATCAAGTCCAAGCGTAGAGAACTGCTCCTTAAGTATAATCTAGCAGGGGCTACCATCACCTTTTACTGACACACGAGCCTAATGCAGCAGATGCCTTTCTATTTTTACACTTTAACTCTGACATTAAACTAACATGTTTATTGACAGAGTCTGCAGTAATCGAGCAATCCCAAAACGGGCCAGAAATCTGATATCTTTTTCACAGTCCATACCAAACCATGTAAAGGTCAGTAATCAGATTTAGATTAATATTTATTTCAAGATATCTAGGGCAGCAGTTCTCAACCTTTCAGCTCTGGGGCGCACCTTTCATGTAATAATGTGTCAAAAGAGCTGTTTTATTCAGGAATATTTAGAGGATGATGGAGGTTATGTTGGCCACATTAAAGCTGGAGTACCTGAGTTTTCCTGTTCAAAAAATTAAATGTTTATTTTGGCCCAAATTAATTTATAGCTGTCACAGTCCCTCTCGCACACCCGAATTGTTCAAGCAAATTAATTAGTATGCATGTTTCATATATAAATAAATTGCACTCATTTAGATTCTACTTCTATCTTCCATCACTCAATAAAAATTGGGTGAAAACAATGCAACAAGATATGTTTTTTGCTGTGTTTACAACATACTCTCTGGTAGCTAAAATAACATTTACTTTACAACAACAAAAAGTGTGGATCCCCAGCTTTAAACTTAAAAAGAATGTAAGCTAGGTAGGCCACGTTCTATTCTATTATAGATGGTTCTTTTAGTAAGACAGAAGGTTTGTTTACCTGCTTTATAGTCGTCCTCAGAAGCGCCCCCTGGTGGTGAAAGTAAGCAGCTTACACGGATTTACCCCTAACATCTTCTCCAGGACGGCATCCCAGGTGTGGGAGAAGGTGTACAGTCTGTTGTCCCGGTGCCCACCACACATCACTTTCACCACCGGGGGCGCTTCTGAAGGAAGAACACAGCAAGTGATCAAAACTGTAAAGCAAGTAAACAAACCTTCTGTCTGACTAAAAGAACAACAACTAATATTTTAAACTAAGAAGACAGTATGAACCTTTTTCAAACACATTCTATTCTTTTTGACTCCTTATTTTAGCCCAGGCGGGAGGAAGCCTAAACTTGGATTAAAGTAAGTAAATACAAATAAAACATTCTGCTTTCAATTATAATAATTATCAGTATTATGTTGAAGCATTTGCTGAAAAATGCAAACTCCTCCTGTATCAATCTAATGCTCTCTCTCTCAGGGGCGTTTCTACTGGGCCACCCCAGGTGCCACCCCACTCAGGGGGGCTGCATGAGAAGAAGATTTGTTAACACACCCTCCCCCACCTTTTGTTATGCAGCACTAATCAATGATTGTTCAGACGAGCATCTTTACCAAGATAGATTCAAAATAAAATGAATATTAATGCTATAGTAAGCAAAAACTAATGCTGACACTTTGTAAGTAACAAAATCCAACCCATTTTGTGATACTGTTAGCATTAGTTAGTTATTGCCAAGCTTGGATTTTAGATGGTTGGTCACTAAGGAGACTTTGCCACAGAATTAGAATTATTAAGTGGCATTTGTTCCAAACTTTGTTGTGCTGATTTTGCCTGCTTTTTTTCTTAATTCAGCACATAACGTAAAATTCCTAAAATTAGACCTAACGCTGTAATATTACTTTATGTTGTTTATCACTTAAAAAGTGATAAAAAGTCATTAAAAAATTATACAAAAAGTGCTTCATAACCCTGGTCCTTGTGCCACCCCAGAAAAAAACAGTTTTCCAAGTCAGATTTAACAAGCGCATTTTCTCCAGTTCGGCATTACCCGAATCTCATTTGTAAGCTAAGACCTACAAAACTGATCGAAACATTTTTGTTGCATTTTTGATGCTATTCTGTTGCCTTTTGAATAGGCAACAGAATAGCACATGTTGCCTATTCTGTAAATGTCTTAGTTTTTAGCTGCTTTTTAGTTGCTTCTTCATAGTTGCTTTTATAGCAGGTAACTGGTTAAGCAGCCTTGTTCTCGGATTTAAGACTTTAACAGGATGTTTGTCAGCCGTCCTTGGGCCAAACATAAAGTTAGCCCTGCCAACGGTTTATTCTTGTATAGAGCCTACTGCAATGAAAACATGAACCCGAACACCAAATCAGGGCAAGTCAAGAATCTGAAACCCTAGTGTTGCCCCTCTATAAAACTATTATTAGCTATTAAAAGCTGTATTTTTTCCAAGGGGTGGAGTGTTTGGATTCAAGCCGGTGGTTTAATTTGATATCTGAACCTTCTGTCTGCCAAGGTCGAGCTAAAAGCCCATACACAGCTCACTAATAATAGAGCATTTATCATTTGTATGTTTTTCCATAGAATAAACTCTCCGTGTGTGTGTGTGTGTGTGTGTGTGTGTGTGCTCTTTCACATGCACATCTATTCATGTTAAACACAAGACAGCTGAAATAGTTGTCAAAATCAGGTGAAATATTGAACATAATTTAGTAATCAATGATAATCATCTGGTCCACAGACTCCAAAACAGGGTTCATCACGAAGATACAGTACATTAGTTTTTATTCAAAACAAAGGTGACTTGTACTTAATCGTAATGACTTGTAGTCCTAGTTAAGACATAATACAAGGCTATTTCTTAATACTATCATAAATCTAAATTGTTTTCTTTTACAAAAGGTTAAGAGATTTATATTTATCAGCTGACAATTCTCAGCCAAACAGTAGCAAGTACCCACCTTCAGCCGGCCCCTCTTCGGCTGCTATACTCCTTCAGTAGACTGCAGCACTTAAGCCACTGGACATGGCCAACACAGCTATAGTGCATTCTGTAAGTTTTCAATGTATAGTCGCAATCCATGAATGAGCAACAATAGGCATGATACTACGAAAGAAAAACAAAACAATAAGCATGATACTACGAAAGAAAAACAAAACAATAAGCATGATACTACGGGAGAAAAAATAGGAAAAAAATAGGCATGATAGTACGAAAGAAAATAGAAAAAAAACAGGGCAGTTAACAGACTTGCTGGGGCCCAGGGCGAGAAGATGTCATATGGGCCCCCACCACTTGGTTACCATGCCAATGCCACCCATCCAGTCATAAAATGAAACAATCATACACGCTCCAAAAGTATTCTAAATGGCAAAAACCTTATAGCAAGAACAGCACATGCTTCAAAAGCAATGACACAATTCTAATGGATGGAACAATCATAAAGATTGTAATCAATTTGAAAGTATTAAACATGTAGCACAGAGGTCACTAAACGGTGGACCTCGGTCTGGGTCCGGACCCGTGCGCCAGCCCTTCCGGACCCAAACCTTGGACCCGAATTTTGGACCCGACCCTGAATCCCTCCAGACGTGCGGCTGCGTGTGCACTCTCTCTCCCTCTCTGACTGCAGAGCGGTAAACTACAGCCCAGATGAACAGAAAGAGAAAGTCCTACATCTTAGCTCCATGATACTTTATATCATTTATATTTTTAGAAATGGTTTCGGAATGACTGAAATACGGCACGCTAAAAAAAAAAAAAAAAATTCAGAGGACGCCCTAATTAAATATGCACACGCGATTGTAATGCGCAAATAGCACGACTGTTTCCCGATCAGCAGCGAGCAGGTCAGAACCAGGACTTAACCTGGACTAAGCCTGGACTAAGCAGGGCTCAGTGTGTTGAACTGAGCAAAGAGGAGAAACATATCACTGTCATATATTCTGTGCACATTGTGTATGATAGAGGCTATGTGCATTCTGCTATTTAGGAGCCAAAACTTATTTTTCACTAGCAAGGACCACGCCACAACAAAGTGCGATTAAAGAATTTAATTGAGTTCAAGATTGTAGAGTGAACTGGGCGAGACTGTGGTTGGGGGCTCCGTCTTGATAGAACTCAGCTCTTCAGGACCCCCAAAAGTGAAGGAATTAAAGCAGTACTAAGTAACTCTTGCCCCTAGAGGCCATAAGCGCAACTGCAGGTGTCTTAGCAAGTTACGATTTTTTAACTTATTAAATGTCTTGGAGAGTAAATACTAGGCTGACAGAAAAGGTGAAGGGAGAGAGGGGTGTTGTACATCCAGTTATACAATGGGAATATTTGTTTTCACTCAAACTTGGCTGTAAATACTGTTTAAGTGGCGCTATCCCGCAGTTAGCTTTTCCCGTTAGCCTGTTAGCTTCTTCTCCGTGATTCTATTAGTGTGTATTGGTTGCTCCGCCCCGGTGGCAGTCAAGTTGCAAGCATGGTTTTCTGATCAGAGACACCAGGGGGAGATGAAAGACCTCCAATCATCCCATAACACTTGTATTACCCCCACAGGGACTTCGGAAAGGATTTATTAAGGTAAACACGTTACTTAGTACTGCTTTAAGAACACAGGATGAATGTGCTTAACGTAGATCGCGGTGTAATGGCGGATATGAGAGAGATATGCCCTGGAGGACCGACGACTGAGGGTCTGGATTATATGGTTGGAAAGGCCTGCCTGGGTGCAGCGGAAGCCACCCGATACCAAAAGAGTGGACAGATCAGTACGTAGGATACACCAGACGGGCGTAGAATCTTGCGGAAATGCTTAGTCTCGATGCCATCTTCGGTAAGGAACCGGGGGTCGTGCAAAGATGATAGATGCAAAAGTAGCGAAGTTAAAACCTCCGCACTTAAAGAGGGGGTATTATACTTTTTCAATCACATAGCACCAGTCTATAGCATACTACAATGATGACGTAACCTTCTGTTGGTCTGTATATGCAGTAAATTAAAATAACTGCCTTGAATAAAATTGCTCTCTCAAAATGGCTGTACTGAACGTCTTGAAATAGGCCTCTGTCTCTTTAAGAAGCTTTCCGACACGCCCCCTTCAGCACACTGCTGTGGCATCTAAACAACACTACTGTGCGGGGAGGGGCTCTGCTGAGCTGAGGAGCAGTGGTTGGTGGCTTGGCTGGTGACGAAAGGTCCAGAGGCGTCTCCAGGAGGTGGGGGCGTTCCTAGGAGGACTGAGGCATAGCTACACCTAAAATGGCTGCCGTCTAACTTTTTACTGATTACTCAAAAATATGTGAATGAGCCAAGGCAACACTCCAGGCATGTGTTTAATGAGGGAATGACATAATAACATGATATAAAGCTTGAAAAAGTCGATTTTACATAATACCCCCCTTTAAGTTTAAGGTTATTTAGTATTTTATTATTTCACACAAGTTTATTTTACTTAATCAAATTCTAAAATGGTAAATAGCCCAAATAAAACAGTAGCAAACCATGCACTCTATAAACAGAAGACACAATTTCAGCATGGGGTTACAATTACATTAACAGTGTTAAAATAAATAATGACCCCGCCAGCTGGAACACTCTACACAACCAATGGGCCGACACACGACTCCACACACCGGGTGGATTGACTCCTTAGCCACACTAGCATCGCATGTGTAGCAAGACGAGCGGTTTAGCAATTGGCCAATAACATATTACAGCCAAAAATAACATTAAATAGTGACAACGCCACCGGAGAGAAGGCTCCGGACCTTAAGACACGCAGGTTCGTTTATGATTGACACAGGCAGAGTCCATAGTTAGCAAAAATATAAGTTTTATTTACTATATATTTTGTTTAAATAAATAAATTTCGGTTTGTTGTTAAAAAAAGGATTCAATTGACCTTTCGCAAAAGCCCCGCCCCCTTAGTTACTGTTGCTACGCCCGACAATTGATGGTAAAACACCAGCAGCGCAACAGATTGCCATGCCTGTCGGTGACCTTTTTGGAGAAATAC
Source organism: Neogobius melanostomus (assembly GCA_007210695.1). Taxonomy (NCBI): domain Eukaryota; kingdom Metazoa; phylum Chordata; class Actinopteri; order Gobiiformes; family Gobiidae; genus Neogobius; species Neogobius melanostomus. The sequence goes on from VHKM01000421.1 coordinate 1,349,705, forward strand.
CTCTACGATATTCTCCAGATTGAGGCATAAGGGTCACAGTATGCAGTGGAGGGATATATTCAAGAACTATCCAACGAAGGATAAAGGACTATTGACAGTTACAGCAAACAGACAGGTCTCCAACTCAAAGAAACCTTCTGATCTCTTCCTTAAATGCAACAGCACAGCCTTGTGGACCAGTCGTGCTCTTGCACTGCCCGGTAAGCACCCTCTTAGGTTTTAAATATTTCTAAAAATAGGAAAATTTCTCCGTGCATTTCCCCGGTGCGCTAAAGTTAGCTAACGCTAGCTAAACCTACAGGTGCCACAGTGACAATCAGCTACAGCCAGTTATAAGGGCCGTGAAAAAAATACACAGTACTTTTATCAAAAAGGGAGGCAAAAACACGTCAGACTGTAGGCTTGTAAAAGTTCACCGCCGCAGTTAAAGTTACAGCTCCAGTGCCAGTTGTATAACATTATGTGACTGTCAGTAGCTACGATGTTAGCATGCTAAGGTGTTAGCCTAACTATAGGCTCTTCCCTTACCTTAGAGCAGACATCTGCTTGTTTATTTTGGAGACATTAAGCTGGGCGTAAGCCGTCCACATTGTTTGATCCATTGTAGGCAGTGCTCAGGTTGTGTTTTCGCTTTGGGAAGGGGAATAACTGGACGGGGCGACGGTGGTGCAGAGAGTAGAGCGGGTCGTCTTGTGACCAAAGGGTCGGCGGTTCGAATCCCGCAGGTGCCCACTGTTGTTGTGTCCTTGGGCAAGACACTTCACCCACCTTGCCTCCAGTGTCTGCATACACTGGTGTATGAATGAGAGTGAATGAGTGACTGGTTCCTTGATGTAAAGCGCTTTGAGTGCCTAAAGCAGGTAGAAAGGCGCTATATAAAATGTGACCATTTACCATCTCCCTGACACACTCTTGTGGTCCCTAGTGTCTGATTTACATCCTCCATAGGCAGATCGCTTCACCATTTTGCTTCTGCTTCTTTGTCTGGTGGGTTTTTGGTGGTTAGCAGTAAAAAAAAAGTGCATCTGCTCAGTGCTTTTGCTGGTATGTCCCATTGTTTTGCATTGGAGATCCGCGGCATGACGGACCTAGCTTCATAGTAACGGTTGCTAGGATGTCTGATTGGACAATTACCGTTTTGGGGCGTGGTTTTGCGATAGGTCAATTGGTTCACAAGTCATCATTTTCACAGTCAACTTTCAGTTAATGTCAGTTCCAGCTGATTCATTAATTAAAACCAAAAAGGAGTCCGTGAGTGAACCAAAAAAAGGTTAAAAGACAAGGCAACAACGTTTAGGACAGCGCCGTCATCGCATCGGCGCGGGCCAGATCACCTGTAAATAATGAAAGGTATTAACACCTAGCCTTACTGTTGGGCCATAAACTGAAGCTCTGCCCCAAACGTACCATGGAACGCAAGGCATCACACACGGGTATGGGGCCATGACAGCGAGACGCACACCATCCCTGCCATGGAGCATCTGGGGGCTACATCGTGGAACCGTTACCATGATGCGGAGCTAAATTATAAAACCTCCAGTTAAGGCCAGTAAATAGTTACGTTAAAGGCAATAAAATCTAGAGCAAACGCTACCTGTCCTTCGGAGAAGCGAGGAACGCACTGACACACCGGCTGGACCAGGAAGTGAGTGACGTCAGAGAACAAAGTAGTGAATGTATTGCGCTTATATACCTGCGGCGCCACCAGCTGGCAGGAGGAGATGCAACAGGCGCCATGCCACACATGCAAATTCAGTAAGCACACAGACTCCGCTGCAGCTAAAAACACACTTGGTCTATTAACAGGTACACACACCTGGAAATGTTTTATTTTGCGGATTCTCCCGAACATGTTACATTGTTAATGTTTCTCTGTCAACATGGAATTGTCTAAATGGGGCCTTAGATGTAGTTCCTTGATGTCTAAAGTAGTGTTAATGAAAATACCAAAACGAAAAAGTGATATTTATTAATAAATTAAGTAACATAAAGGAAATGTCCATGTCATAATTAAGTCTGATAAAAACCTGTGTTGCCTGCTAGTAAGAAGTGGAGTGATGTTTACATGCATTCGAAGTTATGGCCGCTTACTAGCGCCTTTCCATTCAGTTACCTATAGCTAAAACAGACTTTTTTTTAAGTTACTGTATATGAGCCAGTCCCTTTCATTTCCCCTACCATTATGGGATGTTACATAGCTCCAATAGTTAGGGAAGGCCCTACCATCTGCATCTGGGGGCCAGTTTTTAGCCTCCTATGAGGTGCTGTCACTCTTCCCCCTTTAAGAACTTTATCAATTCTTGTTCCCCTCTATGGTTTGTCTCTCTTTTCCTTTTTTCTTTTTTTTCCCGCACACATGACTAGCCCTGTTTTTCCCGTTAATGGGCCTGACACCAACAACGACAGTATATGTCACGGGCATGGGCGGACTGGTTTTAAGTTGTTTTAGTGTGTTTTATTGTGCATGTTTTTAAGGTTGCTTTTATGCATGTTTTATCTGTTTTAACCACCCAAGCTTGTGCCCCTGGTAGCCCCGCCCAGGTGTTGATTGTTTAACTGGGCACACCTGCGACAAGGGGTTTTTAAGAAGAGACTGAGGCACATGAGGGGGAGACAGAGAAAGAAGGACAGAAGCAGAGGTGGCGTGGAGGGCCACGGGCCACGGGCCATGGGCCGCGGGCCGCCGGGCGGCGGCGGCGAGGAAACACGCACGGACGCACACGGCCTGTTACGGGCGGAGGACAAGGTGGGCGCCGGACGAGAGCCAGGGACGAAGGGCTGGCTGACGGCATGGACGCACGAACGAGCAAGACGAACACGAAAGGGACCTGACGCACCGGGAGGGGCTGCGCGATGGCGGTGAGGGAACGACACGCCACGTCGAGGCCAAGGATGTCTCCCGGACAGGAGCAGCGGGATCGAGCAGCGGCAGCAGGCTCTCCGGGCTTTACGTTCCCCGAGGAGGACCCTTGCAGCATCTCCGTGGGAGTCTCCCGGAGCCGACCGGACCCCCCCTCCTGGAGACCCGACTAGCACCTTAAAGCACACCCTTCCTTTATCCCTTTTTACCCTTTTAGTCCTTTTTAATGTTTTATTGACTTTTATACAGGCCTTTTTAAATAAATTGTATTTTATTCCTTTTAACCGCCTTGTTTTCATTGATTGCACCGACACGTAGGCTCCCATTGCCATTTTAAACCTGTGACATATACGCTGTTTTTCAACCTTTTTAGAGCCAAGGCACATTTTTTGTTGTTGAAAAAATCATGAGGCACACAAACAGCAGTAAATGTGTCATGAATAGCAACACTAGCCTCGCTAGCCACAATGCCACTGTAACCGCCACCTGTCGCATTCATGCATCACTAATTCTCTAGTCTCAAAGAAATGAGCTCCCTGCAGCCATTTACTGATATGGAAGAGTATTACATGGTGACTCCGCCGATCACTAGGCTGCACAGACACTCAAATGGCACATTATTTGTGGATAATTAATTTGTTTCTAAAAGGTATTTTTTCAGGCCAACTAGGTGAAATTGGATAATTCCCCACTGCACACCAGACAATCGCTCACGGCACAGTGGTTGAAAAACACTAGATTGACATGTAAATTTCCTGCTGCGGAACCACATACAGGCTGTTACCCAATTGCGAGGATCCTCGGCGTCTCGACCACTTCGGACGTAATTCACGTCATCACAGCGCCGCCAAGTGGTGTTCCAATTCACTCAGACCACTCGCCTCCTCGCAGTTCGACTCCTCCGTTTGGCTCATTTATGAAGGATGCACCGGTGGATCCTCCGCTGCCTCGGAGAGCTGAATATTACCCATGATGCAACACTGTTTTTTCTTCCCTTTTCACGCAAAACTTTATTAGTTTGAAGTTTTGTTCCACATTTGTGCAAAACAATCATTGTAATGAAAAATCATTGGTAGAAGTGTTGTCAGCAAGTAAAGATGTAAAAAAGAGGTTTATATAAAGTTAATGAAAGGCCTAATAAATAGGCCTATTTATTGATAAATCAGGCATATATGGTTGTTGTAAATCTGCACTTGAAGGCGATTAGTGATAAACTGGACCTGTTAAATATATTTGATATTTTAATTGAATTTCTTACAAATCTTTGCAGAAATGGTATTTTATTCAGGCCAAAATGTTCAAACAGTAAGACATCCAACCAAAACCAGTTTATAAACAGCTTTTATTCATAAAACAGTAGTTTTTGTAAAGCATAGCTTGACATTTTATTATATGATTTAGCACGTGACATGACGCAGCCGCTCCGGAGGCCGTTCCAATTGAGCTCAAATGCAGCGGGACGAGGACACTAACCTCCGTTTGGGAGGAGCCACCACCGAGGACGTCAACGAAGTGGACACACGGAGGATGGATCCTCGCAATTGGGAAACAGCCACTGTGTGTGCGCTGGGTCGAACCATTTTCTTCTAAAATAAATAATCTGGGGGGCCTGGGGCAACAGTACCCATTGCTGCCCCCAAATGTTATCTCCCATTTTGGAAACAAAGCTTTCATAAGTCGAAGGATGTGCCCCTCTGGTCTGTCGTGGCCTTGTAGCTGACTTAACAAGAAAGACATTGCTCCTGTTTTGGTCATGGTTTGGGAAGTATTTATAACATCTGTGTAGGCTCTCAGTTGTACAGGAGTTGTCATCTTCTGTACTCTGTAGGTGAAGTGTCGAACGCTTTCCTCATCAAAACTAAAGTTCCAGTTTATAACAAGCTTCAGTTACACTGAAAAAACAAAAAGAAATAGCTCTCTACCATTCCGTTGGCCCAATTTATTTTGGTCCAGAGCATATCATTTGATATGCTGGTGTGACGACAAATTAAAAAGTCAGTGCAACCACAGAAATAGTTGTTCAATCTAATAACTGAGCCGAGATGGCTCGGCTTACAGAGAAATCCCTTTAATTACAATCTTGTTAGTCGAAAACTTAGTCGTCGTGGGTGTATTCATTAGCAGCCGGTCACTGCTCTCAAAGGAAAGTACATGAGTCTGAATTTTATTTCAGATATTGCCGTGTCGTGAAACTACATATCGTGGCATGTTGATTCACATCCACATTTGAACATTGCTGGCAGTAAAATCAGACCGAGCAGGAGTCAAGTTTGTTCACTGTGACCCAAATCCATTTACTTTAATAGTTTACCACTTTACATACTGAAGATACTAAGTATTTAAAAGCAAAACAAACAGAATAAAGTCAAAAACTGACCATTGGTGTAAAGAGATTACAGTCAAAATGTATGTACTTCTATCTACGGTATTTTATTATTTTATAAAGTATATAAATGCACATTATTACATTTATATATTACATTAAATGCAATGCACATGTGTGTATTATGTATAGAATTGAAAACATTTTATTTTTAATAATTCCGTAATGATATGAGCAAAGACAAAGCAAAGATACACACTCAGTAAAATAAAACCTGATTGCTGATGTTGATGTAATGTATCACTATGAAGCAACACGGTGTGCAGAATTCCTGACCAAATTAAATGGACCTCATATGCTGACGGGGCAGATGATGTCTGTATAAAACCACTGCTAAGGACTTGGGCTCTTAACTGAAAGGCATCCAAGGCAGGTGAGTGAACACATGGAGCTTTATGTGACTTATGATATCATTGAGTTGTTTTTAATATTGCTGCTTGTTTATGTCATTTAATTGAAGTGATATAGTGTGTATTTTGAAGAGAAAAATAAAATAAAATAGTTTATTGTTATACTTGAGGGCCAGCCATTAAAAAGCTAAGTACGGTCTACGTCTACGGCTGTTCCCATTAGACATTGAAAAAGTTCATTTGCAAAAACAGATAAATCCTCCATTTTCAAGGTTACTTTATTTGATATGCCCTGAGCTCAGATTCAACATCCTCTCTCTTTTTCTCACACGCACGCACACACACACACACACACACACACACACACACACACACACACACACACACACACACGTTTGTAATTCTATCTTAGTGAGGACACTCATAGACATAATGTATTACCCAGACCCTAACCCTGAACCCTAAGCCCCTAACCCTAGCCTTAATCCTAACCCTGATCTAAACTCAATTCTAACCCTAAAACCACATCTTGACCCTCAAACAGTCCTTCAAATAAGTGAGGACCACCCAAAATGTCCTCACTTTCCAAAAATGTCCTCACTCTGTTGGTTAAAAACTCAAACTGGTCCTCACAATGTCGTAATTACAAGAACATACACACACACATTACCTTGTAACTCTATCTTAGTGAGGACAGTCATTGACATAATGTATTACCAAGACCCTGAACCCTAACCTTAATCCTAACCCTAACCCTAAAACCACATCTTGACCCTCAAACAGTCCTTTGAATAAGTGAGGACCACCTAAAATGTCCTCACTCTGTTGGTTAAAAACTCAAACTGGTCCTCATAATGTCACAAGTACAAACACACACACACTTAAGCATCACACACGACAGTACAACTGCGGCATGGTGGTAGAGTGGTTAGCGCTCGTGCTTCACAGCAAGAAGGTCCCGGGTTCGATTCCCACCTGGATGGGGCCTTTCTGTGTGGAGTTTGCTTGTTCTCCCCTGCGTAGGTTTCCACTGGTTACTCCGGGTTTCCCTACCACTAAAAACATGTACAATAAGCTCCCCTCTGGGGCCAGGACTCCCCTGAAAAAGAGATTCTTAATCTCAGTGGGACTTTCCTGGTTAAATAAAGGTCAAATAAAATAAATAAGAAGAGGTCATTCTCATTCCGCTGATCAGAGACAAAGGTTACAATCATGGATCTGTGTTACTCTACAGGTAACACTACTTGTGAAACTGAAGTTGTGTGGATTTGATTAAGAAGAAGCAGAGGCGGGTAGTAAATTTATAATGAAGTATCTGTTTTTTACTGAGTACACATAATTGTCACTTTTTCCACTGTGAGTAAATATTTAAGCGGCAAAAGCTTAATAGATGTAGTTCCTCTTTGTTCTTTAGAATTATTGAGTTATTCCACCTGATTTCATGTTTTGTTTCACCCAATTTATGGCGTCATTGAAAATAAATGTCTTATTATTAAAGCGTTCACAAGCGCATCACAGTACTCAAGTATCGTTTTCTCCAAGTACTTTTTTACTTTTACTTGAGTAATTGTTTGGGTCACTACTTATTACTTGTACTCGAGTAAAGTTATTTTAAAGTAACGTTACTCTTACTGGAGTAAATACTTTGGCTGCTCGACCACCTCTGATACAGGTGATGGCACTAAATGAGCTCGGGACACTTCTACACAAAGACAAAATTACAAGCATTTTTTTTCAATGGTACTTTTCTGTTTTTCCAAATGAACTATTTTCTTTTCTATAAAAATGTCTTGTTGATTTTAATGCTTAATATTTTTGTTTCTTTAATGTCACACAGCCAGTTGACATCTACCCGGCCCAGAGCGTCATTTTTTCTGTAGTAGAAAAGGTACTATTAGATTGAACATTTTTGTGAAACAGAATTTGTTTTATTGACGTATAAATAATTGTACAGACACAACCTACGTGCCACCATGAGCACGGACGCAGAGATGGAGCAGTATGGCCCGGCGGCTGTTTACCTCCGGAAGCCAGAGAGGGAGAGGCTTGAGGCCTCAACCGCCCCCTTCGATGCCAAAACAGCGTACTTTTGTGTCGACCAAGCTGAGATGTACCTCAAATGTAAAGTCACCAAAAGAGAGGGTGGTAAAGCCACGTGTGAGATTGAAGGACCTGGTGCAAAGGCACGTTTCTATATATTTCAAAAATAGAATCAATATCCTAAATTCAACAGTTTTGAACGAGTGAAGTGTAATAATGCAAATGTACCATCTTTAGAGTGTCGTTGTCAAAGAGGACGAAATCTTCTCCAGAAACCCTCCCAAGTATGACAAGATGGAGGACATGGTCATGATGACCCACCTCAATGAGGCCTCTGTGTTGTATAACCTCAAAGAGCGTTATGCCTCATGGATGATCTACGTAAGTTTTCACCACCTACAGTAGATCCACAGAGACCAACAGAACTACACACTCATTACTTCTGTGTTTTATTCTTACTACTTTCTGCTTCTCGAGAGTGCAGACGTGTCTCAGCTTGCTCCTGCCTCTTTTTATCATTCTGTTTTTGGCACATGTCTTGGATATGATTTTATTCTCTTCTTTTAAGTGAACCAAGCCTTTTTAATCATTTTTATGCCTTTAAAAAAAATATTTTTACAACTTTTGACATCTGACGAGCCAGCAACAACAATCTTGTCAACATGGCTGAGGGAGTAACACAAACATCTCCTTATGAAAGCTGTCGGATATATCAACAAGAAATTTGCTTTCTACGGGACAAGATTTTTGCCTCTGAGATAGAATTCTGCACTGGCTTCCTGTCGCTCAGAGAATAGAATTAAAACAGCTCTGCTTGTGTAAAAGGCACAATACACCTCTGACATGTTAGAGCCATATGAACCATCTCAGGCCCTGAGAACTTCAGGGAGGGGTCTCCTGGTGGTTCCCAGAGTCAGGACTAAACACGTGTTGATGTTTTATTGATTTGATCTGCTTTCTTGTAATTTTATGCAACGGTGAAGCACGTTGAGTTGTCTTATGTATGAATTATGCTCTACAAATAAACTTGCCTTGCCTTGTTTCAGACCTACTCTGGGCTGTTCTGCGTCGTGGTGAACCCCTACAAGTGGCTTCCCGTATACGATGAAACCTGTGTATCAGCCTACAGAGGCAAGAAGAGGATTGAGGCCCCACCCCACATCTTCTCCATCTCTGACAATGCCTATCAGTTCATGAGTACTGGTAAGATACAAGTTTAAAATATCAGGAAAACATGCAAAAATATATAGAAACATTTAATTTGAAATATTTCAAATGAATATTTCAGATCGTGAGAACCAGTCTGTTCTGATTACGTAAGTAGAGAAGGCACAGATAAGAATAATTGAAAAGGTATCAGTTGCTTTATAATATGCTTCTCCTAAACCAGCGGAGAATCCGGTGCCGGAAAAACTGTCAACACCAAGCGTGTCATCCAGTACTTTGCAACAATTGCAGCACTTGGAGCTAAAAAGGGTGCCCCTGCACCTGGTGCTGGCAGCAAAATACAGGTAAATCCTGACAAATACAGACAGACAAATACATCAGTTATGAGGGGGGTAATGTTGCACCAAACATCTCCATTTCAGGGATCTCTTGAAGATCAGATTGTCGCTGCCAACCCTCTGCTGGAGTCTTACGGTAATGCCAAAACTGTGAGGAATGACAACTCCTCTCGTTTCGTGAGTATATACACCTGTCAGACTAAAGTACACCTTCAAACCACGGGAGTTCATTAACATTTCTTTCAAATTCAGGGTAAATTCATCAGGATTCATTTTGGCACCACTGGCAAGCTCGCTTCAGCTGATATTGAAACATGTAAGTTTAAAATGAGGAAATGTGTGTTCAAAAAAGAGCGACTTCATATTTTTTATTGCACTAAAATCATTAAAAACAAATGACAAGCCTACTTCTATTTTTAAGGACACCCATCTGTTTTTGCTATAGAACTTTAAGTGTATTTGTTGATTTGAGCAGTATACATTCTGCTCAAAAGGAGTGGGCTGAAGCAAAAAGCTTATGAGCGCTTACCCCCAAAATCAAGACAATAAAAAAGTACATTTCACAATGGTACAAAAGGAACAAAACAACAGCAAGGAAACATGGCTTATATGCACTATCTGATCATAATAGAATGACCAATTTCAAGATGGCATTTACATTGAGTAAGATTTACATCACTGAAACTCATGTACCTTATACATTCCCGAAAAGGAGTAATGCTAGTTACGAAACAACAATGATAAAGCTACACAATGAAACCGTGACCTTTAATATATTACAGACAAAAAAACAACAACTTTATTGGGGATACTAACTCAAATGATGAGTTTATTCTAATGTTTCTCCACACAGACCTGCTGGAGAAGTCCCGTGTGACCTTCCAGCTGTCTGCTGAGAGGAGCTACCACATCTTCTACCAGCTCATGACAGGCCACCAGCCTCAGCTGCTGGGTATGCCATGTCACATAATGTCACATGCTTAGTACAGAGGTTTCTGTTCACTTTACTTGAACTGCGTTTTTAAACATTTATACATCAGAGGCCCTTTTGATCACCACCAACCCTTACGACTACCCGATGATCAGCCAGGGTGAAATTACCGTCAAGAGCATCGATGATGTGGAGGAGTTCATTGCAACTGATGTAAAGGAGAAAATACAACTCAACATGATAATTTATCAATCAGTCTTTGTCTCAGATTTTAAAGGGTTGATAAAAGCATGTAAAACAGACAGACAGGTATACCACACTATAGTGCAGTCTGTATAAGCAGTTTCTCCAGTGTCTCCAAAACACCGAGCTGGACCTGATACTGCTAAGGTCAGGGCTTATAAGAACAGTTATCATTTCATTTTGTGAGTCCATGAGTCTCATCATAACTTTATATGCAGCATTTCTTATGAGAGGGTTTAATGTGGTCACATATGCTGCAGACTGGCATTTGTTCAGCGAGAGACTTTCAATAGAAAAAGCATTGTTGTATTATACCTACAGCTTATGGAATTGAGCTTTTGTGTAGCAGCACCACCATGGGGCAGTGTAGAGTGGTGTACAGTAATCAGAATTTTTTTCCACACACAGTGCACATTGTTTGCTTGTGCATACAGTTTACAACTTTAAAGAAGATATAAATGTTGCTCAATCCTTGTTCAGACTGCCATTGATATCTTGGGCTTCAATGCCGAGGAGAAGTTTAACATCTACAAGCTGACTGGTGCTGTGATGCATCACGGCGGTTTGAAATTCAAGCAGAAGCAGCGTGAGGAGCAGGCTGAGCCTGACGGCACTGAGGGTAATTACAATAAGATCAGTTTGACAGTTACTAATGGAATATCCTATGTTTAAACCTGTTTTACTAATATTTAACCTAATTTATTTAACCTTTTTTAGAGGCTGACAAGATCTGCTACCTCCTTGGTATAAACTCGGCGGATATGCTTAAAGCATTGTGCTACCCAAGAGTCAAAGTCGGAAATGAGATGGTGACCAAAGGTCAAACCGTCCCACAGGTAAAGCATTACTGAAATACACAAATATAATGCCACTACATTCTCTACTTTTGTGATTTATTACGTTCTTCTTATGTCAAGGTCGCCAATTCTGTCAGTGCTCTGTGCAAGTCTATCTATGAGAAAATGTTCTTGTGGATGGTTATCCGTATCAATGAGATGTTGGACACTAAGCAAGCAAGAAACTTCTACATTGGAGTGCTGGATATTGCTGGATTTGAGATCTTTGATGTAGGTTTATCACTATTATGAAACAGGTTTACTCACCATTGCTATGAAGCTAAATAGTAGTTTACCTTTGATTTGTAGTACAACAGCTTGGAGCAGCTCTGCATCAACTTCACCAACGAGAAACTGCAACAGTTTTTCAACCACACCATGTTTGTCCTGGAGCAAGAGGAGTACAAGAAAGAGGGCATTCAGTGGGAGTTCATTGACTTCGGTATGGACTTGGCGGCCTGCATTGAGCTTATTGAGAAGGTAATCGGACACATTTGTCACATGAATTTTAAAAGTATGCATTTTACTAACATATGATAATTCTTGACAGCCAATGGGAATCTTCTCCATCCTTGAGGAGGAGTGCATGTTCCCCAAGGCCTCTGATACAACATTCAAGAACAAGCTGCATGACCAGCATCTGGGCAAGAGCAAAGCCTTTGAAAAACCTAAACCAGGCAAAGGCAAGGCTGAGGCTCACTTCTCCCTGGTCCACTATGCTGGCACAGTTGACTACAATATCACTGGCTGGCTGGAAAAGAACAAGGACCCTTTGAACGACTCAGTTATTCAGCTCTACCAGAAGGCTTCAAACAAACTCTTGGTTTTCCTGTATGCCACCATGGAGAAGGTAAGTGCATCTTTTACACATTGGAACATGATATTACACAGAATAAGAATCAAATTATTATTGTTTAGCTGATGCTGCTGCTGCTGCTGGCAAGAAGGGTGGCAAGAAGAAGGGTGGTTCCTTCCAGACTGTGTCTGCCCTCTTCAGAGTATGTTTTTTTTATCTTTGATGTGATATCACATAAAGGAAATGTGTCATAATTCATTATATTATGATATTCAGGAGAACTTGGGCAAGCTGATGACCAACTTGAGGAGCACTCACCCTCACTTTGTACGTTGCTTGATTCCCAATGAAACTAAAACTCCAGGTGAGTATCCCTTTTTTTAAAGGGGTCATAGTGGATCTATGATCTATGAACATCATTTTAATAATAAAAGTATTATACATTCAACTTCAGGTCTTATGGAGAACTTCCTGGTCATCCACCAGCTGAGGTGTAATGGTGTGCTGGAGGGCATCAGAATCTGCAGAAAGGGTTTCCCCAGCAGAGTCCTCTACGGTGACTTCAAGCAGAGGTACATTTTACACATTTCAAATTGAAGAGGTTGAAAGCAAAAACAAGAACGGATTACTAAAATTACAACTTTCTCAGATACAAAGTATTGAATGCCAGTGTCATCCCTGATGGACAGTTCATGGACAACAAGAAAGCTACAGAGAAGCTGCTTGGCTCCATTGATGTGGACCACACCCAGTACTTGTTTGGACACACCAAGGTCTATATTCAGTTTAGAATGTTATTGTGATTTATCTTTATTTACTAATGTTTATTACTCAATGTTGTAATAGGTGTTCTTCAAAGCTGGTCTGCTGGGTCAGCTGGAGGAGATGAGAGATGAGAAACTGGCTTCGCTGGTGACCATGACTCAGGCTCTCTGCAGAGGCTATGTTATGAGGAAGGTGTTTGTCAAGATGATGGAGAGAAGGTACAGATCAATTCTACTAAAGAATTCATAAGAATTCATGCCAACGAAATACTGATCAGTTCTTTTCTGCTTACAGAGAATCTATCTATACCATCCAGTACAATATCCGCTCCTTCATGAATGTCAAAAATTGGCCATGGATGACCTTGTATTTCAAGATCAAGCCTCTCCTGCAGAGCGCTGAGACTGAGAAGGAGCTCCAGAACATGAAGGAGAACTATGAAAAGATGAAGACTGATCTGGCAACCGCTCTGGCTAAGAAGAAGGAGCTGGAGGAGAAAATGGTTTCCATCCTGCAGGAGAAGAATGATCTGCAGCTGCAAGTGGCATCGGTCAGCAAGAAATGAAACGATAGTCATTTAAAAGAAAACCTCTGTGAGATCCTAACATGTTCATCTTTATGCATGTCTATCTTATATAGGAGGGTGAAAACCTCTCTGATGCAGAGGAGAGGTGTGAGGGGCTCATTAAAAGCAAAATCCAACTTGAAGCCAAACTCAAAGAGACAACTGAGAGACTGGAGGATGAGGAGGAAATCAATGCTGAGCTGACTGCAAAGAAGAGGAAGCTGGAGGATGAATGTTCTGAGCTGAAGAAAGACATCGACGACTTGGAGCTCACCTTGGCTAAAGTGGAGAAAGAGAAACATGCCACTGAGAACAAGGTTTGTTTAGCTGTATATTTAAAATGCTTCTTTTCATTCAAACTGCATTGGCTTGGCAGTTTTGTTGTAAATATATTAATGCCACTTTTGAATGAACTAAATATATATATTTACAGTTGTCATGTATATTAAGTAGATGTAAACAGCAGGTTAAATTGAAGAATTATGACATGATTATGAAATACTCTTACAGTAAATTGTTTCAAAAAGTGACAATATGTCAATGCTGTTTCAGGTTAAAAATCTTACAGAGGAGATGGCATCTCAAGATGAGTCTATTGCCAAGCTGACCAAAGAGAAGAAAGCCCTCCAAGAGTCCCACCAGCAAACTCTGGATGACCTTCAGGCAGAGGAAGACAAAGTCAACACTCTGACCAAGGCCAAGACCAAGCTGGAACAGCAAGTCGATGATGTGAGGCTTTCAACGTTTATCATATATACTGTATAGTCATAACTATTATAGTATTATCTCATTATTAAAATATTACAATGTTTGATAGCTTGAGGGTTCTCTGGAGCAAGAGAAGAAGCTCCGCATGGACCTTGAGAGATCCAAAAGGAAGCTGGAGGGAGACTTGAAACTGGCCCAGGAATCCATCATGGACCTGGAAAATGACAAGCAGCAATCTGATGAGAAGATCAAAAAGTATGTCTTACATTTTATCAACTGGTCTTTTGTTTAATAACACAAAAAATTAGTAAGTTGTACTTTCTTTTAGGAAGGACTTTGAGACCAGCCAGCTGCTCAGCAAGATTGAGGATGAGCAGTCTCTTAGTGCCCAATTCAGAAGAAATCAAAAAGAGCTTCAGGTAATACGTGGTGCTGCTTCAGATTGACAGTATTTGTTCAAACGGGAAAAGTGTTTGGATCTTCTTGTCTGTGATGAAGTAGGCTGTATTGAGGAGCTGGAGGAAGGAATTCGAGGCTGAAAGAGCAGCTCGTGCAAAGTGAGAAAGCGAGAGCAGACCTCTCCAAGACTCGAGAGAAATCATGAACGACTGAAGAGCTGGTGGAGCCAAGCTGCTCAGATTGAGTTGGAACAACGAAACGAGAGGCTGAGTTCAAGAAGATGCGCGTGATCTTGAAGAGTCCCTCTACAGCATGAGGCCACTGCTTCAGCTCTGCGCAAAAGCAGGCCCGACAGTGGTTTCTGAGATCTGGGAGGAGCAAGATCGACAACGTCCAGCGTGTCAAGAGAACTGGAAAAAGGAGAAGAGCGAGTACAAAAATGGAAATTGATGACCTCTCCGCAACATGGAAGGGTGTGGCTAAGTCAGGTAAATTGCTCCTCCTGTGACTTTAAAAATGATCTTGTATATAGTAACTTAAAATATTATTGTATCCTAAACAGGGCAATCTGGAGAAAATGTGCAGAACCTCTTGAGGACCAGTTGAGTGAGCTCAAGGCCAAAAACGATGAGAATGTCCGCCAGCTGAATGACTTAGTGTCAGAGGGGCCAGGCTGCAGACAGAGAAGTATGGTCTAAAACGACTGTTTTAGTTTTGATACCCATCGTTAACTAAAATCAGGTGCAATTAACAGGTGAGTCTCTCGTCAAAATTGAAGGAGAAGGAAGCTCTTTTGTTTCTCAGCTGCCAGAGGCAAAGCAGGCTTTCCCTCACCAGATTGAGAACTGAAGAGACACGTTTGAGGAAAAGTCAAGGTAGAACAATCGTATCATTAGCCAGTAAACATCAAAGATATGTTAAATGACTGCTGCACACTGATTATTATTATTTTGTCTATAGGCCAAGAATGCCCTGGCACAATGAGTCCAGTCTGCGTCACGACTGTGATCTGCTCAGGGCAGCGTTTGAGGAGGAGCCAGGAGGCAAGGCTGAGCTCCAGAAGAGGAATGTCCAAGCCAAGTGAAAGTGGCTCATGGAGAGGCTAAATATGAATGATGCATTCAGCGCACTGAGGAGCTGGAGAGGCCCAATAAGTGAAGTGATTCTTTTAGTAGAACTCAAGGATGATCGTTATATTAAGTTTATCCTCTTTGTTGTCTTCTATTTCTTGATCACAGGAAAAAAACTGGCCCAGCGCTGCAGACCGCTGAAGAAGCATTGAGCTGTGAACTCTAATGTGCATCTTGGAGAAGACCAAACAGAGGCTGCAGGGTGAGGTGGGGGACCTCTGATTGAGTGGAGAGGAGCTAAACTTGGCTGGCCAATCTGGACAAGAAGCAGAGGAAACTTTGACAAATTAAAACATGAGAATTAAAACACACAAAAACAAGATGGGATGTTCTCTAACATTCAATGTAACTCAAATCGAATATTTCCAGGTTCTCTCGATGGAACAGAAAAGTATGAGGAGGGACAAGCTGAACTGGAGGGAGCCCCAGAAAGAGGCTCGTCTCTGAGCACTGACTTTTTTAAGATGAAAGACTCTTAATGAGGAGACCCTGGATCACCTGGAGCAATGAAGAGAGAGAAAAGAACCTGCAGCGTATGTACAACCAAACATTTTGGGAATACACAATACAATTATTGTACTGCACAATAAGCAAGGCTCATGCTTGGTTTCCTATTTAAAGGAGATCTCTGACTTGACCTGAGCAGATCGGAGAGACTGAAAGAGCATCATGAGCTGGAAAAGTCCAAGAAGACAGTTGAAACTGGAAAAATCTGAAATCCAGACTGCCCTTGGAAGGCTGGTAATGTTTTAAATCATTAGAGGAAATGTGTTATAAATAGCAATTGTAAAATGTTATTTTATATAGGAATGAATGATAATACAAGTAAAAACAATGGATTTCTAAGGGCACACTGAACATGAGAGGCCAAGATTCTTCTCCAGAACGGAGTTGAACCAGTCAAGGGGGAGATTGACAGGAAGCTGTCAGAGAAGGACGAGGAGTATGGAGCAGATCAAAGAGGAACAGCCAGAGAATCATTGACTCCATGCAGAGCACTCTGGATTCTGAGGTCAGGAGCAGAATGATGCTCTGAGAATCAAGAGAATGGAGGGAACCTGAACGAGATGGAGATTCAGGTTGGGCCACGCCAACAGACAGGCAGCTGAAGCCAGAAACACCTCAGGAACGTCAGGGCCAAGCTAAGGTCGAACGATACAATTAATGAAGATTATGTTGGAGAATATTTCCATACAATGTTCTCTGGCCAGGATCCCACTGCACCTGAATGACGCTGTCAAGGACAAAAGACATGAGGGCAGGCTGCCATGGTGGAATGCGGCAGAAAATGCCTGAAGATGGCCGAGATGAGGAGCTGAGACTGCCTGGAGCAGACAAGAGAGAGCAGTAAAGTGGCTGAGCAAGAGCTGGTGGAATGTAGCGGAGCGAGGTGGACTGCTTCACCTTCGGTTGGAAAGACAATTACTGTGGAAAAGTAATGGTGCAAAATAAATGCAACACCAGTCTTTTTATTATTATTCTAACAGTAACACCAGTCTTATGAACACAGAAGAGCTGGAGTCTGACCTGATCCAGGTTCAGGTGAAGTGGATGACTCGTACAGGAGCAAGAAATGCTGAAAGAAAGCAAAAAAAGGCCATCACTGATGTGAGCTATCACATGTTGCCAACACCCAAGAGTACACTGTTGAATGACAGAATTACTTACTAGAAAACATTTCAGGGCCGCCATGATGCCTGAGGACTTGAGAAGGAGCAGGACACCAAGCTCTCATCTGGGAGGAGATGAAGAAAAACCTGGAGGTCACTGTCAAGACCTGCAGCAAACCGTCTGGATGAGGCTGAGAACCGGCCATGAAGGGGGCAAGAAGCAACTCCAGAAACTGGAGTCCAGGGTGAGTGTCTGCTGAAAATATAACAACTAGAATTGCATATATGAGATGATAATCTACGCTTGCTTATTAAAAAGGTGCGCGGCTGGACATCGAAGTTGAAGGCCGAGCAGAGACGTGGAGCCTGAGCTGTTAGGTTTCCTAAATATGAGCGGAGAGTCAAGGAGCTGACCTAAGCCAGTAAGTTCTCATTTTTTAACATTTTTCCCAATATGAAGGCATCTTTTCAATGTAGTCAGTTATTTTTTTCCCTCACA